>CM036587.1:118931136-120330302 GCA_020745705.1 Hemiprocne comata
GCTCTCCAGCTATTAAAAAAATCCTCTTGGTCACCTATCTTCAGACCTAACTCTTTCGTCTACATGGATATGCAGTAACAAAGTTCTTCAGTAACATTAATATTGATTAACAGTATATTCTGAGAGTAAGAGATGGAAACTGCTCTGAAGGCCTTAGTGCAGCAAGACTAAAATGAGTGACTGGAAGAAAAGATAACCTAAATAGATAAATAGTAAATGATAAAAGACACTCAGTGGATTTTACCTGATACCATGATGATAAACAGACCCCTGGATATAACTTTTTTCCCCCCGTTTCTTAATTCAGCTTTCAGCAGTATATTATCATATTTCTACAACAATCCCTTCTGAAATATGTCATTTTGTAGATCATTTCATTAGTAATACTCTCAATATCTGATGAAACAACAGATCATAACTAGCTGTTAGAACTAACCGGTCATGGATTTTCTGATATATCATTCCCCAGATAGAAAAAAAAAAGAAACTGCTCAAAGGAACACACTGATTTGTTTTAAAATTAAAAACATTTTGGTTAAGATAGAAATATTCTGAACAAACATCTGCCGTCTAAATATTTTTAATAATAACTGATTCAAACCTTATTTTAATATCTATAAAATTTAAAGTGAATTTTTTTAAAAAATATATTCCCTCTCTTTTACTTTCTGCAGTGTGATAAGGAGACAATTTTGTTGTTCCATTAAAGGAATTTACAAATGCCCATTTTTATATCTGAGAAATTCTCATTCAGTTTTAGATGAAAAACTGCTGAGCTTGGTGCAATTTTAAGGTACTGTGCTAAAGAAATATTAATTTATTGCCATCTTCTTTTCTGGTATCATGCAACAGTCAAATAAATTAATAGAAAATCTAGAAATGTTACCGGGTGGTAAGGGATTTTTGGCAAAAGACTGGTGTTAATCAATAGAATCAAGAATTTATCATATTGTTAGTATTTCAAAGCAAAAATAAAGTCAAAGTATCAGTATATCTGTAAATGCCTTGGGTAACAGTACTTAGTGTGTTTATCAAAAGTACAGGTCTATAAATATATAGATGTTGGAATTTAAAGATTTCTACATCTGCACTTCATAAATATATTATCACATGTCCAACAATACATACTAAAGAGGACAAATTACCACATTTCAAGAGTTTCGGTCATTCAAAACATCTTGTTCAGTCTTCAAAAAACACAGTAATCGTTTTTACAGTTACTTTAATTGAAAGTACGATAATCACATTAGCAATGGAAAATAAGAGCAAGCAGGCTTGTTTTGAGGTTAAGAAAACAAGACACAACATAATAATTCTGGACATGATCCAACACTCATTATGAATTGCTATGTCAAAGAATTCTTATCTATGTGTTTAATATAGCACATATCGGCACCGAACCAAACAGCATCATGACAGTTTGGGGACTGTAGTGCCTCCATAGAACATAAGGTAATGAGATGCTATGAGAGTAGTTACAAATAGCACAGTTATGACATACTCCTGTAAGGTATAACTTCATCATTGCACAGGTAAATTTTGCCACATTTAGTAGCATGCATATTAGTTGAACAAGTCACACCTTTCACTGAGCTGCGACATTTGTTACATTCATGTGTCACAGTCTTCTCACTTGATCGACCTTTCTGCTGTGAGAAGACAGAATCTAGAAGGTCTGCACATCAGTGGCTCAATTCTTCAGACAAATCACACATGATCTGTGTTCCTGCAAGGACTAGGCACACAGGTTCTTCAGCTTCTCATCCTATTCAGTCTGACCATGAATAGACAGTTTCTGCCCCTTAGCGCACTGTAAGAGTCGCCCCACAAAATCTCCTTCTCTGTCAGGATCTGTGCTGAAGCCACTAGTTGCTTATGCAGATTGTGCCGACTCAAGGCCATTCTTCAACTCCATTTCCCTTCACAAAGCTGACAAGTGTCCCTAGTTTTCTCACCAAATTTCTCACCTAGTTTCTGGCCAGTTTATCTCTTGATAAGAGATTGTTTAATATATTTTGTGGATTAAACAGTCCTGTCTAGCCTTCAGGAGAGACGGACCTCTTGTTTGAATAAAGATCTCTCTCTTTTCCCTTCCTGCCAAGCTATTCAAAGCATTTTTTAGTTGGCAAAAAGGATTTCCTCCCTCTTGTTCTCCCTCACTCACCTTCACAAAATCTAAAAGTCATCACAAAAAGGACTTTTTATTGGATATTTTCATAGATCTGAAGCTAGGATTTTCAATCTCACTGGTCTTTCCATTTATTACTGCATCATTCTCTGCTGCATCATGTGTAATGAATGGCTTATACCTGTACATCTTCAAAATGAGATAATGAGGATGACTGGTAATTCTAACCTCCAAACTATACGACTAGCTGTGCATCTCTAACTTTTTGTATTAACTTGTACCTCTGCATTTGTCCTTAAGGAGAAGGAACTATGAATTAACTTTCCACTTCCAGAGTCAAGAGTTTGTCTTCCTGCTTAAACATGGCCCTGAATCAACCAAAGCATCTAACAAGCACTTCTCCCAAACTAAAAGGTATAACTTCTGTTGAAGTGCCTGAGGTTTTGTTTTCACCTTAGCTATGAATATGCATGACATAACCATAAATATTCATAGGCTATATAGTAAACATTCCCTTTTAGTTTTTGTGCTTCATGACACTTGGAACAAAGTATTCTAATTTTTTCAACTACCAAGACAGACAATTCTCATTCAATATAATATTTCACTAGAATTTATAGAAACCCTAGACCAGAACATCTGGAACCGCTTCCTGTACTCTGTACTCCAGAAGTTAGCACATTGCTTTTTTAGCGTTTTCTCCCCATGGGGTTTAATCCTGTAAGACCTGCTTTTTCAGCCACTCATCTCTCACTTTAAAAATATGCTTAGTCTAATCCTATTGAGTTATGTATAATTTGGAGACTGAATGGTCCTTGCCATTATTTTTGAAGTTAAGCTGATGATGAGCATATAAACATACTGGCAAGTACTTTTGTCCTCACAATTCATTTCACACAACAAAGAAGCCAAATACAGTATTTTGACAAGATTAGTAAGCCTCTAGAAAGTAATAAAATAGCAATCTCTATTTTTTTTAAAAAACCATGTTCTTATTGTTGCTGTTTCCCTTTCCCAATCAGTACAGATTTTGGAAAAACAAACAAAAGTTAACACATTGGAAACAGGAAGCAAAAGTGAATACTAAAAAGAATGTAATTGAGTAGCTTACTTTATCTAAATGGTTCTAAGCAGAGAAAAGCATGTGATGGGCATAAAAGTAAAGAACACAAGACCAAAAGTGAGTATTTTAATTATCTTTAACACAGCTACAATTGCAAAAATCTTAATCTGGGAATGTGTCCCCAAAGGAGAAACATTTAAATGCTATGATTTGTACATTAAAAAAAAAAAAAAGAAGATAATTTTATATGAAGAATTAGGCAGTTATTGATCTTCTTATGGAAAAATGTTTAAATATTGAAATAATGTAGAAAAGAACTGAGAGACTTGTACTTGCATCTGATTTCTCTGAAGATTTTGTTGTTATTATGACTGTGTATTCTATACTTCTATTTCAAATAGCTCTGATTCCTCAGTTACATCTACACAGACTCTGGCTCCCACCTGCTTGGTATATCAACGACAGCACCTAAGAACCAGATGAGGGTCTGCTGTGGAGCACCTCCTAACAGTTCAGAAACAGTTCTTTATTCAAAAGACCAAAGTTTGACTGCTGCACTATCACAAAGACAGCATCCATTAAAGAACTATTCTTGTACTTCAGTGATTAAAAAGAAATTGAAACTTAGTGATGGTGATCTTAGTAAAAAATATCCGAGATTTGTTTGTTACTTTCACTTGGTGAAAAGGAGAAAAAGATTTGCAAGTTAGAAGAAGTCATGTTTTGTCTTTTCTTTCCCAGAGGTATCCCCAAATCAAAGCAACAGAAAACAGGGAAAAAAAAGAATACACTAGCCCTAAGTATTAATAAAAAAATTAAAAGTGCCAAAGCAAATTAACAACTTTATAATTTTCCCAGAATCACTCCTTTATTCACAGAAATAAAGAAGTCTACTTCCGAAAAATAGCAATTTATTTCACTGGAAACACTTGCATATGGACAAGAAGATACTAGGTATTTCAAACTTTGGATACAACTGATACCCTTTTTAGACCTAAAAAGAGCCATAACTAACCAAATAGTTGCTTCACTTCTCTCATGAAGAAACCCAGCTCTGATAACACTCACTTTGGAGTCTTTCAGGTTTTCCTTTCTTATCTGTAGTAACTCTTCGTATGTTTCTTCTTCCTGTTTTAACCTTTTCTTATATTCTGCTAGCTCATCTTGGAGATGATTAACACCATCTGAACACTTTGCTTCTTAAACATCAGGTCTTTTAAATTTTTCCTTTGAAAGAAAAAAAAATATTCAATTAAGTAATCAAGATACTCTTCACTACTGTTTTGAGTCTTTACTTGTGGATTTAATGATTAATTCTAGAATAGATAAAATAAGAGTCTTCTCACAAATAATTATAACCTTTAGAAATACCCAAAGACCTACATGATGGAGCTTATAATGAATGTTTAGACCACTTAAAGACACTCTGTCTATCAATCAATATCCAGTGAGTCGACTGAGCTACATAACTCACAATTCTAAAAAACATCTTGAATTTTAAATCACCTTTCTAGAGAATGGACTGGTTCACTCCCACATGTACAGAATCTGCTCAAATAATGATTTCATGTGACACAAAATGGGCTCATGACTAGTGCCATATTGGGTAACCACTATTTTATAATGTATTGGGACCGCAAGTGGGAGCTTCACGCTGTTTGTGTAATATTTTGTTTATCTCCATTCCCAGTATGGTTTCTTTAACTTGTACATATGAAATATATAAAGGTAAACAATTTTCAGAAGTTTTTGCCTTTTACTAAAATTCCATTCTCTCAAGGCTTGCATTTCTGTTACTTTTAGACAGAAGTATATATCAAAATAAGTGTTTCTAACTTATTTTCTGCAAGATAACCTAAACTAGTGCCTGGTAGGTAATGTAACAGTTGACTGCGTAATAAAGACTGTATCACAATGTGCACACAAAAAAAGGGAACTCAAGAGACAAGTTTAAATCTACTTTTTTTTTTTCCCCCTATTTTTAAGGCTTTGTTGTTTAAATTAGATGTTATTTTAAGACTTAAATAATCTTTAAAATAATTTTTAAAAAAATCAAACTGTTTGAGATAGAGAAAAATCTGTAAAGATTACACTGACTGCTCAGGAGCCATTTACTCTCAAGTTAGGAATCGCTGACACCAATAACAGGCTGTTATCCTTCTTATAGATTAGCTGATACTTGACAGAACACACGTACTTAGGAGTTTTGGAATTTAGTTCTAAATTCTGGAGGTCACAAGATCTTCCTCACAATCTCTTCTGAGGCTCCATGCAGAACAATAATCCCTTTTTCAGAAAATCAGCATCTAAGACCTCCTCTAAATCAGTGTCTACAAAAACTTCTGGAAAAGGTGGTAAGAGATCCACCAGAAATTACTTAGAGTTCCTTTTCACTGAAATGCCCTCCAGCCTTCCTAATCTCCAGTACATCCTCTGAACTTGCTTCCTGCCCTTATTTCCATCTTGCTGAATGTAGGCACACCATATGGGAACTGATACAAATGGTAGGGGCTTCAATACAAGTAAGGATTCTCCTAACAGAACCCCTAAATTCACAGGATTTGCTCATCATCCTAATTTAATTCGCACTAAACTCCACTGAGATTAAAAAAATCGAGTGAATCTATTTCATGTTCATTCTTAACTTCGGATATGAAGACATGTGTTTCTGTCTTCCAAAACTGCAAAAAGAATTTTGCAAAAGTCACTGGTATAAGATGAGTTCTAGCCAGGATATCTGTGGCACATAATTTTCCCTTGGTTAGCAGTTTAGGCTAAATTTTGCAGCAGACTTCAGTTTTGTAGTCAATTTTATTGTGAAAAAAGTATTTATTTCAAATTACTGTTATTTTGTTAACTTTGTGTTAATGTTTCAGTCTAGCAGCTATTAATTAGTTATTGCATTAATGGCAAGCAATAATAATTCAAGGAGGTGTTAATTAGAGAATGATGGTAAGAAGTACCTGTAAAAGGACAATAGTGAAGATGGAAAATGGAGGCAAGGACTCTTCTACCTCAAGTTTCTCCACCAGATCAGGCTAGAATTAACCTGATGGCATGCTAAAAAGGTGTAAATCATAGCCAAGAGTAAAAGTAAAAGCAGTTAATCCTTTATTCCCAGTTTTTCTCTGAAGCCAGAAAGGTATCAGCACTTTTACGAAAAGAAGAAAGACCAGTTCAACTAGGTAAGTCTACTTAATATTGAACTGTATGCATAACACCAAATATAACAGGAAATGGCTAGAGCACAGTTTCTTAAGATAGATTGATGAAATGCCATGTGATGTGTCAGATTCTTGGAAGCATTAATAGAAGAAGGTAGATTAACCTGAAGGAAATTTTTTTCTGAATATTCTTACCATTAATCTTCACTAATGAGAAACAGTAAGCAACTAAAAAACACCAACCCCAAACTCTTCTTCTCTTTTGCCCCTCAAGCACAGAGAGGCAAAATGCTCTGACAAGCAGAAGGCACAATCAAGTTGTCAGTTTTCAGCCAGTCACAAGATAGAGGAAGTCCCGTGTCCTGCACCCTCTGTGTTCAGAGAATGACAAAAAGGAAGGAGAATATACTAGTCATTGGGATGCATACTTTCGAAATCAGAGAGGTTTTTTTGGAAGATTTTTTGACTTTACAGCTCTTCCTAGCAGATGAGATCTCTAAAAGCATGTTCTCGATAAAAATGCAGTTTTCATTACTATCTATTTTAGCTCTAGAAGTTGGAGAATTTGCAAGAAAATTCCTCTCTGAAAGTGACATTGACTTATTCGCTATATATAAACAATGAATTGCTGGGATTGCTTTCAGTGCCATTTTGTGTTTATATTATCCCTTTTTTTGTTTTATTCTGAATATAACATGCCACTGACATGAAGCTACTGGCTAAAGAGTTGTGGAAAAAAGAGATGTTTTCAGTCATGGAAAGATGCCTTCCCCTTCTTGAAGTTCAGTAAGTTCTACTGTACATTGGGTCCCTCTAAATTATTCTGTTATTATTATTCTGTTTGAATAAAGAGTTTGGAAAATACCCATAACCAGCCCCTCACATTCAGCTAAAAAATTTACATAGAAAATATAATTTTTTTTCACCAGTCAAGAATTTCATGGAATAATCTCTCTAAGTGAGAGATTTCAACACCAACAGTACATAAGTGAAGGAGATGATAGAAAGGGAGCTGTAGTATAATGATGCAAGGATCACTTTTTCACTATTTAGTCCTCCTGTATGATTCAACAATCTAAGCTGCTTTCTCTTTGACATGGCACAGCAGGTTCACCTTTATCCTGGAAGAGTAAGCCTGCTGTGCAAGCAGCATATATATAGCCCTCCAAGGCTTGTGTGGCCTAGAAGGCAGCCTGCATTATCAGTTGGACAGAGCCCTTTGAGACTATTTTCAGGACTCATCAGTCACAGTAAGTGTAGGTCCACACTTCTTAAACCAGAGAAAACATGGAGTGCATGGAATCTTCCATTAATTAAGGATGCAACCGCCCATGAATATTATCAGATTTCCAAAAGTAATTCTGATGCCCAAAATTCGATTTGGAAGACAGACAAGTTATCATTAATAACTTCTACAGATGCAATAAAACTACAAGCAGTTATCAGACAGAAATACTCTCAAATTATAGGTGAAAAGTTCATTACACATCCTCGAAATAGTATTGTAAAATAATAAAATTATCTTTAATAATAGTAATAAAGTGGAATTACTAAATTACTTTAGTAAAATAAACTATCTTTTACAGTTCATATGATAGGTTGGTCTTACCACAAATCAGTGAAAGATTTTTCTGCATTCTCCATCTGTATTTGCTTCATTTTCCACAATTCATTTAGTTCTTTAAGTTCTTTTTACAAATTTTCTGTAGTGTGAGAGTTTTCAGCAATTTGACTGGAAGCAAATGAATGTTTTTCCTGGGGAGAAAAAGATACATAGCATGTAAACTAGGCAGGGCTCAGTTTCCAAATACCAGATTTTAAGCACATGATTGGAGCAACAATCCATGAAATTGTATACCCAAAGAAAAAGAACTTTCAGAGGGGGCAGTTGACGCACTTGGTGCAAATGGACTAATTGCATTTCTGGAAGAGCAGAGCTTTGCACATCCAATTACAGATGTCCAGCTTGTTGCACAATTCTTCTACTATATATCCATACATTTTATTACAGTACTTGTGTTTCTCTAGTTCCCTATGTTGTGTATAGATGTATGTATGTTGGTAGGCCACCGTCTTTGTAAAATACGTATTCTCTTTTCATTTTGGTCTCATATATAAAAGTTTTGCAAATAATCACTGCCTCGCACATCAAAAACTTTATTAATGACAGTGCAAAGTAACAGTTTTCACACATTGCCCAAGTCTGGGCCTATTTGTTTCAGTGTATGCAGAGTAAGTCTCTTAACTGGCAGCTTTTATTGTTAGACCATGAAAGTACTTACAAAATGTAGTATCTTTTTTAGGCAGATACCTAAACCACTTGACTTTCAGGAAAAATCAGTATTTTCAGCTGACGTTCTCCAGGCAGAATACAGCTTACTCATTATCTCTGAAAACTGGCATTATTCATTCAGTTGCCTAAACAGAGAGCTCTCCTCTTTTAGATGTCAAGTATTTCATACCATAGCTGTCCTGTACTACAGAGAGTTGAAGATTAAAGCACAAAGAACAAGAATCCTGAATTCCTGCCTGCTTTCCTCAGCTACAAGCACACATCTCAAAGAGATGCTGACAGTAAGATGCTGAAAATCTTTAAATTAAAAAATGTTTTCACTAAACTTTCTATTCTGCACAAGACAGATTACATCATAGAATCACCGAATCATGGAATGGTTTGAGTTGGAATACACCTTTAAGATCATCTCATTCCAACCCCACTGCATGGGCAGGAACACCTCCCACTAGACTCAAAAACTCCCACCTCCCAGCTAGCTCAAAGACCCATCTAACCTGGCCTTGAACACTTCTGGGGAGGGGGCATCCACAACTCCCCAGGGCAACCTGTTCCAGTGTCTCACGACTCACACAGGAAATAATTTCTTCCTAATATCCAACCTAAATCTACCATCTTTCAGTTTAAACCACTGCCCCTTGTCCTGTCCTACAGGCCTTGGTAAAAAGTCACCTTCTGTCTTATATATTGAAAGGCCACAGTAAGGTCTCCCTAGAGCCTTCTCCAGGCTGACCAACCCCAACTCAGTCAGCCTGTCTTCCTAGGAGAGGTATAAATTGGATAAATAGGATAAATTGCAGTGTCTCTTTCATTCCAAAAGTGACAGATAGTCACAGAATCCCAAAAATGTAAACGTTCATGACACAAGCACACTCTGCTTTCAAGAGCAACAGTATCTGGTAAACAAAGCTGCAGCTTCCCCACAATAAGTACATAAAGCACTGTAGCAGTTCAGCAGTAATAAACACGTAGGAGTCTCCTATTTGGGTGATACTTCTAAAGTGGTCTTGCTGCATTAGATTTTGTAACCCATACTAATGGGCTGTAAGCAGCTATGCAAATGGATTAAATTAAGAGGGAGGAAAATACCTTTTGATTATCCTTATGTATAGACATATACACATATAGTTTAAGTGCACACAAGTATAAATACCAAATTTCAAGACCTCACAATTCAGTAGGCGAAGAATGCATCAGTATTTAAATAAAGATCAATATTTTTAAAATTTCTTCTATAGATTTTGCCCCATTTTTCTGAAGCAGCAGCCTGATACACAGTCTAGTGATCTTTTTCCTTATGGAAGAATTGTTTCTTACAGGTATACCTAAAAGGTAGCTGTGAGAAAATGAGGAATCAAAGCTTTTCCAATAGATGTTAGAAGAGACATGAAGGTGTGCAAAGTAACACAAGAACATGACATTTTTAAGGCCTCTGAACATTGTAAAAGTGTAATGTGTATCTGTATAGGATTACATGGAAATTTAAGGTTTCTTGCAGGAACACAGAAAAGAAAGAAAATTAAGATATGGTAATTAATGCAAATCCCGATGCAACTGAACAGCCCACAGAGAGTCTCAAACCTCTGAGGAAAAATCATATTAGGCTCAGTACCAGGAGAACTTCGAGAAATGTGATAGCCTGTGATTTACAGGATATCTGCACGATCTGTTTGGGGTCTTAAACTTTGCACATGATGAAATCTGAGATGATTACGGTATCAGTGACAGATATAAATATGCAAACTAAGAAGCCACGGGATGATTTTTGCCGAAGAGTTCACATAGGAGCTGTGTTAGAACAAAACTGCCAGTGAAGAATAATTTTGTCTCTTTGATTCCTGCACTTTCTTCAGGACTTTTTAATCAAGAAGGCAGATAAAACCTGAAAAATTTGGCTTCCAAGCATACGGAATACTAGCCATTGAGTCAGTGCAATCTGGTACCTATTATGTTTATTGATACCTATTATTTGCAGTCAGGTTTTTGAACAAAAAAAATTGGTAAGATACTCTACATTCTGTGATCCAAGTATTGATAGTTTGCATATCCACCCCTTATGGCTTGCTGGAGTGGTTAACAGTCCAGTATCCTGACTAAGCTGAATGAGTCCCTTGGTGCTTGGTCATTCAGGTGTTCAATACATAAACAGTATTCTTTGTTCTTCTTGGCTGCTTACTGGTGCATTATGGGATAGTATTAATATGTTTTTATCTAGGTATCTAGCTTTTAGACATTTAAATGTCAGCAGACCAAACTTCAAATTAAATGTTGAGATGCAGAAGCCTCCAGGGTGTGATTCAACTTGTCCTAAAACTGGAAAACTATGAAGGATTGGGAGTATTGCTTGATAAATTGGAAGCTGGAGACTAGATTACTCCTGTACTAAGCGTACTGTGGATTCAGAACTATTTCTTAAGCTGCACGAAGGACAAGCTTTAAAGAAGCCAATGTCTTCATCATAGAAAAGCACTAAAATCTCTGAATAGAACTTTAAATAACTTTTATTAAAAACAATATGACACAATTAACAGAATCATATAGTGATCCCGCACAGCTAAAAATGTGAGTTATTATTAAAAATAAGCTAGCCTCTTTTATAAAGCCTCCTTTTTACAAAACTTCAATTGCTACAATCACGGAACTATATCAGGCTCTAAGAATGCCACAAATAAGGTATACGAGTATTGTTACCAGTTCAGAGCTCTACAGATCTCATAAAACAGGCTTTGTACACCATTTTATTTCACATACTTGGAACACTCCTCTTAAGCTCCTCTAGAACATCAACTCAAATAGTACTTGGGTAACTAAAGGTTACAGTTATTCACAGTTAATAGAAAAGGCAGCATTAAAAACAATAATATAAAGTATAGGAAAAGCATTGTAGAATTACTGATTATCTGTATGCTGACTTACTAGTCATTTCCATATGTTCTAAGATCTATTGGTAAGCCTGAAGTTTGGTAGAGCACAATCTTTAACAGAAAGGGATGTATAAACTCCATTTTCCCTGCCAAATTTAGAAGGCGACGTGAATCAATGAATTTCCCAATGCTTAATTTAAGATTCTGTCATATATAGGAAGTTTCAAATTTTTTCAATAGAAACTACCAGATTCACGAAAGCTACTCTGAACAACATGAAACCTTCTCTTTTTTTTTTATTTAATCTATATGACTCATCTCTGATGTTGTAATATCTAACTTAAGTTTATACAACATGCAAATGAAAGAATAATAAAAATGAACAGAACCTTAGAAAGAAAATGCTTGCTTCTTCTAATGCTTATAACCATGTTTGTATAAAGCATAGTCTTCAATAATGAAATACAATAATTCCCTTTGGTGGATTATACAGTTTAGCAACTGATACAGCAGATAGAAGCCATCATTTACAAAAAGATGCCATCTGCTGAGCAAACATGCAATCAGCAGGCACTTCTTATTACACTAGAATGTTTTTCGTCCTTTATTGATTTTCTCCATTGCATTTTTAAAGCCCCTCAAGCAATCTGAGCCAGTGTAGCAAATGAAGAAAGCAAAGGACTTCTCAATGACCCCAATATAAATTCTGCTTTGTACTCTACACTGTCTCAAGGCTATGGACCTCATAAGTTAGTTCAAGCAAGAGACAGAAAATAGTACATACACTGTATATATGTATCTAGTTCCAAGGCAACTGTGTAGAAATGACAGCCTAACCTTTGAGATTAAACATACTTCAAAACAAAGCCATGCAAGCATTAAATTATTCACCTTTATATCATTTAATTATTGCTGCATGATACTTCTTTTTGTTCCAGTTGTTGTTCAGTTGGCTTCTGCTCTTCATCTAGCTTTCGTACTCTCTGATCCGAACAAGAGAGCTTCTGTAGAGTTTATGCATAAACAGACATGTTAGTATTCAAAAGTTATTATCCTATATTCTATAGAAATCAGAAAATGTATTACTTTAAATGCTTTAACATTTACCATTCATAAGCTTATTTTTATTTTCTTTTCCATATCAAGTTTTCCATCATGTAAGCTTCTATAATCTACACCTGGAATGAAAAAACACACATTCTCTGCTACTTCATATAGTGTTTATCATCTTACAGCAAAATATCATTGCTTATTCTGCTCCCTGTGCTGCTTACTTTATTTCTGCCAAGGAAGTTACAAATAAAGATCCAAAATCAAAATACATACTTGGATTAGCTTCCATGGAATTCATACAAAGGGTAAAATAAATCTTTATTACTTATTATCACGATTTCATGAAAAATACAGCTAACAAAAGTAGGAAGAAGAAAGAAAATAAAATATTGGGATATGTAATTTTTATATTTTTCATTAATCCATTCTATTAGTAACTAGCACCTCAAGAAAAGCAGGAGTTCTTGTCTATTGTAACAATTTCATTTGCATCATTAGTGTGTTTCAAATACTAAATAACAGAATATTCTTAATACATATAATAAAGAAAATTTTACATTACTAAGTATGCTTACATACATTTTATAATAGTTATATTATTGAAAGATTTAAATTCCATTTAGACTATATAAAAAAGAATATGAAAATAGGTATTAATATTTCCATTCTGAAATGATAATTTAAGCCCTCAATGAGAAAGTTCTTCCTTGAAATTACCAATATCTTTCACATATCATTCACATAGAAATCTGCTTGTGCAAACTCTGTTTCAAACCTTTTAAAACAGAAGCAAATAAACAGCTCTCGACCATGATGTATAACTTAGACCACACCTCTCTAGGTTTGCCAGAAACTAATGATGTGATCTTTGTCACATTGTTTCTACTTAGTTTTAGTTGGGGAAGGGCTAACAACATTAGTCACTGCCAGTAATGCGTTGTTTTGAAAATACTGTTAGCTATTAGAGGATTTTTTTTATTATTATTTTTCAATTTGACATATTAAACTTGCATCAAAAATACACTACCACATAATCCATTATCTGAACTCAAGCTATTCAACATCCTCCATCTCTCCTCTGAACGTGGTGGTGTCACTGTATGCAGCCTATGCCAAGAACCCTTCAAATAGAGTAACACTAAAAAAAACAGAGAAGATAATCTCCCATTACAAGCTTTTTACTAGTAGCTGTATAACTGAACTATAAATCTACAGACTGATTCTGTAAAAAACTGAATCTTGCTGAGGCCAGAGAAATTCTTTTATCTGGACTTTGAGCAAAATTTTAAAAATCCTGTATCTTAACTGAATAGGCTCGAAAGACGTTGATCTTACTTGACTGTGAGAATGTTGTGTAACAAGCATATGGCTTATGGAAAACTATCCTTAGTTCTGGACACAAGCCATCAACAGATAGTTTTGCTTCCTATTGATCTGGAAACACAAATGAAGGAATTTTGCTTTTTCATTTCTGGCAGTAAGGTCCAGTGAAAATTCCTTCATCTTCCAGACACTTAAGAAATAATTACTTCTTTCACACTGATTGCTGTATTTTCAGTTCAGGTCTTTAAGACACTTATTTCCTCTGCCAAAAATCAGGAAGCTTCAGCTACTTTCCCTACACTGTAAAACAAGTCGTTACAGTGAACAATGCATGTCCACCTATTTCTACAGCACGGGGCAGCTCACTTTTGGAAAGAATTTGTTTGCAAGGATTTGCACATATGGCTTGTAGAACAAAGGCTTTGAGTAGTTGTTCTCTTCAGGTGATAAGTAAGCAAAGAAGTACAAATTTGTTAAAAGAGACCAAATAAACCCCACAACCCAACAGCCAGAAAAAACCCAGACGTTAAAAGAGATAGATTTTTCTAATAAAGAAAGCAAGGTCAAAAATAGGAATGAATTATGTTGTGTTTTGTTATGTTATATCACAGCACAACTGCACAGCTGCAAAACACAGCTCTTCTGAGATATGGACTTTGGTTTCCTCTTTTTTTTTTTTTTCCAATGATGACAAAAAATATGCCAGTGAGAAGTCCAGAATCTACTTTTACCTCGCGGTTATCTTTAAATATAACTTTATTTCCTTTAATTTTTTCTTCTAGATCAGCCATTTGTCTCTCAATGTCTTCTATCCTCTTCATATCTTCCTTTCCTTTCTTGAGTTTCTCTTCCTGCTTTTCCTCTAGCTCACCATATATTTCTTTAATCCTGGCCTGTTTATTAAAATTATTACAGAATTAGCTTTCAGTATTTCAAAAGTAGAACAGTCTAAAAGAACATTTATACTCCTAAGTAAACATCATTAAAAGACCAAAAGCTAACAAATGTAAAGTTGATTAAAAATTCTTCAAACTGAAGGAAAAGTTGGCCATTAATTTAGCATATGTCAGAAGTCTTTGATTAGGAAAAGCTGAATAGAAGCAGAACTGTCAAACACAAATACAGAAGAAGAATCAGCAATAAATATTATGAAATGTAAAAATTATATTGTAGCGGACAATAGATTTACAGCACTATTTAAGCAAATAATAGAAAATAATTCCAGAAAAAGAGAAGTTAAAATTATAAATATTAATGTCAAGAATGAAAATATTTTCTGATGGGAATCATGATCACCAGAGGCATGTTCCTAGATTTAAAAAAAAAATAAAAATTAAAAAAAAACATTAAATGAGTGAAAAAAAAAGGAGGAGGAAAACACTGCTCAGTAAACAGGAACAAAATCTTTGCAAAATACATTGACACCCTTCAAGCTTAGGAAATTTAAGATTCAGCATACATCCCCTCCAAATTTCTCCCCCCACCCAAATAAATAAATAAAAATAAATATTCTGTACCAGCAGCAGTGTTCTTCAGAATGGGCAGGCCTTACATGAACCCGAATTTCTGAATTCCTAGGGAATGGCACAATATTGGTGAAGTTGTGGATAATGTTTCAGGTGACAACATGGTTGGTAGGTGGAATGGACAGACTTCCCAGAAAACCACTAATATTTCTAGATCTCTGCTGCTTTATACTAAGATGGCATTAGGAGATTCCCGTGAGCTACCGCAGAATGGTCTCATCTAAACTGTTACACACTTTGACAGTCAGTAGATAATGATAGTTTTTGCACTTTCAACATTGTCTTTGACATCATCACTGAGTTTTTTTCTACTAGTAAAAAAAAAAACCAAACCTCTTGACATCCAGAGAAATGAGGCTTTGGAGGAAAAATAAAAATAATAGGTTCAGTTGAAACAGAACTTTAATACTGCCTTAAACGAAATAAAAGATGCATTTCAAGAACCTCTTTATCCTGAAAAAAAACATGAACTACAATGAAAACAGTAGTTCTGAGTACAACATTTACTTCCCATTAGGAAAATGTTCTTTAATTTCTGTTTGTAAAAGGAAAGAAGTGGGCTGAATGTGCCACTGAGAGAGAAAGAAAGGAGACTTTTAGTTTCAATGAATAATCAAAAAGGATCAGTACTGAATAGCAGAAAAGGAGGAAGATGTTTGGAAGCAACAAATCAAGCCTGTCATGCTGTGGCAGTCAGGAATAGAAACTTTCTCTTCAGCCTTCTCTGAAGCAAAGCCTGAGAATCAGAGGGAAGTTGTGCATCTACCACAATTGCATGTGATGGAGACCTTGTGCACCACCTGGCTTAGAAGAGGAACATTCAGCACTCTAGTAATGTCTGGGACAAACGAGAACTTCAAGATGTCTCTTAAGACTTGTCTTTCTATAAATGGGAGACTTAGATACTAGATTCTGCTGTTGACCTCCTGCACAGTCACAGAATGGAAGAGAAGAAGTTTCATAACAAAAGCAAATTGGAGGCAGTGAATGTCCAGAAGCAAATAGGAAAGGTTTAGGCTTCTCTCTCTCTCTCTCTCTCTCTCTCCAAACAAAAAGAAAAAAAAAACAAAAACAGAAGGAAGAAATCTCAGAAGAACTTCTGATCATCACAGTAAATCCAACATTCAATTATAAAGAAAAAAGGCCTCTAGTATCTCTCAGAGTAAATCTCTCCTAATCCAAAGGGCGTTTCTAACTCAAGGACTTGCGGTAAAAAACTGCAATGCCTCCCTCCAGTTCTGGCTATGTTCTTTTGATCCCACATAATGTTGGATTCTGATCAGAATCCAGTATCAGAACACTCACAGCACATGAGTATTCATCTCAGCATAAGCAGGAAGAACCAGTGGAGCCAAACGATCCTGTATTTCATAATGGTGAGAGTGGGAGCATTAACAGTAGACACATTTTTCCCAGAGGTATTACATGTCTCCATAAGACAGAAGAGATGAATCTTGGTGGCACTCACCAACTATGAAAGGGCTCTCAGGATGAGTTATACACATGTGCTAATGATGCATCACAGGAGATCTTTTCCAGTTACTAGAGAGATCTTGGGTGAGAAGAAAGCAAGTAATTGTACGGTTTATCTGGTACCAAGTTTTATCTCAGAAAAAAGCAATACTTTTACTTCTTGCAAGAGACTTGATTGAGCCAGTAGTGGCATAAGGTTGGTGTGGTCATGATCACTGTATCCCATCTCCTCACAGGATGTGCCTAACCATAGTAACTGGAAATCTATTACTTGCCTTTATCTTGCAGACAGGCCCCACTAAAAGCAAGGTCAGTACCAAAAGCTAATTCAGCAGTTGCCGATTTTGCCAAGTCTTCTGTGTCATAAAGTTCTCTGTGTTACTGAACTGAAACTTTGAAGGAAACATTGACTTGGATTTTCTGGCATCAGAGGGAATGGAGTGATGTCTGGAACGTTTCTGCTCAGACAGCCAGAGCTTGCTTCTGACAACCCCACTTTAAGGCCTCATATCTCCTGCTGGTGACACTGAATGCAGAGATTAAGGATTTCTTCAGAAAACAGTCCTTGAGCTTCCACTCAGTGTCTTCCTTGAGGCATTAAGACCTAGTAGTTATTACAACAGTTTTAATATGACCATTATCCATGCTCTTGCAGAAGACAGATGGAGGAATCCATCTGCCAAAGACAGGTATAGATGGCATACCTCTTTTGGAGATGCAAAACTTTGGATTTCGGTCAGAGAAGCTGAAGAATTATCAACACATGCCTGAGGATGGTTGAAAAGCATCACTGAAGTTGCGAAGAGACATTTGGCAATCAAAAAAGGGCCAACAAAGCATGTTGTGTGAATTCAACAGTTCACAATAGGAGAAAATTAATGGTGTTAGGGCCAACCTACATATGCATGCATCAATATAAGGCAAGAAAGTCTGATTGCACTTCCTACAGAAACTGAAGTAAGAAAGATACACACATTCCGATGAGGATGACACTGCACATATGGATTATTACTAAAGGTTTATCTTCTAAAGCAAACTGTAAATTATTGTGAATAACAGGGATACAACTAAAGTGTTTCAAGTTTTCATGAGTATTTACATTTTCCTAGTTGTTAAACAGCAGGCATTATTACTTAGCAAAACCCATTAGCCTTTTATGTGACTTGGTCACAAGGTACTCTAAGTTTATTCATGGTAGGAAGTAAAAAGAAGATAGAAGAAGAATTTAGATTTGAAGTAAAGTGGTTATTGTCATGTTTACCTGAGTCACTTTTCAAACTCCTTTTTGAACTTTAATTTCTTTTTTAAGATTCCGCTTCAAATTCGTTGGAAAAAAACCAACCAAAACCACATATGCAACACATAAGGAAACAAGTTAATGGAAAAGAGCAATGAAAATTCAACACTAGAATCACAGTAAGGATGAGCATAGCTTTTAGATTTTTTCTCACGTATCATAAAACTATATTAAAAAAAGCAATTACACCAGAGTCTCAGGTGCAAGCAGTAAATACAGACCATACCATAAGAAAAGCAACAGTATTTTCTAGATTTAATGAAATTTATTTTGGTAGTTTAAAATAATTAAATACAGGAAGAAGATGGGCTGGCTTATCTAAATGGATATTGAACATCAAATGTTCAACATTTAAAAATCTCAGCGCCTTCTATATTTTATATGATGAGACTTTTTTGTAACTTCTGAAAATCTGAACATGCTTCACCCCTTTCAACCTTTTTGGGTTACAAAGCACTGGGACTGGCTCCCCAGAGAGGTTGTGGAGTCTCCTTCTCTGGAGACTGTCAAGACCTGTCTGGATGTCTTTCTGAGTGACCTGCCCTAGTTTTTGGTCCTGCTCTGGCAGGGGGTTGGACTCGATGATCTTCAGACATCCCTTCCAACCCCTAACATTCTGTGATTCTGTGATTCTTTCTTGTATGACTATCCTACTCATATCGTTTCTCACTATATAACAGTTATATATCTCATTATTATATTTTGTGCCTTGAAAACCTCTAATTTAATGCATGTCAGATTATCAGACCATCATAACAATAGATTATTATAATCTAAGTCAAACCCTAATTAGGGCTTTCTGATTCCTTTGTAAGTGAATCTAGGGAGTGGAAAAGTAATTATTTAAGCAAAACTAGGCACAACATGGCCAATAGAAAAGTAAGAAATCCACTCAATCCTATGATTGAAATGTATTTATTCAAGATGTTTTATTCACACCCATATCTGCACTTTGGAAGTGCATATTCCATCAGCAGTTGGAGAGGTTTCTGCATAGGGAGGTCATAAACATCTCCTAGATGCCACGTGGATAAGAAAATACAAAAACAGGTGCCAAATATCCCTATATATTCTCAAACTCCAAATCCCAAAGATTATTAGGAACTTCAAGGAAATAGAAGTGATAGAGATCAGTGTTCATGTGGAAAACACATCCTGTAATCAGTGAGCGAAAGCTTTTTTTTCCAGATGAAATGTATACTTTTGTTCCAAGAATAATTCCAAGAAAAACTTATGCCGACGGCCCTGCCCTCTCCCTCACACCTCCTTGACTACGTGTGTATATAATCTATTTGAATAAAAATCTCCGAGTCTATTAGACAAACTGTAGCATCTGGACTACTCTCCAAAATGCAGCAACATTTTGAATGACACTTGGTGATTGCGTAAATGTATTTTTCACTCTATTCAGTAGCCCAAGGATACAGTCTAATTTGTGGTTACAGACACACTTTTTCAGACACACCAGGGGGTAATTTTTCTCAGAGAATATCAGCAGAGACCAGGCAGTCAACTATAAACTGCACCTTAATTTATATATCATAATAAAAATTCACCACTGGTCAGCTGTTGCTTGGGTGGAAAGCCATCTTAGCTTCTGTGCACGCCCTTCACACTAACTTGTACCTTGCCCAAAGCCCTTGCGTCAGGTGACCTTCTCTGCATTTGTCTCCATGTGTATATGTATGTAATCTTTACATTATTATAAACACAATGTTTTTGCAAAATGCTATTTTGCTAGTTTATGGTACCTAAGACTAAATATAGCAATGTTAACTTAAAGCTGTTAAGAGAATGGTAATTCTGCAAGTGGTAGGGATGGAGATTTTCATTAACAAGGTCACTGAAGCAACTTGAGTGGTGCTGGAATGCAATCTTACCACTGGAGGCAGGACAACTAGTAATGGCTTCACATAGTGGTTAAGTTGTGCCAACAAGTAAACCAGAATACCTACACAATTAAATTCCGTCTCTGGCCATAAATTTATAGCTTTGAGATACGTTTCTGACTGACTGCATGCTGTAGATGTTAACACTAGGATGTGAGGAGAAAGCTTAAGGAACAACAAAATCCAAAAAGAAACACTGTAGTGTATTTCTACTAAAAACTAGAGGAGTTTATTGAAACTTTAAGAGGAACAGCTGAAAGAGTAAAATGCTTGCAAGTCAGATGAAGATTACTTACAGATATTACATTGGAGGCTCAAAGCACATGCAAGTTTTGACAGGCACTTTAGAAATATCAAAGAAAAACAGTGCAACTAAACAGTACGACAAAAAATCCTGAAAATATGTCTAAAAAAATTAAAATAGAAAAGATCCTGAACTTTGCCTATTTCAATCTAAAACACCATTGAGCAACCTAAACAAGAGTTTTTGGAAAAACCTGATAGGAAGCCTGCTAGGGACAATGTAAGGCAAATAGATGATCAGAAGCACTTAAAGACAGACTTATCGTGAAGCGCTCTGAAAACAGAATATGATATTGAAAAAAAATCTCAAATTCCAAACCAAATGAAACCTTTAAAGCCCTAAGAAGCAAACTCATAATCTGAATTATCATGAAAAAAAAAAATAAATAGACGACACATGGAAGATTTGCTGCATAGGAGAGGACTCAGCATGACTGGGAAGCAGCGTCTCAAAATTCATCAGTTCTCTGAAGGATTTAAGAAGTATGAGGAGAAGAGATAGCTGAGTGATATAGTCTACTTGGACTTCTAAAAGGTGTTTGATAAAGTATTATATGAATGACTCCTTAATTAATTTCCCATGAGTTAAGGATAAAAGTCCTCACATGAATATATCATAGAAACACAGAATCATAGAATGGTTTGGGTTGGAAGGGACCTAGAAGATCACCTAGTTCCAACCTCCCTGCATGGGCAGGGACACCTCCCACTAGATCAGGTTGCTCAGGGCCCCATCCAACTTGGCCTTGGACACCTCCAGGGAGGGGACATCCACAACCTCCATGGGCAACCTGTGCCAGTGTCTCACCACCCTCACAGGAAATACTTTCTTCCTAATGTCTAACCTAAATCTCCCCTCTTCCAGTTTAAAACCATTACCCCTCTTCCTATCACTACACATCCTGGTAAAAAGTCCCTCCCCAGCTTTCCTGCAGGCCCCTGTAGGCATTTAAAGACAGAAGACCTAAAGTAGAAACAAATTACCAGTTTTTATAGTGGCAGTTACAGTGGGGTCCTGCAAGTATCCATGCTGGATCCTGTGGTTTCCAATTTATTCAGAAACAATAAGGAAAATGAGAGATTTTGTGCGATGACTTAGTAAAACCAGCTAGATTTCTTATTTACAGAAGCCTTCACTTTATATAATGCTGGGCTTCGAGCTGTCTAGGAATCAAACAGGAACAAGATCATGAAGAGTATAATGCTCCACTGCATTTACAAGATTAAATGTGATGTTAAGAACAACTAAAAAAAGGAATAAAGAACAAAACAGAAATCATCGTTATATCTCTATATAGGCCCAATATGGGTCTGCATATTGAATACTCCAAGCTCTTCCCTCATAGCAACAGAAATGGAAAACAGAACTGGATGACAGATACAGGACAGTTTCCATTCATTATACAAGTTAATGGATTAGGAGTCTTCAGCTTGAAAATGAGGAAGAACATAATAAAAGCCTATAACATCACATGTGACGTGCAGGAAGCAGATATGGAATGACTGACCAATACATCACTAATCATTATCATCACATATCATCACATAAATAATGAGATATTTATTATTTATTTTAAATCAGCTAGGAAAAACAAAATATCTGTATACTTGAGAATATTTAATGTGTAAACTTTACCTTTTAGCCTGCCATTACCTGTGAACATTTAGTAACCAATATATTTTTTCTTCCAGAAACTAGTTATGTATTTTTCAGGTGTTTTGAAATCCAGTTAAAATAGTAAGTTTTAAACTATTAATTTTAATATTATGTTGCTTGCTCACTAATTCTCTGATACGAAGATCATTATTTTCTATTCTTCCACTCTAAAAAATGAATTTAAATTAAAAAAATATACCTCGTAAGAGATTTCTTCTGCAGTTTTGGGTTTTTTTAACTCTTCATACTTTTTTTTGTTCACTGTAGGACAATTCAGCATTATGGAGATCTTCATTTAGTCTTTGTGTTTGCTCTTCAGTCTTACTCAGGCTTTCACAAATAGTTTCAACTTTTGACTGATATGCCTTCTTTTTTCTTGAACTGTTGAAATAAGCCAGCCAATTTTACATTTCTTTTTAAAAAGTGTGTTAACTAAAATAAAAATAAACCCCATTATTAAGTAAAGCTCAAACATTTTAAAATCAAAAGCAGTATTTTATCATCCTGCTATTTCATGCTGAATACACCAGGCTCTTTCTCAAAGTTTTAAAGTCCCTTTATTCATAAGACCTGATAATACATTGAAATCAAACAATAACATTAATCAATTTTTTTTCCATATATATCTCTGCTGTTAACCTGTATCATGAAATCATAGAATGCCTGTGGTTGGAAAGGACCTCTGGAGGTCATCTGGTCCAAGTACCTTGCTCAAGGAAGGCCACCTAGACAGATGCCCTGAACTGCACCTAAATGTCTTTGAATATCTCTAAGGATTGAGAATCCACAACCTGCATCAGCAACCTGTGCCAGTGCTCAGTCACCCTCACAGTGAAGAAGTGTTTCCTGATATTCATACAGACCCTCCTGTATTTTGGTTTGTGCTCATTGCCTCTGGTCCTGTCATTAGGCACCATCAAAAAGAACCTGGCTCCATTCTCTCTGTACTTTACCTTCAGGTATTTATATACATTATTAAGATTCCTCCCCTATCATCTCCAGGCTGAACAGTCCCCGCCCTCTCAGCCTTTCCTCACAGGACAAGTTCTCCAGTCTCTTCATAATCTTCATGACCCTTTGTTGAACTTTCTCCAGCATGTCTATGTCTCTCTTATGCCAGAGAGTGCAGAACTGAACACAGTACTCCAGGTGTGGCCTCACCAGTGTTGAGCAGAAGGTTCATCTCCCTCTCCGTCCTGGCAACATTCCTCCTAATGCAGCCCAGGATCCCATTTGCCTTCTTTGCAGCAGAGGCACATGGCTGGATCATGTTCTATTTGGTGTCCACCAGTACACCCAGGGCCTTTTTTGCCTAGCGGCTTTCCAGCTGGGTGGCACCCAGCAAAGATTGGTGCCTGGTATTGCCCCTCCCCAGGTGCAGGACTTTGCACTCCTCCTTGTTGAACTTCATGATGTTCCTTTTAGCCCATTTCTCCAGCTGTCTTAGGTCCCTATGGATGGCAGCTCGGCCCTCCAGTGTATCAGTCACTCATTCCAGTTTGGTGTCATCAGCAAATTTTCTGAGGGTACGCTCTGCCCCATCATCCAGATTATTAATGAAAATGTCAAACAGGATTAGATGTAAAATTGACCCTTTGGGTACACTGCTAGTTACTGACCTCCAATTTGACTTTGTGCTACTGAGCACCACTCAAAAGTTTGGCCATTCTGCCCGTTTTCAATCTGCCTCACGTCTGTTCCTCCATCAACAGCTTCTCTATGAGGATCTTAATGGAAGGCAGTGTCAGAAGCCTTACTGAAATCCAGGTAGACAATATCCACAGCTTTCCCCTCATCTACCAAGCCAGTCATCACCACAGAAGGTTATCAACGTGATCAAGCACGATGACCCTTGGGTGAATCCATGCATGACTCACTTGTTCTTGGGAAATGTGGCTGCAAAATGGTTTCCAGGGTTAGCTGCTCCATCACCTTTCCAAGGGACTGAGCAGTTGACCATCCTGTAGTTCCCTGGGTTTTCCTTCTTGCCTTTCTTGAACGAAGAAGTGACATTTGCTTTTCTCCAGTCCTCAGGCACTTCTTCCAGCTGCGATGATCGATAAAAGATTGTCAAGAGTAGCCTTGCAATGACATCAGCAAGATCCCTCAGCACTTGTGGGCACACCCCATCAGGGCCTTTTGTGTATTGTTTGCTTAAGTATTCCCTAACCTGATACTCTTCCACCAAGGGTACATCTTCCTTGCTCCAGCATCTCCCCTTGGTCTCTGGGACCTGGGATTCCTGAAGGTTTGCTCTTGCTAGTAAAGAATGAAGCAAAGAAGGCATACAGTACTTCAGCCTTTTCAATGTCCTGTGTCATCAAATTCCCTGCCTCATTCAACAATGGGCCCACATTTTCTCTAGTCTTCCTTTTGTGATCTATGCACTTACAGAAGTCTTTCTTGTTGCCTTTGATCTCTCTTGCCAGATTCAATTCAGTTTGGGCTTTGACTTTCTTAACTGCATCTCTGTATGCTCAGACAATATCTCTGTATTCCTTCCAGGTTATCTGTCCCTGCTTCCACCTTCTGCATCCTTCCTTTATGTGTCTGAGTTTTGCCCAGGACTCCTTGTTCATCCATGCAGGCCTCCTGGCATTTTTGCCTGTCTTCCTACTCATTGGAATGGACTGTTCTTGAGCTTGAAGGAGGTGATCCTTGAATATTAACCAGCTTTCTTGGGCCACTCTTTCCAAATATAATATAAAAATACTATTTTTCGATAAGAAAAAAGTGGCAAGCCCAGCTCTTTTATCTGAAAGTGTTGAAATTAGTCACAAAGTCTCGGTTCATCTATCTTATAATAAATGGCCATGTCTAGGGTGCTTCACACCAGTGCAGTGGTACAGGTTAGTCATACAGCTGGTGAATTCAAATTCCTAAGTATGCAGAATTCTTATGTCACATAGAAAAAATTTAGTTTAATTGCAAACAAACAATCTTTCAGTAGAAGTTAACTGTTTAACAGAGGTGAACTTAAAACACCATCTGGTTCGACTACTGGATTACATGGCAAAAACCAAACTGAATCGAATACAAAGAAACCTACAGATAAACTTTGATATTACTTTGTCTGACAGAATACAATGCCTGTATCATTAGAACTTAATATTCTTGGATGGAATGGGGTTTTTTTGTAGAAGAATGGGAATACTGAAAAATAAACTTTACTGCCACTGAGTATATGTTGAATAAGAACAATAAACCTAAATGGTATTGAAAGGATCTTCCCAGGATGTACAAGATTGTTTCCAATACTTAATCTGAAACCTGCAACGGGTTGGCACTGATCACGTTTCCTTAGCTGAGTTAGTGGCCAGGATCTCAAAGATCAGCTCCTTTAACATAGGGTGTAATTTGCTTAGTTAAAGGAAGGAGCTGGCAGTCCGCCGCGAGGCGAGCCACCGCCTGTCCCAGCCCCTGCCTCTCGGTGCCCCCTCGATGCTCTTAGCTGAGTGTCCCGTGGGGCCCGAAGCGTTTACTTTGAGAAAATTAGAGTGTTCAAAGCAGGCCGGCCGCTGGCATACTGAGACTTAGACAGGCTGGAGAGTTGGGCGGGGAGAAACATGATGAAATTCAACAAGGGGAAGTGTAGAGTTTCGCATTTGGGGAAGAGAAACACGATGTCCCAGTATAGGTTGGGGGCTGACCTGCTGGAGAGTAGTGTAGGTGAAAGAGACCTGGGGGTCCTGGTAGACAGGAGGATGACCATGAGCCAGCAATGTGCCCTTGTGGCCAAGAAGGCCAATGGCATCCTGGGGTGCATTAGAAAGGGTGTGGTTAGTAGGTCAAGAGAGGTTCTCCTCCCCCTCTATTCTGCATTGGTGAGGCCGCATCTGGAGTATTGTGTCCAGTTCTGGGCCCCTCAGTTCAAGAAGGACAGGGAACTGCTTGAAAGAGTCCAGCGCAGAGCCACAAAGATGATTAAGGGAGTGGAACATCTCCCTTATGAGGAAAGGCTGAGGGAGCTGGGTCTCTTTAGCTTGGAAAAAAGGAGGCTGAGGGGTGACCTCATCAATGTTTACAAATATGTAAGGGGTGAGTGTCAGGGAGATGGAGTTAGGCTCTTCTCAGTGATGACCAATGACAGGACAAGGAGTAATGGGTGCAAATTGGAGCATAGGAGGTTCAAGGTGAATATCAGAAAAAACTTCTTTACTGTGAGAGTGACAGAGCACTGGAACAGGCTGCCCAGGGAGGTTGTGGAGTCTCCTTCACTGGAGGCATTCAAAACCCGCCTGGACACGTTCCTATGTGATGTGCTCTAGGTGACCCTGCTCTGGCAGGGGGCGTTGGACTACATGATCTTTCGAGGTCCCTTCCAACCCCTAGGATTCTATGATTCTATGATGATTCTAAGGAAATGCAATTTACCATACAAAACCCAAAGATTTCTAACTGCACAAGGACTAAATTTCATGGATTATTTAATACACACACTACCTCTGCACATTCCAATTTCAGTGCATGTGAACTGCTGGTTCTTAAATATGCAGTCTTGCTGTCAGCAGTAGCTTCTATATAGTCCTTGAAAAACCTGCAAGACAGTGCAAGCGCACTGCAACTTCATTTCCCTTGCCGAAATGCAAGTAATACAGAAAAGCAAAAAGCAAGAGGACAGAAAACATTGCCTATATGCATCTTGATTAACTATACCTAACGTATACCACGGATGTAGTATGTGTTACAATTGCCCTGTCTCTGTTAAGAGGTTGTCCATAGTTAGGCTCAACTCACTGTGATTCCCAAGCATTTCACCCATCTAATGGACACAGGCACTGAGTCCCAATACAACTGAAAATCCAGTATGATGAATATAACCTAGAGGCTTCAGCAATGATCCTGCCTGTGTTTACAGCCATGACTGCTTTATAAAAATTCACACACAAGCATTTTTCAAAGACATTACAGGATGCGTAATAACCCTACCAGAAAAATGCAGCTCTACATGAAACAGGAAAGGACGATTTTCACCATCAGACGCTGTCTGATGGTAGATTTTAGGAGCAGCCCAGGGTGATCCAATTATTCAGAAGTTGTAAGACTGGCAGCTGTCATGTACGATGATAAAAGCTTGTATTTGCACCAGCCGGGAATCGAACCCGGGTCACAAGAATGGGAATCTTGCATGATACCACTACACCACTGGTGCTCAGCTTAGCCTTTTTTGTTATTATATCTGTCTGGTGTGTCCCAGCGTCTAAAGTGCTGTACAGTGAGTTATCCATTTGGATGGTACTTTAAAAAACAAAGGATTCTTAGCCCTTTTTTCAGCTGCTGAAACGGAAGAATCTTGCATAGATTAAAAAGATCTTGTTTCCTTTGAATAAAAGCGCTGGAGATGATCAAGATCTACTACAAGCACATTAGGCAAACTATAGCCATGAGTACACAAGTGAATGGTCCAAATCTTCCATAGGTCATGATGATCAAAGATCAACAAGAAAGCAACAGAAAATTTTGGCTGAAGGCGGTAATATGAAAGCAGATGTACTCTGGTACTTCCAAGTCTAAGACCATTTAGTTCGAAGGGTTCTCATTAGACAGTAATAATAGTTCTATTCTTTAGACTTTCATAGGTCTGTCTCTATCACATACAGTGATTATGCTCTCCTGCACACCAGTCAG
This sequence comes from Hemiprocne comata, assembly GCA_020745705.1. Taxonomy (NCBI): domain Eukaryota; kingdom Metazoa; phylum Chordata; class Aves; order Apodiformes; family Apodidae; genus Hemiprocne; species Hemiprocne comata. The sequence continues at coordinate 118,958,798 of CM036587.1, forward strand.
GTTAGCAATGAGATAAAGACCAACAATATCAATGTGAGTAGTAAACCAGGGCTGCAACATAACCATGACTTATGAGACTTATAAGTGGATTACCAGTTAGACTGATGAAGGAGGTCAAGAAACTAATGCTATGAACAATCAGTGGCAAATGAGGAATTTGTGAAGGTACAGTATGTGATGACTTTAGATCAAAGACCAAATACTTAGATGGGATCAGAAGTAATTACAACACTCCACCCAGCAAAGAGAGGTTCAAGGATATGCTGATTACCAGATGAAACTTCAGTTGTAAATCTGTCTCTGAAAAAAATAATTTCCATACACTTTTGGTAATGGTATCTGGTTAGCTATTAGAGTTTCTGAAACCTATAGTCTCTGAGAATATTGACTTGAACTATTCAGACCACAACCGCATCACTTTCAAAACAGAAAGTTTTTCTACATGTGGTCTGGTGACCTGATTCAGAAACCAGTCTCATCAATTATTGCATCAGAGATAGATGACTTAATGCAAATTCCACATGTAGAAGACTTACAAATCACACAGTTTATGACACAAACTTTTCTCCTAATTAAGCACTTTTAATATATCCATATGCTCTGTAACATCTTCATATGAACAATACTTACAGTAGACTACGTAGGAAAAATAATTACCTACCAGAAACAAATTACCTGAAGAAAATAACCCATATTCCAAATAACTGACAGAAGGTCACTGGGCAACTAACTACTCACTTTCCCTAGGGAAGTTTTGAAACAGCCAACACCGGAAAGTCTACAAAAATATTAATCTGATTGTTTCTTAAAATGGATGTAAGTGTAGCTAATCTTCTTTTTGGGAAGATAGTGACTAAATGGCTTCACAAATTCCTTCTAAAATGTCTATGATTATAAGAAGATGTTTTAATCTAATAGTACCTGTAAGATATATTCAGCCGCTTCATATCAGGTCAAATGCTCAGTTTTTCCTCAGCTTCTTTCATCCAAGTTGATTAACATACTATGAAGGAAAGGCAATGCAGATGAAGGATGAATGTTCATATGGAGAACAAATCCCAAAGTGTTCCAGTAATTGGAATTTTTCCCCCCACCCAAATACTTGCTTACATAAACTTGGTATTTTAGATCCTTCTAAGCCTCAATGGCCTCATAAAAGATACTGAGGGAATATCACACCCATTTTAGAAAATGGAGGAGGTAGAAGAGGTAAGGATTTTACATTTATGTAAAACAGATTACGCTGGATTAAGACAACTTCCTTGTTCATGTAATGAAGTAATTTGAGGAAAAAAAAAACAGTATAAAGGGGATCAGCTAACACAATACAGATGTCTTCTTTTTTTTTCCCCATTAAGAGAAATAATACTCAAAAATATTCAGTAGTGAACAAGTCAGAGATGGATTAAACAGTGTCCCCACCGTAGTCATGAGCAATAAATTTAAGCCTCTCTATGAAATAGGATCTTTAGTAACAGAAAACACCTTCCCTAATTTCTTCAGACCTGTGTGATGGAAAAGCATCGTGCTTGAGGAATCTCCAATAAAAGCTAGTCACCATTTGAACTATCAGGTGTGCATGAAGGTCTGAAACAGAGAACCTTTTTTGTAGCTGCTACATTCTGAACCAAAGACGAAAATTTCTTCACTTTGTCCAGACTGGGCACTGACTTTCAAAGTAAGAAAAGAAGTTTCTCTTCACTAAAGCAGATTCTCAGAAACCATGGTTGAGAGAAGGGAGTGTACTGAACAGACATAAAAATCTTCACATTGTATCCAGGATCCAACACTGTATGATACGATTTTTTTATGTATGACTGAAGAAGTCAGTTTGAAAGAGACAGAAGAGAAAATTATGATACCCAGCTACACCTAAAAACTGTTACTTTTGTGAAAGTGCATGAAACACTGAAAGATACAGGTTGCTCATCTTTTTCTTGTTTAAATGCTATCTCATCCTCTGAGAAGGAAGACAGGTAGTTGCAGGTGAAACATTAGCTCTGCTAAACAACTTGAAAAAAGATCACTTAGGAATAAGTAAGAATTTCACATTTCATCTGTATATTTTTTGCATTATGAGATGATGCCCACCAAATGGTTGTCTTCAAAAGAAGACTGCATATCCTGTGGAAAGCAGTCAGTTAAACTTGCATAAGTAAAGAAGAAAAATTGTATCTAAAATCCATTCCCTAGGCTTCAGAAAATTCATGCAGAAGAAATTCTTATTTATCCAGTAAAGCAGCCTTAACTGAGGGAGTATATCTTCTTTACAAAAATATTAAGACATTTCTGGCTCTCCTTTAAGCTACTACTATGAGAACACTTTCCCTTCTTATTTAATATGACAGCCACCATAGAGGACAATTTTGGGGCAGTTTAATGAAATTGGCACTTCATAGAGTTAACATAATACTTATGATCAAATTTCTACATCATAGATATGACTCTGTGCATAATGTCTTACAAGAGTTCAAAGAAAACAAAGAGAAACAGTATTTCAGATTCTATGTTTACAACAATCTTACATGAAAAAAAAAAACCCAAATAAAATTCATAACAGTTTTTACGAAAATGTTTTGGGGACTGAGGATTCTGTTAATATACAGAGAAGTTCAGAATCTTCCTAATTTTGTTTTATTTTACCTGTCAAAGTATGTATTTTGTCTTTTGCAGAATTTTAGTTATTTTCATTTCAAGTGAATGGTAAAAATTTATATTATAATTTTCAGCCTGAAGGGATTTTTAATTACTGAAATGTTAAATCACAGACTGAATTAAAACAAAAGCAAGGTTCACCTATATAGGCATATTTTCAGTGAAAATATAATGCTTGCTTCCTATATTTATACTGCAGGCTTTACCTATTTCCATTTTTTTTAAAAAAACTCTTCATTTTCTCCTTCAGGTTCTTAATTCTCATGTTTCAGAATGTCCAGTGTTTCATTAATATTGAAAAGCTTTTATTTTATATTCTGTAGATCACTTTCTCTGGTGGATTTCTAATGAACATAAAAACATTAGAACACCTTTAGCATAAGCTGAAATTATTTCAGGCTGACACAGAAAATGCAAGCATGGAAGCATTTTTACTTCATTTCTATAAAAACAATTAAAAACTTACTAATTCTTCCACAGCTTTAAAAACTTCAGAAGAAGCATCTGATACTTTTACACTCTCATCTCCTTGTGCAGCTATTTTATTAGTCAATATTTCTATCTGGAAAATATTTGTAAAGTAAGTAATACAAATATCTCCGATATTTCTTTGTAATAATTAAACAGTGTTTAAAAAAATATAAAGAATGCTATTAGACAGTAATTAGAGATATTTCATGTTATATTTTTCATATGCACATTGCCTTTGTGATGTATCCTAGCAGATTCTTCAGACTTCACAGCATCAGTAGCACACACTCACACCCTGCTAATTCATGTATGACGTATGAGGTATAATTAAACAGAATATCTGAAGTTCTTCTCAGGCTCAAGATTGTCCTTAATATCACAATGTACCTATTTACTTCATACAGATTCATACAAAGATTCAATGATGGATCAATCACTGGAGCTTAAAGGAAAATGAGGGTGTCAGGGAACCAAGCCATCTAAAGGGTAAGGAAAACCCCTAAAGTGGCTTTAGATAGATAAAGGCAGGGCCCCTCCCAGTGAGCCTGATGAACTTTGTTTCCTCCATCTCTCTTTTCTCTGCAGAGGCTGGAACAACGTGGCAAAACTTACCTATAAAATCTCCATAGAGATATGGGTCTAACTGGAATAGGAGTAGAAAACAAGTATGTCCAAGCAGGATTAGAGTTGATAAGGATGTTAGCACAGGGTTGAGAACACACGTGGGAAGATCAGGCCAGAACTGGGACAAAGGTACCCTAAATGGCATGTTACTTTCCTAGTGCTACCTCAAGAATCTGATGAAGAGCAGACTTACCTTAAACACTTTATGACTATGTTCCAGCAGCTGAGGAGGGACACAATCCAGGCTTTGTCTTGTAATCTTGTTCAAAATGTCATGGCTGTGTTGTACTTCTCTAGGATTCTGCTGATTGTCCTTGAGTGGCAGTATTTTCCTAACAAGTTTGGTAATAAAGGTCCTAACTTAAGTGGTTAGGGATTATAAAACATGACCTGTGAGGAAAAACTGCAAAGAGGCACCTTTACTAATCTAAAAAAAAAAGGAGATTTAAAAGCAAATAGTGAAGTCTTTAAATATGTAAACTATTCTACAAAACATAGTGTAGAAGTATGACAAATAAATTGGTTACATCTACAGGGGAAAAAACCCTCAACAGATTAAGAATGAGCAAAATGTCTCAGTTTTTGAATTGCTAGTACATAGGAAAAACATGATCCAGATTTTTTTTTCCTTATTTCAATGTTTTTAGAGCACGTATTTTGACAGGAATGATCTGAAATGGAGGTGACTAACGAAGACAAAATAACAAAGGAGGAATAGTTAAGTGTAAGATTAATTTTACAAGAAGGGTTTCTTCTAATCTTTGAAGAGCAAAAACGTTGTAGCTACAGAAAGTGGATTTAATGCATACAGATACCTCTTGTAATGCAAATCTGGGTAACATGGAAGAAAGAAGACTCAGAGTTGTCCTTATAGTGTCCAAAGTTGTAACACTCCCAACAGGTTATATAGCAATCAAAAAACTGCATTAATTAAAAAAGGCAAAAAAGCAAGGAAAAAAATGTAGTAAAATGTCATGTTGTAATTTGGATCCAGTTGAAACCTCACTGAAGTCACTGAAAATAACAACAATATTTTCCTGATTCCCAAAATAAATCTATGGTCTCAGTAACATTTCTAAGAAGACAGAAAAATAACTTCGAGCTTTCTGGAAATCCACTATTATTTGTAAAGATTCATTCAGTTAGTTGGTTTAGTCATGGTTTTGAAGGAAAGTGACAGTAACAGAACAGTTTTATGCTAACCCTAACTGTGGCTCAGCTTCAGCATAAATTAATCAAACCAAAGAGGGTCACCAAACGGAGCAGTTCCATGTTCCACCTTATCCCTGTTGTGCATTTCTCTTTCCCTTGTGTTGGTCTTAGTACCCAAGTAGTACCTACGGGTCAGGCAAACCCAGCTGGAACTAAATCCAGAAAGGAAAAAAAGAAAGGTTCACTAATAAGTATTGGTTCTATTTGTTAACAGCGGTTTTCTAGATATCAGTTGGTAGCAACTGGTGGTGCAAGAAAACTGTAATACCCAGCTGGAAACAAATGGTAAGAACATGCCCACTGGCTGCAAATATGAATGTAACTTTACTTTTATGGGGGGTGTGCTTTGGGGTTTTTATTAAGCATGCTTGACAGATTCAGCTTCTCAGAAATACTCGACCTAGAATCCACTGGATCCTTAGCAGGACCCAGCTATCTAGATGCACAAACCACAACAATAATGGGCATTTACAAGAGAATTAATTTCATACTTAATTTATACATATATACGTACACATATATGCACATACTTCTACGTATTAAAATTAAGTTTTGGTGTGGGCATCAAAATCCTGGTTTAGGCATTTTCTACTGGTTCCACATATGGAGCTATCGGTTAATTGAAAATTCCTAGTGAGGAACTCCAGTTCAGATTTTAAACTGCCAAGTACAACAAGATTTCAAAATGAATGATGGACAAATATAGCAGAAAATGGGGGAATTTTAAGTAAAATAGGGTATGACTCTGCATGCTTTAAGAGAGTATCACATTCCATCTCAGGTCAAAAAATCTGCTAATTCAAGAGGACATTCATGCTCTCTCATTAAATGCATGCTTTCTTCCAGATGATTTAAGCAGATGAGCAATATTAAGCAGATAGGCATTCAAAACTAAAAATATCTAGGTCACTAAAAGGAATGTAAAATTATAATGATATTTTTAAAATACAAGCTTAGAATTAATACTACAACAGAATAATGAACGTAAGAGTCCTATAGAATATGCCAGTTCTTATTTTTAAATCAGTATTTGTATTTTTACTTTTACAGAGGACCTTAACTCCCAAACATACAAAATATTCAGGCATTCATGTACTTTTCAATAAAAGATACTAATTTACTTGCTTGTTTATAAATATTCAAGACTCACTTTGCTGTTCCAATATTTTGCATCTTCCTGGATTTCTGCTTTTTGCTTCACTGACTCCTCAAGGTGTTTTTCATCCTTTATAATCTTCTCCTCTGTTTCTTTTAACTTCATACAGTATTCGGTCCAAATAGATTCAGAATGCTTTAACTCTTTCCTAATAGAAATACACACAAAGTGAATCCATCTATTTGGAAATATTCCAAGGTAGTCCCTCTCCATAAAGGGAAATGTAAAGCAGATCTGAATTAGTAAAGATTTATTTTGATTCTCTAGTACATTTCTTGAACAGGTACACACGAGAGAATTGCAAAATATCTACCCTGTCAGGTTTATGCAATTTCAGCCAAAAATCAAAACTACTCATGCTACCAGTTCACTTGCACTTCAACAGCCTGCCAACATTACAACTTCTAATTGGACCTCTCAACAAGTATTGATGTAGTTAAGTAAAAGACTTTGTTCCATACCTCACATGTTGATTAAACAAAATAGGAGCCAGCTTTTTCCTCTGCTAGGGGCTGAATCTAGTTCTGAGCCATATTCACTTAATTCACCGCACTGTCATCTTGTGGACAAATGTCATTTGTGAAGCAAATTTTTTACTCATGTAAAAAGGAACTCGCAGACAGTAGGCAAGGTCAAAGGAGGGAATGAGGACTTTACTTTCACTCTGAATAGCAGATTTATTAGCATTATGAGAAGGAAAGGAAGGTTCGAGACCACCTAAAGAACCGAAAGGTGAAAAAGTCCATGGGACCTGGTGGGATTCACCAGCGGCTCCTGAAAGAACTGGTGGATGAAGTTGCAAAGCCACTGTCCATCATATTTGAAAAGTCATAGCAGTCTGGTGAAGCTCCTGCTGACTGGAAACGGGGAAACGCAATCCCCATTTTCAAGAAGGGAAAAAAAGATGACCCAGAGAACTACAGGCCAGTCAGTCTCACCTCTGTGCCTCGCAAGATCATGGAGCAGATCCTCCTGAAAACCCTGCTACGAGAACAACAAAGGGCTGATTGGTGAAAGCCAACACGGCTTCACTGAGGGCAAGTCCTGCCTGACTAATTTAGTGGCCTTTTACGATAGGGTCACAGCCTTGGTGGACAATGGCAGAGCAACAGATGTCATCTACCTGGATTTGTCCAAAGCTTTCGACACTGTCCCACATGGCATTCTGGTCTCGAAACTGGAACAATAGGGATTTGATGGATGGACCACTCACTGGATGAGGAATTGGCTGACTGGTCGCACCCAAAGAGTTGTGATCAATGGCTTGGTGTCCAAATGGAGGAGTGTGACGAGTGGTGTTCCTCAAGGGTCGGTACTTGGACCAGTGTTATTTAACATCTTTGTTGGCGACATGGACTGTGGAATCGAGTGCACCCTCAGCAAGTTTGCTGAGGACACCAAACTCTGTGGTGAAGTCAACATGCTGGAGAGAAGGGATGCCATCCAGAGGCACCTTGACAGGCTTGACAAGTGGGCTCGTGCAAACTGCATGAAGTTCAACAAGGCCAAGTGCAAGGTTCTGCACCTGGGTCAAGGCAATCCCATGCATGAATACAGGTTGGGAGGAGGATGGATTGAGGACAGCCCAGAGGAGAACGACTTGGGGTTAGTGGTCAACCAGAAGTTTAACATAAGCCATCAATGTGCACTTGCAGCCCAGAAAGCCAACCATATCCTGGGCTGCATCAAAAGAAGCATAGCCAGCCAGTCCAGAGAGGTGATTCTCCCCCTCTACTCTGCTCTGGTGAGACCCCACCTGACTACTGTGTCAAATTCTAGAGTTCCCAGCATAAGAAGGACATAGAAATCCTCGAGCATGTCCAGAGGAGAGCCACGAAGATGATCAGAGGCCTGGAGCACCTCCCCTATGAAGTTAGGCTGAGGAAGTTGGGGTTGTATTAGCCTGGAGAAGAGAAGGCTCCGGGGTGACCTTATAGCAGCTTTACAGTATCTGAAGGGGGCCTACAAGAAAGCTGGGGTAGGGCTTTTTACCAGGATGTGTAGTGAGAGGACAAGGGGTAATGGTTTGAAGCTTAAAGAGGGGAGATTCAGGTTAGACATTAGGAAAAAATTCTTTCCTTTGAGGGTGGTGAGATGCTGGAACAGGTTGCCCAGGGAAGTTGTGGATGCTACCTCCCTGGAGGTGTTCAAGGCCAGGTTGGATGGGGCCTTGAGCAACCTGATCTAGTGGGAGGTGTCCCTGCCCCTGGAGGGGGGTTTGAAACTAGATGATCTTTAAGGTCCCTTCCAACCATGGCCATTCTATGTTTCTATGATTCTATGAAAACTGGCCATAATTACCAAAAGAGATAATAACTACAGCAATCGTCAGGAAAACATTCCCACAAGACACCCTTAGGCCTCGTTATACTGTGCACAGGCCTTCTGTTACAGCTGTGTATGAGAATGGATTTGGTGAAAGGCAAAAGAAATAGAGGGACATCAGATTAAAATTTTACAGTGACTGCTGCTGCTTGTCCATTATTTTTAATATTGTTACAGGAGGCAGAAAAGAGCAGTTTCCCCTGTGCTCCCCAAAGAACTATCTTGGTCAATAACATATTTCAAAGCATGTCTTAAATGGTAAAATAAATCCACTGCAGCAGAACTAAGACCAGCAGTAGTTGAATTTTAGAGATACCTACTGCATTACAACTTGAATAAAACCTGAACAAGTTTTGCATACTTAAACACAGGAAAACAGAAACAATAATGAAGAGACCTCATCACGAATTCAAGAGCCATTCCTACAAGATTATTTGATAGACAGCCTTCCTTTATTTGCTTCCAAGATTTCTGTCTTGTGATAGAGGAAAGATTTACTTGCAATGTCACATTCCACATGTCACAGAATATATGTAACACAAGCATGAAAACTGACACTTCAAACACCTCTACCTTCTTACAGCCCACCATCTATGAAAGAAACATATAAATTATACTTGGAATTATTCTTATTACAGACAAGTTACAGGCATAGACTGTAATTCTCTTCTCATATTACCTATCAGCTACAACTTTCTGAGTGCAACTTTATAGAAAAATACAGTACTACCGGCCACAGTGAATATGTGTAAAATAACAGACTGTGCCATGTGATGTACCTCAGCCTCAGTATTTTGAGTTCCATGCAGGTTTCATCACTTTTGCACTCAAGGCACTGAACATAAATAAAAGAGTATCAACTGCAGAACAGTCTTTCAAGTCTGTGCCATCACAGATCTGTCTTTCTCACACCTATCAATACCACATGTTATTCTGGTCCTTGTCAGATGGCAGCAGCTGAAGGGGTCGACTTCCTCTGTAATGTATGACTTTAATTACCAGTCTAGCAAAAGCCTGGAAAAAAAAAAGAAAAAAAAAAAAAAGAAAAAAAATACAGCAGGCAAAAAAATAAAAAATTCTTCACTGAGGGGTAGAAAAAAGTCTGGTGCTTGACTTCTTCCCATAAATGCTGATAATCCTAAAAACACTTGCACCATTAGCATTTTTAGTTTAATTTAAAGTCACACAATCAAAACAAGCTGCAAGGTGCACCACAGTCTACATCACTGTCATGTGGCATGAATAGGAAAACACTTAACTAGGTGAAACAGAAAACATACATGGTATATTTCTATCAGTATAGATCATAGAATCATAGAATATAATCATAGCATGGTTTGGGTTGGAAGGGACCTTTAAGATCATCAGGTTGCAACCTCTCTGCTATGAGCAGGGACACCTCACACTAGGCCAGGTTGCACAAAGCCTCATCCAACCTGGCCTTGAACACCTCCAGGGAGGGGGCTTCCACAACTTCCCTGGGCAACTTATTCCAGCACCTTACTGCCCTCATGGTGAAGAATTCCTTCCTGATGTCTAAATTAAATCTACCCTCTTTCAGTTAAAAATCACTACCCCTTTTCCTATCACGACACTCTCTCTGGTGAAAAGTTTCTCCCCATCTTTCCTGTAGGCTCCCTTTACATGTTGGAAGGCTGCTATAAGGTATCCCTGGAGCCTTCTCTTCTCCAGGCTGAATTGCCCCACCTCTCTCTGCCTGTCTTCATAGCAGAGGTGCTCCAGCCCTTTAATCATCTTCATGGTCCTCCTCTGGACCCTCTCCAACAGCTCCATGTCTTTCCTGTGCTGAGGGCTCCAGAGCTGTACAAAGTACTCCAGGTGTGGTCTCACCAGAGCAGAGTAGAGGGGCAGAATCACCTCCCTGGCCCTGCTGGCCACACTTCTTTCGATGCAGCCCCAGGATGTGGTTGGGTCTCTGGGCTGTGAGCACACATTGGTGGCTCATGTCAAGCTTCTCATCTACTACCACCCCCAAGTCCTTTTCCTCAGGACTGCTCTCTAGCCATTCTGCCCCCAGCCTGTATTTGTGCGTGGGGTTGTGCCAACCCAGGTGAAGGACCTTGCACTTGGCCTTGTTGAACTTCATGAGGTTGGCATTGGCCCACCTCTCCAGCCTGTCAAGGTCCCTCTGGATGGCATCCTTTCCCTCTAGAGTTCAACTACTCCACACAGCTTTGTATCATCAGCAAACGTGCTGAGGTTACACTCAATCCCTCTGTCCATGTTTCCAACAAAAATATGTTAAACAGCACTGGTCCCAGTACTGACCCCTGGGGAACACCACTCATTAGCTTGCTTCCACTTGGATACTGAGCCATTGACCACAACTCTCTGCGTGCAGCCATCCAGTCAATTGCTTTACCACCAAGTAGTCAATCTATCAAATCCGTATCTTACCAGTTTTGAGACCAGAATGTCATGTGGGACAGTGTCAAATGCCTTGCACAAGTCCAGGTAGATTACATCAGTTGCTCTTCCACTATCCACCATCTCTGTAGCCCCATCATAGAAGGTCACCAAATTAGTCAGGCATGATTTGCCCTTAGTGAAGTCATGTTGGCTGCCACCAATCACCTCCTTATTTTCTGTGTGCCTTAGCAGAGTTTACAGGAGGATCTGCTCCATGATCTTGCCAGGCACAAAGATAAGACTGACCAGCCTGTAGTTCCCTGGGTCTTTCTTTTTCCTCTTTTTAAAAACAGGGGCTATGTTCCCTTTTTTTCCAATCAGTAGGAACGTCACCAGACCACCATCATCTCTCAAATATGATGGACAAAGGCTTAGCAACTGCATCCACCAGCTCCCTCAGGACCCGTGGATGCACCCCATCAGGTCCCATAGACTTGCACAACTTCAAGTTCTTTAGATGGTCACAAACCTGGTTTTCTACTATAGTGGGGGGTTCTTCATTCTCCCAGTCCCTGCTTTCACATGCTGTGACCTTTGCGATGAGGCTGGAACACTTGCCAGAGAAGACGGATGCAAAGAAGTCATTGAGAACCTCAGCCTTCTCAATATTCTGCACAGGTAGGACACCATTTCCTTCAGGAGGGCGCCTACATTTTCCTTGGTTGTCCTTTTTCCCCCAGCATACCTATAAAATCCTTTGTTATTCTTCTTTGCATCTCTGGCAAGATTTAACTCTATCTGGGATTTGGCTTTCCTAACCTGATCCCTAGATGCTCAGATAACCTCTCTGTAGTCCTCCCAGGGTACCTGTCCTTGCTTCCACCTTATGTATGCTTCCTTCTTAAGTTTGAGTTTTTCTAGGAGTTGCTTCTCATCCACACCAGCCTCCTGGAGTTTTCACTCTTGGGCCTGGAGAAGGTGATCCTTAAATATCAGCCAGCTTTCATGGGCCTCCCTTCCTTTCAGGATGTTATCCCATGGTACTCTCTCAAGCAGATCACTGAAGAGGCTAAAATCTGTCCTCCTGAAGTCAAGGGTATAAGCTTACTGTGAGCCCTCTTTGCTGCCCTAAGGATCTTGAACTCCACAATTTCATGGTTGATACAACCAAGGCTGCCCTTGAGGTTAACATCCCTCACCAGCTCCTCCCTGCTGTTGAGAACAAGGTCCAGCATAGCACCTCTCCTTGTGGGTTCCTTGATTACTTGGAGAAGGAAGTTGTCATCAACACACGCTAGGAACCTCCTGGATTGTTTGTGCTTTGCAGAGTTGTCCCTCCAACAGACACCAGGATGGTTGACGTTCCCCATGAGTTCCATGGCTTGCAAATGTGAATAATGATGAATTTCCAGTATTAGTTACCTATTGCCAATATCATAGGAATTTTACTTATGACTTGTTTCAAAAGAACAGAGTTCCTGTAAAGCAATTTTAATGCATCTCCAAATAAAGGCTTGTTACAAGAAATCACCACACCTTCTTTCTTGCACATGAAACAAACTTAAGAGCCTTGATTTCTACCAAGACTAGAAAACAGAACAGGAAATGTGCCCACGTTGCCCTACAACTGCTAAGCAAGCTGACAGCTCTGACTCAGTGACAGAATTCTAAAGGGAACTGAACAAAATCCCTCAGAAAACACTATTGAAAAGTGAAGTGGTCAGAAGGCGAGATGAAAAATTTTAATACCGATGAAAAAACACAGAAGTAAGATTAAACAATCAATTTTCATTGAAAGAATAGGTCAACAGTGTGGTATCTCAAAATCCCATATCTGTTGCTTTGATATATTTACAAATGATCTGAAAGGGCAAGGAGTAGTGAAGTTAAAAGTCTGCATATAATGTGATTACAATAGGCATGGCCAAAAAGAACCAAGAAACTATGAAAAAATTCGAGGCAAACTAAGTGACCGGAAAATACAACAGCACGTACCATTTAGTGTCCAAACTCAAAAAAAGGACAAGATAAGAGAGATTAAGTGCACCATAAAGCTCTAAATCAACTGTATGAAATCAAGAAAGATATGTATGCATTTCCATAAACACTCAGAAAGTTTACTCAACATTTAGCACAGTTAAAGAAACTAAGATGATGTTACACTAAGTAAGAAATAGGATTAAAAACATTAGACTCAAAAATGAGAGTAAGATGTCCCTGTTAACATCATTGAAATGGCTTAATTTGGAATAATGTTTGCTTTACCTTTCAATCAGTTTCAGAAAAGTATATCACAGAAGTAAAAAGGAGTCAGAGGACATCTTGGAAAGGTCATAAAATACAGAAATCTTTGGAAAGCACATGGAAAACAATGTAAGTTTCTTTAGAAAACAGATAAGAAGAAGGAACAAAGTGAAAATCCAAAGTCACATAGGATATAGGCCAGGGATGAAGGATCACAATACACAGCAATATTGTGCATACAAGAGGAGAATGACAAATTGCTGCTGACCACACTTTGTAAATATGACTTGATAAGGACTAAACTCTAACAGTAGGTATATGCTGGAACTGTAAAAAAAGAAAACTAAATAGATGAAATAATACACATTTAACATAATTTATTCTGCTATTACACAATAAAAACACCTCCAGCAATGGATCATTATAACCATTGCTAACAGTTCTTGCCAGCAGCTGGCAATTCAGATGAGTTGACAGAACACTAAATAGGCCAGTGAAACACTAAACTGATTTGCAGAGTGTATGAATATGTGGTAATAAATCACAGAACATTTTTGGTAATACTTCTTACTCAGGACCTGATCTCTTCCATAATTAAAATCAACATGAGGTTTTCAATGAACTCTACCACTTAGAGAATCAAGGTCCATGCTGTCTGATTTCTCTCAGCTGGAACCCATGGAGGAGCTAATGAGCATTTGATCAGATCATCTCTCTATACACATTTAAGCTAGAATTAAAATTCCAAACATTGTGAAGTCACTGTGAAGATTGCATTCAAAGGCTCATATCCATCAAAAGTACGTATTATCTCCTACTCTTCACACACCTCTTCCTTTGTTTAGACACAAGTAGTGATTTTAATTAGAGAATACCATGATCATTTCCAGAAGTCACCCTGCTTTGACAAGCATTGGTATTACAGAATTCTGGTCTCACGTTCTGTATAATAAAATACTTGGGTTTTAGCTATATTTCTGCCTACAATTTTTATTTTAATATACTAATATTCCTTCCAGATTCCATCTTCCAAATGAAGCTCTGAAAAAGAAAAAATTTAAGCTTGAGTTAACTAAACATAAACATGTTGACTGTGAATCCTTTTCATCTTAGAGGTAATAAAATATAATTAGCACAAATACCTTTAATATAGTGTCAAAATTATTGCAAACTCAACAAAAACAAGACCAAGAAGTTCACTTCAAAGATTAGAATCAAAAAAGGAAAAAGTTCAGACATGCCAACAAAAGAAACAAGTCAGAAAGACACATATATTTCTCTGGTTATTGGTATTGCTAAGTTATCCATCTGACAGAAAAACACATTTTTATGTGCACAGACACTTTATGAGTGCAAGACTGGACTTTCTAAAGCAGCAAAATCATTCAAGTAAATTCATGTCACCCAGGATGCCTCCTGCTCCCCTACTGAAGTATAATTACATGAAGAGTTATGATCTTTAATTCTTCAGTTTAGTGCCAATGGCGAAGAGATTTACAGTAATATGGTATCTTAAAGAAACAGGATCACTGCATCTAAATAACCTCCTTTTCTTCAAGAATGTGTCAGTAAGTTTTCTGCTCTAGCTGACTGGCAAGCACTGATCTCCCTAGATAGAAGATATCAAAAGCACCAGTCAGATTAGCCAAAGTAATGATTTCCTGGGGCTGATACCTACCCCAAAATACTCTGTAAGAGTGCTCAGTTTTGCAAAAGTCAGTGTTACTTTGTGCTGCAGGCTCAATAACTTGTAAGATTCTGAGGCAGGCAGTAAGTACTCCTTCTGTGGGACTGAAAAAGTTGCCTGAAGTTCCTGAGCACTAATCCATTTTTGAAATAAAATTGCAGGGATGTTGTAATCTACAGAAACTGGAAATGATAAAACCAATCCCCATTATTTTAATCAGGTGCAACTCTTTACCGTGGGCTACTGAGCATCATAAAAGGTAAGCAAAACAATCACACATCAATTCCAATTATTTCTTGAGCAAAGAAATGAAAATATAAAACCAACAGAAAACAGCTACAGCAGCTATGATCTCTTCTTTATGTCCCTCTGAGAGTGGGTCCTTTCACAGAGGGAACCAAAATACCTTATTCTCGAATTCTACTGTGTGCCTTCTTTTATTCTATTATATGTTACTAAAACAGTTTACATACAGGTTAAAAAGTATAACATTTCTTCCTGTTTCGTACGCCAAATAAAAAGGTTGCTCACAGTACTCTAAACTCTGACAACTACTCAGTTATTTCAGGATTTGGTGTTGGCCTCCGTGGTAGACAAGCTTACAAAAGATGCGTCACTGACAGAATGCAGTAATTACAATAGGCTTGTGTATAAGTATACTGGTTTTGACTGGGATAGACTTAATTTTCTTCATAGTAGCTTCTATGGAGCTATGTTTTAGATTTGCACTGGAAACAGTGTTCATGACACAGGGATATTTTAGCTGCTGCTGATCAGTGCTTACACAGCAACAAGGTCTTTTCTGTTCCTCAGACCGCCCTAACAATGAACTCACTGGGGTGCTGAAGAGGTTGGGAGGGGACACAGCTGGGACAGCTGGATGCAACTGACCAAAGGGTATTCCAGGCCATGTGACATCTGCTTAGCAATAAAAGCTCCAGGGAGGAAGGGGGTTGTATGTTCATAGGTATGGAATTTTTCTTCCCAAGTAACAATTATGTGTGATGGAGCCCTGTTTTCCTGGAGATGGCTGCCTGCCAGCAGGGAAGTAGTGAATTAATTCCTTATTTTACTTTGCTTGTGCATGCAGTTTTTGCTTTACCTATTAAACTGTCCTTATCTCAACCCACCAGTTTTTGCACTTTCACCCTTTTGATTCACCATCCCATCCTGCTCAGGGGGAGTGAGCGAGCAGCTGCGTGGGGCTCAGCTGCCTACTGGGGTAAAACCATGAGAATAAGCTATTCATAAATGCCACATGTCCTTTTGGAAAGTCTGGCAGGGTGCTGCTGGCCTGTAAACATGCAAAATCACAAAGTTTATTTCTGCTAGTAATGATTTCTAGAGCTTGATGTTTTTTTGACAGACATATGGCATAAGATTCTTAGATATGTACAGGCGAGAACCGTCTTCAGCAAATAGGCCTCCGCTGAGCAGAACTGAGTATCAGCTCTTACAAATACTACATCTGTGCTGGTGTGAAGAGCAGCTCTTGTAGTTCACAGTCACATTTGGAAGCATAGGGAAAGACTGTCACAGCATTGTAGAATCACCCAGCAGACACAGATCTCTTTGAGGGACCTCCCACTACGGTCAGGAACTTTCTGAAGTCCAAATTCCACTGTTAGTCCAATAAACATAATTTTTCTCTAAAAATGATCAGGGAGTATTTTGTGTTCACAGTACTTCCTGTGGGCTGAATGGATCAGTGTATGGAAACAGACATCCTGCAGTAAGAGAATTGCAGTAA
The DNA here is from genome assembly GCA_020745705.1 of Hemiprocne comata. Lineage (NCBI taxonomy): Eukaryota > Metazoa > Chordata > Aves > Apodiformes > Apodidae > Hemiprocne > Hemiprocne comata. The sequence goes on from CM036587.1 coordinate 118,975,292, forward strand.
GATACAGAATGATTGTATAATAAGCAGGAGGAGTTAGAAATCTGTGTGCAGTCAAGGGGTTATGATCTGGTGGCAATTACAGAGACATGGTGGGACAGCTCACATGACTGGAATGTGGTCATGGATGGCTATGTCCTTTTTAGGAAAGACAGGTCAACAAGGCAAGGTGGTGGAGTTGCTCTTTACGTGAGACAGCAATTAGAATGTACTGATTCTGTCCAGGGGTGGATAAGGAGAAAATAGAGAGTTTGTTGGTGCAAATTAAGGAGCAGGCTGGAATGGGAGATACTGTTGTGGGTGTCTATTACAGACCACATGATCAGGACAAGGAAGTTGATGAGGCCTTCTACAGGCAGCTGAAAGCAGTCTTGCAATTACAGGCCTTGGTCCTTACGGGGAATTTTAACTACCCAGATATTTGCTGGAAGGCCTACTCAGCCAGCCATTCACAGTTCAGGAAATTTCTCCAGTGCATTGAAGATACCTTCTTGATGCAAATGGTGGGTGAGCCAACTAGGAGGGGAGCACTGCTGGAACTTATACTCACTAACAAGACGGGCCTGGCTGAAGCGGTGCAGGTTGAGGGCAGCCTTGGATGCAGTGCCCATGAGATGGTGGAGTTCAGGAGCTTGTGCAGTAGGAACAGAATACCAAGCAAGATCACAACCCCAGACTTTACCAGGGCCAACTTTGGCCTTTTCAAGCAATTGCTAGGAGAAATCCCATGGGCAGGGTACTAGAAGGTAACGGGGCCCAAGATAGTTGGTTAACCTTCAAGAACCACTTCTTCCAAGCTCAAGATCAGAGCATCCCAATGGGTAGGAAATCAAGAAAGGGAGCCAGGAGACCCGCATAGTTAAAGAGGGAATTGCTGGGCAAACTCAAGTGGAAGAAGAGAGTATACAGATCACGGAAGGAGGAGCTGGCCACTTGGGAGGAATATGGGACAGTTGTCAGAGGACGTAGGGAGGTAGTTAGGAAAGCTAAGGCCTCCTTGGAATTAAACCTTGCAAGTGAGGTCAAAGACAATAGAAAGGGCTTCTTCAAATACATTGCAGATAAAACTAACACTAGAGGGAATGTAGGCCCACTGTTGAATAAGGTGGGTGCCCTGGTGACAAAGGATACAAAGGAGGAGTTACCAAATGCCTTCTTTGTCTCTGTCCATACTGCTGGAGACTCCTCAGGAGCCCCAGACCCCTAAGGCCCCAGAGGGAGTCAGGATAAAGGAGGAGTTTGCCTTAATTGAGGAGGATTGGGTTAGGGATCAATTAAACAATCTGGCCATCCATAAATCCATGGGTCTTGATGAGATGCACCCATGGGTGCTGAGGGAGCTGGCAGAGGTCATTGCTAGGCCACTCTCCATCATCTTTGGTAAGTCACAGGGCATGGGAGAGGTGCCTTAGGACTGGAGGAAAGCAAATGTCACTCCAGTCTTCAAAAAGGGTAATAAGGAGGACTCAGGTAACTATAGACCAGTGAGCCTCACCTCCATCCCTAGAAAGGTGATGGAACAACTTATCCTTGGTGCTGTCCCTAGGCGTATCAAGGAGAAGAGGGTCATTAGGAGCAGTCAACATGGTTTTACCAAGGGGCAGTCATGTTAAACCAACCTGATAGCCTTTTATGAGAACATAACCAGGTGGATAGATGATGGTAGTGCAGTGGATGTGGTTTATTTTGATATCAATAAAGCATTTGACACCATCTCCCACAGCATCCTCACAGCTGAACGGGGGAAGTGTGGTCTGGATGATTGGGTAGTGAGGTGGATTGCAAACTGGTTGAAGGAAAGAAGTCAGAGAGTTGCGGTCAATGGGACATAGTCTAATTGGAGGTCTGCACCTAGTGGAGTCCCTCAGGGGTCAGTACTGGGACCGGTACTATTCAATATATTTATCCATGACCTGGATGAGGGAACAGAGGGCACTGTCAGCAAGTTTGCTGATGACACAAAACTGGGAGAAGTGGCTGACACACCAGAAGCCTGTGCTGCCTTTTAGCAAGACCTAGACAGGCTGGAGAGTTGGGCGGGGACAAATTTAATTAAATACAACCGGGGCAAGTGTAGAGTCTTGCATCTGGGAAAGAACAACCCCATGTCCCAGTATAGGTTGGGGACTGACCTGTTGGAGAGCAGCATAGGGGAAAGGAACCTGCGGGTCTTGGTAGACAGAAGGCTGACCATGAGCCAGCAACGTGCCCTTGTGGCCAAGAAGGCCAATGGCATCCTGGGGTGCATTAGAAAGGGTGTGGTTAGTAGGTCAAGAGAGGTTCTCCTCCCCCTCTATTCTGCCTTGGTGAGGCCGCATCTGGAGTATTGTGTCCAGTTCTGGGCCCCTCAGTTCAAGAAGGACAGGGAACCACTGGAAAGAGTCCAGTGCAGAGCCACAAAGATGATTAAGGGAGTGGAACATCTCCCTTATGAGGAAAGGCTGAGGGAGCTGGGTCTCTTTAGCTTCGAGGAGACTGAGGGGTGACCTCATCAACGTTTACAAATATGTAAAGGGCGAGTGTCAGGAGGACAGAGCCAGGCTCTTCTCAGTGATGTCCAGTGATAGGACAAAGGGCAACAGGTGCAAGCTGGAGCATAGGAGGTTCCACATAAACATATGAAAACCTTTTTCACTGGGAGGGGTGACAGAACACTGGAACAGGCTACTCAGAGAGGTTGTGGAGTCTCCTTCTCTGGAGACATTCAAAACCTGCCTGGACACGTTCCTGTGTGACCTACTCTAGGGGATCATGGTCTGGCAGGGGGGTAGGACTGGATGATCTTTTGAGGCTCCTTTCAACCCCTAATAATCTGTGATTGTAGAAGACATATGGCACTAACTCAAGATGGTACATGTATCTTTAGGTAACATACACTCTTCTAAAGACCTAATTTCATTAAAAATTAAGAAATTCTGTAACTAGAAACTTCTCTTTAGCTCTGTAATTGCTCCTTCACTGCTCTTTGGTAAACTAATAAGGCCAACTCTTTAGTGAACTCTTCTGAGAATTATCTTGAAAAGAAACAGGGAATGAGAGTTAGATGGGACAGTCCCTAGATGGGAAATTAACACCTACTAAAACAAGGGTATCAAGGACATGAGTTTGCATGTAAATCTCAACCATTAGCACTAGCCTTGCTGCCTTGAATGAAGCCTCAGTAAGCAGGACAGGTTTACAGCCACTATGGTACATCAGGCACTTTCTAACATCAGCTCTCTGGAATACCAAACCAGTGCATGCTGTCCCAACTCAGGTAGTACCTAGTACAACTTGAATTATGGAACTGGCATATAAATTCCTTGTGAACCTACGTAATTCTAAGTAGGATGGACCAAATTTTATGACTTACTACAAAATATATATACTCCATATTTGCCACACAGTTTTTAAAATACCTGATATTTGAAGAACAGTTTCTGTCACATGGCTGCAGTACAGAAAAACCTGTTACTGCCAGCAAGGTTATCTAGAAAATTCACTGTAGTCTTTCAGTCTGTAAGCTTTCCTCATCTCAAGTGAAAAAGAGCCACTGTGTCACTTGCTACTTTGCCAAATAAAACCTGGCAACTAGCCATAGGCATACGCAGCAAAGTCTATTGCAACCTCCTACCACACATGAAAGTACTTGGTATTCTTGTTCTTTGACACGGCTACTCTTGATGTTGACCCTTTATTTGTATATTCAACGACAGAAAGGAGAGATTACCTGTCAGTGACTGACCATTAGAGGTGTCCTACTGTTACAATAGCTCTACTTGATAATTCAGAGGTTAATAGTATGGCAAGAGGTTACAGTGAGGAAGCTGCAACATAAGTCATTGCCATACGCAAGCTACCTTGCAATCCAATAAATTTATAGTCATTTTGTTTGTTTGCTAAAAAAACCCAAAAAACAAACCATGAGGTATTTCAGTAATAAAGTGCGTGGTGTTGGCTATAACAGTTCTGGTTAATATGCAAGTTCAAAATCAAGTTATAAAATAACTATCATACTAGGATAAGCGTTGATGTTTACTGCAAGTAATTTGTGCAATCTATAAGAATGATAGCAAAAATTTATATTAAAGGGATGAAAAATTCATAAGTAAGTAAAAAAGAGGTAAAAATGACACACTTTAGGAGTTGATTTATTGAACTTTCCATTTGGGTATATCTCAGGATATCATTGCCTCCTTATTCTGCTAATACAAACTAAGACAACCAAAGCAAACACTTCTTTTACATATAATTATCTTAATTTAATTTTTACATGAATCAGAATTTAAAAATATTTCTAAAAGTGCATTTTCTATAGTTTGATTTTCACTATTAAAATTAACAGGGCATTCTAATACCAAATTGAATAGCTCTTACCTGTACTGACTCCATAGCATCTCAGCGTATTTAATTTTCTCACACGTTTTATCTTCTTTTCAAAATAAAAAAAATAATTTCAAGATTTTTCTGATTCTTTGCAGTTTAAGAATTGAAGTTTAAAGTCAAAGTAACACTTTATGATGTCATACAACTTGCAAACAAAATCTGGATGGTCTGCAGTAGATACAATCCTAGCTAAAGACAACAGAACATGTGTTGTAAAACTGCATAAAGAAATGTTAGCAAGAGTGCTTTCGTTGTGTTACAAAACTTGGAAGTTACTGTGAAAAGGTGGCTACTTCCATGGGAAGATAGTGACCTCTGGAGCAGAAAGAAAGAAATAAAGTTAAAAGAAGCCACTGAAGTTTCATTCAGTAATCCAGCAGAATCGTAACTTAAACTATCTCCCACAGGATGTGTAAGACAGGCGGTCACGCATGTAAAAGAGGGGCCTGAGACAATGCAGACAACAAATACGGTTTTCAACAGTATAAACAGCATTGGGACACTCTGTTCCTAACTACTCTCACATCTACTGTCTCTGCTTCTTAGAGTACTACAAATATAAACAAACAACATGGTATAAAATCTTTAACATAATCTAGCACTTAACTGCTCAAACTAGTTCTCTGGATATTAAAGGCTAGAGATTCAAGAATTAATTGTTTTAATTGCAAAGAAAATTAAGTATCAGCTGCTTTTTTAGGACCATGGGAGGAAAAAACAAACCTGAGTAATGAACAGCATATAAATTAGAGCACAATAGGAGTCATAAATACAGGATACAAAATAATAAGCAAAATAACTACCTTGATTTTAATTAGGCCATATTTTGAACATATCTCATAACACTGATAGAACTGTGAACTATTTCACAGGTTAGAACTCATTCATTATAGTTCTCATATTATTTGTGTAATAGGCAGTTAACTCATTTTAATTTTATAAGTATTTTGACATGACTGTTGAGTCCTCAAAAGATGAGAAGTTCAAAATAAAACAAATTAAAATAAACAGTATTTATGAAGAATCACCTACAAACAAAAGACCATTTTTAGACTGTAAATAACTTAAAAAATATAATAATGTCTGGATTTGTATCTAAAAGTTGTTATAGAAAATACATAGAAAATGTCATTATATTAAAGCTGTAGTTGAATTTTCTCAGTATCCTTCCATTTTTAGACATAAATTTTAAGCTACCTACAACTTTACTCCACTTTGATTACTCAGCCTGACATTATCTATATTAGGTATTTCTTACCAACAAATAATACATTATTATCAATATTTTTATCAATACATAAATTAGGAAAATGGACTTAAAAATAATTAAATCTTACAAACATTTTTTGACAGTATCTAGCATCTCCAAATGCTGGAACAAATGCTGATGTCTGTGAGAAATCTGAGAAGAGTCTATACAACTATCAGATACATGCCTTCTGCCTTTCCCATGACAAATCCCACATGAAATCAATTTACAAAGTTAGAGTGACATCCCATATATGCTTAAGAGACATTTACTAAGGGCCAACAGTCTTATCTTCCCTGGATTCTGTCTGCACTGAGTGCCTCTATGCCACGGTACAGACACACAATTCACAGTCTTTGAGTACAAAATTGAAACCAGACTCCAGTACATCCAAAAGACAGCTGTTCTCTAGACGGGTTTGCACCTACGTAGTGGAAAGGCTCTAAAAGAACCTTCATTTCTTTGCATTTACCTTTTCATAAGACAGTAACATCCTTCACAGCTTCACTCTCCAGATTCAGCTTTTCTTCCAGCAGAGGGCTGTGTTTCTTCATGAAGTCTATCTCCTCCGGAATCTTTCTGTTGACTGTTTTTATCTGAAGTATTTGGTTTTGTACCTGTTGCAGCTGACGGCTTTCACAATCAAAATGCCATTGTAGCTCCAAGATATCTTAAAGACACATTTCATATTCTGTTAAAAAGATAATTAGTATTTAAAAATGTATCTGAGTAACACCACGAATACCTAGTGAGATCATGAAATATGTTGCCATAATCCTAAGAGTTGCAAAGTTTTGCTGTAAACTCCTTTGAAGGTCAAAAGAGGACGCTATTATAAGACAAGAACAGCTCTACTGAGCTTCCTGTCTCCAGCAACAGGCCTATGTGGATACAGAAGAAGAACAAGGCAAGTATAAATGCCATATCCTTAATATACCAACTATTTTCACTTCAGGGACACTTTCTGAACTAAACGCAGCTTCAAGAAGCTAAACCAAAGACGGAAACTCAAAGGCACCAAACAAAAAGTATTCAAGCTGCCACATAGAAGTATGTCAGTTTTAATTAACTTCCATCTGCTTTTCGGGCTTCAGCATAAATTTCCTATGGGCCTTTACAAGAAAGTACATGACTAGACCACTGGTTGATGAATGACATCATATATTTTATCTTGTTCAGAAAAAAAAAAAAGAAGCTTGTTAGAGATGCAGCAGCTGATGCTATATATGGAAAAATTGACCAGGTAAAGTGAAATAAGATTATCAGATAGGAAAAAAAATCAGAAAACGTCTCAAGAGAAGTAAACATAGGCACAAATTTGAGAGAGAGAATCACATTTTACTGAGGAAAAAAAAGGCTCTCTAGCCCTGTGAAGTAGCTATGAAATATTCAATGCAACCCTTTAACAGTCAATACATTTTGCTGTTAACAAGACAGACCACAAATTTACAAAATTATTTCATTGCTACTATAAGAGACATTGTATTAATAAGTGTTTTTTCGAGATCTTATGAAGTGATAGGACAAGGGGCAATGGTTTTAAACTGAAAGAAGGTAGATTTAGGTTAGACATCAGGAAGAAATTCTTCACCATGAGGGTGGTGAGACACTGGAACAGGTTGCCCAGGGAGGTTGTGGATGCCCCCGCCCCAGAGATGTTTAAGTCCAGGCTGGATGAGGCTTTGTGCAGCCTGGTGTAGTGTGAGGTGTTCTTGCTCATAGCAGGGAGGTTGGAACCTGATGATCTTTAAGGTTCCTTCCAACCTTAACCATTCTATGATTCTGTGATTCTATGATTCCTAACATTAAGATGAATAAAATGTGGTTTACATTTGATTGATATTATATTTCAGAGAAGGTAATTTCTGAAGATAGGTTATGTCACTGCAATTGTCTCAGTGTGCTGACAGGACATAGATACATCAGAAACTAGTAATAGTGGAAATCAAGGGAAATCTGATGAAATAACAGGATCCAGTGTCTACTCTGAATGGGTCATACAAACTCTTAATAATCTCCTGCATTTGTTCTACTTGGATTAGGGATAATTATTACATCCTGAGGATCTTATCCCTTTATCCTCAATTCCATTTTAGCGTAATTTTTTATCTTATGGATAATACTAAAAAGTTATAATCCTGAAAATTACAAATTTACTCCAAGGACACAACGTCATACTTACATAGCCCACCAATAAAACAGGAGAAAAGCTGGTTAATTTTCACAGCCAACTGCATGCTGGTTTATTTTGCTTTTTTTAAAAAATACTGTATCATTGAATATATTAACATAATTGAAAATGTGTTAATCACATTTCACTACTCCAAACTTTTGATATTTATAGACAATGCTAAACAGTAAAGCAAAAGCAACAGGAATCTATAGCAACATGCAAAAATTATTTGCAGCCTCATCCCTGTAGGCAAGTACATAAATAGCTCAAATGCTGAAGTACTGTGCTGAAGAATTAAGATGATGATACCAAACTTCTCTTCTTGCAGTTCTTTGCTTCTGTACAACTGACCTTTCAAATGCCAGAGAAGTTTCTCCTGAAAGCAGTTTCTAACTTCTCAATTAATTTTGATTCTGTATTCATTCAGTGATTTTCACTCAGTGTTTACCCATCAGTAAACACAGGTATAAAAGACTCTTGCACTGTCACCACACTGGATTGTGAGGTATTTGCTGAAGATCTCAGGATTCTGTGCACCAGAATATGCACTAGAGCACCAATTGTGATTTTACATCCAGGAAACAACTGTTACAAGTTATGCAACTTTCTGTAAGTCTAGGTTCAGATGGTACCTGCTTCTGACCGTGAGGCAGAAGACAAACAGTAAACAGCTGTTAAGTGGCTCCCTTTTTTCTTATTTTTTTTAATTCTACTGTGTAGATATCAGTTCATCACAAAACGCAACAGTAAACATCCTTAGAAAATGGGATTTCAAGGAGACCTATCAATGGTTATGTGCAAGAACTCCTACTAAATATTTAAGTACTTTACTCATGTTTGTAACATTTTATTTTTTCTCAAAACAATTTTTTTTTATTTTGTGGTTTAATCTATGGTTTCACTCAAATACATTATTTTATAATTCTGCTTCAGCTTCTCATTCCTTGCCCCAAACTGAATATTTATTATCATCTTAAAGACTGTCTTGTCCACTCTTGTGCTATTTCTCAAACAAAGATTAACATTCCATAGTCCTTTCCATATGTTTTTTCTAGATATATATTCAGGCATTCCAGATTCAAAAGAGTAAACAATATACTCCTATTACAGTAAACACAGCTATAGTAATATAATTCTTATGCTTGGTAATGAACTAAGTGAAAAACAACAAATATTCTTAGTTTCAATACCAATACCTTTTTGCAGAGCTGCAGGGAGCTGCTGAAGTCTCCAAAGTGACATACAATCAATTTTAATTCTAAGCATTTTCTTCCGCTCTTTCTCCAACTCCAAAATTCTTTTGCCTCCTCATGATCAGCCTCCAGCTGCTTAATTAGCTCAGGAACTTCCAATAGCAAAGCTTTTGTTTCCTGTTTCAATGTTAATGTCTTGTTGTCTTTAAAAATACATTAAAAATTATTTCTTTATGAAAGCTTAATGTCATGCTCTTTATTCGAGTTTCATTCTCAACACAACGTTGGCCTGTTCACAGGTATTACAGTAAGCTCAACTGGTCACGTTGCTGTCTTTAAAAATACATTATAATTCTGTCTTATGATGGCTTAAACACACACTCTTTATTCCAGCTTCTTTCTCGATATCCAGCTACACACTTCACATCTCTCAAGGCAAGCACAACTCATTACAAACAAAACTTTCACATTCAATAGCATTTTTCTCCAGCTTATTTCCATTGCAGAGTGCAACAAAAATGTATTAATATAGACGATACAAAATTTTCATCTTTGCCTCATTGCTGGCTAAGTAATCATCCAAATACTAGCACAAGATCCTAATTATCTAGATGTTTTAAAGAATGATAAACTCATCTTATTTTCCTCAGTAAATATCAATGCCTTCACTAAAGTTTTTGGAGTTCTAAGAATATTCAGTGTAATATCTCAACAGCACTTTTTACTCATGATCTACACAAATCACCAACATTTAATACGATGAATTTTGGCTATCAAAAATGTCTCAGTTATTCATTTCGATAAAAGATTCATTGAGGTCATTATCCATTGTTGTGATCTATTAAAAATGGGAATTATATAAGCTGCAGAGTCCAAGACATTGCCATTTTGATTCCGCAGCAAATAATTCTCTACATTATTTTGATTAAATACTGCAAGCATTGAAAAGAAGGTTAACTACTTAAAATCTAGAGTGAAATTTTGGCTTCACTGCTATCAACATAAATTTCATCACACAATTTACTTCAGATAGGATTGCCTCAAGCTAGTAGTCCTTAAAAGGTTGCGCTTTGGCTTAAAAATAATTGCACACAATTTCTTTAATATTTAAAACTTCATTCAAAAATGTATAATCTGGGGAAAGATGCAAACTGTAAAAAAAAAAAGAACTCTATGTTGAATATACATTATGAATGCCCTGTAACAGCAATGCAGTTATTTGTTTTACAGAAACTAAATTTAAAAAATAATCCAGAGTTTTCACCAACCAAAATAAGTAGTTTAGCTGGTTAAAATCCTAGATGGGCTAAAAGATAATATGAATCTAAATACAGAAATGTAAATTATCTTCCTGTAAACAGGATGATTTAATAGTAATTAATATATCTTTTAAAAAGTAACAGTATTTTAGCTTGACAGATGATACACACAGATTTCAAAGGATACTCACATCATTTACATAAGACATAGAGCAGGCAATAAACAACTATTGCTACAAATGAAAAGCATATATTAAATGAGGATAAGTAACTTTTAACACTTAGACTGATTATTATTAAATACTGTTACCTTCACAAGATAAATCAATTTCTTTAAAATCCAACTTAGTGGATAATGATAACCAGGTATCTTCAACAGATTCAGCACTGACATGTTTTGTTATCCTGTAGATAAAAGCCACCATCTAGACTGCATTTAAATTAGCATTGTTAGGTAAATATTACTTTCAGCAAGTCAAAATTTGCTTTCTGGAATCTTACACATCTAAATGCTGGCTAGTTAAATGGAATAATTGTTAAAAAAACCTGCAAATCATACAGAAGAATTACTATTTGTACAATTCCCATTTATATTCTTTTCTCATATTTCTTTACAGAAACAAAATAAACAGATTTCTTTACATTTTGTACTCACACAGAACTTCAATTTTTGTCCTCAAGCCTTAAGGATATGCCAAAAAGAAACTGTTGTAGAAAAGCTGTTACTCGTTCCAAGTTCTGAATACACAGGAGCAATATGCTATACTTTCCAGACTCTTCTAAAAGGCAGAAGCATTTAGTGCTGTATCTGTGCAGACACAGTAGTGTTGCCGCTGTAGGTCAGATGTAGTTTGTTTTACCAGTTTAAGGTTGAGGGTCAACAATGAAGAAAAAGGATTTTTGAGAGATAAGAAGTAATCAAGGCATAAGACTTAATCAGTTTCCAACAGACAGTATTTTGAAATCTGGGAGACTCAAAAGCAGAGATGAGGAGGGCTTCATTAAAATGAGAACAGGACAAATTTCATCTGCAAGTGAGAGGCGGAAAGAAGCAACTCAAGTAGTCAAAGAAGGACACACCTGAATTATAGCCATCATGTGGGCTTAAGAGGCTCATTAGCCTGCTGGATTTGAGAAAAAGGGGATGAAGGACAACTACCACCCACTTATGCCCACAGGTGTGGCTTAAAGAGCACATACAGGTCCTTCATATGCAGCCAAGATGAACCGAAGGGAGCAGTCACAGTGTTACATCGCCCATACATGCATAATGCAAACATATATATTTGAAAGAACTCCAGAAAAAAGTTCCTTTACCATGAAGAATTAGCAGACAAAAAGCCTAGGCCAAAACCAGACTGAAACAAATACTACTGAACCCTTCCCAGAGCAAGAGAAAATACATCTAAAGTATAGGGGGAAAAAACATCTCTGCAGCAATGGAAAACAGTAAAACGTTGGAGAGGAAAACTGGGACCTGGTGATGGAACAGATATCAAATCAGACAGAGAAGCAGAAATTTGATAAACAGGAGTTAGATACATAGGCAAACACAAATTAACTCAAAAGGTGTATCAGACATTAAGTAAAAATATGCAGAGAAATACAGGGTTTGTTGAGCAAAACAACCAAGACCACAAGCTCACTGTGTGAGATATATTATCTTCTGCAAACTCCTCTTTTAACCTTTTTTAATAGAACTACATCATAATGTAGCCTGCATAATGAATAATACAATTTAAAGTCTCACATTCAGACTTACTCTTGTACTTTCAGAGTACTTGGCTTTGAAATAATAGAATCACAGAATGATTTGGGTTAGAAGGAACCTTAAAGATCATCTAGTTCCAAATCCCCTGCTCAAAGCCCCATCCAACCTGGCCTTGAACACTTAAAAGGGTGAGGCACCCACAACTTCCCTGGGCAACTCGTGCCAGTGTCTCACCACCCTCACAGGAAAGAATTATCTTCCTAATATCTAACCTAAATCCACCCTCTCTCAGATCAAAACCCGTCACCCCTTGTCCTCTCACTACAGGGCTTTGTAAAAAGTCCCTCCCCAGCTTTCCTGTAGCCCCTTCATGTACTAGAAGGTGCAATAAGGTCTCCCTGGAGCCTTCTCTTCTCCAGGCTGAACAACCCCAACTCTCTCAGCCTGTCTTCATAGGAGAGGTGCTCCAGACCTCTAACCTTGTCTTGTATTGTATTGTACCCTAAGCTTAGGAAAAGTCTAAGTTCTTCAGTTTATTTCAAAATACATGCAGCCAATATATAAAATTTAGGAAAAACCTGATGAGTATTATGTTTTTAGATTATTTTAAAAGTTACATCTTAAAATTATATTTTAAATTTATAACTTTCAACAACTCTGTTCTACATAACTCCAGTGCAAAAATATCTAGAAAAAACAATTCCTCAACTTGTTTTTAATTTAGGAATTTTGTTCTGATTTGAAAAAGCATCTCTCTTGCTCTCTAACTTTGAAGATACCTAGGCAAACACTACAGTGCAAATCAAGGCAATTTTGTCACTCAAACACATAAAAGTTTTTTGAACTAAACATAAGTAGCTGGCAAACTACACAGAAAACACAAAAAGTCATGCATTTACTAAGAATCTTATCAGTATGCACTATTGAAAAATTGGAAAAGAAAAAAAATTTTAAAACCTGTTTTTTTTTTCTCCCCATCTTATTACAGTATGTGATGAAGAAATGGAAGCTTCATCCAACCTCTTTTCCTACTCTCTTTTTCAATTACTTGTCCTTCCCTGTGTCTAATGAGGCTAAAATGAGAGTAAATTTGACTCTCAATGCAAGCTTACAAAATTTTACACACCATTCAGAGAACTTCACAAAGATCAAAGTATGCAGAAACATTCAGAATGCTTATACACCATGTTCCAACCCAAAATCTAAAGCAATGAGAGCTTAAAACAAGGGCCCTCACTTAGTATAGAATCACAGAATGAAACATAGAATGGTTAGAGTTGGAAGGACCTTAAAGACTATCAAGATCCAAATCCCCTGCATGGGCAAGGACACCTCCCACTAGATCAGGCTGCTCAGAGCCCCATCCAACCTGGCCTTGAACGCTTCCAGGGATGGAGCTTCCACAGCTTCCCTGCGCAGCCTGTTCCAGTGTCTCACTACCCACACACTGAAGAATTTCCATCTGATCTCTAACCTAAATCTCTCTTCTTTCAGTTTAAAACTGTTACCCCTTGTCCTTTCACTACAAACCCTTGTAAAAAGTCCCTCCCCAGCTTTCCTGTAGGCCCCCTTAAGATACTGGAAGGCAGCTATGAGGTCCCCTTGGAGTCTTCTGCAGGCTGAACAACCCCAAATCCCTCACCTGTCCTCATAAGAGAGGTGCTCCAGCCCTCAGATCATTTTCGTGGCCCTCCTCTGGACACAATCCAACAGGTCCCCATTTTTCTTGTGTTGGAAGCACCAGAGCTGGACACTTTATTTGCTTTTTCTTCCTTAGGGCTACATCTACAACAGCAAATTAAGAATGGCCAGAGAAGTTCTCTGGGCCTAGCAACTTGATCGCTTGCACCATTACGTTAAATCATTACTAAATCTTACTGGTGCTACCTGTGGTAAGGGACATTACCACATTCCCAAACAGTTTCCAAGCACAGTTCAGGAACTGGAAAGAGTCATGGACCATTCCTCAAAAGCAGTGCTCATAATGTCTATCCTGTTTTGAAAGGTAAGAATTTATGAGGTTTTCCATGTCAACTACACATTGCTGGTAATACTTAACTTACTAGCAGAGGTGTAAATAAATTCATAACGACAAGTAAAATCCAAACTCCCTGTATTTGTAGTATAGCAATTTCAGTGTATATGCCTAATTTTGTTTTTTGAGAGCATTGATGAAACACTCATACTATAGTGTAGAGTCCCAAAAAGAATAATTATCTCAAAACAGCTGCCCTGACAAACTGGACATTGTGCTCGGGTGGGGGCCTCATTCGATAACCACCTGGACCCTGTTCTCACAAGGAGAACCCCTTGTTTGGTAACCACCCTGATAAAGTGGACACTGTCCTTGAAAGGGGAGCCCCTCCTTTGGCAGCCACCCTGATAAATGGGACACTGTCCTTGCTTGATAAGGAGCAGTGGCTGGCAAGAGGAGCCCCATGGAGGCACAGTGCCATCTTGCGAAAGACGACTTCCCTGTTTAAGGACAGAGCACATGTGTGAAAATAGAGGTCATTGCTCGGTAAACCCGGATGGGGGGGCCAAGTGATCACCTGGACCTCTGTGCCCCACTGACTCATTTCCGGAACAATCCCAAATCCAACACCGAGTCTGTGCAAAGCAGGCTGAGCCTCACCAGGAGAGGCAGGGCCAGGTGCCATCAAACAGGCAGACTCGAAATGCTCAGGGCACACGCCCACCGTCCAAGGACCACAGCGTCATGCCTAGATCATCGCTGGATCCAAGGGGGGTGAGATCTTTCCTATCCCCTCTTTCTTATCTCTGTCTCTCTCTCTCTTCATCTCTCCTCCTGTCTCTGTTTCTAACCTTATTCTCGGCACGTAAGGGTTAACATAATTTCTAATTTTGCTAAGTTTTTCCAGTTGTAACCTGTTGTTTTGAGAGTACCATTTTGCTAAGTTCTGCTAGCTGCAATCTGTTGCTTTGAGAGTGATATTGTTGTGTGTTTCCTTTTGACAAGCTTTATAATCTTACTCAATTTAAGTAAAGTAATGCTTTGTATAAGCCTCCTGGGTCTTACTCTCAGAATACCATGCAGAAAATTCCAGAGGTTAATCTTGCTGATGGGGTTGGTAAAAGAGATTGAGAGAGGAGGATTGGATCCAAATCTCCCTGCGTTGACCCCCACCTCTGGGGAACTCTACCCATGCCCACTTTGTGGGATGTTCCACTTGCAGAACGTGGTATTTAGTTTGAGCCCCCATCTCTGGGGAGCCGTACCCACTTTGTGGGACATGACAGTGCCGTACCCAACTTGTGGGACATGACATATAGGAACCCACCTCTTCTCAACTCACACTTATAATGACGTCACTATGTAGAGGCTTCAGACTATTTTGAATCTCTGTATATTAAGTAACAAGGACTTAAAAGAGATGTGAAAAATATGCACAACACTTACACAAACATTTTAACATTAAAAGGAATAAACATCTGGACATACCAATACTTATCCATCTAATTAATGTGTATTGATGACAAAAATATAACATAAAAATAATTTCACTGTTCTCACGTTATTTTAAATAAAGGTGAATGAAGCAATATGAAATTTCCTATAAAATCAATGTCTATACTGTAAATAAAGATATGACTGTAGTTCATGCACTTTGGATTCTTCTAACATCTATCCTGCAGTTGCAGTAATCTCCCTGCAGAGTATTTAACAGCATTTGTGGAATACTAATCTAAGACAGTTTTAGTGATGTGCTGCTATGACATTACAGTCAGTACTGGATATAAATTATTTAAATGTAACTTGTCTGTACAAGCAGTGATCAGATCTTCTTACTGCCGTGTAGAAACATGCCAAATGTATTAACATTTGGAAAACACTTCTCCAATAAAAGTGAATTATTTAAATGATACTAATAATTTTCTTAAAGAATTTAATGGGAAGATTTTATTATACTTTAAAACACTATATATCGCATTCTTTCTTCATCTACCTACCCCTTTTTTTCAGCTTCCACTTATTCTTGTTTCTATTAACACAAAATCTATACAGGCTAGGAAAACATCATGCATTGCTAGAGAAAGAACTGTATTGTTTTCAAATTCATGTCTCTCAATACAAGGGTAAAGAAACTTTTAAATCAAGGAATTATTAAGTCCTGTTCAGGAAAAAAACATTGCTTACTATAAATGACAGAAAATGGCAAACAGCTGCATTTGACTACCTACTCAAGATTAGTATCAAAAACTATTTTGCAGACAATTAATATTGAATCAACTTGACTCTGTGTGCATCCTAATCACAGAATCACAGAATCACAGAATCACAGAATCACAGAATCACAGAATCACAGAATCACAGAATCACAGAATCACAGAATCACAGAATCACAGAATCACAGAATCACAGAATCACAGAATCACAGAATCACAGAATCACAGAATCACAGAATCACAGAATCACAGGGGTTGGAAGAGACCTCGAAAGATCATCTAGTCCAACCCCCCCTGCCAGAGCAGGGTCACCTAGAGCACATCACACAGGAACGCATCCAGGCGGGTTTTGAATGCCTCCAGTGAAGGAGACTCCACAACCTCCCTGGGCAGCCTGTTCCAGTGCTCTATCACTCTTACAGTAAAAAAATTTTTTCGGATATTCACCTTGAACCTCCTATGCTCCAATTTACACCCATTACTCCTAGTCCTATCACTGGTCATCACTGAGAAGAGCCTAACTCCATCTCCCTGACACTCACCCCTTACATATTTGTAAACATTGATGAGGTCACCCCTCAGCCCCCTTTTTTCCAAGCTAAAGAGACCCAGCTCCCTCAGCCTTTCCTCATAAGGGAGATGTTCCACTCCCTTAATCATCTTTGTGGCTCTGCGCTGGACTCTTTCAAGCAGTTCCCTGTCCTTCTTGAACTGAGGGGCCCAGAACTGGACACAATACTCCAGATGCAGCCTCACCAATGCAGAATAGAGGGGGAGGAGAACCTCTCTTGACCTACTAACCACACCCTTTCTAATGCACCCCAGGAATCCATTGGCCTTCTTGGCCACAAGGGCGCATTGCTGGCTCATGGTCATCCTCCTGTCTACCAGGACCCCCAGGTCTCTTTCACCTACACTACTCTCCAGCAGGTCAGCCCCCAACCTATACTGGGACATTGTTTACTAATCTTTACGATATATTGATACTATGTTATGATATTGTGGTATATGGATTTTAATAAGAGTTTGATTTGCCAAAACTGTTAACAGGATGAAAAACACGTGACTAGTAAATTAATCTCCTGGGCACTATTTTGGAGAGTACATACAACATGAAGTTAAATCTTTATAAACATCAACATGGTAATGCTATTCAAAAATACACTTGTTCCTATAAAGATAAAAAACACCCAGTCATTTTTAACCATAAATATACCTGTTTAAAGCATTTCTTCATCTTTAATTCTAATTCTTGAACGTGATTAATAGCTTTGTTAATACAGGGTAATGGAGTATTTACAGAAGCACAGCTACGTTGCCTTGTGGTGATCCCCTCCTTCTTTGGAGAAAGAAAGAGAATTTAGGAGGCTGCTAAATTTCACGTGGGCTGATACCGGATTTTCTCACACCCGATTTTCTTCCTTTAATTTGGAATTGGGTAATTTTTGGTCCTGAAACTAAGAGAATGCAACAGCTACAATTATTATGATGCAAACTTTGTGCACAAATTGTTATTCCTTTTTTGATACAATGTCAAATAAACATGAACGACATTTGAAAATGCTTGAAGAATATGAAGCAGTAATTTCAAAGAGATGACATAATGGGGACTAGGGTCAAAATACAATTTTCTATAATTAATATTAGATAATTAACTCCAAATGACTTGAGTTTCATGATTTTACACCGGTCCTCTGCACTAATTTTGTTGATACAGAAAAAATAATATAAGAACCCAAAAAGGCAAAGGGGGGCAGCTGCTGTAGAAATGCCCAGAGCAAGACAGAAAAGGTCACAGGGCCTCAGAGGCAAACTTCAACTCTCTTACATATACAATACGTAGTTCCAGCAAATGCTTGGTTCAAACCTTATAAAGGGGTGAAGTTCCAAAACAGTAGTTCCCGTGCTGGGATTTTAAAGCTACATGACATAAATGAACTGTTTTATGAGAACATGCAGATTTCACAATTATGTCTTCTTTAAACTCTGTTAGCCTCTGCTAGCCTAAATAAATTTTACTGTAGCACGCTATTGAATGTTAACTATTTATTCAATACAAAGAATGGGAATCTGACTGCAGATTGGTGATTTCAGATTAATGAAAGGTGTCAGGAACAAGAACAAGACACTGAAACCTCTCAGCAGAGCTATTAAAAAGTCTAAGAAGCTGTCCTACAAACACAAAACATTAACCTAATTATGTTCAGGGGGATACAACGTTTTAATGCGCCTTGGAGATGAACCAAAAATAATAACAGTAATACGGATTAAACAGTAAAATACAATCAGACAACCTTCACATACAGTCTGTGGACTTTTTTTTTTTTAAATAATCTCTTAGTGCCTGAATTAAAACATCAGCCTAAAACATTAAAAGTCTGTAGGTTACATAAGGCTCTTTTAACTTTAGCTTATCTTAAAACAGGCTTACTGGAATGGAAAAGATGGTTTCCAAGATTTTGTTTGAAAAGACAGCCCACTATAATCAATATCAAAACCTATTCCATCAAATGTTGCTCTGCCTTTTTCTAGAGCCAGAAACCTTCACAGGATGCCTACACGACACAATCCCAACAAAGTAGTTTAGATTTCGTATCTTTCTTGTACTCCGAAGCATAACACAGTTCAAATTTTGAGAGCAGCATTAATTTCATTTTGTTGCTTCTGCTGTTATTATTTTTATGTTTTATTAAATTAACATTATTGCTGTTGTAAAAATTATGTTTATTTTCTTTACATCACTAATGCAACTAACAATACCACCATTTTAAAAAAATCTGAAAATTTTGAACAGTTTTAGTAAAAAAAGTTACTCTCTTACTACTTTGTTCTTCCTTGGTGAATACAAACATTTTTACATGCAAGTCTTCTGATTCCTTTGTAAAAACAAACTAGAAATATAACTCAGTGAGAAACTGGAACTATTTACCATTTTCTTAAAAATCTAAAAATTAAATTTAAAGGAGAACTGAAATTCAGCCAATTGTGTTTTCAGATAGGAAACTGAACTGTCGTTAGAGGATGAAGTGACACGAGTAAGTCAATGACTGACACTCATAGTCTACAAATGCATAATTTGTATAAATGTTTTTCAAGCAGCATGACAGATAAGAATAAGATTTGTGTTTTATGATATTACAAATACAAAATGTAATTAATTTATTATGCATTAAATGTAAGCCCTTAATTAAAGTATTTATAAACTGTATAATAGGAGACATACCAGACATACTTTAGGTTGGCTCATTATTGTCCTTAGACGAACAGGAAAATTCCTGTATTTCAAACATTATTGCTGGTAGCACTTTTCAGCCTAATGATTAGAAAAACAATACAGATACATATATACACACACATATACACATTTTAAAAACTCTTATTTTCATCAATAAAAAAATTATTCCATCAGTGATATTCACACAGTATTTTTAAAGGTTAGCAAATCCATTTTCATTTTTCCTTCTAAGAGAAAAGCAAGAATTAAATGGTTGATGGAACTACAAATCACACAGTGGATCCTATCAAAGTCATGAAATTACAGTTAAAAAGCAAATAAAAAACAAGACAGCAAAATTTCAACCTATGTGGCCTGGCTTTTAAAATTATACAGGTTATTTTCATTCTATCATGACAATGATAACCAACACTAACTGGAAAAATGTGAAAACCAAAATAGATAACCTAGGAGATGGAAGTTCATAAACCTGCCGTTTGCAACACTGTTGTCTCAATGAACAGAAGGCTTTTAAGAAAGGAAAATAATCTACTTGTTGCATACAAAGAATCACACAGAATCACCAAGGCTGGAAAAGACCTCTAAGATCATCAAGTCCAAACATAGAAACTTATAACTGAGATTTACTACAATAAACAAAACAAACATTATTTATTATTAATTTGTATAATTCAGGAAACTAATACTGTCTGAAAACTTAGGACATCAAGTTGAGGTGATTTACCAAAACACTTTACCACCTCTAAAATTCATAATTTGACAAATAACTGTACCGCAATAAAGAGATCCAGATGAACAAACCAATATTACAGTCTTCATCAATATAAAAATTTGGAAACAAATATTGCATAGCTCATAGATTTTAGCATTCCATATTTTTGTAAATAGTACTATTAAAAACAGACATACTTTTATTCTAAATTCTCTGAAATGGAAAACAGTTGCCTAAGATTCCAACTGGATGGACAGAGAAGATAAAGAGCAAAACCAAAATACACTATCCACATCTCAGATTATTGATCCACCAAACTCAAGTCTGTTCCAAAGTGATGTTAGAAGAATGTAAGTGTATCAAGTTTGCAAAAAGAAATGCCGAATCTTCTACATGAACTTCCATGCCCTGCAACACAGTCAGAGTTACTGTTCTGTTATTGTAACAAACCGATTGACTTGGGAACTCTGAACAACATAAACACAACCTTTCAAACTAAAGCTATGAAAAGATTTTTTAAAATTAAATCAAGTTCATAATACATACAACAAAATTTCAAGTCACCGCATTTTTAACTATGCGCTCTCCTTAGGAAAATGTATTATATGAGCCATTTTTGCATGTAATTAGCATATTGATATGTTTTTTTCAAGTTTGATGGCTTTTTCAATTTTATGAATCAATTATTTCCAACAGCAGGACTCACTGTTGTTCAAAGAAATATGCCCATTTGGCAAGCAGGAATCTTTAACTGTATCTGTGACAGGCTGTCAGCTTCTTGGACTCCACAAAGCAATGTTCTACTCTTCTACAGACTCATCCTGACAATCAGACCAGATGGACCATATTAGCTCCAACAAGGAGTACAAAAGAATCCAAAACTCTTAGAAAGTCAAAGAAAATAAGTATTGACAGACAGAATACCTCTAGAGAAAGGAGAAAATATGACAAAAATGTTACATACAAAAGTATGAAATACAGGGAAAAAGCGTAAGAAACAGCTTCAATTCATTGTTGCTTCTATAGCCAGTGGTACACATGGAATGAGATATGAACAGACCATCGTCTGATACACAAGGATGTGTTGAGAAAACTGTGAGAACATCACTTGCCTGACAAGTGAATCATATATACAACACAATGCATTTCACTGTACATAACAACCCACTGAAAAAAAAATGCATTAGACAAATCCACAGTTGATGAAAAAAGTATCATTTCAATCTGAGGCTTGGAAAAAAAATAGTCAGTATGTAGTTAATTTAGTATCTGTTGAAAATCTTAGCCCCGATACATAAAAATATTAGACTATTTATGTTCACAGCTGTAGCTCTCAAAACACAAACGAAAAAAAAATCTTTCATATTGTCCTATCCAGAAAAAAGAAGTTAAATTTGGTGAGTTAGCACTCACAATTCTGTAATATATAGCTCTGACCTTCAGGAAGTAGTATTCTGCACAACGTATTCCACAGAATACAAACTAACTTCCTCAGTATGACAAAGATAACCATTACATTAGTCATATAATTACAGTATACCTTTTAAAAGACACTGTATGCTAGTCCATAAAGCAGGAGAAAAGAAAGCATTGTGAATGTTTCATCAAGTATATGTATATATAAATATATATATATGTGTGTGTGTGTACACTGTATATGTCATTAAATACAACTAAAGCTAAAGTAAACACATACAACATTTTAATTACTTTCTTGGAATTTAATGGAAATAATTTGTCAGTTGACATTGGCTATACCTTTGTGTAGGGATTGTTCCTCCTCCAAAATGCAATCAGGATAATTAAAAATTATAAACTAATTCGTAGTTAAAAGAAGCTAGCATTCCATGAACAATATTCATTTTACTCTATAATTTCCTGACCTCCAAGCATTCACTTTCTGCAAATACAGCATTTTGCCATTTGGTTTAGGGTCCTAGAATTTCTTGCACAATTTCTGCTGGTCTTCAAGTGATTCAGTGAACCCTTTTATCCACTGAAATGCAGCCTGTGTTTACTTCAGAAGATTCAGAAAGGGATTAACATTGCTGAGATAATTTCCCCAAACTACAATTAGTTCAGATGTTTCAAAATACTGTTGTTTAAATAGCAGTTTCCAGCATTAAAATGTGTTACAGTGATAGCCAGATTTCACACTTGAAAACAATGCTTCATGTAGAACTTTATAGGCTGGCTAATATAAACCACCAACTTTAATAAAAAGATTAGAATTATTATTAAAAGCAACCAAAGACAGGAAAAAAATCCTTAGGTTCTTTATTGTATTTTATTCCTTATACAGGAAAAAGACTCCAAAAACTAGTCCATTGTAACAGCCACTTTAAGAAGGGAATTAAGATCAATTGATACTCTCACAAACTTCTAATGGTATCCAAACCTAAAAATATTATAGCTGAGATATTACTATTATCATATAAATACCTGAAATTGTTCTGTATCAAAATAAATTTGATTTTTTTTCCGGTATTCCACTATTCCTGTGGTTCATTCCAGCCAGATCGTCTGCAACTCAAACTTTAACCTTACTGTTTTTTCACAGATATAAGTGCAAATACAAACGCTAAACAAACAAACAAAAAAACCCACAGGAAATGGATGAAGAACAAGGACACTGGAAAGTTGTGCTAGGTAAAGGAATTCAATCCAGGTATTCTGTGCCATAGTCATCAATAGTACACTTTGTCTTTCTGTATTTATTCCTAAATTCCACCTTTCTGACATGAATAAAAAAAAAAAAAAAAAAGAAGAGGAATTACACTTCTACCAAGCAGTATTGAGACGATACATACCTTAAGAGCTGCTCACATTCTGAGACATGGTTTCACATAAAACATAACTATCCCTCACTAAAGGTGCTACTTAATCCACTACTTCAGTAACAAGGCCAGTAACAAAACAATAGATGATTTACTATTCTCTTCCTTATTCCTGGGCAGTTAAAGAGACCTAATAGTAGTAGGAACATTCCCCCCCTGCTCAAGCAAAAAATTAATTCAATTAAATTGTTAGAATTGAATTGAATCCAAAATTCTATTACCACAAGAATCATTCAAATATGTTTCAAAGGTGATTACTACCAGTGTTCATGCTACCAAGCATGTTAGTTATTTGATCTGTCCCCTTACTCAAAATTAAAGTATCATGTACTATAGCACAATATTTTTGCAAAGAATCTTAAACCCACCATCTTCCACTCTGTTGTATATGTCTAAATGAAATACAGTGAATATTGGTTACCATAGTAACCACAGAACTGAAGAAATTTAGTTTTGGCATAATTGCTGCATATGTTCAAACAAATCACGTCTCTTATTCTGAGCCTTAGAAATGAAGACACTTTTTAACTCCATTTTTTAAAAATAGAGTAATGAAGAAACAAAAAATTAGATCAAGTATTTATAGACATAATGCAACATATTCTTGTTCAATTCACTTATTCACTTTACTTTTATAATTACATTTTCTTGCATTCTATTAAACCATTTTGTCAAGTACTGTTTAAGTTATCTTTTTACTTCTTGATAATTAAGCTGGTTCTGTTGTTGTTATTAAATTCAAAATGCTTAGAATAATAATTTTTATTAGTCAAACATCCAGAAATGGCTAAAGAAACTTCAGCAAAAATAAACACCCCCAACAGCCTATGAAAAACTTGTGTTTTTTCATTCTCAATGAGGTTCACATTGAATAAGGATAAATTTATTTGTTTCTTTAGTTGCAAGAAACAGTAGGAAAGGAAAAAGCACTCTAGGCATGCTGACACTCGGTCTTACAACAGCATAATTTTCTCAGCAGAATTATAAAACACGCATTCAGCAGGAACAAATTAACTCAATTCAACCAGCCTGTGAATTAACTACAAAGTCCTCTTCACTTCCTTATCAGCTCCCAGAATGAATCTTAAATGTCTCAAAAAAAAACCTGAACCCCAAAACAAAACCACAACCCCACAGGTCTGATGGACAACAGGACAGTTGGTTTTCTGTTTTTGCTTCAACACTAGAATTCTTTCATCCTTTCCCTTGTCTAACTTTGTTTGCTCAGTAATTTAGTTTTGATTTGGTTGTTTCAGAGCTACCTTACACTTATCAAGTTCATTAACATCAGTACCTTTCATTTTAATATTCAGAAACACAAGCAAACAATTTCAGAAAGAATAGATAAACAGACAAATAAACCATAGTTAAAACTAACACAGAAAGATCATCTCTACTTGAAAGCTTTAAGTCTGGGAAACCTAAAAGTATTTTCTTAAGCTGTCACAGACACTGCACAAAAATCTAATCAGCCAATACACTACAAAGAAATGCAAAGTAAAAGTCCAAGAATTTGATTAGCATACTGCATCATGCTTCTAGCTTGAAGTACCAACAATAGACTTTTTGGTTTATCTTACCTCTTCAGACCTTCCTGGCATGAATGGGTCAAGGTTTTAATGAATTGATCCACCCAAATTTTGAGGGATATAACAGATCCTGTGAAAAAAAATGAAGAGGAAATGGGAATAATGGATGAATGAAAGGTCATATTATTTGAAATATATATATTTCAATAAATATATATATATTTCAAACAACTGGTACTTTATTAATAGTCTCACTGATGTCACAAAGAATGGAGAAAATATGCTTAAAACATTTTATAGCCGAAAGAAACCACGACGGCATTCCCATGACAGCTAGAATCAGTAAAGTCTTGTTTTCCATGGATTTTTATGCAACATTCCCTCACAGAAGCCTAGCTCCCCTCAGTGTCACTGAGCATGACCAACCCAGCTTCCTTTGGTACTCCCTTGGCGTGTGCATAGGACTGGTTTGGAGCTTGGTAGGCTAACCCACACCCAAGTCGATTAGTCAGCTGACTGATACCCTTAATAGTATGTAAAGGGCTAAATTAGAACTCTGCTTTCAGAAAAGGAACTTAGCTGCCAATATTCATGAAACTTGGAAAAATTTGACATCT
Source organism: Hemiprocne comata (assembly GCA_020745705.1). NCBI lineage: Eukaryota > Metazoa > Chordata > Aves > Apodiformes > Apodidae > Hemiprocne > Hemiprocne comata. The sequence continues at coordinate 119,000,357 of CM036587.1, forward strand.
TTGAGACTCCTACTCATCTGTCAAATCTGCCTGGACTACGCAAAAGCTACTGGAGGGCAGGCCCTGGCAGACCATTTACAGTGACAAGCTACACTTTGTTTTCTTAGATATAGCAAAAACACCTCTTTAATTGAAGGCTACCTGAAGTCACTGCCTCATTTATTTTATAATCTTTCCATCAGACTATATTTTGTAGGGATCTTAAACTTTAATATTTTAGAAGTAACCTAGATAAAGGAGAAAAAGATCACATCTTGTCTATGCAAAAGAACCCCCAAAGAACAGCATAGAAAAAAGACAAAAACAAGTGAAAGAACAAAGCACGAGGGTCCTGGCAACGGTAAAGAAAAGCAGGTGGGATAGGGCATTCAATGAATGAAAGGTGCTTGCAAAACAGAGCTGGAAAACATCTATTACACAGTAGAAAAAGGGAGCTAGAAAAGACACAAAGACTACAAAGTAAACTGGAGCTGAGGGGAAAAAAAAAATAGACCAAAACTGGAATGAGACAACATAAGTAAAAATGACAGAGGATCTGTAAAAGAAAATAAAATAAATTTATTATTTAATTAAGCACTTAGAAAGTTCTATGATAGAACAGAAAGGGTCCAACTAGATAGAAACTTTATTTTCTCTTCCGTAATGACAGAAGTGTAGCAGAATGTGAAAACAGATTCCATTTGCAAAATAATGCCTCCATGGATTGAAAGATTCAAGATCCAAGGAATCTAAACTATTTCTGATAGATGCTTGTTAAATCTCCTTTAAAATATTTTAGTGACAGTTCCTAACAGATGTCCAGGCAAAACTTAAACCAAACTTAACATCCTTATCATTAGTTAGCCATCCTAATGTGTAATATAATCTCCTTGCCATATCTGTAAGGACATAGAAAATAGTAACTGCCTTCATCTTGTAAACAACTTCTTAAACATTTGAGAAAGGCTGTTTCTTTCCTTCTCTATACTAAACAGATGAAATTCTTCTAATTTTTTACACACACACACCCCCACCCAGAAATTATACTTTCCAACTATTTTTCCACTCTCTTCCTCCAAGTTCTCCCCAGCTGGTCCAGGTCTTTCCATTTCCAGACATATATCCTAAAGAGGTCACAGCCTCCCAGCTGATGCCTCACCAGTACCAAGAAGAATGGAAGTATTACACAATGCTTTTGGTTTCATATGCTGATACAGCCCTTGGCTTCTGTCACACCAGCATGACACTGGTTTACATATTTAGCACTTCAACCAACAGGTCTTCTTCTACCTTATCTAGCATTTTCTTCTCTGTAAACATTATTTTTCTTATGGATAGTCCTTTGTCTTTGTTCTCACTGACTTACATCCTGTTCCCTGACTTTTCAAGATCATTTCAAATTTCAAATGATCTTTACCTCCAGAGTGCTTGCAGCTCCTCCCAGCAAGACATTATGCCCAAATTGAGAAAGAATCATGTAGTAAGGCCTTGCTGTCAGTATTACTCACCGAGTACCTCCATTGTTCTACAGTGCTATGAATAAAACATGGTTTGTGCCTAACATGACAATACCGTGCTCTTTCAAGGAAAAAAAAAAAATGGAGAAATAAGCTTTTTAAAATGCTGATCTATCTCTATTTGATTTTACATTTTAAGCTGTATGAATTTTATTACTTTATGTTTCAGAGGGACTTGAAATTAAATAGTAGTTCTAGCCATTATGCCTATTACAATAAGTAGTTTAGTTGCAAAGATTAGAGAAACAAAATGAGTTGAAAATTTGGCAGGATCACACAATCTATTTGAAATTAAAAAGGGAACACAACACACTACTAAATAATATGAAATTTCACCTGTGTGTTATCTAGTTTGAAGAGAAGATCTTGCCAAATTCCAAATCGAGGGCTGCATTAACTATAAACAATCTCTTCTTCAGTTGGACCAAGATGTATTTTGTGGCACTGCTCAGATCCTAGAAGCTAATTAATTCTTGATGCTATAGAGAAATTTCATCTAGAAATTAAACTAATAGAAAAATATTTTGAAATTATACCTTCTCAGACTGCTTTTTTATAAGGATTCAAGACTAAAGGAAATACTAACTTACAGAATTCAATACAGCTACAGTAAGAGCATGTACCTTGTACCTATATTCTTATAACCTTAGAAGATGACAGGTCTGAGACAATTAGGGTCAATTAAGACATCAACAACATCCCCAAGCTGACTGGACTTGCTCCTCAAACTAATTCTTTCTCATCATCTACCTTCCAAAGTGAGACCATTACCTTTACTCAACGTTTGTGCTCCATGGTTTAGTAATTCAACTTAAATTTTCAAACAAAGCTAAAAACACACAGTAAAATGAAGAAATAAATATTTTTAAAAACCCCCAACTTTATTTGAAATTATTACATATTTGAGTAAAAAGAATGCAGGAAATTTTGGGTGTTTTTTTTTTCCTGGATTTACTCTGTCTCTAAATGTATTCTTCACCACAGAATTGTTCACAAATATTTAATAGTTCACATCATGTACACAGCTCAAAAATCATATAAACACCCATTCTTTACTAGACAGTTTAATTTCTCACCCACATGCACAGACTGGCATAACCCTTAAGTGTCTTCATTCTTTTTAATGGGCGGGATCAACTATGTCTGTACAAAGGCCTTTTAGATGCATGTATTTAGCCTAGTATTAGAAAATTACTACTATCTACCACATCAAAATCAGGAACTCCACAGAAAGTTTGAAGAGGTAAGTATGCATCTCTATATTAGAAGGTATTATCACTTTACAAATAATGACCATTTTTAACCAACTTGATTTCTGCTCCTACTCTAAACGATCTAACATCAAGTGCAGTTTCAGTAGGCAACTTGTAAATACCAGGGAAAACAATCTTACATTTAGGTTGATTTCACTAGAACTTCTGTGTGATCTTAAAATATGATAGCAAATCTTTTTGGCCACTATTGCAAGATTAACTTTTGATGTTAGTGTGGATGACAATCTTCCACATAATAATTTAATCCAAAACGGCATCGAGTACTGAAAGAGGAATAGAAAATTTACCTGTCTCATGACCAAATTGAAATAAAGTTCTAACATGACTCTTCCAAAGAGCACACCTTCCCTCCTGCTGTCTTCATGTTGGCAGTTTCAGACCTACCTGTCCCTATTATGCAAGGTATGAAATTTGAAACAACCACCTAGAGTGCAGTTACTGCTACCATGTCCTCTTTTTATTTAACTCCATCTGAAAGATCTTTACAAAAAGGCTTACAAATGGCTACCTATAAAACAGACCATCAAATATATATCGAAATAACAGATGTTCAGATAATTTACCAGCATAAAACTCTAATCTCACATAGCTGTATGCTCTGAAAAGTTAAGAGCATTCACAAACATTTAAAGCCCCTCAGTAAGGAAGACTTAAGAGACACATGTACCCATTTTGTTGATTTCTCTAATAGTGGCACTATCCCCCTAGAGATAGCCACACTGCAACTGCTGAGGAATAATTTTAAACGACTGCAGATCAAACACTTCCAACACCTTAGTAAATCTCTGAATTCCCAAAAGGTTATTCCAAAAGGATCTCATTGTGCTAGTGAACACATTCAATTTTCCAACTGGGGCAATTTGAAAGAACACGATCAGTCCCAAAATGACCACATACTGCATTTCCATTTGGGATCATGACCAACTCCTCAGCTTCCAACATACAACTCACCATGACCAATACAGGAATACAAGAAGGGATTGATGCTTGGGTTATATTCTGTTGAGGGATAACTGTCAAGCCTACAGTGCTTTAGAATTTTTTTATATATATTTCCTCAATATATTACCTAGGCTTCCATGACTGGAGTGTAACCAAACTTTACAACCTTATGAGCTGTTAGAACAAGTCCACTAAAATTTCTCTGTCATTAATTCCCCCATTCCTCATTAATTATTTTCCCAAAGAAATAACACAAAAATCAAAGGTCATCACCACTTCCCTCCATAAGGTTTTTAAATCTATTCTACTTTGGCATGGTGTTGGACAAAAACCAAGAGATTCCATGGTTCAAAAAACAACAGCTTTTGGAAGGCAATAAAATTCTGGAGTAAGTCCCATACCAAGCCCTTCCATGCTTTCTAGCCTTACGCATCTTGCTTTTTAAAGAGGGGGAAAAAACTAACAGACAAGATAATTACTGCACCCTTTGAAAGGGAAAAAAATCTAGGTTTTAATCAGTCTCCTCTTCGGCGGTGATTAATCACATTCTTGAGCCAGTGTAAAATGTTATGCATTTGAAACTTGGAAAAGGAAGGCTTATGTATCAGAAAGTGTATTGTGTATTGTATTCTTCGAATCAGTAAAGAACTCAGCAGTAAGAGGGCAGATCTTATTTAGGCATACAAGGTGAAAAATCGCATCTCCCAAAGATGCTTTAGCTGCTGCATCAAGCATTGCAAGATTATAACGGAATTAATCCTGGAATCCCCCACAAACCATTCCGACTAAACCTCTTCCCAGAGAAGAAAAGCCCGAACGCTTCGGCAGCGGGGGATGTACCCTCCACTTAAGTACTTCGCCGGGCTTCAGCCAGCCACCTCCAAAGGTGAAATCTCCTGAAAACAAAGACCGCTACTTTGACTCATTCTGCAACGACAACGAATGAGGAGAACATGACGTGCAAACCGCACGGTGCGAGTGAGCGCCACCCGGGATTCCTCGGGGAGCCGGGAGCCGTTGGGGCCACAAGCGAAACTCCACGGCAGCGACGAAGACGCGGTGACGCCACAGGGGGTCCAGGGCCTCGCGCACCCTCCGCGGCCGCGGAGCCCACAGGCACGGGCCGCGCAACCGCGGCTCGCCGCTCCCTGCTACGCGGGCGCGGGGCCCAGCCAGAAGCACCCACCGAGCCCCTCGACTGGACGGGGATAAAATACAACCTCAGGCCATTTGTCCCGCTAAGAGCGCCCGGCATCGAGCCCGACAGCCCGGAGCCCGCCACCCGGAGTCCCCCTGAGCAGGAGGCGACAAAGCCCTCGCTCCCTCCCGCGCCTCTCCTCCCTGCGGAGCCCAGGCGGCACAGAGGCCAGCTGCCCGACGACCTGTTGCACTCCCACAAGCGCCCGCCGTCGGAGACACAGCTGGCTGGCGGTCCCAGCCCCGCCTCCCCGTACTCACGGCTCCGGCTGGGCGCCCGCCGCCGCGGGGCGGGAGGAGGGGGCAGGCAGCCGCCGCCGCGGCCTGCCCGGCTTCCCTTAGCCCGTTTCCCCGGCAACGGCGGCAGCGCGTGGCCAGGGGCTAGGGTGCCGGTCTAATGGGCGGCCCGGCGAGTCGCTCCCTCGGCGGGGCTGGCCAGGTTGTTCCCGATCCTCACCGGGGGAAAGCAGGAAGGAGAGACTCCCTCTCCCTGCCCCCCTGTACTCTGCTCTCTTGAGACCCCACCTGCAGTACTGTGCCCAGTTCTGGGGTCCCCAGCACAAGAAGGACATTGAGATTTTGGAGTGAGTCCGGAGGAGGCCATGAAGATGATCCGAGGGCTGGAGCACTTCTGTGAAAACAGGCTGAGAGTTGGGGCTGTTCAGGCGGGAGAAGAGAAGGCTCTGGGGAGACCTTATAGCAGCCTTCCAGTGTCTGAAGGGGCCTACAGGAAAGCTGGGGAGGGACTTTTTTACAAGGGCATGTAGTGATGAGTGATAATGGTTTTCAGCTGAAAGAGGGGAGATTTGGGTTGGATATTAGGAAGAAATTCTTTAGTGTGAGGGTGGTGAGACACTGGCGCAGGTTGCCCAGAGGAGTTATGCATGCCCCCTCCCTGGAAGTGTTCAAGACCAGGTTGGATGGGGCTTTGAGCAACCTGGTCTAGTGGGAGGTGTCCCTGCCCATGCAGGGGGGTTTGGAACTAGATGATCTTGAAGGTCCCCTCCAACCCAAACCATTCCATGATTCTATGACCCTCTGCTAACTGCCCAAAGGGGGCAGCTGGGGCCTGGGGCAGTGGGGGAGGGGGTGTGAAAGGCTGTGAAATCATCTTACTTTTTCCACTGAAAACTTTGCTGCTGAGGTTGATCGTGCAAGGAATATTTATAATGGTTGACAATGCTCTGCAGTCCATAATTTGGGAACTACTGTCTTGAAGAATAAAGCAAATCCTTCCCTGTTTAATTCTTTTCCATATAAATTATTAGCTAGTAACCAACCTGGTCCAGACCAGTTCCCATGGTTGCTACCAGGATGGATTATTAAAATCCACTCTTGGAAATTCTTGCACAATGGTATAATGATGCGAAAAGCTGTTTCACTCAAATTTAAGTAGAGACTTGGACTCATAGAGGGCTCAAATGGGACTTAATTAAATAGAGGTTTTCCTCATGAGAAGTATTTGTTCAGCTTTCTGTTTTTCCTTATTTTTAAGGTAGGAAGTTCAAGTTAGGAGAGTAGGCAAAGAGTACCTTGGAACTGATACACACTTATATTTATTCCTAGATTACACATTGTTTACTCTTGTAACACCTTCTACCATGTCAGAAGAAAAAGGTCTGAGAAATTTAGGACACAATGCAAAAATCATTTTCCCCTGTGTCCTCATCACCTCTTTGTCTTGTTTTTATGTGCATTCTAGGATGTTCAAGTTCGGCCTATATATTTTTAATGAGAAAAAAAGAAAAAAAAGAGGGGTGGTGAAGTGTTTACCTTATCTTACTTCCTCAATATAATCTTAGTGAAGACAAGATGTAAGTAGTTCTTGTTTCAATAGAACTGGTCGGTACCACCAATGTGTCTTTGCTACAAGGGAAACCAATGGCATCCTGAGCTACATTAGGAGGATTGTTGCCAGCAGGACAAGGGAGGGGATCCTTCCCTTCTACTCAGCACTGGTGAGGCCACACCTGGAATACTGACTGTGTCCAGTTCTGAGCTCCCCACTACAAGAGAAACATGGATGTACTGAAGAATCCAGCAAAGAGCCGCGAATATAATTAAAAGACTACAGCACCTGTCCTTTGAGGATAGGCTGAGAGAGCTGGGACTTCAGCCTGGAGAAGAGAAGGATTGGGGAAGATCTTCCCCAATATAAATACCTGAAGGGAAGCGAAGGAGGGTGGAGCCAGGCTCTTGCAGTGGTGCCCAGTGACAGGACCAGAGGCAGTGGGCACAAACTGAAACACGGGTGGTACCCTCTGAACGTTAGGAAACACTTTACTGTGAAGGTTGCCCAGGAAGGCTGTGGTTTTTCCATCCTTGGAGATACAGTGTATTTGGAAACAGTCCTGGGCAACTTGCTCTAGATTGAAGAGGAAGGCTGAACCAGATGATATCCAGAAGTCCATTCTAACCTCAACCATTCTGTGATTCATGCAATGAAGGGAATTAATAGCACTGGCACTCTGAAATTCAAAACTACCCTTATCGCTCTAATAATATTGAATAGAGGTATATATCTTAAAATAAATACCCTTTTACAGAGAGCAAAAAAAGTACCATTCAATACTCAAGAAAGCTGTGGAACAGCAGTTATCAGGAGAAAAAATACCATGTTCCTATATTTTCATAGGGTTTGAAATCACAATTTTAACCTTGAGGTAATTACCTTTACCAGGACTGAAGCAAGTAAAGGTGACAGATACTGCATTTTTATTTTTCCAGGCTAAAATCAGGGCTTCAGACCCCCAAGCTATTCCACATAGTTTTCGCATTTTGATTTAGAACTACTTACTTGGTAATACACACTTTCTGCCTTCTTCTAAGGCTTTTCCAAGGAAAAAAGCAAGCCACTCTTGAAGCAATAAAAGGAGCTCTTTTGAGTCACAAATGTCTGACAAGTTTTACCCTTACTGTGTTTGATCTTGTGGAATAGTTATTGATCTTGGTAACTACTGTGAGACAAAGAAAATGTTGTCTAATCTTTTGATGTCTATCATAAAACTACTGTGGTCATCTTTAGTTGTAGATTTTTTAAACAAATAAAGAAAAAATAATTTAGATAGCTGCCAGCTATGATACATTTCAAAAAGGTACATGGTGTTAATAAAAAATAGATTTACCAAAAAGTTGAGTGTGTTTGTAGTTAGCTGCATAATTTATTCATAAATGGGAATAAAGCTTCAAGAGTGTATGAATATATTCATTCATCTCATAGAAAGCATTGCCTGGTGCCTTTTTTTTCCTTAGAAGAACATGAAGATTATTTTTACAGACAAACACTTTAAAAGTTAGGATTTCTAAGTTGCTTAAAAGAAGCAGGACTAAGTACATGATGTTTTACTCATGTATATTGAGAAGCCTTTTTAAATTTTACAGTTATGGAATTATAGGCATATATAAGATGGGTAAAAAGCCACATGGAGATCATCAACTGCTAGTTAGTGTGATACCAACTAAGTATTTCCAGTAAACATCCTTTACACCTCTCTCATAATCTTTAACTCTCATTAAAGACTAATTAGGAACTTAACAAGAAAAATCCTGATGATGCACGATGTCACTGTTCCAGGATTTTATTACAGATTTATCTGATAATTCAGAGAATGTAAAATTACACAGTAGGAATATTGCAAAAATGCACCATAGTGTAAAATATGGATTATTTTACTCTTCTGTAGGCTTCCTCCACTGTCCAAAACTGCTATTTTTTTTTAATTATTGTCAGTAAAACATATGCAAGATCAATCCATAAAGGAAGGGCAGGTGGCCTGCATGGTGTTTGTTGCAGAATAGGAAAATTTGAAAACATAGGACCAATTGTGCCATTTCTTCCAGCCTAGATATGCTGCACTGGGGCATATAGAAGCTGTAAGAAACCAAACTCTTAGCTGAATGCTGAATTGTGATACTGAAATTCAGGGTCCACTTCTTTAATTTGCCCTTCTGCAGCTCAATAAATTTGTACAAGCGATAAAAAATTGCAAAAGCACAGCATTATAGATCTTCTTCACTAATGGAGAAGATGGAAGAACAAATATTGGAGAGATACTAAGCCACATCAGAAAAGGCACCGAGCCAGCACCCATAGCAGTATTACTCGGCATTGGTGAGGCCACACCTTGAATACTGTGTTCAGTTCTGGGCCCCTCACTACAAGAAGGATGTCGAGTTGCTGGACCGTGTCCAAAGAAGAGCTACCAGGCTGGTGAAAGGCCTGGAAGACAAGTCCTACAACGAGAGGCTGAGGGAACTGGGGTTGTTTAGTTTGAAGAAGAGGAGGCTGAGGGGTAACCTCAGTGCTCTCTACAGCTACCTGAAAGGAGGCTGTAGGGAGGTGGGAGCTGGTGTCTTCTTTCCAGTGAATAATGACAGGAGGAGAGGGAGTGGCCAGAAGTTGTGCCAGGGAGGTTTAGGCTAGATATTAGAAAGAATTTCTTTACTGAAAGAGTGGTTGGACAGTGGAACAGGCTGCCCAGGGAGGTGGTGGAGTCACCATCCCTGGAAGTGTTTAAAAGAAATATAGATGTAGTGCTTAGGGACATGATTTAATCATTGAATGGGTAGATAAAGCTTATGGTGGGTGGATTTAGGTTATGGTTGGACTTGATGATCTTCGAGGTCTTTTCCAACTAGGTTGATTCTGTGATTCTACACCTAACTGGTAACGAAGAACTTAACCCAATGCTTTCATTCAGAATGAGGTACCTAAAATCATATACAACTCAAAACCTCAGCACCTGAAGCTTACACTGAACAAGCTCCTTTCTCCTGTGCTACCTCTCTGGGCTGCCTTTTAAGAGATGGAATGGAATGGCCCAGTTTGATTTGAGTAAGTGGCTGGAACTGCCTCTCATGGTCCGGGGCTCTACATACGTGTGTCACGTGACAGAGTGTTGGATGCGATGTGTGTTAGTGTCTCACGAGATGTGTTACTGTGGTGTGTTTTAGGCACGCACGAACATTCACTCTCCTTGCGCGCTACGTATGCAACCACCCTCACACTCGCGCTGTCCTGACGCGCCTTTTGCTTCCTCTGTCGCTGGCCGCTTCCCTCGCGGGAGAGCGGAACCGCAGCTCGGGAGTCCACACTCGCTTCGGGGCTTGTGCCCCGTCTCAGTCACTCTCGCACACACACTGGTTCCGGGTCGAACCCCTAGACCGTGCAATCAGGGACGCGAGCGGAACGTCCCGCCTTGATAGCTCCATAAGCCCCCCCCACGACAGGTATTTAAACAATACAGATCAGGAAAATAAGGAGCCTCAAACTAAGGACAATTTAACTTATGTGCTTTTTACTTTAAAGTTGTACGAACTCAGTCAACAATGGAATAAAACCAGCAACCACCTTGGTATGCAAAACTGGGGGGAACTAGAGACCGCGCCAATCTGGGAAGAGTGAAAAGGTAAGGAACAATAGGGGACTCCCCAACCTCCCCCCCCTCCCACCTCCCGGGGTAATTTGAGGAATTTTGGGAAGGCAGGGAAGGACGGAAGGGGTTTCTGGGGAAGAGTCCTTACACGATCCCTTCACGGCTCGGTGGAGTCGGGGACCAGCCCCGGCTCTTGTAGGCCGGCAGTCTTCCCTGAGCAGCCTTTGGGGAACGAGCACCTTAGGCCTCAGCTTCAAAGAGCCTTTAGAGAGGCTTTTAGCCTGGGCTCAAGCTCCCTCGTTGGTTTTGCAAGATGCGGTGGCAGTCGGCAAATGGCGGCAAAAGCGGCAACAGGTAAGTGAGGAAGAGAATCCTCCTCTTCTTCTCCTGACGACCCCCAACAACGCGGCGACGGTGATGAGGATGGTCGTTTTTTTATAGGATTCTCGGTGGGCGGAACCAGCGTCTGATAGGTAAATCACCTTTCAATCCGTTCACTGATTGGTCAAATCAATGTCTCTCGGTTCTGAGGCGCTTCTGGCTTGGTAACTTTGTATCGTTTTTCCCGCCTTTGGCGGACTAGGTCCTCACTTCGGTCTGCTCTTATTTGCCTTGCCTTCCCAATTTGAGTCCTATCCTCCATGTGAACCATTAAGTTCCTGGGGGGGGGGGCACAGTCCAGTGTCTGTGTGGGTGTGTCCCCCACACTGCCTTGAACCAAAATGCTGGTAACATAGAACAGCATTTATTCCCCTCTTTTTTCCTTCCTTGTATTACTTCATCACCAATAAATTGCTAGATGTGCAACTTGTGTCTCTAATTACATATATGCAAAGTGTAACTGACTATAGCTTAACACAAATTTTGGCAATGTGTAAGCAGCAAGATACTCCTACTCACCCTGCCATGCTAATAGGAATACATAAAGCTGATCCCTCCCTCCAATTGCTTGTTATATGCACTATGAATGTTTCAGCAGATTCAAGTAGAAAATTTACTCATTTAGCAGCAAACCATCTTCATTAACTACATTTTCAGAACAAAATCAGTCCCTGAGGTTGCCTTTTATATTTTCAGCCTTTACACAAAATGTTCATAATATGGTATTGTCTTATGTGGGAAAATAGAATCCGTGTCCTAGATTCACTTCAAAATGTCTGCTTTCCAAAATCAAGCAGTGCAAAATTAACTACATTTATTGTAATGAGTTGCCCATTCTGCAACTTTGAGAAACCCCTAGTGTGATGGAGGGAAGTTTAAGTTCTTCCTGTGTCACACTTACAGCCATTGTGTAATAGGGCTTAGGGTGTTAGGGTGGGAGAAAATGAAGTGTACTGCAGGATATACTACTGCTGCCTTATCCCCAGTTTTTGCAATTACATTTCAGGGCAAAGTATGAATGAAACCCCAAAGCAGCTGCATCATTGGAAAGAGCGCATATCAGTAAGTGTTCTATAACAGTTCCTGGAAGGACACAAAAGAGAGATTTTTTTGAAGGACTTTTTAATCGGTTCTTATAGACTATTCTACAAAAAGTATTTGTCAATTTTATAATCACAGAATCACGGAATTGTCATTGTTGGAAAGGTCCTCTGAGATAATCAAGTCCAAACATCAACACAAAAAAAACCAACCAACCAAAAAAAAACCCACCCCAAACAAAACAAACAAAAACTCCTACCCCACCAAAAAAATAAAAGACCCACAAAAAAACCTGCAACCTTGGCCACTAGAGCATGCCCTGAAGTGCCACATCAACACATTTCTTGAATGCCTACAAGGATGGTGACTGAACCACCTCCCTGAGCAGACTGTTCCAGTGCCTGACCACTCCTTCATTAAAGAAATTCTTCCTAATGTCCAATCTAAACCTCCCCTGTTGCAACTTTCTGAAGGACCATTTTCTCTGGTCCTGTCATTATATACTTGGAAGAAGAGGCCAACACCCACCTCCCTACAACTTCCTTTCAGGTAGTTGTAGAGAGCAATGAAGTCTCCCCTCAGCCTCCTCTTCTTCAAACTAAACAACCGCAGTTCCCTCAGCCACTCCTCATATGCTTTGTTCTCTAGAACCTTCACTAGCTTGGTAGTTCTTCTCTGGATACGCTCCAGCACCTCAATGTTCATCTTATAGTGAGGGGCCCAGAACTCAACACAGTATTTGAGGTGCAGCATCACCAGTGCCAAGTACAGGAGCTTGATCACCTCCCTACTCCTGCTAGCCATGCTATTCCTGATGCAGGCCAGGATGCTATTGGCCTTCTTGGCCACCTGGGCACACTGCTGGCTCATATTCATCCAGCTGTCACCCAGCAGGTCCTTTTCTGCTGGGCAACTTTCCAGCCACTCTTCCCCAAGCCGGTAGCATTGCCTGGGGTTGTTGTGACCGAAATGCAGGACCTGGCACTTGGCCTTATTGAACCTCATACAGTTGGCCTTGGCCCATCAATCCAGCCTGCCTAGGTTCCTCTGTAGACCCTTCCTACCCTCAAGTAGATCAACACTTCCACACAATTTGGTGTTTTCTGCAAACTTACTTAGGAAGCACTCAATCCTCTCACCCAGATAATTGATAAAGACATTGAACAAAACTGGCCCCAAAACTGAGCCCTGAGAGACACCACTGGTGACCTGCCACCAACTAGATTTGACTCCATTTACCACAACTCTCTGGGCCTGGCCATCCAGCCAGTTTTTTACCCAGTGAAGAGTACACTTGTCTATGCCATGATTCACCAGCTTCTCCTGGAGAATGCTGTGGGAGATCGTGTCAAAGGCCTTACCAAAGTCCAGGTAGACAACGTCCATGGCCTTCCCCTCATCCAATAGGTGGGTCACATGGTCATAGAAAGAGATCAGGTTGGTCAAGCAAGACTTTCCTTTCATAAACCCATGCTGGTTGGCCCTGGTCCCCTGACTGCCCTGCACTTGTTGTGTGAACTCACTCAAGATGAGCCCCTCCATGATTTTTCCTGGTATCGAGGTCAGGCTCACAGGCCTGTAGTTCCCAGGATCCTCCTTCTGGCCCTTGCTGTAGCTGGGCATCACATTAGCCAGCTCTAGTCATCTGGGACCTCCGTTGTTGAACAAGATTGTTGAGAAATGATAGAGAGAGGCTTAGCAAGCTCTGCCGCCAGATTCCATCAGGTCCCATAGACTTGTGCGTGTCTAGGTGCAGAAGCAGATTGTTAATGCTGTGCTGTAATTATTCAAATTATATTAATAACTGAAAAAGGCTTGTCAAATGCAACCAAAACAATCCACTTCAGATTGTTACTCTAGCAATGGAAAATAGCTCTATATGAAAACTGGAGTGAGAGATTTTTTCAGAAATTTATGAATTTCACATTTTTTATTAGGGTCTCAAAAATGCTCTATCTAGTCCTGCTTAGGCAGAGGGGTTGGACCAGATGATCTTCAGAGGTCAGTTTCAGCCTCAATTATTCTGTGATTCTGTGTGAAATGCTGAAGTATTTGAGTCAGACTTTGCGAGGCATTGTTTTAATCCCTCATGAGATTGAAAATGTGAGTTAGAGCTCTGCAAGGTAGAAAGAAACTCTAGATACGGTTTTCTTGCATCTGGGTTGGCTACTTGTGCCTGAAAATAAAAATTGTGTTAGAAACGGTAGGTTTAATTTAGCTTAGAACTTTGGTTTCTAGTGTGAAAAGCCACAAATTTGGTTCTTTATGACTCATTTCCACATATTTTTTAGCGTTAGCTGAGAAGGCAAATATTCAATTATTCATGCAACTCTCAAGAACAGACTAAAGCTACGACAATGCTGGAAAGCCAAATATTAAGCTTAGAAATGGTATCTTGGTTGCCTAAACTCATACCCTTACACATGACAGTTTTCATGGCCTCTCACAAAACTGCCTTTTCATGGGCGGAAATGCTGGCTGTGTAACCTGCAGAAACTCTTCTAGCCAATTTTTGTTGATTCCTGTAAGTCAAAAAGAAACCGTCACTAAAGGAACAGAGTTTCTCACTTGGATGGAGTTAGTTTGTATTGAACAACTGATGAAGATTATATCTGGTATCAAAATACACAGTGCAGGAGACAGACCTTGTTTTCCTACCGTTATGAAGTGGGATATGCAAATTCTTGGGACAGAGTTGTTAATAGCTCAGAAGCTGCTGCTGTGAATTTAAACAGAAGAGTCCCTTACTCAGATCAGAGCAGGTAAACAATATGAGACATGTGAAGATAATGCACACAAACACATGGTACAGGCACAATATATACAAAGTAATTTAAATTAGACATTAGCAGCCAGGGTTTCTTCCCAAGAAATACATCTGGGCCTAAGAAATATTAAATTATGGATCTGTGTTTTTACATAATCCAGAAATAAGTACATTAATACATGATTGCCAGCACTCCTAACTAGAAATAACCCATTCGGAAACCACTACCAGCTGCTATTCCATTGATTGAGTGTCATTACTTTCTTTTTTAAATTCTTTCTTTTCAACAATATCCTATCATGAATCTTTATCCAAAAAGGCATACAAAGCCCACCAAGGGCAAAGACAAGCCTTTCACAGTACTTAATTGACACCAATGTCTCAATTAATGTATTCACAACTCCACACAAAAAAAGAACACATATTCATCAAACCAACTTTTAACCTAGAAAACTTTATTACAATTAATGCAGAAAACATAAGTATTCTTTCTAGTTTTTTTTTTCCCTAAGATCTCTTCCTTACCTAAGCAATCCTACGAGATGATACTGAACCAGGACAGGTTCCTGAATGTATCTTAGATTGCCACTATATTTATACACAATATAATAGTAACAGCAGGAGAAAGCAGTAGTGTAAACTTGAGATGCATTTTCATGTTTTTAAACAGAATTTACAATAAACTTAACAATGAGAAAAACAGCCAATGGAAATACCTTCCAAAGTGTACTCCTGGCAATAAAAAGGCTTTAATAACTTGGAAGCTGTCTAAAAACTGAATTCTTGCCAATAATTTAATCTTATCTCTCACATATGGCAAGCAATAATATTTTAAATTATTTATTATATAGCCTAAATGAAAATTCAGAAAGATAGATTAAAAGAATAATTGTTTTTATAAGTCATCATTTTTTTCCTACTGAAACTGATATACTCAAATACACATCTCCCCTGTCTGAACTGTAATTCAAAACTTTTGTCACAGAAGGTCTAAGGTCTTTAAATCACATAGTTTTGATTTGCTTTCAAGAAAAAAGCAGATTAAACATCTTTCACTTCAGTAACTTGTAAGAAAGCAATTATGTTTTCTAACTATCAGCATGTTTCCTAGATAATGCAGATTTAAATCATGCATACTGACAATGGCCAAGGTACTCACAGCAGCGATGTTCTAACGACCTTAATTATACTTTACAGTTTGAACTCTTATTAAAAGAGGCCTCATAGGAAAACTTTGAAGGAATCCAATAATGAAAGAGACTTTTTTCTGAATTTCAGAAGTCTCTACAACGAATATCATTAATTTTTAATAGAGCGAACATTTCATGCAAGTGTAAAATGCAGCTCATCTGATGATGTTTGTTTTAGTTGGAGAAAGGGGCATTCTTATTTCACATCATTATTACCATGGATATTACTGAACATTAAAATTATGTTTTTATATTTGCAGTACATTTGCATGAAATACTATCTGGTGAGAGCAAAAGACTAAATAATATATATGTAACTGATTTTGAGCAAACATTCTGAACGTTTTCATTACATTGTGGAGAAACAGCGGTAGAATTTTCTTTGCTTTTTGACTGTTATACTCATGAATGATTTTACCCACTATCTAAATTGCCTAGAAGTATATGCAATAAAAGACTGAAAGAGAAAGAAAAAAATGGATTCCCTATTCATATTGGTCTGTGAAAGCATGTAAACTGCTACCTTTCTATCTTACTTTTAATACTTGCTATACTTGTTAAATACATTCAGAAGTATTAAAATATTTTATTTTAAAGGTCATGCAAACTTCTCAAGACAGAGCTTATTACATTTTAAATAAATGTTTCTTTTATTTACAGTAATGAAAAATGCATTTAATAGTTTGGATATACCACTGCTGTAGCTTTTTACTTTCTGCCTATTTAAAACAGAATTCCTTTTCCAGATAAAACATTTCCATAGCAAGATCCTTCTAGGATCTTGTTTTAAAAATTTTTGGATTTTTGTTTTAAAAATACTGCAGCAAATACAGATTAAATAAAAGCTGTTGTAGATCGGGTAAATTAGAACTGATATATTATTAGGAGTGTTCAGAAAGTGCTAACATTACCTGGACCTTGACAGTGGAAGGGCAGTAGTTTTCTAGCTAGAATTTGAATTCCATTCAGATTCCCTATTTTATGATCTGGATTTTTACCTACTTTGTTGGAGCACAAGAGAGCACCCAGAGACATCCTGGAGATTTGTTCTACAGGAAGCACAGCGGTGGCATGGGAAGTGCTTGGCTTACAAAGGAGTTATCTGAAATAAAATGTGAAAGTAGGTGCAGCTGTAATCTGAAACTTTTACTTCAAATAAAATGTAAATTAGAGGTGGGGAAATGTAATTCTAAATCAGAATCTACAAATGCAGTGTTCATATTTCCAGCAACAATTTATTTATAAACATATACAGTATCAACTTGAAACCTTTTCCTTAAATTAAGTCAGTTATTTCCTGTTGATAATGTAGACCTCCTTTGCTTTGACACCAAAATGGTTATTTTGAAAAACCAAAAATATTCTATTCCAGATTTACCTTTTCATTTCTCTGAATAGCTCTTCTGCTCTTCACAGAGGACAAGAACAAAATCTACACAAAGCAATGTTCTGTTGGTTATGTAAGTATTCAGAAAGAAATATATTACCTATCACATCTTCATTTGTGGGTCTCGCAATTTATTAGTAATATTTGTTCTGCAGTTTCTTTCTAAAAAAGGGTAGTGTTCCCATAATAACACTGTCCCTGGTAATTTTTAGAGCTGTTATATATATGGAAATGAGCTAAAACATTCACTGGTACAGGAAGTTTATACATTTATATATTTGGTGCATGGAGCACACATATATTTCTGTACTGCCTGTATTTCTGTTACATTGATATAATTAACATCTTCCTGAATCAGAGAGTCTCTTCTATGGCTTCCTACAAGAAAAAGTTCTGACCAGAGAGAAAAAGAAAGAAAAACAATTCCTATAATATAAAAATTATGTTAAATAATTACAACAAAATTACAGTCAAAATTCCCTATGGAATTCCCACTCTGGATTTAATAACAGTTCTACTTACCAAATGGCATGTAATTATGATAGTAGTCTACCACTGATTCTTTTATATATGTTTTCTCGGGGCTGAATTTTTGATCAATATTCAGAGACTGATTAGTCTCTTAATTCTGTGAATAATCAGGTAACTTTAACAAGATACATTTTAGCAACAGTCAAAGTTTTTAAATCCTCTAATATTACTGGAGTATTCTTGTTAATGACTGAAAGTCATCCAGTGTTCATTTATGATGAAAGAAAACTAGTGGCACACAAAACCAATTAAAAATGCCAATCTTTATCTGTATCTGATCTGCATTTTTATGGTACTATTATGAAACAGTAATTTCATAATTAATACTTAATTTTCTTGAGGAATTAGTTTAAATAAATTATCCATGGTGTCCTAAAGAAAACTGTCAATTTAAAAAAAGTCTGCTAATTAAGTTTATTACTCTCAATAAACCAAATAGTGATATTTTAATTATATTTTCAGTTACTCAGTTCACAGAACATGACAAATCTGTTATTTTCTAATGAAGTTTTTAAAATCAGCTGTTTTCACAAAGTGAATAGCCATGTTATTTCTGATGGAACTCTGCTTTTAGATGATAATGAATCACAACATGCTTGTAGATTTAGAAAATGTTACATGTGTTGACAAGCATTAGTTGTGCTTTTTACTTGATAATATCATTGCCCTCACAAATGCTAAGGCTCATGAAGTGATAGCCATGAGCTATGTACTACAGAAATGTGAATTTCAACAAGATGTGTAAAACCAACATTCCCAGGTTATATAGTATGTGCTGGAAAAAAAAATTCTGACTTCATGAAATCAATGGGAAAAAATTCCCACTGATTTTCTTCCCCAGAGTCTAATCCCCCATTTTTAAATTAGCATGTGTCCTGGTTTGAGCCAGGGTGAAGCAGGGTGAAGTTCCTTTCAGTGAACTTTTTAGCAGTGCCAGTGGACTGATAACAACCAAGGTCACTTCTGAGTGTCTGCAGCCTCCCCCCCTATGGGGGAGCAGATTAGACTGAAGGCAGGATCAGCAAACCAGACTATGCCCTTCTCATAATATTTTCTCTATTTGGCTTTCAGTATAGGTTAAGACACCACGGAAGTCAAGCCTTATGTTTCCTTTTTCTCTCACTTTTCTGCTTACTGTTGCTTCTATCACCCTCTCTTTGGCTCTCTCTCTCTTTTTTCTTTTCATTTTTTCCTTCACAGCCGACACCCGAGGACCCCGTCCGTGCGCCCGGACACTCCCCCCTTCAGCTGGGAGTCACCAGGGAGAAGAGTTGCTGGGAGAGTCGCTGGGGGAGGAGGGAGGGGATCGGGTGTTGCACATCCCTTTACAAATCATATCTATTCCCTTACCACTAATAATTAAAATCAATCTGTTTCACTTTTCAACCCAGAAAGCCTCTCTTCCTCATTTTTTCTCCCTCTTTCCCTACCTTGGGGGAGGGGGGAGTGAATCGAGAGCATTATTGTTATTGGTTTGACTGCCAACCCAGAGCCAAACCATGACAGCATGGAAGTCAGTTCAAAGTTAGTTGTTCTATGAAATATTTTCTGTCCTTCAACATGAATGACACTTATTTTGGATCAACTCACTTGCAAAATACAGTCATAAGAAGAATTATACAAAACACCAAGGAGGAAATAAGTTTGTACCTTTGTGTAATTCTTTTAACTGAGAAAATTAAAATCTGAGAAAATTATGATAAAAAAGGCTAGACTTTTGTATAAAGTTTGGCTAAGCTATTTAATTATTTCCATATATGTACAATGCTGCCTACCACCCACTTCCTGAAATAAAGCACTTCATATATGTATCATCTGAATTCTTTAGAGGCTTAAACAGATTTAGATAATGATTCAGTACAAATTACCATTCATGGTCTCATGGACTAAGAATAAAGGGCAGAACTGCAGAATTCCTTCATTACTAACCAAATGTCTACTGTAAATATCTCATGGAGAAAGTGAGCTCCAAACAGCTGTGTTATCTTTTCAATGTATTTGCCTGGATCAAATTGTCTGTCTTTAAATATATTCAGTCTGTACAATATACATTAATTGCAACAACATTGTCAAGATGCATTGCAGGAGGACAAATCAGAAATGCAGGGAACAGGCATATCCCAAATATGGTCATAATTATTCCATAAATGACTAGAAGGCATGTCAATAGCATTATAAATAGTATTGACTTTCATTCCTGAGTCACAAAAAGTGTAATACACTATCTCAATTATTTATTTGGAAGAAGAACGTACCAGTTTCCAACTAAAATGTCAGGGAACTATTTGAAGTATAAATACCATAGGTGCATAAATGCAAACTGTTCTGCATGTCAGCCTTTTTACATTTTTAATCAACCAATTATGGAACACACTGTGATTGTTAAAATATGGAAGAAATATACATGTGGATTACTGAACTCTGGAAAGCTATTGAAATCTGACCTTTAGGAAAAAAAAGTCAAAACCTCTAAGTTCCAGATGTAATAACATTCTGAAAGCTGAAATCCCGAAGTGTAGAGGGTAGAACACTACTGCCAGTGTTCAAAGAATACTGAGGATTTACATTTTAAAGGAATAACAATCTGGAAAATAAATTAAACACTGGCAGCTAAAAGAGTCAATAAATTGCATTTTACACGTAATTTTTTTATGCCTCCCTTTTTGATCACAAACAGTTATTTAATCTGGCAAGTGTCCTCTGACCTTTTCCCTCTCACTGCTGATGAAAAAACCCCACCTCTCTTAATGGAAAAGTGCATGTATTTATTTGCAGACAAAGTGAAGAGCATGGACAGTGTTCTGTACCTCTCCCTGGCATAACACAAAAATAATTTAGAGCTATTAATGACCTCTAGACTTTGAAATCAGCTTGTGTGGTCTTAATAATGGAAAGCAGAGGTATAGGAGTTCTTTAAGTAAGGCAAACCATGTTGGTTCCACAGTTCCTGGTAATGAAAGTATAATTAAATCTACAGCTGAATTTCTCATCAGTATCTCATATTTAAACCTTTTTGAAGAGTAATTTTCTTCAAGTTAAACCAGACCAGCTTCACCTGAATTTAAACCTTTTGACTATATTTAGCACTGTTTGGGTTTGCGGTTTTCAGTCACAGAATTGTGACAGCTGAGAAGATTTGAGTTTAAGGAGCCCTTTGAAACTCAACAGAGGAATAACAATGTTCTCAGAGTCTTGAATTCCTCAGAAAATTGAATTATTAGAAAATAAAAAAATCCAGCCATAAAATTAGTATTTCTTGTTTAAAAATAAAGAGAGGAAGAGAATCCTCCTTAGAAAGGATATACAGCCACTAATACAATAATTTATTCTTGTTTGCATTTGTGCTGAAAACTGTGTTGTACAGAATTGCCAAATTCAGTTAGTTCTGCAGCCTGATAAAATTATTGCTGGTTCATATCTTTGCAGTGTTCCAGTTGTGCAAAATATCTAGAAAGCTGCTGTCATTGGCTGGCTGACAATTTTCTCCCACTCAGTCTGACAGAGTGTACTACTCACATGCCACATCCCAACATTTGGCTTTCCCTAGATATCTATATGGAAAAAAAGATGAAGTAATAATTTTACACTGAGAAAATTGTATTTTTCAAATATCATGCAACTGCCATTTACTTTAATATATATACAAAAAAATATAGATTTTTTTTCATATGGTAACCTGAGAGACCAAACCAAGATCAGGTTTCCACTTTATTTCATGATCTATACATACCAAGAGATTTTCAGTGCCTGTTCTGACAAGCTTTCAATTTGAATAAGCAAGGAAGACAAATGGAGGACGAAATGAAATATTAATATCTCTCGTTGGAGACAGAGAACTGTGCTAGAGAAAAAGCAACTGATTTCCAGGGATTCAAAGAGGGAGCGGAGCCAGGATCTGTGTCGAATTTCAGTGATGGTGCAGAATCTCAATTTGAACATTATCCTTATTCTATGTCTTGCGGGATTTCACATATGATTTTTTTAAAATCAAATCTGGCTTGCAGTCCTGACTACAGTGACCACAGCTTTTCTTGTTCATACCAGAATAACCATCCTTCATTTATTTTGGAACTTGAAACTCTCATTCCAATCTCTTCCCCACAGAGGAAATGCCAAAAGAAAAAAAAATGCTTTAATAACGTATGGATAACCACAAGAGCAAAGCTAGAGTAATTTTAAGTGAAACTTGATCTTATCAAAGAAAATCTGTATATTCTAACTAGCTTATACACTCTTTTAAAAGTATAAACAAAACATCACAGTAAGTAAATAAGATAACACATTCCTATTTTTCACAAGCGGAGATGGAGTACTAAGCGCCTCACTAAATCTTTTTACTACAAGTAGACCATTTTCTTTCAATGTATTTATGTACATGCACTACTTGTAACCAGAAGTCCCATCATACCATGTGTATTATCTTTAAGGTAGTTTTAGGTGCCCTGCCTGACTGCTCACAGAAGGCATGAACAAAAGCCATGTGGTAGCAAGTATGCATGGAATGGGCAGCACACCAGGCAGGCTCCACGGGACTTTCCAGGTATTGCCATGCAAGGAAAATTTTGGGGAAAAGCTCTGGGATTTGTGACTTTGGATAAAGGCATTTCTGCCTGAGTCTAATTCTTATTTTTGGCCTGTAAGCATGAGAAATACTTCTTATCACCTTAAGGATGCATGCAATGAATCCTCCGTGTAAATGTTTCCAGAACTGGTCTTGGAAAGAGTTAATTAAAGGATCAGCGTTGTATACTTGTTAGTAACTTTAGACTACTCCCAATTTGGAAAACTGAAAATCAACAATTTTTTTTGAAATGGCAAGGACATATTTAATTACAGGTTGAATGGACCTGGGACTGGATGCAGCTGCAGTGTATGTGGTTGAGCTGCTTAGTGAGTACCGATCATCTGAAAAATGGCAATAATCTATGTCAGTTGGTGGATTAAAAATACATCTTTGTGCTTTTGCTGTAGGATTCTATAGCTAACGTATACTGCCATGAAGCGTGCCATGTAAATGATGTATAGGTTGTGAGCTGGCACCTTGCTCAAAGGGAAATTTCCATCCAAGAATTTAGCCAGCATATGTAGTGCTTTATGTAACGAAGGTTAACAGCAGGCCTTTCTGCTGCTGAGCTGTAACACTCCAATTTATCTACCTGAAATATCATTATATCTGGATTGGTATAAGTGATGTTTTCATTCCCACAATGCTTATTAATACATGACATTGTTGCACGCTCTGAAGAACTGCTTACAATGCACTCCTTTTACCAGTTACTTTGTTTTTTATAAAGAACCAATTTAGATCTTTTAAATCAAATCAAGAAAGGCAATTTCTCCTTTTTTGTATAAAAAGTCTTTTTTTTCAGTTACTTCTCCACATGTATGTAAATGGCTGACCTTTATAAAGGCATGGTAGATGCTGTGCATGCAGCATATTATTCTTTTGGAACCATTTTCAGTAATTATGCATAACTATTTTCTTTCCTTTTCCATAAATTCTAGCCGGATGAATGCAGAAAATTATAATATTATTTTAATTATCTCTTAAATGCAAATTGAATAGACCAACATAGTCAGCTGTAAAAGCAGTTGATCGTAAGTGATATTATCTTGTTAATAACGTGTTCGATTTTTTCATTTCCCAAAATAACTTCCTTACAGGCTTTATAATTTTTGAGTATAGCCTAAAAAATAGCTATTTGACATGATTGCTTTAGAAAGCTCACAGTTCACAAACCTTTATTATGAATTGCACAATTATTTATAATCTGCCATGTAACCTTTACTTCCTGTCCCTGTCCTAGAACCTCAGGTTCTAAAAAGATGACTTATCTGCCATGCAAATCCTTAAATTTTCCAAATTAGCCTTCCAGTAACTGGTCATAATGTAGTGAAAGTGTTTCCAATCCATAAACTTCACAATGGCCATATAAAACACAGTGTAGTTACGTAGGTAACTTGCAGTACTGAAAATTAATATCCAAGGATGCTAATTCCAGGAAAATACACAAAATAATCTGAGGGTGTGTTTAATTCATTTTTAAGTGGTTATTTAAAATAAAATTTCTTAAGCCAGAATTAACTTTGTAAATTCACATTTTTAAAAGGATACTTTAAAGAGGTATTAGAAAATTATTTTTAATTTATTCAAGTTATCACTATATCTTACTACGAAATCTGCTAGGCATACTAGGAAAGTGCTACACAAGCTTTTGATTTTTTAGTAATTTACAAAGAAACAGCAGATCCAGACATCACAGGTATGTGTCTCCTCCAGGTGCCCACAGCAATCCAACCAAGTAGTTTCCAATACACATATTATGTGCTGCCATGCTGGAAGCCTGCTTTTACCAATGTTTAAACATTTCCTTAACACAACTAGTCTCCTGAACTTCAGTGTGCTTCTCACATATTTAAAACTGAAAAAGGTAAAGATCGGGGAATATCAAGGGCTTTAGACTTTATCTTGCTTTAAATTTTGAAATGTCATTGGGCCAATACATGCCAACTAAACTGTGACATGTCGTATGTTCAGCACTGATAATATATTTTAATTTGGTTTTGTAGCCTATAAAGAATGAGGTGAACTGTATATACAGAATAGAAATGAAAGATTTACTTCCTAGCTACAGTGGAAAATTATTTTTTAGAAAAGATAAAAGATTATATAAAATATTAATTTAATACATTTATTAAGGGTCTGAATATAAGTGATCTGTGGTTGAGTGGCTGGACTCTAGAAAATGAAAGGCTCACAGGAACAGAATTTGGAATGCCTTATTGTGGGCTTAAGTTTATCTGAGAGATGTAGCAGATGGTAGCTAAGGACTAAAACGGAAGAACAACTAAAGAAACAAGCACCAAATACTCTGACATGAAAATGTTAACCTCATTGTTCTGACTGGTATGTTTTTAATTAAGACTCTGTTTCTTGAGTGATAGTCACAGAATTTTCAAACTTATTATTTAGCAGTTTCAAAAGAGTACGTAAATGAGCATAATTTTATCTTAAATATATATATATAGACATTACTGTGAAATCTACATGTGTTCGACATGGTAGCCACACTACAAACACACTGCCAAAGATCAGTCCCTGCCCCAGATTACAAAACTTACATTTTTACTGATAATAAGAACATATTGCCATTTTAATATTTATTTTATTTGCTCTCTATCTGGCTTTTATAGTTTTTAGATTTAAATAGCTAACAGAAGTCATTACGCAAAATGGCACTGATGCTGCAAGTATTGGCATGACTGGATTCTCTTGCTGAGCTGGGGCCTTAGTCAGCAGAGTTGCTCCAAGCCCATGTAGATTACTCTGCTAACTTTAGGAGAGAAGATGGTTCTTGTTCCTGCAGAGTTAGCACACCTCAAATAGAGAAATGTAATATAGTACACCTAAACCAGAGTTATTTATTGACCTGTGCTGAAGTATCGTATCTTGTGTGGTATAACTGATGGGTGTTTCCATAGCCATGGAGGAGCAGCAAAAGAGAAAAACTACCACCAGGTCTGCAGCAAGAGCCTAGACTAAACACACAAAGAGATTTCCCCGGACTGAATTTGCTTTTTTTGCATCAGCACATCTGAGAAATGCCCTCTGCTGTTTATCACCAATACTGCATCACCGCATCCTCCTCTCTAAGAAGTCTGCGGTGTTAATAAGCTAACATTTTATCTCGGTGCTATTTTTTCCTTATTACCTAAAAGTTTCTGATGTGTACAGTTACCTGCAGCTAGCAGAAGGCTGGCCAGATTGTCTTGTTCATTTGTCTTGTAAAGCAGAGAAGGTAAGGTGAAGTCATCTATTACACACAAACAATTCAAAATATTTGGAAGTTGCCCTCGGCAAGCAGGTGTGAGCAGGTGTGTACTTATCTCATTTAGCTAATATGTATATAGTCCGTTTCCTCCAATGAGCTTTAGAGACAAGATAAAACTCTGACTCCCCTTTCAGAGGATTCCAGGCTTTTGTACTTACAAACTCATATTTTAATTGTAGATCCCAAGTACAAGTGCAGATCTCATCTTTATTACTTTTCATGCTGGAAGACTGTCTATTATTTTTCATGGTCTTAGACTGTGTGTTTCATATCTGTGCTACTATGACCGGTTTAGAGATCCTCAACCTAGCAACATTTAACTCAGTGTGTGTAGCTCTCCAGGGATTAGTTTAGGAAGTGATTTATGTGATTACATGGTATGTTACTCTTTAAATTTGTAATTAGTCCATTGAGAAGGTTTTCCAGGTTAGCTGTGAAGTCACTTTCAGAATTCTCCTTAATATTCTAGTTCATCAGCTTTAAGGTTACGTGTTGATAACCTTTTACATATATTCCCAGAAAAAAACTTCACATTCTAAGAAGTTAAATGGAACTAATTTTACAGCTTTTGTTCTTGACTGCAAACAGACAAGAAAGTGATTATAGCAGCAGATGTCACACAATGTTAATGCTCTCCGGTCATTTTATGATGTCATCTATCACAGAAAGACAGCTAGATAGCTCTAGTAACTGCCTGAAGTGGCTCTGATATCAGTCATTCACAAAGAAAAGAGTAGGCTGTAATGGTACTGCATGAGTCACTTGTCTTAATTTTGGTAAGTGATTTTAAGGAAGCTTCAGTCCTTCATACCGAGTTCTGGCCTCCAAAACTTGCCCTGTAATTCTGGGTTTGTTCTGACAACTTGAGACTTGCCATGAGCACGATGGATAAATTCTAATTGCTCTAGGACACCTTCACAATTCCTTAAAATGCCATGTAACTTGAGGTAACATTTTGTTACATATTTCTCTAGTGGGTGAAATGCATTCTGTAGGCTGAAACATGGTATTGGAATAGCATCCACGCATCTGGAATTCCTGAATCACCTTCTAGAAGATATGCAATTTCTGTTAAATCAGGCACTACAAGCAGCTTTAAATTTTTCTCCTGTAATTGCAGCAAACATTTATAATCCAAGCAACAACTTCCATATAATCAACTAGATAAGCATCTAAAAAAGAGCAGATGAGAAAACTATCAGCTGCTGTGTTTTTTTTATTTGACTGAACAGTGTCAAATAAAAATGAAAGTAATCTTGCCAGCCATCTGCAGACAGTTCCTTCTCCTCTGAATCTTCCTGTCATTAGCAGAACTGCCAGGAGGTGTGATCTGCATGCAGTTGGAGAGCAATGCCTTTGAGCTCTTCTAGGCTCCCTACTCTTCTGTTGTATATGCACAAAGAAATGTTTTCATTCCAAGACTTTTATGGTATCTTGTCAACTGTTCTTGGTTCAAAGACAATGGCCTTCTCATAGAAATTGTCCCCACGGATTTGGGTAAAAGTAGTTCCATAACTGTAGTATGAAAATGTGATGGTCAGCATGGACGAGGGAAGAGCTGCCTGGAGATAGTTTGTCAGAACAATGACTGGTTGGTAGGCTCTCCACGCTGGGAGTACCACTGCTCATCTGTTGGGAGGGAAAAGTGGACCTCAGGTTAGCTGCAATCAGGTTTATGAATTAAGCTGCAATGCCATAAAAAAGACTTGAGTGTTTATCTGGCTTCTAAAGGGCTAGGAGAGAGTAAAAGGAAATAGCCCAGCGTTTACAGCAGTTGGCCGTTCCTGGTCTGAGACAGAAGTAGCGACAATTGTGAACACTGAAGCCAACAGCATAAACACTGGTTATTCACAATCAAAGCTTTCATTCTTTGAAAATCTGCTATGCTGAGCTATGTCCTGGGTAAATTTTAGATTTTAAAACTAACTCTTCTTAATAGTTCTCCAAATACTGCACAGTTAGGAATAGACAACATATACCTTGATCTGAGACCTGAAAAATATGGTTGTAATTATTTTCCTTTTTTTTTTCCTTGGTTATTTGTTTTGTTTTGTTTTCTGGGAAGGGTGAGCTCTTCTACATGTCCTATGACCTTTTCCAGTCCCAATACACAGGGGTGATATGCTCAAGAAAAGACTACTCTGTGCATCTGAGTTAGTATTAGTAAAATTCAGCTTCAGCTCTTCTGTATTGATATGTTGAAGTTACAGCCTATAGGTTTTTTTTCATGAGCTTCAGCAGTCTTTCCATATATAGTAACATCAACCAGATAATACTAGATTCTGGGCTTTGCTGCTGGCTTGGTTCTGGCATGGTTTTGGTAGAGGGGTAGAGGACTCAGGGGTGGCTTGTGTAAGAAGCTACTGAAAGCTCCAACAGATCAGGTGGCCAAGGCCAGAACCATTAGAGAAACAATAGATGCGCCTCTGTGATTTACATATGAACAAAGCGCTATAAGAGCTGAAAGCAGAGAGAGCAAAGAAGAGCTGAGCTGGAGAGGAGAGGAGCAGAGCAATGCCTGAGTGAAGAACCTGAGGTTGGTGAGGAAGAAGGGCAAGTAGGTGCACAAGCAGAAGTTCCTCTGCAGCCCATGGAGAGATGGCAGGCTGTCCCCCTGTACCCCACAGAGGAGAAACACGGTGGAGCATCCCCTGAAGGTGCCAGGAAGGATGAATGTGGACCTGCAGCCCATGGACATGGATCTGCAGCCGTGGAGGACCCTGTGCCAGGGGAGGTGACTGTTCCCAAAGCAGCCTCGTGGGAAGGACTCATGTCAGAGAGGTTTGTGAAGGACTGACTCTCTCCCATGGGAGGGACTCTGTGGGGAAACAGGGAAGGACTGTAAGGAATCCTTCTCCCTGAGGAGGAAGGAGCAGCAGGAAACAACAAACTGTGCATTCACTCTAAACCCCATCCCCTGTCCCCCATACTGCTGGGGGGAAAGAGGTAGAGAAATCAGGAACAAAGTAATTTGGGCCTGGGAAGAAGGGAGGGGTGGGGTAATGTACGTAAACACTGCTCTTTGTGTTGTTTGTGTCCTGTGTCCATTTGATGGGTGTGAAATTAATTTATTATTTTTTCCCTAAGTTGAGTCTGTTTTGCCCGGGGACCTTAATTGGTGAGTGAACCCTCGTTGTCCTTTGTCTCAACCCATGAGCTGCTAGTTGGCCTTTGTCCTCCCTATCCTACAGTGCATGGGGTGTGGGTAGGGGGTGAGTGAGCAGCCACGTGGCTGGTTCTTTGTTGTTGGGTTAGGCCCAAACCATGACAGCTTCTTATTAAGAGTTATTAACATATTTTAAAAGCTCTCGATGTTGATTCAGGTCCATGTGGCATATGATGAAAAGAGAAAAGTCCATTAAGTTGAATAAATGCTGTGAAACACGCACTGTCTGAATACTTGGTAATATGTATTTTTAAAATCAAGTGTAGAGAACATACTCTGCAAATATGACATCAGTATATGTAAATGGTTAACTGCCACTCAAAACGTCTTTGTTTGGCTTCTCTAAATCCACACAAAAACAAGTATTCTGGTTTGCTTTTTGTCACCACTATGCTGAAACTAATTCAGAAAATCCAGCATCTCCATTAGCATCATTCTGGAGTGTATTTTTTAAATTATCTTGTGACTCAGAATCTCTCATTCAATTGCAGAGAATATAATTTCCATTGTAAAAGTGGCATATTAGATTGAATTGTCATGCTGTGAATAAATCCTCCTGCACTGATACAGCATTTCCATGTAATAGCTGATACTATGTCTTTTGTAACAGCTGAAACTGGAATTCGTATTGCAGCAATGTTTTGTTGCATTGAAGCAATGCATATATATATATTTGTATATGCAGTGCAGGTCACAGATTTCTGCTTAACAAGAATGTTAGTGAATAAAGAACTCAGCCGTATGTATCAAAAGCCATCTTTATATTCAAGAAACAAAAAGAACAATACTCTTCAGGTAGCTCACTTGATCTGTCAAGTGTCAAACTTCTATAACATTGCAGATAAATGCATTCACTGAGTACTGAAACTCAGAAGCCAGTGTCCAGTGTTATTTTAGTAGCATACGGCCATTCTTCTGATCTAAGAAAAAGTAACTGGACACAAATGCATCCATAATAAATAACTGCTTCTATAAGTGGTCGTAACAGTAACATCTGGCACTGTAATTTCACATAAATATTGCTTAGGTGGAAATTAATAATCTATTTTACTATAACATCTATTTGCAGTATTTGCAGGTTATCTGATCTGGTTTACAATGTGCTGTGGAGACTGCAGTAGTATATTTACATGCACACATACATGTGCTATGTATGCTGAGCTTTTCACCGTAGTCCCAGCAGCTGCAGTTAGAATGTAGTTCACCATGTCTCAATTTTGCTATTGTCAATTCAGTTAGAATAGCAATGGTGATGATCTCTTGTAGTGTCAGGTCCAATTCATGCAGTAAATACTATCTATAATCAATAGGTAAAGCTCTATTCCATAAGCTGAACTTGACCTTTTTCTGCTGTGCTTCCAGACTTAGACATGATTTTTAACTTCCTTAAAGCAGCAGTGTACTGTCACTTGGTTTCTGTGTATATTGGCAATCTTTAGAGGATTCAGCTAAAACTTTTCTTGCAGAAAAAAACCCAAACCCTTTCATCTCAGGAGCACAGATTCTATTTTTTTTTTTTCATAATGAAAGCATACTGAATGCACACTGGCTGCTCTGATAGCAGAAACATCATATATGGTTTCATAAATGGCAAAGTCAGTGCCATTAACTGTAAGTATATTATTTCCAACCATTTGCATGTGATCAACAGAAGGAACTTAAGAGCACCTGGACTTGGTAGGAATGATGCAAAATGAAACCAAACCAAAATAATAACAGCACAGACACTTGTCCAGTTTCTGCACTAGTTGAGTAGACAGGATGCAGATCTAAAAAGATTATTCCACGTGTCCGTAGAAATACCAGATGAAAGCACGATTCCGATTGCAATAAGCAACAGTACAAGCCAAAGAAACTATAATTCCACGAAGTCAGACTAGCTTTACAGGATCCCTGAACTTCTCTTTACCTACAAAAATGTCCTCCCCTATTCAACACCAACACTGCAACAGGAAAGGGAAGTTCAGTTCATGTTATGTACGTCAAGCAACTGGATCAACAACCACATCATCATCTACCTGTGAATAGATGGAGAAGTAATGCAGAACATTTCTTTCACTCCTAAACCAGCCACTTATGATGGGAGTGACTGATAAACCTACCTATGTTTTTTTTTGTTTCCTTGTATTTCAATACTGAAAACAATTGGTGTATTTCAAAGGCAGTGTTAAGGTACTAAAGATGTTGACTTTTAGCACAGGGGATGAGACATGAATGAAGCCTATATGGTGTAGGAATAGAAAGTTACTAAGGCAAGGAAATGCAAAAGGAAGAAAAAATTACGACAGAGCCATAAAAAGCAGAAAACAAAGTCAAAGAAACAAAACATAGACAAACAAGTAATCATAACAGCAAGCATTTAATTTATAACTGTTACTTAAGGTGACAAAGAAGGTATTCAGTAAATAGCAAAGGAATATGTAGCTGTTTTTACAAATGGATGATTGTAAATTTTTTACGCAACCTAACTGTTGAACCTGAAACATTCCAGTTGCAACAAGATTTTCCTCAAGAACATTTCTGAGGCATACTTAAGTCCTTTGATCAATACTGTACTATTTGTACATAAAAACTAAATTTAGAAGCAGCTGTTTTAAATGTTGTTACATTAATGTTTTTATTTTCATTTAAATGAAAACTAATTATGAAATCTGGATAGGTATCATAGTCAAGAACTATCTTTGATGTATAATTTCCAATTAGAACATAAACATGAGGAGGAAAAGTGGGATGCTTCTGCAGTTGGAACAGCATACAACACCTGAGTGCTCTTCCCCAGTGTTTTTGAAATGCTGTTGGGTCACCAATTCAGCTTCCTTCAAGGCTACCCCAATCCTTTTCTAGGTAAAACAGCCTGAGCATTGCGGTAGCAGGGAGTGATTTCTCCTCCCCCAGCAAATTGTACATTGGTGAGAAAATAAGGTTTAATGTTTACAAAGGCAAGAAAGCAAGAAGGCAAGAACAGGGGTGCTGCTGGGAGAGGCATAAAGGAGGGAGCAGAGACTGAACAGATGGATATACAAAAGCCTAAATGATTTCTAACTCATTTCAGTCTGAACAACAAATGCCAAATGTATTTCAGTAGTATTCCAAATATACTTTCATATTTGGGCGAGGGGCGGAGAAGGGGAGAAAATAGCCCTCTACTCAGGAAGGTGTGCGAAGTCCTTTGCTTCACATTTCGTGGGTATCTTAATCCTAGGTCAACCAATAAAATAAAACATCCTCCAGCAGTTTTACAAGCGCAGCACATCAAGTCCTTTGTTTATACTGGAACAAGATGTTCTTTCCTGTTCCGACAAGAAAAGGAGTTAAAACGCTACGGCAGGATCCCTCCGAGGTGGCACCTATTTGGCAAGGGTTTGCTTTGTCAAGACTTCGGCACGCCGATCGAAACGAAGCGCAAAGAGAACAGGCGGGATCCGCCGCCGCGGCGACGGGCGCAAAAGCCGCCCCACCGGTAAGTACGCGCCAGCGGGGAGATTCGCACGCCGGGGGAGTGCCTGACCCCCATTTTCGGCTGGGTTTACCGAATGCGCTTTGGGTCTAGAATGAGGAGAGCAGCGGCGTGCAGGTGACCGGCGGTAGAAGAAGCCCGGACAGCACCTGCGGCGCTAACAATCGCAACCGACGCCGGCAACCCGCGCGGCCGCCGCCCCCGCCCCCGCAGCGCCCCGTCCCCGGGGAGACGCCCCACCCGCCGCGCTGCGCCACGGGAGCTGTAGTCCGACCGCTCTCCCTCCTTCCCTCCCGCCGCGCTCCGCTCCCCTCCCCACTGCCCCCAGCCCGCGGGGAGAGCTGCGCGCGGCGGCTCTCGCGAGGCTTGGCGGCGGGAGCGCTCTCGGGCGGCCTCCTCGCGAGGGCGGCCGCCGCCGCCGCGGGGATGTTTGGTGCGGGCGCCATTCCCCCGTGTGACGTCATAGTGCATTGTTGTGAGCGTAGCGGAGCATCCCTCAAGCTGTCAGCTGTGCGCCGCCGCTGCCGGGAGCCGAGCCGGCCCGGCCCCCTCTCCCCTCCTCCTCCTTCTTCTCCTCCTCCTCCTCCGCCCCTCCCGCCCCGGGGGCTCCAGAGCTCGGTGTCACCGTATCATTGTCCGTGCGGAACCCCTCCGGGCCCCCCCCCCGTCCCCCCGGTCCGCCCTCCCCCCGATCCCCCCCCGAACCACCTCA
Source organism: Hemiprocne comata (assembly GCA_020745705.1). NCBI lineage: Eukaryota > Metazoa > Chordata > Aves > Apodiformes > Apodidae > Hemiprocne > Hemiprocne comata. The sequence continues at coordinate 119,033,105 of CM036587.1, forward strand.
ATGAGATGCAAACATGAAAGACAAGAGGAAGAAGAAGGACCGCACCTGGGCCGAGGCTGCCCGCCTGGTAGGTGCCGCGGCAGCATTGTGTGTGCGCGCGTGTGTGTGTCGTGTGTGTGTGCGTGCGTGTGTCTGTGTGTGCGTCCCGCCGCCGCCAGCCCGGCGCGCTGCCCGCCGCTTTGTTGCCGGCGTTTAGGGCCGTTGGGGCGAGCGTGCGTGTGCGGGGAGGGAGAGAGGGAAGGGGAGAGAGAAAGGACGAGTGTGTGTGGGAGAGAGAGGGAGACTGAGGGAGAGGGTGTGTGTGAGGGAGCGTGAAGGAGTGTGTGTGTGAGGGAGTGTCGGTGTGTGTGAAGGAGAGCCTGTGCAGGAGTGTGTGTGTGTGTGTGTGAGAGGGAGGGTGCCAGTGCGTGCGAGAGGGTTGGAGGGAGGGAGTGTGCGAGAGAGCTCTTGCGTGTGTGAGTTGGTGTGTGACGGGAGAGGCCGGGGTGCCCCCAGCGTGGGGAGAGCTCGGGCGTGCCTCTGTGTGTGGGGGGGTGTTGGTGAGGGGGTGCCTCCTCCCGGCGGTGCCGGGGCGGCCCGCTCCGAGCGTGGCGTTACGGGAAGCCCTCTGCTCTCCTCCCGTCCCCGCCTGGAGAGGAGAAATAGCTACATCCCTTCTTCGGTGTATGTGTGAGGAAATGCCTATTCTTTTCTTCTTTTGCATGCGTGTGTGTAACCCAGGGGTTGTTTGCATCTCTGCAAGTTCGTGCATCAGATATCCCAAGAAAATCCCTCCTTTTAATTCTAGAGAAAAGTGAAATATCCGGGAATTGCCTTTTCGTCCCTTTAGTGCGGGCAGGAGGACTGGGGTGAGGGGCGAGGACGTTAGAGAGAACTCTGCCCTGAGATTTCCCTTCACCCTCTCTACTTCCCCCACTGAGCAGGGAAATATCCAGGACAATCAAACCCGCTTCTGCAACGACTCTGTGGCTCTGGAGACCTACTCCATTCCCACTTCATTAAGAAACTGTCTCCCTTACCCTACTGTATCTGTTTTCATGGTTCTGTATTATTGTTTGCTAAGTGTAATGGAGCACATTGTTTGTGTTGTTTTTCAGTTTCGGAGCATGTATGGGTTCTGTCCATTCTAGGAATTTTACAACAAACAGTTAAGCACCATACAGCATGTACGCTTTTACACGTTTGTATGTGTATCTTCTGCAAAGTTGGGTCTGGTTCAGCTTCACTGAAGTGCGTAGAAAGATGACAAAGCTAGAAAGACAGGCTGCTGGTTATATTGCTTTTTGTATCTACACCAACTTTCTCTTTTATCCATCTCTGAAACAGAATTAGTTGCTTAAGTAACCTGTCTGTGCTAATGGTGCATCTGTGGTAATGGGCATTGGTATCTTACTACTATTTGGTTATGAAGCACATTTCTTGCAAAAAATGTTTCCACCTTGTTGTATGAATTGCTACATAGAAAGTTCAGCCTCTGTCTCCTACGTAAATAATTATAAGGTATTAGACAGTCACTACCTATAGATGTCTCTGTAAGCTGTACCGAGGTATTCTCATCTGCTTGGTCAGTGGTAAATTCTGATACGGCTTATTGTGCATCCTACAACATTTGTTAATAATGCGGCTTTAGTGAAGATGATGTGATACAGTGTCACTACTGTCCTCTCTTATTTCTCACGATTGTAACAAAAGTTCAACTGCAGTAAAAATCTCACCTTTGCCAAAATAATTTTGGCAGTGGGTGTTGCTACAGTAGTTGTTTCTCCATGCTTTACGCTGGCAATATTTATTCAAAAGTCTAAAAAATATATCAAACGCTATTTTAAATTTTTCAAGTTGCTGCTGCAGTTGCCTCTGTAAGCTAAGCTGTATTTGGTTCGACAAATGTGCATAAAGAAATTTTATTGTGTATCAAGTAAAATTGCTGTTACCATGTGGTCCAGTATATGGAAAAGTTTAAAGCATCTGCAGAACAAAGGCTGAGCCAGTGCTGAGAAGGGCTAAGACTCTTACTTTCATTATGTCATACCACTGCACACTCCCCCTAGAAGGGTCATGATTTGCTAAAATAGAGTAAAAATTGTACATTGCTGTGTGTAGGTGGTGGAGATACACAAGGTCCACAATGTGGTTTTGTCCAGCCTCTGGGGTTACCAAATTATGGACAACTTGTCCCAAGTCTATAAAGTGGATAATATGTAGTGCTGCTGAAACCAGCTACAGTCTTGCACTGGGTTTTTCTTGTATAGTGACATATGTTTGCAAATCACAGTGAAAGAATGAAGCCAAAATTGCCACTCCTAACAGTGTTTTTATGTTAGGACCCTGATGGTTCATTATGACTTCGTTTTCTTAGGATCCATCAATAATGTATTACTGCAAGGTTTGATTAAATCAATTTCTTTCCAACGACAAGTAAACAATGAAGTGATTGATACCCACTCACAAAAACCAACTCATGAGTTATCTAAATCAATATGTTGTAAAATTGTATTCTGCTGAATTATTTTTAGGAACAAGAGGTTGAATTAATACATACAGCAAATGTATGGATTTTTATGTGTTACATTTTCTGCAAAAGTCCTTACATTACAACAATATTGGGCTTTTGAAGTGAAGTGCTAGAAAGTAATGGAATGACAGAAGTAATGTTGCTAGCACTGCTTTTTCACTCTGTTGTGCACATCCTTGTATTACAATCTAGACTTTAAAAGATGTACTTACATGCTGGTTTCCCAAATACTTTGTTTGCTCACTAGAGCTGCTGATTTTTTTTCATTTTCTCTGTTTGATGTGAGGTGCCATGCTTCATCTTTTATACACCTTTCACAGTCAGTGCTAACATATGTATTTTTTTTCATGTTTCAGTAGTACATAGATAGCTATTATTAGCAGCACCCAGTAGCTTTCCAAATACAAAAAATGTTTCTATACTTACAACATGCCCGTGAAGTTAAGTATTTTGACCTGTGCTTTACCCATGCAGAGTGAGGCATGGAAAGATTAAGTACCTTACTCTAAGCTGTGCAGGAAATCTGGGGGAGAGGCAGTTACAGTACCAACAGCATCTCAGTAGTAGTTCTGTTTCATAGTCATAAAATCATTTTTCTTCTGTGGCTACACTTTTGCCTCATTCACTCTCTAATAGTATTTCTCTCACAGTAATTATGGGAGAAATGGATATGGTCATGTCTCTATATTCAATCTATATTGAAACTCATAATGCACCATGTAATAGTTATGGATAAAAAGGAGTACAAGAACTGGAGTGGAGCCTGAAATCATTACACAGCTCTCCATTTCCCACATTCACAATGAAAGAAGCAGAAGTACTTTAGAAAAATGTATTACATGACAGTCTTTAAATACATTGTAATGTGTAAGTCTTAAGTGGTGAGGCTCCAAATTGACAGTCAGTGATACATTTGCTGTTTCTTGGTATTTGATTAAAGGATGTTGAAAAACTTGAATTCCTGCAATGCCGTGTTTTTTTTAAGCTGTTCCCTTAATGTTTAAACACAAGCAGGAAAGAACTCCCATTATATTCAGCGCTTGCTGTAAATACTGCATGTGTGATACAGTCAGTAAAACAGGAGCTGCTGGTGTGCCCAGTGTTGTAACTTGCATTTTGTAGAAGACTCCTGCAGAGAGTTCAATCTTTCTGTCTGCAACACACTGCTTTTTTCCTCTTGCAAGTCTGCTTATCTTAGGGCAAGGCATAGCCCAGCTTACAAGCATTCCTGAGAAATGAACGCATGTGCAGAATCAGTGGAATGGTGGCATACCACTAACAGTTCATGTTACAGAACCCATTTTGTAGAACACGCATTGTTATGGACAAAATTGCAACCTGTCTTTACAACCTGTCAAAGGGCATATCTTTGATCTAGACCCGATATGTCAACTCACTTTGTACGTAGCAGCTGACTATAGCAATGCTAATATACAACCTGGGCATTATCTCCATACCAATTTTCTCCTTTTTGTGCCTAATAGACTAAGATAGAACACTTAAAAGAATGAGAACAAAATAAAATCTTTAAAGGAAGGAGGAGAAACATGCTCTGTCTTTCAGTTGATCCTCATTTTCTGATTATACATGGAACTTAGAAAAATTGCATAGTAAGGTTAAACACTTGAGTACTTTAAGCAATTTTTAGTGTTTCCTTTTGGTTGAAAAAACTCATATTTGTTTAGTTTCAGCTGTTCTGAAATTCACAATGACTCTTAAGCAGTAGCCGGAAGTCCTGAAATTGTGAATTCTGCCTCTTAATTTAATGCTAAAAAAAGTCTAAATGAAAAATACTGAGAACAAAACATGTCCAAGGATACTCTGCCACACAAGGTCTGGTAACAGTTTTAAGTAGGTAGCAGTGATCCAACTTCTGTCATTTGCCTGCCAGATATGATCCTTTGATATTTTTAATATAGAAAGGTTAAAGGGCCTGAACAAAATGAGTAGAGGCTGCTCGCTTCAGGAATGCAGAGCTCATTGTATGTATGAAGCATAGGGCATCTGCCTATGAAGGGTGGTAGTTTATGGTAACATTTTAAAAAGGACTTTTTTTATTAACAGCTTGCCCTTATTCAGAGAATCATAGAATCATTTAGGTTGGAAAAGACCTTTAAGATCATCAAGTCCAACCTTTAACCCTACTCTGCCATGTTCACCCCTAAACTATATCCCCAGGCACCACATCTAGATGACTTTTAAACCCATCCAGGGATGGTGACTCAGCCACCTCTGGGCAGCATGTTCCAATGTCTGACAACCCTTTCAGAGAAAAACATTTTCCTAATGTCCAGCCTAAACCTCCCCTGGTGTAGCTTTAGGCCTTTCCCTCTTGTCCTATCACTGTTTACTTGTGAGAAGAGACTAGCACCTACCTCTCTATGATGTCCTTTCAGGTAGTCAAAGAGGCCAATGAGGTCTCTCTCCCCTCAACCCCCTTTTCTTCAGACTAAACAGCCCCAGTTCCCTCAGCTGGTCCTCATAAGACTTGTTCTCAAGGCCCTTCACCAGCTTTGTTGCCCTTCTTTGACACACTCCAGCACCTCAATGTCTTTCTTGTATTGAGGTGCCCAAAACTGCACACGGTATTCAAGGTGTGGCCTCATCAATGCCAAGTACAGGGGGAGGATCACTTCCCTAGACCTGCTTGCAACACTATTTCTAATACAGGCCGGGATGCAGTTGGCCTTCTTGGCCACCTGGGCACACTGCTGGCTCATATTCAGCTGCCTATCAATCAGAACCCCCAGGTCCCTTTCCACTGGCTATCTTTCCAGCCACTCTTCCCCAAGCCTGTAGTATTGCATGGGGTTGTTGTGGCCCAGGTGCAGGACCTGGCACTTGGCCCTGTTGAAGCTCATACAATTTGCCTTAGCCCACCCATCCAGTCTGTCCAAGTCCCTCTGTAGAACATCCTTACCCTCAAGCAGATCAACACTCCCACCCAATTTGGTGTCATCTGCAAACTTACTGAGGGTGCATTCTATCCTCCTTATCGAGGTCCTTGATAAAGATGTTAAACAGAAGTGGTCCCGACACTGAGCCCTGAGGAACACAACTTGTGACTGGCTGCCAGCTGGATTTAACTCCATCCACCACCACTCTCAGGCCCTGGCCGTTCAGCCAGTGTTTTATCCAACAGAGAGCATGCCTGTCCAAGCTGTGAGCAGCCAGTTTTTTCGTGAGAATGCTATGGGAGACTGTGTCAAAGGCTTTATGGAAGTCCAGATAGGCAACGTCCACAGCCTTTTTCTCATCCACTAGGCAGGTATTATTGGTCTCTTTTCTGTAAGTGTTTTAAAACACAGTTCAATTAAGTCTCTACCACTGGTTGACAGGCAGAAGAAAATCCCAGGAATGAGAGCAGAAGTGCTTGTTGGGTTATTCATGTGTTGGACCTCCTCTCCAGTATTTTTGCTTTTTCTTTGCTGATTTTCATTCTCAAAGAAAGGTTTTCTTGTGTTACTGAAGGCTATATGCTTTACAGTGCTATGAAGAGTCCTCATGGTTCAGGTGACGTGCATATTGGGTGAGTAATACCTTAATTCCTGAATTTCTTGTACTAGTCCCCTGACAGGCTCCAGCTCTTAATTAAGAGTTGTTCTCTTGGTCCTGTAAACCTTAAGAAAATTATACTAATTAAATAAGGAAACCAATGCTAAAAAAAAAACACCACTGAAAAGCAACAAAATCCTGTTGGAATTGTTACCTTGCATTTTACTGTTTAATGTGGCTGGCTGTCCGAAAGCTGATTGTTGGTTTGTCTGGTCTGCTAAGATAGTGTAGTTGAAACAGATTGCATAGCGGTATGGGAGTGTTTTTGCATTACATCTTCATACTTGAAGACCACAAATAAAAGAAAAAAAATTGGAAGAGTAACTTCTGCATTGCTAAACCATTGATGATAATCCCTTTGACTTTTATCTGAAGTCTTTGGTTTTGTTACTATAAATAACGTTTTAAAGCGTGGTGTGAAAGGACCTTTGTGTGTCTTTAAAAATGGGAGATTTGACATAACTTTGTTTTACGGTATTAAGGTTTTCTTTGTTGTTGGCTTAACAGAGACCTGCTATTATTTCTGTATTTGTTCTGAGTTAATTCTTTTTCAGATATGCAGAAACATTGTGCCTTGGGATGGCCTTTCCCTTTGATCCACAATCAATGCAGCTTTGAAGAGCTGTGTTTTATTTTGGTTTGCTCCAGAGTTTCCTCCAATTTGTTATATTCAAAGTAATTTTTGCACTTGTTAGACAAGGCTGAACCTGCACTATTTTTTTTTATCTTACATGATTGTGTTTTAAGTGTCAGTATTTTATTTTGTTAGTATGAAACAATACAGAAATTAGTGTGGTTTAGTATTTTTTTATTTTGAATGGTGATCTACAAATAAAATACAAATTTAATTACTTCAGCTCACCTTTTACATTGCTCTAGGGCAGATTGAGAGGAACAAGTTTTTAGCTCTTATCGTAAGGCAGCCCTTTAACCCTTGGCATCACAGACCTTTGAGAGGAAGGCAGGAATCTAGTTTGAGAATGGGACCTATTCTCAGTAATGTCACATTACCTCTATCAAAGCAGGTTAATACAGGAGAAAATCCATACAGGAACCTAAAATTGAGCATTCCTCAACAATGTGACAGCGATCTCAGTGCCTTAAGGAACCATTTAACTCTCACTGTTAAAGCGAATGCTTCCAGTGGTGCCTGGTTTACCTTCCTCTGTAGAAGAACCAGTATTTTCCTGTCATACTACATGTTTCTGTTGAAATAACTGACCTGTTTTTTCTTCTTCTAGCTGACAGGTTTCTCAGAAACAAGATTTGGTCAGTTACAGGCAGAATCACAGTGGAATAGTTTCCTCTACCCACACCCAAGGCCCTACCCACCCTTCACAGCTGGGTTGCTTTGGATTTGCTAGCCCAGTTCACCAATTACCCAGATCAAACCATGTCATTGCAGCATCCTAGTCTGGACCAGGTAGCATGCTGTCCTCAAGTTGGAAAGCCAGACACTGTACTTCCTGCTGGAGCCTTTCTTTGTTCCTTATACTGTGGCTAGCAGATTACAGTCACATGGAGAGTAATTTGCTAAACTTGACCTCTTGGCATTGGAATAATAGGGTTTTTTTAAATGCTGTAGGCTTCAAAATGTTTCCCATTTTCCTGGGTATGAAAATGATAATCTTGGCATTCCCTGTAAGTAGCAATAGCTAAATAGTTGCCTTCTTTTCTGCTATCGAGATCTGAGAGATGTGATTAGTGGAAATTACTTCATTATGATTCCATGGGTTCCTGTTGAAACTGGCCAAAGGCTCCTTTTGAGGAAGTTACAGACTGAAGGAATCAAGTTTCTTAGCCTTCACCCTGGAACAGTCAGCTTCCAATGCAAAGGCAGAAGAACAACCTGGAATAGAGCCAGCTTTAAGAAAGTTATCGTCAAAAGTTATCAATACACTGCAACAAGGCAACAAGAAGGGACAAAGCCCTCTTAGAACTTAAACTGGCAAAGGAGGTAAAAGAGAAAAAGAGCTTCTTCAAATGTATCAGTAGTAAAAGGAAGAATAGGGAAAATGTGGGCCCACTGCTGAATGAGGTGGGAGCCCTGATAACAGAGAATGCAGAGAAGGCAGAGTTGCTGAATACCTTCTTTGCTTCAGTCTTTACTAAGACCAGCCCTCATGAACTTCAGACCCTGGATATAGGAGAGGAAGCCTGGAGTTGGGAAGACTCTCCACTAGTCAATGAAGAGTGGGTCAGAGATCAGTAACACAAATTGAATGTACACAAGTCCATGGGCCGTGATGGGATGCACCCAAGAGTGGTGAGAGAGCTGGCTGATGTTGTCGCCCTACCACTCTCCATCATTTTTGAAAGATCCTGGCAAACAGGAGAGGTGCCTGAGGACTGGAGGAAAGCCAATGTCACTCCAGTCTTCAAAAAGGGCAAGAAGGAAGATCCAGGAAATTACAGATCAATCAGCCTCACCTCCATCCCTGGAAAAATGATGGAGGGGCTCATTCTGTAGGTCATCTCAAAGCACATGGAAGAGAATAAGCTTATCAGGAGTAGTCAGCATGGATTTACCAAGGGGAAATCATGCTTGACTAATCTGATAGCCTTCTATGATATTGTAACTAAATGGATAGATGCAGTGGATGTAGTCTGCCTCGACCTTAGCAAGGCTTTTGACACAGTCTCCCATAACATCCTCATAAGCAAGCTCAGGATATGTGGGATAAAAGAATGGACAGTGAGATGGATTAAGAACTGGCTACACAATAGAGCCCAAAGAGTGGTGATTAATGGTGTAGAGTCCAGCTGGAGACCTGTAACTAGCAGAGTCCCTCAGGGGTCAGTGCTGGGTTCAGTCCTGTTCAACATCTTTATCAATTACCTTGATGATGGGACAGAGTGTCTTCTCAGCAAATTTGCCGATGACATGAAGCTGGGAGGATTGGCTGATTCACCTGAAGGCTGTGCACCTGTTCAGCAAGATTTGGACAGGCTGGAGAGCTGGGCAAGGAGGAATAAAATGAGGTTCAACAAGAGCAAATGCAGAGTCTTGCACCTTGGAAGGAACAACAAAATGTACCAATACAGGTTAGGAGGTGATCTGCTAGAGAGCAGCTCCGTGGAGAAGGACCTTGGAATCCTGGTAGACAACACGTTATCCATGGGACAGCAATGTGCTCTCGTGGCCAAGAAAGCCAATGGTATCTTGGGGTGCATTAGGAGAAGTGTGTCTAGCAGATCGAGAGAAGTTCTCCTCCTGCTCTACTCAGCCCTGGTGAGACCTCACTTGGAGTATTGTGTCCAGTTCTGGGCTCCCCAGTTCAAGAGGGACAGGGATCTACTTGAGAGAGTCCAACGGAGGGCTACGAGGATGATTAAGGGACTGGAACACCTGTCTTACAAGGAAAGGATAAGAGGCCTGGGGCTTTTCAGTCTAGAGAGGAGAAGACTGAGGGGGGAATCTAATTAAAGTCTATAAATACATGAGGGCTGGGCGTCAAGAAGGTGTTGACAACCTCTTGTCACTTGTGCCCAGTGATAGGATGAGGGGCAATGGATTAAAACTTGAGCACAGGAAGTTCCACCTCAACATGAGGAAGAACTGCTTTACTGTGAGGGTTACAGATCACTGGAACACGCTCCCCAGAGAGGTTGTGAAGTCTTCGTCTCTGGAGGCTTTCAAGACCTGTCTGGATGCCTTTCTGAGTGATCTGCCCTAGTTTTTGTTCCTGCTCTGGCAGGGGGGTTGGACTTGATGATCTTCAGAGGTCCCTTCCAACCCCTAACATTCTGTGATTCTGTATTAAGAAGCACATCCTGGCTCAGCCCATTTGCTCATCCTGTTAGTCCAGGTTGCAAATCCCCAAGCTGCTCATGGACAACAGACTGGCCATAGGTAGCCCATTTTATTTCTTACCAACTTTCAATCACAGTCACCCTCCCCAAAGAAACCCAGATAATTGATGAACTGGCCCTCTGAGGCTGCTCTGTCTTTGGGAAGTCCTACGAGATAGTTTCCTATTGCTGGATTTAGTTTACTGGGAGGAGGTGTACCTGCTGGGAACATACAAAGGGTAGAGGGGTGCCTTCTTGCCTGCAGCTAATCTTGGTTTGAAGGGATGACCCCCATCTCTCTGAATATCATACTTTAGCAGACCGCTACCTAAATATATCCACTTATGTCTATAGTGCTTTAGCACTGACATCATCAGTGTCAGGAGACAGTTAATAAGCCATCTGGCAGTTCATGCCTTCTTCCTAGAGCCTCTTTAGTGTCAGTGCACAGACTGGGGTTGGAGAGTGCATGTAGTGTTGGAGGGACCTAGAGCATCACCATTCGTTTTGGTCTAAGCAAGCTCTGACGTTTCTGTCATTGGAACAGGAAACCAGGGGGCATCTGGTGTTTTCATCCTTTTAATGTTAAGAGTTCAGCTCTCCTTAATGGCATGAGATCAGCAGGCCAAAGTCTGTGTGGACCCTGGCATATAGCTTTCCTCAGCATCGAGGGAACTTTTAGATGAGGTTTTTAACATATGGGATCCAGCTGTTACATTGCAAGTTCTGAGTCTGACGTGGTATCCTGTACCTGAGGTGTCTGAGGAGACTTGTTTTGTAGTGTAGCACTGGGTTTAGTTTCTGACAACCTATGCCAGATTTGGCAACCACAGTTCAGTCTGATGTTCTGGAATCATCAGGATTGGCGTCCTGAATGGGGCAAGATAGCAGACAAGATGTATATGCACAGAAGAAGATTTATTGCAAACAGCACAGCACCAGGGTCTTAACTGTTTTGAAGTAGAAGGTACAAGCACAGTCAAATTGTAGCGAAATTGGGAGATCGAAAGAGGAATTGAGGTAAGAATGCAAAAGGTATCTTATCAACAATGACTAGTTGTTAGATCAAACAATAATGGTTAACCATTAAAATTTTGGCAACTTACTTATTACTAAGTTTTATACTAGGCCTGCAACATTAATTATTGACTTTGAAAGGATTCTAGAATCTTAAAATTTAAAACTTAATGATGAAAGATTGCTTAATGTTAAGTTAACTAATAAAGACAGTAAGGGAGTTAGTATCTCTCACCCTTGCCTGGCCGCAGCTGGGTGTCCCTGGGTGGGTCTTAGTTCTCGAGAATTAGTCTCTCTGGCAGGCGTCCCTCCTGGAGAGGAGAAGGTCCAGCACACCTTCTGGGAAAGTGTACGGGAAATCTCCCAATCAAAGATGAGACCAAGATCTTACACAATAAAGTGGAGTGACTGTTGTGATTTAACTATTTAGCTGTATCTCCAGAATCTCTCATTGGAGAATAAAAGGAAAACAATGGAAAAAGCCAAGAAGGCCCTGTTCCCACCAAGCAAACTCTTTTGTTTATCTGTTCGTTCTTACTTTATCTCCGCTTCAGGCCTAGTTGTGGCTGGGCTGGGCTCCGTATTCTTCAACACTGGAGAGCAGCTGGTGTTATGAACATCAACTTGACTTCTGTACCTTTCAGGGTTGTTTCCAACTCAGAGCTTGCTAGGCCCTTTCCTTTCTCATGGAAATCTTTCCAATCCAGGCCTGGGCCTGCAAAATTGAGACAAAAAGTAGTTGAATCATAGAGGGAAACTGAGGCAGGCATATTGAGAGATGGAGCATCCTGCTACAATTTGGCTATAGTTCTTTGTAGAAGACATGCCAGGTTGTGTCCTAGGTTATTGTTCATGGTTTTGGAGTATCAGAAAGTAATTTATTGCCCTGGTTTGAGCCAGGATTAAGCTAATTTTCCTTTTACTGTTTTTTTTTTTTCCTTCAGTAAGCTTTCTTTTAACTAGCAGCAAGTGTTCCAGCTAGTGGACTGATAACACTGGAATGTTTATGTTTCTGCTGAGACGCCAAAGTCGCTTCTTAGCTCTGCTGCTACAGAGGCTACCAGGGCAGGAGAATTGTATCTGTGACCCACCCATAGGGGAGCTGGACTAGACAGACAGCAGAACTGACCAAAGGTATTCCATTCCATATATCTATGTAAGCTCCGAGGAAGGTCAGAGATCACAGAAGACAACTTCCTTCCTGCTTCTTCTTCCCTTCTCTTCTGTCCATGGCTGGTGTCCAGGGAGGACTCCATCCATCCATCACCATCAACCCCTAGGCTCAGGCACCACTGACCCTCATAACTCTCCCCACAGCCCTGTCTGCTCTGCTGTTATCTCAGACAGCGGTCCGAGACTTTTCGGGACTGCTCACAGCTAAGGAGAGTGCTGGGGGAGTTGCTGGGGGTGGGGGAAGGCAAGAGGCTTTTGCACATTCCTGAACAGACTTGTATATAATTGTACATATAATTAAAGCTGTCTAGTTTAGTTTTCAATCCAGCAAAGTCTCTCTCCGTAATTCTGTCTCTCCTTCCTTACCTGGGTGAAAGGGGAAAGGGATTGAGAGCATTGTTGTCTCTGGTTTAATTGCCGATCCTGAGTCAAACTGTGACATTTAGAAGGCACACATTACGCATTCTGTTTTAAAATTTGTTCTCCTATATACATAGGCTGGTCTAGTTGAGCATGTGATGATGAGAATCTCTTCACTGCTTGTAGAGGCTCAACTCTTAAAGATCATTATCCTGTGGGTGACAGGCTCATCCTATAGAGCATAGTCTGGCTTACTGATAACATTTTCTAAACCTTAGAACTGTTCCTTGACAGTCAAGTGTCTTGAGTTAGTAGATTATTTCATTCGGAGAACTTAATGTTTAAGCTATTTTCTCTCTTTCTTGTTGTGATCTTGGTTAAATATAGACAGAATCAGGAATTCAGTGAAGCAGCTGTTCTAGTCAGGATTTATAGTGCTGTATCCTGGTTAGCTTCCTGTATAACTTGATGTCTAGAGAGTGAAAAGAACCTTAAACAAAGTGTTTATCAACCATTTGAAAATCAAAATTTTAACTCAATCGAAACTGACCCTTGGCAGTCAGGAGAACCTGCCTAACTGTAGATAGTGGTTCACTATAGTTGGTGAGATGCCCTGTGAAATGTCTACAGAGTGTAATAAATGATGGTCAGTTTTCATGTCCCGTATAATTTCTTCTTGCCTTTGCAACTTGAACCTCCTTTGTATAAGATGAGGATCTACCACTAACAATGCATTGCTAAAGTACGTTACTTCATCCTTCATTAAGTGATCGCTTTCTGTTTTGTTTATTTTTCTTTCAGTTCCATCAGTTTTAACTGAACAAATTCCACATCCAGATGTTTCAATACATCTGTTGATGTCTGGTTGTGGATAAATATTAATTATTTTTAAGTCTCAAAATTTCCAGTTATCCACCAGCCTCTCGGTGCTATCTGTTGGCATTGCTGTTTCAGAGAAGCGTGTGATGTTCGACATCACTACGCTTATCTACCTATATTTCCTTGCAAAGGTAATTGGAGAAAATAGGCCATAACCTGCTGTCATTCTTCTGGACCAAGATGTGGCAGCTGTCTCAAAATTATGACACTCTCTCATCCTATCAGCTTCTTTAATCTCATTTGACATTTTTGTCATTTAGAAATTCTAGACAAGTAAGACCAACAAGAACCTCTTTGAAATTCAATGTTTAGAGTGGGAAAAGCATCTTAATTAGAGCATTACTTTGATAATCATAAAACTGATAATCATAGAACATGAAGTTGGAAAGGTCCTCAAGGTCACCTTGTCTGTTTCGACTTGAAAATAAGTCGCATGCCCCAAATTACCTTTAGTTTTGTGAAATCAATAAAATCACTTGGTAACTTTCATTACCCATAGGAGGCTGAATTTCTCTGGCCTTTGGCAGAATCTTGTCTTTTCATAGAATTTCACATCCTACTTAAAAATGGAAGAACTAGAGGAATAAAATTATTATGAAAAGTTGTCTGATGGGCATGATTTAGAATTCTAATGCATTGTTACCTCTTTTTTTTTTTTTTCTGACAGTGACTAGACAGAAAACATACATTTTCTTGCACAGATTGAGAATTATGTATCCATTTACCAGTGCTCATTCACATTCTCTGCTTTCTCAAGGCCTTTTTGGGTTTAGTCTCTGGATTTTTTTGGCAGTTTGATGTAGCAATGCTGCAGCAGGATTGTACTTAGAGCAGTAGTGCTTAATGCATTATAATCTATTTCATACGTTGTTTCATTAATAATGCAGGTTTTTGAGGCATCTTGTGAGCATTCATCTTCTGTTTTAAAAAGAAAAAAAATAGAATGACTTTGTGGACCTCGCTGTCTAGCTGTGGAATAAGCTCAGTAAATCTCTCTTGAAGACATTTTCAAATAAGGGACTACTGAAGATATGTAAATACAATTTTGTTACTGGTCTCAGGGTGAACTAGAGCTCCACAAGTGTGTACCTTCTTGAAGATGTCAGGGACTACCAAGCATTTGCCTGGATTGTTCTTGTACTGAGGTCTCTTGGTTTGAAATATTTTTTTTTCCCAAGAATAAGAAAAATCTGTGTAGCCAATTTTGCTACACTGGCAATCCTTGTCAAACAGGTTGTCTTCATTTTTCCCTGTTCCTGGGATGCTGTGCTGTCAAGTTGTGTTGCATTATTAAACATCTCCTGTCTGTTAAGCACATGTCAGCAGAATGGCTGGACAGTTCAGCAAGTGCTTGGTGTCCATCAGGCGAGATCACAGAAGAGAAAGGGGAAGGGGTAGTATAGAGCATAAGCTGTCTTTTATAAGGCTACTAGTATTTTTAAATAACGGTGGAGAGTCTCGTGATGGTTTACTTCATCCTGCCCAGTATATCTGTGCAGCTGAAGATTTAGACTATAGATCACAATACAACAGTGGCCTCCCAGGAAATAGCTGAAATGCTTTTTGCCAGGTATCTCAGTACGAAATATTTGATGGGATGACAGAATAAGGATTGCATGTTTTAATGCGATCCCTCAAATTCTTCATTTAGCAGCCCAAATATTTTATATATGTATCTATAAATATATATTAAAATGTCAAATATTGGGTTCCAGCACCCTTTAGGTAGACAGTTAGCAGTGGCAAGAAATGGACACTGCTCCCAGCTCTTGGGTTGGTCCAGTTGTGTAGTTGTTCCACCTTAAAAATTAAATTCTTCATGCCTAAATGTAGTCAGTGTTCAGGGATCAGCTGACTTACTGGCAATTTCCCCTGGCCCTTTTGGAATGAGAGCTACCTATCTGAGTGGAACTTGTCAGATATAACCAACCTTGTATCTTTGTCTACAACTGATGCTCCTTCTCCTTAGTAAGAATTTATTAGTGAATGCTGTGTTTTGTAGACTATAGGATTGGCTCCCAAAGAGCAGATACTGAAAGAAATTGGAATGAATGCTTTAAGCTACTTTGAACAATGCAGTTATCTCATGAAGAAAGATCTTTCGTGCTCTTTGTGATACAGTCTTCCAACCACTGTGAGCCCCATTAAGTGCTTGTGATGTTAAAACATGCACTTTTTTAGAGTTGTAAATGCACTTAAGAACTAGAGGCTTGTAGCTTCACAATATAAATTCGGAGATTTTTATCAGTCTGGCGTGCAAGTTACTGCATGCTGTATGCATGCCTTGCTGACGATTGTTGCATTTACTAAGTACCTCCACGGGACCTTAGTGCCTGTGCCACGATCAGCCCCTCACAGTAAATGTTTGATGTTCACTGTAACGATTGTGGGTTGGTAATTTAGCCTCCAGGCCCACAGCAGCAGCAGCAGCACTTGAAGACGAGACTGCAGAACTCATATAGGGCTGTCTGGGGAGTTTTCCACTGAAGGAGATCATAAATGTGGGAGAAGTGGAAAAACGGATACTTGATTGACTGAGGGGTGCAGGATACAGGGCAAGAGATAAGCAATAAGAGGACTGGGCAGAGTGAAAGGCCTTGAGAATAAAGTCAGATGTTTGTTGTCGCTTAATCTGTTTAGAAAAAACAAACAATGAACCAGAAAGTCCCTAAGATATGTTAATCTGTCAAATGAGTTTTCCTAGGTGAGTTTCGGCTGGTTTTTTTTTCCTTCAGGGACCTGTTAGATTTTTTTGTAGATCGATGTCTAATGAAATAATTGTTATGTTGCAAAAGAGAACACTCCTGTCTCCATTGATTTGTAGGATTACCTACTTTGCTTGGTTATAGACTGTTTGACATCAAAACATTCTCATCTTGCTATAAATAATGAAATCTTTAACACTTCCATTAAATTAAAAACCAACAACAAAAAGAAAATCTGTCCTTAGTGAGGACCATCTCAGTTTTATACTGTGATTTTCATGCACTGACTCATTATATTAGTGTCTTGAGGTGTAGGAGAATATTTCAAGCTATTTAAAGTAACCTTAAATAAAGTAATTCTCTTGTCTTTATTCTGAGCCAGATCTACAGAAGTGGCTGCCTAACTGAGGTTGTTATATATGCATGGTTGTTGGGAAATGCTTCTGAAAAAGCTGCAAAGAGAATGAGAGGTTTTTAAAATTTTTAAAGTCACTGCACCTGCTTGCTGTTACCAGCATTCTTAAAGCTGTTATGGCACGAAGCTTCATGTGTTAGTTAGAGTGTTATTAAATTTTTGCGTTAATTTTATAGAAAAATACGGGCATAGAGGAGGAGGGAAGAGCTCTGGGGAAAGCGTTCTGAAAAAAATGAGGTTTTAAGTGCTATATGCATGCATAATAATAGTTATGAAGCTTACTACTTTTAGTACTTGCATACATTTTCTGCGATTAGTAGAAGAGAATGAAACTGGGTTTATGGCTGTTGGCATCTCACGTGGTGAAAAGAGTGCATGTCTGGGTGATAATGATGTAATCCCAGGGGGAAAAATGGTAGTGCCACATTGGGAAGCAGTGAAGAAGAGCGAGAGATATTCTTGTACCAGTGAGAAGTAGAATAGCAAATATACTGAAGGGAGGGGGAAAAAAAATCTATTAATGACAATGAAATAAATGAGGAAAAATAGCCCTTCTGAATTAAATAAAAACTTGCGTTTTATTTGCTTATTTATTTATTTATTTAGCTACCATTTCACCTAGATAACCAGCTACAGCCCCCAGACCTTCATTTTTAAAGTTTGGATTCTTCTCAAAGTTTGGGAGTGTAAGGATCAGAATGAAACATCAAGATGAAAAATTCTGTCTTCTCTCTGTAAAAAACGAGGGCCTTTGGCTTGGAAATGAAATACTATGTTTTGATTCTATTGCATTCTGTTTATTTTTAGAAGAAAGTCCATTAAGTCCATCTCTGCCAAAGCAGTATTGTTGAAATTCTAAGTGATCCCTGTGAAATAATTGACCAGTTTGTCTTCTGAAATATTCTCCCATCCATTTGGTAGTAAGATCTCTGATGGAATTTTCAGAATTGATTTCAAATTATCTTCCCCAGATTATTTCTAGAGCAGCAAGAAAAAAATCAATCTCCTGGAATCTCCTATGTCCAAAAATCTGTCTGACATGATGCTTGAGTATGAGACTGTAGTAGTTTTCTTGTTGTAATTCTGGACACCTTGGTTTATTTTTTTTTTAACCTCAGAGGACATAACATATAAATCTCCTAAGTATAATTTTATGTCTTTGGATGAGATCGTCTGGCACAGTTAAAGGAAGATTGCATTCCTGGAGTTGAACTGTAAGGCTAATCTCATTACTAATTCTCATTGTTTCAATGGTACAGAATGAGATTACACTAGATTACACTAGAAGCCCAAGTCGAGGCAGTGTAACTTCTCCATAAAACAGTTTTTATTCTTTTGGTTCACATATTCCTAGCTATTTTTTGGAAATGGAAGATGTAGCTAAAACATGTATTATTATCAACTTCTAAAACATAAACTCTCACATGATGTGCCTAAACCCCACCAATGTTGAATTTATTTGCCAGTAGCATTTCCTAGGAGCTGACAATTTTATTGCTACATTTGCTGAGATGTGACTTTGGGAAAACTCAAATCCTCATGTGTATGTATGTTGGTGCTCATAGAAAGAGAATTAAAACCGTGACTAAATATACTGTATAGCAGGCATGTTTTATTTGCTCTTGGTTTGCTTTTCTTGGGTTACAGTACCATCCTGACAGCTAACAGTTGTATCTGTTCAATGTATAGTGAGGGGTCTTAGGAGATATGGTGTGATGTTAAGGACCCTTCAAAATAGAAGCTTGGACAGGAGGCCTAGTTTTATGAGAAGTCTTTGTATTTATATTCCTTTATAAAATCTGTGATTCTCTCTGTTGACCGATTTGTGGAGATTCTGGTGTTCTGTGTTGGCAGCTGCATGTTGTGTATGGTTGATGGCCATTTCTCACTATAACCTGGTCAATGGTTGTCCAGCTTGACTTGGGAGGTGTCAGCCAGCCTTGTAGCTTGCAATAATGCCTTCAAGCAGGGTCAGTTTAGAGCCTCCACAACAATTGCAGATTATTAAAATAGAAGTGGGTAGATTTAGGTTAGACATCAGGAAGAAATTCTTTAGTGTGAGGGTGGTGAGACACCAGAAGAAGTTTCCCAGGGAGGTTGTGAATGCCTCATCACTGGAAGTTTTCAAGGCTGGGTCTGATGGGGCTTTGAGCAACCTGGTCTAGGGGGAGGAGTCCCTGCCCATGGCAGGGGGTTGGAACTAGATGATCTTTAAGGTCCCTTCCAACCCAGACCATTCTGTGATTCTGTGATTATCCTGAACATTTTCAGGTTTTCCCTCCATGTGGGATGGCATGTTCTGTATTTTGGTTTGAGATCTGGTTACAAACTATTGGTTTAACAATCAGCATCTTGTCTCCTTACGAACTCCAGTTTTGAAGTCACAGTTCAGCTTTCTTCTTTGTAGACTGGAGGTCTTACTGAATTTGTTTACTTATGCCAAGTGATTTCTTCTGTTTACTTAACTCTCTAAGGGAAGTCAGCATCTGGCTGGTAGGCAGTTGTACTGATGAGGACCCATTGATGTTTCTCTCCTGTCCACTTACCATCAATAAGAAATGTCCTTGGCTTTCATGATAAGTCTTCCCTGCCATAATGTTGCCCTGTTACATGGCTGGTCTCAGTGTCAGGGCTGCTGTCAGTTGCTGATAACATTATATGTGAATGGGATTAACAGCCTGATAAAATTGTTTAAGTCAATACTTGAGAACCCTATGTAAAGATAACACTTTGTGGTGAGACCTTTTTAATAACGTGTTCTATTTGATAGACACCAATGCTAAATAATTGCTGTTTTTAACAGAAAATACTTTTATATCAAGGATTAAAGTTTACCTAGCTTAGAATGATTTAGCAGTATCCAGAAAAGGAGAATTTCAGAAAACACAGACAACTCATGTTCAATTTTTTGGAAAGATAATGTTTTCCTCTTTAATAGAACTTTTGCTTGTGATGGTTTTTTTTTTTCACCACAGTATTGTCTGAAGTATTTTCTTTCATAAGAATGAGTGGGGAGCGTGTAAACAAAATATTCTGTGTGCATTTATCTGAAGTGATAGGCCTTTGAAAGATTATTAACTTAAATTTAGGATGGTCAGATTATTTTATGAGGTGCCTAGGAAGAAGTGAGCATGTAACTTTTCTAAAAACTTGAGGAAAGCTGCTCCTTCTATCCCAAGTTTTATTTGTGTATTTAGATATGAATACACACAGATACAGAGCCATTATATGTTCTTTTTAATCTGCCTATATTGTGACAAATATTTCTTAGCAATAGTTGCTAAATGTTTCAAACCTTTAAACAGATGCTACCAAATATCACTAAAGACCACCAATATGGACTTCGGTTCTTCAATAAGTGATATATTTAACAGGCCAAGTGTGGGTGGATGGGGAAAGGACTATGTGGAAAGACTGGTAAGAAAGACTGAACAAACATATGACATAAAATGGATATGAGTTAGTGTACTGCAAAATATTCTCCTATTTTTGAAAATCTTAGGTGAGTAATTGTCAACTATGCCATCTGTAAGAAATGTGGACTTCCAAATTTGTGTCAATTAAAACTGCCTAGCATCCCACTCCAGCCCTGTATTTTACTCTGTGTACAAGTCAGTACTGAAGACTAATCTCTGATGACATTAATCGTCTCATGAGGAGAGATGGAATAAATCACAGTAGCCTTTCCTCTCTTCACTTGTGAA
Organism: Hemiprocne comata; assembly: GCA_020745705.1. Classification (NCBI taxonomy): domain Eukaryota; kingdom Metazoa; phylum Chordata; class Aves; order Apodiformes; family Apodidae; genus Hemiprocne; species Hemiprocne comata. The sequence continues at coordinate 119,053,217 of CM036587.1, forward strand.
GATAAATGCCATAACACGAAGGCTGATCTTTGTTATGACAGTAACCATTATATATTTAACAGAGATAGCAAAATCCCACTGACAGCTAACAAAAGAATTCTCTCTTTACACATTCTATGAGAAGACTGTATTTCTCTAGTTCAAAAACATGGCTTATCATATCTGCTCTTAGAGCAATTTGTGCAGTAGATCTGGATTGTGCTAGTGAACTCTCTTCTGTACATAATGATGTCATGATTCAGACTAATGAAAACTGATGTGAAATAACTGTGCAAGCTTTGGAAGGAAAAAAACTGCATAACGCCCAAGGACTCTTAAGGCTGTACTCCTTTGTATTGTCTGTTCTCACAAGAAAGAATAACTCTACTATTTAAAAGAAACAAGAAAGAGCACCCCCCAAACACAAAGCTTTTATAGTTTTTCATTTTGTGGAGGTTTCTGTTTTTCATTTTGTCTCCAGTACTTAAACAGGTGGACTCAAGGAACTGAACGTGGCTTTTTATTGTGTCTGTGATTGCAAGGGACTTTTAATTTTTCCAGCTTTATCACTTGCTATGCACCTCTCAGGAATTTCTTTCCCCATTTTCCATGCATTAGGCACATTCTGGTCTTTATGGGATAAAATTGCTAGGAACGATTCTTAGTAATTTTCTGCCTCTCTGCTTGCTCATTAATTTGAAGGGAGTGATGCTGTGTGTCATCTTGTGAGTGAGGAACAGAGCAAACAACTGAGTTGTGCAGTTTATGGACTTCCCTTGTGAGGTTAAGGGTATAAATGTGACTTACATTGGCTTTTTACCTATGCATCGAAATGTGCTGTAAATTTCATGAGGCAGTTTCATGCCGTCTATCTGACAGAATTAAAATGGAAGTATAATTTTTACAGTTTTCTTTTTATGTTTGCTGTCATTAACCATATTTTAGTAAGATGGATAGAAGTGCTTTTTGGTTGGTTAAGTACATTCATGGTACATCAGCGGAGTCAGTGTCAGTTGCAGCATGAAGCTTGTCTTACCCTTTTAGTGCATGAGTTTTACCTGGATGAAAATACTTAAAATGGCTGTAACTAATATCTAAGAATATTTAGGTAGAGTGCACAGTTAAAAATGTTATTTGTATTATGCCATCCTTTTTCCCCCTTCCTTTTTCTTTTTTTTTTCTTTTTTTTTTTTTTTTCTTTTTTTTTTTGTCATTTTCTTTTTTGCCTTTTGGAAGTTTTAGGTCTGTATCCTTAGGACACTGTCTAACAAGATAAGGTCTGATAGTAAAGCAACGGCAAGAAAACCGGCATAGCTGTCACCTCCTGTTAAATATGGTACATTCAGAGAGTAGCCAGTAGGAATTTTATTTCTCACATTAAAAGTAACCCTTACACATTACATTTGCCTGAGGAAATTAAGCGATGAAGGCTTTTAAAACAAACACATACTTGTTCTCACTATTGATTTTTCTGCAAAGTTTTACTCTTCAGATTTTTTTTTAATTTTACTATGCTGAAATGTGAGTTATACAGCAAACCAACCTTTCAGTGTCTCAGAAAAAAATATCTGTACCAACTTTCAATGGAGAAAACAGCATATATGGAAGTGAGTATGTTTGGGGTTTGGTGCGTCTTAGTTTTTTTTTTCTTGTTCCCTCAGTGGTGATGAGTGTATTGACACTGGTGATAGTTCTTTCCTCTGTTGTCTGTAATATAGAGGCAGCTGACAGGGCACTCATATCCATTCCGCTCCATTAGTTCCAGTCACCTAGGCAGGGCCTCTTCTCTTTTTGTACAGAAGTAGGTGTCAAAGGGGAATTCTTATCCCTACTGGAACTAGAGGCATGTCAGAATGGCGTGTGTGATCACCAAATGAGTGCAGATTTCAGTAATGGTTTTGGGTGGCAGAGCTGTGTGGTGGCAGAGCTGTGTTTTGCTTCTGGTCCTCTCTCTAGAATAGTGATTCGTAGTTGTGAACAGCTTTGACCTATGTTTTTCAGCTAGATGCACTGATAGTGAAGTAAAAACTTTTGCTCTAAACTAAATAGGCAGAGAATATGGTCTACAAGCCACAAGAGGTTCACAAAACAGTTTGTCTTGTCGGCACCTAGGAGCTACAACATGCTGCTAGCTAGCTATTTGGTGTTGACAACCTAGGTAGCACTTTCGTACCCATGTGTGGGTTTTGGGGAACCCATGGCAATGAACTGCATCTGTGTGGATGTGCTCGCGTTTCAGGAGATAGAGGACATAGGAATGTCCTGTGGGGAGTGTACTGCGGTAGGGACAAGGGAAGAAAGGTATTTTAGTAAGGATGCAGAAAGGTGAAAGATACGGAAGATAGCAGTATTGCAGCACCTCACAAGATGCAGGTATCACTTTGAGAAAAGAGTAGGGAAAGGCTGGGCAGAGTGAGAGGCAATGGGGTAGTGTGATAGGAAGCAAGAGGAGGTATGTCTTGCATGGCTAAGCAGCAGTCTGGAGGCTGGGCTGCACTGTCAGAATTGGGCAGTCATTCTGAGAATCTGGATGCTTCATCACTTGAACTGAAGTCATTGCTAGTAATCCTGCTGCTAAAATGGAATGTATACTGGGGTAGCAAGTTTGACATCCTGCTCACTAGGGTGCGTGCATCTTTGATCCTTATCTTATAGAAATTTGATAGCATTCTCTGTGCTCTCTGGGTTCATCCTCTTACAGTCACCAAGGTGTTTATGGATCCATGCTGACGGAGCCTTTAAGTGAAGGTTCATTGTTGCTCAGACAGGCTGATTGCATTAGTGAAGAGAGAAATACGAAGGTTTCCTTCTGTTTCAGTATGACAGACCTGATCAATAAGTTATTATAAGTCAGTTGTTTAGGGTTGAAAGCTTTACCCTGCGTTTTCTGCTGTGATGTATGAGGCCACTAGCAATGGAAGATGTCGTTGCTGATAGAGCTTGTGCCTTTTAAAGGAATAACACAATTGTATGTTTAATTATAACTGAAATGTAATCCAGTTTCTTTTGAATTCAAAATGTCAAGTGTACAATTTATCTGGAATTTCCAAACCACTAGTGGTGCCTTTCTATTAGTTTAAAATATGACATTACAAATAAATAAATAAAGAAAGAACAATAAAAGGGTCCAGAAACCTCAGAACAAGCCTTAAACCAGCCAGTCAAAGCAATGGAATGAAAAAACCAAAACAGTTAGCTTCTTTCTTGCTCTTTCCTTTCATTCAGGATTTTGGGAGATGATAATGCCTTATGTATCTGGCAGCTTAACAAATCTAGGTGGTTTCACACCAACTTGCAAACAAGTTCTAAAGTAGAAATTCTCTTGCAGGGAACATACTCCCGGTTGTTCCCTGTAGTTCATGCTAAAGGAACTGTAAAGTGGTTTTGACTGAAAGAGGGCTCTGAACAACGTTTTTTTTGTGTAAACAAATATGGACTAACAAGGATGAGCATAACTGATGTTAAAACAACATATTTCAGCAAGTTTAGGGATTTTTATGGGTTGCTTTATTTTCATGTTACTTCTTTATTCTTTTCCTTGCTTGACCTTTCTTTCTTATCTGTAGTGATGCACAGCTTACAGAGACAAATTCACAGCATGGAACATACCTTGAAACACATACCTTACAAAATACACATTACTCTACTCAGATTTTATAACTTCCTTAATGTAACTGCAACTGCTCAAAGACAAAAGTCCTACCAGGAGAATTATCACTCCTGTTTCAGGTTCTTTTAATATTTTAGTACTTGGAAACTACTCTTTGCCTTTCTCCTAATCACCATCAGCAAGAGGTCCATGAATATCCATTTGTTAAAATAGATTGTAGTGCATCTTCCCTTACTTCAGTCCCTCTTTCTTCTGTTTCATATATCATGTACCCTCCCTCCTCTTGATCTTCTTGCAGTTTCCTCCTCTCCATCCATCTCTATCCTCTTCCTTTCGTCTCCCAGTTTGTACCCTACTCTGCCCTCCTAACCATTTATCCATCTTCACATAAAGGGCTTTGAACTTTTACCAGGCTACTGATAATTCCCCAATGACTAAAGCTGTTAATCAAAAATGAATACAAAGGATTTGAGTGGGGTATTTCCCACAATAGAAGTCAGTCCTGTTAACCTCACACAAGCAGCTGGAAAAGACAATGCTGGATTTTTTCCAGGATGCTGTTCTTGTACCCTGTTTTGGATTCCATCTTTCAATTCATTAATTCAGTAATAGATGGCTAGAAAATACTGTATATTTTCTGCTTAAGAGAAGGAAAGTTATTTTTCTGTTCTTTTATTCACCCTGCTGTCCTTGGGCAGTAAAGATTGTCTATTGTGCAGTTCAGCCTGTCTTGTATTTTAGCCATCGAGTGGGAGCACTGGCAATAACTGTACTATTCCTCTTTCTCCTCTGGAATTGTTTAAATAATGTTCTAAAGAGAATTGCTTCAGTTTATGAGCAGTGGCTCAGTCTATAGTTTGACCAAGCAGACATGATAATATGATCTTGATTTTTGTCAGCTACCTGACCTTCAGATCCCTGCAGGCAGCTTCCAGAAATGGAAGAGGCTCTGGCCAGTTCCAGCTAACTCTACTCTGGTTGCACAGTCAGCATCAAGCCCCCTAGACTGATCTGCCTGCTGCTTTTGGACCACAGCACAGCATCCGACCACACTTGCTTCTTGTTTAGAAGAATCGTCTTCTGTCAGTGTAATAACTAATAGCTGCAGGAGTATTGGCTTCTTTGGCAAAGCTTCCCACTTTCTGCAGGAATGTTTATGGTTGGCAAGAAGGCTGACTTTGTAGTTCGCCTTTATTCACATTGTCCCTCTGCTTGTGTTCCCTCTAGTGGCTGAAATGCAAACGATTGAGCAGATCTGATTCAGGTATTCACAAGAAGCTGTGTATGTAAATTAATTGAGCAGATCTGATTCTGGTATTCACACGAAGCTGTGTATATAAATTAAGCTAATCATTCCATCAATTATACAGAGGTGCTCTTCTGATTTTGTAGGTGAGCCGAGCATTTAGGATTTCTCTCTTATGCAAAGCTGAGAGTCTTGACTCTGCTCTAGAGTTTTCTTGTTAACAGTTCACTGGAAAGTGTTCTTTCCCCAGTGGCAACTGGGTTTTTTTGAGCAGTTGTCAGTGTGCAGAAGCTGATAGATGCCATAGGGAGAAAAGGACTTTGGATTTCTTCTTGTCCCATAGAACTGACATGACTTCCAGTGAAACTGGGAATGTATGTGTTTGTGGCATCTGTGTAATTATTAAATATCTCTGAAGTTGTGGGTTGATACATGTAGGTGATACAAACATCACATTTTGTCAGGCTGCACCCATTTGCTGGGAGATTTGATTTCCATTGTGCTGGGTAGGATCTGAGTTGTCTCCTCTTTGAGCCATTTAGCAGGGTTTGAATGAACACCAAGAATGTGTTCAGTGCAATGAATACTTCTGTTTTCTTCCAGATTGTCCTGATGGGTATCAAATTATTTGTCCCAGTTATTTAGCAGCTGTCCCTTTTTAAGGCTGTGGTTGAATGGCAGGAATAAATAGAGCATATTTGATCCTCTGTGATAGAGGTTGCAGTCAGTACAAACCATTCTTCTGCCATTGTCCTTCTTAACAAAATACATCAAAACACCCATACTCTTCCTGCCAGTATATTGGTGTGTTTTAATTTCAGCATTATTAGTCGCTGCCCTTGTATGATATGAGTGTTGGTAGATGGAGTAGGAGGAAGGAGAAAGATATTTAAAACATATGAAGGCTTCCTCCCCTGTTGTGCATTACTTTTTCTGACCAAGAAGTCTATGACTTAACTCTGCTACTGCATTTTGGTTTTTTTATTTGCCTAAGGCACAGTTAGTAATTCAGTTTGAATTTCTAATATTATTTTTAAAGGCCTTAGAAATGAAGAAGGTATTGTGGGGTTTTAGTAGTCTTAATGGTGAGATACAGAGGCAAGAGACAGTTATCAGTTCAATGTGTTAATTACCTCATGGACTCTTAGATAATACTCTGATGCTGTTTTCTGTAACTGGGGGAAAAAAATGAGATTATCATTAAAATTTTTTTGCAAGTAATTATTTTCTTACTGTGATAAATGTTTAGATTAAAATTGGAAGGGGGGAACAGATGATAGTGTTGGTGGAAGGGGCAGAAAAAAACATCCTTACTCAGGTTCTCTGCTAAATTAATCTTCGTTTTGATAAAGAAAACTTAATTGGATACACAATAACTGGATTTTAAACTTAAGTAGTGTTTGAATTGGATAATTAATGCTTTTCAGTTAGGGTATGAACAGTTCTTTAAATAACAGGCTTTAAAGGGTTTAAAGGGTTAGATGAACAGAATTAAATTCATGAACTGCAGCCCACGCTGCATGTCCAGCACAAAGCAAGTCCATACAATGGGCAATTGTTTGCTCCAGCACTTTCAGCCTGTCTAACATACTCTGTATTTCAGTTTGTCATTATACCCTGAATGTGTTCACTTCATACTGTGGTATTTGAAATCTGCCTTGTGGGTTTGATTGAACTTTCTGTAGTAGTGTTATGCATCCTGCTTGTTGGTTTCGTTGTTGTTTGGTGAAGATGATCTTCCCCACCCATCCATATGTCTGACCATTGTTTCCCCAACCAGTTCAGTGCAGCTTCCTCAGCACAAACTCCTCTCCCTTCTCCCATTGTCCAGAACAGGGTGAATTCTGATGTTTGCATAGCTTTATTGTTTCCTTCCCATTACTGTCAAACTCATGTGGTAATACTTGGCACTTCTACTGACTTCATTATAGAGTAGGATGTGATACCGTAGAGAAGGGGACAGGGCTACCCAAATTTTCTCAATTGCAGGGAGGAGCTGCCCAGGTGTGCTGAGGGGCCTGTACTCAGGAAGAGAAACAGGGAATCCTCCACAGTGAGTAACCCCACTTTCAAGTGCACACAGTTACCTTCATAGCCATGTCCAGTACAGTGTAGTTTCCTTTTCTGTCTTTTACGGTTTGCCCTCTGGAATGTTCCCAGTTCAAGTCTCTTCTTTCCCCTTTATTTTGGTGCATTCTGGCTTTACCTCATCCTTTGTCTTTGTCTTCTTTCCAAAGGTTAAAGTTTCTGGTTTTGTCTCTTTACACCATTAATCTTTTCTCATCGTAGTCTTAATCTTCATACGCATTGTCATTTTTCCAATGTTTCATTGCGGTTCTGTCTCTAATACATTGTATCATTTCTCTTCCCTTGCTGTTCAGTGGCCCTTTTCCCAGCCCTGTGTGGTTCCTTCTGTCGTTACTCATTGCCATACTCTTTCCTACCCACTCTTCTTTCTCCTTTCAAATCACATTTCGGTTTTCCTTTCCTGACGGGTCCCTTTTGAATCTTGCCTATTGATGTACGTGAGATAAGCTCAGTTCAGCTCCCAGACCTTTCTAGCACAGCCCTCACTTCTGCATTTTTCTTTGTGGAACCGAAAGATAAAGGATACAAAGCTTATCTGTAACAAAAGAACTGAAGGATTTGGTAAACTCTGTTTTGGCTGCAAAAGGGGAGAACAGGCAGTAGATCAGAACTGTAAAGTGACAGGAGAGAGCTGAGCTGGTCAAGTTGTAGTGAGTAGGGAGGCTTTGGCTTTCAGTGAGCTACTTGAATTACAGCCCTGGCTAGCACCCTTCACAGTGTGATGACTTGCATGATGCGATGTGGTGATGTCTGTAGTTCCTAGTGGGCAGGTATCCACATAGTAATAGCTACTTTCACAATTGCCATCATTTGGTAACTACTAAGAAAAGCTCAGGATCGGATGAATTTGGAGACCAAGCTGATTTCTTTATTTACCCAGGGCAGATATGCCAAGTTCTAGCTGAGATATGTTGGCAAGATGCTCTGGGAAGTTTGATTGCTGTGGCCTGTACTTCACCTTTTGTTGCTGATTGAAAGGTTTCATTTTCCAGGGCTGTCAGTCTGGCACTTTACGTGAGCAAAACAGTATCTGTTTGTTTAACAGCTTAAAACTGATGGGGACAAAAAAGAAGTGGAAAATCAGAAATGTACAAGGTGGTTGTATCTGAAAAGAGGAGTGGGTTCCTTTGGTCTCAATTGGAAAAGGCAAAGGAGTAGAAAAATGAGCTGAACTGGAAAAATATAGTGCACGCTTTGTCATGTGGCATCTTGTGTGCTGTGACTGTTGTGACTATTTAATTCTTCATTGTTTTTAGAAACAAAATGCATTTTAAAATGGAAACTTCTCTACATCGATTCTCACCCTAGCTCCTACTCTACAAATGGAAGGTTTTAGCCAGTTTTGTTCCTGGGGTCATGACAAAACGTAAGTGTAGAATATTGAAATGACCTCAAATAGTTTTAAAGTAATAAAAATTTTAAAAAAGACTAGCTGTCTCTTGTTTTGTTTTGTTTTGGGGTTTTATTCCCTCCTGCCTGAAAGAAATTATGTTGCTGTATCATAAAATTGGTTGCATATTTCAACTCTTTTATTTGGAACCTGGTAAGAATATTTCCTAGGCAGATGTAGTAGATGATGCACAAAAGCAGCAAGTAAATTTTGCTCTTGCTGCAGTTTTCTGGATTGTATCTGGCCTGCCAACAGAACTAGGACTCCAGTCTCAACACTACTGTTCCCTGCCTATGACAAATGACTATGTAAAAACTGAATCATCATGTAACCTTTCAGATTCACAGGACTGCTGTGTCTTGTCACTTACACATTTATTGTTTCTTTTCAGGCATTGGAAAAGTACCCCAACTCACCAATGACTGCAAAACAAATACTGGAAGTCATTCAGAAAGAAGGGTTAAAAGAAACAAGGTCAGTGTTTACATGTTTTGTGGTTTTGCTCTTTAAAACTATCTAAAAACAGTAGATATAATCTTTATAAAACATAAAGTGCTGGTTAATGGCTGAACTAATTTTCAGTACCAAAATGAGAAATATAGCTGATTGGTTTTGTTTGTTAGTTCAAGGCTTTTAAAATGGCTTAACTTTCTACCTTCCAAAAGCAGTCTGTGGGCCAGCTCCAGGTCAATGGCCTTTTTGTAGGAAGACAGTGTGATCTACTCAGACAGCCCAGTGCTGTGCTACCTCTCATTCTTGCTTATGGACTGAAGCTTGGCAACTGGGTTTCCTCTGCCACCATGTGCGTGGAGAAAGCATGAGATGGAGCTAGACACAGACCTCTCACTTAGATTTGTGGCATGGCACTTAAATCTTTGTTATGACAATCAGCTGTTGCCTGTGGTAGCATGGGTTGTGCTGATAAAGAATTGGGAATGGAAGGATAGGGGTGTTTGAACACTGAGCTAGTCTGAGTGGCTGCAGAGGTTGGATACTGTGTTGCTTATAGCAGTGCTGGTTCAGATGGGTATGCAGCTTCTTGTTCCTCAGAGGGGGCTGAAAACCTGGTAGGTCTCCTAGTGACCTGGAGTTGGAAACTTGGGAAGGAAGTAAAATGAGTTAAGTAAAACTGGTTGGTTGGGTCTTCTACAAGACACAGTTTCCACTTCTGCAAATGTTACAGGAAAAATTTTGTGTTCTAATAAATTGGTTTGATACTTGTTGCTGTTTCAAGGCAAAGGGAGACGTCTGCTTGTGTTTCAGTTATATTCTTTTACTATGGAACTTAAAATCTAGGACAAGCCCATGTAGAGGATCAGTAACACATTATGTGTGTTACTCCTGAGCTTATTCTGGTGAACCAGAAGTATTCATGGGACATGAATACTGAATTCACCATTATTTGTAAAAAACAGAACAATACGCGATCATTTGCACTGCATCACTATGCACTGCATTGTTGGTAGCCTCATAACATGCATATAATAGCTGTATTTTGGTAAAAGTCCAAAATAGATAGTATGCAAGACTAAGTTGAATTTGCCACTTTTTAAAGATATAAAATGCTTTAGTTCCTGCTAATAAATTGCTTCAAGTGTATTTGGCACTTATGCCAAGGAAACAAGAGGATGAAAACTTTTGAAAGTCAATGTCCAAATGTGTGCTATGCTGCAAGGATTTGCATACAAGAACAAAAAAAGCAAGAAAACCCAACTTTGCAAATCTATTTATATTAAGATACTGTTTTTCATGTAGTAAATAGATTGCTTTCTTCTTGTAACGTCTTGTGATATGAGACAACTGTATGAGAAAGGCTCTCACATGCCTGATAGTAGCATCTCTTTGTAATTTTAAAAATTCTTGTTTCCCTGAAAAGTGCGTGAATAACATTTATGTGCAAAGCCTATGGGAGATAGTGAAGGCAGTGTTTTGTGATTTAAATAAAAAAATGTGAAAGCCCTTTTAATTGCTGCAGAATGAACAAGAGAGAGATTCCTTTAAAGAAGTTCAAAGCCAGATCTTCTTTTATTTCTTCAATTACTGAGAAACTGAGAATTGCAGGGGAATAGGGAGGAAATACATAGAATCATAGAATCACTTAGGTTGAAAAAGACCTTTTAAGATCATTGCTTCCAACCATTAACCCTACTCTACCAGGTCCAGCACTAAGCCATATCCCCAAGCGCCACATCTAGGTGACTTCTAAACACATCCAGGGATGGTGATTCAACCACCTCCCTGGGCAGCATGTTCCAATGTCTAACAACCCTTTCAGTGAAAAAATTGTTCCTAATGTGTAGTCTAAACCTCCCCTGGCACAGCTTGATACCATTTCCTCTTGTTCTATCACCAGTTACTTGTGAGAAGAGACCAGCGCCTACCTCTTTACAATGTCCTTTCAGGTAGTTGTAGAGGGTGATGAGGTCTCATTCTGATTTTTATTCATGGTATGGTATGCACAGGTATGTGTGAACGTGTAGTAGATTGCAGGATGCCACATGATCATGAGTATCTAGATAACTGAGAAGGATAAAATTCAATGCTCTTTACTCCTTACTTGAAGTATTGTACTATGTTATAGGCTAGGTCATCCTAAACTGATCAGCCTAAAAATTCTAAATTCTGCAATTGTAAAACCAAAAAAATGTTGGGTCTGCATTTGTTTTTTTAACATTCTTGGATTCTCATTTAACTTCTGATTTCTCGCAAAAGCTGTGCTTCTGCTGCATTTTAGTGTTGATTAGTCACAAACCTGGAAAGCTATCTCAGGATCTGTCTATTAATAGGAGCCAATAAGGTATTTTACTTCGTATACATATTTGTTGATTTGGCCTCATGTGTAAGTAATGTTTTGTTTTCACTGTCTTTGAGTTTACAGTCTCCCGTTTACTTCATTCAGCTCTGCAATTTCTTTCAGTACCTTTCTGCTAGTTGTCCTCTTGCACTCAGTCAGGCTGGAGTAAGGTTCAGACCCATCCCGCCTGTTGGGTACAGGTAAAGTTAACCTTTTCTAACAGCCCTTGGGGCAAGGTTAACGTTCTCCAAGTTAATCCCTTTTAACAACCCAGTCAGTGAGGTTAACCTCTATAATTCTCTGTGCAGTACTCTAAGGGTAATGACCGTTACCCAGGAGGTTTGTACGAAATACAACTTTACTTAAAGTCAAGTAGGATTATAAAGCTTGTCAAGAAACACACAATACTACTCTCAAAACAACAGGTTACAAGCAGCAAAACTTAGCAAAATTGTAAATTATGTTACACTTATTTACAATGAATAGGGTTAGAAACAGAGAGAGATATGAAGAAACAGGAGATGGAAAAGATGTCACCACCCTTGGATCTAGGGATGATCTTGGCATAGCATAGTGGCCCTTGGATGGCGGGTGCATGCACCAAGTGTTTCAAGTCTGCCTCTTTCATGCTACCTGGCTCCATCTCTCCTGGGTGAGGCTTGGCCTACTTTGTGCAGACTCAGTGTTGGGTTTGAGAATGTCCTGGAAATGAGGGGGTGGGAAATGGAAGTCCAGGTGGTCATTTGATCCACCCCCAACAGGGCTGACCGAGTGATGACCCTTATTTTCACACATGGCTCTGCCTCCGCAGGGCTCCTCTCACCAGTCACTGTTCCTTACCGAATAAGGATAGTGTCCCATTTATCAAGGTGCCTACCAAATGGGGGACTTCTCTTGTGAACAGTGTCCAGATGGCTTATTGAATGAGAGCATGCTGTCCAGTTTGTCAAGGTGGCTATTTTGAGACAAGTATTAATTTCAGGGCTATACACCAGTATGGTACCTTTGTTGTTACTAGAGATGATCTTTCCTGTTCTCTATGGTGCAGCCAGCTAAGATGAGCAAGGGATGTAGATTAATGAAGTGCAGTCACCTGGTTATAAGCAGTAGAATGGCACTAGCATATTTTATTCTGTATTGATTTGTGTTTTCTTCAAGTCTGAACTTGAACCAGCGATATGTTACTACTTTAATATACTTTACTTATTCCTTTATATTGATTATCATTGTAGGTAGGACCTTGGCAATCGTAAAGGAAGTTCTTAAAAAATTTTCCTCTCTACTGTTCCATTTATAGATGAATGAGATTAATTGGCTTAGTAATTCTTCAAATATATTGCAGAATTAATTAGTCTAAAGCTTTTTGCTGTGGTAGTAAATCTGAATGAATAACATGATTTTCAGCAATCTCATTGTCATTAGGTGTAATCTTTAAAAAGACACTGTAAGATTATTCAGCTTCTTTTCTTTGCAGTAAAGATACAAAGTTGCACTTTTTTACTACTCAAATAATTAAATACAATAGGAGGAAGGTTCCAATGGTACAAAGCAGATCTATGTTAGAAATTAAAATAAAAACTTGCTGACATGTCCTGTGGGAGGTTATACACCTACCCAGTTTCCTTTATCTTGGAGATGTACAGCTCAGTTTTGTTTTTTAAGTATCTTTCCTGTTACAATGGTTGGTTGTTAAAATGGTAAGCAGGTAGGCAGTTTTTCTGCTACTCAGAAGGAGTGAAAACTTTTAAGGCCAACTTTTTTGAGATGTACAAAATCTGTGGCTTCCTTCCAGGGGAGGTGCGGGAGGAGGTAGAAGTGGTTCTTTTACTGTGCTGATAGTGAACAGTGTGTCAGGTCAACAGTCCTGGACACTAAAATCTCTTTACAAAGAACATAGACAGCAGCTCACTCCAGTGCACGGTGCTCTGGATTTTCCTTCCTAGCATCCACTTTCCCATTCTTTTGAAAACAATTCCCTATCCCATTGTAAATTTCTAGACTCGCAACCTGCTGGTTATACATCCTAGCATGGATTTTGCTGATTGTGCTAGTGAGACATAGACTGCTAGTTGGAGTATGATCCACTCTAGCCTCAGTGCTTCTTTTCTTCTGTGCTGCCACCTCACTAGTTGTTCTCCATCTTGTATTTCTGCTGTTACTTGTTCCTGTTAAAATCTGGAATTCCCCTTACTGAACTGTATTCATGTCTTGTGCAGATGTTTTCTGCAGTGTATTAAGATTGCTTTAACATATAGTCTTGTCTTTGAGCATGGATGCAGCCTTTCCAAGTTTATTGTCATCTGCTTATTGGAACTTGTTTCCTTTTGCAGCATTATATTTCTCTGCTCATGAAAGTCCCATGAGAGACAAGGTCTGAAAACTCATTAAGTCAGGCTATATGATACCTACTGCTGCCTCTTTAACTACAAGGTCTACTATTATGTCATAAAGAGTATTTTGATAGATTTGAGGTAGCTTGTTATTCACAGGTCTGTGTATTACTCAGCTCAACTTACTATCTGCTAAATTCTTCCAAATAATTTTTATTTCATAGTTTGGAGGAATTGAATTTCAGTTACTGCATCTTTACTTCCCTGACCCTGCCTTTTTTCATTTTTTTAAAGCTAAAGTTTTCCAGCCTTTTGGATTCACGGCTATCCTCTACAAATTCTTAAAAATTACTATTGGTAATTCTGAGAGTAGTCCAGTCTGCTCAGAATACCTTATGTGAATTGCAACAGATTTAACTGATCTAACAACATCTAATTTATTTAATTACCATCTAATCAGTTTTTTCCGTGTTTGTTCCTGGTGTTGTTTTTAGTAGCTGTCTAATCATAGACACCTTTCTAATTAGGTGTCAATAAAGAAAAGGCGTTCCTGTGCTTCTGGTGTAAGTGCTCAGTGCCACCCCTTCATGGAAGAGCAAGCTAGCTTCCTATCTGTTGGTGTGCTTACAGTAATGTCTTTGTGCATGGTGGGTGGGTGAGTTTGCTGAAGTTTAAATTCCTGAAGCCCATTTTCTTCTTTTTGTGTTCTCCCGTATTTTCCTAAAAATGAAGAATCATCCCTTCATGAATGCTCAAAGTTTTCAGCTGCTTCTTCCCACTGGTTCAAGTTAAACCTAGTACTGCCTTCCTTTCTAACTGCTCTTTATATCTTCTGTTCAAGGATTTTTGTTCCTAACACTGTCCCAGGAAGTACCCAGATGTTTTTCTGTCCCTGTGTCTTTTCCAAAGAGCTGCCTGCATGGTCATAATGGGGATATTTAAATAGGTCATGTGTTTTAAAATTTTTTGCTGATTATCACAGAAGAAAAGCTTCTCTCTCTAATTCTCCTGATATCTTGCTATATTAAACTCTCACTGTCATACCATCCTTGGATTTGCTTTCTGTTGCCATTACCCAGAAATCGCCTGCATGACGACCAGGAATAACCTATCTATTCCTTACTGTTTGGGGAATGCACCTTCATGAAGAACAGGACCAACTGAAGACTGCTTAAAATTACCAGGGAGAAAAAAATAGGAGACAGAAGTTGGAATGAAATTGGTGTTTGGATCAAGGAATAGAAGACTGAGTTTAGATATAGTAAGTATTCCAATACATAAAGGGTAGGAAAAAAAATAAGGGAAAAAGTTACCCTGTATGTCTGAGATGGACAAGGCAAGAAATAAGGCCTTTAATTGCATCAAAAAAAGATTCCAATTAGATAGTACAAAGATGTTGTTTTTTTTTTCTAACAGGTACAATTGATTTCTGCCGTGAGCTGTGGGGGAGATGAGAGGGAACTCTAGATCTCTCTAAAAACGATTTAGATACATGTCTGTCAGGAATTACATAGATTTTTCTTAATCCTGCCTTGAACTAGGAGAGTAAACTAGTGTATCCCTTGATCCATATTTTTCTATAAATTTTTTAGATCAGTTTGCAGTACTTGGGCCATGCATATTATTTGAGTCCTAGGGGACAATATCCAGCCAAATTCTGATAAATGTTTAATGCTAATAACCCTAGATTATGTCTTGGCTTTCTGTAGCTCCCTATCTCCTCTGCTTGATGAGACTGGGAAATTGAGTTGTCTGGATAATATGAAAGCCAAAGATTCTAAGTACAAGTTAAAAGCCAATAAACTTTCAAAATGGGACAAGTAATGTTTAATTTTTTGGAGTGCAGCATGAGCCCACAGCGATGCTAGCTGTTTATTTTCCTCCTCCATTAGACTCAGGACTGTGAACACTGGAATGGGATAATTCAGCAGTATTTTTGCTGTTCAGCTATAGTAACTGACCTCTGTATTGTCAAGGAACTTTAGTTACTCCGGTCAGGTTCGTCTCATTCTGTTTCTCATTTTCTAGTAGGAAACTTAAACTTCTTTCTCTTGATATTTCTTTGTTATCTTAATTTCATCTATGAGAATCATGGTGTCAGTCCTAGCTGCTCCTCCTTTTTTTCTCTGCATATCTTGTCTTTTGTTACACAAGATTAAGCTATCTATTGATTTATTGTTGTGACAGTATTTCAGAAGACTAAGAAGAGATGCTTGCCACTGGCAGTAGTGCTGCTTCTTCTGCACTCCACAGTGTTGATAATATTTATCATGAATGATATCAAAACATATTAAGTCTCTGAGCTTAGGAAAGCAGCAAAGTATGAACCTAATAAATCTCACTTATAGATTCACAGTCTTTGTGCAGAAATATTAAGCTAGAATTAAACCCACTTTGAACTGCTGAGCAGTCATCAATGGAATAAAACACATTATCTGTGCAGGGTCTGTCTTTAGCTCTGAAGTGAGACAGTGCTCCTGAAAATATTACTGTCACTTCTGAATCCTTTGATCTTTTCGACAGTGTCTCTGTAAGCCCTTGCATATTTCATCCTTAGAGCTATTGACTTAAAAATAAAACCTCTTCTGAATGCTGCTTTTTCTGTAAATAGGCTAAATGAGCTGGCATCTGTCTTCTGTTGTTCATCACTTTCAGGTTCCTTGTTTGATTGTGTATGCACATAGAGAAATTTTTACTTCCTTTCTCTGTAAAACAAACAAACAAACAAAACCCCAAACAAGTGCCTCCAATAACCAAAAGCTCTTAAAAATTTCACTGAAAGAACCAGGGTTTTTCTCTTATGACTTTGGTTGTTAACAGAAGAGCAGAGGCAGTTGAAGAGTCTTTGGTGATTGCATACATCTGAAAGAATTTATTTAGGAGCTTCTTCAGCTGAAGGAGTGAGGAGTGCATTGTTTTGTCTTGAAGGCAGTTATTCCCTGCAACGGACTGAAAGGAAGCCTTGACAGGAAGAGAAAGAGAAACCTATTTGCATTCTTTTGCCTGGCATTATTAGGTTGATTTTTATGCCTTTACAGATGTGGCATTTGACTGTAGAGCAGTGAAAGAAACAAACTTTCAGTACAACCTGTCTTTCTTCTTTCTGCATAAATTCACTTCAGACACCTCTTCGAAATGCTCTTCTTCCCAGTGTAACATCAAACCACCTAATTTGGTAGGGAGTTGTGGTGGCAGCAATTCACCAGTTTAAAATCTCAGGCTTGCTCCTTGTCTAGGCATTCTCAGTTGTTATGCCACGGTGATGTCTACCCTGGTAAAACCTGCTGGGTTTCCTACATTATTACATTTCAGCGTTGGAACTGTAACTTGCATAATCACACTCATGTCACCTCTGTGATAATTATTTCAGTTTTTGATAGTGATGTAGCCCTAAGACAACTATGGTGTTAACTCGATCCTAAGAGCAGAGCTCTTCATTCTTGAGTCGGTGTGGCTGCATTGTGATTGGTTTAAAGCTAGCTTGCCTTTGTCTGTCCAATGGTAATCCTGTCTTTGTCTTGATTTGGAAAACTGATTTTGGCTGCTAATGAAACAAATGTAGAATAATAAAACCTCAATTTTTTCCTTCAGCTAATTGCAAAGACAACAGTATTTTTATTTATTAGGAATGGTGGTGCTTCTTTTGTGTGTACCTATAAAAGATGTATTTAAGTATAAGACATTTAACTACTGTGAATGTATTTTTCTTTTTGTCTGAACCACCAGTATTTTCATTTTTGCTCCAAATGTCTGTTTTTAGAAATTATCTAGGGTATTTTTTTTTTAATGCTCCTATGCTTCCTTTCACAGGACAATGGGGTTTCTGTTTAGGAACTTCAACAAACAGTCCAATAAAATCGGTCTGCATTTCAGCATTTTTTTATAAAATTACCTATTTGCTTGGTTTATGGCAGAGTTTTTTGTGTTATGTATGTAGTAACAGGTGCCCCAGCAGGCTAAAAATAATGCTTATGTCACAGATGCAAATTCCTTTGTTAGTTTTATTGAGGTGTGGATCTAATTTTGGAAGTATTTCAGATGGTAAATGGCACAATGTCAGGAATTATAACCTTTAGAGTGTGACACACAATACTTTGGAGGATACTGTTCTTACTGTTAAGAATATTACTTGAGCATATGTAAAAAGAGGGTGGAGACCGAGGCAAAGTAGTATTTTTCAAAGCTAAGAATATAGCCTGGTCCTCTGCTTCTCTGCTCCAAATGTCCTGTCCATTAAATTGGTGTTGCTGATGCAGTGTCTCTACTAGTTCCCATCTACATGCAATCCGTTGTCCCAAGAGTTTCTGCTACGTGAGTCTTCCCTCTTTCTCAAATTGGGTCACCAATCCCATGGTCTCCAATTACCCCAGTCTGCTGTCATCCTTATTTCCTTCCCATGTATGAAGACTCAGACTCCATTCATTTGACCATTCTGTGTGCCTGACGTTTTTTAAGTAACAGAATGTGGACATTCCAGATTTCAGTATTTGTTTCACATTCTGGCGCACAACCAAACAAGTTTTCTTTAGCTTGGTTCCAGCACCGATTATGAGGAAATAAAACCACAGTTTCATCCTTTTATCTGGGACCTTCCATAGATAATTTACAACAGCTCAGAAAAGTTCATATGGCTTCTCCTTTTGCACTTTGCCCCTCATTTCTCATCATTTTGAAACTTGTTCTTGTCTGTTCAGGTAAACAGAGATTTTAGAAGAGTTTATTATATTTTTTTAAATATTATTTTGTTGCTGTTACTTTTCCATATACTTTTTTGCTCATATACTGTTCAGTACTTCAGTTTTCCATTTCATGCAATAGTTCTCTGTGTCCACCTGCTAAAACATATATTGTAACCACCTTTCCACCTTTCGTGGAAGTAATAGGTAATAGTGCTGCTAGATTTATTTATTTATTTATTTTTAAGAATTTTAAAAAAAAGATCTGCCATAAAGTTATTTGCTTTCAATCTATTAGCAGCTCTGCAAAATGTGTCTGCAAAGTTTGGGAAAACAAGAATCCAGTCTTTGTGACACACTTTCTTCCTTAGTACTATTAAAATATTTTTATTTTACTTGTGCAGTTATATAGATTTCTGTTCCTCCCACCAGAGCATAACCTGTATTTTCTCAAAGAACATTACGCTAGTGCAGTTTATAAAGCATTTTTATTTGGTTGATGCTTTACTGGTGAGGGAGAGTGGCCCATGTGTTCATTAGATGTTCAAGTTGTAATAATTTGGTGGAAATATGAAAATTTTAAAAGTTAATGTATTTAGCTGTAATAGGAAAAAATATGGTGGTTAAATGTTGTGATGCTGTAAAATCTTTCAGCTTCTAAAGGTCCATGTTGCAAAAAGATTCTATCTTTGAAGGCATGCCCAAGTCATCTTTATCACAGCCTAATTTGCTGAAATTAAGACCCACGTAATATGTTAACACTGTATTAAAGATACTCCTTTTTTAATACAAAAGGAAATTCAACAACTTAAATGTAACAAATAATGGATAGCAGTGCAGATGCTTATGATCTTACAAGATTTGCTAGTTATTTTGTGCAGAAATGACAGCACTTCATATTAAAGGACATTTTATTTTGAAGTAGATGGACATCACCTGTGACTAAATAGTGTAAAGTTCTCAAATTCAGTGTTGGCTTCTTTTGCATAGTGTAACAATTCCTTTATCAATGCATTTTGATGTTTGCTGTAGGAATTTAAGTTGTGTTTTCTTTTTACTATGTTGTGTTTCTCAGTGTAAGATACTAATTGAAAGGGACTGGAAAGTGGTAACGTAGTTTAGGCTGATGGAATGAGAAACCTCCTGCATTACAAATTGGTGTTACCATGTCAATAGCAGTATCCTAGAGCATATATTGTGTGATAACTGCCTTCCCATATTTCTCCTAGGAAGTGTAACTTCTCTTTTAGCAATATCAAAATAAGTATGCTACAGATTTTTTTTCTTTAATGTTTCTGTATTTCAAAGAGTAATGCTGCATTAAAGTTTGTTTCTCCCTTTCAGAAAGAGAAATTACATAGGGATATTCAAGAGATCTACATTCAAAACCATCAGATACTCACACAGTTAGGTTAGGAGAGCTTCAGGAGATCTTTATTCTGTCCTCCCGGCAGTGCAAGTTTTTTGGTTTGTTTGTTTGGGGTTTTACTGGTGGTTGGGTTGGGTTTGGTTTGGTTTGGGTTTATGTGTGTGTGTGTATAGTAAGTTTCCTGTTAGTGTAGTGCTTTAAGTCTGATTTCTTTTTTTAAATGAATGAAGAGATTAAACTTCCCACAGTCTACAGAGTGTTTTCCTGTTCTTTTATCCAAAGTCTGCCTGCAGTTCTATAAATGGAACCATGACTATATGGAAGGTAGGTAGATACATGTTCTTCGATTTTACTACCTTTATCAGCCTGCTTTGCCAGCATCTTTTTAAGAGGAGGAAAGACAACAGTAGAGGTTTTCCAATAATAGTTGTCCATTGTTGTCCAGAGCCACAACTTTCAAAAATATCTTTGGGAAGCTGAGATTTAACACTCTTTCCATCATTGTTCTGAAGATCTGTTACATATTAACATTAAAACACATAGGTACTAAACTGGTATTTTAAAATTAAACTCAGAAATAAGATCTGCAGGAGAGCTTAGTATCCCTGTATGCCTCTTAGGGGCAAAATGTGAGATCTGTTGCTGAGTAGCCAGCAACCTTGTTCAGCTCTCTTGTGCTTAGAAGAGGCAAGAATAATCTACTGTATTTCCTTTAGGAAGTATTTGAGCAAATGTGATTCAACACAGAAGCTTGTCAGGAGCAGCCTGAAAATTATATAAAACTTTCAAACACAGAATGATATAGAGGCTTTAGCTAGAAGGAGTCACCTTTTGAATGAACACTCTGGTAAAATATTCTTAGTAAAGGAGTTTAATCTGTTGGGGACTTAAAACCTGCAGTGAAAATTGAAGTCTGGCCCGGAACTTGAAGACATGCCTGGCTTAATGGATTTATGAGATTTTTTTGCAACATCCGAGTAACCTACAAATCTGCTTTTTCTTATAGGTGTAAAAATTATTCTAAGTTTCAACTTGCTAATTGCCAATTGAAGTTTATTTGTTTGGGTTGGATTTTTTTTTGGCATTTCTGTTTTGTTTTCTGTATTTCTTTATTGCATTGAAAAGTTAGTATTTAAACCTATTATTTATTACTGTTTTGAATTTCATATATCCCACAGCTGACTTTTGTCTTTATTTCTAAGCACTCTGTCTTGAGTGACATGCACAACATCCCATAAAATGGCATAATCTTTTTTTTTATGCTATTTCTAGTATTCCATAGAAACTGGGGGGAAAAAAAAAGAGCCTAAACTGAACACTACGATGCAGGCAATTCATTACAAATTTTCCTCTTTGTATTCAGTAAATTGTCAAGTCCTTATTTCATCATTAGCGTATTTTTCACAGAGCAGAAGCATAATCATCACTGGCAGACTGAATTAAATGTGTTTTACCTGATTATGAAAGAAGGAAACATTGTCAGGCTTTCTATGAAAGCATCATTTTCTAGTAATAACTTATTTTCTGGAACAGTTTGCTGTGGATGTCTTTATGTTTCTATGAAGATACGGGTATGTGTTTCAGTCTACTTATAATTAAACCATTTTGTAACTGAAGGGGAAAAAATATAGAAATAATTTTTTTCTCTTTTTTTTCCTTCATATTGCATAAGCTGAAAAATTTACTAGTTCTCTTATAGTCATGCACTGGCATATTTCATGTATGTTTTTATAGAATCAAGACCAAAAAAAGCCTCAGAATTCCACTGTCTGAGGACTGTGAAAAAGATCAAGCATAACTGTTCAGAAAATTTGTTACATACATGAATTTCTTTTCTATCTAAGGCTAGCTGATAGTAATTCCACTTCATATATTGATACTCATAGTTAAGTCATCTTAATTACTGTGAAACTAAATTATGTTTGATTCCTTCATTTCAAAACACTTTTAAAAGTGCCTGAACATCTTTTGCTTGCTGAAATACTGCCATGTTAAGAAAAAATATGCAAGATCTGATTTCTCTTTTAGTGGTACAGAAAGCTCCTGTCTTATGTTTGTAATTCAGAGAAACCCTGCATTTGTCAGTGAGACTGTTTTATGATAGCTCTATACTAGAACCAGTAATAGTGTGTCTGGCAAATATTTACAGTATCAATAGAGAACTGAAAACCAAAACTTATATGTCAAATTAAAGTATAAAGAAAAGAACTTAAATACTGCATTTATGAAACTGTGTTTATGTGCTTGAATGTGTAAATACATCTACAGAAACAAATTCAGCTTTGTACACATACATATACATGCATTTATATGTACATAAAGTGGTAAATCACAAAATTATACTCAAATACATCTTTTGCTCAGTTGTTCCAGTAGCAAAGACTATGGGAAAGAGCTCAGAATATTCCAAAGAACTGTTTTGCTGTTTGCCCTCAGTAGCTAGAAGAGGCAAAATCTATTTTTCCCCCCCCACATCTTTTGATTTTATCTGTAATATGATAAAAGGAAAACAAGTTCTAGTAGCTCTTTTGCTGGAAGGTAGTACTTAGTAAAGAAAAAAACTAGCTAACTGAGTCTTGCTTTCAGTCAGGGAAATCTTCCCTTGGCCAGTGAAAATTGGGCAATTTCAAACTGGATGTATACTCTTAACTGTCTATCCCATTCATCCAAAACCAACACCACTAAACCTAACACAACCGTTAGCTTTTCTCTGTTCGTAGTGGTATTGTAAGGATATTAGTATGAACAATTGCATCAAAACATCATTCAGTCAGTAAAACAGTAGGGAAACAGAATTATCTGTGCCCAGGTTTATAGTCCAGGAGTTCGTGTCTTTATTAGTACTGTCAATAGAGTTAATATTATACTTACAAATTAATTATTTATTAAAAATATTTAGACCCAGTGATTGGGATGACTAAAAGAAAACAATTTCTGGTTCAGACTGAATTATGTTTGTGATGCCACATTATGTAATGTTTCTTCAACTCTTTCTTTGTATGTCTCAGCACTTACATTCAAAGGGACTTTATTACTGACTTCAGCAGATTCAAGCTTGATTTCAGATGGAATTATGTGCCCATCAAGAACGGCCAGTGTAAAACTATATTTTAATTATCAATGCTTTGTTTTTACAAATTAATCAATGCTTACTCGTGTTACAACTTTAAAACATTATCTGTTACATTTTGAAATTAGACCGATATTTTGTTATAAGTTAAATAGAAACTTAAGTCTCTCGGTTCCAGACTTAGTGAG
Source organism: Hemiprocne comata (assembly GCA_020745705.1). NCBI lineage: Eukaryota > Metazoa > Chordata > Aves > Apodiformes > Apodidae > Hemiprocne > Hemiprocne comata. The sequence continues at coordinate 119,075,957 of CM036587.1, forward strand.
CTGTGTAAGTCAAAACAAGAATAAGGAAATCTACTAATAGTATGAATTGCAACAGCTGGAGTAAGTTAAAACACAAAAATAAAAGTATCTGCTTGGTCCTTTGAGGAAATAAAAGAACCTTTTGCTATGCTGTTTTGCCAAGTTAAACTCCCTTAAGTACAAAAAGTATAACTTAAACATTTCACATCCACCCAAATAGTTTACTTTGACCCAATACGATAGGTCATATGTTGTTATATTTTTAAAGGTACAGAATGTACTGTGATTGCTTGTTCTGTATTCATTTTCGGGCTTTCCTTATAGGTAAGAGCTCTCAACAAAAATATTTTAAGGACACAATTCACACGTATTAGTCAGTAACGCTGTAGTAGTTACATGTATTTTAATGTAAAGTGTGAAAGTATTATCTTGCTTACAGAAGTGTTTTTGTTGGAAGAAGTATTACCAGAAAACAGTAATTAGCTTTTGCATCTATATTTATTTGTGATTTCTCCCACCTTCCTTACTCTTTATATCAGTTTGATTTTTCTGCCTGTATTGGTGATTGAGTAAAACACTCTGAAGTGATGAATTACTCTTCAAATACAAGTGTATTGGGGAAAAGCTTTTGTAAGGGAAGGAATGTTTCCTTTCATTCATTCATTCATTCTTTCACATGATACGATAGATCTAGAAGTCCTTTTTTCATCAATTGGGTGTGAACTGAAGATGTAGAAATGGGATGTTCTTGTGTTTCCTAACTTCCTTTTTCTCCTTTTGGATTGGATACAATGTTTTGGATGCTAAAAATAATCATGACATTTTTGCATAATTATAGCAGAATTTGGCATTTAGTTTCAAAATTCTAAATTCCTACAGTTAGAAGTCATGCCCTGATTGAAAACTGGGGAGAAGAAGCAAAGAAAAAAAGCTGTGGAGATTTCTCTGAATTTTCTCTGAGTGGGAAGGAATAAGTAATGATATACTTTTTTTTTTTTTAATTAGAAATGAACAAAAATAAAATGAAATTGAGTGATCTCAGTTCTTGTTTTGTAAAAAGGGTTGTTACTATTATTTTATACTTCTGCTTTAGAAGAAGTATGATTCTTTTGTAAGAAATGGATATTATAGGATGGAGATAGAGGGGAGAGCAAGTGAAAATGAGAATGAGGAAAAGAAGAGGAAGTGAGAAGATGGTACAAGGAGAGAAGATAAAAGATGGAGGAGTAGAAAGAGAAAGGAGAAAGGAAAGGGACATCAAAGAAAAGGAAAAGAGAGAAAGAAGAGGTGTACATGACAAGGTGCTGGCAGTGAGCACTGCAGGGTGACCTCTGTGAGGACATGCCAGGGCTGCCCCAGCCAGTTCCAGCTGATTCCAACCGACCCCCTCAGGGCACAGCTGGGCCCCTCAGCAGTGCTGGTGGTTGTGTGGCAACATATTTAAGAAAGGGCAAAACCAGCATTCAGGCAGAAGAGGAGGGTAAAAAAGAGGATGTGAAACAGTAGTGTGAACACCAAAGTCAGTGAAGGAGGAGGTGCACCAGCGCCAGAGCAGCGGTTGTGCTGCAGCCTGTAGAGGACCCAATGCTGGAACATTTTGATATTTCCTGAAGGAGCTGTTGCCCATGGAGAGCCCAGGCTGGAGCAGGCTGTTATGGAATGATTGTAACCCTCCCATCCCTCAGTGCCATTCAGTGAGGGTGAAGTAGAGGAATTGGGAAAATCAATAAATTAATTTTCCTCAGGGCAAGTCTGTTTTGTCTCTCATGGTAACTGGTAAGCAATCTCCCTGTCTTTATCTCAACCCACAAGCTTTTTCATCCCCTTTTTGTTTCGTGTTTAGGAGGGGGATTGAGTGGCTGGGTGGGCATTTGGCTGCTGGCCAAGGCTAGGCCACCACAAAAGGAAAGAAGGAGAGAGACAGGAAGAAAAGAGGTAAGAGAAGAAAGAAAAGAAAGAGAAAAGAGAAGAAAAAAAAAAAAAGGGAAAAGAAGAAAGATAGAACGAAAAGAAAAGAGAGAAAAGCAAGAAAGAGAAAAGAGAAAACCAAGAAAGAGAGAAGAGGAAAGAATGAAAAGAGAGGAAAGAAAAAGGAAAGCAGAGAAAAAGAGAGAAAATAAATACAGGGAAAGAAAAGAGAGAAGACAATGCAAAGTAAAAGAAAAAAGCAGAAATTCAAGAACATAGACTTTTAAGAGAGAGGAGAACAGAGGAAGGCAATGAAGATTAAAGGAAAGGAGAGAAAAAGGGGAAAGAAAAACAAAGATATAAAAGGCAGGAAAGAAGGAGAGGAGGAAAAGAAAAAAGGAAAGCTAAAAAGAGGAAGAGAAAAGAAAGAGAAACAAGAGAAGGAAAAGAAAGGGAAAGAATGGAAGAAAAGAAGACAAAAAGGAAAATGAAATAAAAGAAGACAGGAAAATGAAAAAAAAGAAAGAATAAAAAGGAAACAAGTCTGAGCAAGGCCATTGTGGTTGAGGAATCTGTAGCTGAGTGTGTTAGGTGCAACGTTAAAAATTTAAATTGACTGGAAGAGCTTGTATGTGATACTGGCATGTGGTAACCAAGACCCTGGAAATTACTTTCCATGAAGTGAGAACTGTAAAATCCTTATATTAAAATAACTCAGCTTTGGTGGTTTCAGCATTGCCATTCAGTGAATAGTTACTTTCTTTCCAGGTAAAAATTTCCATAGAAATTATAAGCATTAAAAACTTTCTTACTGATTTGGAAAATTGATTACTTAAGCAGATGGATGGTGTGGCTGATATGGCATGATGTTACAAACTCAGTCAGGGCAGCATGTTGGTGTGTGCCAATTTTTGAGAATGGGCAAAGTTAATAAAACAATTTAATTAGGATAACTCAAACTTAATATGATTATTGCTAGCGAGGGTAAGGAAGGAAAAATAAATCACTTTTAACTTCAGCATAGCAATTTGCTTTAATGCTGTCCTTTCTATCAGGGAGAAATATTATTTAATAAAGTATTCTTCTGTTACAGTCTGGTAGCTCAACATTGGGTAACATGTTCAAGACGTAAAGATTTCTGAAATGAAAGAATAAATCCTTAGTTCTCATAAAATATAACCAATAGTTTTAAACTGTACAGTAGTTAGTGAACTTTGCTTGGGAATACTCAATTATTTCCTTTAGATGGTTAAATATGTCACAATTTAAACCTTTTCTCTGAAATATGCTTACCTTTTAATATTTAATTCTAATAGGTCTTAACAGTGTGTTGTGTTTTGCCTCTTGTGTTTTCATTACTGGGAGAAGGTGGAAAGAGATGTCAGCATGTAAACACCTGTTCTAATTTTATAAATCTAGTTGCAGTTGGTTTTAATGGCAATGACTGGAAAACTGCATGAAATCATATGAGAGAGCAGGGACATCACATTAGGCTTAAGCAGAAGAACATGGAGGGGTTTGAGGCTCCTTCAAGCTTGGTAATTCCGCTTTTGCTCAGCAGGGTGGCACCTCCGCCTCTCCCCTCCTCTGTGTCTTCTGGTGCCAGATGTAGCAACCCAAGGGGTTACAGCTCAGGCCAACCAGCTGCATTTGGCACGTAACTTTGGGAGTGGCTGTAGGGAGCATGTTGTGTTACTGACAAAAGGTGAAATACAGGCCTTGCTCTGAGGAGTCTGAAATGGAAAACAGTTGTGTCAGTCTGCAGCCATCCTTCTCCAGTTACTGTAAACCAATATTGCAGCCGAAAGAATAATCCCACTCTCTCCAAGCTGTTTTTCCTGTTCTGGGCTGCCCACCTCCCTGGGTGCTCACACAAGCATTCACATGGCTGTTTGGGGAAATAATCAAATGTCCTGGTTTGAGCCAGGGTGAAGCAAACTTTTTCTTTGCTGATTTTTTTTTTTTCTTTCAGTGAACTTTTTTAGCAGTGCCAGTGGACTGATAACAACCAAGGTCACTTCTGAGTGTCTGCAGCCTCCCCCCCTATGGGGGAGCAGATTAGACCGAAGGCAGGATCAACAAATCAGAATATTCCCTTCTCATAATATTTTCTCTATTTGGCTTTCAGTATAGGTTAAGACATCACGGAAGTCAAGCCTTTTGTTTCCTTTTTCTCTCACTTTTCTGCTTACTGTTGCTTCTATCACCCTCTCTTTGGCTCTCGTTTTGTTTTCTTTCTTTTTTTCCATTTTTTTCTCCATAGCCGACACCCGAGGACCCCGTCCGTGCGCCCGGACACTCCCCCCTTCATCTGGGAGTCACCAGGGAGAAGAGTTGCTGGGAGAGTTGCTGGGGGAGGAGGGAGGGGATTGGGTGTTGCACATCCCTTTACAAATACATATATATTGCCTTACCACTAATAATTAAAATCAATCTGTTTCACTTTTCAACCCAGAAAGCCTCTCTTTCTCATTTTTTCTCCCTCTTTCCCTTCCTTGGGGAAGGGGGGAGTGAATCGAGAGCATTATTGTTATTGGTTTGACTGCCAACCCAGAGCCAAACCATGACATCAAGATTCAAGGAAAAAAAGAAAGAAAAAAAAAAGAGAGTTGGGGGGTGGAGGGCATGGAGAACACATTATGGAGGCAGTGGTCTGTTTCATAGGGAAGCCGCTCAAGCTGCTGCTTTAAATGACAGAGCTGGCTGAAAGTGACATGTGCCCAGTATTAATCTCGGTGCAAACCTCACTGGTGAAAGCAGAAACCACTCCATTGCCTTCCATACAGGTACACAGATACGCTATTGCTAGCGTAACTGCAGAGTGGTGTCTTGTCAGTGACACAGCTGTGGTAACAAAAGCCCCTGCTGTGGATGATAAGAAAGGCTGGAGATTCTTCTAATCAATCAGAGGAGGAGCATAGCTGGAAGCCATGACTGCATCAGGATTACGTTCCTGGGTATAGCATGATAAAGTAGGAGTCCTGCTCAGTCTTCTGAACTAGATTTGGCTTGCAGTGGTTTTCTGGCAACACTGTTCTGTTTTCTTTTCCTCTTTTCATTGTACAACAGACTTAACAAAGCCACTTTCAGATACTACATGGGCTGCTTCTGTGGGTGGTACAGCAGCTCTGAAGTCCTGTTGTTTGCAGTATATTTTGTCATTCTGTTGCCAGATCTCCAGCAGAGGCCTAGCAGTTGCAGCGGTTTCCAGGCATCTTCAGGTGGCTTCAGGAAAAATCTTCTGGGAGCTCCTGCTTCTGGAAACTTAGATGTCTTGCTGCTGCAGGTTAGGGCCAGCCTATGTAGGCATTTCTCTCTGTCAGCTCTTACAGACAGCTTTTGTTGGCTAGTTGCTGGTTGTGGCCTTCCTATGTAGTTTGTCTTCAATTGACTGCTGATAAGCAGTGTCAAGCACCTGTTGATGAATGCTTAAGGAGTAACTCTATAACTGGTGGGCAAGAGTGCAGCTCCCAGAGCCCAGAAGACAGAGGGAGCTAAGTGACCTAGCAGTTATCACAGCAGTTAGTACAAGAGTAGCATGAAGGGGTGCAGAAAATTAGCTCAGGACAATGTGGGACTGCTTAGGACTGTGCAGTGATGGTACTGATGTGCTGTACGGCATGGTCACCAACAACTGTTCTTGGCACATCAGATGCCTTAGCCCAGGAAGAGCTCCAGATCTTGGACTGCACTCCTGAGTCTAGGACTTGCACTGGGCAGGGTTGTGGCCTCACCCAGGGGGAATGCACTCCAGTCAAGGTGCTGAGTTGCCAGGTGAAGGAGCTCTGGGAGGTATGTACAGACTTTTGAGCACAAGAGGGAACAAACAGGAGACCAACAGGATCTTTTCAGAGGCAAGAACCAAGTCTCTGCAATGTGAAATAGAGATGGCAAGAGATGATATTCAAATGAGCTGTGGATGGAGACTCCCAAGACTTCCCTAAGTTGGAAATCTATGACTTCTGGCAATAGAAGGAAGATTCTCTGCCTGCAGGGAAGGATAGGTGTGGTGCCCTGGAAGGAGGTGAGCAAGATTTTCAGGGTAGACCTCAGATCCAACTGAGTGTCAGCCAGGTGTGTACATAAAAAAGAAAAAGAGGGTGACAGTTATTCAAAACCATATTCTGACAGAGGTAAGGTGTACTTGCTATAGCTGGAGGTTTACTTCTTGTTGGGTTGAATCACAGATGTTGCAGATGAACATATCTGAGGCTTTTCCAGCCCTCAAGCTTCACTCCTTGCTGTTCATCCGTGTGGCCACATGATACTACTGGCATGAGCTCAAGTATATAAAAAAATTACTTCAGAACTCTGGGGGCAAGGGTGAAGAACACAAATGCCCAGGTTGTGTTTTCCTCAATCCTGCCAGTGAGGTGGAAATGCTCAGGTGGCTGAGGACACATCCCTCAAGTCAAAGTGTAGCTACATGGCTGGTGTCACAGGCAAAGCCGTGGTACCCTCTTTGAGGAGTAAGGACTGCTGAATAGGGACAGAGGATCCATGAGATGGAATACAGCAAGGGCATCTTTGCTGACAGTCTCAGTAACTTTTTCTGGAGGGCTTTGAAGTACCTACTTAATGGGAAGTATGATGCAATTTGAAGAGAAGTGAAGGCTTGGAAGACACTGAGAAACTCTCCAGGGAACAACGTGATTGGAGAAACTTTGGCTTTCTTTATGCGGGCAGTATGACTGGAGTGTGCATTTCACGTGTCTGTACACAAATGCACAAAGCATTAGAAACAATTAGTCTGTTCAAACTTGCAGAGCTCCTTAGGGTTACACAGACATGGTGGGATAGTTCACACAACAGAGTGCTGCCATGGGTAGATGGACAGATACAGGCTGGCAAAGTGGGGCATTGCATGCAAAGGAGTGCACAGAGGGGTGGGAGTGCACTGTGCTTTACCTTAGAATGGGGTCTGAGCCTTTTGAGGACTTAAGAGAGAGATCAGAGGGCAGAACAACATGAGTAATATTGTGGTAGGCATCTGCTTCAGACCGTCTGGCCAAGAAGACGTAGATGAGGCCTCTAAATAAGTGCTGGGGGCCTTGCAGTTATTGCAGGCCATTGTAATTGTGGGGGATACAAGCAAGACAGAACATTCCTGAAACTCAATTTCTTGATGCAAGGTGATTGATGAACCAACTAGGGGACAAGCTGTCCTGGACTTGTTACACATGAACAAGGAAGAAGAGATTGACGGTGTGAGGGTTAATGACTGTCTTTGATGTTTTTATGTTGATGATCAGACTGTGGACAAAAGGGTCCAGGAAGGCAGTTTTGCCTCCCTTGGTGAATGAGAATGGTCCATTCCAATGCACAAAAGGTCAAAGCAACTGTGGCAGAAAGCCGATACGAATGAGCAAGGGCAAATCATGCCTGACCAGCCTATTCACCTTCTATGATCAGATGACTGGCTCAGTGCATGAGAGAAGAATAAGGGATGTTGTTTATATTGCCTTTAGCAAGACCTTTGGCATCACTTCCCATAGTATCTTCACAGTTAAATTGGTGAGATAGGAAATCAATAAGTGGACAATAAGGTGGATGAAAATTTGCCTCGACTGTTTTGATCAAAGGTGTTAAGTCCAGTTGGTAACCAGTTAGGGAATTAGGTTGCTCTCAGGTGTTGATACTGAGGCTGTTATTGTTGAATTTTGCCTTTAAACACCTGGACAATGGGACAGAGTGCACATTCAGCAAATTTGGAGATGATCCTCAACTAGAGGGAATGGTTGGTACACGGGAAGACTGGGCTGCTGCTCAGAGGTATCAAGACAACAAAGAATTGTGCTACCAGGAACCTCATGGAATCCAACAAAAGCAAAAACAAACTCCTTCATCTGGGACATAGTAACTCATGCAACAGTACAGATTGGGTGCTAAAAGGCTAGAAATCAGCTTTGCAGAAAATGACCTGGGAGTCTTGCCAGTTAACAAGCCAGATCTTGGTCCAGCAATGTGCCCTTGTAGCAAAGAAGGCCAAGCCCATATTGGGCTGTGTTAGTAGGAACATGGCCAGCAGGTCAAATGAACTGATCCTTCCCCTCTATTCAGCACTTTTGAGACCATATCTGGAGTATTCTGTCTGGAATTCAAATCTCCTAGAACAGGAAAGAGACGGATATGCCAGACTGAAGTCCAGTGAAGGTTCACCAAGATGGCTGGAGGCTAGAGCATATGATGTATGAGAAAAGGATCAGAGAGCTGAACTTGTTCACACAGAAGAGAAGGCTCATGGGGGATCCATGGCAGTCCACAGCTCACTAATAATAGGAGAGCGTAGAGAAACAGCCAGGCTATTTTTTTGAAGGTTGCACAGTGACAGCATGAGAAGAAATAATGAGAGGCATTAGACACAAATTGGAACATGGAAAATTCTGATTTGATACTAAGGAAAATACTTGCTCAATGAGAGCAGTTAAGCATGGGAGGAGGTTGTCCAGAGAGGCTGTGAAGTCTCCATTCCTGGAGATTGCACAAAATTTGACTGGACAAGGCCCAGATCCAGGTGGCACTGCTTTAAGCAGAAGGCCGAACTAGATGACTTCTGGAAGTTCCTTCCAATGTCAATCGGGCTATAAGTGTATGAGTGTGAACCTTCATGGAGGTGAATGTTCTTTAAAATAGCTGGTTTTTGGGGGTGGGGTGTATTTTTTATTTTGCATTTGACTAACCAGTTATATCTCAGTAACACACACAAGATATTCTTAAAGCACTACAGAGAAAGTTGTGGAGACTGGCCAATTAAAAAGCCAAATTAAACAAGAGAACTTGGGATAACTTCATAGAGAGTCCCTAGTGTAGGATGATTAAACTTTAGAGGCCAAAAAAGGCACTCAGTGATTATTATGTCTTGTTCAGCATAGTCACTTTACTTTCCACCTTAATTTTTTATTTTTTTTTTAGGAGTAAGCTTCACCCAACTTGAAGCCAAGAATATTTGGAAGGGTGGAGTGGTTTTTTCATTTTATGCATTGCACATTTCGTGGCAATGTTTTTCTTGGATTTAGTACATTTTTGATTGTAGCACAGTCATTACTTCATTTTTCTAAACATATGTATTTAGAACACACAAGGGCCTGTGAAATCTGATACTAAAATAAGACATATATATCAAAACCATCTTTCTTAAAGACAGCAATTTTTTAACCTCTGCTCCAAAGTTCCTTTCTTTTGGCAATAATTATTTTTTTTTTACTTTCTTTATGATTTTATCCTGCTTGGTGATCATTGGTATTAGAGCAAAATACGACAAATGTCCTACTGCTTTTTAATCAAATTAGTTAAAGCTAGTAAAAGGAAATATTTTATTAAAAGAGAAAAGAAAAAAGTATATGTTCTTTAATAGGAAGTAGCTGTCAGAGAGAAGTATATTATTTGACCAGTATAAGGACTTGTTACAGAAAGAAATCAAACAGTTTCTTTCGAGTGGTGTTGAATGAGGAGGGTATTCTCAGTATAGATGACACCTTTGCTGTCATGGCCAGCTCTGCTGCATACTGATTTCTTGTTCTTCTGGGATATTTTTCTTTCTGAAACATTTTTATTTTAGGATGATTTCAAAAGGTACTTTTTAATCTTTATCTGTGTCATTCATGTTGGTTTTTTTTGTTAGCATTGCTTTTTTCTTGTACTACATCTAACAAAATGCTAAGGACTCAAAGTACAGAGATTCTTTTACTATACATCCTGTATTTGAAATTTTTCTGCACGGAGAATAAAAACCTGGGGTTTTCCCAGGTGTTGGGAACACAGGAAAGTGTAAACATTCTCTATAAAACTTGTATTCTCATTTCCTTTCTGGTCATAGAATGCTTGTTGCCATATGTGAATGTCATTTAAAGAGGTGTCATGGTGTTTCAAGCATGCTTTTCAAAACAGAGGCGTGGCTGACAAAAGGGCAAGGGTAATCAGCAAAAGTAACAGGTAGGCATATTTAAATTTCAGGCAAGCGTATTTGTATCTTTTGTCTGCAGTTTATAATGTGACCCTGGTATGATGATATGTATGCTTTTTTTTTTTCTTCTCAAATTTATCTGCTATACTGCTAGCATCGTGTTTTCAAATACATTAGAAACTTAGAATAAACTTGTAGCTCCAAGGAAATTTTTCCTTCAATAAATTTATTTTTATACATATTTTCAGGGGGAAATCCATGACAATAACTCTGTAAAATTCTATTCAGTAACACTTTAAAACTTTGCACAGGTTCAGAAACTTTTGTGTGTAAACACTTTCTTGTGAGATAAATGGTTAAAAAAACCCAACAAACAAACAAAAACCAAACCAAAAACAAAAAAGAAAAGAAAAAGAATAGTCCTCCGAGGCTTAAGGAGTATTGAGATTTGTAATGAACTTGGGGATTCCTGGGGATTTTTATTGTATTGTTTTAGACAAGTTATAATAAAGCTCTGGTTTCACCACAGATTAACTCATTTTTTAAATTTTTTTTTTATGGAACATCACTGTTGCTGTTGTCACCAGGTTTGACACCATCAGTTTTCCCAGGCTGCTAGCACCAGGAGATACAGTACACTTTGCTCTAGATATCAAAATGATTCATGATCAGTGTTGTAGGGTACTAGAATCATGGAATACCAGGTTGGAAGGGACCTCAAAGATCATCTGGTCCAGCCTTTCTAGGAAAAAACACTGTCTAGACAAAATGGCCAGCTCAGCTGAATCTTAAAAGTGTCCAGTGTTGGGGAATCCACTTCCCTGGCCTCAGACCATGGAGTACTCCAGAGGTAAGGGTGGAATTGCTGAAGTTGATTGAAATGTCTATCAAAGGCCAATGTACAGGGCAGAGGAAAAAAAGATCAGGTATACTGTAGTGCTGCAGTACAGCTGAGAGATGAAAAAAACTTACATCTATGCCACCATTTGCAAAAGTGAGCCAAATTCTTAGCTACTGAGAGGGAATTAGGATAAAATGTTATGAGTAGTCATGCATGAGAGCTTTGCTTTACCAAGAAACCTAAGTATTGTCTTAGATTGTGTGGTCAGTTGGTCACTTCTGTCTGACTGTGAGTAAATGCAACCAGTCTGGTGAACTCCCAAACAAAGAAACAAACCAGCCTTTTCTTACCACTGTTCCCTGTCTCTTTGTCATGTTTGCCTTCAGCTAACGGTTTCACCACTTGTTCACCTTGGTTTTTACATGATGATGTGTGGTTAGAGGTTTATTATGTTTGTGCTGTATTGTGTGTGCTAATATCACATAATTGCTGTCTGCAATGGCTGGATATAGATGTAGAAAAGGCCCATGGGGAGACTGGTTCATGTAGAAGGATCCTAGCAGTCGTAGAAATAGGTCTTAAGGGTAGTGGCACAATCTCCAGTCTTTGTTTATTATGTATATCCTTTCACAGAAGACTTGAATGATCTTTGTGTGTCTCTCCGGGTGGCTGCTTTGACAGCATTGTTTAATGCTTCAAAGGCGGTCTGGCAAGAGATGGAGGACACCTGTTAGTTCTGTGAAAGCAGCTTCACTTCCAACTCCTTCCCTGATTCCAGGTTTGGTGAATTAAAAATGTGAAACCAGACTAGGTGAGTTGGTAAAGTAGATTTCCTGCTAAAGAATGCACAAAATACCCTTTCATGATACCTGGCTTGAATTTTAAACATCCATGTTTAATTTCTCTCTTGTAGCTCTCCATATAGTTTCACATTTGAAGGCCAATTAAAAGATTCAGTTTCTTGGTAATCTATCAGACTCTTCCAGTCAAGGGTTATTCCAGCTGCATGTAACACCGTTACAAGCTACAAAGGGCAAGGTTCAAGTTCATCACTATGTTCTTCTGCTTTAGATACTTGGGATTGACTACTTTGTTTAACTTCAGTGAAATCTGATAAGTAAGTTCTGCTAGTTTGTGAGACAGACACAAGGTATCTATGATGCATGTGTAACATTTTAGCACGTCTGTACTGGTCTTTGTTTTTGCCATCATGCTAATAGTGTTCTTGCCTCTATCTTTGTCTGGTTTAGAAGAAGAAGAAGAGGGTTGAGGATGAAGTGATGTTGGTAGTGTATATCATAGGTCTTTTTCCCTATCATCTTCTGAGGTTTGTTTGCAGTCTGGGAGACTGCAGTCAAATCAGCTGTACTGGTCTGCCTTGTTGCCTGACACCTGTGAGTTTTCTGGCTTACCTGCTCTGCCCAGGAATAGTAATCATGTTTGTGGTATTTGAAGGCTTAAAATCAGATGCTATTTGTGAAGCATCAGTAGGACCAGAAATGTAAAATTTACTTTACATTTACTGCCCAAATGAGAACAAAACTGATGTTAATTTTGGCTAATGTGGATAAAATTGATTTTAAAACAAGCTTAAAATATGGATTTATTTGTTTTAAGAAGTGTCTTTTAATCTTTAAAATACATTTAAAGATCCAATTGCAAGAGCTTATATTAGGAATAAACCTTAAGTATAGTTTATTCAAACTTCATAAATATTATTTTATCTGTATGCACTTCAGTTCATATAAAACTTTAACAAGCAACTATTTAAAGACTTTCTTTATTATGACTTTATTATTTAAGTGGTTAAGACTTCAGAACATAGTTTTGACAGTCACACCAGCTGTAGGTATCAGGAGTGGTTTTTTTGTAGTTCTTATTAGGAGTCCCTTTAAACTTAAGAAGTTCAATTGTAAGTTCAGAAAGTAACATGCTTTTTTTCATGTTCCAATTTATGAATAAAAACTTTGTGTGAGAGTTTGAGATCTGCCAGGTCTACAGTTTCATTAGTCTTTATATAAAAATTGTAGATGATTCCCTAGCTACCTACCATGCACATACAAAAAAGATTTTTTTTTTGTTTAATAAATTATGTTGGATACGTAATATTTTGAAACTCTCCTGTTTTCTTTCTTATTCAACACATCTCATGTATTTTCATTCAGCGTTTAAAAGTGAATCTTTCAATAAAATTCCATTTTCTTTCACAAGATGTAGCAGATATAACAGAAGTAAGCATACTTGTACTGATTTAGTAAAAAAAAGTCATTGCTATTTTAACATCAGAAAATACAACTGAGATTAATTCTTACGAGTTAGATAATTGCTGAATGTATTTATAGTCTCCCAATTAGCAAAAAGTACCACTACATTAAATCTCTACTTATTTGGGGTATTTTAATCATTTCAAGCAAAGAATGAATTTACTTTGCAATAGGAAAATAAATTAAGAAAAATCAGAAGGAAGATTTGAATTGATTGTTCAAATAAAATTTTGTGTTAGATAATTTAAATTGGTTTTGTTTGTAATAATGTGTTTAGTCCATGATTGAAAAAAGGATGGCTCTGAATGAAATTATTCCTTGAACACATAGTCTGTATTTAACATTGGATGAGAAAGCAAATATACTGCTTGCTGTCTACCTTTGTAGGGATATACAAAATAACCAGGGAAGAGGACAGTGGGGACTTCATCAACATGTGGTTTGATTTGCTTAGACTAACTTTAAGCTTTTATTACTGAAAAGTTATGATGGTTGGCAGGAAATCTTGCCCTCATCAGCACTACTTTAGGCCATTTACTCTGTGCTCTCTGCTTCCCTCTGTGCCAAGGGAAGGATCCTCCTATGCCTGTACCATTTGAATACAGTAAAATATCTGCATTGGTTTTTTTTCTGTCTTCAGTTCACTGGACCTCTCTTGGTTCTTCGTCCTGAGCCTGGGCTGGAAGGGCTTTCCTAGGCCTCAGTGCTGCTGCAGCACTGCCTGCTCAGTGAAGCAAGGCTGGAAGGAGAGTGGCTCTAGGGCAGTCAGTGGCAGTTTGCCTGTCTTCTTGATATGTAGGACAGCTATCTTCTTGTCTTGGTATTGCTACTTAGGTTCCTGGTGGTTTTTGTGTGTCATTCCCAAGCTTGGTCATGGCTACAATCTTGTAAGGCAAGTTTAGACATTTTGCTGGCACGTGATAGCAAGACCACAGGCACACGGATCCTTGGAAACTATGGGAAAGCTGCTTCTTTGCCTGCCTCACACCAGGCATCCAGTACTGCATGAATTGCTCGATGAAACAACACCTCAGCAAGCAGCACACATCTGGACATCTCTAGTCAATTCTTCAGCATTTCTGGCTGCTCTATACATTGGAAGAGTAAACTCAGGGTATATGGTTAACCTGAGGCTTAAATATATATTTTTTTTATTAAAGAGATAAAGAATCCTAGGATACAGTGCCGGATGCATACTGAAGAAGTCATTCAATACAAATGCTGATACTGGGACAGTTTCTAGTATATGTACCAACCGGGACTGGTGCGTATTTGATCTTCTGATGAAGGTCATTTTACAGACTTCTCTGCTCTGTTCTGGTGTTGATTAAAAAACCCAACAGCTACATTCAGACTTTCAGACTACCTGTGAACCCTCATTTTCTTCCCCCAGTGGCCATGAAGAACATTTATCTCCATTGACTTCCAACAGCCTTTTTTCATTTTTCTGAAAAATTACAATTATGCATTCTGTTTTCTGGACCACACAGTGTGTTTTCTACAGCCTTCCCTCATACGTCTTTCTTTCTTTATGTGTTATCACTCTTGTTCTTCTTTAGACTTTTTGCATATATTTCTCTTTAAATAGGCCCAGAATTTGACAGATATAAACTAGCAGTGGTGGTAAGAGAATATTCATCTTGTGTGTCTCTTGGCCAGCAATCTGGTTGACACATACAGTTGCTGGTGCTGTTATCTTCTGATCCATTTCACTGCAGGTATCAGTCTCTTGGGCTTGCCATGAAAATATGCATTTTCTGGATTTGATTTCACATTTGATTGTATTGCACTTAGCATTTCTTTTGATTGAATTTCATATTTTTGATTTTAAATGCTGTCTCCAGTTCCTCATGGTATTTCTGACTTCAGGTTCTTTCTTCCAGGGAGCTTAAAATCCCCCCAAGTTGCTCTAACTGACATGCATTATAAGCATATTTTATTCTGTGTGACTTCGTATCAGCTCTAGAAATTGGTTCTGAAGCCTTTTGGTTTTACTTTGTTTCCAGCAGTGAGTAAAAATAGTTGCTCCCTTGTGACTATTTATGAATCTGTATAAAACAAGCAGATTATTTCAAACAAATAAATACCGAGCACATTTACGACAGCCAAGTGCTTCTCTTACAGCAGTCGCCGTTCAGTTTGGGAATGTATCAGGAGCCCTTATAAGCTCTGGGGGAGGGCTACAACACGTGCAGGGGGGCTGTGGCTGAAATGCTGCCTGCTGCAGGACCTGAGGTGCTTGTCTGTATAGTGTCAGGAAACTTTCCCTGTCTGGACAGGTTGGCTTTAGCCAATTAATTTTCCATATTTAAAACATTTTAATTTTTTTGCCAAGCTCGTGATTGTTTTCTCTTGGCAAGCAGTCTAGAAACACCATTAGAATTAAAAGTGTAACCATAGAAGTTCTCGGGGCTTTTCTGACAAATCTATGCTATGCATTTGAGAAGTTTACAATATAAAAATAAGTAGGGTTTTTACCGGTGTTTTTACACACTTTGTAGGGTTTGGGGGAGGGTGGCAAGGGAGAAAATAACTTAAATCGGTCCTTCCCCTACAAGTTTGTGCAGAGCTTCGTGTACAGAGGCTGTGTAGTCCGGCATTTTGGTTTAGATAACACGGTCTGCATGACCAGTAGAGGGAGCCCAGAATCACAAAATACTGAAGATACCTCTGGGAGAGTTGGGGCGAGAAGCTTGCTTCGATGATGCATAGAAGTTTTGTGATTGTATTTAAAAGGGTATGTTTATTACTACCAACTTAGAGTGATTCTGGAGAGGAACATCTATGAAATATTAAAATTTTTGATGTCTTTTAAATGATCAAATTGTATGAACAACTTTTATATTGGAAGGCTAATCTGTAATTCTTTCTCTTTCCTATGTTGCTGGTTGTTGTGACTTCATATCAACTTTACAGAAAGTAAGTAACTTTGTATTTTTTAAAATCTTTCTGAAAGTGCATGGGTGTGGGTATACTGCCTGTAGGTATGTTTATATGTAAATACATAAAATAATAAGCAGAGAAGCAGAAAGTGATCAGTCTTAAAGACATACTGCTGCAGAGGGTAACTCCCATGTATAACTGACTTCTAGAATACCCCAATGGTTTAAACCAATCTCACCCAAAAGATGATAAATAGTATGAAAGTTCTGCGTCTGACAGCTGTAAATGAGAAACATATTCCTCACATGTAGACTGTGGCAACAGAACTTGCAGCATATTGGTTTAAAAGATGTTATGGCTCTAAAAATTCACAGATATCAAGTTACAAAGTAGAATGTTATTGTATCCAATTTAATTTATCTGAGTCAAAGTTGAACTGATTTGGAGTGTTTCAAGAACTTAGGCCAAACTGTGCCGTTTTTCACATTCAAAGATACTCAGCCTTATGTTTGGCAGTCCTTGGCTGCTGTATTAATACATGCCAGCAGCTCTGAGAAGAACTAATATGTCCTCAGGCTGTAGGAAAATTTAGAAAGCATGCAATAAGTAGTATGGATCCCTAAAAAACTGCTCTATGATTCAGACATCAGTCTGCATCATGGGATCTTTGATTGCTGGCTTTTCTAACCGCAGTCCCATGGGTTGTGATAGCATCTATTACAAGTGTTTCCAGCATCCCTTGTGGGTAACGTTTGGGAATTTTAATACAGTCTTTTAAGGATTCCTGTGCTGACAGAAGAATAGGCAAGTCATTGGTTAACATGGGGCAAAATAGCAGTGATAAAGGACACGGTGGAATTTCAGTTTGAGCTGCTAGCTCAAAATAAATCCCCTCCCACAGTGTCCAGGTTATTATTTCATTTGCAACTTCAGTTAAGTATGTGTGGTTTGTTTTGTGCTCATTATAGACATACGCATGGCCAATTTTCAAGAAGGGTGGATATAGCTCTTTGGTTGCATGCCAAATTATTTAGGAATTGCAGATATCTGTATGAAAAAAGCATAACAGTAGTGAAAGTACTTCTTGGCTCAGTAGCTGATACAGATTTCTTTGTAAGTCAGAGAGTAGATTGTATTGTCCACTTGCCAGTTGGCTAGATTTGGAAGATTAAGATATCTGCTGTGAGCACAGTAGTCATCATGAGATATTGCCAAACCCTCTGTTTTGGGTTCATTCATCTTGTATCATTTTAATTGGTTAATGATATCTAAAAATAAGCATGGAGTCCAGAATATCTGCATCAGTATAGGAAAAGCATGAAAGTCATGCATATATGCACACACAGTTTTGTTTCTTGTTGATATATTGAGTTTCTCTTCCATTGCACAGTCAGCAAGTTCTTTCTATCTTGCAGAGAAAAGTCTTAATCTGTGATAATGTTTCACTAAAAAGATCCAAGACTGTGAGAGTCAAAATTGTTTCACGTTATGTGTGTTAACATATGGAAGAAATTATGAAACTAGAACTGCTCTATTAAACGCTTTGTGTCTTTGCTTGTCAAACATTAATACAATAAAGAAAATGTGTAAAGAGAAGTATCCTACTTATTCTAAAAGTAGTTTAAGTGATTGTTGAATTCAACTGAATATTTTAATGTTTTCTGTGCTACTGCTTGCAGTATCATTATCTTTTTACCATATTTAGTTTCATATGCTGTTATATCAAAACCAGATGTGGAATTAGTCTTATTTGCAGGGGGGAAAAGGAAGCAACAAAAACTTGTCAGAATTTTCATATTGCATGATTATATTTAGAAGACTCATAAAATTAATATCTGATGTGTTTATCAACAAGGAGCTTTTTTACCTGTACTTTTTGATTTTCAATGTAATAATGTGATGCATTAAGTGACCAATAGTAAATAAATTCTCTTCCCGTCCTGAGGACACTTTCGAGTTTAAATTTTACCAAAAGAGCAATTACCACACTATCCATCTTGCCATTATTTGAACACATGTACAATAAAGATTAATTTTGTTGTAACAGAGCCATGGAAATCAACAGAAAGCAAAATCACATGGAAGATGACAATATAAGTCCAGTTTTATTTATTTATAAAAAAATACGCATTTTTCAACAAAGATTGGGTGTTGTGCTATAAAATAGCATAAGAAAGAACAGTAATTTCTGATGGACTTTTGAAGCCCTGTTCTTGGTTTGTCGTTGAGTATATAATTAATCCTGATGTACTTAGCAACACACTTAATTTAATGTGCAGACATTCTTCCACTTAACCAAGTGGAATATATTCACGTGGTTAAAGATAAGCGTGCGTGCAGGCTGGGGACCCCAGGGAAGAAGCACAGTTTCAGATTCAGTCCCTGTGTACACTATGTACATTAGTCAGTAAATGGGGACAAAGATGTTGTAGTGCATCTATAAATCTTGTACTTTAATTTTTAAATTAAAATCAAATAAAACAATTTATTACTACCTTCCTCCCCACCATTTCTTAGATCATCTTTTCAGAATAGTGTAAGTGTAGCTAGGGTAGAAACATTTGCTTTCTTTTTCTGATGCAAGCATGCATATATTGCAAAGACATCTCTGTACATCTCTTTTTTTTCTTAATGTTGTGTTTCTTAAATAGTCCCTGAACACACGTTCCGTGGTGGTATTACAGTTACTACCTGGAGCATGTCAATCTCTTAATCTCTAAAACCACTCTAATTAGAAAAAATAGTGCTTCATAGAAGGTACAAATGTACTTGTATTTATGTATAGTAATGCATGCTGGCCATGTTAAGCCAGAAGAAAGCTTAACTATGTAACACTTTTAATTTTAAATGTGGCTCTTTATTATTCTTTTGTTGCCTTTCATCCTATGGGATGCAGCTGCCCTTGAACTTGGTACTGTTTTGATCATTCATGTGCAGCAGCCACACTGTCTGCAAGATTTAAAAAATGAGGCTTCATGGTGTTATTTACGAAGTAATTTCACATAAATATTTGGACTTTGTTTCTCTTAGAATCTGGAGCTGGTTGCTATATGAAGAAAAACATAATTATAATTCACAGACTTTTTGCCTCGAGCCTAGGGGACAGATGCATATGATTAAGTTTGAAACTGGCCTGTTATTGTAATGTAGATGTTTTCAGGGTTGAGAGGAGAAAAAAAAAGAAAAGGCAAAAAAAAGCCAGGCAAGCATGAGTTTTAAAAAAAAATGACCAAGGGAGTAGTTTTACAAGAGGCACTCAATCTTGGACTGCACAATTTTATTTTTCAGTGGAACCTCTCCATTAGCTTGCCTGAATGCAATGCTTCATACTAACACTCGTGTAGGTGATGGAACATTCTTCAAAATCCCTGGGAAGTCGGGACTCTACGCTCTCAAAGTAAGTTTAAATTTTGTATATGGAAAGCACAAAGTGCTATTAATCCATTTTATGAATGTCTCAATAGATATAAAGGTAAACAGATTAGATTCTTTGGAGAGGAAATGACCTGATAGTCCTTCTAACTGCTTTCAGATGTCTCTTAAAAGGATTTATAATGAAAGTAAACATTGAATGTTTTATCCTAGAAAGCGTATGTATGTTCTTGAATTTGGCATATGGTATAAAAAACATGTAGCTTAGCTAAAATGCTGTTTTTTTCACAGTTGTTCACAAAAAGGCCTTTGTTTCATGAGCGGTGAGCTCAAGAGGATCACTGACTTTCTTATTAAATAATTGTATTAATGTTTTGCTTTTGAATAGTGCAAAATTATTTGCAAATCTAATATAAATCAGCTTTTAGTTTACAGGTTGCATCATTCCTTTCGAGAAGGAATATCATTATAGAGACAGAATTTTACCTTTATGCTGTTTCTATTCCTTTTCCTCTTTATTTTTCTTTTTTGATATGTATACAATGATTTCTGTGGGTGCAAATTTTTTTTTTGCTGTACATGATCAAACTTAGAGGGGCTTCACAACAGGAGTGGAGGAATGTGAGGCAGAGGTGAGAAACAAGAATGTGAGATTATGTGTTTGGCAGTCTAAACGTAGCCAGTTAAAATTTTGGGCTGGGGGAAAGGATCTTTTGTAATTAATTCGATGTAAAGGTTTAAAAATATAGAACTATATAGAATTGCCTGCTCCTGCCATCTAAAAAATCTGTATCTGAGGTAGAATTAACAGTTTTCAGAAGCTCCATTTCCTAATTTACTGAAACAAATGCTGGTTGTATTTCTTTAAAACGGGAGATATTCTTGGCACAAATCCTGGTATTCACAATCACTCCCATGCTTGTGAGCTCCAGGTTGCTTCAGCTATCTGAATTCAGGAAACAGGCAAAGGCAGAAAAGAAACATTAAAGGATTTGTGTTTTGCTGCAGCGCTGTGGACACTCAACTGGAAAACTAGGATTTTTAACAGCAAAACAAGTCTGTTTCTGTTAAAATAAAAAAAAAAAAGAAAAAGTGGAAGATCTGGCATTTTATTTGACTTTTTTTTTTTTTAAAGAGTATGTTTTGACTTCACTAAATAGTTTGTTTTTCCTTTGCAAGTTGTTTCATGAAGGTCTGTTTTTATGTCTTTCTCTCAAATAACTCTCAAGCATATTTCATTTTATTCTGTTTTTTGAAATGTAAGCATGAGAGTACAGTTCAGTATTCTATTTTCAGAGATGCAGTAGGATCATGATTGATTTTTTTTCTTGTTAATTTTAGTTTTCTTTTTCTTTTTTAACTAGAAAGAAGAATCAACATGCCCTACCGATGGAACATTGGATTTAGGATGTGAATCTGAGTTAGATGGCACTGAAATGGCTGAGACAAACAATAGTAATGGAGAAGAAAATGGTGGTAGGTGTTTTAATTTCAATATTAGAGGGCATATTTTTGGAAAATAAAAAGTACGTTCACTTAAGATTTTCATGGTGTGATTTCTAAACAGAGTCAGTAATGCTTTGGACTCTGTGGAACTGCTTTGAGTCACTCCCCTCTCTTTTCTGGCCTTTCAAAGATACCAGGAACACCAAGTGCCTTTATTTGACTTAGATTAAAAGACAATGAGTAAGTAGTTGGGTTGTTGGGTGTATTTTGAGTAGGTCATTTTTTGGCTTTGCAATTTTTTTGTTTTAGGCCCCACAGCTAAAGAGTAACTTGCCTTACCGGGCTTCAGACTTGCAGTTGTCAGACAGACATCTCACTGATTTCAGTGTAGGAGTGTGGGCTTGGTCCCTCAGTAGAGTTTTGGGCACAGGACAAAGGTTTTTATTTTTTTTTGTTTCAGGTAGAGATTCACCGGGGTGCAGTGTTGATATAAAGACGAAGTTTTTTTTATATATATATATATAAATATATAATACACGTATTATATAAATCCTGTACATTTTTTTGTCTCTGAGGTAATGACAAGAACTTCAAAATGACAACCTTAGAAATAATTTTTCTTTTTGAGAGGTTATAATTGCTCATAAAGAAAACACAGTTCTTCAGTCATCTAAAATTACTTGCAAGTAATAGAAATGAATGTGCTCCTTATTAAAACTACACTCATGTAATGCTTATTAAGGGAATACTTTATACAAAAATCAAGCTTCCCAGGATCTCTGAAATAAGGCTTTCCTTGATCAGTTGTTCTTTTCTGCTGCCCCCTCACAACCTGTCCCTCTGCTGGACTGCCGCCTACTGTCTTGGCTGTCTTTGTACATGAGAGGGTGTCCTATTTACAACTAGGACATGAAGAGGCCCAACTCATGTTGTTGTTCTGCTACAGGCTTCCTTTTTGATCCTGAGCAACTCAGTTAGCTTCCATGTGGCACCTGTACAGGACTGCTACTGCTATTTCAGTATTGCTTGAGAGCAGCACTGAAAAATCACAAAATGCTCAGTGATAGAACAGAACAGTCTAAGACAGGTTTTTGTGGATCTAGTGGTGAAGTTTTGAAGCTCAATGGAAAAACAAAAGTCAAGAATTATTAGATGGCTCTGCTTCTTCATTTTCTTTGATATATTATGTCTATAAGTTAACAGACTCTGCATATCCATGTGCTTATGTGGTGGTATGTATTGCATGTTTAAGTGAACACACGTATTTGTAGTTCTTCAACAATTCTTGTCTGATGCTCAGGCAGTTTGTTGATGTACACTTCCCTAAGTCACAGGAAGAATACAGCAGTGAAAAGCAGTGTAAATACAGTTACAGACAGGAAAGCAGAAGTTGATGTTACTTGCTATAACCAAACAGAAATCATGGCAAAAACCTGGCAATTAGTTAGGAGTGGTAGGATGTAAATAAGGATGCCAGAACGCCAGAAGTAGAAAATTGCTGGGTTTTGACTAGAAGGAGGCTGCATACTATTTTCACAGTTTACAGTAATAAAAATAATTCTAGCACTTACAGTGACATGAAAGAGGAGCTGCTAAAATGAAGCATTTTTAAATATTTGCGGCAGAGAAGTAAATTACACATCACTTGTTTTTAAAGCTGAGAACTTTCCCTCATATTTCATCTTTAACAAATCCTGGAAAACTTCGATATACTTAACTTGCTGAAAACAAGAAACTTGGAATTTTTTATGTCATGTAGTGGATGTATTTAAAAAGAATAAATGGGATGGCAGTAGTGAGTATTGCATAGAAAGGCTGGTGTTGGATGTCATCAATAAAGAATTGAAGACTGCATATCTTGTATCAGTCAGCTGATACAGAACATAGTTTTGTCAAACATGCTTGATACCAGCTTTTCTTGAGGCTGAAAGTTCTGTTGTCAAAGGTATCTTGATATATATGTAGAATTCTGTAAGTGATTTAATTTACAGTGTAGGATACTTGGCTAAAAACAGCACCATGTCCAAGAAATGCAACCAGTTTGAAGTGGATTGAAAATTACAAATTAGTCGGTCTGCAGAAGCGTAGAAATGACCATCCACAGTAGGTCTTTTTGCTGTTCTTTTGAGGATGGGATTTGACTGCTCTTTATTCAATATCTTTGTCAATACATTTTGAAAAGTATAAAATCCTTCTTGACTAAATTTATTGATAAGAAATAATAATATTGAGACTCCTCTTGATTGCCTCGTAAATTATTACAGTTGATCAGCACAATTTATTTTTTTTAAGTCTTTAAAGTTAATAAAAGGTCATATTTCTGCAGCAGAAACATATACTCAATAAATCAGTGATTCTGAAAAGCATTTAAGGATCAAAATAGTAAATGAATTGAACATGACTGGGATGCTTTTGCTAATTAGTCCAATGCAGTTCTTGAGCTATAATTCTGGTAGTACTGATTAAAGAATATAGGCACAGTGTTTCCTTTGAGTATAGCACCTAGTTTAATGATTGCTAGTGAATTGCGTTCATTATAGCTGTAAGAAATAATTAAGAAAAATAGGAAAGGATTTAGAAGAGAAATAAAAGAACCCAAGTGAACAAATACCTCCTTTGCATTGGGAAATTTAATAGAGACAGTCTAGTTAGTTTATGAGAGATGAGGTGGTGACTTGATTGGTTTGTAAATATTTGAAATAAGGTATTTCTATAGAAAATATTTGGTGTAACAGACCAAATCTAGCAAGATCAATTAAACTTTTCACACTAAAGCTGGGATTTTTTTTCCTTCCAGGAAACTATTCTGTCACATAAAAATAACATTCGATTCAGTACAATAAATAGAATCATAGAATGGTTAGAGTTGGAAGGGACCTTAAAGATCATTGAGTTGCAACCCACCTGCATGGGCAGGGACACCTCCCACTAGATGAGGCTGCTCAGAGTCCCATCCAACCTGGCCTTGAACGCCTCCAGGGATGGAGCTTCCACAACTTCTCTGGGCAGCCTCTTCCAGTATCTCACTGCCCTCACACTTAAGAATTTCCTCCTAATATCTAACCTGAATCTCTTCTCCTTCAATTTAAAACCATTACTCCGTTTTCTTTCACTACAAGCCCTTGTAAAAAGCCCTTCCCCAGCTTTCCTGTAGGCCCTCTTCAAGTACTGGAAGGCCACTATGAGTTCCCCCCAGAGCCTCTCTTCTTCAGGCTGAACAACCCCAACTCCTTCAGCCTGTCCTCATAAGAGAGGTGCTCCAGCCCTCAGATCATTTTTGTTCCCATCATCTGGACACGTTCCAACAGGTCCACATCTTTCTTGTGTTGGGGGCACCAGAGCTGGACAACGTATTCCAGGTGAGGTCTCACCAGGGCAGAGTAGAGAGACAGAATCACCTCTCGATCTGCTGGCCACAGTTCTTTTGATGCAGCCCAGGATGTGGTTGGCCCTCTGGGCTGCAATTGCACATTGGTGGCTCATGTCCAACTTTTGGTCCACTAGTACTCCCAGGTCTTTTTCCACATTGCTCCCCTCAAGTGTGTCCTCCCTCAGCCTGTATTAATATCCTGGGTTACCTAGGCCCAGGTGCAGGACCCTGCACTTGGTCTTATTGAACCTCATAAGGCTCACCTGGGCCTACTTCTCCAGCTTGTTCAGGTCTCTCTGGATGGCATCCCGTCCCTCTGGATGGCATTCTGTCCCTCTGGCATATCGACTGCACCACCCAGCTTGGTGTTATCAGAAAACTTGCTGAGGGTGCTCTCAATGCCACTGTCAATATCATTAATGAAGATATTAAACAACACTGGTCCCAATACGGACCCCTGAAGGACACCAGTTGTCACTGTTTTCCATCTGGACTCAGAGCCATTGACCTCTACCCTCTGGATGTGACCATCCAGACAGTTCCTTATCCACTGAACAGTCCACCCATCAAACCCATATCTCACCAATTCAGAGAGAAGGATGTTGTGGGGGACCGTGTCAAAGGCCTTGCAGAAGTCCAGATAGATGACATCCACTGCTTTTCCCTTGTTGACTGATACTTTATGAAATTCTTGGACTTGTGTTTTAGAAAAGGTCAATAGATAAAATGTCTCCTTTCAGCCTTAGTATGTGTGGTATCTATGAGGATGAACATTGTTTGCACATTGTATTCTTAATTGCCCAATTGATTGCATTTTTATTTGCTATTGTTTTCACTATGGTGGAGACCAGAAGCCGTAGTTCTATCAGAGTGCTCAGAAATTGTTTAGCAAGTTTAAAAAGTGCTGCTTTAAAGTTAGCTGGAAACAGAGGATGAAACCCTTAGCAGCAGCCTCAGTCTGTTTGTGGGCTTTTAGATGGTAGTCTCCAGCTCTCTGAGTAAAAAGCACCAATTGACAGTCAAACAGAGAATTACATTATTCCCCGGCAGGCACATTTTTCCCAGCATAGATGCAGACTACTGAACAATTTTATTAGCATAATAATATGAAAATTCCTCACAGATATAAATACATGATTTGATGAAAGCTGTTACTCCACATCAATATTGCTAAACTGACAACTGTAATGACCACACCTCAGGATTTTTCAGGTACTGTGGAGAACTGTTTCTTTCCCCACCTTGTCCAAAGGCATATCTTAAAGAAGCTTTTCCAACTACAGTTGATTTTGTTTGGGGTGGGATTTCTATGGAACGTCTCCAGCACTCTCATATCTTTTTATAAATTCAGTTTCCCTCAAATACAGGGGCAGCATGAAAAGATGCAGTCGGTAAAAGAATTAAAATCCCAGTTACTGTTGCTTGGGAAAATTATTACTGTAATATCCTTTTCCCCATCAATAGAATGTTCTGTTATCAAAAAGCATTTGTCCCTGGGGTTTCTGAAGCCAGGGCTAATCCATCAGGCATGGAGTGCCATTGATAATTGTCACAAGCCAATGGAATGCACAATGATGTAATTGTAGAGGAGGTAGCAATTCCTACAGTAGTGTGACTTCCCTCCTGAATCCCAACCCAAACATAGGTTCTGATGTTTGCCCAAGTATGAGCAACACGCATCTCCTCTTGAGACACTCTGGTGTTTAGCACTTGCTAAAATTGTAAGCTCTTCAATTGCAAGTGTGAAACAGCAGAATTAATTTCTTAGGCAGTTTTCTTAGAGATAGTAGATCAAATGATGGCTAATAGAGGATCAGAGTCAAGCTGTATGTTGAAATTTTGTCTTTGTAGCTACTGCGCTCTTGAATACCAAGTGCTTTTTGGACTAGGACACCACTGCGGTAACCTTCCTGTAGTGAGGAATGAATATTCACCACTGTTTGAAACCAGAATCCACATTTCAGTTCCTTGCCAGGAATGAAATTTCTGACAATTCAGGGAAACCTGTTATCCTTAGCATCTTTTCTCTTGGGAATAATATTGGATGATTCTGCTGAGTATGTCCATTGCACATGGCAACATTAGCATTTGGGACAGGCTCTTCTAAAGCAGAAGGGTGGTAAGAGAATAGCTTGAACATACAGATTTTGGATGACAAATCAGAAAGAGAAAGTTTTTCACTTTATTTTGGTTTAATTTTTTTTTTCCATATCCACTCAAGTAGCTATAAAATAAAAATACCATACCCAGGATCAAGTTTAACTTCTGTTTGTTTCACTGACACTGGAGCGGAATTGTAAGAATGAGAGAAGATGATGTAGAGTTTGAGGAAGAGATCTTTCTCATCTGCTGTTTTTTGCTGTACAGTAGAGTTAATGAGGCCTAGGAAACCAGTGGCTCAGTGATGACAGGCTGTATATTTTTAGTGGAAAATGTTGACTTCCTTTGGAATAAGGATTAGCAGTTTTCAAAGCTGTGTGAAATGTTTGGGCTCAAAAGCATGCCGAGATTTTAATGTGATTCAGTGCAAGCTACCAAGCTGTACTTGATGTCTTTTTACAAAAAATACTATTGAATATTACTTATCATTTCACATTGCTAGTATTGCTTTTCAAAAAGAATATTAGAGTCACAGTAGTGCCCTTTATAAATGCATCTGGTTTTGCTTGCATTGGCGTACTTGTACAATTAACTAACTCCCAAATTGGTTTTCATTTTCAAGAGCTGATGGCAACAGTCAAGTTCTGAATTGTTCAGATTTTGCGAGTTGGGCTCTGGAGATCAAAGAGTGATGGAGGTGAATTACTTGATACATCTGTGTTGGCAAAGCATGACCATTTATGTCAATACCAGTATAGATCTGTGTCACCCAAAGAAAAGACTGAATTTTATGGACATTTTAGAGAGAGATTTTCTGTGTATATTTTCCTAAGGGAGTTCTCCATGAAGTTTCATAGCTCCAGAGTGTGTGTATATATTTTATGCTTGAAGTAGACTCTAGTCTTTAGCATATGGTAGCAATATTAATTTGTGTTTTGTAATGTGGCCATTAGTAAACAATCCTTCTCATCTGGTGTGGTTTCTGTAACAAAGAAGTGAGCTGCTGTTGGTATTACTGGTTTCATTTTAAATCAGTATGGTCTGTCTGAAATCGGAATTAATTGTACTATTTATTTTAGTAAAATAAGCCCCTTAAAGCACTCCAGGAATTTTTCTGTCCATCTAGTTACAGAAATCTGTTTATAATTATTCCCAAGAACTTTCAATGCCAGTAAGACAGAATAAGTTATATTACTATAAAAATTGTTTATTTGAAGAAAAACATCATCTAATGTCTTACATAGGTGTCATATTTCTTCGGTGGGGAAGGCAAAAGGTAATAAAAAATTACAGAGATAGCCTGTAAAATTTGAAATTTAAAGATAGCATTGCTGCATTTTATAGATTATAGCCTTTCATAAGAATTACCAAAATTTGTCTTAGAAAAATGGAAGAGACAAAGTTATTTTAAATGGAGGTTGTTTAAAACATTTTTAACATGCTCTTTTTGCTAAGTAATTCTAATTCTATCATTCATGTTAACACTCTCTGAACACTCACTAAGGAGGTCTTATCTTCAGAAACCCAGCTGCTCTTCAGCTCATAACCTAACAGCTTATGGCTTAATAGTTGTTTTTTGCTTTATTCCTTCAGTCAGTCCTGGCTCTTGAAGAAGCCAATTTAAAGAATGGAGCCTAATTATTCTCCACTAAATGGAAATGCCTCCTGTTGGCTTAAAACTGCTGTTGTTCTCTTTTTCTACCGTAGTAATAATGGTGAATCCTCTTTATTTGCTACCCAAATATTTTTCCTTCATCTGTTGCTTTCTTCCAGGGTTCTTTTTTTCCTCCCCAGCATCTAGTTTATTTATAGCATTCTTTTCTGATAAAGCTTCTCAAGCCAACATGGATCTGATAATATGCATGCATCTTCAGTGCTTATGGACAAAGTAGCTGCACCTTTCCAAAGTTGGAGGGATGCACAAAGACCACTGGCTCTTCTCAAATTTGTTTGTCTTTTACTGTGTTCTTTGGTTTCCATAGCAGAAATGCCTACTCTGTTCTTAAGGCTTTTTTTTTTTTTATCACTAGGATCATCAGTGTTCACTTCAAACACATTTTTTTCTGTCATATTTTCCTGTTTTTTTACTTCTGACTCATTCAGAGAAAAGGAGTTGGACTTTAAAAATTAACAAAAAAATAAATACAATTTCTGTGGTCGCAGGCATTCCAGTGTAATGAGATTTTTGGCACATATTGATTTAAATCATTACGTAGGAGAACGTGTTTTAAATAATGCATTTATTAATTGTCTCATATTTGTATTTCATTTCCTACAGAAAAGTAAATTAATATTGTTTTGTAAATTATAAATTTATTATCCTCTAAATAAAGCCTGTGTATCAACTTTAGTATTATTTTTTGCTAATAAAGTGAATAGACTGCAATTTTAGTATTATTTTTGCTAATAAAGTGAATAGACTGTGCAAATTATTAAGCAATTATATAAATTGACAATGTATTTAGATTTTTGATGTTTGTATCTTTAGATCTTCTACTTTTTTAAAATAGGCAATGATATCTCTTATTTACTGGATGGTTAAGCTTATAGCCATGACTTGTGTCAAACTGGTTTTAAATGCTAATTTAATTAAAACATGGAAAACAATATTTAAAATAGTTTCTTACCATTTTAAGCTACTGGATATATGAAGGAAAATGTTTATGATGTACGAAATAGATTTTAGAAAGGAAGTATAATTTTTTTTTCTAAATTAAGTTGACTTTCTCCAATCACCATGTCATTTTACAATTTTTAAGCAGTGGATTTCAGCCTCACATACCTAATTCTTTTATTATAGACTACAGGAGAAGTTGTTTTTTCAGGACTCTGAAGGAACTAGGTTTGGTTTGCACTGAACCGAACCAGCCTGGAGTGAGGTATTCCTTCTGTATCCACAGAAGAGATTACAGGGATGAAAAGCTATTTATTGTTTCAGTGGGTTTCAGTTCCAGTTGCTTCACCCACAAGAACAATCCCTGTTCTTTGGTTTAGCTTTGTCATCAAAGCTTTAAGGAAACAGAAGCAAAAGAAACCAATAGACTGATAATTTTTTAATATAAAATTGAAGTAATGGTAGAAATAAGAAGTACGGCCTCTAATAGAACCTGTGACAATGTCATAGTTTACTGTTAAAAGAAAAATTAATGGAAGAACAAAATTGATAGAGAAGTATGTTTATTTTTATTCCTGTACTGTGTCATGACTGTGACATTAACAGTTGTAGTGTTGAGCATCATCAGTTAATGTTGCCAGACGTCTCCAGGATGAACTTTATCACCCAAATAAATAGGGGAGACTCTTGGATTATGTCCTTAATCAGAGTAATGAACATCAGAATTTCCCATTTTAACAAGAAGGTAATAAGAGTTGCAGTCATCTGGAGAAGAGGAATAGGTTTTTCATGAGAGGTCATGTTGTATTCTCTCTTAGGAGAGGCACTTAATTATATAACAGTTTTCATTCTTTAGGCATTTTTAATTTTTTTTTCTTCGCTCTGTAACTCTGGGGTTTGTGTGCTCACACTAGTTCTGTTTTTTCTTCAGTTCTTTGACTCTCAGACTTTGTCAGAAAACAGTCAAAAAGTGCTCTTTGTAAGAATAGACAAAAGCTGGATAATTTGAAATGTCAGGTTTTTATTTTGGTTTAGGTGTTCTTTGTCTCAGGAGCTTAGCTATTGCAGTGATTTAGGTTATATAAACCAGCTATTGTTTGTTTTCTGCTGACACTTTGCTGCTCCTTTAAGCTTTTGATAGTAAGCTTTGCTCATCATGTGGAAAAGACTTATCCAAACCAGGTGATGCTGTAAACTAAGAACCTGTCTTGTGTAGCAGCTTCTTTAAATATTTTGATAAATTCTTCAAGTATAGGGGAAAAAAGTGACAAATATCAGTTTCAAGTCTTGTAACAAAATCAGATTTGTCTTACCTGCCAATGAAAATTTTAACCTGATATGAAAATTATCTTGACATAATGCCAATGCCATAAAACAGAGTGCATTCTCTGTGAGGTAAGAATTATTTTTTTGTTCACTGTGAAAACCAGTTTAATGCAAATTTTAGCCAAAACACATGCATCTTATGGTGGCCATTCATTTCTGGTAACTAAATTATCTCTATCTTTTTTTCTTATAAACACAAAAAAAGATCACAATATTTCTTCTGTGAAACATTGCTAAAGGCAAGGGGGTTTGAATGCTACTTCAGGTGTCTGCTCATTCCACTGAAGGATGGGAGGAGAAAACCATAGGCAAACAGAAACATAGGGCTAAAATTATTTCTGACACGTCTGTGCTGCTGCTTAGAGTGTCTTCAAACTCTTCTGGTAGATGTGCAAAGTATGGCAAACCTTGGAAAAATATATACATGGAAACCAGCTTTGAGCAGCACTTGAAGACGGACTTGAAATGAGTCAGCAGAGGAGAATGGAAAAAAAGCTGCTAATTTCTGGATTCATGCTAGTGCTGTTTTAGCTGGGCTGTCCCAGGACACTAGTGAGAGTAATAGTAAGGCAAGGCATGAAGGGTGGAAAGCTTTTTACAGCCCTTTTAGTCAAACTTTCTGACTACCAGGACTAATAGGATCCTCCAGCTATTTTCATAGCTTTCATATTTGTTTAGTAAAGCTGTTTTTCTAAAAACATGAATCATGTTTCACTTTCTTTTTAACCAGGAGATTTATTCCGTCTCTCACATGACATGTATTTAAAAGGTATTTTAATGCAAGTACTGTAGTATTTGTTCATTAAAACATGTATTATTTAGAAGGCTGACAAGTAGCAGTGTGTATTACCTGAGAGACCAAAATTCCTCTTTGCAGGATATTCCAGTCTCCCCGTTAAACAGGAAAGTGTGTGTTCTTTGCTTTACCAAGAAGTCCTTAGAAAATAGATGAGTCTGGCTCCTAAGAAGCCATTACAATCTGGCGTGAAGTTACATATCTATAAATATTTCTAGAACACAGGGTCATCAGTGTCTCTTGTATAAATTCACATTCAGACACATATTAATCCATTAAAAAGGTCTTGGTGAGTAAAATAATTTTTGTCTAGCTTTTGTGTGAAAACCGTAGTTAAACTATTTCCATTACCTTTCAGGACCTGAAAGGCAAAATACGCAAGTCCTCCAGAACTGCATAGAAAGGGTATGATGAGGTACAAATATTTGTGAAGCAGTGCATTTATTTAGAATATGGCTGGATTTCCAGCTCCTGTGGAGCTCAGGATTAGTTGCATTTCTTAGAGTGAGCTTTTTTGTTTTCCAGGCACTTGCCTTTTTTTTTTTTCTTTTTTTTTTCTTTTTTTTCCCCTGTCCTCAGGACTTTCCAAGATAGAGGGAAGATAACCCCCATAACAGTATTCTGATTTTTTATTTTTTTTTCTTTATGTAAAGTTTGCCCAAAGCAGACATCTGAAGAAATGTCTTCCAATCGTGATTCGAGCCTTACTAATGCACCGGTGCAAAGCAAGCTAGTATCTTCCTTCCAGCAGCACACAAAGAAAGCACTTAAGCAGGTAAGTTTCTATCGACTGATAATCAATTGGTTTCCCTGTAGCATCTGTGTCGGTCTTACACAAGTAAGATCTCAATAGACTTTCAAGGCATTTCTGAGGATTTTTAGTACTTTGTTTAGTGGTGTATTGCAGGGGCTTTTCCTTCTCTTTTTTTTTTAACTGATGGTGCAGTCCTGCTATTTATTATGAGACTGATGGGTTTTTAAGTGCTTTTCAACTAAGCAGAATTGTTTATATGATCACATCCCCGCTTTTCCTATGTAAGCATTTGTGTTGGAAATTTTATGTGAGGCTTGTAATAAAAAAAAAAATACTTGAAAGAAGTTCTGCAGATAGGTAAGAATCTGGATGTACTTGCTGTTCAGTTTTTCTTTATGGTCTGTTAAATAATTTTTCTTTTATACTGTATTATACAGAGTACAAAAGTGGCGTAGTTTTTGTGTGTCAAATAACGCATTATTTGGATGATTTAGGTTGCATGATAAATAGCAAAGCTTGGCAACAGAAACTGGGTATTGAAAGTCAGATATGAACTGAAAGCATAACAATATGAAAATTATTTTTCAACAGTGCCAAATCAGTTCAGCTTACAGCTGGGGAAATGAAAAAGAAGAACAAAAAAATTATTATTATGTCCTCTCAATTTCGAGTATGTAGGAATTGTTACAGTCTTGTAAAAACCTTAAAACAGAAATACAACGTTTCTAAGGTGTTAGCTTAATGACATGACATTGCTTCAGTTTTTTCTCATAACTGCTCTCTTAGTTATGGTTAATGGAAGTCTAGTATTTAATGGGGTACTCTTTTGCAGAGTTGTTGATTTAGGCTTAAGTTAAGTAAAGCCTATCCACAATCACCTTCTCAAAACACTTAAGTATTTGTGCTTAGTTTTTCATGCGGTTTGACTTTAAATCCACTAAAATTAATAGACCTTTATAATTTACATAGGGTTATCTTGTACTTACAGGCTTTGAGGACTAGAAAGAATTGTTAGGTTGTGGACTCACATCTGTTTGGTCAGGAAAATTGAGCAGCTCACTAACTGTGTGGGTAGTTGTGAAAAATACACACTCTTTGGAAATTTCTACCAAGATCTTTTGCAATGCATGAACTTTCTTAGGCTTCAACAGAGTGGGCAGAGGGAAATGAGGGGGAAAAAAGAGTGAAGCCACAAATGTTTGAACTTGTGTAACTGTTTAAACTCTACCATTTGTCAGTTAGCAGATGTATAGCGTTGAGAATAATTTTTTAAAGGGCAAACCAATCAGAATAGCTTAATTAAAATAAAAAATGATAGCATTGATGGAAATATTTGAAAACATTCCCCAAGGCAGTAAAGTAAAGCAGCATCAGAAAGTTAAGTAATCCATAAAAACAAATCAGTTTTAATTAAGTTGATGGTAATTAGATCCTGTACTTCAGAGTATGAGAGTAGTATTATTACAGCTATGAGTAAAATGTTTTCTCTATATTCAGAATTAGACAAATGGACATTTGTATTGTGCAATAGCAGAGGATTTTTGCTTTGTTTTCTGTAAAGTTTGAGGTATTGGCTACTGCCATATGCGCACTGCAGATTTGATTTAATTTGATATTGTAGCAGAGGTGAATAAACTTAACAGTGATTTTATTTATAAAATTGCTGTTGGGAATGTACTCTTTAAATTTCCAATCGTTCTGTTGCTTTTATGGATACATAATACCTGAAATTTGTACAAAGAAGAACCTGTAGTACTTTTTAGACAGTTGTATGCAGTGCTCCTCCAACTGATACTGACTTACTGGTATCATGCTAAAGTAACAGATGAGCCATCATCGTGCTCGCAGAAAGTGCCTATACTATATAAACATATATATACTGCATATATGTTGTAATGGGGTCGTCCCTGTATATTGTGGGTTTTTTTTCTATTACTAAATGGTCTTCACAGAATGCAAACATACAAGATAGTCTTTCAAACAGTTTCCTACTCAATTGATTTAAAAACAGTGGCTTCTTCACATTAACTTGGTCTTGTGTCTATTTGTTTTGTAATCCATTACAAAGGAAAGTTGATAATGTGCAGTACTGCTTGAAGATCTGAGCTAGACTTAGAAGATTTTCTCCACTGTTTATCTACTTATCAACCACTCGTCATATGTAATTCTCTTTAGTATTATATGCTGGATTTACATATGATTTGATTTTTTTATGAATTCTAGAGATATATTCCTGGGTTTAGATTGCAAAGAGCAATCTCACATTTTCTTTTAACAGCCTGCATTTTAGGATGTTCTCATGAATCAAATTAGTCACAACACTACATTTCTTGACCTATGCTAGGAGCTTGAAGGAAAGGGCATTTTCTGAGCCCTGGCTCTTGGTCTTGACTTCTCTCAGGTAGCAGTGGATCCATGTTACTTTGCAGGGGCTAGGAACGTTTGCAGTTGCAGTGGACTCTCACAAGGTCTGTGTCACAGTTCAGACCTTATCTCCTCACCTGTCAAAGGCTGGGCTGCCATTTTGGTTTGGAAACTTTCTAACCTTACTGCCTTCCATAGTGTCCTTGCTGGGAGAAAGTTTTTGAATGTTTTGCCACTGAACGGGCTTCTTTTTCGTTTCTGAAAGAGTTTCAGTTTTGCTCTTGTGTAGTATCTGAGGGTAATGTCCAACAAAATAGTTCCCATTCATAAGGATTTAGACAAAGAATCTATGGTGTAGAGCTGCCTTTTATGCTTGGCTTTCTGATGGCAGATATTAAAGATTTCTGTTTCCCTTTTCCTGTTGGAAGTGCTTGGGTATGTGTGCCCAGCTGTTGCTGATCTAGTGCATTTGAAAAGAAGGTTTATGGCATGCTGTCACATGCTGATTTCCTGTCAGTACTGATCAGTTCCATACTGATTTACTTCATTTTCACACTCGAGAGTTTTGGCAAGCCTATCTATGTAAGGATCTCTTCCTGGGAAAGTACCGAACTACATCTGCATCTGCTAGCAGTGGTACACAGTCACACTACTGTGTGAATTATTCTTACTCTGGACCTAACCCAAGTACGGACATCAAGTCATGGCATAGTATCTACCATGCTCCTCTCTGGTCCAGTTTCTGTTCCATTGACTTGAGGTGATACTTTTTCTGGAATTCTTCGCTATGTACAGATCTGTCTGTATCTATCAAGATGTTCTTGGAACATTTCTCAGAAGAAACAATCATACCTGCAAACTGACCTCATGTAGGTAACACTGAGCATGTGTGAATATCCAGGACATTGAGGTGATATTAGTGTCTGTTGGACTCTGATAGCCAAGTGTAAGAGCTCCTTGTCCAGCAGTGCACCAATTGTTTCCTGGGGCAGTACCAAGAGAGGATAAAGAACTTTTGAAGATGCACTGTAACAATGTCTGGGATAATAGTAGAGCTCCCAGATGTGGAAGAAAATCCTGCCTCACTTTTGGCACTTTGGAATCAGCACCAAGAAGGGTACCCATAAATTTTCTGTTGGGAGAAGAGAAGGATACTCCATTCAGACTCAGAATCTGAATACAGACCAGGACATGTCTGAGACTGTGCTGGGCATCCAGATCTCTTTGTAGAGACAGAAACTCCAGAGACAGCAGCCAAGTGGGTTTGGGAGGAGAGAAGCTCAGGAAATAAGGGAATCTACACAAGGTATGTTACTGACATTGGTTTATTTTGTTTTTCTTAACTTTGGGCGTTGTCTGCATGCTTGGTGGCTGGGTTCAAATATGTGCCACTATTTTGTTCATAAAGTGGGTAGATGCAGGTTTGTTATGGAGAAGGAAGGCACCCATCCATATGATTTGTTCTTACAGTAGAAGTGGCAACTCCACACCCCTCTTTTTCCAGTGGATGCTGTCAGGCCCCAGGCAGTAAGAGGGCTGTGGGGAAGTTATGGTTTGGCTCAAAGTGTTGCTTCTGAATTATAGGACATTAGACCTGTACAGCTCCTAATAACATTTCAGGCTGACTTTTCTAGCACAACTGTAATGATTATTAGAACCAACCTACAACCTGAAGCAACAAGAGACTAAATTTCAGAGCAGAATGGTGTACAGTGTAATTTAGCCCTGGTTTACCCAAATTCACAGGACTAGTTTATCAAGATTTCTTTGTCTGTTTTTTTAAGGACACAGGTGTCCAAGTGCCTAGGTTGGCACTGAAAGTAAAATCCTAATCTCCCTTGATGCTGGTGTGGATTTGCTTTCCTGTCTTCAGCTCAGGCACACTGCTTATCTTGCTTTGAGAGAAGAACAAGAGCAAACTCACCAGTCTTGCTCCCTCCACACTCATTCTCTTAGGACTTCTTTCCTTGACTACAGCCAGATGCAGGTTATCTTGAAGCATTTTGCTGTCTGTAGAAAGTAATCCAGTCTGAGTCTGTCTGTGGTGTCTTATCCTTTGACTCATTTGAGCAATCGCTCACTCACACGTTCTGATATAAGCCTGATATATTTGCCTGCCCTCCTTTACCTTCCTTGCCCCCCAAAGAAACAAAGATGACAGATGAGATCATTATGATTATGTCCTTATCAGTTTAGAATTTGAGCACAGGGTGTCTTCCTGAAAGGCTCTGAAAATCCACTGTGAACTGAGAGGTATTTTTTGTACTGAATTCCTTGGTATAGAGAGTTTGCTGCAGTTTCTCAGTGTCTCTGTTAACCATTTTCCTATGTTTCATTTCAGATGCTGCAAATTTACCAAGGCCACAGTTGGAGAATTCTGGCTCCCTAGCTGCAGCATTTGATCAGATGTCTGGCGACATAAGTGATGCTTCTTGTCAAATTTTCCTGTCAACAAATGGAAAACAAGGAAAACATATTGCTTTTTGGCTTCTAGAGAGACATGGGAAGGGACAGAGGAATTTACAAAATACATTCAGGAAAATGGAAGTTCGAAGATGATAATCTAAACTGATTTTCTGATTGTCAAGACAAGTCTAGGGAAGAGGACAGAGAAACTATGGCAGGGAGACTGCATAATGGGGAAAACAACCTGGAAGAGCAAGAGTTCCAGCAGGAGCTCTTCAGGGAATACATGCATTGCCCGAAGGCAGGCTGCACGGTATGTCCCTCTAAAGGTCCCTATGCATGGGCAGCATGTACCAGCTGCTCAACACAGTACTTTGGTATGACACAAGACAGTGTTTTGGGGACTTTCTTCTGGTCCTCAGCCCTTTACAGGAATCCATACAATCCCTGTAATCTTTTTTGTACCCCTTTGTAACCAGCTCCCAGTTGCTGAGGCATTCTGCTTGTTTGTTTTTCCTCTGGGTTTTTTTGCATAGCATGCTCTGTGCAGCTCTCCTGCATGTTTTCTGTTTTAATAAATGTGATTTCCATAATTTCTTACTCTGAGAAAATAATTTTGAAGCAACTTTAGAACAGTACTGTGTTGAAGTGTGGTTGCCCCTCTACCACCCCACTGTAGGACAGTGTCCCTTACCTAAAATATGTCCTGGCATGAACATTACCTTTGTTTAAATCTACCACTGCTACGTGGTGGAATATCCTTCCCAAATACAGGTGGAAAGCACTCTCTTTGTTCTACTCTGTAGATACAGTTGCTTGTCCCAAGTCTCAGACTGGCTGATGATAATGGCCTAGTTCTAAGACTTGCACTTGTCTGACAATGTTTTTCTTTAACTAACCTGGGGAACTGTTTAAGATGGGTTGGTCAGTGCTACTGTATTAATGAAAAAGATCATCACTGATCACTGGAGATGCAATTCTCATTTTATTTGGTGCATAGCGGTCAACCTTTTCCAGGGATTTTACTTGATTTTTCCATATAGTGGCAGTTGGGTGTCTAAGTTAATAACTTCTTCTTGGCTTGTTCTTATGAAAAGAACAGCTTTTGATTTGAATAGTTTATAACATGAATTTATACTCAGGTGAAAATGAATCATGCCTTGATTTTGACCTGCATCCTAGAAATGGTTGGCCTTTTCAGGGAAAAACAGGAACTGCAGCAGCTCACAATTCTTCAGAGCTCTAGGTAGCCTCCTACAAAATGCTGACAAGCAGTTATCTACAAATTTTGTTCCAGGAGCTGTTGAGTAAGGTCCCCAGAAGGCGATGTGCTCAGGGTGTGTGGGCACCTGGTAGAACCCAGGATGAAACAGAAATGTAGAAAGGCGTTACACTGTAACTGCTTACATTAGTGCAGTGTAAATTGAGCACCTGTTTCTCTGAGAGGTAATATGACAGGATATTTTATCTGGACCATGGCAGCCTAACCCTGAAGCCTCCTCTGTATGCTTTGGACCCTGTGCAGAGCGTGTTTGCAAATTTGACCTAAGGGAAGATATTGATTACTGTTTTAAGATTCTGTATTGACATTGCTATCTTTATTTTAGTTTGTTTTTAAATTGCTTTCTACAAACTGTTTCCTTACCTTCATGTGCTTTGTTGTGCCAAGAAACAGATTTCCCCATGAAGCACAGTACTTACCAGCTCATAGATATTACTGCTTTAATACCACACAAACAATTTTACAAAAATCCAACACTCTTCTCTTTGGAAAAAGTGTCACTGAGTCAATGCATAATGCCGTTATCATCCCCATTCACATGCGAGTCAGAACAGATGTTGAACACATCACATTTTTTTTGTCCTTACTTGTTTCCGTGATTGGGAAAGCAACAAAAATGTTTACTTTGCAGTCTGTCATGATCTGCAGCAGCTCTGGCTGTGAATGCATTATTGTACCCCTGGAGAATATAGTGCTGGCTTGCAGTGGTACAGATACGCACACAGATACACACTTGTCTCTGCACCATGAATGTCCAAAAGCTTTAGTTCAATGTTGTTTAATATACACATTAAAAGTATTAGAGGAGTTTGAAAATAAACCCTATGTGTCCAAGCATCCAACCTGGTGTTCCAGCACTATGCTTCATCTCTAAACAATTGGTTGTGTATGCTTGGCACCAATACTGTTATGTTTGGTGTACAAGTCTGGCTGGAAGTAAATGAATTTGCTCTGTGCTTTGGAAATGGCACTTTGTACTTGGTAGCTGTTTCAAAAAGATGTCTTTATTATTGTTTTGATCTTACATTTGCATGTTTATAACAAAGTACTTTTCATGTATGTTTAATATAAGAAGTAGAGGCATCCTAAAAACAATAATGTGTTTATTCTTTGTAATTTGTGGTGCTTACTGTTTTATTTTAACTACTGTGTGTATCCATGAAACAGGTTGCCACTGAGAAATTTTACTTTAATAGAGACACGGGAATTAAAGGCTGTTAATTTTACTAACAAAATGAATGTGAGAGATAGGACAAAGAGAGAAAATTATGGTGATGTTAAGTGAATCAGTGATAAACTATAAATCTGTTTCATCTTTGCCCATTTGGGATCCTTGCCCATGATGTAGAGTTGTTATTTATTTTGTGCAACAGACTTTTCTCCGAGTATCATAGCTTGTGTTTTTCACATCGCAGAATGGAAGAATTCCATAGCTTAACATTCCTGATCCATAATGTGTGAAATTTCAAAGGTTATGTTTCATGACGAGTGTTTCAGAATGCAGCCTTGACATTTATGGAAGAAATAGAAATCTGGGACAATGTTGCTTAATGCAACAAAGTGTGTTACATGTCTTTGTTGTTAATAACTTAATTTTTAACGTTTTCAGCATGTCACGCATTGAAGCTCAAATGAAAGGGGTTTTCTTCATTAATGGTTTATCTCTATGTTGCATTTTTTCATTCTGAGTTGAAAAGATGTGGAAAATAAAAAAAATATCCCAAGCAGCAGTAAAATCAGAGCATAGAGCTTGACAATTTGCTTCTGGTGCTCTTTTGGGGTAGTATTTTTCCCCTCTCTTCTTACCTTTTAGTTTATATCATTCCTATTTTAAAGATGACTTCATTAGTTTTTACTGAAGAGAGTCAACCATTTTGTCACACAGGGGAAGAGCTCTTTCCTTTGTTAAGATCAACATTTAGTTGATGAAATTGTGAAATAATAATATGAAATTATTATTCTTAAGAACAGATAGTGGCATTCATGAAACCTCCAAGACACTGCTACACGCCAGCATGTTCATAAATCCAAAAAAAAGAAAAGGAGACTTGGTCTTGTCACCTCTTTATAAAAAACTGCTTGGAATTAGAGGATCACTGTTAATTGCGTGGTGTTTTTCTTTTCCCATCTATCTTCAGAGTTTGTGTTTTCTCATCTTTTTAGTTATTTTGAGTTTTGATTAATATGTTACTTAAAGACTTTGGCAATAAAAATAATTTCATTAAACAAATCAATTATGCCAAGCCCTGTATGATGACCGTGGCAGTGTTATTCAACAGATGGTCACAGGTTCGTTTTTATGAATGGGAATATTGGGAATTCTCCATGCTCATTATGTGCAAGAGATTCACAGATGTCGTTTGCAAATCTGCTTGGGAAAGGCTGGATGTAAGTATTGCATTTTGGGGGTGATTTTAAGAAAGCTTTTAATATTTAACTTGTATACTACATGAACTTTCATTTTCTTACCTTTTTTATTTATGTGCTGTACAGATAGGATGGTAGTTACATTTTCCAAAATACTTCAACAGTTATCAGTTCTAGGAATTTAAAACTTGCAGCTTTTTTCACTCAAGCGTTTAGCACTAAGTGATTTAATACATCTGAAATGTAAACATAGAGTCTCATTAAAGAAAAATATACTTTATGTAAGCTATCATATGTGCTATATGTGTTTCTCTCTTACTTTCCATAGTGAAAATGACACCTTATCATTTGATGAAATCATCTGCTCTTTCTTGTAGATCTGTAGGCAGCACAGCTAGGAGGTTATATATCTCTAAATATGGATGAGATGCAAAAGGCTGTGTTGGTAAAAGATGTCAATGCAGTTTGTGTTAGTTACTGTTTCTGTATCTACAGTGAGGCCTGGAACAATTTTTCTTTGCAATAAATTATAAAATTTCTCGTTTTCTTCAGTGCTGGCTACAAATTTGACTGATCTACTTGTGTTTGTTCCTTTCACCAGAAGAGCCAAAACTAGAGATTTATTTGGTCATGATGACTAGGAAAGCACTAAATTAGCTTTGTGTACAAAAAGCTCAATATAGCAAAGCGTTTGGTGTATGTTTCACTTTGCGTAATCCCATTGACTTTCCAGCTAAGGAGAATTAATCTTGGGATACAAGATTCTTGTCTTATCCTACAGTAGTCTTGTATCCTAAAATTAATATCCCTCAGGCTAAGCGTAGGGAAGTTATATATTCGTCCTCAGCAGAGACTGCATAGTGTGTCCTTGCTGTATATTTAACTCCTTCTGCTGTTTGGCTTTACTAATAACTAGGCATCAGTCAGCAATGTCTCCCTCTGCTGCGTTGCTCCTAGTGTTGTCATGCAAAGTCTTACCTCTGCAAAATTTCAAACCCTGCAGCCTTAAATTCAAAGGAGAATTTAACACAAAATGGTTGCGATTAGCTGGGAATAGTATGTCTCACTAAACAGGATGACAGAGTAAAATCTCAGCCATCTCTCTACCCTGCAAATCAATTATTGGATTATTTACTTGATACTTTTGTACCCTCCTGCCCTGCTTCTTATCTTTCCTTTGACAAATGAAAAGATAGGAAGGCATAGAGACAATTATTTGTCTGTTCTCTGGGCACAGCGGAATTCATTGGCACTTTGTGTTAAAACTTTGACTTAGACTTTTATGTCCATGTGGTTTGTTGTGGTTTTTTTTTCTATTCTACAACCTGTATTTCAGGTGACCTTGTGTGTAGCTTTACTGTCAAGTTGAGTCATCCTGAATAGACTGATTTTCAAACTTATCTATGAGTCCTGCTTGGTGATCAGTTCCTTATGTTGTGAAACGGAGGGAGATGGGGGAGGGATCAGCAGTGAAACAATGAATGTTAGGGAAAAAGAAAGTCTGAAAAGCAAATGGGTGTCAAAGGGAAATGGTATCTGTGCTTGATCCTCACATGTTGAGGTGTTTAGTCCATGGCTCAGAAGTGGGCTACGCCTCAAAATGAATGGTTCTGATAGCAACATTTGCCTGCTCCCAGCTGTGTTTCCTGTTTTTGTGGCTCGAGTGTCTGCAGAGCGCTGGGATCAGCCATGCTTTCTTGCATTAATGCTCTTTGAGGATGGGGTGGCCTGTGCTTCTTGGAAGTGCAACATCAGTTGCATATATGTGTGCTTAAAGGTCCACAAGTGGCCTTCCTGTAACACAAAAGAAGGTAAGTAGTGCACCTGACAAAGACTGGGTACTGCTGCCCTTGCTCCAGCAGTACATGTGCCACCTAAGGTGTACGAATGCTGATTACCTCCACATTGGTGGAGGAAACACTGCTGCTTACTTTTTTTCACTCATGGGAGTTCAGTCTAAAGCATTGAAAATCAGCTGTGAGGCTTTACAAAGAATCTACCTTTGTCATAGTGATTGTATAAACCTTTAAAAAGTTATTTCCTTATGGATGCCAGCAACAAGGCTGTGGTTACTCGTAGAGGTGGAAATTGTCTTGAAAGGTCAGGAGGAAGCTGAAGGAGAACGTGGGGCATCATTTGGGCTCTTACTCATTTGTCTAGGGAAGATGACACCAAGGTTGGATATTTCTTCTATTTGTTATTGTCTCAGTGGTATTACTATTAAATAAGAATCACCTGGTTTGACACTTAACTTGGCAGGACTGTGCGCTGAGGGTAATTTTTGGAATTTTGGGGCATTTTTGAGAAATGTTAATATTTTGGAATTTTCCGTCCACAAGTCTGGCTGTACTTGCACAATCAATACCAGTGTGAATTTCCTGTTTCAAAAATGTGTGAAGTGTAGGCTGTTCTTCATGGCTTTCTGCCTGCTTCTTTGGTTCAGTGCAGATCTGACCAGTTTCCTCTCTTCGATTTCAAGTGTTCTAATTTGCTTTTTATTGCACAGTGTTTATATGTCTTTTAAGACGTGTACTATAAAAGGGGTTAGTCGACGGAATAGCTTTTGTGTGGCTTGGTGTATTTTATGTTGTGTAGTGTATTATTTAGAAGAATAGAGTGATATTGATTTCTTCTTTTTCCAGCGATTTTTTTTATTGTTATTATTTAGCTGTGTGAACATTTTTGAAAGATATTACAGATTAACTGAAGTTACAGACTTAAACCTCATAAGGCATCAGTCATTCATGCTCACAAACCTACAGGGATCATTCATACTGAATATGTTCCTTGTTGATATAGTATTAGTTTAATAAATCCCCCCCAAGATCATAACATAAATCACAGTTATAAAAAGAGTGCACAGTAAGACTGGAGAAAAGTAGGAGGATAGGAGAGATCTGTATTAAGCCCAGCCCGTTCTGATTAGTTCTGGAATAGTAATGCTTGCAAATGTATTAATTGGGAAGTATTCATATTTGTATGTTTTAAGATCTTTTGAATCATATCTCATTTTCCATATAAAACAGTCTGACAGGTATTTGTTATTTCTCATCTTTCTAAATTTTGTATTACATTATCAACCCTGTATTTGATCCACTTATGAAACACAAAGCAGTCCCAATTGTAGAGATTTATTCTTGTATCATTTTCCCCCAGATTTGCCAGAACACCGTCATGTTCGTGTTCTGAAGGTTAATGCCCAAAGTCAAGCAGACGGAAGCCAAGTGCTGCAAGGTTTCCAAGATTAGGACTGATTCCCTTCACAAAAATAAATGATTCCTGCCATGTTCAGTGATTTTGTGCAGCACTACTCACGGCTGAGTGAGTGCATCAATACTGTAGTCCTTACATGCTGTACATACTGATGACACTCTGTGTTAACTTGATTGACTGAGCAGTATACTGGAGAGGATGCACCTGCGAGAGATGTGCAGACATATATAGTTTTATTCTGGTTTTGAAACATTTATTTTATATTTTTTTACTTGGAAGCCTTAATTTCACATTCCATGGGTTATCATGTTGTGCTGTTAAGGTAGAGCAAACAGTTATGTGCTTCTTTGTTGTCAAAACTGTATTGGAAAATGATCTAAGGTGCATCTTCTTTCTATTTATAACCAAAAGCCTGATTTTTTATTTTAAAGGAAAATGACATAAAGGGGACGAGTGTGAAGTCTGGCAAGTCAGTAGCTATGTAAATTATGCTTATTTTAAGACATTCAGTGTAATGGTAGAGAAATGTCTCATGTCATTCACTTATAAGCATTCTATATTTTGTTATCGTTTTTGTAGGCTTTAAGACAACAGCAGAAAAGAAGAAATGGAGTCTCAATGATGGTAAACAAGACTGTTCCTCGTGTTGTTTTGACACCATTAAAGGTGTCTGATGAGCAGTCGGATTCACCTTCAGGTAAATAGCTAAAGAACCATTTCAAGATCAGCAATAGTCACAGAGCAGTCCTCTGAATCAGCTATGTAGCATACAGAATTTTAAACTGCTGAAATAATATTTCCACTTGGTGGCTTTGTTTAATGTCTTTATTTCCTTATCAAATCTGGTGTCTCAAGGATGGAGATTTCTCTTCAATAAAAAACTGAAGGCGCATGGTAAAATGACAATTGGTAATAGCAGCAGCTTTAAAGCAATGCAAAGTAAC
Organism: Hemiprocne comata; assembly: GCA_020745705.1. Classification (NCBI taxonomy): domain Eukaryota; kingdom Metazoa; phylum Chordata; class Aves; order Apodiformes; family Apodidae; genus Hemiprocne; species Hemiprocne comata. Next base: position 119,120,089 of record CM036587.1, read on the forward strand.
ATTTTATTTGGCTCTGGAACTCTAATGGAGGACCACATGCTGGCATTCAATGCCATAAAAAGAGGAGGGGGGCTGGGGGAGGAAGGCAGGCTTCTCTGTGAATGTGAATTTATGTCTCAATTCTGCATTGCAATACTCGGATCCTTTTGTTAGCTTTTCTTCTTCTTGTACCATGCTTATCACTGCAGCATAACCTTGACCTTACTTCTGGTGGTTAAGTTGCTTGATTTTAAGAGATTTCTATGTTTAACACAAATTGACAATTGTATTTCCAGGCATATCTTTTCTATAAATGTTTCTTCACAGATAAATGATCTTTTTTTCGCCTTTACATTGCTTTGCTGCCCCATAACTTGAGGTTAAAATACTTTTAAAGATATCTCTTGGGTATTATAGGAAAACGTTTTTTTTTATTAGACCAGTGAACATTTTTATTGACTGCAGTGTTCAGTAAACTTCAGTTTTCAGCACTTAATTGATTTATTGAGCTTTTTCTTCCATTTCCTCTGATGATGAGGAATTGTATTGTGGCCAGAAAGGTGTATTGCCTTTCAGCAAGCAGATGTCAATTTTTTTTAATCCTGTTTTTGTTTTGTTTACAGTGTAGGGGGTTCTGGGGGGGATTATTGGTACATGTGCATCAGTATCATGTTTGGTTTTTTTTATTTTTTCTTAAGGGTCTGAATCTAAAAATGGTGAAGCAGATGGCTCTGATAAAGAGATGAAACATGGGCAAAAGTCTCCAACTGGAAAACAAACAAGCCAGCACTTAAAGAGGTTAAAAAAATCTGGTTTAGGTGAGTAGGAGCAAAATAAATGCCTTGTTACTGTAATACTGATATTTTCCGAAACTGTCTTCTCTATACAAGTTTTATTTTTTCAGTTTACCTGTCCCTTTTTCAAACTCATCAGCTGACCCTTTCTCAAGAAGGCATCTTTCTTTCTGGCTACCTGGAAAATCCATGGACATTTTTTTCCCCCCAGAATGGTCTTCTGTAGCTGCTTTTTAAAGTCTGACAGACCTAAGCAGCTGCAGGCAGAGAGGTCATTTAGCAATTAGCTTCTGATTGCTGCATTATGATTTTTTGGGGGCAGAGTGTAGCAAATACTCCTTCTTCCTCATAAATTTGCTTACAATCTAATATGCATTTATTCCCAAAGATAATAGCGTATTTGCTTACATAACTGCCTTATTAGAAGTTAACCCTCTTTTCTTCATTTGCATTATTCCATGCCACGTAGAGATTTGGCATATCATTTTTGGTTGATTCTCTTTCTCAGGTTGATTTTTTGTTCAGTTGGATCTTAATTATTTTGAAGCTACATCTCTTGAGGTTGTAGATACAGTTTGTAGTTTTATTTTCTGTGTTTTTTAGCAAGATTCATGGATGATGATCTGTAATTAATGAAATATTTTCTCTGAAGAGATGCTAAGAGTAAATTCTCAGTAGCTCCATGTGATAGCAGATTTTCCTGCTCTGCATGAAATTTAATTGGAAATGTTCCCTAAGGAGCAGAAAACGTAGTGTCAATAAGACTCTTGTCTTGGCTAAAGTAAAGTAGAATAATTAAAAAGCTGTTCCTTTATCTGTACAAGGACTTTTTGCATTCAGCAGAGTGCTGCATCATTTGGAGAAGTATTTTGCAATTTGGCCATAGTGGAAAAGTTAAACAAGCTTTCTGTTGTCACTGGATCATCCTAAAAATGATTTAATATCTGTATTTGTGGTGATACAGTTGTTCTTCTTTATTTATGATCCAGCCTAGTATTATATTTATAGAATCATAAAATGTCTTGGGTTGGAAGGGACCTCTAAAGGTCATCTAGTCCAACCCCCCTACAATAAGCAGGGACATCTCCAACTAGAACAGATCGCTCAGAGCCCCTTCAAGCCTGACCTTGAATGTCTCCAGGGATGGGGCCTCCAACACCTCTCTAGGCAACTGTCCTGGTTTGAGCCAGGATGAAGCTAATTTTCCTTTTACTGATTTTCTTTTTTTCCTTCAGTAAGCTCTGTTTTAACTAGCAGCAAGTGTTCCAGCTAGTGGACTGATAACACTGGAATGTTTATGTTACTGCTGAGACTCCAAGGTTGCTTCTTAGCTCTGCTGCTACAGAGGCTGCTGGGGCAGGAGAATTGTATCTGTGACCCCCCCATAGGGGAGCTGGACTAGACAGACAGCAGAACTGACCAAAGGTGTTCCATTCCATGTATTTACGTAAGCTCTGAGGAAGGTCAGAGATCACAGAAGACAACTTCCTTCCTGCTTCTTCTTCCCTTCTCTTCCGTCCGTGGCTGGCGTCTGGGAAGGACTCCATCCATCCATCCATCCATCCATCCATCCATCCATCCATCCATCCCTGTCAACCCCTAGGCTCTGACCTCATAACCCTCATAACCCAGCCCCTGTCTGCTCTGCCTTATCTCCTGCCTGCGGGCTGAGACTTTTTGGGACTGGTCACACTAAGGAGAGTGCTGGGGGAGTTGCTGGGGGTGGGAGGAGGCAAGAGGCTTTTGCACATTCCTGAACATGCTTATATGTAATTATACATATAATTAAAGCTGTCTAATTTAGTTTTCAATCCATCTAAGTCTCTCTCCTCATTCTCTCTCTCCTTCCCTACCTGGGTGGGAGGGGGAGGGGATCGAGAGCATTGTTGTCTCTGGTTTATTTGCCGATCCTGAGTGATACCGTGACAGCAACCCATTCCAGTGATCCATCACCTTCATATTAATGAACTTTTTCCTAATGTCCAACCTAAATCTACCCTTCTCTAGCTTGAAACCATTACCCCTTGTCCTATTGTTACATGCTCTTGTGAACAGGTCTTCCCCAGCCTTCTTCTAGGCTCCTTTCAGGTATTGGAAGGTCGCTATAAAGGCCCTCCAGAGTCTTCTCTTCTTCAGGCTGAACAGCCTCAACTCCCTCAGCCTGTCTTCATAAGAGGGCTGCTCCAGCCCTCTGATCATTTGCATTGCCCTCCTCTGGACACTGTCCAACAGGTCCACATTCTTCTTGTGTTGGGGGCTCCAGAGCTGGACACAGTACTGTGTAAAATAGCTGCAAAACAGCTTGAAAGTGCTTCTTAAATATCATAGATTGGTTGTTAAATATGCTATTGCCAGTTCTTGGCAATTGTTTCCTGCAAGCCTTATTGTGTCGCAAGCCCCTGTGAAAGTGTGTTTTGGTTTCATATCTGATCTTTCTGCAGATTGTTCATCAGTCTCACATGGATAGATAATTCTCTGTATCGATCAAATGGCATTATTCCAAACTGAAAATACTCCTTCAGTATTTCAACTTCTGCTATGCTATGTTCAGTTTTAGATTATTTCTCATAACTTTTCTCTACCTATAAGACTGAGATATATTATTTGATACATACATTCCTCCCCATCCTCAGGTATTTCGTCAACTGTTGTCAAGTGATACCAAATGTAAAGTGAATTAATTAAATTTTTTTGTGGATTTCAGAAAAAAATCCTCTGGCCTTTTGGGATACCACACTTGGAATGCAGGGAACTTTGTGTTAGGTTTAAGGGTTTCTGTTCTTGTACCTGCTGAAATGTTTCTCTTATAATATTACTAGGGATACTAATAGTACAGTTGTTGAGCACCTTTGAGAATAGGTCCAGTGTCCTATATAGTGCACTATGCAGCTCCAGACATCGTTGGATTGTCCAAAGCTGCTCGTCTGTCCAACATTCACTGCTTATTGTGTTTGGTAGAATTTCTGAGTGCCCATTAAATATTATTACTTTTTCCCATTTTAGTTAACTGATTCTGCCAACTATGTAATTCCTATCCTTTTCCTATTCTGCTTTTTATACTGTGATGTAGAACTACAGTGCTCTCCATCCTTCTCTGAGAAGAGACTAATCTCTTATTTTCTAAGGCTGTAAGCATGGGTTTGTCTCTCATCTTTCAGGTTCTGTTTCCCCCAAACTCTGGTAGCATCTATGTAAGGATTCAAAATGTCTTTTTCTGTGGAAAACAATGTAAAAACCATTGGCATACATTTTGTCCTAACTCCTCTCAGAGCTATGCAGTAGTGGCATACTCTAGTCATATTCCACAGAACTATTGCTTTCCATATTACTCTTGAAATGCTTCGCTAAATCTGATTACAAACTTGAGAGCTGCAATAAAGGTCCTAAACAAGCCATAGGAATGGTGCAAGAGAGAGAATTTGTGGTTCTTCTGAACAGATTTTGTTTTTTTAAGGTATGGCTGTGCTGGCTATCCACAGTGAGTTACTGGCCTATCATCCTAGGAATAATATACATATTTCTTCCACAAGTTGATACTAAGGGTATAAGGTATTTATCCTTACTACGGAGGTATAGTAGCCTGCAAGCAGCAGCAGGTCAAATAAATCAGAACATGTGTGATCAAGGCACAAAGGATTAGGTTTGATTTTCTGATACTGTCTGGGGTTTTTCACACTATGAAATATCTGCCACTGAAGAATATTACTAGCTTTAAAGTGATACATCTTGGTTTAGTTTGGATCATCTCTATGTATATGTCCTTCCATACAATATGAAGCATTAGCTAGGGAAAATTATTACTCCAATTTGGAGTCACTTAGAAGATAGGGATGTTTATTCTGTATTGATTACAGAAAAGAGTATATAGACGGGCATTAAAATCAGATACATCATGCTACTTGTGTTACGCTTGGGGACTTTGTTCTTTTTGCATTTATATTTAGTGGGTGGAACAGATGGTGAAGACCGTTTATTGTGAAACATTCACAAAAATAGGCACTTCTTCCATACAATTGTGCTTTATAACAGGACATTCATTTGTTTTTAATGGAGTCTTTGCTGTACTGAAATACAGTATTGTGGAAATATGTGTTGGAAAAGGTTATTGTGTGCTGAGCGCAAAGTAATCCTTGTCCCATTCAGTTCATACTGCCTGCTGAAAAGTAAAAGGAAATAGAAAGAATGTTAGTGGGAGGCTGTGGCTGAGGGCAACTTTTAGAATGTACTAATCTTCTGCGTTTTCTTTAATTTGTACATTTTGTGGGTGAGGCTATAGCCTTTCAGGGGAGACCACTTAGGCCTTCCAAGAAATATAAAGTGTAATTGCATTATTTTTATTAATGTTACTGTTAAATAGTTCGTAGCATTTCAGAAGTTCCTAATAATCAGTGTGCCCAAATTCCCCCATTTGTAAAATATATTTATTCTTCCTAACTTTCAGTTGTAATTCTTGCTGAGGGGTCCTTTGTAAAGGCCAAATATCATCATTGCTTACAGCAGTGTAATGTTCATTTCAATTTCTTTTTTAGAGATTCTGCTGGAGTTTGTCTATGATTTAGTAGTAGCATCTTGGAAATATTTGAAGGTATAAGGGACCAAAACCTGGAGGAGTTTCCTGGGAGGGGTTAGAAGCTTTTGAGTTTTTACAGCCACCTGGACTACCCACTTCTTCCATCTCTGTATTGAGTATCGTATGTTAAGACGGAGAGGGAAAAAGGTTGTAGCAATGTGTATATACCCTGAAGCAGGTAGCAGTAATTGCTCTTTAAGGAGCTTTAAAAAGTCTCTTTTAAATATTATCCTAGAAATAATAACAAAATGAGACCCGACAGGACATTCAGTGGTCATCTAATTTGTTCGTCAAATAGGGCAAAATCAGTTATAACCCTGTCATTCCTGACAGGTATATGTCTAACATTTTCATAAAGATTTCTGCTGATGGAGACCGTAATGCCTCCCTGTGGATCTAATCCAGCATCTCCTTGTCCTTGGTGGTCGAAAGCTCTCTTTTCTCAGTACCTTAACAGAAATATTTCTTACTGTGCAAGAGTTCAAGCTCGTTACCTTTGCTACCCACTGTGGACAGTAAGAAGAAATTGTTCTTTAACCCATCAGCCATTTATGTGTTTCCCCTTTCCTCTGCTGAGTCTTTATCTGACTCATACTCAGGTCTGTGTTTTAGCTCATAGACCCTGTTTTCTAAACCTCTGATAATTTCTGCTGCTGCCTTTTGTGTGTTGATCATTTTAGATCATAGGTTCTTATGAAATTTTTGAAAAATGCATGTTTTCAGACACTAATTTAGCATGTTAAATATTCTCATCTCCATGATCACTGTCTATTCACACAGGTAGTTTTTAGCAGGTGCTATGGGACAAGTTACATAGGGCATAGTGCACTGCAGATGTGGAGCATGGCAAAAGAGAAGCTCTCCGTAATGATTGATTTACATCATCCTCATCAAGCAGTCTTTTGCTTGGAAACAGATGCTTACGATTATGTTGACATTGAGAGGAAAATTTTCTGCTGCTGCTGAGTTGAGTTGGTGTCTTGAGCTGGAAGTAAGACAGCTGTGATGTTGACTGAAACATGGATCCTGTAAGAGCTCAAGAGACAAATACATGGAATATAAAAAAATTCTTAAGACATCTAGAAAAGGCTGTGTTACCTTTCTCAGAGTACCATTTCTCTTGGGTTTACTGTATTATAAAATAAAAGCTGAAGACTTAAGAAGAAGAATTGCTTATACTCTCTTCCTTTATTTATGTTTAAAGTTGTTTCTGTTTATTTACTCCAGGACATTTGAAATGGACCAAAGCTGAGGATATTGACATAGAAACACCAGGATCTATTCTAGTCAACACTAACCTGAGGGCTTTAATAAATAAACACACCTTTGCTTCTTTACCTCAGCATTTTCAACAATACCTCCTGCTTTTGCTTCCAGAAGTAGACAGGCAGGTAAGTGGCATCATGCAGTATTTCTTTCTTTAATGAGATTTTTTTACAGTGTGTAAAGTGTGTTGCATAGGCTGATTTCATTGACTAGGAATTGTTCCAGAAAAGAATAAGAAGAAAAATTTCCATACTTTCATAGGTAAAATTGTTAGATGTAGAATTACTTTAAAGTTTATCTAGCGTAAACCAGCTCCTGCTTCCTTATTTTTCTGAAAACTGTGCAGCTTTCTGATTTGTCAAAATGGAAACTGGCCAGCACGTCTTCGAAACTTGCCAAATGTCTTATTTAGCTTTTCCTTCTGATGGTAGATCAGTCTGACCTCAGTACCGGGAAAGATCATGGAGGGGCTCATCTTGAGAGGGCTCACGTGGCAAGTGCAGCGCAGCCAGGGGATCAGGGCCAGCCAGCATGGGTTTATGAAAGGGAGGTCTTGCTTGACAAACCTGATCTCTTTTTGTGACCATGTGACCCACCTATTGGATTAAGGGAAGACTGTGGACGTTGTCTACCTGGACTTTGGTAAGGCCTTTGACACCGTCTCCCACAGCGTTCTCCTGGAGAAGCTGGTGAATCATGGCATAGACAAGTGTACTCTTCACTGGGTAAAAAACTGGCTGGATGGCCGTGCCCAGAGAGTTGTGGTAAATGGGGTCAAATCTAGTTGGTGGCCGGTCACTAGTGGTGTCCCTCAGGGCTCAGTTTTGGGGCCAGTCTTGTTCAATGTCTTTATCTATTATCTGGATGAGGGGATTGAGTGCACCATCAGTAAGTTTGCAGAAAACACCAAATTGGGTGCGAGTGTCGATCTGCTAGAGGGTAGAAAGGGTCTACAGAGGGACCTGGACAGGCTGGATCGATGGGCCGAGGCCTACTGTATGAGGTTCAATAAGGCCAAGTGCCAGGTCCTGCATTTCGGTCACAACAACCCCAGGCAACGCTACAGGCTTGGGAAGGAGTGGTTGGAAAGCTGGCCAGCAGAAAAGGACCTGTGGGTGCTGGTGGACAGCCACATGGACATGAGCCAGCAGTGTGCCCAGGTAACCAAGAAGGCCAACAGCATCCTGGCCTGTGTCAGGAATAACACAGCCAGCAGGAGCAGGGAAATGATCATGCTCCTGTACTCCGCACTGTTGAGGCTGCACCTCGAGTACTGTGTTCAGTTCTGGACATTGAGTTGCTGGAGTGTGTCCAGGGAACAATCATACAGGGAGTGGCCGAGGGAACTGGGAGTGTTAATTTAGTTTGAAGAAGAGCAGACTGAGGGGAGACCTCATTGCCCTCTACAACTACCTGAAAGGAGGTTGGTGTTGACCTCTTCTCCCAGGTAAATAATGACAGGACCACGGGAACCTGAAGTTGCGGCAGTGGAGGTTTAGATTGGATATTAGGAAGAATTTCTATACTTACAGAGTGGTCAGGCACTGGAACAGCCTGCCCAGGGAGGTGGTTGAGTTACTATGGAGATATTCAAGAAACGTGTAGATGTGGCACTTCAGGGCATGCTCTAGTAGCCGATGTTGTGGGGGGTTTTGTGGGTGCTTTTAGGTGGAGTGTGTGTTGTTTGTGTTTGGTTCTTCTGTTTGGTTTAGTTTGATTTTTTGTGCTGATGGTTGGACTTGGTGATCTCAGAGGTCCTTTCCAACCGTGACAATTCTGTGATTCTGTATTGAAGATAAACTTATCTTCCAAGACTTTATTTACCTTGAGTCTTTTCATTTGTGTTCCTCCTAGGCACTTCGCCAATAATGTCCAGGTCAATATCAGTCCTGTTAGTTTATTCTCCTCCCCACCTTTTACACATGCCTATATATGCAGCTGCTCAGCTCCAGTGCACTGACTCCATTCATTCACTCCTTTTGTAAGGAAGCTCTTGTTCAGAGCTCGTGGATGTAGGCTCATGTGGGTTTTTAATCACTTCTGTTGAGGAGAATAATTTGGGGAGTAACAGTATAGAAATAAGAGTTCAATTTCATGTTGTTTCCTACAATATTTGGTCCTTCCTCCATTTGTTGCTTAGATTGCTGGCTTCTTAGAGCCAGAAAAAAAGATCTTTACAGCATGTCTAGCAATTAAAATAGCAAAGAGAGCCCAAACTAATTTCATTTATGTACTTGCCTCACTTCTGAATTTAAACAGTCTTACCAATTTCAATGTGGAATGTTCATGTACTTAATTCAGATAAATTAACTTGCCCAAATAAGGCATTATAATTGTTTTGCAGATGGTCAATATCCCTCTTTTTATGTAATAACTAGAGAGTGCAGGTCACTTCAACGACTCATTGAAACCTGCATCCTAAATCAGTATGTGAAAAGCCATGGTTTCATGGCATTCAATATGAGACAAAAAGAGAGAGAAAAATCGTATTGATGTACATTTACTCATTCTCTTATCAAATTAGGTACTGTATGTTCTGGACTAAAATTATGCACTTTGATAATGGAATATTTGAAAAAGAAAATTAAAACCAGAGCCATAGGAAAAACAATATAAATGTATTTATTCTGAAGCTCCCACAAGGCAGTCAACGTCAGTATTGACAGATTTTAAGAGACCCTTTTTCCCTGCTGTAAAACAGATTTTAACTTAGTGCCCAGCAAATATTTTCCTGATAGTTTCGATTTATTTTTTCTCCTTCTAGTTAATTTACCAGAAGAGATGAAAAAAAAAAAAATCTGCTAAATAAAATTGTTTTCCCTCCAGCTATCAAAGATCCCAGTGTTCATTAATTATTTTTCAAATACAGGAGCCTTTTTTAGGAGTTTCTTACTTTAAGATTTATTTTTAAGAATGGAGGCTCTAGAATTGACAAGCCATTTACCTTCTTATCAGGGTTCTTAAAGCAGTTTTTGGCAAGAAAATCAAAACAATATTTTTTCATTTTTTTTTCTGGTTAAAAGCAGTGCCTTTCTTTTAAATTTTTATTTCAGAAAGTGTTCACATAATGCATACATTGCAGGTGTTACTTGAAAGGCCCAGCAGTACATATCTGGACACTTACTTTGCAAGCAAACTAGTCACAAAAAAGCAGTTTGTTGTGAGACAGTTAACATTTACAGTTACAGTCTGTCGTCTTCTCACAGCTGTTGGTTTGTGTAGCAAACCATCTTTAATGTGCATTTGGAAAGCAGGAGCCTCCATTCACCACTGGAAGATCAATGAAAATATTTGTCCCCCAAGTGTGATAGTTTGAGTATTCTTTTCTAGTGGGGAGTGAAATGGGCCCAAATCCTCACCTTGAGAGGTCTTAGTAGATAAAGAGTTGCATCCCTTTTCTTGATATCTAGGAATACATCCTTGGCTATGCCTAAGAGTAGCATCCCAGATACAGACTGAGGAAAGCAATTGAATTGATACTTTTTTCCTTCCTGTGGTGAGTGGAAAATGCCAGTGTAGTGTTCAAGGATCAAGTGAGAGGAGAGAGAGGATTCCACCCAGGGAGCTCTTGTGGGAGTCTCTGGTGTCCAGTCTCTGGTGCCTCACTCCGACTGGACAAGGCAAAGGTATTCAGTCTTCCTCTTTTTTTTCTACTGTCTAAATCAAATGAGGCATCAGGCAAGCAAAAATGGTGTAAGATTAGTCTTTGAGTTAGTTGCCCACCTCTGAGAGTTCAGTTTTGGTGTTTCATATTGTCGTTTCCTTGTTTCATCTGAAAATTCCTACTCCTGCTTTTGTGGCTCTGAAGTGTTTCCTCCCTGTGTGCTCCTCTGCAGTTGGCTGCTGCTGTCTTCTCCAGACAACGCTGCATTTCTGTGTTGTCGTATGGATACAGCATGTGAAGTACTGTAATGAATGGCACTATAAAAATCTAATAGTTATGCTATTTGTGTATATATAGTGATCTGTGAAATAAATTACTAATGAAGTGCAGTCTCATTTAGGCTGCATTACTGCTCCACATAGAAAAACCCTATGATGAATTATCTTTTGTCATTTCTGTCATAAACACCATTTTTCTGGGCAGAATAACTCCTCCTTCTTAAATCGTACTGCACTGAAGCTTGTCATGCATATGTCAGTTTGAATAAGCAGTTTTAGAAACCATTAGTTAAGGGAGTTGAGGTTTTCTCCTTTTTTTGCATTCAAGTTGTTTATTATAAATAAGTGACTTATCTCTCAACCCTGGTTAGCCTAATATGTTCACAATAGTTCAGGGCCAAGTCAGAAGGTTCATGGAGTGCGTTTTCTGATTTTTCTTTTGTTTTCAAGCTTTGTGGTTGCTGTCAGGGAGACATGGGAGCCCCTTATGGAACAAGAGCTATGGGAGCCTCTGGAACAAAGAGCCTTAGGAAGATGTCCCTGAATGGAAGTTAGAACAACTTTGCTGATACTGGTGCTACTCCAGCTACATTTTTGACAAGGTGGAAGTGTAGGATCACTGTTAGTTTTTTTTCCCTTAGGAAAAGATAAATTGTATCATCAGTTATTCACACTTGAAATTGATTTCAGCTTGTATATTAAATTTTATTTCAGTAGCAATGAGGGCTGTGTGTAATTTTCTGTATTTAAAATGCCTATAAATTTGGAGCAAGTTGACAGTTATGGTAGGTATGTTTCATCAAGAATTTTATTTGCTTTCACCTGGGTTCAGAGTGAAATAGTATGTGGACATTGTTTAAAGAAGCAGCCATGAGCCCAACTTGGCTATTTCAGCAGACTGCTCCAAAGTGTTGCATCACTAAATACTACGAACCTCATGTCTTAAATGTGAATGTCCAGATTTACAGCTCTTTCTTAGTCTATATGAACTCAAAGGCTCAGAAACCTTAAAGCTCAGCTGATAGAGAAGCCTTTTGGGTCATCCTCCAGGATACTGAGATGACTGAGCTGACAATAAAGAAAACATGTAGGTATAGGAACTATATGAAAAGCAAAGTTTCTGCACAGAAGGTTTCAGTTGTCACAATTCCAGCGAAGTGTTTTTCTTTTCAGCTCTAATTAGAACATTCATCAGCTGAAAGACAACAGAATTTTCATCAAAAAAATACCTGCTTCTAATATTAATGCGTCAAGCTGATAATTACATGTAAAAGAAGCCTTCCTGACCACCTCTCAGTAAATATTCATCTTCAAATCAGGAAGTTTCGCTATAACTAGATTGCTATACTGCATCAATGCCTCTTTAAAAATTAATTAAACAACGTGTGTTGTGCAAGGATCAGTAACCGGTCTCTATGACAGGTTGTTAAAAAGGAATGGCAGTTGGCAGTATCTTGTCTACACCAGCTTTCCTTGTTGCTGCTACTGGGGAGTCAAATCCTGCTATTAATGCCTGGGATATGGGCAAAAGGAAGGGAAATACACCCATGTAGTAAGCTTCTAAGAAGAGAAGCAGTGCATCTTCTGAATAGGACCAGAAAGCTATAGTGATTTTACACATCCTTGGAGAGCTGAACAAAATGTTCTTTCCTGAATGCTTTGAAAAAATTTGTCTTTCCAGACTCTGCAAATGCTTAAAACTTTCTCATCTTTGGGAATTTAACATCCTGTGCTGTTTTCTATCCTGGTAATATTGGGTTCTTCTGGCCCTCTTGTGGTTTGCCCTTTCCTTCCACATAGGCTGGGAATTTCCTTCTGCAAAAACACCCATAAAGGATCTCAAAGCCTCCTCAGACCCATGTGTTAGGCTGCAGTGCCATTTTATCTGACAAAACCTACTCATGAAGAGCATTTAAAGCAGTAAAAATTATATCTTGTCTTAGCTTTACTTGTATTAAAGAAATTTAGCAGTCTTATTTTCTGAATCAATCTACAGTTTATAGGAAGTTGAGGTAGTTACTTAAAATCAAAATTCTAAACTGAAATATTCTTAGGGAAATACTTAAGCCATCTAATATTGCAGAAGTGCAGTAAGCCAATCTAACAAAATGAAAAACATGATGTACAAGTCAAAATATTCTAAAATTTGTCAAAACCCACCTTAAACTCTTTCAATTTCTAAATCAGTGAATTCCAAAATAGTAAGTGTCTCTCTGGTCCGTGGCAGTATTGATGTTCTGTAATAACATTACAGCATCCTGTCATTTTAAGGTCAGTGCAGGTTCTGTGGTTCTGTCTTGATCTACTCAATTTAGGTTGATGCTGGCACTTCCAGGTTGATTATAACATCTCGTAAAGATTCCCTCTCACCTTGCATTGGAAAAAAGCACAGGTTGATGTCAGTTAAGGACTTTCTCTGTTCTGTTTAAAATAGTTAGAAGTAATTTTGGGGAGGCTATCTACAGAATTCCATTTCAAAACCTCTTTGCTTTCATGTGGTATAAATCAGCTTAGTATCTGTTTCTATGATTTGAGCAATGATAAAAAAAAAGGTAACTGTTTGGTTTGATGTGCACAGGATACTCCTACTCTCAAGCACATCAGTTTGAGTTCCACAGTAGAGGGCAAGTAAAGAATAATAAATAAAAGTCTTATGCTTGTAAAAGACAAAGAGAGAGGTCTGGTATCTGCCATTCTGACACTTAGTATTTATTTTATTCTTTGTAATCAAAGAATAAAATAAATATTATTTAGTAGGTATCTTACTGTTTATTAGTTTTATATTCAAAGAGAGTAAGCAAAGCTTTATTTTCACAGTTCAGTCCTTGTAGCAGTGGAACCATCTTCCTCTTTGCTTTCTTAACTTCATCAATACTTGAGGGTTATATTTGCTGTTGGACTTCTCCAGCATTTTCTTTATAAGACATCGTACTGCAGAAATTAGTCCTGTGTGTATTATTTGCTCCCAGGTTCGTTTAGATTTCTCACCATGGTATTAATGTGTAGTAGTAGCTAAATGGTTAATTTAGGTTAGTAGCTGCCTTTTCTGCTAATACTGCAGCCTTTCAGCTGTTCTTTTCAATTCGCTGTCATCAGAAGCTTTCAAATATTTATTATTATGTTCCTCTAAATGTTCGAGTTTTACATTGAAATAGTTTTAGGGTGATGACAAAAGCACTTAGTTCAGAGGAGAACATTTGCAATAGAACGTTAGTAGAATGTTAAATGTAACATATGTCCTCTGCACCTAAGCATATTTTAAAAGCTGTTAAATTGGCACCCCTGTGTGTTTAGTAATTGAAGGTCATTTTGTGTCACATTTCTCCCTGTTACTGACGTTTTTTCTTTGGTTTTATTGGTTAATGCTGATAGAATGGTGATGTTAGAATGTGCTTTATTTGTACATCTTTGTTAAGGTAGTTCTAATATAGACTAGATGGATGAAGAAATTTCAAAGCATTTCAGCTGGCTTTCCAATAAGGTTCTGGGGCTTGGATTCCTGAGCTCAGCTAGCCAGGGGTGTTCATGCGGCTGGCCCCTCTGTCTTTGTGTTGCAAGTTAATACTTTTTTTACCAAACACAGCTGTATGGATGATGTATCTGCACATTTCACAGTCATGTATTAACAACAAACATCAGTTTCACTTTACATGAGTTGAAGACTGAAAGACTTCAATTTAAATCCCTGTTGGCTTTAGCTACAGGAATACTCTTTCAGGTTCCCTAGTGCAGTCCAGTAAGGATTGCTGCAGTTGGATTGCAATCTGGCTGCTCTGATTGATTCTTGTTTGTTTGTTTGCAATAATCCTTAGAGGTCTTCCTCAATGTCAGGACTTCTATATATGTGAATAAGAAGCTTTACATTTTTGGTTGAGTGTCAGGTTTTTGTATTTCTGCAGGCTTGGTCACTGTATTTCAGAAGTGTGAATTGGTGTTTTCCATCATGCTGCATCCATGTTGTGGAAGCTCTTGTTTAATTTCTAAAGCACTGGCTACAAGCTCTTGTCATGCTTAAAGCATGTCACACCTTTGCAAACAAATTTTGCAGAGGTGTTAGCAGAACTATTACAATTGCTTTTGTCTGTAGCAAGGCTCAACTCAGTTAGAACATCTAGTAGGATACAGCAATGGTGCTGAGCCCACTGAAAGCTGAAAATGCAAGAGCCAGAGCTGTCTCTGCAGCATAATTTTCCTTAATTCCTTCTGTGGTGTGATGAGCCCTGCACTCATGGTTGTTTGCATGATGCAGACTAGTGAAACTTTTGTTCCCCTCTCCTTCCCTCCAAACAAATTTTATGAAGTACAGTGAACATCTGTTAGTGCTTAAAAAAAGAGGATCTTGTATGCAATAGCAGTTCCATTTACATTTGACAGAATTATTAGTACTTTAAAAAGATAAATTGATTAAAAACCTCGCTTCCAGCACATTTTTAAAAGACTTTGTGCTAGGAGCTGTGTTAGGAGAGTGTAATATGTGGGCAAGTATGATAACATGTGGACACAAGGGATTGTCATGCTTCAAATTATGTGGCTATTAAGGATGCATTGCACTACTGCAGCGTGCAGTGTTTCAACTGCTGCCAAGTGCTGGTAACTGAATTATATTAGTTGCTCAGCAGTGCCTCCAGTGTTGCCACTGTAGGGCTGCACTGGAATTAGATGGAGAACAGACCATTCCTTACAATTCTGAATCTGAAGACAGTCAAGGGCTTGAAAAAAGATGTTGGATGCAGGTGCAGTGAAAAAAAGAGCAAGCAGAAGTGATCCATCCAGCTTTCCGCCACAATCTCTCTCCCTCTCTTCAGCCTTTCTTCTTCCTTCTTCCTCCCTCTCTCTCATTCGCCTCTGTCTTTCTCCCCCACTCTTCCCCTCTTTTCAGAAAGGAAAACAAGGTTGAGGGTTCTTTTCCTAATTATTTGAGAACATTGCTATTCTTTGTCTTTGAATTATTTAAACTCAGATTTCCTTCAGTTTGTTCTCTCCTGTGTTAAGGACACACAGCCTTTATTTTTTTTTTTTTTTTGCATAGGAGGGCAATGATTTCTAATGCCTAGAGAAAAGGGATTGGATGCAGGGTTTTCATTCATGACACTCATCAGAAATTTCTGACTGATTTTAGATGTTCACGTGTGGCATGCCCTCACATTCTGCTTATTGGATCAAAGGCATATGTCTTATATTTTTATCAAAAACTAGATGAATAGACCCTTGCTGTTTAAATCTCTTTTTCTGCACCTTCTCCAACATAAAAGCATTTTTGGATAATTTAATAATGTTTTACTTTCTCAAAGTCTCCAAGCATCTTGTTTTTTAAATTATTTTTGAATGATCACAGTCTATGTATGTTTTTCTATTTTACCTTTTATTTCTAGGCTTATGTGCCTCTTCTAGTACCTTTATAAATACTATTGCATGTTCTGACATGCTTAGGATTGGTACTTGTATCATGGATGTAATAGAAAAATCTATTTTAATTGTAATTTCTGCAACTTGAATGCACTTAGAAGGTACTTTTTTCTACATATTCTGGTTTTCCATATATTTCACTTGGGTTTTGCTTCATTTTAAAACATGCTTTATATTTTAATTTTGTCAGATTTATTGTTCCTAAATTCTTCATTTAATTTTTTGCATCTAAGCTCAACCAGATTGGATTCTACTGTCTTTTTTGACACTACAGTGTATTGCAAAGAATATAGCTATCCCACTTGTCTTCTTCATTTAGACAAGGTCTAAATTAACAAGTCACATTTCATTTTGAAAACATATGTTTGCAATTCTTCAGTCTTACTCGGCGTATTTCCCACTTTAGTGTAGATGGAAAAGGTCTTTGTTTCTTTCTTTAAAAGCCTCTTCTTCCTTTTCTCCTCTTGTCTGAAGCAATTACTCTTATAGTAGTAGATATTTTCTTTTTCATCCTTTGATGTTTTACATCTAAGTTTAGTCTGGTTATTTTTTAAAGGATAAAGTAATATTCAGAATTACTTTCACCATCTGTCTTCAGAGTCTGTCTTTTTCATTTTGTATTCAAGGACAAACTGCTTATGTTATGTTGATCAGTTGACATTGACAAGAGTTTTTCTTAAAAGGATTGATAACTTCATAATCAGGAGTAAATAAAATTCAGCCATATTCTGGGTCAAGCTATATTCTACTGAGAAAAGGTGAGACCCATGGAAGAGAGATTATACAGAGTGAACATGAGCCTTCGGGTTGTATTACAAAAGAATTGCTGTGGGAGACATAGTATAAGCTGGGATCTTTCCATGTCACCTGCCTAAAACATGAAGTTGGGTTGGCTGAGTTTGTTGTACTGAGAGTGGCTCTTCAATCAGACCCATGTATTGCTGTCTGCTCTATTCCTTTGTGTTCAATGTGTCTGTCTTATTATTCATGTACTTCTCAGCTTTACTGTAACTGTTTTGTGATCACAACAGCACAAAGGTCCTGATAGTTGCATCTTGTCAGAAGCAATTTTCTTTTACTCCCGTTTACCTACTTTAAACCCTGAACCTCTTCTATTGTTGTCTTTAAAACATGGAAACTGTTTTAAGAAAGGATAGATTTTTTCGACAAAACCATAGCACTGTGTGTAAACATGTGCCGTGTATTTTTTGTGTTTGAGAAGAGCCTCTAAGTGTTCCTTATCTTCAGGAAAAGAAACAGTTGCTATCCTTTTGTCACTGTGTGTTTTGGCAAGCCCTGTCTGTTTTTTTTAATGTTCTGTAGCTTCCTAACTGCATTATTTCTTCCACATTCCTGCAATCTGTGTCCTGAAGACCTGAAATCAACATTTTGTATTAAACTTGGTAATTACCAACTCCTTTACTATATATTACCCTCCCTTTTTTTTTTTCTTCTCTCCAGTATTATACTGTCTTTCTCTGCACATGTTTCTCTTTCCTTTTTATATGTATATGAAAAGCACTGACAAAAATTTGCTTCTGTTGAGAAGAGACAGGCAGAGAGGACAAGGGGGTCATGGTTACCCTCAAGGGGAGCAGCATATGTGTTTGGAGCCCTTCTAAAGAGTGGATTACAGCTAGCTACTGGGAGGTTGTAGAAAGACAGATCTCTTCTTGGAGGTACATGGTAATAGCATTAGAAGTGATGGAAGCTGAAAAATGGGAAATTCTGATTTTATTATCAGGAAAAATATTTTCCCAGCAAGAGTGGGTAACCACTGGAAGAGGTTGTCCACTGAGGCACAGGCTTTCAATAAGGTTCTTTCCGGTCCTGGAGATTAATGAGAAGCTTGTGCTTTAAGCTGATAGGGTCCTGTCTCTTTTTTTTTCCCCTACACTGACATAATTTGCAAGGCTGTACTTTGCCCTAGCATCCAACTTACAAAATTCTTAATTTCTTGAATCAAACCTGGGCAGCTAATAATATAATAATGTATTGAAGTCCACTGGTTTTATTTGCTGTTGACTATGTGGCAGCTTCCTTTAAGGATGTTTTTATTTTGCTGTTTTCAGCTTTCTTGCTAGGGCCTCTCACAAAGTTCTTTTTCAGGGCCTGATAGTGCAACTGGTTTATCCCCATGTAGTTCCTGTTTCTGGATCTACAGACTGTGACTCTCTGCCCGTTCTGAGGGAAATATGAATTATCTGTCACACCTACAGGTACTTCCTGTGGATTCTCGAGCTCTGTCTTTTTGTGGCCATTCCCCTTACTGTGTGAGGTTTATCCAGAAGTCCAGTCATCATCTTGAATATTAAGCATGGCCAGTTCACTTCAGAAGCTGTGGAAAGAATCCAGAGAAAGGCACCATTTTTACATGAGCCATAAAAAAATTCCAAATAAAAATACATGGATTTGGGCTTTTTAATCTACCAGAACCAAATTAAATGGGAAGAGCAGCAACTTTAATAACAGTCAAGTGCTGTATTTCGTAACGTAGGCAACTAACCCATGAAAGTCTTTTAAATAGTTGTGTCAGTTTGGCACCAAGTTGTCAGTCTCTCGATTCACCCCTCCCCCCCTCCTCCCCCAAGGTAGGGAAAGAGGGAGAAAAATGATAAGGAGAGGCTCTCTGGGTTGAAAAGTGAAACAGATTTATTTTAATTATTGGTGACAAGGGAATATATATTTGCAAAAGGATGTGCAACACCTGACCCCCTCCCTCATCCCCTGACCACTCTCATGGTCTCCCAGCTGAAGGGGGGAGTGTCTGGGCGCACGGACGGGGTCCTCAGGTGTCGGCTGTGAAGAAAAATGATTAAAAAAGAGAGAGAGAGCCAAAGAGAGGGCGATAGAAGCGACAGTAAGCAGAAAAGTGAGAGAAAAAGGAAAATGCAAGGCTTGACTTCCATGATGTCTTAACCTATACTGAAAGCCAAATAGAGAAAATATTATGAGAAGGGAATATTCTGATTTGCTGATCCTGCCTTCAGTCTAATCTGCTCCCCCGTAGGGGGGGAGGCTGCAGACAGCCAGAAGTGACCTTGGTTATTATCAGTCCACTGGCGCTGCTAAAAAGTTCACTGAAAGGAGGAAAAAAAAAATCAGGAAAGAGCTTGCTCAAACCAAAACAATAGTAAAAGTTAGCATTGATTGCTGGTAGATGTAAATAGACGATAGTGGATGCATATATATGAATAGTAGCCACAGTTGTATCAAACGGATTGAAATTTTTATGGAAAATAAAAATCCCCTTTTTCAGTCTTATGCCAGCTAAGCTAAATAGAAATAGAAATGTTGTGCTGAACAGCTTTCCTTGTAATTGGCTATTATGGGATCTTTCATAAGTTTTATCTGTGATCTTGTTCAGTATCTTTATTAATTATCTAGATCAGGGAATTGAGTCCTTCCTAAGTAAGTTTGCAGATTACACTAAACTGGGTGGAAGTGTTGATTTGCTTGAGGGTAGGAAGGCTCTGCAGAGAGACCTGGACAGGCTGGATCGATGGGCCAAGGCCAATTGTATGAGGTTTAACAAGGCCAAGTGTCAGGTCCTGCACTTTGGTCACACCAACCCCATGCAAAGCTACAGGCTTGGGGATGAGTGGTTGGAAAACTGCATGGTGGAGAAGGACTTGGGGGTGCTGGTTGACACCTGACTTAACATGAGGCAGCAGTGTGCCCAGGCAGCCAAGAAGGCCAATGGCATCCTGGCCTGCATCAAGAACAGTGTGACCAGGCGGAGTAGAGAGGTGATTGTGCCTCTGTACTCGGCATTGGTGAGGCCACACCTTGAATACTGTGTTCAGTTCTGGGCCCCTCACTACAAGAAGGATGTCAAATTGCTGGAGAGTGTCCAGAGAAGAGCTACCAGGCTGGTGAAAGTCCTGGAGGACAAGTCCTATGACAAGAGGCTGAGGGAACTGGGGTTGTTTAGTTTGAAGAAGAGGAGGCTGAGGGGTGACCTCATTGCTCTCTACAACTACCTGAAAGGAGGCTGTAGGGTGGTGGGAGCTGGTGTCTTCTCTCCAGTGAATAATGACAGGATGAGAGGGAGTGGCCAGAAGTTGTGCCAGGGGAGGTTTAGGCTAGATATTAGAAAGAATTTATTTACTGAAGGAGTGGTTGGAGAGTGGAACAGGCTGCCCAGGGAGGTGGTGGAGTCATCATCCCTGGACATGTTTAAAAGAAATATAGATGTAGTGCTTAGGGACATGATTTAAGCACTGAATGGGTAGATAAAGCTTATGGTGGGTGGATTTAGGTTATGACTGGACTTGATGATCTTCAGGGTCTTTTCCAACCAGAATGATTCTGTGATTCTATGATCTCTTCCTTGCAATTATCACAGGTTAATTCAACTTGATACTGTTACCATGTGGTGCCACTTTCATATTACTGACTGCTGAAAAATATAGTATCTTTGCTTAATGTTGAATTGTGTAGCAGAAACATTATCATGAGAAAGGTAGCCATTGTTTAACGGAACTTACAGGGTTTTTTTGTGACAACTACAGCTGGTTTTCCTTTTCTTACCCAAGCACATTCACACTCATTCACTATTATAGACTTGCCAACTCTTAGAGCATCCTTTTAGTTTGGTCCCATTTATCACAATCTCTTTGAGTGGTAGTTGTATAAGTGGAAAAATGACTTTTAGTTAGGTAATGGCATACTTGAACAGTCAGCAGTATTCTGTAGGAAATGGAGAAACTTCCTCAGTGATTTCCATACTAGAAATACATGCAAATTCACTTAAATGTATTTTTCAGATGGATAAAATTTAAGTTTTATAGTTGCCAAATATTACTTGACAGGGAGAGCTCTAGCTGTGGAGAACTCCTTGACATAATTGGTTCCCAGATCATTAGCCAAAGTAATGAACAGGAGAATCATTGTTTTGCTTTATTATATAGAATTCAGGCATTTATAAGTGCAAGAAGATCTTGTTAGAGTTTGTGAAGGATGTGTCAGTCAGAAATTAAACAGTGCAGAGATTGACAAGAGCACATACAGTAATAAGGTCTGTTCCCCTTTTTAGTGCCTGGTCCAATTTGTGATGGTAACGTTTTTTTCTAGAAAACATTGGTATGGCCTTACAACACTACTCTCTGCAGCCATTCTGTATTTCCCAATGATAATATCTGGTTCTTGGGCTAATGAGAAGTCTGTTTGACAGGAATGCCACACTGAGCCTCAAGAACAGAAAGTAACTAATTTGTCTTTTCATGGAATCATAGAATCATTCAGGTTGGAAAAGACCTGTAAGATCATCCAGTCCAACCTTTAACCTAACTCCGCTAACCTACCAGCCCACTGCTAAACTGTGTAACTAAGCACTGTATCTATATGATTATTAAACACATTCATGGATGATGATTCAACCTCTTCCCTGGGCATCCTGTTCCAGGGCTTAATAACCCTTTCTGTAAAGAAGTTTTTCCAGACATCCAACCTAACTCCCCCCTGGCATAACTTGAAGCCATTTCCTCTTGTCTTATCACTAGTTACTAGTGAGAAAAGACTGACCCCCACCTCACTACAGCCTCCTTTCAGGTAGTTGTAGAAAGCTATAAGGTCTCCCCTCAGCCTTCTCCTCTTCAGACTAAACAGCCCCAATTCGCTGAACTGCTCCACAAAGGGTTTATTTTCCAGACCCTTCACCAGCTTTGCTGCCCTTCTTTGGACCCGCTGCAGCACTTCAATATCTTTTCTGTATTGAGGTGCCCAAAAATGAACACAGTACTTGAGGTGCAGCCTCACTAGTGCCCAGTACAGGGGGATGATCACTTCTCTACTCCCGCTGGCCACACTCTTTGTGATACAAGCCAGAATATGCCTCAAGCTATCAAGTGCTAGCAAAGGATTTGATGATGAGTGACTAGGGCTCCTTCCAGCCATCATGAAGCATAATTGTGGTGGCTGATACCACAGGTTTGCGCTTGAGAAAGATGGTTCCAAAAACGGAATGTCTGCAATACAAGCAGAGCCAGAAGACAGTGCAATGCTCCATTCTATGACAATCATTTAAGATATTTTGGAAATAATTGCAATCTAAGGTTTAAATCACATGCAGGAAAAGCCAAGCCATTATCTCAGAAATCAGTGTTTCTGAAGGTCATTCTCTCCAAATAAGTGGTTGTTTCACATATGAATCATGAGCTGTGATCAGTTGCACTAGAGCACATAGAGTGACTCCATTGGAGGGGCATTAAGAGGCTAGAGGCCTTGAAGACAGAATACCAGGACCTCCTTAAGCACCTTTCTTTTAAAAAAAGGAGGTTAGCAGTTGGTCAGAGGAGAAATACATACAAGAGCCCCTTTAAAGTTTGCTTTGTAATGGTGGTGTAATAGATGGCAATATAACTGTCCTTTAGCTTTGTAAATGGTGAAACACTCTGTTATGAATTAATTTTAAAACTTCTTTAGCATCTTTTATATCTTGACATGGAAAATGTGCAAAGAAAGGACAACCTATCTAGTCTTCTCTACACTAAGGCAGAATCAACAGTGTCTGTTTTTCTTGGTAGATACTGTCTAAAAAGTTTTCTGGCTGTTCAGTGATGGAGAATTCACAGCCTCTCCAAATAAGTTTTGTGATAAATTGTTTTCACTATTAGAACATTTCCTCTTCACTTTCTAATCTGACTCTCTCTTGCTGCAATTCTGTTATTCTTTGTTCAGTTCTGCATCTACATGGAGAGCATGGAGATTACTGTGTTCATTTTGCAATAGCCTTTAAACCTGATGGTAGTAACCCATACCCCATCTCCTTTCTTTTCTTGAGAAGCAGCCCTTACTAATGCAGTTTTTGTAGATCTAGGGCCTAAAATCTGTGCTCAGCCTCATTTCTCTCCTTTGGTCTTTGTACCAGTTCTGAGTTGCAACAATCAAAATTTAATGTATTACTCCAGCTCAAGTACTAAGTAACACCAAGGAGAGCAGAAGTGATTTCTGTGTTTCTACACAGTGCTCCCATTTACAACTTCTAGCATTGTGCTCACCTTTGCAATTTTATAGCAAGATTGACTTATATTCAACTTGTGATCAGCCTGTGTGCTTGTAAGCCACAAATACTTTTCTACAGAAGCATTGTATAGCCATTTAGTTTCTTCATTGTTTATTTCTCTAGTTACGTATTACTACAAGAGTCTGAAACTTTGCATTTGCCAGTATTGCAATGCCATACTTATCCCTGCTGTTTCCAAAGTAGCTCTCAAATTCATCAAGAGGCTTCAGTTTCAGTTGTAGATTTCAGTGTACTCAGTCCCTCTCTGAGGTTATTTGCAAATTCCTTCCTTGTTTTTATCATGCCCCTGAAATGCAGCCTTCCAGTTGATAATAAATGAACAACAGTTACCTAATTAAAGAGTTCTGAGTTGTTCGGTAGCCATCCAATTACAATTTATATATCCTAGCTTTGCTTAATAAAATGTTATATGACACAGCATTGTTAAGATATGAAACTTGTGCTGTTTCTCTTCTATTACGAGGCCTTTTATGCTGTCAGAAAGAAAACAAGCTGACTTGACGTGACCTATTCTTGACAAATCTGTGCTGGCTGTTGCTCAACTCAGTGTTAACTTCCAGGCAGTTGTGTATAGTGTGACATCTTCTGCTTTAATCATTGCACATATTCTCCAGAGCTTCAAGACAGGGAGAGCAAGCAAGATATTTAAACATAGGCTTCCTGTGTCAATTGAGATGCATTCTGGTATGTAGTCTAGCACCCAACATCTTTTTAAAAAGGTTATAGGTCCTGTGTAGGTTCTGAGTTGTATCTGCCCAGAATGTGTCTATATTAATATCTGTTGGACACCCCAGGGCATCTGTCCCACATGACATCCTGGTCTCCAAACTGGCAAGGCATGGATTTGACAAATGGACCACTTGGTGGAGAAGTAATTGACTGGATGGCCGCACCCAGAGAGTTGTGGTCAATGGCTCAATGTCCAAATGGAGGCAAGTGACAAGTGGTGTTCCTCAGGGGTCAGTATATGGACCAGTGCTGTTTAACACCTTTGTTGGAGACATGGACAGTGGGATTGAGTGTATCCTCAGCAAGTTTGCTGATGATACCAAACTGTGTGGAGTAGCTGAACTCTAGAGGGAAAGGAGGCAATCTGGAGGGATCTTGACAGGCTGGAGAGTTAGGCCAATGCCAATCTCATGAAGTTCAACAAGGCCAAGTGCAAGGTTCTGCACCTGGGTCGGCACAACCCCAGGCACAAATACAGGCTGGGGGGAGAATGGCTAGAGAGAAGTCCTGAGGAGAAGGACTTGGGGGTGGTAGTAGATAAGAAGCTTGACATGAGCTGCCAGTGTGCGCTCGCAGCCCAGCGGGCCAACCACATCCTGGGCTGCATCAAAATAAGTGTGGCCAGCAGGGCCAGGGAGGTGATTCTGCCCCTCTGCTCTGCTCTGGTGAGACCACACCTGAAGTACTGCATACAGTTCTAGTGCCCTCAGCACAAGAAAGATATGGACCTGTTGGAGAGGGTCCAGGGCCACCAAGATGATCAAAGGGCTGGAGCACCTCTGCTATGAAGACAGGCTAAGAGAATTGCAGCTGCTCAGCCTAGAGAAGAGAAGGCTCCAAGGAGACCTTATAGTGGCCTTCCAGTACTTAAAAGGGGCCTACAGGAAAGCTGGGGAGGGGCATTCATCAGAGAAGATAGTGATAGGACAAGGGGTAATGGTTTTAAACTGAGAGAGTGGAGATTTAGGTTAGATATTAGGAAGAAATTATTCACTATAAGGGTGGTGAGGAAATGGAATGGGTTGCCCTGGGAGGTTGCTGATGCCCTGTCCCTGGAGGTTTTTAAGGCCAGGTTGGACGAGGTTTTGTGCAGCCTGGTCTAGTGGTAGGGTTCCCTGCTCATGTCAGGGGGGTTGGAACTTGATAATCTTTAAGGTCGCTTCCAACCTTAGTGATCCTGTGATTCTGTGGTTCTATGATCTCAAAAAATAACTGGTTGTCTGTGTGTAGACTACAGAGTTCTTCTGAAGCTGGCTTAGTCTGTGAGTCTTTAGCAGTGCTTATCCCCTTCTTTAGACACAGGTGATACATATGTGCTGGATACCTTTAGCTAGCATGTATAGTTTTGCAGTTTTCACTGCTCTGAAATCCATCTTTTAACAGTTCTGAAATAAATTCATAACTGGGCACTTAACAGGCTAGTCTGTCAAGCCCAGATGATTTGAATGCATTTAAGTATTATTTATTTGGCTCCTTGCTTGTACAATCAAAGGTGAGATCTTACCCTTTTGTCTTTTTTTGCTGTTATTAATTGCATTAAGCACCTCAATGCAGGAGATTTGTGGTGAAGATGGATGAAAAAAAGGGCAGTATGAACATTAGCTTTGTCTCTGTATCCCTCTAGTTTTTCCCTTGTCTTGCACAGTGGACTTTTTCTTTCATCATTTTCTTGCTCCTAATGCACTTAGAGCATTATTTCTTTTGGAGTTTGATGTGTCCCTTGCCAACTGTGTCTAATTTTGGCCCATTATACTGTCTTCTGCTGGTATTCTTCCTTAGTAAGTTGACCTCATTTTCATTCCCTTCATGCTGTGAGATCAACAGCGAGGTCCTAACTAAGACAATGGGGTCTCATTGTACAATCCCCATTATTCCTTTGCAGGAGGCTTTGCACTCCATGTGGTCAGTATTGTTTATTTTAAAAACTATGAGATTTCTTTAACTCCTTTTTCACTAGCATCACATTCTTGTGGATTCTCCCTACTAATTCTGCATTTATGAAAGTGTCACAGTTTTAGCCGATATCCAGGTGATAACAATAACAGATGTTCTCTGTTATTCCCCCACTACCCTCCCCATGTAAGATAAAGAGGGAAAAAAGGGAGAGAAATTTTAAGTTGGGAAAAAAAAACACAACTAGAATAGGTTTAATGAAGTAGTAATAATCATAAGATGCCTTTGGTAGGAAAGGGTCTCTGAAGGTCATCTAGTTCCAACCCCCCTACAATAAGCAGGGACATCTCCAACTGTGACAGATTGCTCAGAGCCCCATCAGACCTGGCCTTGAATGTCTCCAGGGGTGGGGCCTCCAATACCTCTCTAGGCAACCCATTCCAGTGATCCACCACCTTCATATTAAATAACTTTTCCCTAATGTCTAACCTGTATCTACCCTTCTCTAGCTTAAAACCATTACCCCTTGTCCTATTTGTGAACAGGTCTTCCCCAGCTTCCTTATAGGCTCCTTTCAGGAAGGTTGGAAGGTTGCTATAAGGTTCCCCCAGAGTCTTCTCTTCTTCAGGCTGAACAAGCCCAACTCCCTCAGCCTGCCTTCATAAGAGAGGTGCTCCAGCCCTCTGATCGTTTTCGTTGCCCTCCTCTGGACACACTCCCAACAGGTGCACATTCTTCTTGTGTTGGGGGCTCCAGAGCTAGATGCAGTACTCCAGGTGAGGTCTCACCAGGGTGAAGTAGAGGGGAAGATTCACCTCTCTCAATCTGCTGGCCACACTTCTTTTGATGCAGCCCAGGATGTGGTTGGCCTTCTGGGCTGCAATTGCCCATTGGTGGCTCATGTCCAGCTTTGGATCCACTAGTACCTCCAGGTCTTTTTCCACAGGGCTGCTCTCTAGCATGTCTTCCCCCAGCCTGTATTCATACCTCTGGTTGCCCCAGGCCAGGTGCAGGACCCTGCACTTGGCCTTGTTGAACCTCATGAGGTTTACCTGGGCCTACTTCTCCAGCTTGTCCAGGTCCCTCTGGATGGCATCCCATCCCTCTGGCATATGGACAACACCATCCAGTTTGGTGTCATCTGCAAACTTGCTGAGGGTGCTCTCAATGCCACTGTCAATATCATTAATGAAGACACTAAACAGCACTGGTCCCAGTATGGACCCCTGAAGGACACCACTTGTCACCGTTACCCATCTAGACATTGAGCCATTGACCACTACCTTCTGGATGCAATCATCCAGCCAGTTCCTTATCCACTGAACAGTCCACCCATCAAACCCATTTCTCTTCAACTTAGAGAGAAGGATTTTGTCAGGGACCATGTCAGAAGCCTTGCAGAAGTCCAGATAGATGACATCCATAGGTCTTCCCTTGTGCACTGCTGCAGTCACTCCACTGTACAAAGCCACTAGGTTGGTCAGGCAGGATTTGCCCCTAGTAAAGCCATGCTGGCTGTTCTGAATCACCTCCCTGTTCTCCATGTGCCTTAGCATGTCTTCTAGGAGGATCTGTTCCATGACCTTCCCAGGCACAGAGGTGAGGCTGACAGGTCGATAGTTCCTGGTGTCCTCCTTTCTACCCTTTTAAAAAATGGGCTTAATGTTTCCTTTCTTCCAGTCACTGGGAACTTCACCTGACTGCCAGGACTTTTCAAATATCATGGAGTGTGGCTTGGCAACCGCATCAGCCAATGCCTTCAGGACTCTGTGATGGATCTCATCAGGTCCCATGGACTTGTGTATGTTCAGATTCTTCAGATGGTCACGAACCTTGGCTTTGCTTACGGTGGGAGGGACTTTTCTCTGTCATGTGAGCCATCAACTTGAGAGCCATGAGAAGATGGGTTGCCAGTGAAGACTGAGGCAAAAGAGTTGGTGAGAATCTCAGCCTTCTCCTCTTCTGTTGTTACTAGTTCACCACTGCTTCTCATCAGGGGGTTATGCTTTGTTTAACCTTTCTTTTCTGGTCTACATACCTGTAGAAGCCAGTCTTGTTTTTCTTTACATCCCTTACCAAGTTCAGCACCAGCTGCACCTTGGCCTTCCTGACCTCATCCCTGCACAACCGGGCAGCATCCCTATACTCTCCCCTGGATACCTGTCCCCATTTCCACTGCCTGTATAGGTCCATCTTGCCTTATAGTTTGACCAGCAGGTCTCAGCTCAGCCATGCTGGTCTCTTGGCTTCCTTGCCCTATCTCTCACACCTGGGGATCAATATCTCTTGCACTATATGGAAAGCATCCTTAAAGATATGCCAGCTCTGTTCTGCTCCCTTGTCCCTGAGGGCCATTTCCCACAGGGTCCTACTTGCTAACCCCTTGAAGAGCTGGAATTTTGCTTTTCTAAAATTTAGAGTCCTGACTATGCTTCTCACCTGCCTCATACCCCTTAGGACAGTGAACTGCACTAGATGATCACTGCAGCCCAGGCTGCTTTCAACTTTGACATCCTTGATGAGTTCACTTGCATTTGTGACCCCCATCATGTCCAATAACACATCCCCTCAGGTAGGGCTGTCAGTTTCTTGTCTGAATAAGCTGTTGTCATGAAGGCACTCCAGGAGTCTCCTGGATCACCTACAGCTTGCTGTGCTACTTTTCCAACAGATGTTAGGGTGGTTGAAATCCCCTAGCAGGAAGAAAGCCATAATAATGGTGAATTACAAATATATACAAATATGTAAATACGGAACCTGCACTGCTTACTTGGTAATTACTTCCGAACCAGAAAAGTCCCAAACTGGAGTCAGCAGTAGATGGAGGTGCCTGAGTCCAGGGTCCCAGTTACAGCCCATAAAAGCCTTGGAGCAGCCAAGTCAGTCCTACTCAGGGGGAGGCAGGAGAAGGCAGCCTGCCTTGATGAACGATGTTCTTCCCCAGCAAGAGAACAGAATGCAGGACACCAGCAGGAGAGATGACAAACAAACCACAGTCCAGCCAGCACAAGAGCCAAAGTAGCCAGAGGAGGGCCCTCTGAGGAGCCATTTTATACTGAGCACCACAGGCAGGAGCCCTGTCATTGGTCCATATGGGTCACCTGAGCCACCCTCTCCTCCCACTGTAACTGACACAGCCACAGCCTGGCAGCTGCTGGGGGGGGGTCCCAGAAGATCTTAGGTTAGTACAGCTATAGGAAATTTTTATCCTGTTTCTCTCAAACCAGGACAGCGTGTATGCATATTTGAAACACTTTTTTTTTTTTTAATTCTGTTGTCATTTCTTCTTTTTTTTTTTTCCCAACAAGCTTTAGTCTTTTATATTGTTGTCAGTCATGTGGATGATCAGATCTCCATTTTGCCAATCAAGTAAAAATGCTGATGGTCAGCTAAATCTTCCAAGTCTTTCTACGTACTATTTGTAGTTCTTGCGTTGGTGTTCAACTATAAAAGACTGAGATAAATGTACCACTGTCATCACATTGGCCTCTTCTTTAACCTCTTTATTTATAAATAAGCTAGTTTTTGCAGTGGTCCACAGAACAGTATTTTATTTTCTTTTATTTGCCCATACTGTTGGACCACATATATAAATACAGCATTCAAACTTTGGAAAAATTAGCCAATCTGTCTTTACAGCATGTTCCTTTCCTCTATGAAGGCTGTTTTCCATCTTTGCTTACCTATTGCAGTATCTCTAAACCTTCTTGGGACCTCACCCCATGGGAGAAGATGCCAAAGCCATTCTGCCTATAGCACCTATTTAACTATGTCTCCATTACCAGTGTATGTCTGTCACTGCTGATAAAAACATAGAAAGATCCCTAGGTTCCATGATGAATCTTACAGCCTGCTTGTCACTTCTGATCCACTCAGTCTCATTTGTGGGTGTATTCTTAGAGAGAAGGTAGATGGACATCAAAGTCTAATAACCAATGAAATTGGTAGATTTTGCAGGCATCATACCTACCGAAACATTCATGAAGCTCACCAGATGGTCTCTGTTGTCCTCATTCCACTATTGGACAAATCTCTTGGACACTGGGGCCACTGGCTTTTTTTAATCTGTTCTTGGGATTGGTTCCTTTCTTTTTGCAGAACAGGTTCTAGTTTTGGGATTACTTTTCTCCGTATATAAAGATCATAAGAATGTTTGGACGGTTTAGTACAGAGAGGCCTTTTTTATTCTCTGATGGGGTGCTTGGGTGTATTGTACTGTTACATCTGAATTTCAAACTTGCCAAACAGTCACACATGTAAATTAGTTACTGGTGCCTGAGCCTATTTACAATTTACATGGGCCCATTTTAAACATGCTGTTTCAGGAGGAATAGGAATGTAGTCTTTGGTGTTCAGTGCAGCAGATGTTGGCCTATAGTCTGTTATGTCAGTGCTCCGCACTGTGGGACTGTTTATACCTGGAACATTTTGTCCAAATGTATTCACAGAGCTTGTATCTAATTCTGCTCTGTGTAGCAAAGGGAAGGGGTTTTTTTAAGTTTTCAGTAGTTTATTACAAGGTAGATGGCCTTTAGAAATGCATTGCCATGTGTTTTATGTTGAGCTTTGTAAGTATTAACAGGAGTTCATTTGGTCAGTGCTTTTCTTGTTACACTTTTCTGTTCTTTTGTAGCTTTCCTGTATCCATTTTCTCAGCAGTTTGGCACAGAGGAGGTTGGGATTGATTCACTTCCAAATTAAGACATGTAAATTTGTGTGTCTGCAAGTGTCTAAACTCCCATTACAGATGATGCAGATCAAGTCAAGACATGAACAAAGAGTCTGAAGAGCTATTTGTCTCACTGTAAAGTAGATCCAACTTGCTGGTCAGCTTCATGGTCCTCTAGGCTCCACTGACTGCATTAGCTAGACCTCTATTGACTGTAATAGGAGACTGGAAGCCTAGGCCACATCTAGGCCACATTCCCCGCTTCCCATGGGCAGGGGTCCATCACACATAACTGTTACTTGGGAAGACAAATGCCACCACTCCAAAAGTCCTTCCCCCTTACTTCTTCTTCCGCAGCTTTATATGCTGAGCATGATGTCATATGGCAGGAAATATCCCGTTGGTCAGTTGGGGTCAGCTGTCTCAGCTGTGTCCCCTTCCAACCCATTGTGCACCCCCGGCCTGCTCGCTGGTGGCGTGCAGTGAGAAGCAGAAAGGGCCTTGACACTGTGTGAGCACTGCTCAGCAGTAATGATGAGAACAATCCTGAATTACCAACACCGTTTTCAACACAAATCCAAAACATACCCCATACCCCCTACTATGGGAAAAATGAACTGTTTCCTGGTCAAAACAGGCATAATTGGACCAAACTTATTTTTGCACTTTCTATCTTCCATCACACATACTGCTTCACAAGCCTTGAAAAAGTCTCAGGCCTAAGGTCAGTGTTTTCTATTAAGATAGTTGATAGCTATAAATAGTTGCTGCTTACAGGTGTATTTGGGTGGCTAAAGTAATCTGAGTAGGTAGCCTATCTTAAAACATAAGGACTTTAAAGAGAAGGCGGTTCATCCTGTTACAACATGAAATACCAAGCTTGGTCTTAAGCACTATGAGATCTGTTTCATGCTGACAAAGACACTGTGGCAGGAAGAAACAATTAATGCATCTGATTTTGTGATCACCAGTAGGAAGCAGAGGAAATTTATAGGATCAACAAACATGAATTTGGATGCAGTTGGCCTACCCAATATAAAGATGTGTAAGAAAAGCATAAAGATTAGTCACCAGGGTGTGTGTTCCAAAGTACTTACCCTTTTTACAGTAGTTTCCATTCAGAGGACGTCAAATTGGTAGAAGCTTGTGCATGTTGAGACATGCATTGTGTTGTTTCAATCTCTTCTAAAGCATACTCTCACTTTTTACTAGATTTGATAGCAATTTTTAATCTTTTGGGGATTTTGTGGAGCAAGAGAGCATCTGGTATGCTACAAATGTGACTATTGATATTCTCTTTGGATTCAGGTTGCGAGGGGGTGTTTCATGCTGACTAGCTTAGGTAGCAAATATAGAGGCCCTAATTAAGGAGCCTAATCTTCTTTATGTATCCTTTACTGTAAGCGGAAACAGGAGTTCTTCCAGAGTGATGATGCAGAGTACCTAAATTGTTTGTCTCTCTGTACTGGAATTCAAAACAGTTCTGTTTATTGGAGAGAGTTCCCCATAATATTAAAGATTTGGGGGAGGAAATACAGATACTGCTCTTCCCTGTCACCTGTGAACTTTTTGCTCTATGACCGTCAAGAATAAAATGAGCTAGTATATTGTATATATTGTATATGTATATACTATATATATATACACTGGTGTATATATATACACACTGGTATATTGTCTAGCCAGCTCTCCAAAATGTTTGCCTTTAGAAAGTCAGTCACTAAGGTTCCCGTGCCTTCAGATGCTACATTTGCACAGTACAGTCATCACAGGCCAGTTTGATGTGGGTCCCTAGTACTGGAGAATCACAATTGTCCCATGTTATAAAACGGCAGTGGTGTCTCTCCACATATATAAATAAAACAAAAAAACTTCCTATGTGTGATATAAAAGCTGCTAATTTTTTCATTTTCAATATGTTGGAGGCTTTAATATGAACGTGGCATCATTCATTTTCTTATACCTTCTATCTTTTGCACATAATCCTATCACATGCCTTTGGGAAAGTCTGAATTATAGGACTGTACTTCCCCCAAGATAAAATATAAAAGCACAAATAAGGGTTAGTAGCAGTTTGTAGAAAGTGTATTATTACTTGAGGGGTACTAAACACTGGATGAATCTTCACTTCTCTCCCTGATATTTTTTTTTTTCTTTTTTGTATTTTGAGGTATTATGGTCAAATGGTGAGATGTTTACACATAAACTTTAATGTAAAAAATATGCTATACTGCACAGGAACTAAATATAGTGGATCATCGGAAGTTTTATAAATACATTTGGATAACTCTGAATAATTTGAGAGAGAAATAACATATTTGCTAATTTCTTGTCTTCAAATATTCTAGCCTAGATCAGAAAACCTACCAGTATACACCTATGCAGTAATTGCTGTATCCCTAATAAACCATCAGTGTGCATCTTCAGATTGAGCTACAAAAATAATCCCTGCCTTGTTAGAAGAGAATTTCAGTGGAACTTGGAGGAAAAGAGTTGAAATAGTTGTTCTTAGAAAGATTACTCTGTTACTTTTGATACCAGTGCTTGACATTTGCTTTGTAGTGCAAACAGATGTTTGGTTTTAGCAGATATGTTTTGGGGTTGGGTGGGTTTTTTGTTTGCTTTCAGCAAAAAGAAGAACTTCTAAAAGCCATTGTGAATTCTGCACAGAAGTATTAATTAGAAAACATAATTCTACCATTGTGCTTAATCAGAAAAACAGAAACCTGAAGCTCAACAGAATAAAACATAAGCTTTCTAAGACATGTTTGTTGTTCCAGATCATTAACACACTGTGTCTGTTGGACAGCATCTTTTACATACCATAAAAATTAATAGTGTATTTAAAAACTGCTTTATTGACGTGTTCTTTAAATTCTAATTTGCATCTAGTGGTTAATTATGCTGATTCTATCATCAGAGCATAGAGAAGTAAATATACCCTTTGGCTTCAAGATTTTCCATTTCCACTTTAACTTTTTGACTTACATGAGAGTGCGTTCTCTGGGTGAGGTAATAAAAGGAGATTTCAGTAGAGGTGATTAGCTAATATTGTAGGAGGAAGACCTCTGAGACCTTCCAAGTCTAGGATTCAGCTGTTCCAGCTATTTAAATTTTCCATGAGTTTTGTGGTCCATGAACACAGGTCTTGGGGAAGGTTCTTCTCTGCCCATTCAGCAAAGGCAATGACTATATCATGAACTCAGCAGTGACTTCTTGAGTTTGTTCTTTTTGTATGTTTTGTAACCTAAGCATCTTAATATTGTATTTGCAATCTTGTGAACATAGTTCCCCAATACTTGTAAGCTCTTACAGTTAATAACTAAAGTGGTCATTATAGTGTGCATCTGTTTTCCAATGCAGTCTTAAATGATCTGTCATTCCACTGCTAGTTGACCTATACTATTTTTTTTCTTAGGTAACCCACTGCAGTCTTCTCATTCTGCCTTTTTGCTATTCTTCTGGTTTCCACTCCCCACCCCTTTTTTTCTTCCACTTGGCATTTTACTTACTACTTGGCTTTTTTTTCCTGTCCACAAGAACTAATGAACTTTGCCTGTGGCCTCGCAAATATTTGCTTTCTGTTCTGAAGTTCCAGCCTGTGTTTTTATTCAGGTGGACTAGTTAACATTTGAATTTGGTTGAACCTCTTACTAGCATTTAGTGTGGGATTTGCACTTTCTTTTTCATACCTTCTAAGAAATTGTGCACCCAAAAACTTGGCACTTTTTTTCCAAATATATTCACCAATAAAATAAAAGATGCAATAAATCTTCATGCAAAGCTTTCTTTTCTCATGCCCTTATCACTAACGTGATTACAGTGAAGCTAATATTGTTCTTCTTGTATTCACATGGTAATATAACTTGGCAGTCTTCGTAATGCTCCTGATTTATGCACCCTAGTGAAATAGCTCAATTACACTTGGCTAGAGTTTCATTTTATGTTTAATGCAATCTGGAAGTGGATTGCTGCTGAAAAGCAACATTCTCTTTCCGCCTCTTGCACTACATTCCAACTTTGCATGAGATCTAATCGTCATGCGACCTTAGGATAAGTTGGATCATCTTGCTGATTTAGCAGAAAATCATTGTCTGCAGATTGTTACTTTCCTGTGAGATTTGTTGATCTGGCTAGTGGTATGGCTACAGTATTTGCCATCAGCTGAACAGTTGATTTTCAAGAGGACCACGCCTTTCAGAGACAGCCTGCAGCTAAATGAGGTTAAATATGATAATAACGATATCGTCTTTGTATTACTCTTTCCTGCAAACCCTGTCAGGCTTAGGGATAAAATCTTGAATCTTCTGAAGTTTGGAGTAGAACCTACGTTGACAAAAGTGGGTGTTACCATTTCATTTCTTTTTATGTTGAAAATAAAGGTCACTTTAGTGCCGCCTGCCTTTGAGGAACCAAGAATGATTTAGTAACTTGTGATTCTTTTCTTTGTAACTTCCTGCCTCACCTTTTAAGGATATTGTGTAAGTGCTGTTTTTGGCCATACACTGGTTTGTTTCTTCAGGTGCAAGGGGGACTGGTATCTAAAAATCTCACTTTAATCAATTCAGGAATTAAATACTTCTGGAAAAGTTCATTTGTGCAAAATGTGAAAAGTGAAATAAAATAATGTGTCATACCAGTTTCCTTTATACCATAAGTACATGTTCTCTATGGCCCTTCTCTTATCTCACTAATTTTATTTTCTTGTTAATTCTGCTGCATGTTTCACTGCTTATTTCCAGTTTCAGCATTAGTCATAGCTTATCTGTAATTTATATGCATGTGTTCCCCAACCCACATCATGAAAGTGTGGAAGCCTTATATATCCACTCTACTTGAATGCAAACCCTATGACTTGCTGGCAAAACAATGCCATGCAGCCAGAAATCACAGGCAGCAGTACTGAAGGTTCATATCTTGCTGAGGGAACTGGGTACTGTGCACTCTTTTCTTGCTGTAATCAAATGCCTTTAGCATTGCCAGTTTTACAAAGTTCATGCTTATCAATCTATTTCTCTTTTTACTACTTTCCGTCTTTCTGTTTTACTCCTATGAGATTGTTTTGGGACAGGATGTCACCTAGGGAATATGAGAGGTAGCAAAGATTGTTCTGAAAGCAGAGCCAGTATTATCAGTGAAGTATAGAGCTCAGCAAGGGAGATACAGCTAAACATCATTTAATGTTTCTGACATGTCGGCTTCTTATTTGCTCCAGTTTGAAACAAG
Organism: Hemiprocne comata; assembly: GCA_020745705.1. NCBI lineage: Eukaryota > Metazoa > Chordata > Aves > Apodiformes > Apodidae > Hemiprocne > Hemiprocne comata. Next base: position 119,155,530 of record CM036587.1, read on the forward strand.
CACTGAGAATTAGGGGATATTACATAGCTAAAACATGTGTTAATATTCTGGAAAACATGCTGGATTTTACTCCTGGATCACAAATGATGTTGTCAAACATCTATCTCTTAGTTACCTTAAAGATGTAAAATACTAAGAGGGTTTGTTCTAGCAACATTACCTCTTCTGCTGTTTCCTCTTTCTATTCATTTGCTAGTTTGTTTTTACTGCATTAATTTATTATGCTAGAGGTGATACCCACTGCTAATTTGTTTTATGTAATTACTTTTTCTGGTTATTAGAATTCCTTCAACAATCAGACATACCCTCAGACAACCTGACAATAAGCGTTAAGTTTTATTAAGAAAAAAGAAAGTGTAATATTTGGATTTCTTTTAAAAATTATTGTAGAAAATATTGTGATTAAGGCTTTTAATGGTGTTTTATCAATTAATTCTTGACAGATGTAGAAAGTAAAAATAATTATAATGTTTTTCCACAGTTTTCATTGTCAATGCCTATAAAAACACGTGTATAGCTGGTTTTAGTTTTAAGTGCTGAGTTTACACCAGTTATTTTGTTACAGTTACCTGTCATCCACTCTTCTGCCAGTACAGCATATTAGCTAACAGAAGTGTTAGGCTTATTTAAAATCAGGAAAGGCACTGTCTTCATTACATTTAATTAGTGTGTTTTGTACCGTATTCCAGGCAGATGCACAAGTACAATAATGATCTTGGTGTCTGATTGTGTACAATAGCTCTAGACATAGGCTCAAGATAGAGGGCTGTGATTAAAACACATCAGTCAGTTGTAAACTGAGTTATCGTCAGTAATACTGATGACTGAGGAGAGCACACTGATGCTGGATTAGCCCTCTTGCATTTACAGTAACAGCTATCATGAAAGTGCTGGTTTAGTAATAGTAGGTAATTTTCTTTGTTATTCCCACTCCCTGTCTCTCCCCGCTTCCCTTAATGGGAACTCTGTTTCTACCTGGTCTTAGCTGACGCTGTTTCTGACACTATCTTCTGCCACCATCGGCTTCTTTTCTAGATGGGGAGTGATGGAGTTTTGCGCCTCAGTAGTTCTGCTCTGAATAATGAGTTCTTCGCATATGCGGCACAAGGGTGGAAGCAGCGATTGGCAGAAGGTAACCTCTGCTTCTTCTTGGATTTACTAAAGGTTAATTGTTTTTATGAAGAATGTCTCTGTTTCTACATTTGTCAAATGCTTTCGGAATAGAAAGTGTAACACACCACTAATTCAGCAAAAGAAAAGTTGCTGATTCCGTTTTGAATTCAGTGTACATTTTTACAGCTTGCTGTGGCAGCTTATTTTGACAGTTTAAAAAAAAACAAAAAAACACCACAAGCTTTTTCATCGCTGCCAGCCTTGGAAACATAAATGCATGCAACTAAATCCCACCAATACACTTTTGAAATAGTGATGTTATGTGGTAAATAACATCTCTCTATGTCACACTTACTTCTGGTTTTCATTATTTCCATTTGGAATCCATGGATGACTGTAACAGAAATCGCTGTATGTCATCTTTGTATCTGTAAGTTATAATTTCCCACATTAAGCTAATACTTGACAACTTTTATTCAATATGTTAGTATTTGTTTTTTAGGAGAATTTACACCAGAAATGCAGTTGCGCATCAGACAAGAGATTGAAAAGGAAAAGAAAACAGAACCTTGGAAAGAAAAATTCTTTGAAAGGTTTTATGGTGAAAAGTAAGTATTGAAGCAAATAAAAGCAATTTTTTATTTTCTTTTAGGAGGAAATAAAAATATAATTCCCTGCTTCACATAGCACGATCTAATGCTGTAAAAGTTAATAAAGCAGTTATCAAAGGCAATCATTCTCCAGTATAAGAAGTTGTGGGGAGAATTATAGTAGTGTGTCTGCACTTGAATTAGAATTGCATTTTTAAAGCTTCATAACTCATCCAGAAAAATTCATTCCTAGAAAAGCTTAAGACACAAGGCTCAAGCATGTGAGTATTTTGTAATTATCTTTTAAAAGATAGCATTAGTGCACTTCATTCCCCCTGCAGAATATAAATACAGCTTCTACAGACTAGAAGACCAGTAAAAATATTTCTGTAGTATGTTTTATTTCATTTTTTTCTAAGCTAGTTACAGAGTTTCTAAATTCAAATAGTTTTTAATTGTTGGACTGAGATGGCCCGTCGCTGGAGTAGAATATACGACATAGAAGAAATATTGGCTAGAGACAAAAGAAAGTGACAATGACTAGTGTAATTTCAGAAGTAAGACAAAAAGAATATATAAATTCCCTTTAACTAATTAGAATTGATTAGATAGTATCACTCCAGGTGTACAATTGGGGCAAGTCAGCACAATTTCATTGATGATGATACAGAGATGGCAATCTGCAGCAGCTGAAGATTCAGTTCTTATATTCAGGGGGGTTTTTTGTTCAAAATTTAAGGAGATTCACAGATTTTTAAAATTCAAGAGTCTTCCTTTAAAAAATTGCTTTAAAAATTTTATCATTTACATCTTTTTAAAGTACATAATTGTTTTTAAAAATACTATGTATTAAAAGTATTAATTAGTATAAAGTATAAAGTAATTCTTAAAAAGTTAGTGATTTTTAAAAAATTATTATTTTCAGGTATGTTTTAATGGAATTTATGAATAATAATCAGCAGATAAAAATTTGCCATGGAACCCGTCATCACATGAGATGTCTTAGTTTTTGTTGTTAGATGTTTCTTACTGAGGAAATCCAGGGCATTGGGAACACTTTGTATGAGTGATTAATTTAAAGATTAAGGCATTAACTAAAGGATTTCTGCAGTAGCAATGCTACGTCTCACAATCCTCTGCCTTGGGCCACTGAGAAATGTAGTGAAGACAGCAGCAAATGGACAGATCCTGTTTAATATTTTATTTTGCACATCCTTGTTCAGTCCTTTCTCCCCGTGTGAATACTATTTCTACTCTTTACATATAAAAGGTATATAGGGTCTTAGTATGGCAGACTTTGTTATTGTTGAGTGCTTAATGTCTTACTTAAGAGCTTTGAGACCTCAGCGTAGTCCATGTGGTGGTCCCTTGTAGTATAAAAAAAAAAATTAATTAGGTTCTTAGATAAGGAACATAATGGCTTTTCATTATGCATGTCAAAAGAAGTCAGTTACAGGAAAGGGCCATGTAAGGTATTGCCATAGGGCCTTCTGCAAGAAGTAGAAGTTTAGTACCAGCAAAACATGAGCACCTCGCTCTAGCTAAAGCCTGTTCCTCGGTCACAAATGACTGTCACACGCACAGAGAATGATACTTATAATTTTACAGAGCCAGCAATCCTGCTGTGCTGGCTGAATGCTGGACACTATAATGGTTGGCAGATAATTACTTGGTCTGCAATGATACGTGTCATCTGGGTTGATAGGTTCCTGACATCAACATTGTTATGCAAAATGTCACATTGCACATAATTTCCATTTTGACTAGAGTATTGAATATGGTCCCCCCTGCCCTTTTCCCACCCTGTGTTGTTTCACTTGTATTCTTCTTCCTGGCTTTTATGTAGGCAGATTCTTCTTTGCTGCTAGGCCAGATTGAAGTACTTTTTCTCATTATTTTCTGACTGAATGTTAGCTTTTGCTATAGTTTCCACCTTGTGTAAGTTCTCTCACCTTTTTTCACTTTGGTTTTTAAACTTGATTTGAGTATGATTTGGATTTGTCTCTTTTCAGCTATGTTGAATCATCTGAAGTAGCGAATTTTGAAATTTTCCTGAGCTGTTTCTCACATGCATTGTCTGCAAAATGGTTCTCTCTTGCAGTCTAACTTGCTCACTTTACAGTCAATGGTATTTTTGCTCTGACTTCCGCTGCTTCAGTCTTTTAATATTCCATAAGTAAACTCAAGTTTCACCTTATATTTAGAGAAGGACCATTAATAGATGCAGAACCTTTGTAAACATTTTTACACACTCTGCAGATCATGCCATTCAAAGAGTGCTTCTTCCATGTTAGCTCTGCACATTGTTTCATGTGTTTGCTCTTGTCTGTACCCAGGCTGTTTATCATGGGACTGTCAGTTGTAGTTTACTTCAATCTCTTTATATTCTCTTTCCACTTCCTCAGGGTTGTTAATTTTTCCTCTCTCTGACTTTCTTTAAAAAACAAAAAGTTCATTCTGCAGTCATTTATCTAGGATCAGCTGATGCATGTTGCCAGAAATCTACATTCTTCTTGCTTGTTGCCTCAGGATTGCAAGGGTTATGGTGTATTGTCTCAATATATTATTTCTTTTCCCACTCTTGAGAGAGTTACATGTCAGGACAGTGCTGCCAGCTCACTAAATCAAAGTTTTAATTTTGAGTAGACCTCCAAATTTTATTGCTGATTTAGTCCTTTTTTTTAAGTTTTCCCTGGTACTATGTATCACAGCACTGAAATATCAGCATCCATACATCCTAGAGCAGCTGTTTTTTCTCTTTCATGACTGACTGCACTTACTTTATCAGTTGAATCCTATTGTTAGCACTTTCACTGATGGCCATTTACTGCTGTGCTCATATTCTTGTGCTGTTTTGCAAACTTCAGGTGTCTTTTTCTCTAAGGAAGTAGACACATTAGCTGTTTGTCTTGTAATCTGAGGTTGCCTTAAGCATGGTGATCTTGAGCCTTCTCCTTTTGAAAGCTTTTTTCTTCACTGTAGCAGTATTTTCAAGATAGTAGTATTTCCTATACTGCAAAGAAATTATTAAGACTCAATGTGTGCTCTGCTGGCATTAATCCTTCATTATCTTACTTTTCTTACACATTTTCCTTTTCAATATGTTACTAGAATGTGTGTATTTTTGTAATGTCCTTGTGACCATTGCATTCACCTTTATCTTGTCCTTTATTCCTTTGCTGATTTTCATTCCATAAAGGTAACTATCAGGCAGTATCTTTTTGTGATGTAAACCAGCTAGAGAAAATAGACCACTTGCTTTTCAGTAATGCAGTGGATTTATTTCCCCTCCTCATTTTCCTGAAATAACTTTTGCTCCTTTACATGAGGAATTTTAGAAGAAGGAAGTTACTCACCTAAACCTAGGTAAACTAAACTTATAACTTAAACTTAGACTATATAGGGAACCTATAGTCCATATAGAAAGCAGACACATCATCTGAAATGCATTCAGTGTGGGTGGTATAAATTTGCTGTTCTGAATTGCCCTCAGCATATTGATGGTATGGGGAGGCTTTGTACGTACTAAGTGACTAGTAGTAGGCAGATTAAGGGACTGGAACACCTGCCTTACGAGGAAAGGCTAAGAGACCAGGGGCTTTTCAGTCTAGAGAGGAGAAGACTGAAAGGGGATCTAATTAATGTCTATAAATATATCATGAGGCCTGGGCGTCAAGAAGGCGGAGACAACCTCTTTTCACTTGTGCCCAGTGATAGGACGAGGGGCAATGGATTCAAACTCGAGCACAGGAAGTTCTGTCTCAACATGAGGAAGAACTTCTTTACTGTGAGGGTTACAGAGCACTGGAACAGGCTCCCCAAAGAGGTTGTGGAGTCTCCTTCTCTGGAAACTTTCAAGACCTGTCTGGATGCCTTTCTGAGTGATCTGCCCTAGTTTTTGTTCCTGCTCTGGCAGGAGGGGTGGACTCGATGATCTTCACAAGTCCCTTCCAACCCCTAACATTCTGTGATTCTGTATCACTCTTAGAGTACAACCACAGATTTTGGGGTTTTCCATGTTTATTCTATACTTCAGTATATGTGGGCCTTTATAATCTTTATAAACATTTATAACATTGGCAAGTTATCTTCCTTACATAATTTCTGAATATCTTTTTTGCTCACTTATTTCCATATTATTCTGTGTTTTTTAGTTAAAAAGAGAACAGAGATCAAAAGTCTGTTAATTAGATTAGGAAGTCCTTGAAACCATGTAATATCTTTTAAGGCCTCCATCCCAGCTTTTGTGTTTTTTCTACAATTATGGAATTGCTGAGGCATCAAGTCTGCTTGAAAAATCTTACTAAAGATGCTGAACACCTGTACTCCCACTGTCCTTAGGAGGAAATGAGGATGTCAGAACACATACATTTTTTAAAATAATCTTCTTTTTTTTTTTTTTTTTTTCAGCCCTTGGGCTTTGTTTTGTTGTGAGGTTTTTTTTTATTCTGTGAAAGTAATAAAATGAAGTAATTAAACTAATATTTTCAGGACCAATGGTAAGAAAATCTTCAGAAGTATACATAGGAAGGGTTCCTTTGTACTTCATCCCTGAGAATGAATGCATAGATGATAAATGTGTACGAATGTTAAACTTCTTTTTAAATACAGTTAAATTGAATTAATAGTATATGTATAGATCTGTTTACTTAGAAATAGTTTTATCTTAAATGAAGTATTTGCTGCAAGAATGGAGCAAAATCACACAACCTGTCAGCTGAGGTCTTTATAATTTACTTGAGTTGTAGAAGGAGGCTGAAGTGAAGTTGTTTTGATTTTCATCATAAATTTGAAATTACTGTCAAATTACAAAACTGAAGCACATGCTTCTCCTTATTAGGTTTAGTTGCTGCTTTTTCTCTAATGTGCAGCATTTAAGCCACGTTGCTGGCTGTGTTGACCCTAAATCCCTATACCGTTGTCATCCCTGTGGTGAAAAAAACCTTTTTAATTTGTGTGCTTTTATTTAGATTGGGAATGTCAAGAGGGGAATCAATGAAACTCACTGCAGTGCAGAATAATGATGAAGGTGAAAGCAATTCTTCGTGTGGATCTTCCAGCACACCTTGTCCTTCTAAGCAAGCAACCTTTGAGGACCAAGAAGAGAAAGGTGCTAAAATTCCACCTTTACCAGAGGGAGATTATTGTCCATCTCTATGTAGTATGGAACAGGTTCCTGCCAAGGATCCAACAGCAGACTCTGAGGATATACTGATACCTGAAGAATCAGTCATTCAGGAGGAGATTGCTGAAGAGGTTGAGACAAGTATTTGTGAATGCCAGGAGGAGAACCATAAAACAGAACATGAGTTTTCTGAGGAGTCAGTAAGTCCAGCTGGCACAAACGAAGAAACAGAGGCAGTACAGCTTGCAGACAGCACTGAGTCCTGTGTCATGATGAATGATGTAACTGATACTGTATCTCACATTGAAATTAAAGTGGATTTGAAGTCAGAATGCCCGCAGGAGGAGATGTCAGTTGTGATAGATCAGCTGGAGGATTGCATATCACCAGCACGATCAGCTTCATCCACAAACTCTGTCAGTGATACAGCAGAGAAGGAGTCTGAGTCTGCAAAAGAGCTAATTGCACCAGAAATGCAAAATGCTGCTCTGGAAGGTTCCTTGTTCACTGGTGGAGGTATTGCAGTGGATATGGAGCTTCAAAGTGACCCTGAGGAACAGTTGTCTGAGAATGCTTGTATTTCTGAAACTTCCTTTTCCTCTGGAAGTCCAGAAGGACCATGTGTTTGTGTTGCCTCTCCTGGAGGAGACACTCAGTCGACTTCAGAGGAACCCTGTACTCCAGCATCTCTTGAAACAGCTTGCTCATCTGAAGTGTCCAGTACTGAAAACATTGAAGGTGATATTCAGCAAAAGGCCAGGGATGAAAACTTGCACACACCTTTAATGTTAGAAATCTCACCAATGTCCACTTCACCTGTAACCTCAGAAGCATCTCTGATGTCAAATTTACCTTTAACATCAGAGGCATCACCAGCTTCTAATTTACCTTTAACATCAGAAACATCTCCAATGTCTGATTTGCCTTTAACATCAGAAACATCGTCAGTATCTTCTGTTCTTCTAACTTCTGAAACACCTGTGGCAAATAGTTTGCCTCTTCCATCAGAGACATCTCCAGTTTCTAATTCCCCAAGCAATGAAAGACTAATTCTTCAACAAAGGAAATCACCATGTTTGTTGGAAGACTCCCTTCCCACTTTGAAAGAGGAAAGCTCTGCCATTCCTAAAATGGTTCCAGAAGAGAATCTTGTTGTTCAGCCAAAGCAACTTCAGAGTGCCCCTGAAAATTTAAAAGTTGGTCCACTAGCAATTATACCTGATACTTCAGTGTTGGAAGAGTCCCAAAGCAAAAACCTCAGTCATCAGGCATGTAAGTCACATTCTGAAACTGAGAAACCCTACATTGCATCCATCCCAGAACACTCGCCTCCAGAGGTGATCAAAATTAAAAATCACAGTGTTCAGCAACGAGGTGACAAGAAAGGTACACTCTTGCCATCAGAGGTAGCTGTCTTATCAGAAGGATCAGTTGGCAAAAATATCGAATTGCTTCCAACAAAGTCACATGATAAACTATATACCTCATCTCTAGAGAAAGCTACATTCTCTGAAGTGTGCAGGAGTAAATCTCACAAGCAAACAGGCAGCAACCAAAGCCGTCTAGAGAGTTCACATTCTTCCAAGTCATTAGAACCCACAAAATCACCTGAAGTGAGGAATGAAAGTAGAGACCCAGAGATCCCAAAGAGGAAAACAGCAGAACAGCACAGTTTTGGAATCTTCAAAGAGAAGAGAGCTAGAATAGATGATGATCAGCCTAACCGTAGTGCTCCATCAACAAGTCCATCCGATAAAGATCAGCCACCTCGAGAAGAACCCCGAGTTCCACCACTTAAGGTAAAGTAACGAATAAACAGGCTGACTTGAAAACTAAAGGCTTATTATCTCCCTCCTGCTGACTGCATGCAGACACAGTGCATGGTGTATTTTTTGTGGAGGTGTGACGGGTGTTAGTACTGATGGTTTCACTTATCTGTTAAATTCCTACCATGCGAGATTTCTTCTGAAATATACTTATAGTTGTTCATTCAGGGTCTTTGCTACAAAATTGCTTGTGTGTGAGAGAAGGTTGTCCAGGATCTATGGCTTAATCTATTTCAAGAGCTTCCCCATGATTTACACAGTGATACTTGTTTTTCTAATTGCCCAGCTGTATTATTTGCTTGTTCTCCTGCAGATTATTTCTCCAGCAAGCATGAATAATAAATGTTACCATAACCAATACTAAAAAAAACATCAAGAGCCTTAACCCAGGAAGAGAATCTATAGTCAGAGTAGTTGGGAGACCCCTTTGTGAGCCCAGACCATGGTGTAGGCTGAAGATTCCCCCATAGAATTAATTGGAAACAAAGACCTGGCTAGAAGGGGGAAGTATCTAATTGATATATGTGTATAGGTACCTTTGTTAATGGCAAAGCAAAAGGAAGAAAAGATACGTCAACTAACCAAACACTTTTATGTGTATCATTCTGCTATTTAAGAAAGTTAATTCCAGTTGAAAATGTTTTGTTGTGTTTTTTGGGGGTTTTTTTCCTAACAGAGGGGTCTGTAGATTTAGGCTATAGACGCTCGAAGTTTTAACCCTTTTAATTTTGTACATGATGACATCAGCCAATCCAATTTGCTGAACTTAAGTCATTGACTTTGCAATATTAGTTCCTGACTGTTCAGAATTGCCCTTTTCTGCATTTATTTTTAACTGCTGCAATCACTAAACATTGTTAATATGGCCAGGAGGGCAAATAGGCTAACTGTTTTACTCACTAGTGCAGCAGCGTATTTCAACTAATTTATTTTTATGAGCAGTGATGCAATTGGAAGTTAGCCCATTCTGAGTTTAGTGATATTCTTTCATATTTGGAAGGTCTCTGTCTAGTCTAATAAATTCTAAGCACTCTCTAAGCACAAAGGAAAATGGATCACCAGGGAATAAAAAAAGGTCATAACTATAACAATAAAAATATTCAAGCACTCGGTGCTTTAGCAGTTCCCGTGATGAAAAGTGGATACTGAAAAAAGGTGCTACTGAAACAGAAAGCAAAATGTTTTGAAGTATTGTGAGTTTGTGATATTCTTTAAAGTATTTTCAAGTAAATGTTAAAGCCTCACAGTATTAGTCATGAGTGTTTATTTACAAACAAAAAATTTAGCTCCAGGGAAAACTGAAGTACTCCAGCCCTCCAGACCAGCATAGAAATGTATGGTTATATAAATGGTTATAAATTTCAATACCACCTTAATACTGATTTCCAATGATCTCTTACGGAAAATCAGATGCTGTCAGCCTTGCACAGTCTTAAGAACTGAATCTCCCTGAAGCCTCCAGCCAGTGAATGAGAATACTGAAAAATTGGCAAGCATTTCAAAGAATAATTTTGGATAATCAATTCTAGTATATTTTTTTGTGTAACAAATGTTTGGCTCTTAGGTTATGTCACCAATAAACCCACTATCCTGAAAAAGAACCCCAATTCTCCTAAATCATTCTGCTATATGGATCTTACTTCCCATCATACCTTACTTTTTCCACAAATATCACCTCATTTTCTTCCTAGTTCCTTTCAGAAGAGAAATCACAGCGTTAACCACTAAGTCCTATTACTGTGGGCAGCCAGTAAACATACATCACTTTTAAGAAATGTAACTTATTTTTTCCAACCTTTGCATATTCTGAGGGAATGTATGAGTTATAAAGTGGTCCCAGGACTCTTAATCTCTAATCCTGAAAACAGATGTGCCTAATTGGAAACATAATAATAATCCCAGTGATTTTACAGGTTATTATTTTGCTTAATTTTTTACGTCTTTAAAACTTTAATATTTGCATTTTTAATATTTGTAGGTTTTAGTATTTAATTTTTGAAATGCAGTAGTGTAGAACCTATCCCAGGGATGTACTAAAGCAAGTCTCTTAAAATTGTGAGCGAGGAAGGGAAAGGAGTATCCTTTGGTGATTTACTTCTTTTATACCACTACTCTAAAGTGCTCTGTGGTGCGACATGAAAAACAGGTCAGTGGAGACACTGCTACATCCTATCTAAAGGCAGGGTTTGTTGTCTGGTATATAAGTAAAAGACAGGCTGTTCCTAATGTCTTAGTCATTGGACACCAAGGAGCAAATGCATTACATGATTGTTATTTTTTCACATGCTTTCAGCAGGTGCTTAGTTGTAGGCTCTTTTCCAGTATCACTGCACTAGGCTTGTTGATGATCTCAGTTAGATACACTGCATATAAAACAGGTCTGACAAATTGTGCCAGATAAGCATCATGTTGTCATCCAGTTCAATCTTTCTTCCTGTCAGAAGGATCGATGTGAGTAGGCTAATACAGGTGTCAGTTGTTCGTGCTGGAGGATGATAAAATACTGAAGTCTATTATCATTATTTTGTAGCATTTTTCTGTCCAGCTGCACTGAGCAGTGATTCCCTTCATAACCTTTCTCCGACCCTTTGAAAGACAGCTGGTGATTTTAGCAAGTCGGTGATGTCATTAAAATTACTGTGTTGTTTTTTTTTTTCTTCCTTTAGATTCAGCTTTCAAAAATTGGACCACCATTTATCATCAAGAGCCAACCTGTTTCTAAACCAGAACCTCGGGTTTCCCCAAGTACATCGGTCAGCAGTGGGAGAAACACTGGGGCTAGAACTCTTGCAGATATCAAAGCAAGAGCTCAGCAAGCAAGAGCCCAAAGAGAAGCTGCAGCTGCAGCAGCCGTGGCAGCAGCTGCAAGCATAGTCTCTGGAGCAATGGGGACCCCATGTGAAGGTGGGAAGACAAGAACACTGGCACACATCAAGGAGCAAACAAAGGCCAAACTATTTGCAAAGCATCAAGCCAGAGCTCATTTACTCCAGACTAATAAAGAATCAAAGTCGCAGTTCAGCTCAAAGGAAAGTACCTCATCTCTAGAGATACCAACTTCTACTGACACAAAGATTGAAGGTTCTACTGGTGTCATTATAGTTAATCCTAACTGCAGGTCCCCTAGCAACAAGTCTGCTCATCACCATGAGACTACCACTTTGTTGCAGCAGTCACTTAACACAGCTACATTACCAGAAACTGCTACTGAGATACCTGTGCACAGTTCTGATGAAAATATACCTATGCCACAATTGTGTGAGAAAATTATTTCATCTACCTCTACTGAAAGTAACAGTGTGCCAGTGCTTTATAATAAAAGTTCAGTCTCTGTGTCTGTTTGCAGCACTGCTATGTCTGGAGCAATTAAAGAACTTTCTTTTGCAAGTTCTGTTGATAAATCCTCTGTTTTAATGTCTGTTGACAGTGCAAACACAGCAGTTTCAGCTTGTAATATCAATATGCTGAAAACCATCCAAGGGGCCGATACTCCATGCATATCTGTTGGACCAAAATGTATTGATAACAGTAACGTACCGGTCTCCATAGACAGTACGGCCTTATCAAACGCCATGGATGAGAAAAGGCTGCCGATCCCAAGTAGCAGTGCGAATAACGCAGTCTGCAGTCATTATGCCACCGTGCCAGCTTCATCTCTTGCAAATAATTTGCCAAATCATCTCTCTGGTAGTTCTGTACTGATTCCCCCGGTGGGGACTACCAACAGATTTTCTTCTGATAAGATAGCCATAACTGGGTGTAATGAGCAAAGCACTGTCTCCATTCACACTACCGCTAGGGCAGCTTTAAGCTGCAGTGAGGCCCTTGCAGTAGCAGATTCTGTTGCAAGGCCACCCATTTCAATGTTTACTGGTAACATGGTGACAATAAGCTCTTATGAAAATGCTACTAAATTAAATGCTGATCTCTTAGAAAAGAGCTCTGGAGCACGAAACCGAATGGACCTCTCTGGCAAATCTCAGCCAGTGAGCTTTGCACAAACTGCCATGAATAGGTCTATACCTTGCAAGGTCATTGTTGACCACACTACAAATTTGAATTCCAGTCTGTCCCTTTCTTCTTCTCTTGAAAATGCAGAGAACAGCATTGACCTGCAGAGCAGACCTGTAAGGACAGAGGCTGCCTTACAAAGTATAGCCTGTCCTCAGGTGTCTGTCATAAGCAGGCCTGAAGCGGTCTCTAATGAAAGCCTTGAGCACAGTTCCAGCTTTATCACCATCACAGCAAAGCAAGACAGCAAGAACTTGCAGGCAGGTTGTTCAAGTCTTCGAGAAGTGCCTCTTGCTCCTCAAGATAAATTAAATGAGGTGGTTACTCCCAGCCAAGGTTTTGCTGAGCAGTTAAGGGGTCCTTCAGCATTTAAAAATGAAGCAGATGCTGCCTGTGCCAGTCAGTATAATGCTAACAATAGAATTTGTTGGCATGAAGAAGAGGCAATGAGTACAGACCAGCCAGTGGTCAGCCATCTTAACTCCAGTAAGCATAAGGAATACACAGAGCAAAACTGCTTAAAAAATGTCAAAACTGAACCTTCCAGTTACACACAAATGTCAGAACTGCAATCCAGGAGTCTTTTGCCAAGCATTGCTGTTCCTGTGAAATCAGAAACTAACGAGTCTGACAAGTGCTTCAGGATGGACACCGAGGATTTTACAGGACCTGAAATGCCTGCCCAGGCTGCAGAAATAGCCACGAGTGCGCAGCCGCCGCAGACCTCCAAGACATCCATTGCGGACTCCATGGAAGACTCCCTGTCCCTGACAACAGAAACCCTAAAGAGAGTTACCAGTGCCGGCGGCTCTAGCTGTCGCTTGTCGTCAGTGGAGGCCAACAATCCTTTAGTGACACAGTTACTGCAAGGCAATCTGCCTTTAGAGAAAGTGCTGCCGCAGCCCAGATCAGGAGCCAAACTAGAAATTAACAGGCTTCCCTTGCCTTTGCAAACTACCTCAGTATGTAAAACAGCAGTGTCCGAGAGAAATATTGTTGAACATCCTTCCAGCTCTCCTAATCCAGATGGTAAAGGGTTTACAACAGGCAGCATAGCCCCTCTACAAATCAGAAAGCGTGAAAACCATCCGAAAAAGAGGATGGCCAGGACTGTAGGGGAACATGCTCAAATTAAATGTGAGCCTGGGAAGGTGTCAATGGACACGGATGTTAAAGTGGCTCCTTGTGTAATTAGTTCCAGCATGAATCAGCTAGGGCATGGTCAGCCATTTAAGCAGGAGTGGCTGAACAAACATGCCATTCAGAGCCGAATTGCTCACAGCCCAGAGATCAAGCAGCAGAAGAGGCCACTGCCTTCATGCAGTTTCCAGCAGAGCTTGTTTCATATTGATAAAAATGGCAGCTTTCATGCAGATGCTAGTACCTCACATAGACAGCATTTTTACCAAATGTCCATGGCTGCAAGAGGCCCCATTCCTACGGCAGCTTTGTTGCAAACTACTTCAAAAGGCCCACCTGGCTGCAACGCATTTACTTTTAGCAGACACCTGGAACAGAAGGGCTTGGGAGATGTGAATATTTCTACAGCAGCTCACCAGCTGAGGCTAGGAAGTGTGTTTTCCCCTAATATTCAGATTAAGGAAGGTGATGACATTGCCAGTGCCTCTCAGACTCTGCAGAGCAAAACATTAGTGCATCCCCCTCCACCCCCTCCACCCCTGCCACCTCCTCCCCCTCCACACCCAAATGCAGAAGTCCCTTCGGATCAAAAACAACCAACAGTTACTATGGAAACCACTAAAAGACTTAGTTGGCCTCAGCCAGCAAGCATCTGTAGCAATATAAAATCTGAACCTGTTTCTTTTGAGGAAGGTTTAAGCAGCAGCTGCGAACTGGGCATGAAGCAAGCTTCCTATGATCAGAACGAAGTGAAAGAACAGTTAAAAGCATTTGCATTAAAAAATGCAGATTTCTCTTCCTATTTACTCTCTGAGCCACAGAAGCCTTTTACCCAACTTGCTGCTCAGAAAATACAGACGCAGCACCCACAGCAGCAGCAGCAGCAGCAGCAGCAGCAGCAGCTCTGTGGGAATTACCCAACAATACACTTCGGTAGCACAAGCTTCAAAAGGGCAGCATCTGCAATTGAGAAATCGATTGGGATTTTAGGAAGTGGCTCAAACACTGCCACAGGTCTGCCTAACCAGAACGCGCAGATCCCGGTTCAGAAATTTGCTGACAGCAGCAATGCTGATGAACTGGAACTGAAATGCTCTTGCAGGCTGAAAGCCATGATCGTGTGCAAAGGTTGTGGAGCCTTCTGTCATGACGACTGCATAGGGCCTTCCAAACTGTGTGTAGCTTGTCTGGTCGTACGGTAGGAACTGAATCAAAGATGCAGTATCCCTTATCAGCGTGGGAGTGCAGGACAAAGGAATGGAGAAATTGGAACAGTTTAGGCCACTAACGGTTTGCAACTAGTTGATTGATTTATTTTAATTTTTTTAAAATTTTTTTTTTTCTTCCCCATGGTGCTTTCAGAATTTAGTTGTTCCTGCCTGACTGCCATTTTCTGGGAAGAAGAGGAAACCTGTAGAAGTAGTTTTTTTTAAAAAGCCTTGTTGCTGGACCTTCTGTGAGGCTGTGCTAAAAAAAAAGGCATTCATGCATGTCATTTGTAGCTTCTATTTATTTGCACAAAGTGCAGCACGTTTTTCTCCACTTTTTGATAGCTGATGCAATCTGCAGGTTAAATATCAGTGGAAGAATTAACTCTGCAAGAAGTGGAGTAACTATGCAGAATGAATAACACTGAATAGTGACTATTTTGAGTGGGGTAGTACAAAGGTGCAGAGTAGCAGTTGTAGTAGCTTCTAAGTTGGATTGCAGTTTTTCTGCTGATAGGATTGTTTTCTTAATTGACTTTCACTATCTAGGGCTAAAATATAGTCACTCCAACTAGGAAAAAAGGAAAAAAAAAATTAAAAAAGAGAAATTTGGATTGTTGGAGGAGTTTCCTTACATACCTGTCAGGGACTATGGAACTCAAATCTTACTCATCTCTTCTTGTTGATTCCTTGACAAAAGATTCGTATACGTGATGGGTTAGTGGGACCAACACCAGAATCACATTGACTTCATTAGAGTCTGGAGAAAGTAACTTCTCTACTAGGGATTAGAAACCTGTTTTCTCTTCTGGTTTCCCACACAGACATTCTTTATTTGTATTTGTCTCCCTAATCTGTCCACTTGATTTGTCAATCCCAAATATAAATATATAGAGAGAAAGTCAGACTTACGTAATAGGATGTTTTAGCCTTTCTGTGGCCTAAAAATGAGGTGTTTTTATGATGAATGAATAAGGAAAGATTCTAATTGCATATTGTTTCAATATTAGATTATCAGTTGTTTTTCCTTTTATGTGAGTTGCTTTATTTGAATAACATCTCAGAGTTTTGCCATTTGAAGTAATTCTTGGAATTACTTACCATTCTGACTTTTTTTTTCTCAAAGGAGTTCAGACCCCTTTTAGAAATTTGGAAGCTAGAAGGCAGTTTTAAAAGGGATACTGCATCTTTAAGGTAACCTTCAGTATTTATCCAGTACTGTATTGACATTTAGGACTATAGCTGCATTCCAGATGCACTAGCCACCATAAGAGCAGAGAAGAAAAATTATAATTTGGGGGCCCTATTCACCTAAAAGGAAAATACTACAAAGGGATAAAGCACATGCAGTTGCTGGGGAGATGAAAATACCTGGGGTTTTTTTCACTCCCTCTTCAGGATCACAAAATGTGGAGTGCAAGTCATCCATCTGCTAATATGTGGTTGGGTCTGCCCAAATGTCAGCATCAGAGAGAAATGTTATTTTTACCATTACAGTAGAACCTCACTAATCCAAAGACTTTACAGTCTGCTCATGAAAACTGATTTTCCTTCTACAATTTTTGGAGAGCAGTGTAGTAAGAATGTGTGAGATATAATACTGCTTGGATTTTGTGATGCATTTACTGTTGCATTCTGAAATATTAATGAGAATGATAGAACTACATTTAGGGAATAAAAAGTATCCTACATTTTACACTCTACTTTTTTAATATGATCTTTGTTTGCATACTTATTCATAAGCTGTGACCAGTCTCCCTGACATGGGTATCCATTAGTGAGGATCTACTGAATGGAGGAACCACATTTATTTCTTGTGGGACCATTTTCACAAACATGATAAATGCCATTTATTGTCTTAAAAGTGAGCTGGAATATCTACAACATACATTCCTGTCATAGGAAGCTTTATGGTGCACCTTGATGTTCTCTCTTATTGTTATTAGCAACATATCAATTTTATTTTTGACACTGTGTGGTACAAAGACCATTTATAATTACACTAACAAATTTGTTGCTGATACAATAATATATTTTTTCTATACAAAAGTGCTCCTTAATATGGCACGTGAGTTAAGAAATGGCTTCTCAGCACTTTCAGGTCTTCTGGTAGGAAAATAAGCCAGGCAAGCAAAAACCTAAAAGTAATCAATGAAAATTAGCATCCAGTGCTACTCCAGCTGCTGGCAAAACAGTGACTGGAAAATACTCATGAGTAAGCATGAGTGTAGTCAGTTAATGCATATCAAATTCATATTTGAGGAGCCTTTGTATTGGAATTGTATTGCATTGTATTTATACTTGGTAGAGGTAGTATACTTCTATTTAAAATAAAGAGAGCAACCAGTCTTGGACTTCTAATAACCTATGTTTATAAGCCTGCTGGGAATCCTCATTTCTAGCTCAGGTTTTCCTGTCCACAGCACATAAGTCAATATTTATTTGTACTTGCATTTTGAAATACTTCTTGTATTGACTGACATAATACAGAAATAAATTCTGGCCACAAAATAGTGTTACTGTGTTCAAAAGATAAAAATGTGACTAATGTAGACAACTCATTCATGTCATATTGTCATTTTTGTATCAGGATTGCAACTTGCATGTGTGAGGTCATGATAAAATGTTATTTAAAATGGCATTAGACTGGATGGTGCTATGTTACATTACACAACTGACCAAAATCTTCTGTAGTGCAGTTCCACTCCTTTCATTTTTGAGTCATTGGAGTTGCACCAGGAATAAATTTGACCAATTAGTTAGCAACAGTCATTAAGGGTTGTTACAGTTTATAGTTTTAGGGTATTAAAATACTCAAAAGCAACTGCTGTGATACAGGAGCCTGACTGAATCCTAATGTGACTGAAAGATTTACCCGGATTCTGGTGTATCACACAAATGCTTGGGGAAGAGTGACCCTTGGTCTTCAATAAGAACACCATCACGTTTAGAGGTTAATTTTCAATTACTTCTGATGTTTGTTTGTTTAATTGTCCAGGTTTCAGGCCCAACGTCGTTGTGTTTTCTAATGGCCATTCAGTTTGCACCGTTGGGTGTTAATAGTTTATGCACTGAAAAGCGGTGAAATAATTAAGAACACACTGCTCGTATGTTTGCGTGTAGGTACCTATGTGTCCTGATGTCTAGCATGTATAATTTACCTTCTCTTTTTAAAGATCTCCATAATTATTCCCCCACTCCTACCCCTGGAGCAGCACTTTTGGGTGAGAGGGAGAAACACACTTTTTTTTTTTCTTTCCTCCCTCTTTTATTGTTTTAATTGCATACCTGTGAGATATGCAAGATAACATTAGGGCATTTGCAGTGTGTGTGTGTGTTCCTGTTCTGAAATAATTTTCCAAGCAGAAATTCCCTTTGAAATAATGTTTTAAAAAAGAAAAAGAAAAAAAAAAGAAATGGTGAACTGGATGCTCCCTGTTTGCATTTTATTTATCTGCTGAGGCCTAGTACATGAAATAGCATTTAAAAGACAAAAGTCAAGGTTGAGCCATAAAGCAAAATGTATATTCTCTGTTCTATAGGCTTTCTTCTTGAGGGTGGTGCATGTTGTCAGGGTAAGCTACAGAACGTGCAGATGGTTTTTCAGGGCCCTGCAATTCCTTGCCCTGTTTTTAAGCTAGTGCATATGGTGCTTTATAATGCAATTTCTGAAGTAAAATTACCTTATGCTGCACCCCCTTCCCCTTATAAACACACGCACAATTTCAGAATTGTTATTGTAGCCTCTGGTTTAGCAGTTTCTCCAAGGTGTGGTGAAGTATACTGGGATAAACACTCAAGACGAGCTGAGAAGTGTCACCGAAAGGGATCATTTTAGCTGACACATGTGAACGGCCCTGCTCTGAGCACTGAATGACTTCTGCAGTCTCCTGGCAGCAGCGCAGCGCTTCGTCTTCTGTGGCTCTGCAGAACGCTGCGGGGGAAGCAACGAAATACTCAGTGGATTCATCATGGACCCGTGTAGCTAAATGTTTCTGAATCTATGAAATCCTGTTGTCTTCGGTCATCATGCTTTGTCACTGTAAAACCAAGAAAAACAAACAAACAAAAAAGGCATTTTTTAGTCTAATTTAAGGAGCTGCTTCTTTTATAGCACATAATATTTCGCTTTGTACTATATTTGATAGTTAAAGAATAATTTAGTCCATAGAATAACTTTGTTGTATTTGTACTGTTCATGAATGTTACAAGAAAAGTGCTTTACTTTGTTGCCATAATTCTCCTGTATTGCTGTAAAATATTTTTTCTGCTTTACGGAAACTTAACTCGATTCACATTTTCAGTACAGGGTTTTTTGTGTGTATGGTTTGGGTTTTTTTGTCAGTATTCTGAATGTTTACATCTGTTCAACATTAGCCATTCTTTGCCTTTATAGGGCAGTATTACTCCTGCAGTATAACAGCAATGTGAAATCCACTCATACATAACATGCATGGAAAGTACAGATTTATTGGGGAGATCCCTAATGTGCATAGGTATTTTTTCTATCTGCATTCAGTGAAGTAAATACCCTCCTTCAGTCCTCTAACCAAAGAAAATATTATTCCCACAGGACAAGCTTGGAAAGTGGTTCTCTGAATCTTCAGAAGGGGGTGTAGTTGGTTTCAGCCGGATTGCTACAGTTTAATGCTGTTATGCTTTGCTTTATTACCCCACCAGACATAACTGGGTGAAACAAACATTTTAGCAATGTTTTTGTTTCAAGACAGTGTTTTGTTTAGAATTCAGGGATCATGCTTTCTTTAATGGTGCTGTTTGTTTTAATTTTTTTTTTTAAGAAAAGAACATTTTGTTGCCTACGGAAATTACCATTCACAAAACCATAATTTAAATAAAATGATTTTGTCTTCATAACTTCTCTCTATTCCCTTTCCTTTTTCCCTTCCCTGTCCCTTGAAAAGAACAACTTGGGCTTCAATATTAAAATATTCTGAAAAAAATAAAGAGATAAAATAAAATTTGTCATTGGTTTATTTATTTTATGTTCAGTGCCTTAGGCAGGAGATCCTTCTTGTGCACATCCATTGTATGTACAGGTTGGTGAAGTAGAAATGTGAGAGAAAAATCAATCCTTTGTAAAGGATTTTTAAATGACAGTGATGAAAGACATAATCTGAATGACTTCTGATGTAACTCAAGTATTAATCATCTTATACTAGTAAAATAAAGTAGGTGTTGTGTATTAAGTTGTTGTAAGTAAAATTGTGGATGAAAGTGATTGTCACTTTGGATAGTTAATGCCAGGTGTATTTTAGTACTTTGCCTCCATCTGCAGCCCTCTCCAGAGCAGGCTTAACAGCTCCGTGTCCAGGGTACACCTCCATCGTTTCTCATCCCCCCCAGCAGAAGAAATTAAATGTCCATGGCACATGAAAGGCTACCAGTCCAAGTTACGTTCCTCAAACCAGTTATTCTTTGAAGTCTGGAAGGCCTTTCTGAAATGGAAATTCAGTAGCAATTAAAAATAAAAACAAATTTTCAAAAAGTTTTCAGCATTTTACCCTGCGAAGAGGGCTTGGAGTACTGATGGTTAGGGAGGGTGCAAGTGTTAGAGGGTAGGCAACAAATGGCTTTTTCATAGGCCTGCTCAGAAGTACCAGAATATTGCTTTTGAAACACCATCTTTTGTCCAGCCTCCTGTCATCATTATTTCAGATGTGGTACCATCTGAGGGCCTTGTTAGCAGCACATGGCAGCCCTTTCTGCCAAAATCTGTCCACATCCAGAAGGAACACAGTGCCACCCTATGTAGTTTATAGTCAAATGACCTGTTTTTCATACCCAGTACCCATCTGGCCAACTCCGTCAGCTACTACTGCCATGCAGTTGATTTAACTTGTTAAGTTCTGCTTAGATGTTTGCCTTTGCATGAAGATGTACAGACTCAGAGACTACCTCTGCTGCTGACAGCGATAGCTTTTCAAGCTAAATTCACAATTTTTCATCTAAGCAATAGAATGGATATCAAGTTCTTAAATCTCTCCTAGCTAAATATTGATTTTTCATCCTTCTTTTTTTTAAAACCTGAAAAATATTTCTGTCGGCTTTTATTTGATCTTAAAAAATGAGTGTTTGGCTTTTCTGTGGTGTTGCTAAGGGCCGTACATGTGTAAGTTAAGCCTTGTG
Organism: Hemiprocne comata; assembly: GCA_020745705.1. Lineage (NCBI taxonomy): Eukaryota > Metazoa > Chordata > Aves > Apodiformes > Apodidae > Hemiprocne > Hemiprocne comata. The sequence goes on from CM036587.1 coordinate 119,176,690, forward strand.
GTTCGTTTTAGGTCAATGTGTGCTCCGGAGGTCAGCCCAGCCTTAGGGCGTCGGTGCAGCCAGCAGATGGCATCTGGAGAAAACACGCCGCTGGGGTCTCCTGCTCCTCAGCTTTCCTGTGCCTCAGTAAAAACACAGAGCATGGAGAAATAAGCCCTCTTTCCCCCCGAGTCCTGCAGCTCGGCTTTCAGTACAAATGATGCTCTGAGGCTCACATCATCCTTTTCTACACTTGGCAACTTTGGCAACCTTTGAAAGCACTGAGTTCTGCAGTCTATGGAAGTGAAGTATTGATACACTGGAAAAAATTCTCCCCCAGGCCAGAGCGTGGGCATTTTTATATTTTTTCTTACTGTGTCCTTTGCCACTTGTAGATGAAAAGAGGCAGCAACATGGTTCTTTGTATCGAGATGCTTCACAAACAAATATGAAGGTATTGTCACTGCTTCATGTGCAGAGGGTGTGCTGTTATCAGGCCTGGCCTTTGTTGAATGACATGGCTTGCAGTTGAAAGACCACCAAATAGCCATATCTTTGAGCAGCACCACCTTGGAGACAGCTTTACGTGATAAGGAAGGTAATCAAGGTCACAGCCACTGCTGGTACTTACTGGTAGCTGCTTATGGAGGCAGTATTTTATTAGCACTACAGGTTTTTATGGACACAGAGCTAGACATTGAATTAAAGCAACATTTGTTGAGATAATTCAGACACCTGGACACTGGTACTCTACAAATCCATTACAAACACTGATGAGAGGAGGGTTTTTTTACATCTCATTTAAATGACAGCCATTTAAGTACTGAAAGTTCATGCCCCCAGCCTGGTGGGTGCCTGTTGACTCACCGGAAGTGGTGAAGTCTGCGTTTGTTTCACATATCCATGGGGGGAAAATGCCTGGAGCTTACTTTTTGGAAGCTAATGACACCCTGGTTAAATGTGAATTTCTGCGTACAGGTCACCTCTCTAAAGCCCTTCTGTTCTGTGTCTTTTGTCCTGGTCTCATAGAGCTTAGGTCAGCCTTGAGAGCCTTCTTTCCAGGTCTTTCAAATAAAAAAAGCAGCTTTCTTCCAATATTGCTGAGCATCCTGATGCATATACTTGTGGGGAAGAGGACAGTTAAGATCTCATGAGGAAAAACACATCTGAAAATAAGCTGAATATATTGGATAACTGCCTTCTATTAATAAGAAATATTGCTATGCTAAGTAACAGACTGTTGATATTGATACAAAGGAGGAGATACTTTTTTCTTTTCCTTTTTTAATTATTTTTTTTTAACATTAGGCATTGCTGTAAACAGTCTTATTTGCTTCTGATTCTTTCCCAACTGCTCAGATCCATCCTGCAAGTTGCGTTTTCACATCCCTGTTCGTGAACTCTCATCCCAACATCCATTGTGCAGAATCTTTGCTACTGATGTGTGCATTTCTGTCTTTTAAAGGAGCAAATCTGGGCAATGTGGGAGAAACTTGTACACAGTGCCTCACCCTTCTTCACTCATTTACTTGTGCATTGTGCAGCATGGTCTGGAGTCTTTGAGGAAAATAATAAAATTAGCTGTGAAAATGCGATAATCCTAACATATGTTCCTTTATTTCCTTTAGGTTTTTGAGTAGAAAAGTCCAAGACTCACATTTTTTAATGAGTGTGAGCAGAAGCTGACCCATAGCAGCCAGAATAGACCGTAGTCCTGGGTTCCGTCCAGAAGTGAGCATTTACAGTTCCACAAGTCCAAATAAATGGCCTCAGAGTATTAGGAAAACACAACCAAAGCAGACAGTCTGTCACTAAGAGTAAGTATTGATAGGAAGAGTCAGCATAAGACTAGTGAAAAGAAGTTGAGTTATATTTTTGGAACAAGCAATCCTGCCAATTCTCTTAAAATTTCAGCATCTCTATAGGCTTGTGAATATTAGAGAACATCTTTCATACCTCTAAACTGGGAGTGAAATCTAAATATTTAAGGAAAAATAGATCCACAGCTAGCTGATAATATAACATTACAAAACTTGATGGCTAGGTTCTTTAAAATGGCTGTTTGGTGGTGTTTTACAATATTTCTGGTTAGGAAATTAAAAAGTTACTGTATGCTCAGCATGTTACAAATTAAGGGTCTTTGTTTTTTGTTTCCTAAAATAGGAATTTCAGAGCCTTACTTTAGTTTCCTGTTCCAAAAAAGTCCTTGCTTGCATTGCCAAGCAAGTCTGATGTATGTCTTCACTGGGTAAGACAGTTTAAAAAGTAATCTAGAAACACATTCGGTGTCAAGTGTGTCATGCTACCTAGAACAGAATTCATCTGTGTGGGGAAAGTAGGAGTTTGTTTTTTCCATTTCTTTACAATCAAATTAAAGGGCAGTGAAAATAGCCATGTGATTCAAGGGAGTTCTTATTGAGGTACAGACCTTCGCCATTCTGCATCTTCTGAATTTTCAGAAAAATAATATGAAGACCTTCATTAAGTGTGTAGGTGACAGTAAAGAGGAATGATACGTACACTAGTGACAATGGTACTTGCATATTCAATAAAAAAGGATTTATAGAGACTTAGGCAGAAAATGAAATGATGCTTTGGAAGAATAGCAAGAAATATGCGTGAAGTGTCAGTCACAAGGGATTCTTCTCTCTGGCATCTGATGATTGTGATACAGTTACCAAAAAAAAAAAATAAAATTATATTTAAGGGCTGCTGAGGGAGAGTAAAGCATTAGGAAAGTGGGCTATGAAGTGCACTTAAATCAGGATTAAATATTAGGGTGCTCGTGGTGCTTCAAAAAGAAAGCTAATATTCATATTTTATAGAATCTGAAAAATAGGATTGCCAGGAATCTGAAGATGAACTTGTCCCTGCTGTCCCCCAGCAGGCCCAGACTGCTGCTGGAGGTAATGTGCCTCACCCACTCTGCAAGGCCTCCTGGCACTGGCACAGTGTGCTTCAGTGCATCACTGTCCTTACAATTAGAGAGCTTATCCTAACGTTTAACCCAAATCTTCCTTGCTGCTGTTTAAGCCCATTCACTCTTATCTACACTTCACAGACACTGAAAATAACTTTTTCCTTTTCTCTTTCAAGGAGTTTATTAGATGGTTAGGCTATTAATTTGCTTCTCTTAATTTTCCACTGTTAAACTAAACAATCCTAATATTCAGCTTTTCTTTATAGGTCATGTTTTCCAACCTCTTATCATTTTCATTGATCTTCTGTGGATTCTCTCCAGTTCAAATCCTTTTGCTGTTCAGCTCCCGAGAGTGACTATGTTATCTCAGCTGAGACTGAGCAGAGGGGTAGGATAGGTTTGCATGCCTTAGAGGCTGCAGTTGTGCTCCTGTGCCCCAGAAGGGTGTTTGGTTTGTCCATGGCCTGTTTGACCGGATTTCAGGCTGGTCCCAGTAACCCCTGCATCCTTCCTAGTAAAGCTGCTTCTAGCTGCTTCTTCCCCATTTGAACACTTAATTATTTCTAAGTGCAGAGTATTCTATTTGTCAGCTCTTAGTGCTATCCTAAGTTTTTAAATCATAACTTGAACTTGTTAAGACCATCTTAAATTCTAATCTTGCCTGCCAACAAGGGAACAGTATTTCCCAGGTAAGTATTATCTACAAATTCAGTATCACAGGATTCAGTTAGAAGGGCCCTCAGTAGGTCACTGAGCTCAGTCTTCCTCTCAGAACTTTCTATCCCATCACCCATCTCACTAACTAAAACGCTAGAAGGAACTGGAACTGTGCCAGGACTGACTCTGCTGTGGTTGCCACTGCGACTGTGTGAGAGTGGTTTTCCACCCACATTTGACTAACTGAGTAACAGTTTTGTCTAGACCATATTTTTCTGATTTAGTTATGAAAATGTGGTGGAAGGAGTGCTAGAAGCTTTACTGTAATCGAGATGTGACACCTTCTGCTTCTCAGTCCATGGTGTGGACTCTGTCAGGGAAGGAAGTTAGACTGGCTTCACCCAGCTTCTTCTTGACAAATTCATCTTGACTGTTGCTGGTTTACTTTTTATCTCTGAGGGTGCTTATAAACCATTTACTTGAGCTGGCATTTTTCCGAGAGTGAAATAAAGCTAATTCCCTCCACTCCTCCTTTCCCCTCTTTTGCTTATGGTTATTATGGTTTGGTGGTTATTATGTTTATCCTTCCCCAGTCTTCCTTGCATCTCCCATTTTCATGAGTTCTGGAAGGTGACTCGTGGTGGCCCTGTGACTGAATCAGCCACCTCTTCAAGTGCCTTCCAATGATGTCCCTTGTGCCCAAGTCTAAAACATACAGCTCATACAAGTGCTGTCTAACCTATTCAAGGCTGAGGTAGTACCCTTTTGTCTCTGGTACAAATTGTGTTCATTATCTGATTATAGTTGACATTTTTAGGGATGACTTTTCCTCTCCATTGAGTAGCTGACCAACTGGCACCTTGGTGTTCCTCTTACTGCTGATGTATTTCAAGTGACTTTTTTTGTTGTTTTTAATGTCCTTTACTGGTCAAACCTGATTTCGTGCTTGGAATTTCACCCTTACGTGTTTGTACTACAGGGTGCTGCTTTCTGTCTACTACCTTTCCTGAAGGAAAGAAGTGCTCATGAAAAGAAATAGTTATTAAAAGCTGTCCTCTGGCTATACTTCTGCCTTCTCTGCAGTAAAATTGACTTGCTTCTTCAAAACTTCAGTTGAACTGAAAAATAAACACAAGAAAACTCTCTGGATATTCCTAGTCCATAAATTAATTTTAAACTAAATATTAAAGTAACTATCAATGATTATTACATTCTAAAAATTATAAGATTGAATACATTTTAAGATCTTCAAGACTGACAATATGCAATACACAAGAGATTAACTATAGCATTAAGATCGTAAGGACACGTTATGAAGAAAACAGTACTTTGACACAGCATGATTTTATAAACAAAAAGGGGGCTGGGTATTGAACATCAAAGAATGAGCTGAAAAGCTAACGATGGTAAACCAATGAAGTAATTCATAATGAGCATAATGTCTGTATAGTTTTAAAATGGAGAACCTAATGGATTCAATCAATTTTATACACTTTACAAAATACACATTTTGAAGGACTACTTCACCTGTCATAAACAGTGAATTAATGTTGGCTTCACTTTGTTGCAGTGCTACATGTTTTGCAGAATTTAGAATTTTTGTCGTGATTTTCTGTGACTACACAGTGTTAGAAGCTGTAAATGGGTACCAGTTCACAATTATAGTATTTTAGGTCAATTTTATGTTTGTTTTATCTGTGTAAAGATCTATGTCACTTTTCAAGGAGCAAGAAACTATTATTTCCCCTAATGGTAATATATAGTTTTGGTCCACCTCGTGCAGACACATTACAAGTGCATGAAGTAAAAACTTGTTTGGAGGACAGTCACATTCAAAGCACATACACAGAAAAGAAAGAAAGCCACTGGCGTTATTTGTGTTTTGTTTTTTCCATTAAAGTAGATTGAGATTTGTTTGGAACTAGCATGCCTACGCAGAAGGACCCCAGATTTGAACATCCAACCAAAGTGCAGCAAACCCAACACTGCAGCCGCTGCTATCAGCCCGGTGCAGTAATTGCCCCTGTCGCTTTGCCAAGCAGCAGCTCTTGTGGAAAATAAATAAATTTTCTATCATTCTACCAAGCAGGACAGGTCTCAGCTTTGCGAGATGCAGGAGTGTAAAAGAAATAAATGCTAATCAGGCATTTAGGAAAGCAAATACTCCCTGTTTGTGCCTCAAAAATAATCCTTCTGCTGGTTGATACAAAATGTTATTGAAGAGTAAGGGGCTTACACACGTGGATTTTTGTATATTGAGGATCAATGGCATAGAGAAGGAGGTTTATTATTGCATAAATGATAGGGTTTTAATAATAATGGGCTTGATTTTACATAAGAACCTTTTCTTATATTTTGTTTATGCACTATTTAATTTCTTATATTTTTTTTTTCCATCACAGAATTGTCAGAGTTGGCAAAGACCTCTGGAGATCATCTAGTCCAACTCCCCTGCTAAAGCAGGATCCCCTAGAGCACATTACACAGGGCTGCATCCAGGTAGGTCTTGAAAATCTCCAGAGAAGGGGACTCCACAACGTCTCTGGGCAGCCTGTTCCAGTGCTCTGTCACCCTCCTAGTAAAGAAGTTTTCCTCATATTTAAATGGAACTTCCTATGTTCCAGTTTGTGCCTGTTACCTGTTGTCCTGTCACTGGGAACTACTGAAAAAATTCTGGCTCCATCCTCCTTGCACCCACCCTTCAGATACTTGTAGGCATTCATAAGGTCTCCCCTCAGCCTTCTCTTCTCCAGGCTAAAGAGTCCCAGCTCTCTCAGCCTTTCCTCATAAGGGAGATTCTCCAATCCCCCAAACATCTTTGTTGCCCTCCGCTGGACTCTCTAGTAGTTCCCTGTCTCTCTTGAACTGGGGAGCCCAGAACTGAACACAATATTCCAGATGTGGCCTCACCAGGGCAGAGTAGAGAGGGAGAATGACCTCTCTCAACCTACTGGCCACACTCTTCCTTATGCACCCCAGGATTCCATTGGCCTTCTTGGCAATAAGGGCACACTGCTGGCTCATGGATAATTTACTATCTGCCAGGACTCCCAGATCCTTCTCCTCAGAACTGCTTTCCAGCAAGTCCACTCCTAACCTGTGTTGGTGCATAGGGTTCTTCCTCCTCAGGTGCAGGACCCTGCACTTGCCCTTATTAGGTTCTTCTCTACCCAGCTCTCCAGCCTGTCCAGGTCATGCTGGATGGCAGCACAGCCCTCTGGAGTGTCAGCCACCCCTCCCAGTTTGATATCATCAGTGAACTCTCTGAGAATTCACTCTGTCCCCTCATCCCAGTTGTTGATGAATATGTTGAACAAGACTGGACCGAGTATTGACCCCTGGGGGACAACACTGGTTACAGACCACCAACTCGACACTGCTCCATTAATCACAATTCGCTGAGTTCTGTCACTCAGCCTGCTCTCAATCCACCTCACTGACTACTCATCTAGCCCACATTCCCTCAGTTTTCTAATGAGGATGTTATGGGAGACAGTGTAAAAAGCCTTGCTGATGTCAAGGTAGATGACATCTGCTGCTCTCCCCTCATCCAGTCAACCAGATATGTCATCATAGAAAGCTAGCAGATTGGTCAAGCATGATTTACCCTTGGTAAATCCATGTTGACCACTCCAAACAACTTCCTGTTCTTCAACGTGTTTAGAGATGACATCCAGAACTCAATCACCTTCCCAGGGACAGAGGTGAGACTAACCAGCCTGTAGTTCCCTGGGTCCACCTTCTTGCCCTTTTTGAAAATTGGAGTGTTATTGGCCTTCCTCCAGTCCTCAGGCACCTCTCCTGTTCTCCATGACCTTTCAAAGATGATGGAGAGTGGCCCAGCAATAACACCTGCCAGCTCTCTCAGCACTTGTTGGTGCATCCCATCAGGGCCTATGGACTTATGGATGTCCAGTTTGGCCAAGTGTTCTATAACCCCGTCCTCCTGTATTGAGGAAAAATCTTCCTCTCTCCAGACCTTTCACCTCACCTCCAGGGTCTGGGATTCATGAGGGACAGCTTTAGTAGTGAAGACTGAAGCAAAGAAGGCATTCAGTAACTCCACTTTCTCTGTGTCTTTCATCACTAGGGCACCCACCTCATTCATCAGTGGGCCTACATTTTCCCTAGTCTTCCTTTTTCTATTCATATACTGAAAAAGCCTCTTCTTGTTATCTTTAACCACAGTGGCCAAGTTCAGTTCTGATTGAGCCTTGGCCCTTCTAATTTTCCCCCTTCATATCTTCACTACATCTTGGTATTCCTCATAAGTTGTCAACACCCTTTTCCAAAGGCCGTATACTTTCCTTTTGTTCCTGAGGTCCAGCCAAAGCTCTCTATTTAGCCAGGCTGGTCTTCTTCCCCATCGGCTTGTCTTTCAGGTCCTGGGGATGGCCTTCTCCTGTGCCTTTAAGAGTTCCTCCCTGAAGTATGACCAGCCTTCCTGGGCTCCCTTGCCCTTCACGACTGTCTCCCAAAGGACACTCCCATGCTCCTAAACAGGCCAAAGTCTGTGCTTTGGAAATCCAAGGTGGCAGTTCTGCTGGCTCCCCCCCTTACTTCTGCAAGAACTTACTTCTGAAATCCCCCATGAGAACAAGGGCGAGTGATCACAAGACCTGTTGCAGCTGCTCACAGAATATTTCATCAGCCTCTACATCCTGGTTGGGGGGGTCTATAACAAACTCCCACCATGATGTCTGCCTTATTGGCCTCCCCCTTGATTCTTACCCATAAACACTCAACACTCTCATTCACGTTGTTAAGTTCTACACATTCAAATCTATCCCTAACATAGAGGGCCACACCACCACCTCTCCTTCCTTGCCTATCCCTTCTGAAAAGTCGGTAGCCATCAACCACAGCACTCCAGTTGTGCAAGTCTTCCCACCACGTTTCTGTGATGGCAACTATATCATAGTTTTCTTGCTGTACAATGGCCTCCAGCTGCTTCTGTTTGTTGCCCATGCTGCGTGCATTGCTGTAGAAACATTTCAGCTGGGCTAATTGTCCTGCTGCCTTTCGGGGGGGACAAGCCCTGATTCCCACCTGAGAGCACTCAGACACTGTCCTAGTTTCCAACCTATCACTAACCCTCATGTCTTTGCTATCACATGGATCACCATTCCTTACCTCTATTGAGACAACAGACTGCAAGCCCTCGCTAGCACTTTTACCCACAAGCACTGGCATGCAGCCCCCAGGCTCCTCTCTAGTAAGCCTGGTTTCATCCTCATCCCCCTTCAAACCTATTTTAAAATTACTACTAATAAACCTAATTACTATTAATAAACCTAATTTAAAAATTACTACTATTTAGTTCTCTGCCTGCTTAAACTCTCAAAGTTATTAACATACCTTATACTTGTCCTCCCACTGAAAAGTGCATGCATTCACAGCATTCCTACTGAAGTAACTGGGAGTGCAGCTGCATTAGGCAGCACAAGAGCACAGGACCTGTCCCAAAGTACCTGGGTGCTACTAATCACCACTTCTTCTGAATTACATGCACGTTTGGATATGTTATGCATAGATGTTAACTCCTAGTTACAGAGCATGTCTGCCAGACAAAGTCCTCTTTTTCTGCTGGGGAGTACTGCCCTCAAACATAGGAGGGCCTTGCCCAAAACTTCTTGCTGCCCAGCAGGTCATACTGGCTCTATCTGAGCTGTGGAGTTACCTGTGCCTGGGAATGATTGTGAGATCTCAGGCCAGTTAGCAGATCCATCCTCGGGCCTTTCCTGGAATGGTGCTTCTTGGTGCAGGCCAGAACCTCAGCAGAGTATATTCCCACAGTGTATTAGTAGGCATGATCCTATTTAAATGCTGGCAAAGGTCCTGGACACTTCTGAATTTACAGTCACAGAGGTAGCAAAGGTGTCCATCGAGATGTGTAGGAACAAGGCGTTGGAGATGCATCACTTTTACAGGCATACCTTGGTCATCAGGAAATTTGCTGGATCCTGGGCATATCAGACTTGCTACATGTGTGTGCTAGACACACTTTTAGCCTGAAAATCTCTGGCAGTAATATGGTAACCCTGAGGATGGGGATGAGTCTGTGCAAAGAATTTTTTTAGCCTTTTGATCTTAAGGATGTGCACTTCCTTCTATCACTTGCTACTCTGCTTTATTGAAAAGCTGTACATGTAAGATTAACATAGTTGCAGATTTTATTTATAATCTCCTTATTGTTGTGTTTCCCAGCAGCTTTTCTCGTTCAGCAGCTTAGCACACTTATGTTGTCAGAGGGAGATACAGATGTGGCTTGCTTATCATAGAATCATAGACTCACAGCATGCTTAAGGTTGGAAGGGACCTTAAAGATCATCAGGTTCCAACCTCCCTACTATGACCAGGCTGCACAAAGCCTCATGCAACCTGGCCTTAAACACCTCCAGGGAGGGGGCTTCCACAACCTCCCGGGGCAACCTATTCCAGTGCCTTACCACCCTCAGGGTGAAGAATTTCCTCCTGATGTCTAACCTAAATCTCCCCTCTTTCAGGTTAAAACCATTACCCTTGTCTTACCACTCTCTGGTGAAAAGCTTCCCCCCATTTTCCATGTAGGGCCCCTTCAGGTACTGGAAGGCTGCTATAAGGTCTCCCCAGAGCCTTCTCTTCTCTAGGCTGAACAACCCCAACTCCCTCAGACTGTCTTTGTAGCAGAGGTGCTCCAGCCCTTTGATCATCTTCATGGCCCTTCTCTGGACCCTCTCCAACAGCTCCATGTCTTTCCTGTGCCGAGGGCTCCAGAGCTGTATGCAGTACTCCAGGTGCTCTCTCATCAGAGCAGATTAGAGCAGAGTAGAGTTATCCTGTTGGTCTCAGCATTACACATCTATCACCTGGACTTCATTCCAGTATAATTTGGTTCTTTTCTCTAAACATGCTGTATTAGTCAAGTGTACTGCTAGAAGCCAGAATTTACTTAACAGAAGATAGAAAACAGAGAGCTCTAATAGAGAAAATAATTCCTTTCTCCAGCATTTACAAAACATTTAAGAAATTTTGTCTTCTGCAAAATCTCCACACTGGATTTGTCCCCAGGTGAGAACATTCATAGTGTAAACATTCTCACTTTTTCATTCCTTTTCCTCTACCTCAGAAATGGAACTTTTCTCCAGTTCCTCTTCTAACCCTCTGATTGTATCTCCTCTGTATCTACTTTCCTTCTCATTTTAATGCTTTTCTTATCCGATGGTGCTGCATCTCCTGAGTCTGCTGCCTTTGCTCTAATTCTTTGGTTCCTCAGAGTTTAATTGTTCAACACTTGTTGGCTGCTGACATTTTGAGGGAAGCAGATGTTTGGTCTTTGAGACAAGTCCTTATTTCCAAATGATATTCATCTCCAAGGAGCAGTGGAGACCCAGTTTGATGCGTTTAAGATGATGGGTGGTTCTTTTATACATCCACAAGTCCAAGGATCTGCTTGGGTTAATCCCATGGGATACAACTGTGGAGAAAAGAAGGGTGCAGAAGAGCTGGCTGATTTTCAAGGATTAAATACTCAGAGCTCAAGAATGGTCCATCCCTACAAATCCAAAATCCAGCAAAGTCAGCAGAATGTCTGCATGGATGAACAAGGAGCTCCCCTGTGAACAGGAACAGGGTCTTGTGCTTTTTTTTTTTCTTTTCTAATTTCATCTTCCTAGCATAACAACTATGCTTTTAACTTATGTCTATTTTTGACTTTTCACTGAATTCTCATCTCTGAATAGGGACTCCTCAGTACATGACAGTACACAAAAAACACATACCAGCTTCAATTTCTGTTTCTGCAATTTTGTGTCCTCAGAGCTGTGAGATGGAAAAAATACATAGAAAAATAAAGTAAAAAGTTTCCTTCTAACACTAAACTCAGAAACTTTACTGTGATAAAGAAAATTGTATATTATTTTAGTTATTGATTTTTAAATACTATTATTTATAAGTAGTAATATTGTCATATTCTCCTTCTGTTTTTCACCATTTAGCTTCTGAATATCCTTCTTCTTTTTGCTTCTCAATTGCAAACTGGGAAAAAACCCAGAAGTGTTGATGCAGTCTCACAAGTTCCACCATAACACTTCTTATTCTTGGCTTATGTGTGCTGTGTGAAAGGCCCACCACTTTCTGCTGAAAGAACGTTTAGTGAAGAATGAAAAAGAAAGCTTCCTTTGATGAACATCCTGTTCATATCATCTCTGGATTTCCTCAGGACTCCATTTTTCAAGTTATATATGGCAATGGAGTTGCTGTCCTGGGTATTAACTGATCTATCAACTTTTTTGATCAAGATTTACACCTTAATTACTGGTCCCAGTGCTCCTGACTACGTACCCTGTCCACATCCCAATTCTGTACTAGCATCATGCATCAGACTCACCTGTGGGGTTGTTTTGGTTTGCTTTGTTTTTTTGAAAGGAAATCCTGGCTTGCAAAAGGGTTGCAACTACCACTTTGGCCTCTGAAAACACCTGATGAGGATGCTTGATGAGAAGGATTCCAAGGGCTGCTTGGTATGCTTCAGTAGTAGCTATAGTCCAGGTGATATTTCTGGTAAAAGTCATCAGTCTGACCACAGGATATACTATATCCAAGAGAAGTAAGCCTGAATAATCCTTGTAAAAAATGTTTTCATAGGGTTTCATTGGTAAAAGTCAAAATCAGTCCACAGTTCAGAGATTTATAAATTCCAATAAAATTTGCTCTAAAGCAACAGCAAGGCACCGAACTTTAGGACTGAATTAATTTAACTTAAAATTCCTGTAGCCGTGTAGCTGTAATTGCTAATAAATCTAAATCTGCCTCTCCTGAAATAGTGCTGAATGAGGAAAGCAAACTCAGTAATTTCTTCCTCGTTTTGATGCCTTGCCAGTGCTGTGGGAGAGGTGACTGGACTGAAAGAAGTTATTGAAGTGGAGATGCAGATATACAGAGCAACCTTTTCTTCAGCTAATCACTTTGTTTTTCTTTCCCTCTTTAAGGAAACTAACTTTGGCTTCTCAGGTCTATCAAGGCTTTTGGAATTAGTATTTCAGGGTAAAAATAACTTCTCAAAATCAGAAGTTATCCTGATTGATTTCTGCCCTTGTCAAGAAATAGCCAGAAGGCAAGAGATGTTCTATTAGACTACTAGATTTTATGCATTCAGTTTAATGATATTAATGATCTATACATACTTAATACATCTAGTTTAATAGAAAAAAGTGGGCAAGTTATTCTGGGAAGAAAATGCTAATTCTTTATTTTGTTGGAAATATTTGCCTGTCTACATTTCCCCAGTATTTAATTTTAAATGCATATTGCACTTTGATACATTATAAACCCTATTTTTTTTTTTTAATTTATCCTTTCTGAGAATCATAAGCCCTAATTTTTTTTTAATTTATCCTTTCTGAGAATCATCCCGAACTTTCAAAAATATAAATTGACTTTCAAGGAACTATGGCTTTCTCCATGAAAACTGAGTAACAGCATATCAAATTAACAGAGCAAATACTGGTCCAAGGTAAATTTGCAAGCACAAAGGCCGAGTGAAAAATTCATTACCCTTCCATGTGTAATCATCAGTTTTAATAGGCTGAGTTTAACAAATTAGTGTCTCTTTTGCTGGAAACAGACAATCCTGTTTAGATTTAAATAGGAATGTAGTGATTGTATTACCTCTTTCTTTGACTTTTGGGCAGCTGCTACTAAAGCCCACCAATTCCGGTGTCTGTAACTAACTAACATTGAAAACTTGATAAAAATCACCAAATAACTGTGGAAATTACTTAAAAACTAAAACATCTGAACATAAGAGACTGAATATTTATATAAATCTGAATACTTATGGCTGTTAAAGAAGTGACATGAACAAGGATTATTAATGGCTCACTCCAGTTGTTGAAGATGTAACAAATGTATTGATTGAAAGCTAAACTGAGCAATTTAAAATACAGTTTTTAACAATGATAGGAAACTGATAAATGGTAAAGAGGTCCTGAAGTGTCAGGAGTTGTGGCAGATTCTTCATCATCCATTGTAAATTTAGAAGTCAGTCTTGACAGGACATTTCACTAGATCTTTTCTACTTCAACAACTACAACTGAAAAGACACAGGTGTCATGGGAAAAACAGTTACAACTGGGGGAATTTTTACTTGATTTGGTTTATTGGCAATGAACACCATCTTGTAACACAGGTATGGGTGGAAGGGAGGGTGGGCATAAATGAGAAAAAACACTTTCCTTTCTCTTTCCCTGGCTCATCTTAAGGCACACATCTCTGCTGTCCTCTTATTAGTGTCATTGTGTCTTGTTTTTGCTGCGAATTACACTCAGTCCCTCCTTATTAATTCTGTGAGCCCACAGGCAGGTCATGTGCCTAATGGTTTCTTTCTGTTGCTCCTTGCTCATTTTTCTGCTGCTCCAGTGAAGGCCATCCATGACCACGGTCCTTCAGGGGCACCCTTGCCCCAGCATGGGTAACCCTGAGCCCCTTGAAGTGGTCCCCACTCTGACATGGATCACCTCTATGCCCCAAAGTATCTCCTTCCCTGTGGCCCCTCCATGCACCTCCTTCAATGCTGAATTTTTGGCAGGCAGTGGGTTGCTCACACCAGTTTTAGAGCTGGCTGGAAGTGGCTGTTACCTGTTCAGGGCAACCGATGACCTTCTCCCATGCAGCTCCCAGCTACCCACATGCTGCCAGTTATGCTCAATACAACAGCTATTAGATTAGCTTTTATTTTTGCTATGTCAGAGTACCTCAGGAGCAAAGGCTCTGTAAGCAAACAGTTGTCCTACCTGTGCCTAAAACAAGGCAGAGCAGTTACCATTTTCAAGGTTCCCAAACAGCCTATGTTAAGCGATTTATTCTGCCAATTGCTTTCTGGTACCACAGGTTAAAGTCCTGTTGGGAAGCACCATGTTCTTCTCATCTTGTGGGAATTACTTACAGCTACTTTGTCAGCTTGTTCTATAACGACAAGAAAGCATATCCCATTATGTGGGAAAAAAATGGATGTAAAATTGTGTATTTTCTCTGAAACTAAAGGCAACCTTTCAATTTGATTTCAATCATTTCCTATTTGGCCTGATGTCAGTAATTCAGAAACTCCTTCTTAGCTCAGTCTTTAAATCTTCCCTGTTGAAGTCACCCACTGAAAAGGGGTCCCTTTTCAGCAAGGCAGTTATGCCAGTATATAACTATAAACACATGTATTTAAGTCAACACTTTTTTATTAGAAAGGCCATTCTAAATACCTAAGTATGGAGTAGAAATTACATACTTTAAGTTTCTGAAATAAGCTCTTTTTTGTAACTAGTATGTTGCTACCCTTTTGCTATCAACACTCCCACTGAGCACCATTAGGTGTTAAGATTTGGCCTTGAAACATAATCATTTCTTGGATGTTAACAAAGAGACCTATGAGAGCACTCTGAACGTGGGAGAAGGAGACCTACCAGTGACATTTTTTACTGATGATGTGGGGACCTGATAGATGATTTAATTTGAGAGTGCAAATTCAATTCCTGACCCACATGTCACTACACTGAAGGTTTATGTAATTATCATTAGTGTGTTGTTATTTATCCATGGGTAGATCCTGCTGACTTTTTATTACTCGCTGCTAACGTTGTCATTAAAAATGCATGCCAATTAACACAATTTTAAAAGCAGACATGAAAAAATATCTAGTTTTGCTTTAAAATTCAAGTATTTCTTTGATTTATTTTTCTTTCTTTTCAGCATTTGCAAAATAACCATCAGGGTAGACAATGGACAGGAAAACAGTTGCCAAGGCCAGTGATTCTCTTACCTCTACAGGTGAGGGTGGCAAGCTTCTCATTTTGTGCAAGGCAAATAGCATGCTGTCACCACTCTTGGGTCAGTCAGTTCTTTTTATTTAAAAAAAAAACACAACAAACCCTAGCACAGATGGCATATCTTGTTGCAGCATTACAGTTTTGGGCCCTTCATTAATCACTTGAGTAGGTAAAACAGCATCTGTCAATTTTATTATATTGGATTTATTGAAACCAGGAAATTAGTAGCATGTAAGTATGTATTAGCCTCTACTTGGCACTTCAGTGCAGTACTCAGTTATCCAAGATGGCAAATTCAGATGTGTTTACCAAAGCCCTCAGGTATTTTTTTTCCTGCTTCACTTGACTGAGGAGGCTGAACAATCACCATTTTATGAGCCTGTGTTTCTTATGATGGTAAAAGCCTTGACTTTTCATTTTGAGATCAGCTTTTTAGAACCTACTGCAGAGCACAGGTTTCACGTAAGCCTCAAGATGAAAACGGGAGGTGGGAGTGATCTTAGCAGGGAGCTGACTACCACCAATTTTAGCACTAGAAAATCCTCGTTTAACCCACTGAATCCTGATCCCTGGAGCTGCTGCCATCTCTCCTGTTCTGCCAGGAGGGCTCAATCCCAAAGGGCTCCCAGATGTCAGAGAGAGTTAAGGACCAAATGTCAGAAATGCTGAAAAGAACCCATGGCTGGGGAGTGGGTCCCTTAGGTGAGACTGCAGGTTGCTTAACTCTCTTCCTAAAGGACCGTATCTATACACAGCTCTTTCAGTAATAATGTTCACTTGCACTTAACATGTTTAGCACCTTTTGTTAATGTTATCTCCTATTTTTTGCCTTTGTTGTTGAGCAGATAGGACAAGGTTGTAGGGTTTTTATTCCAAAACTCACTCTTGATTCATTAACAAGAATATGAATTAAATTAAAAAGCAAGCATTTATATACTTTTTTCTTTTATCCTTTTGATTATTTGTGTACTTACAAATAGTAAGTGCAACTCACTTGTAGTGAGTTTGTGATTATTGGTTTGAACAGAATAAAACAGTAAACTCTTCTAACGCTGAGACGTGCAACTTGTAAAAGGTATTCTGCCAGATCCAGCAAACAGTTCTCCACCGAAATCTGCTCTTTTACCTGGCCAGTTAGATATTGTACAGGCTATTTCTGATATTGCCATCTGGTGGAATACCAGTCACGTTTACAACTCTGATTATTGTTTCATTTCTCTGGTAGAAAAACGACATCATTTATTGTAAATGAAGGGAGACTTGGAAGTTGAATTTTATATTCATAAACTCTTCAGTCTTTGGTCTTTTACTTCTTTTAAGGGTCCATTCCAGCAGTCCCATTTGAAGAACCTTCCTACATTTCCATTTTCTTTCCTGTTTTCAATAGTGAAGATGTCTCAGAAGGGGACACAATCAATCTCTGCCCTGAGGGGGAGGGAACAAGATCCTGAAAAGTGACCTCAGCCTTATGGAGCAGAAGTGAAACATGGTATTGATGGAGGTCACTTGAGCAATGGAGGAAAGAAAAGTCTGCCCCAGTGGCTCTTCTTTGTTTGTTTGCATGCATGCTAAGCTCTTGAATGACTTGTGAGGGAAGCTTTGTCATATATTTCAGTGCAAAAAGACATGCAGTGTTGGAAACTTTTAATAGCAGCACACTTCGGGCTTTGAATCACTATTCTCCTCTGTATGAGGAAGGCGAAGACAAAGATGGTGATGAGATAAAAAATGCTCCATTACTGTGGTAGCAGAATAGCAAAAGATGTTTGTCTGTGGCTGGAGTGTTCACACTGATTAGCTCAGGGGAAAAAGGAGCCTGCCTGCCAGCCAGGATTTAAGGGCAGGATGCTGAGATGTTGAACTGGGAGAGAGAGGACTGTAATAAGGTGAGGACTGTCAAAGGTTCAATAATTTTGACATTCCTTTTATCTTATTTCTAGTTATGGGGACAAAATTACTTTAAAAGTCATACTGCTCACAGTTTAATTGGGTGTATTTATTTTGGAATGCAAAGCATTTATCAGAAGTGGAGCAACAATATGTGTATCTTGTGATCATTCAAATGCTAATAACACTTCCTATTTCAGAGGTCAAAGAGCAGAAAAAACTCATAGCTTGTATGAAATATATTCACTGATCGAGAAGTTAGGGAGTTTTAGTGTTTCATCTTGTGCTTTGTTTTAATTCACAGCTTTAAATAAAGATCAGATGCCACAGCTTCATAAGAGAACTATACGGGAGTAGGTTTATGTGTTAAATTAAAAAATTACCCTTGAATAATTTAGACCAAGCATTAGACTTCGAGAAGTGGAGCTTTATTTTCTAATAATAAAATTAAAGAAAAATTAAGACATAGGTAAGTTTATTTCTTGAATCAGCAAAGCAGTTTTCATCTGATGGATTAGCCCTGTTTAATCAGAACAGTGAGCAGCTGGATAAATCCTCACTTGAAGAATATTAGGTCATTTGTTAGCCCTTCAGCCAATTACAGCTGCAGCTGCTCTATAGTATCTTTTTCTTCTCACCATTGAGCTCCATTTTTTTTTTCCTTGAAAAGACAAGATGATTAGTGCTCAAGAGATAAAAATGTAGGGCACAGAGATCTTACAGCATCGGGGTGCTGGCAGTTAAAATACTATTCCTCTCATCACCAGTGGAGAGTGCCAATGAAACTTGTTTGTGGAATTGGAGAGCTGCAGGACCAAGGTCTAGTCCTGACTTGACAAGAAGACAGTCAAAGGGCCTTTTTTATCTTATTTTGTTCTTTTAAGCTTTTTCCAAACAAACTTCTTAGTTCTTTTTTTGGATTTTTTTTTATTCAGGCTGTTATTATAATAGTAATCTAGAATTTTTTTGTTTGTGCTGAGGACGTTGCTTTCCGTTTTGGTTGGGTTTTTTTAATAGACTTTTTTTTGTTAAAAAACCAAACAAATCCAGGTGAGAAAATATCTGGAAAATCTTGTCAGAGGTTCTGTGCTAGTACCCAAAGAGAAATAGAAAACTTGAAGAGTTTTTGAATACTGTCCTGATTTTTTTAATTATTATTTTTTATTCCCCAGGACTAGGAAAAAAATTATTCTTCCTACAGCTCTTAGTGACTGTGCTGTGACCCACAATGTTTCAGTACCAAATAAGTGGCCCCCTGTAGGAAGGACTTAATGTTATCTATTTGATTATCTCTAGAGATTGAGACTATTTCCCCCTCCCTCCCAACTGTTTATTGGTCGTAGCTTAGTTAAAAGAGAATTATGTTGGATCTTCTTACCTCTATGTATAATTCAACACTGGATATTTGTTCTGCCACATCCCTCCTTGGTTCACTTTGGGAACAGATGTTGGGGAGCTCTCTGCCAGGGCAGCAGAGAAAGGATGAAGCAGTGGGGGGGGGGGATAGACAACCTGAGGTTTCCAGTCTAACAGGCAAGGATATAAACTGGTGGGGCAAATATCTTTTGAGTGTTGGGTTTTTTCCAGCCACAGTTACTGAGACAAGACCATCAAAGCCTTGCGAAGGGTGAGCTGTGAATCAGGGAGCAGTGCAGGCACAGCAAGGAGGGCTGTGGATGCTGAGAAATGTGTGTGTGATTAAGGAGCATCGGGTCCACTAGGTAACTCAGGACATTTTTTGCCCTGTGTGTTTGGAAAACTGCTGCTCCTCAATTGCCCATAAGTAAGGAAGCGATCATACACTTCTTTATCCCTCCTTCGTGTGGTCAAAGGACAAAGGCACTGACAGTAGCAGGTGCCCAGGGAGGAAATAGCAAGGGTGGTAGAAGGGGTCTTCAGAGAGAGAGAGGCGGGGGGAGTGTGGTCTGCCTGGGTCTTCAGACCTTGCTTGTTTGAACTGGAACCTCGCAGTTGCCCAAACTGAGGTGCATTCCTGGGGATTATCTGCACAAAAACCAGCCTGTGCAGTGTGAGAAGGCAATCGATTGTGTGAAGTTGTACAAATATTTAGGCCATGTCATGTAACCACAGAATCATGGAATGGTTTGGGTTGGAAGCGACCTTAAAGATCATCTAGTTCCAACCCCACTGCATGGGCAGGGACACCTCCCACTAGACCAGGTTGCTCAAAGCCCCATCTAACCTGGCCTTGAACTCTTCCAGGGAGGAGGCAGCCACAACTTCTTTGGGCAACATGTGACAGTGTCTCACCACCCTCATAGTAAAGAATTTCTTCCTAATATCCAATCTAAATTACACTCTTTCAGTTTGAAACTGAAAATAATCTGACTTTTTCATTCTAATCAGTTGTGCAAGGTGTGTGGGAGCCTGCTTCTTCAGTGTGATGTAGAGCAAAGTAAGGGAAAGGTATTTTGTTACCCAGAGAATCCCTTTATGCCAGGCACTGTCCTTTCTCAGACTTCTAGCTGCAGCTACAGCTCCTGCCTCTGGGCAGCCCTGACTTGGTTGGCAGTGTTTCATACCTTCTGTCACGGTTTGACTCAGAATCAAAAAATAAACCAGAGACAACAATGCTCTTGATCCCCTCCCCCCCCACCCCCAGGTAGGAAAGGAGAGAGAGAATTAGGAGGGAGACTTTGCTGGATTGAAAACTAAATTAGACAGCTTTAATTATATGTACAATTATATACAAGTATGTTCAGGAATGTGCAAAAGCCTCTTGCCTCCCCCCAACCCCAGCAACTCCCCTGGCACTCTCCTTAGCTGTGAGCAGTCCCAAAATGTCTCAGCCTGCAGGAAGGAGATAAGGCAGAGCAGACAGGGGCTGGGTTATGGGGGTTATGAGGTCAGTGGTGCCTGAGCCTGGGGTCGACGGTGATGGACAGATGGAGTCCTCCCTGGACGCCGGCCATGGACAGAAGAGAAGGGAAGAAGAAGCAGGAAGGAAGTTGTCTTCTGTGATCTCTGACCTTCCTTGGAGCTTACGTAGATATATGGAATGGAATACCTTTGGTCAGTTCTGCTGTCTGTCTAGTCCAGCTCCCCTATGGGTGGGTCACAGATACAATTCTCCTGCCCCAGTAGCCTCTGTAGCAGCAGAGCTAAGAAGTGACCTTGGAGTCTCAGCAGTAACATAAACAGTCCAGTGTTGTCAGTCCACTAGCTGGAACACTTGCTGCTAGTTAAAAGCAAGCTTACTGAAGGAAAAAAAAAAATCAGTAAAAGGAAAATTAACTTCATTCTGGCTCAAACCAGGACACCTTCCCTCACTGCCCGTCCTGTAGTTTGCCAGTTCCCAGTGCTAGCACAAGAATAGGCTGTTGCTAAGGCTTTGTAGCCAGCAGCAGTTGGAGTTTATGGGATATTTAGGTGACACATTATGCCTTACATTTTATTGACAAACTCTGTCTAGTACACCAGCTTTGTGCCATGGTGCATCCCCTGGGTTACTGCACATGGTAATAATAGTATGTGCTCTTGCTCCTACATGTTAATTTCAAATTATGTTTACACAGTGCATGAATGTGAATCAATAGAAGCTTGACATTTCTGTTTCAGGGTAGAAATAGCTAGTCAATATGAGCTGATATTATTGATTGGGCTGTTTGCATGTCTGTTACACAAACTGTACAGGCAATGAATATCAATATACAAGAGTCTGCTCAAATGTTTTATAGTCAAAAGTATGGAGGGTTCACTGAATGTGAAAGGCAGTCTCCCATGCTGGAAAGCAGCTGCCAATATTTTGGTACAATAGATTAATCTGTAATCCAAAGTATATATAAAAAAGGAAATGTGAAATACTCTGTCTTAAAGGGAAAACATTAACATATGTTTCACAGTACACTTCTGACATGTGGTGTCTCACACTCCAGAGCCACCTTTTTTTTATAACGTCAGAGGCAGAGCTGGTGTGAGAGCTGTGGAGTTTCCAGGCAGAAGCAGAGGCACAGTGGAGCCTCTCTTTTAGCTGTACTCTACTGCCTTCTCTCACTGCTACTGCCTTCAACTTCGGTGGACCTTCTCCTGTCCTCTCCTCAGTGCCCAACTACCCTGGTGGTTGCTTTGGTTCTTGGCTTCAAAACTTGTTCTAATCCTGTATGTGTTCCAAGGAGACAATTAGGTTTGAATAGCAATTAGGAATTAATAATACATTATTATTGTAAATCAGGATTACTAAGCATTCACATCACCTTAATTACAATATTTTGTAAAGGAAGAGACCAAATAGACCAAATCTAGGGTTGGCAGGGGAAAATGAAGACTAATCATAAGCCAATTGTTAGCTTTATAACATGGCCCATGCATCAATTGTGGGGTACAGCTGGGCTGTCTTGGGAGCAGACCCAGAGTTGTGACTCTGGAAGCTGTCATATGGCTCCATGCTCCCTGGGACATGATGGAGAAGGATTAGTCAGTGCTTCCTTATTAACAGCAGATTGACTGTGCTGACTGGTGCACTGGGGATGACTGTAGCACAGGCACCAAGTCTGCTGTTTGAAATGAATAAACCCCTCTGTTTTTCTTCTCATTTTCCCCCAGTCTGTGGGAATACGTCTACACATGCCCCAGGCAGACATGGGCTTATGCTACAGCCTTACTGGAAGATACACAGCCATGTTAATGTGTTGGCAACCTAAAGAAACGACAAAAAATCTGATTCCCAGCAAGGCTTATAAGCTTGGACCCAGTTTTATGCAAGCAGGGCTTTCTAGCTTTCCCTCAGAGCTCGTGTGCTTCCAGCTAACTCCAAGTGTGGGCACAACAAGATAATGACAGTACAGCAAATGCCATGTAGACATAACTAATGAGTTCCTCATGGTTTTTAAAAATGTGATCATCTTGTAACACTTCAATTGGAGAGTGAGTGATTGAGTTAAAAGGAAACAAACTGATGAATCAACTCTCCCTGTTTAGAATGGGATTCATCCTAGAAAAGCTGTTTGGTTTATATTGTGGGACTCCTCACATGAAATCAGCCATCCACATGCTGTCATTTTTTTCTGAATCTAAGACAGCATTTTATGTTCTGAAGATGAATTTCCCATTGCTTGCAAATAGAGAGACTAATACGGTTCCAGGCACAGGGTACCAGGAGACTGATTCTTTTGTCTTGGTGGCAATATGGGAAGAATTATAATGAAGTGTTACACACACGCTAAGCTACACAGTGGCTGTAGCTCTGTTTATGCTGAAAATAAGAAATAACTGCTTAGGAATAAATATTTTTGCCTGCATCCACAAGGGGATGAAATCTTGCACCTGTGAAGCATAGCTGGAGATGCTGATGTCAGGGCTACCAGACTTTATTTTTGTCTATTGTTAAATAAATGAAGTTAGAAATGCAGAATGGTGGTATGAATATCTAAATTCATAGACATGAACACTAATATTGTTCCACGTTGCTTACCTTGGTTATTAATCCTTCCTGGAAGGTTAAGGAATGGGCATTTTGATTTCTATCCAATGTGCTATGATGAACCTGAAGAATATTAAAGAACTTCTGAATTCTCTCTTGGCACCTTTGCCTTATAAGGCTTACCAACATATTGAGGAGGAGGTTTTTATCTTCATTGAATACAAAGGAATCGCTATTTTAAAGCTGGATGGTTTTCTCAAGTTTAGAGGTAAGTGTATTGTTTTTAGAATGAGGTGGTATTCCAGTTAGTGGCAGACTGTTAGAGTGATTAGTTACCCCATGCCAAATAAATTCCTTTGTTTACCACAACAAACTCTTTTTATCTGCATGTTAAAACAATTTTATCTGAAGCGGCTGCACTTGAAAGGTGTTGGCTGCTTCAAGAAAATACTTCATACTGGCTTGATGTTGATGGTCCATAGTACCTTTAGAATCATCTCATTAGACAGCCCACAGTGATTACAGCAGCATGGGGTATTTTCTCTTTTCCAAGAGGTAGCTCTCTGAATACTTCAGGTGACATTTCATTAGAAAATGGTACTAACTTTTGAGCCACAGTTTTCACAAAGCACCAAAATCATAAGGAAGTTGCTAGTAACACTTACCTTTCTTCTCTCTCTCTCTCTCTTTCCTTCTCCTCCTCCTCATGAAATCTTACTATGTATAAATTTACATGTATGAGTAGCCTCTTATTTTTTTATTATTTGGTTTAAACAAAAGACATATCCTAATGTATGCCAAATAATGCTCTTATACTTTGCAGGAGATTCAGCATTGCATTTATACAACAAATATATTAGTGGAGAGGAAAACTGTATTTCCATCAATACTGCTGCCTGGGTTAAGAAGAGTGTGGCCAGCAGGTTGAGGGAGGTCATCCTCTACTCTGGTGAGGCCTCACCTGGAGTACTGTGTGCAGTTCTGGGCTCCCCAGCTCAAGAAGGACAAGGAAATACTGGACAGAGCCCAGCACAGGGCCACTAAGATGATTAAGGGACTGGAGCATCTGCCCTGTGAGGAAAGGCTGAGAGAGCTGAGTCTGTTTCACTTAGAGAAAACAAGGCAGAGGAGGCATCCCATTAATGCTTATAAATATCTAAGGGACGGGTGTCAGGAGGATGGGGCCAGACTCTTCTCAGTGGTGTCCAGTGACAGAACAAGGAGTAATGGTCACAAACTGGTACACAGGAGATTTAACTTGAATATGAGAAAATAATTCTTTACTCTGAGGGCAACAGGGCACTGGAACAGGCTGCCCAGGGAGGTTGTGGAGTCTCCATCCCTGGAGACATTCAAAACCCACCTGGATGTGTTTCTGCGTAATCTGCTCTAGGAGATCCTGCTCTAGCAGGGAGGTTGGACTAGGTGATCTCCAGAGGTCCTTTCCAACCCCTACCATTCTGTGATTCTGTGTGATTCTCTGATATTCCAGAAAGATGAGCTATGTTCTTTACACTGGCAGCTCCCCAGGAGTCAGTACTTGGAGCTCTGAATAGAAGAATCAAGCTTGGATTTTGCATGGTGTATTCATGTGTCTAACTCACCTCTGTCATGTTTATCTTGTGCAGATTGCATAGAAGGCAGTTGCTGCTCACGTATGCATTGCTTTTTCCCCTATTAGGTATGCAAGGTGTGCATGAGCAGAGTTTTGGGGAACAGGTGGGAATTACACTGTCATGTGTTGTGAGTATATTCATAGATTATGGAGCAAAGAGGGAGGACTGCAACAGTCTAATCTGATTTCTTATATAATGCTGTGTTGTACCTGCATCTATTGTTCAAGAGGAAACATCCCATTTGATTTAAACATTTTTTTCCTTAGCTATATTAAGCATTAGGTCTCAATAATAAGGGTGTTGTTTCTCCTGCAGTAATAAACTCTTTATTTGTTGAAGCAAGAAGATGGTGGCCGTGTGCTGAATTTTAAAAAATGCCCACCCCATCAGTGACTGTATTCCTCTCCAGGCCCATCTGTCGTTGACCACTTGCTCCTTGTAGTCTGTGCGGTTGAAAGTTTCCTTCACATTTCTTGACATTTTGTTTTCATTTTCTTCAGCTCTCTTGTAACAAGCCTCTTACAATTTACTTGCTGACACATTTTCACCCTCTGAGCTGAGGATCCAGTCTTTGTTCCTCCAGAGATTTGGCTTCTGCTTCTAATATTCACCTGAAACTCTGTTTCCTTTCCCTCTGTTCTTTGTGGCCAGCTTCTTCCCTCCCCACCCCCCCACCCTCCCACCTTAGTTTTGTACGTCACAGGAGAAAAATTCTCTTCTCTATCTGTGTTTCTTTAAATAGTCCACAGCTTTGGCCATATTCATGTGACTGTCTTTCAGTGATGTAGCTTAGTCACTGTTGTCTTGCAGTCATTTCCAATTCCTCTTCTTGTAATGAATTTTCTTGCATTTGGAGATAAACATTTTAGGATCCAGCCCTGCAGTTGATCCTGAAGGGAATATGGACCATAAGCGTGAAGACCGTATGAAGTATTTTGTTGAAGCAGCTAATGCATTTCAAGTGCAGCCACTTCAGATGAAATAGTTTTTACATGTAGATAGAAAGACCTTCCTTCCTTCCTTCCTTCCTTCCTTCCTTCCTTCCTTCCTTCCTTCCTTCCTTCCTTCCTTCCTTCCTTCCTTCCTTCCTTCCTTCCTTCCTTCCTTCCTTCCTTCCTTCCTTCCTTCCTTCCTTCCTTCCTTCCTTCCTTCCTTCCTTCCTTCCTTCCTTCCTTCCTTCCTTCCTTCCTTCCTTCCTTCCTTCCTTCCTTCCTTCCTTCCTTCCTTCCTTCCTCCCTCCCTCCCTTCCTCCCTTCCTCCCTTCCTTCCTTGTTTCCTTCCTTGTTTCCTTCCTTGTTTCCTTCCTTGTTTCCTTCCTTGTTTCCTTCCTTCCTTGTTTCCTTCCTTCCTTCTTTCCTTCCTTCCTTCCTTGTTTCCTTCCTTCCTTCCTTGTTTCCTTGTTTCCTTCCTTGTTTCCTTCCTTGTTTCCTTCCTTGTTTCCTTCCTTCCTTGTTTCCTTCCTTGTTTCCTTGTTTCCTTCCTTGTTTTCCTTCCGTGTTTCCTTCCTTGCTTCCTTGTTTCCTTCCTTGTTTTCCTTCCGTGTTTCCTTCCTTGTTTTCCTTCCGTGTTTCCTTCCTTGTTTCCTTCCTTCCTTGTTTCCTTCCTTCCTTGTTTCCTTCCTTCCTTGTTTCCTTCTTTGTTTCCTTCCTTTCTTCCATTCTTCCTTTCTTACTTCCTTGTTTCCTGAAACCTTTCTGGTGTGAGGAAGCTGGGGCCAGCCACTAGAAGGCAACATGATCCCACAAACAGCGAAAGGTAATATTCCCTCAGAGCTGCTTAAACTGAAACCTGCAGTTCTACTCAATAAAACAGCTTTTGTCACTTGAATATATAATTAGTAGGGGTTCTATTAAAAATACATTTTAGTTGGGCAGTGGTTGCAGCACTATGGCATTTGAAAGGCAGAGCATGAGAAGAGATGGTGGTCCCTTCTGGCACACAGACATTTCAGTCTCATGCTGTAACAGTACTTACTGTATTTATCAGCTATGTTAGAAAAGCAGGCTGATGGCAATTTATTGGAAAATGGTTGAATGCAAATAACACTTTCTTGATCATTACTGGTTTCTTAGACCTGAAGATTTGTCTGACTGGGTGAAGGGGATTTGCTCTACTAGCTTGTTTTTGTGGACTATTAGTAGTAAATAACTTGTCTCTGTCATGAATTTAGTGCTGCCAAAGCACAGTTAATATATCCTTATGTCTGGGTGGATATAAAACCACAAAACAGATGCAGTATTCCTGTTTCACCTTTTCCCTTTCATCTCTCTTGTAGCTGAGAGACCCAACAGATGGTCCTTTCTGCGCCTGTGTGTTAAAACTGTAGTATAAGAGCTGCCACTGAGTATTTTCTGTCTTTTAATTTTCAAGAAAACATGTAAGTGGAGGAAATCCTACTCTACAGATCACAAGAACTGAGCCCAATTAGCATGGTAGTCTGCTCTCAGAGAGCTGCCCCAAGCTAAGTACCATCCAGCTTTTTAATGGATCACCTTGATCTTTTTTCACCTGTTTTGGCTGGGGTTTTTGTGTTGGTTTGTTTGTCGATGTTGGGTTTTGTTGTTTTTGTTTGCTTGCTTGGTGGATTTTTTTGTGAATGGGATGTATTTGTTTTGCTTTTTACCCCTAGCACGCACCTGGAATTCCAGTCTCTTTACTGTAATCATTTAGCCTCTTACAGTGGCTTTTGTCTTACACATGAATTACAGGAACCTTTGCATTTATTCCTCATTACTCACTTGTGATTCACATGCAGCCTCTTCAGGCACCTGTCACTGGCTGGAAGAGATGCCACAGTGTTTCTCAGAGAACATCTTGTTCAACAGCTTGAAGGGGAGGGAAAAATTAAAAAAACAGAGAAGTATCCTGGCAGCAGGTAAGTTACTCCTCTTCCTCCCTGCTGTTCCTCCTGAGTTTGATAAGTTTGTGGATCCATGCAAGTGAATTTACGGTAGAATCTAGTAAGATGCCAAGATTTAATTAAACCTGATAGAAAAGGGAATTATGAAATTTACAGCTTTGAGAGTACAAGCTCACCTGTTGGGGTTTGTAGTTCTTTTGCCTTTGCAGGTTGTACCTAACAAAAATCTGGCTTTTTGCACAGTTTCACTCCTTGAAGAATAAAAAGCCCTGTCTTTCCCAAGACTTCGTATCCTCAGAAACAACTCAGAATTGTTCTGTACTGTATCAAACTCTATCAGCGTGGCTATTGTGCCATAGTAATTTCTTCTCATTACCATTGTGCTGATACGTCTGGGGGGTTCTGTGTGTGTGTGTGCGGGCGTGACAAGAATCATCCATAAACCAGAAATCTAATTAGGAAGAGTTTCATGTCTCTCGGCTGAGTGAAATAGTCCCAAGAGAAGGGCAGGGCAAACCTCCACAGCTGAAGGACAAATCAATGCTGATAGACTCCAACTAATTCCAGAGGCCACTGTGCAGGGGGAAGGCAGGGCTACCTGTGTGCCCGCTGGCTGGCTGGGAGCTGGGTCAGGATTTTGCTCAGGCAGGTGCAGAACCTGTTATTTATTTAACAAGGTTGGTGGCAGCTGCTGCTACTGCTTCGGAGCAATTAAAGAATGTGTTGTTTGGCAGGAGGTTGCCAGGCACTGGCTGTCCTACATGCTATGACAAGCAGGGCAAAATTTCATGTAAACACCTGCCAGCATCCCAGGCAAACCTGCACTAACAGGCTATTATGTACCTGCCATTAAGCCATTTGTGGGTTTAGCTGACAGCAACATGTGTGCACCAGCTATCGCAGCAAGGGCTGAAAGAGATAAGATATGCCAGCATTTCCTTACCTCCAACAGATGAGAGGCCAGGCTGTGTGAGAAACACCAACTGCTTCAGTCTTTACCCTCTCTGACACACAGGGCCCAGTCTGTGAGGGAGGTGAGCTGATGCTGCTCTCCTGACAGCAGGAACAAGGTCTGATGCACGTGGTGGAGCTCTAACATGGACCAGGCCTGCCAACCACAGCCTGATGTTTCAGCATGGGGCTGTTTTTCCTCTGGGAACCTGGGTTTGGGGTATGTTTTTTTGCCTCCAAGCAGGCAGGCTTCTAGATTAGTCACTTAACTGATTTGCAAGTGTGTATATTGAACAGGTTGCTCAGGGAAGTTGTGGATGTCCCCTCCCTGGAAGTGTTCAAGGCCAGGTTAGATGGGGCTTTAAGAAACTTGGTCAAGTGGAAGGTGTCTCTGCCCATGCAGGGGGGTTGGTACTAGATGATTTTTAAGGTCCCTCCCAACCCAAACCATTCCATGATTCTATGATTCTATATTCTCTCCACTCTATTGACTGGGATTGGTACAATTGGTGTCATTAGTCACAAGCTTTCCCCTAAAAAGAACAGATGCTATTAAAAAAAAATCAGATATTTGAAATATTTAAAAAGCATATCTTACAATGACTAATGCTCCTCTGAGAATGGATAGGATGAATAGTGCTTCTGTTATTTTGCTGTATGAGACACCCAGATATTCTGCTGCAGTCATCCTCTGAGAGCATAACTCAGGGAAAGAGGCCAAAAAAAGTCATAGACTGCTCCATCTTTGAGGTGACTGAGCCAGAGATCAGTAGTAGTCTCTCAGAGCTCCTCTATGCAATTCCTGTGGCTAATAGCCCTCAAGGGACCATCCACCAGCCAGAAATGGCTGGATCACAGCAACACTGTGGCCCCTGCCCTTCCCCTCTTGGTGGAGGAGCAATGTTGGAGGAGTAGGCAGGAGGGCTGATGGTAGGGAGCCCCCACACTGGGAGTTTTCTCCAGCTAGGGAGAGGGTCCTGCAGCCTACAGAAATACAAGAGGTAATAACAATCGTAACATGAAGAGGGGGAACCAATATGCAGAAAGCTTTTGGATCCTTTGCTGTTCATCAGACTGTAGCAGTTTGTTTTTCCTGTGTGCTTCAGCACAGAAATGGGTGGTGTGTATTACAGAATCACAGGATCATGGATCTGTCAGAGTTGGAAGGAACCTCTACAGATCATCTAGTCCAATTCCCCTGCCTCCCTGGGCAGCCTGTTCCAGTGCTCTGTCACCCTCTCTATCAAGAAGTTTTTCCTCATATTTAAATGGAACTTCCTATGTTCCAGCTTGTACCTATTGCCCCTTGTCCTGTCACTGGGAACTACTGAAAAGAGTCTGGCTCCATCCTTCTTGCACCCACTCTTTAGATACTTGTAGGCATTGATACAAGCCTTCTCCTCTCCTGGCTACAGAGTCCCAGCTCTCTCAGACTTCCCTCATAAGGGACAGCTTTCCCTCATAAGGAGTCTCCTTCGTGAAGTTTCAGGTGGTACCTGCACTGCTGTTCTGAATTGTGTTCTATTTTGAAAAGCAAATAACTTACTCAGAATATGGTGTGGCAACAGTTGACCTTACTGAAATAATTATTTCCTCAAAAGGGACAGTGCTGCAGCACAGCAACCTACCCCAGTTCCTGCAAACCCCATCAACCACTTCTGTTTGTAACTCTGGATATGCTCTGTGACCTCTTCTTATGCTTCGGCAGATGGGCCGGGTGCATATGCCTGTTAGTACAGGTAATGGTGCATTTTGGACTGTTCAATTGAATCATAGAAAATCACAAATTTAACAGCGATTTGTCTTGTTTCGCATCAAGAGAATCCTGATACTATTACCAGAGGAGCACCCCAGGAGTAACTTAGGCACATTCCTTCATGGGGAAGGGAGTGACTCTTACCCAGACTCACGTTCTGTGTGCTGTCTATGTTTGCAACAGCAATTAATATCTACGCATTTTTCTTCCTTATTGAAAGGAAAACCTGCAGTCTCTTGCCCCCTGCAGTTTTTAGTGAATACTGTACATAACTGATTTATTTCTTTATTTAGAGAGGGCTTTGCTCTGCATGGCATCTGTCATCTTGGGATTCCCCCCTCCCCCTCTTGCAGAAATGTAGCTCGAAGATGTTTGACTCAATCTGAGCAAAACTTGAAGTTCGTTGTATTAATTCCATCAAGCTTCATCTACTCTTTAACATCCTCTTTCATCTGGTGAGGACTTTCATTACTATGCACCATCTGTGATTAAGGTAGTACTTATAGGACCATCACAGGATAATGTGCAGATTACTGCACTTCAGAAACACTGCCCTGTCATTCACCCACGGAATTCAGCTTTCTAGAGTTTAAAAAAAAATACGTAAATTCATGAAAAAGGCTTTTAAAATTACTTATTAATTTTTAATCTATAAAAGTCATGCTAATAATTGCCCTCTAACACATGATCTCTTTGTTTGCTCTAGCACAGAGATGGGCAATGAGAGATTTCAACTGAAAGATGGGGCAACACATAAATGAAGATGGATTAAAAAAACCCCTAATGTATAAAAAGTCAGTAACTCAGTGGGGTAATGTCATGAAAGCATGGAATGCACTTCACTCAGAAGAGAGAAGCAACAATGTGTTTTATTGAGGTAAAAATAATAATTTTACAGAGTTCAGTAAGTCTGATGGACTCTAACAAAATGTAAAAGTGGTTTACCAAGGTTCAACAAATTTGATGGCAAGGTTCACCTTATTAATTACTGCATTGAGAAAAATACAAAGAAGAATTGACTTAGACTCAAGTTAGAATTATTCACATGAAGATCAAAGATGCAGAAGGGTAAGGAAGACCCTCCCTTTGAGTCATGAGGTTCAGAGTGGACCCTCTTGTTTTCTAAACTCCCTATGAAACGTAGGCACAGCTAGATCCAGTCTTAGTCTCAGACTTGGACAATGGTTTCTGCCTAATGGAATTATCTATAAAAAGTCTATAATGACACATATTTAATTGCTCGATGGATTGGTGGGTGTTGTTCCATTAGGATTATTTCAGAACACTATCAGTGTTCTATGTAACACACAGATCTTTGGTTCTGAGACTGGTAAAAGGTCTCCCTGCCTCAAAGAGCAGCCTTGAGAGGTGTCCCACCTCAAGAGGGGATCACCGCCATGCAGCCATGTGGCCTAGCAGGGAGAGCTCAAAGAAGGCTCACTTAGGCTGTCATATTTATGGAATAAAGTGGTTGGCTCATAGTTAAAGTACATGCGATGGGAAAGGCACCATAACGCACTTTGTACCCAATACTTTCTTTGGTCCTTGATAAATAAGTCTTGGAAAAACCACTTTTTTTTCACATGTTAATCACTTGATTAGTGTTCCAAATTCATGTACATCAATGCTCACTGTGTCACTCCTCTCCTTTGTGGGATTTCAGACAACAAGCAGATTGAAAACAGACAAGTTCTTGGCCTGTTTACAGCTTAGGCCTTTACCTCTCTTGGAGCCTGCACCTAACTACCGCTAGTTTGACTGAGGTGTTGAGTGCATCTGTCACAGATTGTAAGGTCCATGGCTGGTAGCTCCTCTTAAGTGGAGAAATAATTGTGTTACACTAGGTATCACATAGTAGTGACTGCTGGTGTATGCTGTGAATTGTGACTTTTATTTTTTATCTTTGTTTTTTAAACAAAGTTCAAAGTAACAATCTGAAATAGAACCATCAGGTGAACTTCTGTGTAAAGGTCAAGGAAATGCAGTTGCTGGCATAAGATAAAAGACAAAAATAAAACTAGTAACAAGATAGAGAAACTTTGGAAGTAGATGATGTAGGAAAGAGAAGAACAGCATAGGTCATTAAAGAAGAAGATTAAAGTAGAATAGGAAAAGTAATCAGAGGAGGTCTCAAGTGAAAGCTGTTGGAAAGTTAACTACATACTGCTGAGAAGGAGGTCTTTGATTTACACCTAGTACAGGCATGCCTTTTCTAATGGTCAAAACTGCACCCACTGAAGTGAGTACAAAGATGTCAGCAGATGCAGAACTGAACCTACAAAGAGTCTCAGCAGCATCACCACTAGAAATAGAAAGTGTCACCTGCTGGAGCTTTGCTAATCACAAAGAAGAGCTGGAAAACAGTTCATTTGCACAAAGCACACACAGATCAGTTATGCATGGCTCATGGGAAACCCTGTCTTCTGGCAGGCCATTGTCAGAGGACCTGGAGCCAACCACAGGGTTCTGGGACTTCTGTGGGGAGATGGGGAGGTAGGTAGGGCAGCTCATTGCAAACATGCATAATGCTTTGATGTATGATGATGTCAGGGTGTCTTGCAGAGAGTGACATCAAAAAGAATGGGAAGATAGGAGGCTTATCAGCACATCAAAGTGTGGAGGGTGCTGCTAATACGTTTGCACTGAGGTTGAAAGCATGATCACTTGTTCAGTGAGAAGAATGTAGGGAACCTAATTCTATTTCAGCCCAAAAGTAATAATATTTGTTGCAATTATTTAGCAATACAGTTCTATGCCATGTGGAGGCTAGAGAAAACGTCAGGGCTGGGATGTGGGAACACATTTTTAAGAACAATTTTCAGGAATATCAATGCATGAATTGCAGCTGAACCAAGAACCCAAGGAAGAAGGATCTTCATATAAAGGGAAGTGCCCTTGTATACAGGATATTTTTTTTTGCCCACTGTAACTATAAAAGAATAACTTTGGCTTCACAGAATGACCCATCCTCTCTGCTGGAGGGTAGATGGCTGCAAGGGTGGAAGGAAGCACTAGCTTAGAATTCCCAAGAAGGCTGAGCTCTAGCCATTTACCTGTTCAGCAGGAATGTTAAAACATGTTGGTTGGATGGGCAAGTCCCAGGATATTGACCTGGGGAAGAAAGGAGAACAAAACAAAAATTACCAGGAGGACAAGATGGTCTGTAAGCAACAGAAAAAAGCAGAGTTCAACTGGGACCTTGCAGGTCCACACTGAACTACAATTTAAATGCCTTCTCCTGCATGTGGACAGGCACATGGAGCCTGACCTCTCTCACTGCTGCTGGTGAGAGATGGGCTGGAGATGTGCTTTGTGCTGCGAGTGTGCACAATGATGCATTGAGCTGGAAACCATTTACCAGTGGCCTTTGTGGCTGAGGGACTAGGAGAAAGGAGGGAAAGCAAAACAAATATGGCATGAGAAGTAGAAAAAACAAGTTGAAAGTTAGGGAAGAACAAAGGGTGAGGTGGGAGCTTTGGCTGCAGTTTCTCTTCTCAGACCATCTGGGCCACTTGGAACTGAGAATTACTTCCCTGCCCTTAACCCCGAATATCTGTAACTATGTAAAGTAACCTTTATGGCACCATTCCATATTTTTTCTAAAGATAGTGTGATTTGCATACCACATTTGCATTATGTTATTTATTTGCTTACCAATCCCACTTAGTTTCTACTCCTGCATTCAAAAAATTCAGATATGTTATAGCTATAAGCAAATATTGAACGTTTAGTAACTACTAGCTTCTCTAAAAATAGAATTTAATGTTGGGACCATGTACTATTTGTTCATGGCAGAAATATTAGCAAGTCTTTGAAGGGTGTGCAGGAGTAGTAGAAGGCATCAGGAAAAGTTTTCAGAGTGAAAGCTAGGTGCCGGTTTTAGGTCTTCAAAAAGAGTGTGTTGGCAGTGGATAATGGTTGGAGTTGAGGAAGAGGAGAATTGCTAGAACATCATTATTTCCTCTGCTTCAGAAGCTACTGGTGGGTAGCAGTGAAGGGGCAGAGAAGGAAGTAGGTTTAAGGAATTACTTTCCACAGGAAAAGGGAGCTTCAGTCTTGAAGGGGAACCAGGAAGTGGAGCAGGGTAAGGAAGACTTACTTCTGCTTATGAGGATGACCCAAAGTTGGGGAAATGTGCGCTGGATTAAAAACTGGTTGGATGGCTGGGCCAAAGAGTGGTAGTTAATGGAGTTAAATCTGGCTGGCGCCCAGTCACAAGTGGTGTTCCCCAGGGTTCAGTACTGGGGCCTGTTCTCTTTAATATCTTTATTAACGATCTGGATGAGGAGATTGAGGGCACCCTCAGTAAGTTTGCAGCTGACACCAAGCTAGGTGGGTGTTGATCTGCTAGAGGGTAGGGAAGATCTACAGCAGGACCTAGACAGGTTAGATGAGTGGGCCAAGGTTAATTGTATGGGGTTCAACAAGGCCAAGTGCCAGGTCCTGGACTTGGGTCATAACAACCCCATGGTAAGCTACAGACTTGGTGATGTGTAGTTGGAAAACTGCAGGTTGGAAAAGGACCTGGAGGTATTGATTGACAGTCAACTAGATAGGAGTCAGCAGTGTGCACAGGTGGCTAAGAGGGCCAATGACATCCTGGCTTGTATTAGGAACAATATGACCAGCAGGAACAGGGAGGTGATCATTCCCACGTATTCAGTGCTGGTGAAGCCACACCTTGAATATTGTGTTCAGTTCTGGGCTCCTCACTATGAGAAGGACATAGAAGTGCTGGCGTGTGTCCAAAAAAGGGCAACGAGGGTTGTGAAGAGCCTAGAGCACATGTCCTATGAGGAGCAGCTGAGGAAGCTGGGGTTGTTTAGTCTGGAGAAGAGGAGGCTGAGGGAAGACCTCGTTGCTCTTTGCAACTACCTGAAAGGAGGCTGGAGTGATGAGGGGGACAGCCTCTTCTCCCTGGTGATGTGTGATAGGACCAGAAGGAATGGATGCAAGCTGCACCAGGAGAGGTTTAGGTTAGATATTAGGAAGCATTTCTTCACTGAAAGGGTTGTCAGATACTGGAACAGATTGCCAGAGCCGGTGGTGGAGTCATCTCTGGAGGCATTTAAAAGGCATGTGGACCTGGTGTTTAGGGACATGGTTTAGTGGTGAGCTTACAGTGTTAGATCTAAGGCTGGACTGGATGATCTTGGAGGTCTTTTCCGGCCAGGGACATTCTGTGATTCTCTGATTCTGTGAAATGAAGATATTGTCACCCATTTCTGGATGGGGAGGGAGTGTACAGCTGGGTTAAGGAGTGGAAGGGCCTTCACAGAGCTACAGACGGTAGGTGGGATTTGACCAAGAATTGTGTATTCTTGGTGGCAGAAGAATAGTATATCCTTAATTTACTAAAATTGATTTTTGTTTGAATCTTGCAGTTCTGCTGAAAGCAGTATCTACTCTTGGGTTTATGAATGGAGGAAACATGGTTATCTACATTGGGACTGGGCAGCTCCTCCAAGAATCATGTCATTTCCCACTTGGAACTAGGGCACTTGATAGCAAAGCATGCTCTGATGTAAAATGTAGAGACATACCTTCACTATTTTACTTCTTCCCTTCTTGCCAACCTTTCCCTCCTCTGTCCTTTTTGCCAGTTACTCTTTCATCTGTCTTAACCCCTCAGTTGTCCCTCCTCATGTCTCACACACAAAGCCTGATCTTCTTCAGTATAGTAAGAGGGGGTTGGAGTAATAAGGGATTTGAAGAAGAAAAATACAGGACAGAGAAAAAAATATTGACTTGAAGAAGGAGTGCCATATTGGTTGTCTTGTGAATGAACTGTACTTCCCTCCAATTAATTCCTTTTTCTTGCAGTTCCATCAATTAGCATATAAGACAGACAAAGCAAAGAGGCAGCGCTTGGTATTTTGCCTTCAACAGCCAGCAGTGCACTATCTTAAGCCATCAAATAGCCTATGAAAAAAAAACACCCACCATTAAGACACTAGCAAAGAAAAATGAGCCAGAAGTTTAAGGCAAAGGGGCAGTGCTTCAAATGTACATTTTATGCTGCTAAAGAGATCCACAGTACTGTGACCGAAATCCCATTAAATGGAACACTTTCTATTTAAATCTTCCCATGACATGTTTCTGGTATTACTGTCCCAGGGAGGAACATAACTGTCAGGCCTAAAGCCTGCTCTTCTTTCCTTCCTTGAGCAGCTCTGTGGACTCGGGCTGTCACTTCCAGTTCAGGATCTTGGGCTAAGTGCCACACTTCTGGGCTAAACAACACTGTGCCTCTGACTGCCACGGAACCCCTTCACTTGCCTACCTTACCCAGCAAGACATGAGCGACTTAGTGCTCAGGTAAGAAAAGTCAAGACCTCACAAGGGAAACTGTGATGCTCTTACCCCTTCCCCAAGCCTCTGTGAGCCACCAGCTTTGCTGTGTTCCTCATCAGATGAACTCCAGCACAGTGTTGGTGGGTACATTCGCTGACCTCCACGCCAGCAGAAGGCCTCTGCAAGTGTTAACCTGGCCGTAGTTAATTGAGCAATAACTCAAACAGGAAGCTTTTCTGTGCTGCTTTTGCCACTTTGGGCATTCGAGGCATGTTGTGTCTTCTGACCTGCACAGATGAGAGTTTCTCACCACGCAGGGCAGCAAACTGGACTGAGTGACAATTAAAGTCTGTGTTCACCCACTACTAGCATCTGACATTATTTGAAATACTACACTTAGCTTCCTTTCAAGGGCTGATCCCAGTATCTTGGATACAGTTAACGCTGGCTTAAATTAAACATTTGTTAAATGCTTTTAATAATCCCAAGTGCAGGGTATTTGGAGTGCAGTGCAGGAGTTGGTTCAGAGGAGCAGAGAAACACTTGCCTAATTGAATCTTAATAGGTTGTCACCCCAAGTCCCCCAGTTATTGATGATGTTACAAACAATAGTATAAGAGAAGGAAGGAAGGTAAATTATAAACAAAAGCCTTTGTCCACTGAGAGACTAAAATATTCCTCCTTCTTTATATTTGGTTTAGAAAGGGCAGCGTTCGTGCTCCTGGCTCAAGTCTTTTGATGCAATCACCATTTCTAAAATGTGGACAGCTATAGCACTGTTTTAATATTTACTTAGTTTGTAAAGTACGTAGAAAACTCATTAGATTTGGGATTCCTCCTATAAACAACTAGTAGTAGACAGTAGCTCAACCAGAGCTGTTGTTTTAGCTAGGAATATTTTTCATTTTTGCATGCTGGTTTTGGTTTTTGATGTCTTGTACTTGGATATTGAACTTGAATTTTTGTCATGGCTTGATCAGTTGTCTTAGCCTTGGTTTCTTGCTTCATCCCAGCACATCAAGCAATACTGCAAAAGAGAAAAACTTCCAGGTAACTATTGAGTGCCTATCTAAAGTGATTTTACTCCCATCTTGCAGTTTACAGTGGATGTCACAGTTACTGGCAACTGTGGTAACTTCCTTCAAGGTCTCAAAAGGCACACGAAGACGTGAACTGTGAGGTAAGTACTAGCTCCAAGGCAGCTGGTTTTTCATATTAGTCCTTAGTCATATTGGGCAGTACAGGAATATAAATGAATGTTCTTCTCTTCTGTGAGTGAACAGGACTCCAGCATCCTTCCTTATGCTTGCTACATGAGAAGTAAGTCAAGCTAAAATCCCCCAAACCCCACTATCCCAAACAAGCCATGAGAAATAACATATTAAAAGGGTAGAACATGTTAAAATACGGTATCTGTCAGGTAACTGAGCCCATACTTTGTTGCAGATATTTAAAAATAATTTTCCTGGCCAATATTACTATTTATGAACACTATCTTTTGTTTAAGCAAGTGCTTGCTGCCTCACAGCCTGTCTGCTTGGTCCTGCAGCGCAGCCATTATGCTGAATTTATGACACAACAGTAATTACTGTGCCAAACCCAACCAGCTGCTGTTTCAAAAAAGAAACCCCCCAAAATCCAAGAAACAAAACCACTGGATTGTGCCTAATAACACAGAATTAGATGGTAGGGGACAGAGAAGCTTTATTCAAGCGCTAATGTTCCCTGAACTAGCAGGGAGACTGGGAATGAATGGCAGAGTAAGTAGCACGTTGAATAAATGTCTCCTCCAAGTTGGCTCCATTGTAAGAGGCCTTCTCAACATACAGTCTTGCTGCAGTACAGGGCACACAGAGAGCCAAATGCTCACTTAGAGCTAACAAAAGCCTGTCTCCCGCTGTTGCTTAATGCCGTAACTTTTATTAGCAGCAAGTGACAGCAGTTTAGCCTCCCTTCCTTTTTCTAGATGATTACATTCTTAAGCCGATTGACTGTGTTGACTAAAGGCAGCTGTTGATCCACACTCTTTCCTCTGACACACACAGTGGCACACGAAGAAAAGAAACGCCACATTTTGTGTGTTCAGGATCAGCCTTAGATTTTGATTGCCTGAACAGAGGTGAAAAATTGGCTGCCGTACCAGGACCCCAGGATCCCTAAGGGGACAGTTTCCACATGAGTAGCAAAAGCAGATGGGGCTGCTGCCAGTTTGGGAGCCCAGAGCTGAGCCGCCCTCCTCAGGTCCCTTTCCCTTCCTTCTCACCCCTCACATGGGGGAATGGATGGGGACTGGAAGTACAGTAATATTTTATTTATTTGGTTGCATTTGAGCCACCAAGTCACTAATAAAGGGAAAACCCTACCAAGAAGAGGGACAGTTAAAGAAGGAAATATAAATGTAGCCTGCAGTCTTTAAACAGACTTAAATGTAGATGTGTACATGCAATTTCTTTTCTTTTCTTTTCTTTTTTTTTTTTTTTGTAGTGATTGTTAATATCTAGATGTTTTCACCACCAAGTCCAGGCAAGTGCTTTGCTCCACACTCAGAGGACTCTCAGGACATCCAAAGTGGCAGCTGTCTTTTTTGCTCAAGCTTAGGGGTGTAATGCCAATGTACAAGGTTGTGGATGGTGTTGAGAAGTCAGTTCACTAAATTTGCAAGCCATCCTTTGAGCTTGTAGATAACACTACTACAGGGGATGGCATTGGGAAAGGATCCCTTACAACTGCAAACTATCTGGAAAGCTGGTTCTTAGAGAATTACTCCTTTTAAGTGCCTTGTCTTTGTGAATTGGCAAAAAATTTTACCCAGAAGGAAAGATCACAGGGGAAGTGGTGTTGCAGCTGTAATTACCCAATTAACCGTTTCTCAAGGAGAAACATCTTAGATATCTTAGATATCACCTTATCTGGTGTAAATAAATGGAAAAAACCAAGCTCTTTCTTCAAAGATTTAGGAGACACATTTCCTGGCTTAGGCTCTGTTTGATGCAATACACAATAAATGCATCAGTTAAAGGTCTTGGGAGAGGTTGATCCAACAAGAAGGCTCCTGCCATGATCTTAGCTCAGGTGAGAGGCAATTTGCTGTTGAAAAGAACATCCAAGAGCAAGACCCCATTTGCAAAAGAAAATACAAGTGAAGAAAGAGGTTTTTTTCTCGTGCACAAACCAGTGAGGCAACATATGGGATCTAACCACGAAATTCAGATCTGCACTTTCCTCACTGACAAAACTGTGGGGTATCTGCTTAGGAGCCTCTCCAGCTAATATGAAAACACACATTGAAAAATTGTTCCAGGTGGTATCCAACTGAGTACAGCCAAAATACAATCACAGATTTTTAAGGGATAGACATGTGGGAAAAAGAAGTTTGACATCTCAAACTGGAGTTTTCAAAAATGGTTAAAGCAAACAGTACTTTTCCTACTGGGAAAGTGTGCCATATCTTTTACTACTTTGGAAGCTGCAAGTCAAAAAAGTTCCTTTTGTTGTGCTCCTTCTTCCTAGAAGGAAAGATTAAAAAAACAAATGAGAAATGCTGGCATTCTTACTATCTTTTGCCTCTCTCTCTACATACACCTAAGCCCCATTCATATTTGTGTGATACGAGTTGATTTATGCAGCTGAAATATTGGCCAGACATGCTGCTTGTAAACTGCTGGAAAAGCTGCTTGATTCTGCCTTGTGCAGTGTGAAAATGGATTTATGCACAGCAGAAGAACTTAACAGGGATGACAATTTGATAACTGACATTGTTACAGTAATTTAATAAGAGAAGAAAGCCTAGACTAGATCTCAAAAGCTTGAGTAGACATAGATAATAGCTCGCTGGTAAACCATACCCTGAGGAATGGAAGTGCTGCCAGCGTGCTGTCAAATAGGGAAATTCTATTCAATGATGAAACAAGACACATTAGGGAAGCAGGTGGCTTTCAAGGTGGTAACAGAAGCATGAGTGTGGGTCTGAGTTGGAATAAAATGATTGAAAAGGTCTGAGTCCAATGGAGTTAGCACCGAGGAATGGAAAGATGGTTTATTTTTGTGATCATGTCCAAGAGCTGCTTGGTTTAGAAACACTTTGGAAAATTCCACACCCATTGAGGGACTGGTATGCTAAAATACAGTATTTTAATTTCAACCCACCAGGGCCTGATTACAGTTATTCCAAATCTGTTTTCTGTATTTGTTCATAAAGGTATTTTTGCCCTAAAAAAGGATAGGTGGTATAGGGTGAGAAGTCAAAAATAACCCTGATGATGACAACCATGCAAAAGGGTTTAAAGCTTAGTTCTGCTTCTTCACTTCACAGCACTTTCAGTCCATCCCTAGTGTCTTTAGAATAGTCCATCAACTGTTACACTACCTCAATTTAAAAAAGTTCAAGCTTATCTCCAGCAGCCTGTGTAGAATATATCTGTTAAAGCTGTTTCTTAGTGATATGCTACTGCTTTCCAAAGACCTAACCTAAACCAGCAGATATACTTTTCAGGTAGGGATGGTGTCTTTCACATGATTGCTCTGCTCTTGTCACTAGGACAAACCAGACACGAATTCTATCTTCACCTGAAGCTAAACCCCACAATGAAGTGCCTTGTCTGGACTCCAGGTCACGAGAGCTGAGTAAGCAATCCCTACCTGAGCCACACCAATCTGGGGTGCACCTGCCCTTTGCAGACACAGGTGTGTTTAAACATACCACCTTCCTTTCCTCCTCATCCCTTTCCAAGGAATTGTGTTGCCTCTGTGGGTGTACATACATCAGTAATCACTTTGATGTGAAACAAGCATCCCCTGATAGACAGAAACACTGGTGTCATTATTCAGGAAGAGAGGCATCTGTTTATTTTGGTTATCTCTACCAGTAGGTGTCATGATACAGCAACCTGTGAAAATTCTTGGTGTAGCAGGAGATAGAGCGGTTAAATAATACTAATAGTTACGGGATTTTATTTCAATTGTTAGATGTCAGTGGTTAAAAGGGTGGTTAATTTTGCTATATGCTACTACCCAGACATTAGTCTCCTTGAAAACCTCTGGCACAGTACAAAAATTTTCTTTTGATGCCTGTGTAATATATCTGTTTCCCTTCTTGCAGGAATGGTACTTGTCCTTCAGCTGGAAAAAATAATAATGGAGTGGATAAGTGGCTGAAGAGTGACATCCTCTGAAAAAATTAATTATAATCTTTCCCTTGAAGAAGGAGATTCCAAATGAATGCCACACCCATTTGCTACATCTAAGAGCAGTCCACTTAGATGTTTTTGTCACACATCAAAGCACACTCACAGCCATGTCCAATTTTGTGATGATTCTGGTTTCATCTTTCTTGGGGGGAAAAAAAAAAAAAAAAAGCAAGCTGTCTAGTCTGAGAAACTAATTAAAATTAATGGTAATACGTCAGAAGATAGTCAGTCAGGTGCCTGGACTAACTAGGATCATCCCCCTTTAGTAGTGTAGCTGTAATCCACTGAAGTTGCAGTTATAAATGTAAAATAATAATCATAGCAAAGTATGACTATAGCTGCCTGTCACACTGTTCCCTTCCTCTTCCCTCCTGCTAGGAGGATGACGAAACATAAAATTGCTTTCAATAAGCATAAAAGAATGTTATATTAATTTCTGCATTCCAGAGTGGGGCAAATGATCAGAGAGTTGGGAAAACATTTAGCAGAGGCAAACCAGTATCCACGGAGATGGGCTGCTGCAAATTACAGTCTGGCACGTGCTTGCTTTCACCTTCCCCGCAGCAAGCCTGCAGAGCAGCAGGCACTCTCCACTCTCATGGACATCCGTGCAAGCTGAAGGTTCAAACACCAGATGAGGTGTTTAATTTTCAAGCCTTTGCTTGTATAGACATGTTGCAATTTAGGAGGAATAAAATAGCAGTGGTTTTAAGTTTGATATAATTGCTGGCCTGATGACTTCTCCTGAATATTTCTCCTTTTCCAATCAAAGTATCTGTTAAAATATTCTGAGTTTTGTTTTTTTGGTTGTTTGTTGTTGTGGTTTTTTTTTAATTTATCTTAGCCCTTTAGAGATTGTGGTTGTAAAAAAATAAGCAATCCACCATATTACATGAAAGGGACTGTTACTGTTCAGTGAGGGAAGAAAAATTGGTGTGTAGTATCATATTAGAAATGTATAAACCCTCCTTAGTCTACCCTTTCCTCATGTTCCCAGCAAGGTCTTGCTATAAGCTCCAAGAATAATATACATTCATTCTAGGTATTTTAATGATTTTTGAAACCCACCTTTTGAAGCTACTTCTGTGGTTTTAAGGCATTTGTATTTACAGCTGAAATTCTAGATTCTTAAAGGGTTCATATGAGAAAATAAATCGAGTCTCATCAAATGGATTCCTCAGGACAGATAGAAGCAAAAACATTTAATAATGCACATCTCCTCTTAGTGAAAGCCCCAACCCTACAAATTCAGTAAAGAAGCCAAATGTATAAGAACAAATATCACATGAAGTTAAGGTGGCACCACAGAAGTTAACCCCAAGGAGCCCAGGAGTTACCTGTAGTCAGGCAAGACTTGAGGGAGCTCTTTAGCTCAGATTCACCAACTTCCCACACAGAAACCATTCCACACCTCTCACTTGGAGAGGCTACTGACCCAAGTCTTGCTTGAGTGTTGGATGTAACACAACACCGTGATAAGCACTGCCATCTGCAGAACAGAATCCAAACTGCTTAACTGTTAATAAAACTTTTTTAGGTGGACAAGTGTGGGTTTTACACAGCACACCTCCACCCTCTCATATTATCATTCTTGAAGGAATTGAGATAAGATGTCCACAGTAATGTATTTTGGTATCTCAAAATATTTCAGGGAGAAGTCCAGCCTCTGTTCAGTTCCTACCATAAATACACTTACTTACAAATAAATACACTTGAAGAAAAGAGAAGGCAGCATCACAGGAGGCAGTCTTGGCAAGACCTACCTTAAAATCTATTCCTAATTACCCAAGTTTTTCTCAAACAGGGAGAAAAGTAGCTACCCTCCTCTGGGGACCTTTCCAGGGTCTGAGTTTTAAAACTGCTTGTACTCGGCAGCTTGCAAAAATACAAGTCTGATTGTTTGGTGCCAGACTGGGCCCAGTGTTCACTTGTTTGTATGGCCTCCGTTTCAAAGCCATATTGTCACGTAAACTGACAGTGAAATATTCGTTTGCTTGTGTCTAATAACAACCAGTTTACCATGTATTAGTGTTCAATGCTGAGTCTACTACGTGGCAACTAAATTTCACAAGTGAACTTTGGCAAATTAGCTAGCAGGTTTCAGTGGATGAACAGAATCTGGCACCCAAACCAAATGCTTAGTCTTCTTTGAATTGGAGGAGAATCTGTTAGCAATGGAAGAGCTTTTTTGCCTTCATCTCTGTCAGCTTTCTAGAAAGCAACACATAGTCACAGAATTTGGTACAGGCCTCTCACCTCAGCTGCAATCACTGAAAGAACTGTTATAATGAGACGTGTCAGCAGCTCTGCACTTCATCCAGGTAAAGGAAGTGATCGTTTAGCTGAATATCTTTTTTACTGGTTTAGTTGCTGTTACAGCTGAAATAGCTCCTCATCATAAGGGCACCCTCTTCATGAGGTTTGTCAAAGCCTGAACCAGGTAAAGCGATGGCTTAGGTGGATGCTCCTCATTTTAGTGAAGATTTTCTAAGCTCTTAGCTTGAGAGCTGCTCTCTGTTCAACAAGCACTGTCCCTTTTCCCATTAACGAGCAGCCCCTATAGCTGTTATTCACAGCCTGGGACAGGATCTGCAACATTTGAACTGTAGATAAACATTCCTGATAGTTCACTAATGTAAAATTAGTGACCCGAATGTTGACAAGTAAAGTAAACTGTGCCCACTCAAAAAATGTCAAGTTGAGTCTTGACTCCAGTAACTTAAGCCAAACAGATCTGGGTCTGCAGAGGCCTTTCAGGGCTTGGCACTTATCAGGGCACCTAATGCCTACTGATTTCTTTCATTATATTGTGTCATTCACACTATTTTACCAGAACAATGACATCCTCTTATTGGTGGGAAGCAATAGAAGGCTAATAAAAAAATCAGTGTCCCTGTTAGTGTTCTCATTCTCCCCTGCAGAAGAAAAGAAGAAAGTAATTTTTTATGGTGACTGGGATAGGCAGGTGGCCCTTTTTAAGCAAAGAAGATTAATTTTCACATATTTACATCATAAGAATGTACCATATAGTATGATGTACAGAGTGACAGATAATAACCACATTTCTCTTTCAATTTCTTGTCAAGGGAATTCTCTTTCAAGTTCCTAAATATCAGTCTGAAGTCTCAGGGACCGTGATACAAGAAACTGCCACTGGAAGGTTTTCTGAAGTACTGCTGAAGCATCCCCAAACTGC
Source organism: Hemiprocne comata (assembly GCA_020745705.1). Lineage (NCBI taxonomy): Eukaryota > Metazoa > Chordata > Aves > Apodiformes > Apodidae > Hemiprocne > Hemiprocne comata. Next base: position 119,221,167 of record CM036587.1, read on the forward strand.
CCAGAATACCTGAGCAGCAGCATTTCACAGAGATTCTCCACAAAATCTTCCGTCCAAAGATATTGGCAATAGAAGAAGGACAAGCCAAAAGACCATCAGGAATTAGAGCTTTCCTATCGCATCATAGAGCAATCATAACAGCCTACTCCTGTGCATGCTGTAGTAATAGGTCAAGACATTGATGCCATTCAGAGGGACCTTGACAGGCTTGAGGAGTGGACCCATTTGAACCTCATGAAGTTCAACGAAGTCAAGTGTAAGGTCCTGCACCCGGGTCAGGGCAATCCCCAATATCAGTACAGACTGTGGGATGAATGGATTGAGGGTGGAGAAAGGCTTGGGGATGCTGGTGGATGAAAAAATTGGACCTGAGTGAGCAATGTGTGCACTCAGGCCAGAAAGACAGTTACATCCTTGGCTGCCTAAAAAACCTTATGGCCAGCAGGTTAAGGGAGGTGATTCTACCCCTCAACTCCACTTTGGTGGGACTCCACCTGGAGTACTGTGTCCAGTTTTGGAGTCCTTAGCACAGGAAAGACATTGACGTGTTGGAGGATGTCCAGAGGTGGGCCACAAAAATGATCAGAGGGCTGGAGCAGCTCTCTAAGGACAGGCTGAGGGAGTTGGGGTTATTCAGCCTGGAGAAGAGAAATCTCCGGGAGGACCTTATTGTGACCTTTCAATATATACCACAGAAGGTGACTTTTTTACCAAGGCCTGTAGGACAGGACAAGGGGCAGTGGTTTAAACTGAAAGAGGGTAAATTTAGATGGGATATAAGGCAGATTACCCCAAGAAGCAGTGGATGTCCCTTCCCTGGAAACATTCAAGTCCAGGTTGGATGGGGCTTTGAGCAACCTGGTCTACTGGGAGGTGTCTCTGCCCATGGCAGGGGGGTGTTGGACTAGATGACCTTTAAAAGTCCCTTACAACCCAAACTACTCTATGATTCTATGATTTTGTCAGGTCATAAATGATTTGGTGTTTAAACCACTAAAATTTATTCCATAACCATGTAGTACTTTTTAAATTGAGCATGATTTCAAGGTCTACATTAGCAATGTTTGTAAGGTAACAGTGTCAAAGAACTTGGCAGGCAGAATAAACAGGCCATGCTGCCACCTTTGAAACCTTAGTCCAAAGAACAGGGTGGATTTCCACTGTAGAGATTTCCCCACATAGCAGAAATATTAACACTACTAATAATAATTTTTTTAAAGGAGCAATCATATGATTTGATTCTTTAGCACTCAGACTATTAAATTTTTCTGAATGTGGACCTCAACTGTATACTGGATATTAAAGATTTGTATTAAATCTGTAATTTTTGTTTGGTTGGTTGGTTTTTTTGTTTTCTTTATAGTTTAATGTTTGCATTGAAAAGAAGAAAATAAGATTGGACCAAGACATCATTAAAAAATTAGCCGATGCCTCTAACTATTAGAGAACAGATGTGAAAGTTAAGCATGCCTTGAAGCTTGTAATTCTCAAATATCAGGGGCAGCAAATGAACACTGATAAGGCTGCCTGCTGGCTAGGGCAGTAAGAGCTTTTCTCAGCTAGAAGCTATTCCTCCTCATAGCAAATCCTCCCCTACAGAGTATGAGGAAATAAATAGGTCAAGCTTGTGGTGCTAAAGCACTCTGAGTTTGCAACCACAAATAAAATTAATTTAAAACAGTTAAATAGGGACATGTTTGAAAAATCAATACTCATTCTTTCTATTTTTCCAGGTTTTTTTTTCCCAGTGCTTTTCCTGGAATGAATTCTTCACCGTCTTGTGACTGAGTATAAAAAACAAACCCGTACCAAGAACTGGTTAGCAGCTCTACAAGAACAGAACAGCAGCCTTGCAGGAAAAAGAAAAATTATCTGATTTAAGTTTCCAGGGGGGCATTAGGAAAAACTTAGATTATTTTTTTTTTTCTAGAAAACCTTGAAAATTTAGCAATACTTACTCTTTTTAATCAGCTACTGTGATCCACCCCCTGCTGAGTCAACGTTTGCCTGGACTCCCAGGGAAAATGAGGACAATGAAATCTGTGTACAATTGGTAGACTGGATCCTTCTCCAACTCTCCTACACCATAATTTTATAGTTGGGTTACCACAGCACAGGTGTACTTGCAAAGCAAATTATATATATATATATTTACACACATTCACGACAACTAGAACTCTATTCCATTGTTTTTCCAGACATTATTAAAAGGAACAAAAAAAAAATTTGCATACAATATCTTTCTCCCCACTTGGAGAAATTAACTGAATTGGGTGGCACAACATAAAGCAGTTCTTAATTTTGCAGCCTTTCCAGCTCCTTTGTGCTTCTCTTTTTCAGTGGTGAAAAAGGGATTTAAGCAGGTTAGAATAAGGTTTGGGTTAGAGTAAAAAAAAGTATTTCTGCACCCTCTTCCACAACATTTGATCCAGTCCTAAGGGCATCTTAGCAGAAAAAGAGAATTGGATTTTTGGACTTTATGTACTGCCCTTGGCACCATGTGGGGTGGGGTGTGTGTCCCAAGTAGCCACTGCTCAGGAACCAGCTGGGCATCAGTCTGCTGGGGTGAAGTGATGAGTCATTGCCTTTCCATCACTTTTTCTTTTTTCATTCTTCACTTTTTAAATGACCCACTTTTTTTTTCCCTGCTTTTGCCCTTCCGATTCTCTCACTGTGCTGCTGTGGGGAGTGAGGGAGTGACAAGGTGGGGGCTTCCCTGCCAGAGACAACCCAGCACAGCCTAAAACTGGGCCATGGACATGTGTTTAGAAAGCATTGCTATATGTGTGCTCTCTGCCTCTGGTCTGTTTTATTTATTATCAGAGCCAGGATACAGACTATGTGGTTTTGCCCAGTACAGCCATTTATGTTCTTACATGCTTACTCCAGTAATCATCTCTGGGGCTTTACTTGATTTCTGCCACTAATTCACAATTCGTTGTCATGTGCTGGTAAAAGTTTTTCAACTGTGGTTGGAGTCAGAACTAGATCCTGAGTCCAGGATCTACTGAGATCAGCTTTTCTTTACAGAGAAAAACATGTGTCTTCCCTGTGAATGCCTCACAAGCTGCTCAAAACCAAATTCAGAGGAGTTTTAACAAATTTAGGGGAAGTTTTTAGTGCAGTGCTAGGAATTCAAAAGAAATTAAATTACTCCTTGTTTCAAAGGAATTTTTACCAACAAAACTTACCTTCACTTAAATTATAGTCATCAGTGACTCTGGTCATTACAGCCAGAATATCCAATCCCTTCTGTATAACCGTTTTCCACTTAGTTTTATAGCCATGGTCATGTACATGTTCATCTGTGTTTCCTCATTCAGATAATTCATTCTCTATACAGGATGAGCAGCTTTTGAACTGTTAAATTCTTGCTTACCTATGCACTGGTTTTCTGTAGCTTTTGATACTCCTCACAGCCGACATGGTGGTGTTCTCCTTTGATGACAGGCAGCAAGGTGCCAATCTGGAAGAAAACATTTGACCCCAGATCACTCTTCATGTGTTCTGACTCTGTTTTTCCAGCTGACATCAAAAGCAGTAAATAAACCTGGCTGGTTGCTAAACTGGCTGGATTGTCCACTCCCACAACCTAAGGTTGCATCTAGAGCTGCTGCCCACAGGTGCTTGCCCTACCAATAAAAACCACCCTGGCAATCAGGGAGAAAAGAGAGAAGAATGGATAAATTACTTCTCTTCCCAGTGCAGATGTAAGCCTAAAGAGTCTTAATCCTCTGAGATGATGGCCAAGTTTGGGACTTAACTCTGGATGGGAATTTAGGAACTTTATAGGACATTCTGCCATCATCCATCCCTTTCCAGCAACCCCCTGAAGACTGAAGGTCTTACAGGACCACACCAAAGGAAACTCCAGGACAGCTGGGAACACTGTCTCAAGAAAGACCAGGTCCTGCCAGTCTGCACTGATGAGGTTCTCTAGTGAGACATACATTGACTACAAGCACTGGCATAACAATGATACCAGATTTTCTGAAGGCAGCCTTTAGCAGGAATACTCTAGGGACATGCTCATGCTGGAAGGGACTGAACATCTTAACTGCAATACTTGGGCTGAGGTGGTCAGGCACTGATTACAGAAGATGTGGATAAGAAATAGAAGTTATTTCTGGATACCTGGCTCAGTTTATAGCTGGAGAGAGCTCTTCTCCACCTGAATCTTTACTTCCTTAGGATGTTCAAGGCAGGCAGAAAGGAGGTGGCTCTGAGAAGTCTGCTAGATCCAAGAGGGCAAATTTAATTGTGATGCTTGGATCTCAATTTGCACACACAAAAGTGGACTGAGACTTATGGTCTCTCCTTTGCAGGATGGGACTGAATCTGAGTACCCTCTTAGAAGAAGTTAAAACCATAGTTGAACCTATGATTGTTCTAAAGAAGAGATGAATAAACCCAGAACTTAGAGGTGGAAATAGCCATAGAGTAAAAACACCATTAATATTCTAGATTTGGCGCCACTTGAGGACTGAAAGCTGAGTATCAGTATGAGCTTTTAGAGAAGGACATCAACTGCCCCTGTAACTGAAGAAGACCCTAAATATTTCAGAGAAGGCAATCGGAAGAAGAGGTGTATGCTGTAGAGGACATACTTGGAGAACCATCAAGGTAGGCTGGAGGTGGAGCAGGAAAAGGGGAGATTAGCCATAGGCCTTGAAGGTCATACGGTGAGCACCAACCTTCCTACCTCTCCATCAAAAGAAGGAGTAATTGAAGGAAAGTGGAGTAAAAGGGTAGAATACTGAAGTAAATCTCTTACCTCCTCTTACTTTAGCCTTTGTCCTTATCTGGACCTAGCAAGACTGCTTGAAAAGCTGTGAGGCTGTCCAGCTGAGAAGCATCCTTGGCTGGCAAACAGCCCCTTAAACCAACTGCTGGCTGCTGCCTACTTGGCAGTTTGAGGAACACTGCCCTGCACAACAGGATTAAGGAAACTTTGAAACCTAGGCATAGTTGTCACTCTTCTTCTCGGTGGAAGATGTATGCCAGAGATTTTTCTTTGGATGAGGCCAAGATAGCGAAGTAGCATAAGGTAACTGGTTCACCCCCTTCTGGCATGCAAGAGACAAAAGAAGCTGTAGACATTTGCAAGAGGAAGAAAGGAAAAAAGCACTTGGTTCTTAAACAGGCTTTTCAAAGCCTGGTGAGACAATGCTGAGGGAATCACACATCTAAGGCAGAGACAAGCTATGGGCTTTCACAGGTGTGGTGAGACAATGTTAGGAGCAAATGCATCTTTCACATGATGGGTAGCAACTAGTAAGCATTTTCAACAATATTCTCATATACAAGAATGAGTGTCTTTAAAAGGACATCCAATAGATTTCTAAAAATAATTGTAGAGTGGCAAAATGGTGTTGCTTCCAGGCATTTTTAAATTATAAAATGCTAGTGATTTAGTCCTCATGATTTATGGACCACCCACTTCTGCTTTTATTGAGGAAATTCTTCATTAAAACAAAGCTCCAGCTAGTGCAGCCTACTGGATTTACTCAATAAGTTTGAGAAATAAGGCTTGGGTGTCTGCATGAATTGGCCTAGAAGGTCCTTCTTCCTCTTTAAAGACAGTAAAATAGCTTTAAAAGGTACATCAATTTCAATGTTAAAATGTTTCACAATCATGTATTTAAACACAGAAATCTGTTTATTTACCCAAACAAAACAGAGGAAATGATTCCAGCCCTCAGGTTTTGAATTCTCATTTAAATATGTGAACATCGGTCCACAACTTAGAGATGTTTGTGTATCTATGTACCTCCAAAATACTCATATTTCATAGGCTTTTTCACATTAATATTCACCAACAGTATCACAAAAGTTCTTTTTCTTTTACAGAACTGTAAGCAACAGTAATTCTAGAAACACTAGAGAAAAAAAAAGCATAGCAATGTCCACAGTTACAAGAAAAAGTGCACATTACTTGGTCACAATCACAGTCATTACTTGGAAAACTATATGTAACAAGTAGATATAAAATATCACTGATGCCTTAAACTCATTGTCAAAAATGGAATTACATAAAATTTTGTACATGAAATAAGGCAAATTTAGGAATGCACAAGAAACTTGTTATTCAACAAAAGCTAAACAGCAGAACAGATAGTACAGTAAGCATAAACTAAAGTACTTTTTTCTATATACTTAAAAATAAGCCTGCCGTAGTGCACAAAGAAAACACCATTAATGTGTAATCAATATTATAAAATAAGAAATAGAGGGGTTGGGAAGAGTGGGGAAGGGGAAAGAAGAGTTTTATTATAGTTGCAGCTGCATCCATTAACAGTTTCGTACAGGTTTTAGTGAGGCCTGGGAATTCTACAAATCATACCAGAAGTGTCAGTGACCTTCCTCCGTAAGAATTTTGTTTAAATTAAGCAAAACAAAATAAATACACACAAGAGTGCAAATTTTCAGATTGTCACTTGCAACCTCTTAACATTCATCATCTACATCCAATCACAACTAGAGGGACTTGTATAGGACAGCAGCAGTGATCATGGAGTTAGATGAGCTCACTGTAAGAAATCAATTCATCTTTTTTTTTTTTCTCAATGATATGTCTTTTTTAAAAAAACCCTCAACTCTTTATTAATTGCTAATAAAGCTGCAATATATTACAGAATGGAGTTGAGAATGGTATGAATGCAGGAAATGCATGCTTCCTTTGGAAGGTAATATTCCATAGATGACAATTTACAGTACAGGGGGGAAGAATTATCCAGCATCAAGAGTTACTTGTTGTAGAAAGAATATGAAGTTGGGGAGAAGGGCACAGTCAGGGGTTCGAGAGGGGAAGGAGGGACTTACAATAGCTCCTCAAAACGTTTTCAGGACCAGTGAAAAAGTTTACCAAAGTAAAAATGAAAAATCTTGAATGAAAACAAAAATCTTTTGTTTTGTTTTGTTTTTTTATAAAAATTACATTTTTTTAAAATACAAGATCCTTTTAATTGCAATTGTGCCCTGTGGCAACAGGACATTTGGCAACGTTTTGCCATATACTGCAGCTTTAAGTCCAATGAGTCAGTATCACATTCCACTAATATTGCACTTGGATCTTGAACCTTTTTTTTTTTTTGTCTTAAACATCACAGCATCTTCTGTTTCCTCCACTTGTTAGAACGAGTTAATTTCTAGCCACTTTTTCGATATTTATGCTGACACACTAAAAAAAAAAGCAATAGGCTGGACACCGCAAAGTACCTCAGAAATACCAGAGGTCGAAGTTCACTTGAAGCACCTTAACACATCACTTTATGGATCAAGAACAGTGTGGCATTATGGTAATTAACTCTCCTAAAAGACTGTGCAGTAACTGAAGTGTGTGCTCTAGGAAATCAAAATGTCATTAGTGGAAACTCTGCGATAAGACCAGGCCAGTGTGAAGGTCACATGACTCAGTTTTGCTGCAAAATAAGGTTTTCCAGTTCATCTGCAGAACGCAATAAAAACGCAGCTGATTCTCGGTACCCTGCCACAAGCTGCCTCACTGCATTTATTTCAGTTGGACTCAGCTGGGGTCTAGAGCTTGAACTACTGGAGGATCCAGAGCTGGTTGCTAACTGCCTCTTCATACTGAGATCTGTTGGACCTGCAGACAACAAAGGAAAAGGGAAGAAGCTTCAGATCCACTGCCAGAGACGTTTCACAGGTTTGTAGCGACAAATGCGGAGTAGCAAAATCTGCTCTCAGCTGTGTGCCAGTGAGAAGCAGCAGCAACAAGCCATAACTGTTCAGTTACCAGTTCCCTTGACAGGAACCACAGTCATTTACATTTATACATGACAGACACCCTTTAAGTTCTACTTACAGAAGATGAGGGGCGAGTCCACTGCCAGCAGAAAATTACCCTCTGGGGAGTATCCCAACAGTGTGGGTCACTTGCACCTCAACACTGCCCTGTGATCTAATGCTGGTGAACAGGCAGAAGGCTCATCTCCTGTGCCTCCCCCAGCTCCAGCTGCCATTGTATCCCTCATGGCAATCTGTATGCCTGCATCTCATATCACAGAATATCAAACTTATGTTCTCCAGATATCTGTTTCTACATTTCATGCTTCAATCAGCACACAGCCAGATTGTGAATCCCTTACAGACGCAGATAAACGGTCATTCACTTGACTAGCCCTGATGCCATGTGATCACTTACAGAAATAGCTGGTCATGAATGAGATCAGGCTGGTGACAATCTGGCTGCTACAGTGAGTACACCATCACCTGGGGGGGCTGCTTACAGCTGACAAGAGAATCTGCAGCAATCACCATGTTGCACTGGCAGCTTATACCAATATGCTTCACACTTTTCATCAAAATATTCTCAAGACCACGTATGCTGCACGCAGAAGACAGCACTCCTGAGAGCAGTCTGCAGGCTCCTGCAATCAGCAGAACCATCTGCCATCATGAAGCACACCTTTCTGTGGAATTTCCCTGGTCATTTGACCAGACTAATCAGTTAAGATGGATGGTGCTTTGATAAGATGTTTGTGCTTTCCACTTAACGCAATATAATTTTTTCTTTCTGGAGTGAACATGTGGACAGGCAGAATCGGACTGAGGACTTCTTTAAACACAGAAGGATAAAGATGGCAAGTGTACCTAGCAAGCAGTGTATTATGTGCAAATCTGGAAAAATACTGCTCATTCATTTTGACAGTGTAAATATACTTTTGGCAGACAGAAGATCAAACTAGCCTGCTCTTAATCTTAGTACTTTCCTGGAAATTGGCATCAAGTTATCCAAAGTAATGTATCTTGCTTTGCTATGAGAAAAAAGTCACTGTTCAATTTCATCCGGATGATGTATGTCAATGCCAAGGCTTTCTCAGCATTGGCTCACTGGATGGACCGTGCTTCCTAAAAAGACTGGAATAATTTTAAAATTTAGTATATTCAGCTATAGAATACAGAACACACCAACCCATACTCTAGAGGTTCTCCTGAATAATCGCACCAGAAACACAGGATCCAAAAACAGACTCTCTATCCTAAGCACTAATGGGAATAGATCTACTGCTTTCCAGAAGCTGAATATCTGGTCATAAACCTTTCTTTTCTTTTTTCTTATTTTTCTTTTTCTTCTTTTTTTTTTTTTTTTCCGTTTATATTTATACAGATATATGGCTGAGACCACAAAGAATGTGGAGATCGCCATGTCCCCCCACTCACTGAAGTTAATGAAAATCTCCCCTGCAGTAAAAGCAGAGCTGGGACTATGAAAAGAAACTACTCAAACAGAACGGGTCCTATTTGATCTTATTTCCTACTACACGACTAGCATGAACAGCACTTAGCCCTACTACTGTATCATCCAGTTTTACACTGGCGTAAGTGAACTGACTTTTAAATGACTTTCAGTGTACAAAGGATAAATAAAAGGACAATTAGCTCCGTGAGTTTGTTTCAGTGTGACTGTACGCTGCAGGGAAACGATCACAGTGTGAAGGAGCTCAGAGGATATCTCCAAGTAAAATAGAGAAGAAGGGTATACAAATCATAAAGCCAGCTGGACTGAATGGTTGTAAGAGGCCATTAAAGACTGCTATATTTATTGAGGCAGTAGTGAAAAAGCTACCACTGACATATTGAGGGCATTGTGCTCCACATGAACCTACTTTAATTTTTATGTTCTTTCTTTGACTCTCCTTCATGTCACAGCCAAAAACACACACACAATACATGGCAGAACAGAGCTTCTGTGGCAGAGCACATCTTTTTTTCTGAAACAGAACTGAAGGGCTTTTCTCATTGGTAAGCCAGACGTTTAAGTGATGAAATCGGCTATCAAGTTGATTTCACTCATAAGTAGAAAATACACAGAAATGTGTGCTTGCTTACATCTCTGAGGATTTTTCTTACAAAAAGTGATGAGACAAAGTAAAAGCTCCACACTGAAAGGAAAACTAGGAGAAGACCCAATGTCTAGAATGCATAAATCAGTGTAACTCCTCACAAGCCTATAGAGTCACAGTGATTTACACAAACTGAAAATCTGGCTCTGTATTTCTAGCTGTCCTGAAAAGTTTTTTAACTCTTTGGAATATATACATCTTTGAATTCCTGAAGGTAATGGAAATAAAGTTTTGTGCAAGTGCAAATCTCCAGTCTGCATATAAAGGAACCAGCAGGACTCAGAACTCCTCTTGGTCTGTGAGACTTCTGTTGTGTACAGAGTTCTTGTATATAAAGGAAATAGGAAATTTCAGATTTTAACTTACCCCAGCTACTTCAAACTATCTCATGGTTTTTCGGTTTTGTTTTCGTTTTGTTTTGTTTTTTACTTCACTCCCCAACTCCTGCCTTTTACTTAACAAGTCACAGTGTTGTCCTCTTTCCCCTCAAAGGAAAGCCCCATGAGCAAAAAAGCAAATAAATCCAGAAACACAGAGAAGTGTTCATGGCTATGGATTCAGGACAGCGAGTACACTCATGCCTTTCCAGGAAGGGAAGCTGCACGTGCTTGTAAAGAGCTGAAAAGAAAGAGAACAAGCCACGCCTGATGTGGGGATAAGGATTTTAGTCCTTTTTTTAATTATGTATGTGACCCCTGCAACTCACCTCCAAAGCTTGCCTATGACAGCCCAAGCTTTATATCTTGGAGAATACTTCACTCAGAGACTAGCCCCAGGATGTATTATACTGGTCTCAGCTTTTAATAGCTATGAAAGGCACTCCCTGGCTGTATAACCGATTCTTAAAGGTTGTCCAGGCTGCTACATAAAAATGCATAAAATGCTGTAACTTACCTGTAGCTTCATCAGTCATACCTAGCCATTCAGAAAATAAGGAATAAATGCATCTTGTTCTAATAGTGGAGATTTTCCCCGTGTAATTTTATGCAAATCAGCTATTGGCACACAGGAACCTAAATCTTACTTGTAAATACCCACCCACCCACCATGAAGGCTTAAAATAGCTGGTTAAGGTAGACACTTCGTGTACATCTATCTCCAGAAGCCATCATTATAGATGACTAAATCTGGAGAAAGCCAGGCAGCTTAACCACCATTTCTTTTACTATCCTTACTTTAAATAGAACTATTTCCTTAGTGCACTTAACATTATTTATTAAGCTGTCAGTCTGAATACGAGCAAGGAAGTGTATCCTTAGACAGAGGGAAATCTGAATGAATTACAATGAATTTTGTGGTATCATGTTCCTCCAAGGTGATACTGCACATGTTAGCATACTGCTTCCTATTCTGGAGTTCTTCAGGACAATTAAAAAGCTTGATTGTAAACACTATCAGGTTCCACAATGTCTGTGTGTGCAAGTAAAGAAGAAGTATATGTGGCAGCGATGAAGACAGGATACTTATTCTTACTGATTTAATTTAGTGCATACTGTTATAGCTCACAATTGCCACCTTCCATGTTTTCATAACAGCACAACATTCTCTTAAGCAGCAGGTTAAACAAATTGCTTAGACAAATCCTGTCTTTTATACTCTTTCAGACGACTGAAGTATTGTTCCTCTGCCTCTTGCTGAGGCCAACTGATTGACACTTTAACATGGGAATATTTTTGATTTACTGCCTCAGTCCAGTTAAGTAGATCTAATTTCTTCAGTGAGGTGAAATTGTTCTTGTTGGAACCACATCAAGCTGAATATGAGAACTCTGAAAACCTACTCTTCATGTGCTAGACAATCATTTACTACATTAGCTATCAGGAATATCTGCCATTAAATACACTGCAGGACAAATGGCTTTTCTGTAAATTGCTAGACTTAAATGGAACTAGTTATTGCCTCATGCACTACTCATTAGCAACATGATTTACATCAAATTCCAAAATATGGGTCAGATGTAGACATGCTGTTACTGATTGCTTAGACACTATCAACTGTCTCAGCAAAAATCCCTTAAGAATTGTGTGCTGTCACTGCATAGCTACCAATCTCATAATTAACAACTACTGACAGAATAATAAATGCCAGTGACTCTCAAAATGGTTATCACTACTGCAAATAATAATTTAGAACAAAAAAATAATTAAAAGCTATATGTGCTTAAGCATCTATGCTTCTACATTTTCATTAACAGTTAAGTAATTGTTTCCATCAGTAAAGATGGAAAAAGCAGCAGCACTTATTTGTAGGAAAATACATTTGCCCGTGCTTTGAAATCTCTCTTGTGTATCTTTCCTTTCTATCCTTATTCTCCTCTCCCCTTTTCCCACCCCTATGAGTGGCTTTAGAAGTGAGTATGTGTTAGATTATCATATACTCCGATAAAACTAAATAGAAACAACTATCAGAGCATGCTACTTTTTCCAAATCAGATGTATTTATTATTGCAAGAATGTTTTATTGTGATATTATGCTTCTGTCAATGTTTCTTTTCCTCCTGCGTTCAGAGAGATGTACATAAAACTATTGTTTCAAGTGCCAGAAGATCCCAGATCTATAAAACAAGAAGTAATGAATTTGACCTTTTAAGCTTCTTTCTCTCTTCTACACCTTTCCCTCTGGAAAACACCTTCAGCTAGTTCAGATAGCAGAAAAACCTGCTGCGTTGCCTGAGGAAAGAAATGCGAAAACACAAAAATGCCTGTGGCCACTGAACATCATGCATGTTCAACAATCAGCAACCACACTGGTTTGTGATGAAATGATTATTTGAGGTCCCCTAGTAATGCTTCCTAGCCACCACAGGAGATTAACTATGTGGCCTACACCTGTCTTGCCTAATCGCTGTCTTCTGAGCTTTGTGCAAAGGTAGAATAGTAGGATACTGCCCAATATATCTACAGACGTTCCATCTCCATTTCTATGGTGGGAGCAGGATAATTCTTGCACATGCCATGTATCCAATAATTTCAAGTGGAGGACAAAGGGGAAGAGGAATATGGGGATGATGTTAATATGGAATTCAGCTAGCATTTCTCAGCAAGAAATTCCCACTTTTGCCACAACATAAGTAAAACCATTTAACTTCTCCCAAGCCCACATTATGCCTTTTTTTAAATGGGACTAAACACACTCTCACGAGCTCCTAACTCCATCACTCTTGTTCTCTGTCTCTGCATGCCCCAGGCTGCAGCTGTGCTAGAGATGAGGTGGTTTGTCTTTCGTCTCTCTTGCCACTTTGAGGTCATCACGGTAGGACTGAGAACACAGCAGACTGTGCGAGAGTAGAGGCGTAAAGCAGGGCTGGAGAGAGCAACCACTGGGAAAATCCCATTCAGTCCTTACATCTTAGCCAGCCCTACTGTGAGTAACCTCAGTCAGAACTTTAAGAATTAGCCACACACTGGATATTCTCAGCTGGACTTTTTTCCCTAGTTTATTGCCAAGAAGCCTCTTCTGATCAAGCAAATGGCAACATTTTACAGAAAGTTACAACTTCACCAACTTTGAGGGTGGGGAAATGAGGCACCCTCCCTGCTGTCACAGGCAAAAGTGGACAAGAGTGATTGGCCCTTCTCTCCCTACCCCAGAGCAGCATGGCCATGCTGATCACTGAGGTTCAGCAGCATCAGCTCCTGGAACTTCCCACAGCTACCCCGTTGTCTTCAGCAGGGCCACACTGCCTGAAGGACCAGGAGGCGAAAGGACCTGAAAGGTTGATTCTGACATGGGCAAGAGGCCCAGCTAAAATGGGGACTGGCCAGGAGAGCACAGCCCTCCTGAGACTCTGGAAGGGAGCAGTAGGGAGAGATGAGTGGTGTCCTGGGAGTCCAGCAGCCACCAGCTGGACCATGAAGCCATTGGTCATGGTCTGCAGGCCCACCTGTGGGAGAGGAGGCTTAAAAAGAAGCCATCCAGGGCTCAAGGTTTGCTTGTGGTGTTAATGTATTCAGATTTGGTGGTAGTACTCACCTGAGCTGGAAGGGGACTGGACGTTTGTGGTGCCTGGGATGCAGTGCTGAGTCACGGCTGTGGTGGAGGTAGGCTGCAGATCTGTGTAAAGAAATGGAGACACAACAGCTGCTTTGTCTTATCATGACACAAGGACCTGTCTTGCACGGTCAGCCTGCCCTCAAGACTGCAACACCCTCTCTTTTTACACACACAAAGGGAAACAACTGACATATCTGCCCAGAAAACTAGGGGATGATGCAGAAGGAACAGTGCTGAATCACCTCCAGGAAACCTGGCAATGGTAGCAGAAACGTGCTACACACCTCTCAGGGAAAATGGACTTGAGGAAACAAAATGGCTGTGGAGAGCAAGGCTCCAAAAAGCCCACCCTAGCTTCAGAGAGTGATGTCAGCTAGTAGTCACCACAAGAGGATGGACTGCAGCCCACTGGACAGAAACATGGGCAGAGATGGAGCAATCCCAGTCTGTCAGGAGAGTCTCAGGCAGCAAGCAGGGACTTCAACAGCTTCTGGCAGCAGCAAGCGATTTTGCTCCCAGTAGAGCTGCCTGTCCCCTGCCCTCACCCTCCTGCATGTAAGCTGGGTGTCCCCCCAAGCTCGGTCCAGGTGTGATGGATCAGGGCCAGCTGAAGCCTTTGTGGTTGGCTAGGAGCTGGCAAGCAAATTTTGTTCACACCCGCTTGCTTACCCCACCATGGAGCTTTTCTGTTCAGTTCTGTAGCTGGAACTGCATTAGCTTTAAAAAAGGAAAGTTGTCAAAATCCACCCTTCTCAAAGAGCAGCTCTCCTTTAACATCTACAAGACTCAAAGACAATGTGCCCAAAGGCTTCTCCCCAGCCCATGTACAGGCTGACAGAGGCTCTGTCAACCCACAGATTGCTTGGGGTGAAGCTTTCCAGTTGAACTGGCTTGGCCTAAAGGGTTTAAAAGCAGGGGAAAAGAGATCCTGGTGCTGTAAGCCCAAGCCTTCTCCTGCTGTGCTTTTTTCCTTTCTCCAATAAAGGAGAGGTCACTGTACAAGCTGTTGCATTCTGCTTGGTCATATTGAGCAGTTGCAGAAGGCTTGCCCCATACAGTTGTGCAAGGAGCTAATTACAATTCTGTAATTAGCCATGTGGAAGGACAGACTGAGGAGGGAAGCACTGCAGTAACAGGCACAGAGAGGTCCCTGAGCCAGGGCCACCAAACAGTTGGGTGACCATATAGATTAGTCTGTAAGATAGGATCAGTGTGCGGATGAACTATACAGGGGAGGAAATAATGAAATTAAATGAGTCACAGCAAACAAAATACATGCATCAGCTGGACTACTAGATAGGAGACCTAACTGGACATAGTCATTATGTTACTATGGAGGAATGTCCAGAAATAATTGTTCAAGCAGTAAGTTTTAGCAAGCTTTTGCAACTTTCTCTTTTTTCTGTTTTAGCAGATACCCAAAACCAGACTGCATTTGTTTATACACGCATCCTGAATGAGGTGTCTATTTATTTTTACATTAGGCGAACATTTGTAAATGTAACAAGAACATTTGATGAGTAACTAAATTGAAAAGGAAACGTATTCTTAAATTCCTAGGTCCTGAAAACAATTTGCAAGCAAATATCCTGTTGTCCTGAGAGGGAACTCATTAACAATTGCAAAAGCCTTGCATATATTTGGAACAAGAGTCCTTGCAAAAGAACAATGGTTGCAAACAACTGTCCTGTGAGGTCCATTAGGAAAGTAATGGTTACCCCTCCCTGCTACAACTCCATCCACTCCTTGTAGTCTACAAATGAAAAAGCAAATATCCATGGACATACCAGAGGGGACTGACATATCCCAAAGAACTGACCTCCAAGTCCTCCCATTTCTTCTGTAGGGAAACCAACTAATGGAGCCAGAGAACTTTACCCTCAGTATTCAAGAGATAATTAGGTTGGCTACTGATTGCTTTTGTGTCAATGAAACTAAGAATTGATGGAGTTGCCTTTCTGTAACTTTCCTAATGATCTTCCTGAAATGGCAAGTGGGTCACAAATCAGCATCCAGCTAGATTGTTAGTATCAAGAAACTGGTTTCCAACTGCTGCCACACAGACTTTTGGTTCATGGAGCTTACATGCTTTGGATCCTGTAGGATCCCTGGGGAGAAGAAGGACACCTTTGCACAACACTCTTAACTATGCACAACCATCTGGAAGAGGTGTAATGGTTTACTAGTCTTACAAAGTAAGAGGACATATGGACAAAATTTCCCAGTGCAAGTAGAGAAAGGCAGGGATGAAACTTCCCATTCTGGTCCAGTGGGAGGTGTTCCTGCCCATGACAGGGGGTTGGAACTAGATGATCTTTAAGGCCCCTTCCAGCCCAAACCATTCTACAATATTTGAGCATTTGTCAGCATGCAAACCATAGGCATCCACTCAGGTGGACAAGGTCCCCCCATCCCAGCAATGCAACATGGAGGAATGCAGTGCACTGCATGGTTCCCTGGCTGCATTAGTTGTGCAGTGTCTGGCAGTTCCTGAATAACCACTGTTTGTCCTGCAAAACCCATCCTGAGCTTTAATTGTGAACAAGCACTGGAGTCCTCTATGTGAAAGGTACAAAGAAAATGTTGCTTCTAATCAGAAAGCAACACTAATTCAATATGTTGAATTTGTACCTCATTTTGTTAAAACTGCACTCTGAAATGACATAGAATACTATTACCTAAATCACACAATTCACTGGAAAATGGGAGTTACTAAAATGTATCCTATTACAAGAGGTTTGAAGGGAAGAACAAGTACACAAAACAGTTGTGATCCCTCACCGTTTAGGGTTCTGTAAAACTGGACAATTTTGACAGCTTCTTCTGACAAATAACACGTGGGAAGTTTAATCCTATTTTTAGTTGGGTAAAAGAGCAAATGCCAACTGCTTTCAGTGGAAACTGGCTTGGACCTTCTCTGGCCACAATGTAAGAGACAATTTTAAAGTTCTTGTGCATTTTCCCAAGAAACGAGCTTTCCACAGCCTGTCTTACTCTTATGAAAATATTTTATCAGAGATCCTATTCAGGATCTCAGATCTGGTTTTCCTGCATATGGAAACAATGGTAATCATCATTCACTCCCTTTAAGTCAAGGACTTTGGATAACTAAAATATTATCTTTTTAAAGCCTGTTGAAAACGTAATGCAAATCATTCACAGACCTTTGAGGATTTTGGGGGGGTGAGAAAGCAGACATGACTGAAAGTTGCCAAGACACCACACACCAGTAACTCCTTGTAGGCTGCGGCTGTGATAGCATTTTGAAACTGCTTAGCACGTAGAAAATAGAGACTGTAGCCGAACAGTTACTGTCTTGCCTAAGTCAGCTCATGTACCTGAAGCAGCACTCTCCTCAGTCAGGACAAAAACCCAGGGAATTCTCTGCCCTCTGAAACATTTTTTAAATACCATTCTTGGAGGCAAGAGACCCTCAGTCTTCTAGAGTAATCACTTTTCCCTGACAGACAATACCCTTGTTACGAGCATAGGCAAACCATTTCGTTTACTCTGAATTTGTATGAAGCCTGTAAGGGGGCATATTTTGAACAAATAATACAATTAGCTTACATTTGGTTGTTACAGGTGCTTGCCAATGTAAGAAGAAAGGAATGTTGTCTATATAAATGACACCACTTTTTTTTTTCAGAGAGGCATCCAACTTCATAGTGGCACATAATTACCTGCATCATTTAGTTTAAGGTATAGCTGGATGTGCTGCTTTCTCATTTAACACTTGTTATGCCAGATCCTTATCTGCAATAAATTAAAGTAGCTAGAGAGACCATGTAAGAAATCTAGATCGATTAACTTCTGCTATAAAATATGGAATTTGGTGTTTTCAAGCTCCAGCCACGACGATACTAATGGCTTCACTTTGGCATCAGGACAGGACAGGACAATAACAACATGGTAGGTCCTCATAAAGTCATGCAAATCGACTGAAGATCTAACCCAGCATCTTTTTTTCTTAATCTTTGTTACAGACTTCAGGTTCAGCCTCACCCTATTGTGAATTACTCCCTTGAAATTTAAAGGAGACTAGCACGCAGTGAGCGAGTATTTTGCTCAGCAGTAGTTGTTTGCGGGATTGTGTTCCTGCTCATTATCTGGTAATAGCCTATGGATACTGAACCCCTCGGACTAGCTTTCTGTACAGCAGGGGGAAATGTACACATGAGCACATACACACACAGGTACATTTTGTAAGGAAACTCACCACTGCTAGAAGCATCGTTGAGATTTAGCAGCCCACCTCCGAGCCCTCTGTAACTATGGTAACTGTAGGTCCCATTGCCGTTGATGTACAACACCTCCTGTGTGCTGGAAACAGCTGATGTTGAGTAAGTGACCTGGGCTGGCTCCTGTTTGTACTGTTTGTCAGCTGGAGCAGCCTCATCCTGCAAAAACAATGAAAGGTTTTGAATTATTGTTACGTTTTACCCTGCATGAGAGGGTCTTTCTCATTGTTAAGACTCCACATCTATCGCTTTCAGAAAAGTATAATGCATGTTAAAAAAGCACAGATGTGTTTCTGATTTACCATGTATCAGCTGAAAAGAAACAGGGGAAAAAGCAAGAACACAGCTTTCCTTAAAATCTGAGAATATTCATTTATTTGTGTTCCACAAGCCAACCATACTGTTTCCTCAAAGAGAAGATGTATCCTTTCACTCTGAAGAGCTCACGGTCTGTTGCAAAACCCAACTCTGTCCATAAATAGTGTGGGAAAGGACAGAAAAAAGCCACTACTTTCTGAGTACAGAAGTGACTCTTCCGAGCCAGAGAATCATATCTTTATCAACAAGACAAACAAATACAGAATGCACCAACTACTTCTTTTGATGTATCAGCCTCAGAAATGACAGAAGGAATAGAGGAATGGAATAAACCAGCATTTCCTGTGTTTGCAGAGGCTGAGGGGGTGTCCATCCACACAAGGGCCAAGTGGTAAGGATTTCTCTAAAATCATAGCTTGAAAGCACTATCTGTGTGTGACTAGTGACTGTTTGTACACCATGAGTTCCCCTCAGTGCTCCCTGTTTGCCTCTTAGACGCTTGCATCATATTTAACAGGATTTAGCACAACAGTCCTCCAGTTTTCCCCTAAAGGAGATCATGTTTCAGGTGAAAGCGTATTTTTCCCCATCTGCACTTACTGTAGATACTGCTTAGAGCACCTCACCTCCACTCGTGATTACAGAATGCCCCTGTGGCAACTTTAGGGGCACACAGGTGAAAAAAAAGAAAAGCATCAACAGAAGATTTAATGTGGTTTAGTAGTAGGAAACAAGGAAAACTATCAGTGTGTGACTCAGCCCACCACAGGGACCTGAGTGCCAGAATTTCTGATTTAGTCTGAAAATGTATTTGAACTTTGTTTCTTTCAACTTGTAGAATTTTTGTGGGCCTGATGTTACACTCCTATCTGATGAAAAGTTTTTTCAGTGATTTAAAATAAAATGGATCTATGGAAGATCAGTATTTTTAAAAAAGAGGTGAGAATTTTTGCAGCCTTTTCAGAGTACTTAACTTAAAAACTATCTGTTATAATTATCTCCCCTTTGTGTAAGATTTTATCCATTTTATGCCTCTCTTTTCTGCACATCCTTTTACTGTTGCTAAATACAGCAAACTTACTAAGAATGCTATAAAATACCTCCAACTTTATTTTTAGGCATCTACTTTAAAATAAGAATGTATATACCAGCACAGAGGGACCATATACTTCAGTGTCCAGTCTCTGTGTTGAAGCAAAAAAGGTTCTGAAGCAACTTTCCTGTTTGCATTAGGAGCAGTCGTCAGTTCCACCTCTCAAATAAGACACTACCAACTTTTTGGAGGTGAAGATAACCCTGTCTTGTCAATATTTCCTGGCGAAAGATGCTAGGGCACAACTGAGATGACTCAGGAGAAGGTATATATATTATTAACAGAAATTTTAATATTTCATACAGAACACTGAACCATCAGATAATTAATTCCATAAACAATGAGAATGGGGCCTCTTGAGCACTAATATGGGCTGAGGCAAAGCTTTGCATTTTTTAAGAGAGTTGGCCAAACTGTTCCATGCATTTTCTTCGGTAATAATAAACAAAGGGCCAAAATTGCAATGTATTTTTGTCAGTAATTCAACTTTATTATCATGTACCTTTTATCTTGAAAGGTCATTGCTGCATTTTTCAAGAGAAATTGTATTATTTTCTCTGATAAACCATTCATAAACTAGACAGAAAAGTTTTATCTTGGCAACAACGCTTAACTCATTGTCCAAGTCTTTAACACTCTCGAGGATGAGATGTTCTGTATCCTTATCTCTCAAATTAGATGATACTTCCTGCCATTGACTCACTCAGAGGTTCATTTTATTCTCACAAAAATCAGCAAGGGATCTTCTGCAAATTTATCAAGGACTGGCCTGTGTTTAAGAGGTGCAGTGCAAAAGGACTAACTCCTATAGGTGAGCAGAGCATCTGAGGGCCTGTCTCCTTACCCTGACTGCCTGGAACACACAAATTTGCTGTTCCTGAATTTACATGTCCTCCACAGCTCCTCTAGTCAGTGCACTGAAAACCTAACAGTGAGTTTCTTGCAGAACTGATGCACTGAACTTCCAGCACAGCACAGCAAGCAGAGCCTGGCCAGAGAGCACAGCAAGGGCACTTGGCGTACTCTGGTGCGTACCAGCTGACGTGTTAGAGCACGTGGCCAAGAAGTGGCAGACCTGAGTTCTGGCTCCTCGTTGCAATACATGGTGAAGAGGTGGAACATTTGGGATGCAAAATCTTTGCTAGCTGTGGTGAGATGGGGACCTGAACTCAGAGCTGCCATCTCCTAGCAACCAGGCTAGGAGCCAGACTGCGGTGGGAGTCGTAGCTGAAGCTGTGCCACTGTGGAGAAAGAAAAGCACAATTCATGGGGCTTCAGAGATAGCAAACAAAAAAGGGAGCATGACTCAGTTCCTTTTCGGAGAAATGCTGCCCTGGGAGGTTTCCAGCCCAGCTCTTTTCTAGCAACTCCCTAACACAAAACTCACATGCTGCTCTGAGGTCAGGAATCCAAGGCTGGGGATGCGCTGCTGAAGGGGGATCTTTGTATTGAACTAATCACAGCGCTGTGCAACACCGAGGGGTGCCATGGGCTGGGACTTGAGGGGGAGCCCAGGCATCCTGATGGGGAAGGCACTCCTGGGAAAGATGGAAGGGGTTGAGGAGGAAGCGGAGCCCCAGACTCCTGGTTCTGCACATGAGCTCTAATCTCTTGGCCACTAGGCAAAAGATGACTTTTTCTAAATATTACATATGTTTTTAAAGAGCAGATCAATCACCTGTACCTAAATGATGCAAAAGTTGCCATACATTTCAGACCTGAAACCTGGGCCTTACCTAAGTTCCAAGTACCCTTACCCCAGTGCTTCAGGATGACAAAATGCAGAAGCAGGGCAGGTTTTTTGGCGAGTGCTTTCTGAGCAGTCTCAGATGTTAACCCTACTGGTAGGATTATGAACCATTAGCCTGGTCCCAGGGGAGGTGGGGGTTACCTCTCACACATTCCCCTGGGATATAAGCATTTTTCAGAAATGTTTTGTACTTCAAAAGGCAAAACTGTAGCCTTTTTCCCTGCAGCCACACCAAGGGTAAAGAAGCCAGGCTCTCTTTTTCTTGAGAAGAGAGAGAACATGAATATCATACTACTCACTTTTGTATACCTGAGATTTATTCTGTACAGATTCATTCTCTTCATTCTTTTCATCTTAGTTGCCTTTGCTTTTAAACTAATGTAGAAATTAAACAAACATAGTGTTGTTCCAGAACTGAGATATTTTAAATATTCTGTGTTAGTCGTTCAGCATTTCTTGTTTCCCCCTATATTATGTTCCCACTGGGAGGCTTAATAATTTATTTAAAACTTTTTTTTTTTTGTTTTAATTTCATAATAATCAGTAAAAGCTCACTAGCCATTTATTAATATGTTTGACCTAACTACCTGGAACACACACTGTTGTAATTCATAACAAATTTATGAAACCTGTAAAGTATTAACTAACTATTTTTAATATATTAATAATTTCCCTTCGATAAGAAGTATGAACAACATGCATATAAAACATTTGTCCATCTGGAATTTTACTTATACCATCTCCGTTTTGTATATGGCAATGGAAATAAGTCATCCTTCTAACAATATCTCTTTTCTGAATTCGTTTCAGAGGAGAATTAATTTACACCTTGAGCATCTAGAAAATTATGGAAATCGCAGAAATGCAAAAATACCTTTTATGTACAAAAGCGTGCTAAAATAAAAAAGTTATCTGTTCACTTGAAAAAGTGGAGGCATGAAGTACATCCTCAGCTTGGTATATATCAGAGATATCTATGTCTCAGTTTTATGTCCAGGTGTGTATTAGGAAAACATATGTTTTTTCCGTCAAAGAGCAGACAGATGAAAGCTATTTTATTTTGTTTTTAATCATGGAAGCAATTAAGTAACCCTATAAAGACAGTAGATACTAAAAAAATATTTCGTGAGCTATTGCATAAACCGTAGATTTAAAAAAAACCTGCTCTGCTTTGATCGATTTTTATGGAGGTGAGTGTTGGCCTCTTCTCTCATGTAAATAACAATAAGACTAGAGGAAATGGCCTGAAGTTGCACCAGGGGAGGTTTACTGAAAGAGTGGTCAGGCCCTGGAATGGGAGGCCCAGGGAGGTGGTGGAGTCACCATCCCTGGAGGTATTTAAAAACCTTGTAGATGAGGCACTTCAGGACTTGCTCTAGTGAGCAATTTTTTAAATTTTGATTTTTATTTTGATTTTGGAACAGGGTGGGGGGTTGACAGTTAGACACAGTGATCTTAGAGTTCTTTTCCAACTGTGACAATTCTGTGATTCTGTGATACTCTGAGCAGCTAATCAAGAGTTTAAAAGGAAATACAATCCACAGCAACACAGCTGCTAGTGCAGAATGTCATGACTGTGGTACAAAGAGGGAGGCTCACCAGCAGCATCCCAGCCTCCTGTTCCCCATGCTGGTGGAGGCATAGCACACGCTTTTCAAAAAGCCTGTCCTTCGTGAAAGCAACTCTAACAATGCCATTGCTCCTTTCTGTTCCCATATTCTTCACCACCACCAAAACAATAAAAAAGTACTAGCTTGTTAAAATAAAAAGCCCTGGAAAATCTGTGCTACATGGAATTTTGATCCCACATGTACACAGGTGTCAGAAATTCTGTGTATTCCCATCAAGAAAGAGCAGTGGAACTGCACTGGCTTCACTGTCAGCAACAGGCATTGCTAACACGTACGTGTAAATCCTGAAGGGGATTGTGTATTCACACCACCTCACATGGACAATGCTAGCTGACCATAAAGCTAATAAAACTTTTGCAACAAGAATATAAACGGTAATGTTCCTAAAGTGGCAATGCTGGTGACATGCATTTAACTACTGCTTTCATGAAATGCAATGTCTACCAGACTGCCAAATTAACAACTCTGAGAATGACAGCTTTTAACTGCCCCTATGTCAAGTTGATTTATTCCCACTCAATTAGAAAAGAGACAAAAAGGCAAACACATTTTAGAATCATGTTTCTTGATACTTTCTTTTTTACTATGTTAAACTGAAAAATGTGGATTGCTTATTGTTCTTGTCTATAAACACTTTCCTTAGAATAACACTTTGAAGTTAAGAAAACTCGAACGCAGATTAGTCTTCAAAGAAATAACAAGCCAGGGACCCAAGATTTGCATGTGGTCTTCCATTTTTTCAGCATAGGAAAAAAAATTCATTCACATGAAAAAACAAAACATGCTTTCATGTGCTTTAATTTTATTTTTTTTTTTAGCCCAGATAGTGTGTAGCATGGCTTTAGAAGAGAGATAATGTTTAATATACTTTTTCCAGTTGGAACCCATCAATTGCTTTCTCTGCTTTTTGAATCAAAAGTAAAATAAATAGAAACACACGATAAAACCATGTAGCAACCCACAAAGCATACCCAATTAATCCTCACACTACTCCTGTTAGATAGGACTTTTATCACAGCTTTTCAGATGGTAAGATTCTGGCAACAAAGGCAACCTTAAGCTAGCATTACCTAATACGTACAGCGCTTGAGTTCTGCAACCATCACAACGTAACAGGCTTCTCTTTGAGTAATTTAATTGTTAAATAAGTGGGAAGAAACTCAGAAGTTCCACCATGGAGCACCCTGCTGAATCTGCAGGGCACTGTGGGGCTGGGAGCTCTCTGGCCATCTCAGCTCTTGTGCAGAGAAGCAGCTGCTGGGGTGAGTGGCCATCGTCATCTGCATGGAGCAAGGTATTTCGAGGAGTATGAGCCACAGGATTCCTTGGTTCCCACTGCAGGGCCCAGAAGGGTGGTCTCTTAGACACCTGGAGATCACTACCATTTCCCTGCCCATCACCTGATTATGTATACCTTGTGCTTTGGCTCTTCAAACTCATTTCATACTGTCCCTTCAAAATCCCTGACTCCTCATCCCATCCTCCTTCTCTGGTTACATCTTCTACCCTCCATCTCAGTTTCAGCCTTCTTGCCTTTCCAAACAAATCTCTTGTTGCCTGATACCTGAGCAACTTCAGCAAATCATGCCCCTTCATTTTCTAATTTGCATTTAAGCAGTGTCACATCCACTGATGGTCCCAACTGAGATTTTCTCTCCCTCCTCAGAGTACTGTCAGTCTCTTAATCCCCAAAATCCTGTCCCACAGGGAGCAAAGCCAAACCCTACAATTAGCCAGGGCAGCTCCTATTTTCAACCCACATTACTTTTCACCAGTAATACCTGATCCTCTTTCATAATTAGTTTTTTAATTACCTGACCAGTTTCCTTCACTTTGCCAGCCTCAGCTAGTCACTTCCTCATCCAACTCCATCGCATCATCTCACTTTCCCTTCATCCTTTGTTGTCTCTGCTCCTGCCATGCTTCACAACCCCAATACTCTTCCCCTCCTTTTTGCACCGAGATCAGATTCCTAGTCACATGCACAGAAATTTAAATAACTTGGGAATTTAGCAACTAAAATGCTTTGACTGTGTAAGCATGTGCATTCAGTGTCACACCCTTGCCATAAATGACACCATTGTATTGTCAAGACCAAACTTTAAGGATCAAACTACCCATATAGGACAAAATTTTCCTAATTTTTGTAAATGGCTAAAGTTTTCTCTCAAAGAGTTCAATGGTTGGAAGACAAAACCGTTAATGTAATCCCTGGGGGCTGATGGTCATGAAGTTACCACCCAACTGCATACCTAGTATTATAATGGAAATGTCAGGTAATCTTAATAAGTGATGACACTGTCAACTGCTTGGATGGCACACGTTGTTCTGACAGAACACTGAATCTTTTAATAGTTTTAATTACATGAAATTAATTCTCTAGTGTTTGACCCGGCTTTTAGTTTTATGACCAGTATCCTGGAATCCTAGACAGCTAAATATTATTTTGACACATCTCAGTAGGCTACATTTTCAGCAGTACAGCTGTTGCCTCAGTGTGCTTAGCAATGGTGGAAACAGTATTCTGCAAATTATGTATGTGATTTTTCACTTTAGTCTTGGTTTCCACTGCACATTCTTTCTCCCCTCTCCAGTTGCTAAGGTTTGTGTTGGGATTACTACTCACTAAATAAAACCTGTTCAAGACTAGAGAGGACTAAACAAAATGAAATAGACCTATATAATTCACTGAGTTTGAAATCCAAATGAAGTAGTCCTTTGCATTGGCTGACCTTCATATTTGAAGTACTGAATAGTCCTTTAAAGTGATAACATCTCTTAATATTGTAGGAGGTGCTCTTACAGCTGTCATCTAAGGATGGAGGCAAAGTAAGGTCTGTAGACCTTTTCCTAGACCAGGAGAAGAATTTCTGTGCCCAAAAGCTGATCTAATATAAGATACTACCTCCCGCAGAAAGCCTTATTTCTCTTACAATGCACAAAAGCCATATTTTTGGTTGAAGTCAGCAGATTTTCAGCACTAATAATGAGAAAAGCCAAGCAGTTCCCTGATGAATTTGTGCACAGGAAAGTTAATTTGTGCGACCTGTTCGCCATGCTGCATCATTCTCAAAACTATTTTAAATAAAGTTCTACAAAATTTCCAGTCCCTATATTGAGAGATTATTAGTCCAAAATTAACATCTACCTGAGATTTCAACTCATCACGCCAGACCAATAGCTAAAACCCAAAAAAGGAATTGCTAGAATATTTATGGTGTGTTTAGGAAAATATTTAAAACCTACCACAGCTATATTTTATCCAAGTGGAAAAGTTATTCTCTGGTAACTTTCCTATATAGATAGATAGATGTATACATATTATATATATAAAAATATATATATATTTGTGTGTGTGTGTATACACAAATATACAAATGTATACATTTGGGTATTGCTCCACCTCTCAGGCTATTCACAGTATTCTTTAAAATAGTGCATCCATTGCCAGTCTCATAACCTGTTGTCCAAAATCATCAGGACAGAGGTATTTAAAATTGTACCTCTGGGCAGATTCATTCCCCTTTAAGTTTAGTTGTCCTTCATAAACAGCATTCCAGGTCTTTCTCAGAGGATAAGGCACTAGAATTATGGATGAGGTCACTGCACCATCAGCAGAAAGACCCCTGAGGTTTTCCCCAGAAGTAGTAAGAGCAAATTTGAGCAAGCTGGCTAAAACAAAACACAAATTCAAGTTCAAATAATATCACAGCACTCATGCCAGATATTTTTTCGATTCAGAAGTGTTTTGGTAATTCAGGGGTGGATTTAGCAGTGAAATCAAGAGGGGCACAATTGCTGTCCTCGGGCATGCACACTGTTTCTTCTCTTTTAAGGAACAGCTGGGGAACTATAAAGCTTTCTGTTCCCACCCTCTGTTATCAGATCTAGACCATGTTTTTCTCTACCGCTCTCTCTGTATCATTTTCTTTGCTTTTACTTACTTCAATCAAGTAGGTATAAAAAAATTAGAAAGCCTGTTCTTGTGTGACATACCACTCAATATGTAGCTCAGTTGGAGCTGGGTATTCCAGCTAAGCCAAACATTCATACTTTAGCTGTGAGTCTATCATCTCATCATCACATCGGGAGACATCAGTCTCAGCTCACAGTTTTCCGGCTCCGGCAAAAAGAAGCAGCTGCCAGGGGAAGCAGGCATCATCATCTGCACAGAGCAGGGTGTCTAAAGAATGATGAACCATGCACTCCTTGGTTGCCATTACAGGGTCTGGAAGGTGTCCCCTCAGACACCCAGGGATTGCTGCCTCTCCCATACCCTGCATCCCACTCCCCTTGTTCCAGTTAGGCATCTAAACTCCTCATAACGCCAATGGTGATGGGAACTTGGAAGGGTGTCTATCAAAATGTTAAGTTAGCTGCCAGAAGTCCAAGGACCTCCAAATTGCCCTCCTGACACAGGGTATAGAGCAAAGAAAAGAAAGCACCATGTTTCAGTGTCAGACTAGAAAGTTCCTTTTGCTTTCAGATTCTTCAGACTGAAATGAACTGCCAGCATCAGTGCCGTCACCAGGCATCAAAAATGACAGAAGCCAGTGTTCAACAAGAAATGAAAGCATGAGACTTACATGGAAAAAGAAGAACAAAATGAAAAGGTGCTACTGTACAGAAGAGAGAAAAATGAACCTCAGTCTTCTGCTTTTCTGATAGAATGACATACTATGCATAGACTGGAATGGGTACATTAACCTTAATAAAAGGGTAGTGTTTTCACATTGCAGTGTTTGTGCCTTGTTTTTTCACCACTGCCACTTCACATGCAGAACAAAAAGCTGGTTAGCAAAAGGTACTCATATGGCCGTTGCAAGGAGTTGCCAGAGAATCACTTTTTTTGGAGCAATAGCAAAGCAGAGGGATCATTTTTCATAGCCTGTGAGCTCTAGCCAGTTCATTATTCACTGTGATAGCAGAAGACCTTCCAGAGGTCACCAGTGCTGCTGGTTGAGCATGGACACATGGATGAGCTATTCCAACCGTTTAGATAACTGTGATGCAGTCAGTGGGGAAAGAGAAGCTGGGTTCTTTAAAGGACCATGTCTCTGTCCAAATGGAAAACGATAGAACTTATCTTTTTCTCTGGTGCTTGAGATAAACTTACTGTTCTTCAGTGAAGTTCTAGATCATTGAATTTTGAATGTACTTTCTCTGGTGTGCTTTTTTCTATCAGGGACAAAGGAATGTTAAGAAGTGTAACTGACTGTAGCAATCACATTTGAGGTGGGCTAATGACAGAAAGTGTCCTGCAAGTTCAATTTCTCCATAGCTCCTGCTGTTTTTCTCCTGGGTTGTAGTTATCACCCTTCATAAGCTATTTCATAATTTATATTGGATACGGTCATGCTCTTTATTTTTCTAGAGAATGTTAATGTATGAAAAAATGTAGTTAGCTAATGGTTTCACCACCACTAAATGAAAGTTGTCTCAACAAACAAGACAGGTGTGCATTTTGCAAGACTGCATAGTGTACTGCATTGTATGCACAGCAATGACCTCCTCAGTGCATTTTTAAATAATGTGTCCAGTGATGGCCAGCACCAGATTACAAACAGCTACAGGCATGTAATAGGAAGAACTGGACCTGGTTTGAACACATGAATTCTGCCAATGCCTTTGAGTTTTCACAAAACTCCTGTGTGGTCACAGTATATTTCACAAAATACATGTGACATTTCCCATAGAGAAAGTGGTACAAAATCAGATAAAGGGAAAAAAGTGCAGAAGAGCCTTCAGCGCCACCATTTGCTGCTTTGCAGAGGAACAACAGAGGGAGGGAGTAGGTGGAACTTTTGCTCCTTCTCATTGTACCAGCGGAGAGAAGAGATTTGTTGGGCCCCAGGGCTCATACAGAATTTTTTCTCTCAGGATAGGCAGACAAGAAAGGCAGATTTTTACTGTGAACTAAAGAACAGCACAGTATGGCCCTTCCCTTGGGCCTTATAAGTTACTGATTTAAGCCTTGTTTCAGTAGTCAGCCTTGAGAATCCCCACCTCCAGTATTTGCACCTCATAAGCCCTCTCAGTCCACCTCCTCCTTCAAAGAAAAGCCAGTTTCCCTTGGGAGACTGCATCATCCACTCCTTCAGCATGCCACAGAAGATAGGACCAGAGAGAATATGAAAGGATCCTTCCCCCTGCCACCTCTATAGATTTCTCAGCCTAAGATATCTGAATGCACGGGACCAGGGGCACAGGTCAGGCTTGCTAAGAGAGCTCATTTGATCCCAAAAGTGAAGCACTACATAATGAACTCCAAGGCCTAGGATGCAGGTGCTGAAATTAGATTATTTGAAAATCTGAAGGAAATAAAGGTAAAACTTCAGTGGAGATGAAGTACACCTTATGTCACGTTTATTCTTATATTGCTGCATATCCCCTCTAGTGCTTTCAAAGCCAATTCCTTTGCAGAGGCCAGCACTTTGCAGAAGAACATGGCTACCAATCCTTCTTGCTGCTTCTTCATCGACAGGCAGTACAAATGGAGGAGGTCTGAGCATCTGACTTTTCTTCCAAACAGAAACAGCAAAAACTGCAAGAAAACAATGTCATCTTTTCCCATTCCAAGATCAGTTTTGCCTGCAGGTAATAGTGCTGAATGAATCAATGTATTACTGAAACTGATGCATGATGACAAAGGCGCAGCAATACTGCTGAACCCGAAGGATGCAAATCCAGAGAAATTCCTCCCTCGCAGTGTATTCCTCTCATCCAGAACAAGCCTTGCTATGCCTCAGGCAGCTCCACTTTTATGATCACAGTCAAGCATTTTTGTCTGCATTTTTCATATTTATGTGCATTGTCCTCAGGAAACTATCTCAGTGAGGCACTCCTATAGATTGAGACGTTTCTATTCCCTCTTGCCAACATGCCATTTTTTAATGACTGTGATGGGCAACACTTTCAGCTGGGAAAGATCAGCATCGCTCCATTCCGTGCAGGAGGATTGTGGCACCAGAGCACCAGCAAAGAAAATTTTTAAACTTGTGAATCAAATGTTTAGGGAGCATGCAGGGGAAAGTGTGTGGGAGTACCGGAGCAATGCTTGTGCCAGCCCTGCAGATTTATTACTACAATATCATCACGGTCAACATAATTAAACCTCCCACTATAGGTCTCTTCGTCTACTGCAATATAACTGATATCACTCCCACCATTGACAGCATATTTTCTTGACAGAAAACAGCTTTCCCATAAATCTGCTAGATCTGCAGTATGGAGATGCAACCAGTGAAAAAGGCTTTATTGGAACACTATGGGGCATGACTTCAACTTTTGAGCGCTTCGTCCTACTTGTCTTCTGCCCCACACTTTCTTTTAATATTGCATATATTGGTCTGTGTATCAGAGGGAATGGACCAAAGCACTTTATATTAGATTCTACATGCAATTCTCCTTCATTTAGAAGATGACAGCCTAAAAATGAAGGATTTGAGGTCAACTCTGAATTACCTTCCTCTGTTTCAACTAAATAATAATGCCTGTGTGTTCTGCTTTGAAAAAGAAAAAAATAAGCACCCTTGAGATTCCAGAATATTGCCATCTTCACAGTCTGGTGTCACTTCCACAGATAAATTCTAGTGGGAGTTATAGATAACTACCTTTTTATAAAAGCAGTTTTATTGTGTTTTAGAGAGTAAGCATTACTTTTTTGCATGCACTTAATGATTGGTTCTTGTTTTCAGCAGTAGGTTCAGATACTTTAAAGATATTTTACCTTGTGTTTGATACACTTGATTGCTAATTAATTTATTTCAAATCTGCATTAAAACCTGAACTGCACATTTGTGAAAACCAAAATTCTTTCTATTAATTCAATACAGGATGTCTGGTTTTGAACACTCTGGTACAACCTGACATATACATTTAAAAAAAAATAAAATACATTTTAAAAATCTTTAAAAAATGAAAGGTATTTAAAAAAAAACATGATCTCCCCACCCTGTCTCAAACTATTTCAAAAAAAGAAAAGGTTTTGTTACTTAAGAAGACCTGCTCTCAATTTTTTATAGAACTTGGTGCACATCCTTTAACTTCAGTGTTGTGATGGTTCTGTATTTTAAAATATTCCGTAGATAAGAAATAATGCTTTGGGGTATAGCCTTTTGGTTCCACAATCATCAAACCAAAGCAGCATAAGCCATTGGATGAAACAAAGAAATTAACTTTGACTGGCCTCTGGAGGGTGCAGTTTCTGATTTCCTTCATCAATGGAGACAGTAAAACTGAAGCTTAATATGAAATACCATGAGTAATAAGCATGACATTTGTGCACTGCAGTACAAATCTGTTCCCCAACTATTCTCATTTCAGGGGAGGTTTCTTCAGGCACAAAGCCTGGGCTTCTGGCCACAGCCTGCTTGGCTGCCTTGCCCTGCGCCTAGCCTCTTTAGCAGCTGGTGCTGCTCCTAGGCAATGCACTCAGCTTCTGCTCCCAAAGCTGCTTTTTGGTTTTTTTTTTTCCTTAGAAAGATATGTTTCTAAATTTACTTTAGGGACATCAAGCCAGTTGTTGAATCACAAACATGTTCTTGCTACCAAACATAAGCAGTCAGTGTGTACATTTCTCCATAGATCTTCTTGGTGGAGAACTGCAATTCTAATCACCGTTCTAATCACGGAATGCATCTGAATCCATTGTCCAACTGATGCTTTGAATTTAGGAGTAATTTATGATTGTTTGAAGTCTTTTAAATCTACTAATTAATTAACCAAAACACACCGCTCTTGAAAAACAAGAGTTTGCACATGCACACTGGGTTTGCACTGATTTCATTAAACTGGCCCAAACTCTGCATGATAACAGGGATTTGCTCACCAAAAACATTATTCCCTGCCCATCCTGTAGGAAGGAGGGGGTGTGCAATGAAGTCTTCAGCTAACCACAGGAAAGGAAAGACATGCTTTTAACATACTTGTCTCTACACTAGAACCACCTGGCAGGCAAGAAAATGCTTCACATTTAATATCTTCTTGATGTATGAAAGGAAGGGATAGATAAGTAAAAGGCTCTCTATTCCTGGCTTTCAACATAGGAACAGGAAGAGCAAACGTCCTGACTCCAAAACCTCCATCTTTGGGCCTGAGGAGAGAACTTTTACATCTGCATTTCCACTGGCCTTTCCTCTTCTTCCTCCTTGATGGATATTAAAAACACAGGGAAGAAGGTTGTTCTGTCCCTGTTCATTTTCATTCTACCTATGGTAGGAAGGGGGATGAAGTTCCTGTCCAAGAAACAAACTGACACTGAATTTCTGAGCCTTCAGCTTTACAAATTTCCAGAACAGAAAACTTACATTGTCATCAATTTTACTTCACATTCAAGATCTTATTGCTGCTCAGGGTGTTCAAAGTGTTTTCTCAAATCAGCAGCTTGAAATTCAAACATACATGCTCAGCACGGAGAGCCTGGAAAAATAAAGCATTTTCCAATTAACTGATCTCTGTGTTGAGGTTAAAAATCAGCTGCTCACCTTAGGGCCTCACTGTAAATCCAAGGCATGAAATTATTTCCAATTGCATGCCTTGCACATTATTCATTTCCAACACATGCAGCAAATTCAACGTAGGCTGGTCTGCAGTGTATCAGGAGGGAGGCTGCCCTGTAATACTGGGCAGCCCCTTCCAGCTGCATCTGGTAATAACAGAACCCTATCTTGGACTGCTGAAATCAGGAATTTTGCCACTGACTTGAAAGGCAGCAGGATATAAAATTACAATGCATACTGCATATTTTCTTCCCCTTGACAATATGGGCTGTGCATTCTGGGTAGGAAGCTAAGTTTCCCAATAGTAGCACATAATTTGATCTCTTGACAATAATCCACATGCAGCTAAATGGTGCCTGCATAACATTTTGTGCCTCAGTGGTTAAAGCATATAATTTGGAGCCACAAAACCAAACCAAAGACCAACTCAGATGTAAAATAATCATTAGGTGGGGAAATTATGTAAGTGAACAAGGCCTGAAATGCAAACCAGCACGTGAGTATCCAAGGTCATTATAGTCGTCTTAGTGCTCATTTTGAATACAGATAAAAAAAGATAAAGTACTGAAGTACAGAAATAATTATGTTCCCTATTAAATACCAGATCACAAAGGGATGTCTGAATACAAAAAAAACCTATTATTAATAAAGCTTCTCTAGAATAAGAGGCTCTTTTCAAGTTAGTGACTTTTGGCTCATGTGGTTTTCGGATTCCAATTTCTATTTGTTTGCTACATGATAAGTGAACTGCCTGCTTCCCTTTGCTCTTTTCTATTATCTAGGACTCCACAAGCATTCCACTCTGTAGTGAAAACCACTCTGAGCTGGAATTTTTCAGGTCTTATGTAAATATACAGCAGAGAGAGGACATGGCCCTATCCCTCCACGCTGCTGCCACTTGTGGTCAGCATGGATGAAGTACCTTTTCCATCCTCTAGAGTAAATTGGGCTTCATGAAAGCCAAGAGGAAGAGAACTGCTGATGCCTTCTCCTCCATCTCTAACAAGGATGTATGGTTGATGTGCTCTTCCTGCATACTGAATAGCTGAGAGACTCCACCTCCCTGAAACGAAACTGCCTCTTCATGCTCACTCTGAATTCGCAGCTGTCTCCCACATAAGCACTGCCTCAGCAGCTGATTCTCCAGCATCCACTGGGAGATATTTTTGCATAACTCCCCTTACGATAACCAATAATGTCCAAATCTGCACTTGATATAAAAACAGACCATATAAATAACAGAATAAAGAGAGCATGTAAGAACCCTACAATTTGTTTCTTCCTTCCCTCCTGGGTGCTGCAGTATACATTGATCAGGAGACAGAACAACATACACACAGGGACACACATACATAGCCTCCTCCTTCTTCCCTGCTCTGTGAAGGGTAATACAGGAAATAACTGCTGTGTCAAGACTTAGAAGCTGTGCATTAGTTGCACAGCTGAAACACAAATTCTCTGTCCTCAAACATGAAGGTTTAAAGGTCTCTTGCCCCTCACTGCTGAAAGGCGTATACAGTGATCGTGAAATGGAGGTCCACGCTCTCACTGCAATTCAGATTTTTGATTCGTTTCTTCAAAAAGGGTTGTACAACTACCTGGAATTTGTCCACCAGGAATTTCCTTCCTTCTAAAGAGAGGTACAAGCTGCTCCTGGTCTGCAACAGCAAGACTTTTTTTTTTTTTTTTTTAAATAAACCTGTGCTTAAAGAGTCTTTCTTTAGGTCAAGTCCCTTGTTACAGGCAGAGAAAGGCACCAGAAATAGTATGGAGGTAGATCATTAACAACTCGTTACAAACCTCAATTTTTTAAAAAACAAACATTTAGGCATTAGGTATAAATGGAAGGAAACACAGTAGTGGTGATTTCCAAATGGCAGTACATGTGCACTTTTATTAATATTCAGATGTATTGCATTAGCACAGAACCTGTACCCAGTCTGCAACCGGCACTTGCATCAAGCTGCTCAATTCAGGTTGCTGCTATGACAACTATCCAGAGGCAAATGTCAGGTCAGCTCCCGGCATATGTGTCTAGGTC
Source organism: Hemiprocne comata (assembly GCA_020745705.1). Classification (NCBI taxonomy): domain Eukaryota; kingdom Metazoa; phylum Chordata; class Aves; order Apodiformes; family Apodidae; genus Hemiprocne; species Hemiprocne comata. The sequence goes on from CM036587.1 coordinate 119,255,600, forward strand.
ATAATTGCTTTGTCAGAAACCTTATAGCCACCTACTCCCACTTCTCTAACAGCTAAAACCAATACTGTTAAAATTATTAAACATCACAATATTCTTCAAACCCTATTCGTATGCTACTGACTTACCACCCCCCCCAAACAAGAATGGCCATGAAGAAGGTATTAAATTGTCCATTTGAAAATTTATTCTCATTTATATTTCAGTGTAAACCTGGGATCATTAAACTGTCTCTGCCTTGGGGCTCAAATATTATCTTTCACTCCACCATGCTGATTATTGATATTTAATTTGCTTGGTTACAAATCACAGCATGGAAAAAAATTATAACTGTCTTCTTGATGAGAGGGTCCTTAAAAAATGGATTCAGTGTTTATGATAAAGCACTGCTTCATAGCATCATAGTGCATGGTAGTCTGTGCACAGTGCATAGACTTGCTCTTACCAACTTGAAAAGCTCAAATAATCAAAGATTTTTTTTGTTTAATCTGGTTTTGCTCTTATAATTAAACAAACTTGTAGCTCCCAAAAACCTCAGAAATCTTAACAGCACATTTTTCCTAATCTTATTTTTCCTAATCTTACAACATATCTTTTAACCTTACGGTTATAAAAAAATATATATATAATGTTTATAATGAGGGAACTTTTTTGAGATATCTAGCAGAGAGGGAAGTAGAGATAGAGATGGAGTAAGTAATACTGCTGCAACTGCAAAGTTGTCTCACAGCCATCTCCAAATTTGATCTCACGTAAAGAACTGAAGTTAGTCTGCATGTAACTGGTTTGTTCAGTGAAAGGGAAATTGTCTCCCATGCACACACAGAGACATACATATCCTAATATTTTCACTGTATCAACTCCCATTTGCCTTGTAGATAGTGATAAAGAATAGTTGAATTAAATCAAACTAAGCAAATAATGAATTTTACAATAAAAGCATTATTCTGATGTCTGTGCAGTGAAGGTATGAGGACAACACCTTTGTCAGGCTATACAGTTGTCTGTTGTTTTCAGCTAGTCTCTGGAATGAAAAGAAACTGTACCTTTTAAATTCACATTTTAAAAAACTGAAAATGCAGAAACCCTTTATCTTATAATGTATATTCTATTAAATATTGACTGACAAGCACTCTGTGAAGAGCCTATTAATTTAAAAAGAACGATCTCTGGCTGAGAAATGCCTTTGTTAGGATGGGAGATACACACAGTAACTTTCATTTTCCTCTGAGCTTAAACTCTCCATGGGCTCAATTTGTCATTTGCTGTGTAACTACAAAGGAATAATGTCTAATTACTTCAGGCATTGCACGTCTGATTAGTTTGGGCACAAGGATTAAAGAAGTGTATGCAGCTCACTCCTTTGGCTACCAAAAAACTCTGCATGCTATGGTAGCCCTTCAATGATGCTCATCACTGAAATTGAGCTTAAATTGCTAAAATAACATTGACTGAGTCCAAGAGAGAATCCAGTTCACTGGCTTTGTGACCACTACTCTCCTATTTATGAATATATCACTGAATTCTTAAATTCTTCTCCTAACTAGGTCAAAACAACATGATGCCAATGAAGTTACATTGATTTTCTAAATGATCTGGCTAACTATACACAACATGTCCCTAAAAAGGTTCATGCACTTCTACAGACATAGTGTTCAATGATTCAGTTCTTTTCCTCCTTTCCCATATTCATCCTCCCTCTTTGCTCCCAGGTGCTTGCATTTTGTCTTGATTGCCAAAACCTTCTTATTTCAATTAGAAGATAAATGCTCATTCGTAAATTTTGCAACATGACAGCATGCAAAGAGAATCCATTCTAAACATCAACACAATGAAACAAAGGCAGCTGTTGTAAAATCCACTTGTGTCCAAATAAGGGGGAAGGTATTTTTTTCATAGTATTGTTCTTATCTGTTTTTCCAAAGGAAGATTTCACCTTTTCATCTTCCTTAGTAAAAATAAAGAGGTGGGTCCTCTTGCTTAGTGATGTATATAAACTACTCTTTCCTCTTAGATCTTCCCTTGAAGAATTTTCATTGGTCTTTTCGTTTTCAAACTAATCCACCTCCACTTTTCACAGAGTACCATAGCCCAACACTGCTCCAGGCTGTTTTATGGAGATTTTAGAAAAGCTACACCATGCACATACCTGTTTGGAAGAAGCAGAGATTGACAACAGTTGAGCTCTTAAAATGAAACTTCCATTTCTGTGACTGACAACATGCAGAGTCACAGAGCTTCTGCAGTGGCAACCCACAAACCCAGCATCCCAGTCACTGTTCACTGCCCAGGGCAGTAATGACAGGATGACTTTTTCCAGATTTTTCTACTTATTTAACTGTTCTTCTTTTGCCCAATTACAACACAAGTGGTTTGTAACATTAAAGACACAACAAAGTAAGTCATCCTGTTCACCATGTGTAACGAATGCATGTAAAAAGGGTTGTATTTTAGCTCTGCTTAATTTCTTTCATTACTCCCTTGCTGAAAGTAGTCCAGAACCTCCACTTCAGTGCACACTTCCCCCACACTGAATATTGCTAGAAATGTAACAAGGAGCTTGAAGGATTATACCAGGAGAGCATCCCAAAGTATCACTCGGAACAACAGGAAATCTTAAGAATTCAGATAATGCCTCTTCTAATTCTGACTGATGCAAGTCATAAAAGGTCGATCCAATTAGTGTTCCTATACTTTTTTTATCAACTGAGATGAAAAAAGTTTTCAAAATTCAAGACTGGAGTTACCCTTTTTCAGTATCCAGATTCAGCAGAGATGATCTGGAGAGCAACACAAAAGCTCTGCATCGCCTCTGTACCCACTGCCCTACCTGGACTGTGGAGAGATAACCAAACCCAGCCCAGTGGCATAAGGAGTTCACTGTTTGGCAGTAATATCAGTAAACCTACACAATTTCAATATGCAAATCTATGAATTTGTACAAGAGAATACATTATTTTTAATATCAGGCAGAATTAGAAAGTGGAAGTGACAGAAATCTTCAGTCAGGTAATAGGTGTCAAATATGTAACTTCTCACACTTAAGCTACAGGCCAACTAACAGAGCTTGATCTCAAGATAATGAAAATGCAGTGAAGCTAAAGAGAGCACTTGAGTAAAATCTAACATGGTCAGACAGCCAAAGCATTATAATCCAAGCTACCATGACCTAGTAAACACATTTATATTCCTTACAGCGAAGTCTCAGAAAATGACAATGCTTTTATTGTTACAGTTTTGAAAACTATGGGAAAGTATTTGTTTCCTGACCGACAAGATCACATTGAGTTCCCCATTATGAAATAAATTACTTCCATGAAAAAAAAAATAAAATTGAAAATAAGTAATTGATACCAGTGAGACCGGTTTTCATTAACTTATTTTTTAAATTGAGTTAAGAAATGCAAAGATTGTATAAGTGGAATTCGAGGCATATAGGTGGAATGATGGCTTTGTCCTGCTTCAGACTTAAATTTAGTAGGGGTATTGGAATGCATGTAGATACACATGCACAACTGGAGAGGTTTCTTCTGAAGAAATAATGGATCTGTGCACAGGATTATATAAAGCCAACCCTCCATGATTAATACTTGTGAAATAAACAGCTAACAGTCACAAGCATGGCCAAGACTCTATCTGTTCAAAAGAAAAATGAGCTCTTAGAACTTTTCATAGTTTTGACTTTTAAGCTGGTGCTTTTTGCTGAGCAATAATTGAGATGGTTTTTCATCAATCCACTGTCAAAATTAACACTGTAGGCATAACTATATTAAGTTTGGGAAATCATATTATTTTACGGAACTACAGATTTCCATTAGGGATGTACATGCAACATGCTCAGAACTTCCTGCTCAGAGACGATGTTGTGCCAGGGGGAGGAGGAGAAATGGAGAAGAGGAAAGAGCATAAACGAGACAATAAAAGGAGTTCAGGAAGCTGCTGAAATTTCATCTTAACTTCAGGGGCATAATACTCACTGTGTTCTTAATACATTAACATTTTGTGGGTAACATTCTGAGAAAGGTGGTGGTGGGAATGCAAATTACTTCTCACTTTGAGGCAGATCAGCCCTTTGGAGAATAAAAGGCAGACCTTCACTGTGCTGTGTTCAAGAATAAAGCAGCTTTATTGCAACGTTTCCATTCAGCTCTGAGGGGAAGTGCTGAATGAGTGCTCTTACCAAGTCCTCATAACAATCTACCTTCCAGGACAATCTAATGCTTGTCCTCCATTAGCAGATCTCTTGATATCATTTAAGAAGTGGTAATTATCATTATCCAAATCTTGTTTCCCCTTTCCTCCTCCCAAATTTGGACTGAAGGGTCCTCAAAGCCTGAATCCACCCATTCGTATAATGCCGAATTTTGGAAATTTAAGTTTAAAAGGAAAAGTAGAGACATGCTAACAAGAAAACAAGGCTTCTTTTTTTGTTGCTGTTGCTTTTTTAGAGCTATGGAACAGTAAAAATAACACACTGGACTGAACTTTTACAACATTACTCTGTTTGAGAGAAAAGTCCAGTGAAAGTCTTTCCTTTTGGTTACGTGTAAGAAAAGTAAAGAAAATTTACAAATAAGTAAAATGAAAAAAGAGAAAAAGCAGAAGGATAGAGCCCTTTTACTTATAAGGCACTCTCCCTGGATGTGAGGATACAGATCCACTTTCTATCTCAGCACAAGAACGGAGCACAGAAGTGTGTGTTAAATGCCTCACTCACAAATACTCTGGAATGCTTTGCTCTCAGTCTACCTTGTTAACATCACACATACTTGGAATAAATAACTAAATTTCAGTGGGACTGGGGCTAGAGCCAAGGTTTTCTACTTCTGTAATGACTTAACTATTCTGCCCTACAGGGTAAATTTCTAACTGTACGTAACACATATTACTATAACTTTTTACAGCCAACACTACTTGGCAAATGCATCCTGAATTCACAAACAGTTTTGCAAGCACCAAAGCTACCACAACCCTAATTTACTGCTCACTGAATCAAATGGCTGGCATTATTTGCAACTGTCTCCTCAGTGCTCCCAGAACTCACTGCCAAAAGAGGACAGAGATGAAGGAAGAAGAAGCCAAAACCTGTTCTTCTCTGCTACTTTAACATCACATTTGTACTTAAGGTGATCAGTTCGGAGCCATTCTGCCTACAGATTTTTAATTCTGTAGTGAAAAGTAGAGAAACACCTCCCCCCTCAACAATAACTGCTACCAAATCCTTCTGCAACAGTAATACTACAAATCAAAGAAAAAAATGTAACCTATTAATATGGTTTTTGAGTTCTGTCTACAGTTTCAAAGCAGTTTTTGTTTCAACAGCTCTCTGGTGCCTTGAAGAGTATTAAGGTATTCTCATTTAAATCGCTCAAAAACTCTGCCTGATGTTTGCTGGACCAAAGAATTGAGCCACAAGTTTTGTGTAATGACAGTAACTGATTGCACAAGTCTTTTCTAGTTCTCCTGGGGGTAAGCACATCAACTTTGTAGCTTTTTTTTTTTTTTTGTTATTGTTACTGAAAAATCAGAGAATGAACAAGATAATTTAAAACCTACACAATCTGAAGGAGCGCTACTTCTAAACGAAGCCATAATTAACATTACAGTGCTTCAACATCCCATGTGACTTGTAAATCTTAAGGCAAATGAACCACAATAATGCAAATACTAGCAAAAAATGTAACAGCGAAAAGAAACAGCAGTATCCACTCTTAGATCCTAAACTATCAATGTTCTAGGGATAGTAGGAGGAATCCTTTATTCAGTTAGGGAAGGACTTGAAAAAAGTCAGTGGACTATGTATAAAATAATAGACTATGTATAAAAGGAAAATGTTATTTTAAAAAATGTTCTTATCCACAAAAAAATAAAAGTTCATCTACCATCATAGAGGCATGTTTTGGAACAACTGAGATATTACTAAGATTTGATTTTGTGATAATCATGAAGAGAAATAAAGCACAATAATCTTTGCAATAAGAATATTAGACACTCACTGTATCTGTGGAGCAACTGAATAATCAAAGCCTGGAATGAGCTACCAGTTTGATTTCAAAAAATTGAAAGAAAACATGCAATTCTCAGCAAATGAAAAATAATGAAATCCTAACAGGCAGTTTAATAGGTGAATAATCACATAAGAAAAAATAAAATTAATCTTGAGATGAGCTTTAAAAACTCACTAGTAACTTAATTGATAGCATTTTGCTAAATATCACAATAACTCTTCTGTTTCAGGAAAACAGGTATTTTCAGAAGCTTATACTTTTTCAGGTTGCATTTACAAATGCATACACATTTTGAAAGAGAATGTGTGCTCAAATAAACACACTGACTCATGGATACATGCACCATTTCTGTTATTTATGTGAATTACACATACTGTATGCTCTGTTCCTTTTAACTCTAGTATGCAGATTCTACACTATGCCCTCAAAATCTACAACCATTAAAAAGGAAATACATAGCTTTATCCAGTTGGACACTGTAAATATACTAGACATCCTCATAGAGCTTATGTAAATATAGACAAAGACATGCTTGAGTATTCATTTAAAGAACTACAGCTTTTATCTTTTAATTATTCTGGCTAGCAAGAAATATATCAGGATTGCAATACCCTTCTGCATGGCATCCTATGTAAATGAGTCCAGTGCATTTATAAATATGGACGTGGTAGACCCCCAAACAACACAGTACCTGCTGTCTATCCAACCGCATCCTTTTTGCAGCATTTCTGCTTTCACTCTCACAGGCTGAAGCCAGGATACTCTCTGCAACTGCTGAAGTAAGGTGTGAGGGAATAGGTCGTGACTATGAGAGAAAAAAGAAACACAGGAATTATTTCTCGCATAATGCACGATGTCTTTTTTCAAAGCACACAACACCGTCACCTAGGCAGGAAAGTCCGCTCATTGCAATGTAGCTTATACCAATAAAACAGGGAAATGGAACTTGTAAAGATGAAAAATGAAACTAGTTAGATGTTAAAGCTGCAGCTGATCCATAGGTCCACGAGAAGCCCTTTCCCCCCACAGTTCTATTGTCCAGTGTGTTTAGTCTGGCTCATTAAGCTGTACTTTGAACAGACAGTGGCATATTCTCTGCATTCCAGCAGCACCCTGGCCGTCTGGTCCTTGTTAAGAAAACTGAAAGGCTTTTTATCCTGTACAACATGTGACAGAGATGAGTAGTAGTCATAAAAAAAATAAAAAAAAAATAATAAAAAGAAAGAAAACCAAGCCAAAATAACAAAAAAAAACCCTCAAGTGATAGGGTTGAAACATCACTCATAACAGATTGTCAGAATATTTCAGAGCAGTCTCAATCTGTAGTATATGAGTATTTGCATTCCTTGCTGCAACATGACTGATGTGATTAAAATTACTTTAAAAAAAAATATCTGTTTTTCTTTTGATAATGTCAGCCTTCCAACAATGTAGATCTTTTGTGGTTCAATTAGATATGGCTCATTTTTCTGAATCAAAACCTCTCATTACTAATTTCACAGCATTTACACGTTTAAGGTTAGAGGTGTGACAGGCTGTTAAAAGTAAGGGAATGCTAAAAAGTAAGGAAATGCCAAAATCTTTATAGCTCCATTATGGGTTCTGAACACCAATATGATCTTCCCTACCATTTCATTAAGAATAATATTTACATGCCTTTTTTTAGAATTACATGCAAAACAACCTTTCTGAAAGATGAAGCTCACAGTAAAACCAGTCTTCTTCATTAATACACAAAGATATAGCTGAACTACCAAGACAATAAAGAAAACAGGGATAATAACAAATACTGATAAACATATAAGCCCATTTCAGAGACTGCAACTTATTGATCCAAGTTCTTAACTTCCATAAATTTTCAAACATTTATTGAACTCAAAAGATCTTCCTACTGAGGAACTGGCCATGTGTGGGATTTTGGGGGTGGTTTTTTGTTTGCCATTGGGGCTTTTGGGTTTTTCTGTTTTGGGTAGTTGTTTGGGGTTTTTTTAAGAGTTATACCTTCTTACTCCCAAAAGCATAAATATGAATGTGCTATGAAATGTCATGGAGTTTTGAAAGCAATTTTGAAGTATTCCCATTCAGTTCTTAGACAACTTTAGAACGGATTCATTATGTTGTCTCAACTTATTTTATGGTTTTCATAATATTCCAGAAACTGAGGAGCCAACTGTTACTAATATTACATTTTTACCTTTAAAAATTAAAGTCCATTTATCGACTTTGGATGGGCTCTGCAGAATGCCAATTTTTAATCTGACACTACTTTCTCTAATGCCTGGGACCACAGTCTGCCTGGGGCCAGAAACTGAACTAGCTTTTAGAAATAGACAGGGATTTATGGGTCTCCCTCACTAGTGAAAAAGGCTTATTTCTCCCCACTCATACATGGAGCAGCTCTTTGGCATCAGTGTCAGAGCTGTGTGAGAAAGACAATCAGAGGCTGCAACACTGCAAGAGAATATACTTGGAGTGATTTGATGGAATAAACTATTGAACTTGTTTCTAGTTTTGATAATAAATCCGTTTAAGAGATGACTGACATTGCCAGAGTTAACATTACAGTAGCAGAGACCTTCTTCAGAGCTCCAGAGGAGGAAGGAAGTCTTTGCAGAACGTTTTCACTGACAAAGTGTTATATTTATAATTCTGCCTCCCTACAATGGTGATGTTACTCTGAATTCCTCGTTGTGTCACTTAGCCACACTAGATCCCTTCCTGTATTTGGTGGCAAAATATCACTGTACATACCACTGTTTTATATATGTTCAAGGTACATTTACCATGTCAGCTGCAAGGAAGTCTCAGTGTGGTCCTGTAGCAGTGGCCACACAATGACATTCTTGAAAAATGGTGAGGAAACACCTGGTTAATTCCTCCAGCTCAGGTCTTTAATTAGACTTATAACTATACATATACATCAAAGATTTTTAGAAGGCGACATATGAGCCAAAAAACTAATGTTCTGACCTAAAAGTAAAATGAACCCAAGTTTGTTTATGGGAGAGAACAGAATCATAGAATCATAGAATCCTAGAAGGTTTGGGGTTGGAAGGGACCATTAAAGGTCACCTAGTCCAGCCCCCCTGCAGTGCGCAGGGACCTTTTTAACTAGATGAGATTGCTCAGAGTCTCGCGAAGCCCCACCTTGAATGTTTTAATGGATGGGGTCTCCACCACCTCCTCGGGTAACTTGTTCCAGTGCTTCACCACTCAGTGTAAAGAACTTCTACCTAATGTCTAATCTAAATGTATCCTGCTCTAGTTTAAGACCATTGCCCCTCGTCCTATTGCAATAGGTTTATTGAAGTGCTGTATAAATTAAAAAAATAAAGAGTTTCCATAAAAATCAGTAATGTGCTTTTCTCTGAAAATGAGCGCAGTGGTTATGTGTTCACTGTTGAAATAGTGAACTCAAAGTCACTACCTGCAAAAATGAGGAAATCTCCAGGTAATGGAGGATTTTCCTCTTGAAATATGTGTTAACCCATAATTTCTCTTACTTGTCACTGCAGCTGCCTGTTGATGTGTTCATGTCAAGAACTATCTAGAGTGAGCCTTAGGGAGAATGTAAGGAATGCACAGTTGAATCACCTGGGGAGTAAAATATTGTGACAAAGCACAGGAGGAAAATAATGTGATTAAGGTTTGGGTTCTATCAACTTAACTCAGGCAGAGCACTAGTCTGGCATTGACTGAGAAGATGAACACAGTCCTCTGTCTCTAAAAGTAGAGCTGTTAAAAAGAGGATTTTCTGTGAAATGCCATATGTTTGAAATGTCAAAAAGATCAATTTTGAAAAGCCTTGCCTAAGAGGAAAAATTGCTTTGAAATAGCCACTTTTTAAAAAATGTTTTTAAATATACTGAATTAATAGCCCCATCTTCTAATTTCCAGGGCCCCTTCTGGCTTAGCTTAACTTCCTCATTTCTATTCTTCTGATTATTCATGATCTCTGTCATGGCTACCGGCTATAAAACCACTTCTGTAAGAAGCTCAAGCAACCCGGTTCCTTGTGGAGTTCTGAAGATTTCTCATCTCCCTATCCAAGAGTGAGACACAAAGGCCTTTGGAAAGATGACAAAAGCAACATAATTCAATTCTGCAGAAAGGAGCCTGCAGATCTCAGCCAAACCAGCATCTTCTAGGTTCTCAGGCTCCCCTCTGCAGTGCTGAGGGCTGAGTGATGGTTCCTCCATGCCTGGGACTACAAGAGGAAATGTGGTATCCAAGTATTATTTCCAAGGGCTTCCAGGCTCTTCCTACAATCCCTGGATACTACAACCTGCCCGCTGGACAAGCAGGAAACCAGATTTCATTTTACTGGAATATGTCAAAACAGAAAACCTTTGACAAACTAACATTTCTTAAAAGGAAAAAAAAAAAAAAAAAGAGGTATTATAAAAAAAATCCCAACCAGATTTAACTAGCATTACAGTGATGTAAAGCAGAAAATAACATTGGAACAACCCGTAGGCAAACAGCAACTTGACCAAGGAAAACCTGTTAGATTTCATGTAAATGCAGATGTCTCTGTTTGTCTTTTTTTAAGTGACTGATATTCAAGAAGTGGTTGAAAATCCCCCAGTAGCCCAAGGGATCAGCCACCTCTAGTCCCCTCATGTCTGAAATTGCATTTCAAGGTAATTTAAACCTGATTCTTCAGACCACCAAAGAACCTGTAGATGGCAAGAAAGGAACAAGCACACTTCACCACCATATTGGACAGGAACTTCTGCATGGTTTTAAGAGAAATTATTTCTGTGCAAATTGATATGAAGACTTTATACGATCATCACCTTATCTCTTTTTGAAGAGTGTACAAATTACTGACAGATATACTTTTGCAAATTTCTTAATGAAAAATCAAATTAGGTGATACTTTGTAGTCAAATAAGTGTTGGTCTGCTTTAAAGAACATTAAACTAATGAAGATCCTTCCATGTCTTTGGTGGTCTTTAGATCTATCTCTCAACAATCAAAGTGTCTTACAACAAGCCTTTCTGGATTTATGGACTAGTCCTGCAACATTGCTGAATTTTTAGTAGTTGAAATCAGAAATCCTTGGCCCAGATTCTCTAGAAATAAGCCCTATTGGCATAATATCTAATTCCTTAACATAAAAGAGACGAGCACTTCCAATACCCCATAAAATACCCATTTGCAGTACACTAGCTGTATACAGTATCATCAGGTCTTCTGTTTAAAGTGAGGTACCTTTGCAGTAACTTTGTGGGAAATATAAAATACCCTTTTTGGCTTATTCACACAATTATTGTATTTCTATACAGAACCTAAAAACTGCTATGTTCTAATTTTGCATGTATATTTTTGGTATAAATAAACCAAGTATTGATATAATAGATGAACTACATTTTATTCTAAACCACTAGGAGCAGTATATTCACCAAAAATAACTTTGACATCTACTGGATGTGCATGCTCCTGTAGTTAGAGATCTGTTGTCTCTAAAGTTACTACTTTGGCATTTTTTGACAGATACAGTATTTACTTATAAATAAAAGTTGAAGTTGTCCTAAAGAACTTTGGTCCAGATACTCTTACACATATTACACCAGTCTGACTCAGTTTTGAAAAAACATAGCTATCTATTCTGTCAGATAATGGGCACACATGCACATCTCCTAAACTTTATAACCTGACATGTGGACTCGATGATGTTAAAGGTCCTTTCCAGCCTTGGTGATTCTGTGATTCTGTGTGTGCATAACTACTACCTACTACTTCAGGCCAATGTCACAGTTTGACTCAGGATTGGCAATGAAACCAGAGACAGCAATGCTCTTGATCCCCTCCCTCCTTCTCCAGGTAGGGAAGGAAAGAGAAAATAAGGAGAGAGACTTTCTGGATTGAAAACTAAACTAGACAGGTTTAATTAAACACTAATGATAAAAAAACATATATATAATTATATACAAATGTGTTCAGGAGTGTGAAAAACCCTATTGCCTCCCCCCCAGCAACTCCAGGACAGCCAGTTGACACTGAAAAGGAGATCTTTCAGCATAAGGCAGTTGCAAGCACATAAACATACAAGTTACTTCATTTTATTCACAGAGACCCTAATATAAATGTATGAACTCTAAGATAAGTGTATGAATGAGAAAAAAATTTAACAATTAGTCAAGCTTGAAAAAAAATAGTTCCAAGTTTTCCAAAGTGATTTGGGCATTCGAAGGTGAAGATGAATGCCCAAGATGTCTCACTGGCAGTAACTGAGTTTTTCCAGAGGTACCACTGTGCACTTCTTTGCACTTTGGGCTCATCACAACCTGATACCCCCTAGTGCTCTCCTGCATATCAGGTTTTTCCTTGGGTATCGTAAGACCAAAATGAATCATTTCCAAAATGAAATATTGCAAATATGCCACATGTTTTTCACAGTAACTTATTAAGATCTAACACGGTGTGTTAAATATGCTTATACTTATAACAGTATGGAATACCTAATTAGCATTTTTTCATAGAAAACATCTACAATACTTTACAAGACAGGGTATGTGTTATCTTCAGATGAGATTTTTTACTCAGTGTAATGCAGTGAAATGTATGGCACCGAAATGTCCAACACTGCACAGTTACAAGGGATTCAGAGACATTTCCACAGAGTATTTTTAAATTTACAGACTGAAGTACAGCACTGGACTCTATTGGATATACTTTTATAATCATTATTTAGTACAGAACAGTGAAATGTGAACACCAGGACTGGCATTTTAAGCTTGTAGCACTGCATTTCAGTCTGGGTTTTGATGTATTTTGCTCAGTCTTGCAGCCTTGTAATAAATACTCAATTGTAACACGTACTAGAGGAAATCAAAGAAATAATAATAAATATTTTCTTAAATGGCAGAAGAGGCTTTTTAAAATGTTCAGTAATGGTCATATCACTTTTTAAAGTTTTTGCTTTTGAAGTACACTTATTTAAATATTGCATGTTGCACCTTGATTATGACAGCACATGTATGTCCACATATATCCTAACACCTCCATATTCCTGTCTAAGTGACACATTCCAATCAATCACCATTCTGCTGTTGCTGTGGGGCCAAGTTCTGCTCCACTTATTCAAGAGAGCAGTTTCAGTGGGGCTAGTGGAAATTTTAAATTACTCATGTGAACAACAGAAAGAATATCCATCTGCTTTTACCCACCTGAAACTCTAGTATTTTGTCTAAACTAGTAATTTAAGCTTCTTTTTTGTTTCATTGAAAAGACCTATATCTCCAGAAGTTGACTCATGAGACAGATGGGGATGAACCTCTGTATTGGTTCATCTAAGAGCTTCACTGATTGCTGAGGGAGCTCAAGTCACATAATTTCTCTAGAAAATTTAGATAAGATTACCTCTATCCCAAATTACTCTGGTATTTCAGTGACAGAGATTGCCAAGAATCATCATGCTGAACTATCTCCTTCCAATTTAGGTGGGGATTGAATTGGACACTCCAATAGCAAACATTTTCCTAGCAAAACTCCAGAGGACTAGGAAAAACTGAGTCTGATTTAACATTATTTCTTGTTTCCCCTAAACAAACACACTGAACTGGCTCCCTATCCTTAAGCTACTGCCACAAACGAGCTAATCAAGTAAGACTGCAGCAGAGATAGGTCTCAGTCGAAACCAGAATCACACATAGGAAAAACTGATATATTTGCTACTTTTTTTTTCCATCTGATTTCAAGCTAACAAGTGATCAGGGTGAACATTCTTTTACCCCAATTTTTTTTTCCATAAAAAATGCTTTTTTTCTATATCAGAACTTAGTGCCATTTAGGAGGGGATTGTTTTTCTTCTAAATTCAATTAAGAAGTGAAACAAATGTCAAAATTGCATTCCTACCTTTTCCTCTCTCACATAATGTATAAGATTAATTGCTAACCATTGTCAAACAAGGGTGAGATGCTTAGAAAGGAAACTGACCAATCAACACTTTGGAGTATAGTCAGAAGCAAAACTATATTATTATAATTTGTAGATCTTCATATAACTGTTCTTGTGATAATTTTCTTAATGCTTCCCATGTTATTAATCAAGATTAGGTATGCATCCATTCATAGACCCTTATCTTTCTGAAAATGCATATGACCTTTCCAGTCATAAAAGGCCTGGAGGACTGAAAAGCCATGTGACTACAAGGGCAGCTGGACTATTCAGCACTAAATTCAGTAAACAATGCAAGCTTCCTCTCTCTTAAAGCTAAAACTTAGAACTAGCTAGATACCTATCCTGAGAAATCTCAAGGAGGCAGATTTCAGAAAACATATCCCCTTCTGAAAACCGGTCCCCGTCGAAGTTGCTCAATCACAATACAGAAGCACTCCAAGCCACTAGACAGATTTAGAACACCTCAATCACCACGTGCACAGTTGCTCATCATTAAGAAACCTCTTAAAGCCAATTGGCACAACCAAATGACAGAAGCAGTGACAAATATGGAGCTTTGTTATTTGTTATTGCAGCTGGCAATAGGAAGAAGGAACTGAGATGAACAACAGTGAGATCTAAATGAGGAACTGTCTTCAAGCATGATGTGACTCTTCCTCTCTGACACATCCAAACTTGACCTCAGGCAATGAAAAGCATTTATGACTAGCCTTTTCTCTCCAATACATCTGAACACTTTGCTCTTTGATACTACTGCTTTGTATTACAGTAGTACCTGGGAGGGCAGGTTTCCTTTTCCTTAAACAAAAGGAAGAATCTCTTTGTGAATGAGAGTTTAAGACCTTGCTCTTGCATTGGGATGGACATAGAAAAAATGGCATAACTGTGAAAAGATACTGTAAGGTACAGCTTAACACTGAATGTCGTGAGACTGATGATAGGAGCTCATGAAGATGGGAGGAAGTAGACAGTAGTAAGATAATTATTATGAATTAGTAAGAAAATTATGTCAGTTCAACCCCATTAGATCATTTCTAACACCTACATTTTTTTCTAGACTGTAACTAAATAAATAGATGCCACATATCCTCAGTATGTCTACTATCTTCTTTCCATTGCCAGTGTTCTATAGATACAGAGGCTGGGACAAGTCTAAAGGACAGATTTTAAAAACATTAGTGAAATGGGAAATCTGACCATTTCGGGGTAAAAATTCCTCCTGTATCACTTCTATAGGTCACAAAACACTTAATGTATATAAAGGATTTTCATTAATATCAGTACTTGAGAGAGAGGCAGTCATTTTTTTTTATTATTTTGCTTATGGTCTAATGAAGAGAAAAAGAAAGAATTTCTTTAAGAACATCAAGAACTTTACAAAGTTCATAAAATGCAACAACATACCACAGGCGGAAGCACAATGTAAAGATCCCATCCAAAAGCCAGAGATTTTATGATTTAACAAACTTCCCTCCCAATGAAAGATTCTGGGCAAGATGATAGAATTTAGTAAGACAACATTCTCAAGAGTTCATAAGCAAGAGACAATAGGACGAGAAAAACAATCTTACAATCCATGAGGAAAACTCTGACAGTGCCTTGTTGAGGGATATGCTGGAGTCAGAACGAAAATGGAAGTGGCACCATTAGAAGCTGAACAGTCAAAAGAGGGAAGTATTTCCAATGTAGGAAATGTTTCTTAAAGGAATATTTAGAACAAGCTATACAAGCTGTATTGGAATTAATGGGCAACTATCTGTCATAAGTAGAAACAGAGTAACTATAAGCAATCTCTTAAGAATAGTAATACTAAGAAACATGTTAATTAACAATATGAACACTCATAAGACTGAGTCTTTCCCATTGCCTCGGAGCTAGAATTGGCCTGTTGTGCACCAAGAACAGTCGTTGGGATTACAGATGGCAAATAACTGACAGAAGCAAGCTCCGGGCATGTTTTTTCATCTTTACTATGCAGTCTTACACTAATTTAACTTAGTGTTTACATTTTCTCTTCATTTTACAATATGACACTGTAGATAGCTGCACTGTTCCACACACAGTCTGAACTGTCAAATGCCATATATAAGATTATTCTCTTTTTCTCTTGCAACTAGATGGTAAAAACGTAGCATTCTGAACCTTAACAAAAATGAAAAACTTGTGTTTAATATGTCTGTAGCAAAAGGTATCTTCTGTGGAGATTATTATCTGACATCCTACTTAATATAACAACGGTATCACTATTGCTCCTGAGGAGATCATTATCCTGTTTTGCTGTATTTGAGGGTAGCATCTGATTCACATCAACACCGACATGTCCTTTTATGATTGTTTTAACAAATCTTACTATTCAGTCAAAGTGATTTTTTTCTACTGTCAAAATGGCAAGTACATTTTAAATAATCACACAGTCAAGTGCCTCTGCGCATCGTACCATTTAAAAAAACTGCTTATAATCAGGAGATGCTAATAGAGTAGTTTTGAAATCAGAAAATAATTAAAAACAACAAATGGAGACATATCACATTTCAGAATTATTCAAGACACAAACATAAAACACCACTTATTCTCTTAGGAAGTTAATGGGAGCTCCTCCAAAGACTTTGGATAGTCTTTGGCTCATTATCCTACCTGTGAATCGGGAAGCAGGACAGAATTCCTTCCAGGCCCAAGAGGGCTGAAATCTTTGGCATGAGCTCCAGTGCCTTGTCACTTCCATTCATGGGCAGCAAAGTCAATATTTTAGAAGGTAATTTGTTCAAAAAGAAATAAAGCCCATCATAAACTGTCATGGAACAATGTAAAAATAGGGAATATTTCTAAACTATAAAGATTGCCTATTTTGGATCGTGTTCCTGGTAATCTCTGCTCCTTTTCCCTTCCCAGGAATAAATTTGATACTGCAACCTTTATTCATATGAAAGTAACATTTGCAAATGTGCACTGAAGCCAAGCCAGCCTGGCTTTTATGGAGCAGACTGCAAGTCCCTTATTCATATTGCAAAACAGTTGCACAAGTCTTTCAGGTGACAGAAAATGAGCCAGTTTATGTAACTGCTCATCAGTGTGAATAATGACAGTAATGAGGCCATAAATTGGAACAGTGGGTAGACTTGCTAGCATCGGCTAATTTTATAAGTATTTTCAATTGGAAGTACAGCAAAATAAAAATATTTGGCACCATGAAAGCTGAACTTGATATTTCTAGATTATTTTCAGCCACAGTGAGTAGATGCAATTTGATGCTACTTAGTGTATTGTAGAAAACATTTGCTTTCTGGTTTTCCTTATTTTGTTTTGGAAGGCTATACAACCTGACATGCACACCACCAGTCAATCTTTGGCACTTTTATCTGTGCAGATGTCCCTCATTCTACCTGTCCCTCTTCATCTGTTTATCCATTGTTCAGAAACAGTGTTCTCCCAATGTTTCACATAATAAAACCATGCAGTCAATTAGAATGACAAACACATACAGATATTTAGTTTCTGTCTTTGCTTTTCATGTTATCCAATAGTGGTCTTACCCTACAAATAAACCAGATATTTTGTTCTTAAAACTGTCAGCTAACATCTTAAACAATATATGGCAATCATAAGCATTCTGCAGAGACTGCAGGAAAGAGAAAGACAGAGAGAAAGAGAGAGACAGTAAAATTCAATTATCTCCAGTAATTTTTTAATGTAATCAGTAGGTTTGCAGATTATTTATTTTTAAAAGTTATTATATGTTTAATCATTAAATTATATCTATTTGTCATGATGAGGCGATTTTACTGTCATCTGAAGGCCAGAGAGATAGCTAAGACATATCATACATAAGGTGTGTAGCTACTTAGTTTCTTCCAACTTTCCTGGGATTTGGAAACATTAGGGTTTTTTAGAGATAATGAAGCTGCCAATTGGTTAGAAGGCTTATTATTTACCCATTCTTGTGCTACTGTTGAGATAATAATGTCTGAAAACACTGACATTTGAATATGATCATAGCTTTCATGGTCTTTAGTTCAATTACAATCACAAAACCATTGGGATGCGCAAGCTGTAAGTTTGATGTCTGTGCTCTAAAACTATTTGATGTGTTTTGCACACTTATATGTCAACTGAAAGATTTCAAAGGAGTAACTTTTACTGATGGGTAATAGGCTAAAATGTACAAGAAAAAAACAACATTGACAGTGTGGTGTCACTACACCGGGCATTTCTCTAGCAGGATCTAATTTTTACAAATCTCACAAAAAATCCAGTTAGCAGAGGCATTCGAACAAAAAAATCCATCTTACTGCAAGACTTTTCCAGCCAAAAGTCTAACTAAAATAGGGAATAAGTCACTGTATATGCCACCAGTTGTTTTCCCTTCTTATGCCTGGCTTTGTTCTGTGTTTTCTATTAGTTCATCTCATGAATTCTAGTGTCTCAAAGCACTTTTAAACCAGTGAACAAAGGGAACAAATTCAGAAAAAATGACGGAGGGAAAAACGAACCTCTGACCTGGTATTGCAAAAAAAAAAAAAACACACAAAAAAAACCAAAAAAGAAAATCAAACAAAAAAGACACTAAGATGAAAACAAAATAGTGCCATGGATTTACATATGGGGTTTTGATGGAAACTAGGGCTGGGTTTTAGACAAAACTCACCATCTCAAAACCACTTCTTTTCATCCGCCTGCAGGACTTGAGGTAAGTACGTATGCGTTTTCTGGCACGCTCTTGATACTCAGGGAATTGTCGCCTGCATGAGTCAATGATAGCCTGGATCTTTTCTTTGGGCTGCTTAGAGATTGGGACCATTCGGTCTAAGTTTTCATCTACAAACAGCCTGACAAACATCTGTTGGCAAGAGGGAGACAGAGGAGATGGGTTTGGAGGGTGGCTCTCTTCTCTTCCTAGCTTCCTGTCTTGATTACCGATAGGAAGACATCTTTTCTATCCACTGAAGAGCTTTGTAATGGGAAGCCAGAAATATTAAGCAAACAGTTCTTTAAAGGGTTATTGGGGGGGGGGTGGGGGGTGCTGATTTTAAAAGAAGACATGAAAAGAATAGTCTATAGGATACAGAACTTGTGAGATAAAACAGAACAGATTGTGAAAATAGGCACTACTTCAGTTTCATTCTTAACAATAAGCTGTGATTGCTAATCATTTTATTGAACTGAATCTCACTTTTTCTTTGTTTGAACAATTGCTTGTGTTTTCATGCATAATTACATACATTGGGAAAGCAGCTGACCACTGCAATGGTCTTCTGATAAACTAGCTACAGCCCCTTCCCACTCAATGAGTGAACATGCACATCCACACCTCCACATCCACTCACACGGACACACACACACACACACACATACAAAACAAAGCTTTGTCTTCCTCACTGGTAAAGATGGCACTCTGCCTTAAGGTTCTAAACAAAACACAGTAAATCTGTCATCCGTTGGCAAGGGTTTAATGTGCATTAAAATAATAATTGAAATAAATCCTGCAAATTAAATTAATGTGCCTCTAATATTGTCAAACTTACCCACGAGTAACAAGGTAAAAGGAACAGTAGAAGTAAACAAGACAACCAGTGCAAGACAACTTACATTAAAAGCTTTCAGTCGCTCAGCTTCTACCCCATCTGATTCATTAACCTTCTCAGGATCTTCCTGCTCGTCATGGTCATCCTCATCTTCATCTCCTCGATTTAGAGACAAATCTTCAGCACCTCTGCCTACACTCTCATTCTTGCCAGAGTCATAGCTTGAATAGCTATGTGCAGGGGACTGAAAATAGACAAAAAGAATATGCTTGTAAAAATTCACCATGGAAATAAGGTCTGCTCATCAAAAACGCTTTATAAATATTTAAAGAATTCTGTTTCTTTTTACTCTTTGTTCAACATAAAGTGCTCACAATCCTTGTAAGAGTGAACAGTTCACAATAATATTAATTTCAGTATTTAAAAAACCTTGAGCAGCTGTAAATTTAGTAAACCAATTATCAAATGAATTACCTATGATAATAGCAGTAAACATGAGATCTTTGCCCTACAGCCTTGTTTAAGTACTACATACAAAAGTTTCTTACAAATACCAACTTCTTTGTATCAGGCAAGATGTAATTAAGGGGCAATTGATTTGCACAAAAATGTAAAGGATTAAAAATTACACATTTTAAGGCAAAGATTATTTAAATAGAAAACACTGTTACTAGTTATTAGTCAAATCAATATGAAATATTATCAAAAGCTGCAATAAGCTATTGAAAACAGGGAGATAATTATGTTCTACTTTCACCTGCAAAAGCCCAGAATGAATTAGAGATGTGTAAATTTGTTAACATCTTGAATGCTATTCTGAGAATCATATAGTAAAACCATTTTCCATTTGTATATCAACATTCAGAATTTTCTCCTGACTAGAACATTTAGCTTGCTGGATAAATCAGATGACCATCTCATTAAAGTGTATCCACTTGAAGGATCAAGACATTTTCAATCACCAAAAGTCAATACTGTGCATTTTTCCTTGCAATATCAAGACTTCAGAAACATGTCTCCTCTACATACACTTCAAAATGCAGACCAAAAAAAAAGCATTCAGTAATAAAAAGCGTTCTACAACTTAACACTCTAAGATTAAAGCTTCTCCCCAGTCTCACAAAAGTATCAGAGGGTATCTTCAACAGAGCCATCAGATTCATGTTTAGGTAATTCAGAGCACAATTTTACTTCTGTAGAATTTAGTCCTGTAATATTTCAGTCCTGTAATATTTCAGTATTTTTCTCCTTTGCTTCAAAGCATACTGTAGTCTGTTAACTTCAGAGAGTCCTGAATCAGGTGCTACACGATGAACTTCACACACATGCTTTTCTTAGGTGCCTCCCACCTAAATGTCACCAAAAAGGCAGGAGCATAATGCCTCATTCAAAAATACATTTCAAATACTTAAAATCACATGCCTCAATCTACATTGTGACCCTCCTAAAATTGTCTTTATTTCAAGGGTGTTTTCACCAATCACAAAATGTAGCTGGGCAGTGAAGCAGGAGAACAAAACCAACAAAACCACTAATCTTTAATGTATA
The DNA here is from genome assembly GCA_020745705.1 of Hemiprocne comata. Lineage (NCBI taxonomy): Eukaryota > Metazoa > Chordata > Aves > Apodiformes > Apodidae > Hemiprocne > Hemiprocne comata. The sequence continues at coordinate 119,276,581 of CM036587.1, forward strand.
CTTCTTGCTTTATATTCTTACTCCAACTTCTTTTTTTTTCCCCCCATTTCCATTTCCATCTTGTGTTGGTCCTCTGTACACCTCCAGTTTTGCAGTGACTCCCATTCATTTCCTTGCCTTGCCTTAACACCACTCATAGTCCAAGGCTTCCTTTTTATCTATCTGCCATAGACTATATTCTCTTAGTACAAATCCCCTAGAGTTTCACTTTTTATTCCCTAATGCTCCTAACACAAGATCTTGCAGCCTCTCTCGTCTCCTTCCCTGAGTCTCTTCACGCTCTAGACCACCCTCTATTCCCTAGATCCTCATAGCAGACATAGGGAGAATGAGAAAACACCAAAAGAAAATGAAAGAACCAGCCTCTGGATACAAACACCTTCAACAAGTAGCAAGGTCACCATCACTGCTTCTCTTCCTATAGCCTATGACAGTTTTGAGGAAAGAAATTAGCCAGGATTCAGGATGGCAGACATGATATAGCATAGGAAGAAAAGATTTGGGAGCATATTTTGTCCTGGGAAGATGATGGATGTCTATATTGCTGCTGATTCAAATAACCTTTCCTTGCAGGAGGTGTTGTAGAGCATTTAGCATATATAAGCGACAGTATTTAACCTGGCCAGTAGCCCAACAGCTGCAGCCTGGTAGCCTGTTACGAAGGAATACAAAGTGAGATTCTCCTTGCTCCTGAAGAGATTCCCAGAAGACAATTTTTAAATAAGTTACAATTAATTGATTCTTACAATTATTGCAATCGTGTCCCAGTGCTATGCAGTAGAAGATCTGACCTAGACTGTGTCACGGTTTGACTCAGGATCGGCAATTAAACCAGAGACAACAATGCTCTTGGTCCTCTCCCCCCTGTCACCCAGGTAGGGAAGGAGAAAGAGAATTAGGAGAGAGACTTTGCTGGATTGAAAACTAAATTAGACAGCTTTAATTATATGTACAATTATATACAAGTATGTTCAGGAATGTGCAAAAGCCTCTTGCCTCCCCCTACCCCCAACAGTTCCGAAATGTCTCAGCCCGCAGGCAGGAGATAAGGCAGAGCAGACAGGGGCTGGGTTATGAGGGTTATGAGGTCAGAGCCTAGGGGTCAAGGGTGATGGATGGATGGAGTCCTCCCCGGACGCCAGCCATGGACAGAAGAGAAGGGAAGAAGAAGCAGGAAGGAAGTTGTCTTCTGTGATCTCTGACCTTCCTTGGAGCTTACGTAGATATATGGAATGGAATACCTTTGGTCAGTTCTGCTGTCTGTCTAGTCCAGCTCCCCTATGGGGGGGTCACAGATGCAACTCTCCTGCCCCGGTAGCCTCTGTAGCAGCAGAGCTAAGAAGTGACCTTGGAGTCTCAGCAGTAACATAAACATTCCAGTGTTATCAGTCCACTAGCTGGAACACTTGCTAAAGAGAGCTTACTGAAGGAAAAAAAAAATCAGTAAAAGGAAAATTAGCTTTGTCCTGGCTCAAACCAGGACAGGCTGCAAGACTTGTTCTTTTATACTCTGTTTCAGCTCCTACTACAGCTATACAGCATGCAGAGGGCTTCTAGATAATCAAAAAGCCAGTTCATGAGCTAGGTGCCATATAAAGCTGTAGTAAGCAGAAGCTACTGCCCAGAAGAACTCTACTGTCTGAAACCCTGGTTCTGCAAACACTTGATTTCACATGAGTCACTTCATCAGACTAAATCAAATAAGACTACTCATGTGCATGAAGTCAAACAGATGCAAAACTGATTTCAGTATGTACATATGTTTGGGCTGGATGCCAAGATCATAAATTATGCAGCAAGATTGAGATTTGCTTTTGTGAAGGAAAGAAATTCAGGCCAAAGAGGATTAGCTATATCTCTCAAAAATGCAATAGTAGTTTTTCTCTGAAGAAAGCATTGCATAGAGAGCCTTGTCCAATGTCTTCTCCAAAATATTTATTTTGAGAACAACTTTACCATTTTAAATGAACCGTGAATAACATATTCTGAGAAAGTTGCATGGCAGAAATCCTTATTTATTATTGGTGATTTGAAGACTATGTACAGTAGTAGGGAAAAAAAGGTTTTTTTTTCTAGCAGTTGCACCAGGAAACTGAGGTAAGAGGTTACAAAAGCTCAGTTAAGAATAAAATTTCTACCTTTTTGTATTATTACGCAGATTAATATTAAGTCAGAGAAGGAACAACAGACTGTTTCTCTCACCTGTGTTGTCTCTGCAGTTGTGCAAAAGATGGCAAACATTTCCTTTTGGAACTCTATTAAGCAGCTGCAGTGCTAAACAAACACAGAGTAGGACAGCAGAGGACAACTTTAGCTTAGCACACATCCCCCAGTTTCAGGCCTTGCACTGTCCTTTCAAAAGACTGCTTCCACCTTTGCCAGACAGGAACCTGCTCATTCAGATTGACACATACATTCTTATGGTCCTGCAGTGAACTAGGCTGGAGAAATTATCCTGGTTAAAATGTTTTGGTTTGTTTTCTTTTGCCAGTCTGTTAAAGACCAGGAGTGGTTCTTGGCTCCAGCTCACCACCTGAAAGCACAAGCCTTTGGGCTGACAGCAAAGTGAGAACATGGAAGGGAGAGAGGCAGGATGCAGCAATGCCAGATTAATCATGCAAGCATTAGTACAAGCAAGGTGTTCTGCAGGTGAAACCTTTGTGCTTAACAAATGTGGGTTGGAAAAGAAAGTGACAGGAATGTAAAATGAGAAATTATTCAAGGAGTACAAATGAGGCCAAGGGAAAGCCAAGAGTATCGCCTCTCCCAAACATTTAGATTATTATAGAGTTGTCTTCAAAATACAGAGATGTTGACAGATATATTCTGGCCATTTTGTCCTTGCCCTTTTGTGAAGGTTCTGAGTTCCCTATTTTAATCTCTTCTAGACACTTCTGCTTTATAAAAACGAAAGTAAATGTTCTTCTCTAACAACCTGCTTTCGGGAGCTTGTAACATGATATATCAACATCCTTCCAATACATTACAAATCAGCAACAAGTCACCCAAAGTAACGTGAGTGTCAAATCGCACAATAAAAGACCTCGGAGGACAATTGCAGTGTCATCTAGTTCATCTACCTGCCACAGAACAAGATCAGAAGAACATTCCTGACCACAGTTTGTCTGGTTGTTATCTTAAGACTTCCAGTGACAAAGATGCCATGCATCCCTCAGACTGTCTTCAGAATTATTAAAATATTTTTAACAACCACTTCTGACTTTCATAGGCAGTACTAAGCCTATTTCTTTTTCACGTGTCTACCACATATTGCAATGGAGGACAGGTGTACCTGGAGAAGACAGCATTCTCTTCCATCTTTACAAGTATCTTTCAGACATTTGAAGACTGTTATCAACCCTCCCCTCCATCTTCTCTTCCCAATAAATGCATTCATGCTATGAAACTTATGTTTTCCAGATTCATAATAATTTTACTGGTCTGCTCTGGATGCTTTTTAGTTAGTCTGAAACTTTCTCAAAAAGCAACTCCCAAAACCCCGAAGTGTATTACATTCCAGGCCTTTCTATGGAAAATATGTTCATTTATTGCTTGACTGATTTCTAATATGCTTACAACAGAAAAAGCTTATCACCTTCTTTGCAAGATAAAAGAATACCCCCTGTATGCAAAAGTCAGCAGTGCAGAAACCCCACAGTTGCCAACAGAAGTAATGCTGTTATTTTGTGAGAAATAAAGCAGGAGTAATCCAGAACATTAATAAATATAAAGTCTAACAAAATGCCACCCTGCCTGGTAGGCTCAGACCTGTGGTATGGCCATCAGACGTGGTTTGGAGGATGATACCACAAGAAATTATTGCAGTAGGTTCTCCCAGCAACTGACAGCAAGAGACTCTCGGCTGTCTTAGTGAGTGTACAAAGAAGGCTGTTGATTACTGGAACAAAAGTTATTCAGCGTGAGAAAACTAATTATTGAGGGTGATTATTTTTAATGCCCAAAAATTGGAAATATCATGGCTTTGTGATTTTTTAAAAATCCCAAAAGGGAACAAAAGAGCCCACTTTTTCAGGGGAAAAAACCTCTGAAGGAAGCTTAACAGATTTTTTTTTATTTTTTTAAAATGAAGCTTCATTTTTCAAATTTACATTACAATTTACATTTACATTTAGTTGGATAATGAATAATCCTTTCAGTTGTCACATTAGATACTCATAAACCACAGCACTCTGGTGAGCTGAAGAGCTCTGGAGATAGTATGAGAGTAGTATAGGTTTCCATACTGCATGGAAAGGAAGGAAGTTATGAAATAATATATACTAGTAGATGGATATGAAAATACTCTACTGGCTATAGATGATTCTCTCCTTTTTTAAATGAGTAAATAAATCCATAATCTGAAGCTGAAAGAGTTCTGCTTGTACCCCCAGTTGTAACTCCAGTGCTTTCTTTTCTTTCTACATCTCAGTCTTTCCCCCCGTACCACAGAATATGCAGAAGTCTAAAATTTCAGCAATTACTCTTGCAAATTAGGAATGCTTTTCCACATCTTTTCCCATGTGTTACTGTGTGTACACATTTTTATAGAAACCATTCCTATGATACAGAAAAGGATTTGAATATTCTGATGACACTAGGTTTGATTGCTTTGAAGATTCCTTTTTTCCAGATCTGTCAATTAAATTAGAACTTGATTTTAATTTTTTATTTCACATTTACATTTTTGAAAAACTTCTAACACCCTGCTTTTCAGTGAGTGAGATGCACGCATTTTATTTGACATATAAACAAAATATAAAAGGTTAAACCTGTACGGTTAAGGGAAAATTTATGTTCTATATCTTCCCCTTAAAATTATATTTCAAATGAATATTGGATACTTTAAGTTCCACTTTTTTTTCCTGTGCAAACTCTGAGTTTTCCATACTGCACAGAACTCGCCTACAGAAGGTAGTGGGGCTTTTTTACATTAAATCTATAAAATATGTAATATAAATAATGCATTAGAAAACATTAAATACATTTGGCACATACATGCCCTTTTGGTATTAAAAGAGGTGAAACTATGAATTCAAATGTTCCTATCTTTTTCTTCTCAATTCAAACAGTAAAGCAGGAGGCATAACTGGAAAACTAAGATTCAGCTATTATCCTAGGCATCTTTTACAGATAGAAGTCCAGCTCTATTATTTATTATTAATAAGACTTTTTTTTTCCCCAATCCCTCTTAAATCCTATGCTTTCCTCTCTTCCAGACTTTACCATTATTTTCCTTTTTACATGGCCCCTTTAAACCTTCATACTGTAATGTGCGTGAAACTTCACTGCCCATCATTTTCTTCTCATTACAGAAAAGACTGTGAAGTCTCAGATACAATTCCACCATCTCACCATTTATTTCAAGATCCAATTAACCTCATTTTTATAAACTTGTCACACATTTGCTCATCTTTCTCATATCTTCGCAGTTGACTATGACCAGTTTGCTCCCCTTGTCACACCACAATTGGCCTTTCCAGCTCCTTCATCAAATTTCACCCTTGATAATGGGAAGGTGTCATTGTGTAAAATTCTGCTATTTGGAGCATGAGGATAACAGCATTTTTACTGGAAGAATGGAGAAGCGAAATCTAGGGTTTCATAGGTTTGGCTCTGTAAGAGTGTTATCTAACGTAAAGTGTTGTGGAGTAGATTGTATAATACATTTTTTACACAACACTTACATTGCACTGAAATATTAAAAGATCTTTTCTGTTTGCTCTGTGTTAGCATATGAGCTCCAGAAAGACAATTGTTTCAGTTTTTACAGTGGTGATGGAAAGAACAGTGACCATTCCCAAGACTACCTACTCATTCTTTCTCAGTAGTTAGCCAGTCTATATCATATTATTTGTTTTCTTCTCATATTCCATTCACCAGAAGCAAATTTATTCACAATAAGTAGAGTAAACTGTAAATTACCCAGGTGCTTTCCTTCCAGCAGGATTTAGCTGGATAGACAGAAAATAAGAAATAATTGAAAGACCCTCTGAAACACAGATCTTCCTGTGGAATATTTTATCTTTTTAGGTAAAATATAGTCTACCTGAGCTCCATCCCCAATGGTATTGACCGACATTATGGAAATACATCACTTTTCCCTAACAGAAATAACCTCAGAAATTAAGTAGAGAGTAAAAACAGAGAGGCAGCTGACAATTCTCAGTCAAGTAGAAGAATGAGGCATATGTAGAGGCAGTAATTTAAGAAGCTTCTTTTTTAATTCATCCAGAACCAATCTCTTCTTACCTGATTCAGCACCTTCAGAAAGGCTCCTGCTCCTCCCTCAGCCATTCTGGAGGGGATCAGAATAAGTGTGTCCAAACCTCCCTAGCCCACCAGTGTTAAGAGTACCACAGCAGAACTGATGTAACAGAGCCTTGTCTACTTCTCACAGATTTTATTTTACAAAGTTGTTTTATTAATGACTTCTAGAACTCCTGTTACTGATGTAGGAAGACAGGTACTTTCAACTAAATATTAAAAAACCCAAATAATAAAAAAAACCCAATAACTGGACATATTGCATAATGTGGCTTCTTTTTTTGGCAAAAATACCTTGTCCTTTGTGAGAATTGAAAAGTCAGAACTAAATGCTGACAGACTCAAATAGAAGTCCAAATTATTTTTGGCATCATACACCACTATTTTGAAGCTTTAGAAGTATCTGACAGAGTTTCTGTGAATTTGAGAAACAGATGCTGCCACATAAGAAAGCTCCATCACAAACTTCTGGATTTCTGCAAACTGTGAGCTGAGAGAGGATTTAAACACTTTCTACTATACTCCCAAAATCAAATCAGAAGATCTGAATGAAGAAGTTATACTCTTGTAAGAGTCTTCCTTACTAAAAAAAAAAAAAAAAAAAAAAAAAAAGAAAGTACTTTCTTATCAAAGCTACAGAAAATTCATGAGTGGTCTCCTAAGGCAGCATTAGCATACTTTCATAAAATCACAGAATCATCCTGGTTGGAAAGGACCTTGAAGATCATCAAGTCCAACCATAACCTAAATCCACCTACCATAACCTAATCTACCCGTTCATTGCCTAAATCATGTCCCTAAGCACGACATCTGTATTTCTTTTAAACACTTCCAGGGATGGTGACTCCACCACCTCCCTGGGCAGCCTGTTCCACTGTCCACAGTAAAGAAATTCTTTCTAATATCCAATCTAAACCTCCCCTGGTGCGACTTCTGGCCATTCCCTCTCATCCTGTCATCATTCACTTGAGAGAAGAGGCCAAAACCCACCTCTCCACAACCTCCTTTCAGGTAGTTGTAGAGAGCAATGAGGTCTCCCCTCAGCCTCCTCTTCTTCAAACTAAACAACCCCAGTTCCCTCAACCTCTCCTCATAGGACTTACTCTCCAGACCTTTCACCAGCCTGGTAGCTCTTTGCAGGTACTAGCAAAGCTCTGTGAAGCCAAGAGCCTCAGAATGCCCCACATAGTTCTTGTACTTTTGTCGAAATACATAATCAAAAACTTCTATTGGTAAACTACCGTTTCTAATTTTTGGTGAAATTTTGACTTTTTGTCAAGAACCTTTACAGTTTCCACCCAGATTCCAGAGTCTTCTATTTGCCAGGGGTTTTTCTGTTTTGTTTTCTTTTTAAAATGAAATAGTGACAGTTTATATGAGAATTAGGGAGCATTTTTCTTATGAAATATACTTCAGTGACTATTGAGTTTCACATTACAGGCCAGTAGTGACCATTTTTGACCATCAATTCTTGGGTCAATTGATAGACAACTGGCTGATAAGAGCTACAAACTATTTTGCAAAAATACTGGACTATACATTTCTTCTTATTATATTTAAATTGAGAATGAAACCTTTAATATAGGCAACATGTTTAGGAAGTAACTAAGATGGAGAAGACCAATAAAAACATGAATATCACGATGACAATCCAAGCCTCGAGACTCCCACTCCTGTCTTTGCAGCCTGTCCTCAACTAAGCAACAGAAGAGTAAGACCTAACTGAGCACATCAGCAGGGGTGCAACAAATAATTGAGTTTCATAGCAACTCTCCAAAAGAAAACAGCAGAACTCCTGGCAAACCTCAATCTATCTTTCAAAGACTGCACTTACTGGCCAGCAGTGCTACCCTTATTGTTAAAAATTATCCCAAACTGCTGTTAGCTTTCAAAACAAAAGTAGCTGCTGAAAAATTCATGGCCTCTGAGGAACTGAGATACAGGAGTTTACTGTTTTATTTCTAGGATTTTTAATTTCTTAGGGATATCTGTATGAAGGAAAATAATGTTTTTGTAAATAGAAAAGAACAAGTTGTCTCCTCAACATCGCATCATCACATACTCTATTTTAATCCTGAACACATTGCTGCTGGAAAACCTAAGTAGAAGAATCTCCTTCCTTACTTTAGCAGTCAGGAATACAAACCACATGCAATTCACTGATTTAGTCATGGGACCCTTGTCAGACATCTACAATGAACTAGAAAATTGTCACAGCCTCTGCTCTTTTTTTCCCTCCTTTGCTATTCCTTCTGTTAATGCATCTTGATTCAGTTTAAACCATTTTTTCCAAGTGGCTTCCTCTTGAAATCTTTCATTCTTTTCTTTCACTTTGAACCCATTATGCCTTAGTTCTTATTATTGCTTCATTCTCTTCTTGCATTGTTCTCTTGATTCTCATACTATTTCCTTCACATCTTCCTCTCTAAATATCTCTCTGCTCCCTCTTGCCATAAATTAAAGCTGTGACACCAAAAGGATTCAATAACCTGTTTTCTTCTTCAATTACAACCATGAAATGTAAGGCTATTTTCTCAAGTCCCAAAGCATGAATCTATACTAGGAAATCTTGTGCGTATTTGTGAGCAACATCCCTTGAGTCTGCAACTGTCAGCTACAGGTGAAGCCCTTGCTAAGAGAACTACAACCACAAAGGACTTTAAGACTTTGTATCTTCCCCTTTACCCCACTGACTTTTTCTTCCTCCCACTCTTTACTATGAGTTTGCTACTCCTCCAGTTATATGCAAGCGTTTTTTATCTGCAGAGCAATTTTCCCAAGGAGCAAGTGTTTACACGTGAAAGAGTTCAAGTTATATCAGGAAGTCAGGAGGTAAGAAGGATTTTTTTTGACACTTACTTCACACCTTGCTCCCCTGTCTTTGTGTATCCCAGGAAACCTGGAGATGGAAGCTAAGCAAGAGGCTTCCAGGTTGTACAAAGTCTCAAAATAAACTTCCAGAGAGTAACAGCAGAGACAGATGTAGGGATAATAAGATAGCACTGGAGGGTTTTTGTGTTGCAAGAGCAGCAGCAGCAAAAGAAAGGAGCATTTGTTTTCGCTAGGTAAAGAGAAAGAAAGCAACGAAGACGAAGGATGCCTCTGTCCCATTCATGCCAGGATTTCAGCAAGAGAGTGCTATTTGAGGTCCAGGAACTCAGCAACTACCTATAAAGTCTGCCTAAGGCTACACAGCAGCTGGATTTATCAAAAAAATGGTTATATGGTGAGCTGTCGACCTGTCTTTTCTAATAAGGAAGGAGGAGCAGCATTTTTTACCCTAATTCATATGAGTAAGAACACAGTGCATTGAACAAAAGCAAGAAATAATGATGCACTGAAAATTATTGGGATGAGAGAGGAAAATGGTTTAACAATGAACCTTTTTGGTGTGTTCTTTCTGAATTTATTACAAGCTCTTCCCTGTGCTGATTTCCTCTTCCTATGTCATTCCTACACAGCAGCATTTCAGAGGTTTTCCCACCTTTCTCCTCTCCAGTCTGAGCATGGCAGAAGTGCCAATGTTTGGGAAGGAGATTAAAAAACAGTTGGTGGAGACAGTGGAGGAGGGAACTCCAACTCATCTGTCTCCACCGTTTACGACAAATTTAACCTCTCCCTCCTTCAGTTTGTGTTGCTTGGTCACGACAGTCATATGTCAGATTAGGTGAGAAGACACAATCCTGTCACACCTCCTCTTCTGATCATGAGAGTCTGACTGATAATTTACATCTTCAGAAGTACAGATTAGAAGAAATAAGACAGTAATGGTAACATATTGAGATACAGACTCATGCAAAAAAACAAAGCAAATTGATCAACGACATGCATGTAACCCAAGACAGTCTGTTCAGTACCAAACAGCCATTTACAACTGGTCCTGATAATCAGATTACATATTAAAGATTGATTTCTTTTGGGGAAAGCCAGGAATGCAACAGGGGCACCACACAAAATTTTTGCATATGCAAGAGAGGAGCATATTGCTTACAGAGAAATACAGGGCACAATTAGAGAATGAAGGACTGACTTGTTCTTGCTTTTCCTTTCTACCTTTTGCCACTATCTGCTTATAGCAGCAACATTTTTTTTATTTTTGCTGAGCTTTATAAAACGTCTCTGGAGGTAAATCAGCTGGATTGTATTAGCAACTAGCCCTGGGAGGCAGAGGCTAATTGCCTTAATTACTGCTCAGGGGCCAGGTGGGGAGATTTAGAACTTGAAACCAATCAAGAGGGGACAGATGAAGAGAGGGCTCCTGAACTAGAGGGGGTTGTTCCTGGTTTGCAATAGTCTGAGTGACAGAGGGGCAGCTGAGATGTCTGTAGCTGAAGATGACAGAGTAGATTACTGATTAGTTTCCTACTTATCCACCACAAACAAATCTTTAGACTGATTTGTAAGAAATGCTTGTAGTTTGACCCTCCTTGTTTAGGGAAGGAGAAATAAAGTATTTATGATATGAGTAAGCCAGATGTATTGCTTGAGGTTCTTCTGGGAAGAAACCAGATAGAAGTATACCAGAAAAATAGAATAAATCAGAGTAGGCAGTGCATTGTCTCATATAGATACCACAACTCAATGCCTGAGTCAATGCTATACCCGAGTTCAAGCCATGCAGTGCTGTGATCTACAGGCTAAGAGATGGTCTTGGAGTACAAATGGGTAACGTAACCCTTGTATGTTGTATTTACTAAACCCAATTGAAGATGCAATAATGTGAGGAACAGAAGTGTCTTCTGTGAACATCCCTTGCCAGCGTCACTGGAGGTGGTATTGACTCTGCTCTGCTAGAGTCAATTACTTATTCCTAGTAAGTAGGAATTAATTTTAAAAACTGGAAGGCAAGGATAACTTTAGTACAGTTCCCCTTGCCTAGTGAGTAATCAGATCTAATGAACCTAAGCAGAATGATCTCTTTTGCACATGCACTGTCTGTGCAGTCTTTCCCTCAGTGTGTCAGACCTGCTACACACATCCAGCATCATCAGCTGGCACTGGCATCCCTGCAGCTCTCTGAACACTTTCCTGCACGAAACTTGCTTTCAGTCTAGTGAGCTTTTATGAGGGACAGCTCAGAGCTGATTGCATAGAGCTGAAGGTCATGGGGGTTGAAAAAGCACTCATATACCTGAAGCTGGTTTAGCTGCCAGGATTTGCCGTTTGTGTACCAAGAAAACATCAAGAGTTTTTATCCCAAGATCTTTACTGGTTCTTTACAATTGATTAACTCAACAGTTTGTGTGCTAAGGGTTACGGTACAGTCTACATTCTGTAGATTTAAAGATAGCTGCACAATGCAGAAAAAAAATTCATCTGCTCTTCTTGTCTTACTGATTTTTGCACGGAGGAGTTTTTGAGATCCCCGGACGTGCATCTAGAAAGAATCTCAGCTGGGTATCTAGACACTGGACATTAGGAGCCACGAGTCTCAAAATGCAAGATTTTGCAATGAAACTGTGATTCATCTCAGCAGAAGGATTTTGTAGGGGGTCTGAAAAGGCTACAATGTATTTATTTTGTAGCTAAGGAATCACAGGCAGATTCTCTAAAATCCAAATGAAAACTTTATGACTCAGAAAATAGTCCCCAGATAGAAGGTCTCCTGAAATATGTATGTACCAGTGCAAATTTAAAAGGTATATATAGATTTGCAATGCCAGAATTTACAACCAGTGAAGTTTACTTGTCTGTAAGGCTACGTTCGTAGTGTTACTTTGCATATTTTTCTTTCCATTCCAACAAGCTGAACTACCTGTTATTCTTCTAGTCAACAAAGTAAACACAACAGGATTTCCTTTTCTAGACTCCGAGCCTATGACTCCTACAGTAGGGCTCTATTTGAACACAAGTATCTGTTTACATGTGGTATAGGACATTAATGGCTTTGTTTTCCATTATTAAAAAGTAACATCATGCAGGTGACAAAATTATACAGATATTGGTTTTCTATGGTAAATATGACCTTTTCAGTTTAGTCAAGAAGTTTTGCAGCTCTGGTACTACTGTTTTTAAATGAATGTGATGATATAGGTTCAATCTACTGATTTTTCTACATAGGAAGCACTTTCAACAATGCCACAGACAGCAAACTAAATACAGGGATGTGACTCCATCTGGCAGCCATAGCTCATCTCTGTAAGTCCTGCAGAGGAGTAGCTTTAATATCTGCTCGGTCATTCCTATAGAGAAATAGCCAATATGTTATACTTAAACAGGTTTATCTTTAAAAAGCAGAACTGAAGAAGCCTGACATCCTATTGACTTTTGTCCTAGATCCCCAAGTCCTCACCGGCATGCCTTCTCCATTTCACTCCACATCTCTCCCTCTTCTTACAGGGCAAGAGTTCATGGCTTGTTGAGTGCTGGCAGTACTCATTGCCCGAGCAGCTTCTGCCTCTCAAAATGAAAGGCACTCATGAAGGCAGTAACCTGGGTCTTTCTACTCAAGTCAAATGAAGATTTTCACAGAACTTGTAGCAACTCAGCATTGTCAAGATTCCAACCTTATAAAATTAGATTGAAATCAATTGTTTCAAAGTTTAGGCAGGGACAGACAAACTGACAGACCATAAAACACTTCCTTAAGAAACAAAAAGGCAAGGATCAGCACTACATCTTCTCACATCACTGGAATAAAGGGCACCATACAGATAGCAAACAGGCGTTTTTCTGGATAAAACTCTCCTTGCAACCAACATTTCAAAAAAATATTTCTTACCTGGGACATGAGTAAAGCAGGAACAGTGTGGCATAAAATGTCTAAATAACACTTTGCATCTAAATGTATTTTTATAGAAAGTTATACTTTGAAAAGATCTAACACAGATGTTGCAAAATCTTGCTCTAGGTAGAATGAATTTCAAAGTGGTGTGTGGGAGGTATCCATACAGACATTAATCCAATATTTATGGGACATTTTCATTGCACTTTGAGCATGTACTAGTATTTTTCTGGATATATGTACAAGTATAAATATGTTTTGTGGCATTATTACTTAGTTCACAACACTGAATAAGGCTGGGAGATAATATTTTTTAATTTATTTAAAATAATTTAACATCACAGCTTGACTGAAGGCAAGAAATATAGTTACACAAAAGCTGTTGAAGGCATGAAATAACTTTCATGAAAAAGTTTTGATAAGATGATGCTCTTAAAAAGATTCAACTTTCCAAGTAGCCAATTTTATTTAACAAACCTCTAAGAGGTTAACTAATGTATGAAGCAGTATGTCTGCACACATCCACATTCTTTTAACATTCTGCCCTTCGAGGCCCTGCTCTTTAGACACTGTGTGTGACAAATGGATGATCAAGTAGTTTTTTCATTGCTAATAAATTATGCATAATATGCTTCATCAAAGTTCCACGTAAGTTTTAGGACAACCCTAGGTTTCTTTAAAACCACAAAAATTGAAGTGTATATCTGAAAGCAAAATTTTCTACCATTTACCATTCAGCCTTCCAAAAGTCAGGGAAAAAGACACAAAATCTGCTCTCCTTAATTGCATTATCAGTGTGTGAAAACTAGACAAGAGCATACTACCTTTTTTGCCAGACCACTCCTTTTTTAATATCTCAAAATTCTCTATTTGCAGAAGAATTCCCTGCAAGCTGCCCCTCAGAAAAACTCCTGAAGCTATTTTTTCTTCAACCTTCCTCTTCATGGTGCTTTACCAACAGTCGAATTACAAACAATACCACTGGAGTCTGGCAGGCCTACTAACACCTTGAAAAGAAGATGGAGCAAAATCTTTTAGTTGCAAGACTTCAAAGACCCTGGAGAAGCTTCTGTTCTGATCCCTCACTAGTCATTGCCAAAGGCTTCGCATTGAAAACTAACCACGAGGAGTTACTTTGCCAAAATGTTTTTTAGTATGTTCATGCTAATATCTCAAATGAGCAAATAATCCTTATCTATCATCTTGTTTAAATTAAGAAGCAAACATAGTGTAATTGCACTCACACCATGACTAGGGCTGAAGTGTTGGAGAAGGGAACACTACATTACTTGGTTTTGCTTTGTAGATGACACTCACTATTTCCAAGGTTAGTATTTCAGTAGCTGTTTTATAAAAAGCCTTGAAACAAACCTAAAGCCTATTTATCTTCTCTTTTTTATCTTTCTTGCACACATTCTTCATGTGCAAATAAATCAGCCCCCAAACTGATAATTTGTGAGTACTGTTCATAAAATGTTTTGGTTTTTTTCTGTCTTTTTAAATGATTTTTTGATCCTAAAAAAAAAAAAAGCAGCACAATCCTAATGACCACAGGCAAATCCGTGGTTTGGCCCATCTCTGAAGATCTACAGCAGACAGGAGTCCATAACATTACACTGGTTTCTCCACAGTTTCAGAATTTTTCCCTCTTTTGACACTGTCTTAAACATAAAGCAATGACCTGAAATCTGGGCTCCCAACATCAGATAGGGAATGTCTTCTTGCTAATCTCACCACTTATTCCAGTCAATAAACAGTCTTTCTGAGACTTTTTTTCTGAAATTAACAATGCCAATGAAAGGTCACTGAACTAAGGGAGTGTAAAGCTCAGACTGTGAACTGGGCAGCTTTCTGACACCTCTCTTGGCTTTTGCCTTCAGGTATTGTAGCAGAGGCAACAAAAAACTTCTGCTGTGGCACAAGTGTAAGAAGGGATACTAAAATTCCTTAGATCATCTGTTGGGATAATCCTGTATGAAGAGAAGATCACTAAAGAGAGCAGAACCACTTTTCTAGCTGAATTCCCTCTACGTGTCATTACGTAGCAGATCACAACATAGTGAATTTCATTTGCAAGGCTGATTGAAGAAAAGTTCTCAACAACAGAAGAGACAAGAGGTAGTAAGATCAGAAGTCATTTATGCCAATTAGGATGAATGGGCAGATTAGGTGAGGGCCCAAAATGGCTGCATGGCTCTGGAAATTTCATGTCTTGGTGACAAAGCCATTTCAAAGAAGGAAGGAAGAGGGAAGCTATTGCACACCCAGCCTCAGACCCACAGAAGAATGACTTTGCAGAGCACCACAAGAGACGGAGCACTAGCAGATGCCCTCAGCTCTGTTTATTCCTTACTATTTAAAGTTAAAAAACTCTTAAATTTTTGATCTTTTTATGTTTTCAATGTTACATGTTTCAGTTAACAATTGCCTAAAAAACAGTGGATTGTAAACGCAGTGCCCAGCTGCTGTAACAACAATAAAGTGGTATGTGTGAGGCTTTGCTGGTCGAAGCAGATAAGTTTTAAAAAATGGACTGCTGGTAAAAGAATCTGTAATTTAAAGGTGTGTAGAAAGGCACACTGTCGAAAGCACTTGCCAGAAACACATGGAAATTACATAGGCCTCTTAAGCCGGACATAAATTTAGCAACTGGGAGAGCACTCAGCCAAGCAAGCTATATATACCAGCACTGTGAAACAAGGACTGTATGGCAAGAATTAATATTTAAGGAGGAAGTTAAACAACTCGCTTGCTACAGGTATACAGATGCACACTCACACTCCTATTTTGTATATAAATTGAAAATCTAGATTTAAAACCCAGTGCTTCAGTGATTTGAGCTATTATTTTGCCTTTTTTTATAATCAAGCAGAAGTAATCACACTGCTATACAGCTTCAGACAATTATTCTGACACTTCTACAATCTCATCATCCTACAGTTCTCTCATTTTTGGCTGAAAGGGAACCAGATGACTAGGTGAAAAGCAAGTGAACCCCACTGCTATTTTAGGATGGAACAGGAGCGCTGTACAGTGCTGACAAATATGACACTAGGCCAGTGTAAGTGACACATCCTTCTAGAGAGGTGTATGCTGGGCACAGATTACCACTGGGTCCCTACAAGGGTACCAAATGCCCATCTCTATGCAACTGAATCCCATTCTGCTACCTAAAACCAGGATTAACTGCCACAGCTGCTAACTTCTGTACTATGTAAATATGCTATACAGAGAAGCTATATGACTAAATTTAAGGTATCCATCTAACTTTAAGGCAACTAAGGTTTATTCCCATTAGTATTAACAATGTAATTCATAGGATCTCTTGTGTATACATATATACATTTTCAGGATGAGAGCTGGATTGAGAAGGAGTGAAATTGTCATACTCATGGTTCCAGCAAAGCACAAACTAAACCAGACATGTTTTAAAACTGCTCTGAATTTTAGCTACGTTAATAAAACCAGAGGAAACTTTTCAATGCCTATTCAATTTAAGTTGACTCTGCTTCTTTGTCTTAACTGAACAGTAATGTCTGGAGATACAGATTAATACTGTGATTAATGTTCAGGTATAACACAACGGAAACAAATTACTTCTCCAGCTTTCCTATAGATTGTTTGGCTTTGGGAAAGTCAATGAATTATGTCTTGCCTGTATTTACTAATCAACAGACAGTGATGGAATATGCCTGCCTCAAGGGACCAATCCAATGTTAAGCTGATTTATTTTTATTGATGTTTTCAGAATTCCATGCATCCTATGTAAAGCCAAAGAATTAAGATACAGGAACCTCTGGCAACTAACATACTGGTAAAGTTATAAATACCTCGTTCATGTTGAATAAAGTTTATTATGCACAGAATTATCTTACTAGAAACAGTATATCCGAAAACTTGAATTAAATGTATGAATTATGGATGTTAAATGACAAATGTAAAAAGAAACACTGCAGCATCATATACAGTTAAAGGACATAATTCTCAACTGGGTAAAGATAAAAGGTGGAGTCAAACAGTTCATTATAAAGTGAGTATTAAATATGAAAAAAAAAAAATCAAAATCGAAACAAGAGAAACAGAGCAAAAGCAAAGCAGAATACTTCCTACCAGCTTCCTATTAAAAAAGGGAAAACTAAGGAAGATAAAAAGTGATCTCAACAGTTTAGAGATAGTCTTAAAAACTACTTACCTCTTATACTAATAATGATCTTGAATTGGCATAGCGAGTGCAGTGAAAATAAATATCCTGTCCCAGATCTTAAATCCCAAACCAGATATATTCAGGGCCAAGTACCAAAGACTATGAAATATAGACATCTAGGCCAGGTTTTTCAAAAGCTCATGCCAGGGAACTGACAGTCTGAAAGGCTAAAAGCTTTTTTGGCTCTTTAAGCATTTGGGACACTTACACAGATTCATAGATGTTAAGCCCAGAAGAGAATGCCTGCACTGTAGAACATCACCTGGTAACTCTTGAACAGAATGGAACAGTTGTCACCGTTCTCCTAACTAACACAGTTATGCCAAATAACGTGCAGATTAATTAGATCAAGTAGTTATAAAAATAACAACTACCTTACGTAGAAATTTTTGTGTAATAATTAACTACTTTCTTATGAATGGTTGAATACGATCATTGTAAAAACGTTTTCTGTGCATTCCAACAGAACACTAAAAAGAAATAAATTTAATTTGCTGAGTCTTTTCATAACTTTGTCATCTAAAATAAAAGACAACCTATTAATCAGTAAGGATCAGTGAGATGTGATAAAATCAACACTGCTTTATCTCTAACAAGTAATTCCCTCTTTGTGTAGCAAGTTTTTCAGCTCCTCGTTTTGTCACTTATTCAAATCCACTGTGGCTTCCAATATATTCTCTCCATATTACAAAAAGCTGTATATTATGTGTTTCTTGAAGACAGAGTGGACACTTAATGGCATGATTATGTAGAGATAGATTTAAAAAAGCATCTAATGAACGATACAGATGCATCAACCTTGTGAGGCAGTCACCTTTAAGGCACAATTGACACAAGAAGCATATTCCAAAAGATGCCTGAATATCATTTCTCCATCCCTCCATCTCCTGGCTGAGTCAAGAGAGTACGAGGTGACAGACATGCCCCAGACTCATTTGACTTCTTTTCCACGAAACAGACATTCTCTCTAATCAACACACTCAGGTATACAGGAATTTTTAACATTTTTATTTCAGTCATTTAATACAGTTTTTGTTACAGGTCCAGTCCCACGGGGTTCCATCTGCAAAAGATTTTTTAAGAGCATATGACTAACTGTACAGAGCAAGACAAAGATGCATGCATTCAGAGGGGGTCTTAAGAAAACCTACATATCACTCAGTACAAAAGGCCCCAAAAATCCATGTGCCTTTTTGAGGGCTGATATAGAGCTCACAGTATTATTGTGAGGACTAAGGACAAGCCATATTGCTGCCATTCATGGTAACCCCTAAGGAAATCAACTTACCTTTCCCTGTTTTTCATGCAGACTTTTATCCATCCTGAAATAACATAGCCCAGGAGCTCAATGGCAGAAGGCACAGGGCAGAAATTTTGAATAGTCTTCAAGGGATCTTCTTGATGGAGTCAGACAATTCCCAAATACCATGGGAGACATAAGAGGAGGAAACACATTATGTCATGACCTCTACCCAAATATAAAATGGAGTGAGAAGCAACATACAAGTTATCATACTGATTTTAATTAGAACACATATGAAAGACAATCCCACGCTCTTGTCTACTGGAGCATCTGTACACAAAGGTTGGATGTGTGTCATTACAGGTGCCTCAACAACAAGAGATATGAGCTCTTTGTATGCTCCCAATTCATCTGTCTGATTCCAACAACTTTAGGTCATGGTCACTGGATATGACTGTTCTCATCAGACAAGGGGGAAAAAAAAAAAATATATATATATACACATATATGCATTTTTGAAAGTGTGTGTATGTATGTATGTAGTTGAAGAGAACAGCATGTACTGTTAGTCATCAGATCCAGCTCATGGTGTATTCATGATGAGAAGAGTTAAGATAACAGAGACTGAATGGGTGTGAAGAGACATTGAGAATGACAGTCTGTGACAAAAGCAGCTGATGAGAAGCAGCATCTATATGGGAAGTATTCCATTGTACCATGCCAAGATCCAAGCAACAGCTACAGTATTTCATAGAAACACTGTGAGCTCCAAGAAGCAGCAGCTTAGTAAAAACTATACAGATGCATATGGAATTTATCCAATATTAAAATCTTCTGTGGTATGTCACACTTACATGGGTGGAATGAAAACTCTCATCAGTTACAGACCCCTACCTTTGGCTGCATATTTTCATACTTGCTTATGTTTTCATACTCTTTCATCAGTGCCTGTGAAAAGTAAATGTTGACTGTTTACACCGTTCTCACATACCAGTTTCCAGGATCTTTTGCTGATCACACAAGAATACTGTTCTGTAATATTTGTAACAATCAGTGGCTTATTCATTACCTATAATTTTGCAAAATTATTTCATTTCGACTGCATTTAATAAACATAGCACACAAGTCACAGCTTTCAATGTTTACCTATATCACCATCCCCTCCCTGCCTCAATAACTACTGTAGATGCTGGGTTTTTTATTATTTCTTTGAAGTGTTCAAAATCAGTTACTTTTAGAGGTGAAATACAAGGCAGGATGTTTTGATGAAACATATGGCAGATAAAACCTCAAGCAGCCTGATAGGGATTACTGCAGGTTGTTCTTTTTTACTCCCTCTTCTGTGGGGAATAAGATACTGCTAGAGACCATCTGGGAAATTCACCTAGCAAATCCCTTGTTGTTGCAGGGATCTAGGACGTCAAAGATGATTCCAGTATCTCCCTCTTTTCCTGTGGCATATTGTAGCTGCACAATTGTTGTTTCCTATAAGGCTGAAGTTTATTAATTAGAAGTTCATGAATGTTGCAACATGTAGTGAGCTGAACTGTTGCAGATCCTCTTGGAGTAAATGTCTATTACCTAGCTTGTCATTTCCAGAGGACTGGACTCAGTAATTCCGGTGATTCCTTACAGTACTCTTTTCTGGTAACTGATATTGTTGTGTACACCTAGTATGTTGTTCCTAACAACAAAATTTCAGCTATGTCTTCCTGGGAGTATTTGGAAGCAGATGGAGGAGAACAGAGGAGAACTAACAGAAACAGCTGAAGCAGCAAAGGATGGTTAAAAACTAGCAACAAAATGATGAATGAGAACAGAACAGTTAAATAGGTTTAAAGTCAAATTCTACTTCTCCTTCCTTCTTCTATTAAAAAATTACCTACTCAGTGCTCACATCACCTTCAAATTCAGTTACATGAGTAAGTAAGTATCCAGATAAAAAGCATTAAGTGTTCTAGTATATCTAATTATTCCCAGCAACTGCCATAGAGGGAAAATGGAGTGTGCACAAAGGCACAGTTTGAAGGTGTATCAAGTATTCAGCAAGACATTTGACTACTGGCATTCATTCAACAACAAAAACAAAATTAGAAAGGGAGATGTCTGTAAGACAACTAATACAAATATATTTATTTAAAATCTCAGCAATATGTTGTTATAAAAGTAATAAAAGAAAAAAATAAATCTTTTACTTCCATCCTCCCTTTCTTCAGCAGCTGCCTTGGTATACAGAAAATAATTCAATACCAGAAGAAAAAATTAGGGGTAACATTTCAGGATTATCAGCTTCTTGAATAACAATATAGTTTTGGAGGAGTGTAACTTGTGTAGGAAGAGGCCAATTATCAAGCCATTCATCATAGATTATTTTTGAGGATCAGCTCTTCAACCTCTGCATCTGCAAAATAAAAAAATGGCAGTTCATTAACTGTAAACAATATTAAGACTAAGTACAATTGCAGTAGGTAGCAATTATTGCTGCCTCATTATACCTTGCTCAATTTACCATCAAATAGTATTTAATCTTCCAAAAGATTTGCTCTCAGTCTTTTTCTAGTTGGTAGAAGAGCTGCATATGTGATAACAGAAGGAGAAGAAAAAGCTGCAGTGAACAATTTGATCTGGTAAGACTTCAACACAAATTCAGTTTCCTTCCTAAGGATAAAACAAAACCAAAAGAAAAGCAAGAATTAGGGGTTGAATATACTCATTGGATATAAGGCTCAGCCTTGAAGGTATCTGTCAGGAGCAAATCCTGGTTGCAGTCAACAGGAATTTGCCTGAAAGGTACAGACTTGGGCTCCCAGGCTGTTGGGTTATAAAAAGTTCTTGGTTGCAAACAGGGAGGGAAGTAGCAATTTCATACACCTTACCTCACTGATTGCAGATGCACTTGATAGCTTTCTCTGTTGTCTGAACAGATGCTCAGCCACTAAAACAAGTTGGACAGAGTCCTGCATCCCCTCCAGGTACAACTGCTTCTGTTTCAGTATGAGGGACCAATGACTCCAAATGTAAGTGTGAATGAGGATAATCAGCTGGATCTGTGAGTAATACACATGCATTCTGGAATCAACAGCACCACTGCCTGATACTTGACCAATGTGCACTTGTTCCTTTAGAAAAAAATTTCTGAGAAAGTTTATAAAATTTTACAATAAAAGTGTTGTCTTCCATGCCAGTTTTACATTAGCTGGGATTTCATATAAGTACAGAGCCAGATTGTATTCTCCATCATGGATATGCAAATCTGGAGTAGCATCATCAACTTCAGTGTAATTGTTGTGGATTTATATCATTATAATGAATGCCCTGCAGGAAACCAATTTCATTTTCAAGAGCTTCCACTGAACATGAAAACCTGCTACTAAATGTACTTCCAATGGGCAGAATTAGACATAGAACTCATATTATCATAGACAAAGGACTTTGATGAATGTGACTGTCAGAGCACGCTAGAGCATTCATATTTTCTGACGAACACTGCACTGTTTTTTTCATGCACTTGTAGTTGCTTCTCTTCATAATAACACTCCATTTAGCCATTTATTATGGGTAACCCCCAAAATCAGAAGATCCAGGTCTGGGAAAAAAAACAGTGTTTTATAAATTCAAATTATTTTTCAAAGAAAAGCCTTATTAAACCATTAAATTAACATCAAATTTTTTTCGTCTGAAAAGCCTTTCAGTGGTCTAGAACAATTCCTCCATCAAAAAGTAGCAAAAAAGAACTTTATTTCTTCATAGAACTATATTGCTTATAGAGAGCCAGAAATATAGAATATATAGCTCTATATAGAGCTAGAAAAGTGTCATTTTCTCAACTTTCTCATTTTCTAAAAGCAGGGAAAAGTAAAGCCAAGGTGTCTGATAAAATGGGAAAACAAAATATTAAGGGCTCAGTCTTTACAATGAGACCAACCTATAAAAACCCTATGTATGAAGTAGGAAGTAACAGGGAAAGAGAAAACAGGCTACTTTGTCCCACTCTTGTGTAGGTGAGTGGGCAGGAAAAAATGAGATCACAAAACTCCTTGCATACACCTTTTGTTCTCCTTTCATTAATGTTCTCCATGCACAGAAGAGGCCTATTTCCTTCTGTTGTAGTGTAGCTGTCTCCCAAGGAGATAGATTCCTGAGTATAGCAGAGAAAGAAAAATATGCATAGTTCAACAGAATAGTTGGCCCTGTCTTCACACACCAAAAACATGAGACGCAAGTCAAGGGATGTCGTAGTCTCATATCACCTATACATGATGGCAGCAGGGGTGGATTTTACCTTCAGTTCACTTCTTTTATGATTTTTACTTGTAAATCTCAATATAATCTATTTCCAAGAGTTTAGTGTAAAGCAGCAATGATGGAATCCGTCAGATAAAAATTAAGGCAAAGCTGGAAGAAGTTACCATTCTCTCCTTTGTGCTGTGGTTGCAATGGTGGAAGCAAGCTGGACCCTTGTTGAGCTGCAGGCTCAGTCTGTGCTGACGTCTTGCACACCACAGGGTGTCTATCATGCTGGCTTTGCATTCTGCCCTTCCCTGTTGTTGTTTGCTCAAAATCTAGTATGCTACTCGTTGTAACATGTCCTGCCTATACCTTTCACCAGTCTTTGCTTCCCTCCTCATAGGTTACTCATTACAGTAGCAAACAGAATTTCATGCTAAGCCTCTTGTTAGTCTTAACAATCAAGCCATAAAATAAGGCTTTCAGACACCTGGACTGCAGATATTAAGACACTTGCATTAACAAAACAGCAGTCAGTAAATTATGGCATTGCTTTTACATTTTCTATCTGACTATGGAAATGAAATAAAATATAACCAATAAAACAACAAAAAACCCAACAAACTAGTTTCCTCTTGTGCTATATCTAGGTAGTAAAATCCACCCTCAAGCAAGCAATATGAGGGAAAAGTTCTGTGGAGAGGAGGAGTTGGAGTCAAAAAACCCTTTCTGAAAGGCTTAACTAATTCCTAATGCAGATTCATTATCTGTAACTTGGGCACTTGGCAGCATAAACTAGAAGGACAAGAAGGTATTTTCTTTTTACCAAAACAGCCAGCCTACAGAGTTTAAGGGCATTCTCAAGAGGAGACACTTCTACCTTACCCTTTCCAGCTTTCCTTCCTGCTCTGCGATTGAGGTAACCAAATCATAAGCACCATATGACAATGCTTAATTCAGCTGAAACCTATCTATACTACTTGAATATAAATAATGACTGATGAAAGAAAATGGAAATTAGATGTATTAGATATAAATTTTTTTTTTTAAAGTAAATAATGTCTCCAACACTGTTCTTCAACATGCCAAATTCCACTGTCTGTATTTTACCTCTCACTTCAAGTAGATGCACACCTGTTTCACATTTTATTCAGAAAACTTTTAATAAATTAATTCCTAAGCAACTCAATATGCTACCATAAGTCTATATAAAAGCCCACTGTAACTCCTGAGTACTCCACCTTCCTTGGAAAAAGCTGTATGTTCCCTTTATACTCTGAGCATTTCCCCAAGCAAACCTGCAAACAGAAGTACAGACAGTGGGGAACTAGACAGACAGTGACTTCACACACCTCAGAGAAACAATGTCAGATATAACAATGTTGACTGGATATTAGGAATGACCTTTCAACTTTTACTAAGAGACAATCATATATTTAAAAAGGAGAGAGAGTGAGAAAGAAACACATTGAAACTCTACCTCACTCCTCAGAGATGGTGTCTATCTGTGGCTAAATTCATGTGCACTTTTGGAAACCAGCTGGAATTCATGATGCACCATCAGCTTACAACAGGCATAAATGTATACGTGTTTATTCAGGTCAGGCTGCTTGGATAGTTATACCCAGTTTCCTCCAGTAACAATGTGCTCCAGCAAAGCAGATGTTACAAGACTCTACAGCTGGACCAACCACCAAAGATGACTAAAGTTTTAACTAGAGGAGCATCCAGGAACTTCAAATTACTCTTCACCCAGGATCTCACATACACTCTGGCTTTCAGATCCCATGCAAGGTTACAGTGTTGAAATACCGTTATAGAGCCAGACCTATCTTAAAAGTGGACAGCCTGCCAGGCAAACCTGCTGTAGTGTCAACGCATCCATTACAAACCATTTGAAGTTGCAGTAGTTGGGAGCAAGCAGCTCCTGGCAGTGGCCCATGAAAATAACACTATTCTTTATATCAGGCTGAAGAAAAAAGTTTGAGAAACACTTCTAAACCCCAGCAATAAAGGAGTGGCAGAAAGTAAGAACTTCCTTTTAGAAACTACATGAAAGCTCTCCCTTTTTGGGAACCACTGTGACTATAATGACACGCACATAAGAATGCAGTATTATAATTAAAGATCACTGTATGCAGCAACCATTATTTACTGTTCTCTCCTTTAAAACCACGTTTTTTTCAGACTTAGAAAAAAATTACTTATCTTGTGCACTTCTCCATGCAGCCAATTACACACTTGAGCTAAACATAATGCATATTAACTTAGCCTACCATATATCCAGAGGGCCTGGAGGTGTCCAATATTTCTATCAGAAATTTTGTCTGGTAGAAAGAAAGAAGACATTAACCAACTGTTCGCCATTAGTAGGTATCTGGACAAAATGGACACATGTTGTGTGTCCTCTTTGTTACCTCACTTTAATGCATCTCCTAGGCAGTCATGATCAGTAGCACCTGCTTCTATCTGGGAAATCCCAAAGAGAAGCTCTGCATATTACGAATGTCCTACAGACATAATGAACTATTTCTTAATCTAGGTAAAACACATGGCACAATGACTGGTTAGCTCAAAAATCTGTTTTCCAATACGGTATCACAATAACATCGTTATCCAAATGCAGAAGAGACAAAATCATTTGAAAGGAGTAGGCTTGCTATCTTTTGTGAAATAAATTATATGGAAGAGATAAAGCTATACACTGAGTTTTCAAAATAAAATATACCATATAGGAAAAAGCAATAACACAAGAATCAGAAATGAAAAATCTCAGTGCTACAGAGACTTCACCATGGTCTTCACCATGGTCATACAGAAACCCAGCAGCCTCACATATATGTATATAATGATCAAAAATTATTCATATGTACACTTAACTATTAGAATTCATACTGCGTTTGCATAGCATTTATACACGAGTATTTTATAAGTCCTTTGTAGTACAAAGACTCAGCCTTGTTAAGGTAAATCTATGTATATATTTTTGCAGCTATACAAGATTTCACTGAGTTCAGTTTAGCCCTAAATGGTTGTAGAAAGTTCTACTGCTGTGAACATCTGAATCATTCCAGAGGATCAGTTCCCTAATATCAGTTTAATAAAAGTATATCTACAAAGACTATATACGTATATACATATACATAAAACACACTTAACATGTATATATATCTAAGACTATAAAAACCCATTTCTTGCTTGCCTAATATTTATTCAGGGAATGGTAAAACATTTTGGACCAGATTTTAAGGTTATGTTACAACTTGGCAAGTCCCTTCACTGCACTCAGCATGTGATCTTTTTACACAAAGAGCTTACCACACATACTCGTTGCCCGAAACTGAGGATTCCAAGAGTTGTTACACTGCCCACTGAAAGTAATAATTTTTAAAAAACTTCTAGCTATTAGCTGTAAGATTGGCAAAGATGATACTATAGAAAAACTACCAATTTTATCCCAACTGCTTCTTCTGATTGTATTTCTATAGCATGTACAAAACTATCAATCAGAACTGTGTTGCCAAATGGCTCACAACTACACATGTGAAGAAAGTATCGTTCTTGTAAAATGCTGCACAGGCAAGTACCTACAAAACTGCTTGTTTCCAGAAAAAATAAGCTCCCTTAAAAAAATCTGTGATTTGGTGAAAGAGTTATGATGTGGTGATAATTTTAAATTAGAAACAGTAGTATTTTGGCTTTTTTGGCTAGCTTCAGCTCTGATGCGTCATCTTTAAACCCAGCATCAGGTCGTGTTGACCTGGGTGCAAGTTGACCAGAGAAACTGTGGCTTCAAATTTAATACAGCATATATGATGCAATATCCAAAAAGGAGGATTAGACAGAGCAGGTAGGGAACATGTCAGTCAAAAGGTCTTCCCAGCTCCAGCCCATTGCCTCTGGGTTTCACAGAGCTCTGGCCATTTTAAGGAAGTAAAATGTTCAGCAGGCTGAATGGGCCGTTGCAGAAGCTGGAGGAAGCGTAATATATTAATTCCTACAATGCTACTCTAATAATTAAAATATATTTTCCTTCATTAGAAATGAGGTATTTTCTTCACTAACTTTTGTTACTTTTCTCAATTCTTTGCCCCATAAAGATACTGTAAGAATAGTACATTTTAAGAAGTTGCATATCCATTTGACATTTAGTGAACACTGCAGATGAGTTTTCCTGTGAAAACATGATTATAGGTTACACTAAAAACATTTGCTTACCCATCACTACCAATGATGCCATTGCTCAGGTCTAATCATGTCTGGTAACTGTGTAACTGTGAATGGCTGGAGGTTGGATGCTGCGAGAGCACTGGGAGAATTCCTACACAACTTCAAAAAACAACACACATACGTGGTGTATTCTGGGTAAAAAGGATATGTGAGAGGTGGTTCCTAGTAAATTATAGTACTCTGCTAATCTTACTTGTTCTTTTTTTTGTTTTCTTTATGGCAGAAAATTAGTTCCTTGTGATACCTTTGCCCAAGTGCATCTAGTGGCTACTGCACACAACTAGGAGCATGAACTTCTGCCTTGTTGAAAATCAATCATCTCAGTAATTGCCAGAACACTCTTCTGGAGAGGTCCAGTAACCTGAATCACCAGAGGAAGGCAAGAGAACTTCCTTTATCAAGTCTAGGGCTTGTAAAACATTCTCTGACTTTAGCACGTAAGATACCACTTTAGGTAAAATAGTAGTACTGACTTACATGAGTGTGTATGTATGTATATGAAACACTGAGCTGCTGTACAGTCCCATTCTATTCTAACACACTGTTGGGTTTTGTTCCTTCTAAAAATATTCTGTAACTTTTTCAAAATTTAAAAAGTAGGAGTAGAATTAATCTGTAAAACTAAATTGGCCACAAAACCATTATTTTACTCTAAATTCAGTTTACAAATATCTGACAAATGTTTGTTTATCCCAGTACTATGTTCCCCCTGAAGTCTTCACTCCGTATTTAATAATCTTTATTGCATACCTAATAAGTCATATACTTAAATGAACTGCAGACATCAACATGAGTTTCACTAGGACAAAAAGGGGAGATAAATCTGCATTTTGTTGGCAGCATAGTGTGTAGGATGACAGTGAGTGATGAAAGAATATACCAATGTGGGGGATGACTCAGGCCTCTTAAAATTTGTAGAATAACAGAGAATGAGATGGCTTTGATTGTCATCTCAATTCATTATGAACAGATTTTTAACACTTCTTGATACTTTTTTTTTGCATCTGAGTTGGAACTGATTAATTGGACATGTAGCATTAGGCTATGTTCTTGTCTTAGCTATAAAGGAGTTCCACATTAAGGCTCCTTACTTTCTTCACCAAGCTTATTTGTGTATTTGCAAGAGTAATGGCAGAAGCAGCAATGTACCTCAGGCAAAACAGCCTGTGTGTCTATCAATATTTGGGTGACTGGCTTATAAAAGGTTCATTGGAACAACATGGCCTGGAGCAAATGAAGATACCGTTCATATTAGCCAATCTGGGACTCACTGTGCAACAGCCAAAGTACTGAGTAAATCCAGCACTGAAGTGTATACACACTCTGAGACTAGAACAATTCAGAACATCTTCAATAAAATGAAAATCTGTGGGAAAAAATATGCCACGCAGATTAACAGGTTTTCATTAAGATTTTATGGATAAGGTTTTGCGATACGTAATTTACTAAACTGGAATAGCCAAGAAAGAGAAAGACTAACCATCTCCCATTTGGTGTCCCTTTCTTCCAACCACCAAAACCAGACACTTGAGTTAAAAAACATGTTAAGTTTTTTTGTTTCCTAGTTGTGGGGATTCTTTTACTCCGCAAGCAATGAAGACAGGAGCTAACACTTTAGCATAAATAAATGTTCTCTAGACATCAGCCATGTATAATCCCTTTCTGGATATACCTAGAAAAAGTGATTTTCCGTATCACTCCTATTTCAAAGCCCTGCAAAAAATGTGGCCATTCAAAGCGTATCTATGCTCTCAGGTTATTTTGTACTGGGCTACTGAAAGCTAGTGGCTAGCATTAATAGTATTTGGATCCAGGACTAACATCCTATTACTGCTGCTGTAAAAGTGGTAATCCAGTTGGGAGTTACCAGATAAAAACCAGGAACTTGTCACCAGTAAGATCAATGGATAATTTTTTTTATACAGGCCATTTCTTCACCCTCCCTACAGCATGCCCTCATGACAAACACCTTCCTAGAAAGCTAGCTTCCTAATCTATAGGATCTGTCTATATCTACAATATAACCACTCTCGCTGCTTCTTACCCACTAAAGGAAACTACAGAGAAAGGCCCTCAGGGGATTACAGCTTCTTAAAGCAAACTTGTCAGTTTCAATTCAGGTTAGGTGCCTGCATAACATAAACAATCAGGAAGGAACCAAATCAGTTCCTTTCAGATGTTGGTAATTCACATGCAGTAATTTGCTCAAGCATACACATTTAACATTCATTGGGATTCATTCTACAGATACATAATACATGTAATGAGATGGTCATCTATAAATATACATAGATATATGTATCTCAGTATACGTACATACATATATATCACATTATATATGTATTTATATAATTTTTTTTTTTCAAATGAGTAATGTAGACAGTTCTCAATAAATGGACTGATAAAATTCATGGCTGATGGAGAACTGCACTGGTTTTTGTCAGGGTGTCAGCACTCTATATGCCTTTATATATGTATTAACCCATGTACATGCAAATACACTTAATGTACGTATGCATCATATATGTGTAGCAGAGCATACAAATTTATGTATAGCATTTGAGTAAAGATGTGACAAAAGTTAGACACATTGGCATAACTGCTTAGCTGGGAATAACCTTTGGTTTGGCCTCAAAGATCTTTTCCTTTTCTAAGCTACACACTTCATATCTGCAGCATGTGGAAGCACCTTACCTTGCTTCCATTTTCTCTTGCCTCCCGTTCCATCTTGAGATCAGAAATTAGGAGAGTCTTGTATTTGTTCTTTCCATTACTGCTGTGATCATCTAGTCTGTATTCTGAAGTCAGCTGAGCAGAGAGGGGACTGTCACTCAGGTTCAGAGGCTGCTCATCCTGCTCCAGATTTGTTTTGCCATTACTGTTGGTTTCTGCCATCTCCCTGCAGTGTGTTCCCCCTGAAGCATTGGAACTGTGTCCCACGGTCTCATTGCCATTAAAACTCTCTGCGGCTGAATCATCTATTAAAAAATATATATTTTCAGTCACATGCCACATCATCATCTCTGTCCAGTTCAAACATAATTTATACCTTCACAATGTTTTTCAAAATAGAATGAAAATGGTTTATATTACTAGCACCAGTACATTTCGGCAAAATGTGCACACACAACCCTCCACATTTTCAAGTAAAAACTTCAAATCCATAAAACATTACTAAGTTAAGGGAAATTATCTGGGCTGACACCTTAGTGTCACTGTGTACAGAAAAAATAAGTATCACAAAGGATTTTTAGGGACAAAGTGACAAAGTCTGCCTTAATCCATCTGTCTGTCCATATGTCCATGGATCTATCTAGACTCTTAAACCTTGCTCATTGCTGCAGTATTGCATATTTTTAAAATCAACAGAAATGCACGTGGTACTGAGGGAGAGAATCTAGTTTGCAGGTTTTAAGGATTCAGAACAGCATATGTCATATATATAAACACCCTCTTGCACAGCTACAGTGTAAATACATCTGATGTATTCACTGCTGGCAGTAGAGATCATATGGTAAAAGTTGACTGCAAAAAAAGATTCTCTCTTCATTTTATTCCGGTGCTTATTCACTTTACTCATTCATTGTGTGTCATAAGAAACCTAAAAATGCTGTTCAATAAAGGATCAAATTATCAACCTGCAAGTTACATCTGAAAATGCTGGATATGTTGTTGTTACCCCTAAGATTTTACAGCTGAAATGTATGATTAATATGTGTCTTCCCATGCTTACAGGTCTGTGTATCCTGTGGTTGTCAGCACTAGCTTTTGCCACCTGTGCTACTACTCAGACCATCTTTACTTCTAAACAGCCTTATGGCCAACAGCCTAGCTAGTAAAACAATTCATCCTTTAATGGAATAAGTGGCAGCAGAATTTGGCCCTCATTTTTCTTACTTCTTGTTTCTAAAGCACCACTTTTCTGGCAACTTACATGATTTTGCTAATGGTGCAAACACCTGCCCAGGGCTCTACAAGCCTATGCTTATAGCAGACAGTGAAGCTGGAAACAAAATTGGGGGGTTAGCAGCCAGGAATGTGTACAGATTGAAACTGGAGATACGGGATGAGATGGACCTTAATGTATTAGTACCTTAATATGCCATCTGCTTTTGGGCCCTTCTAAGTAACTTCCATGGAAAAGAAACAAACACATCTATATCCACATGGAATTTAAAAAAAAAATGAAAATCAGGGCACATTCTTTAAAGGATGTGCTCAGAAATACTCATGCTTGAAACAACATGATCAATAAACTTGTTGACTCTCCATCACTAATACAGTCAAAAACACCTATTCACCACCCTCAGATCAGAATTTTAAAAGTTAAGAAAATATTGTATGAATGGGTAATGATCTAATTCAATTAAGTACTTAGAGAGCCATA
The DNA here is from genome assembly GCA_020745705.1 of Hemiprocne comata. Lineage (NCBI taxonomy): Eukaryota > Metazoa > Chordata > Aves > Apodiformes > Apodidae > Hemiprocne > Hemiprocne comata. Next base: position 119,307,860 of record CM036587.1, read on the forward strand.
GACAAGCCATCATACATCATTGATTTGTTTGCTGTACTCGTCCAACACTTTTAGGTCATGAAGCATACAGGACTGGACTCACATTCTGAAGGTATTTTTTTAAATTGCTTTGTTTCATAAACCTGAAAAGAATCCACTTAGTTTAATGAAAATATATGATAAAAAGAATAATTTAAATGCTTTTATTTAAGGAACATTTTTGGTTTTACAAAATGCTTTATAATTAACAGCTGCAATAAAAAATAAAGCTATGTTTTGGTATGAACAACTTTTACATTACCTCTTACAAATAGAAATGTTTATACAATAAAAGACATAACATTCCTAGAATAAGACTTTTAACGAGCCCATCTTGCAACGGAGCAATGGAAATATTCTGATTTAAAAACCTGGAGCTGCTTGAGGATCTCAGCTACATAAACGAGTAAGAATTAATCCTAAATAAACTTCATCATGCCCTGAGATTTATGTCTTACAGGCCATAACTAATTGAAAAGGTTAAAATTCTAAACACAGTTTCAGAAATAAATGTGCAATTTTATTACTCTGAACTAGAAAATGGCATTCTACTATAGGGTCTATATTTTTTTAGAAGAAAATAGCCATATTTACAACTCAGTTTGAAAGCTCTGAGATATCAGAAAGAAATCCAGGTTTCTTTCTTTAAGAAACACTTTTTTTGCAGCTGATTTGTACATAGGACCATTAACAGGTAATTGGCTTCTTGATTATCAGTTTAACAAGTGACAGTTTCAAATTAATTAAATCAGTTACTCAGTCACTGAGTGAGGGATGCTCCTCCTTTTGAAGGGCTCAGAAAATTCCCTGCTGTTGGGAGCAAAGACAGAAACAAGTGAATAACCAGAGGATGCAAAGAGCCACCTAAAAGCGGGGGGCACTGCCTATTCTGCAGCCCACAAGTCTGATCTCTAGGGAACTTCTGTGTATTGACACCCAAGTATCCTGGGTCACGCAGTGCTGAGGAGACACTACCAGGACATAGATGGCTAAATGGGAGTGGTGGAGCAGGAAGAGAGCTGTGCCTAGAGCCAGCAACAACCAAGTATAAAGCAAGGCTATTAGTTTTGGCTTGTAATCATAAGCAATAATGCTTGCATTTCTTTTCTTTTTTCCCCCTGAATGATGAATGGTTGACAACTTAAACTTACATGTGTAAGAATGTTACAATTCAAAAGAAAAACAAAACAAACAACAAACAGATTTACTACATTTGTTCTAAAACACAACCACTGAAAAAATTCCTATGCTGAGTAAATGTGATCAAGCATTATAATACTTTGAAATAATAACACAGTATTTACATGATTTTGGCTTTGCTTAGCAAAAGCTTAGTTACTTCATGGTAAATCTCAGTTTGTACTATAAAGTCAAATAGCTGCTTTTGCAGTCATTTAACCTTGCTTGTTAGAAATGGGAACTACTGCCTGTCAGGATAATGTTCAGGAGAATGGCTATAAATTACACTATTGCCAAATATAGAAAAATATGTATTGCCACAAAAGAGACCAGGGAAAAAAGAGTGGTTTAGTGCTTGTAGTTCCTTACAGATGTTACCAAGGTAACTAAATTACAAGGTTTTGTACATTTCTCATCCCTGGGCAGCTGGTCTGTTTTTGTCAAGAATAAGGCTACTGTAAAGCAAGAGTTTCTGAGGTACCAGAAACACAGACCACATCAGGAATAATTTGTTTTGGGGAAAAAGGTAGGAGGGTCTTGCCCAGGAGAGGAAAGGCATGTTCACTCTTGGATATGGGCAGCCATGCCGCCATCACCTCCAGGCCCCATTTGCATTCACTGGGCTGAGGGCCGAGCCACCCCACTCCTGAGCCCACAGGTGCTGCAAGCACTCACGGCTGCTGCACAGCTGCCAAGGGCCAAGGCTGGTTTCATGGAGTCCTGTCCCTTGGAACACCTTCGCCAGTGGTGACTGCTTCTCTAGAGGGAAGGTGGTGAGATCTCACTTCCTCGCTGCACCTGGTGTGGCTGGTGAGTGGCGGCTGCACCTAAGCCAGGGCCTCGGTAGGGACCAACAGTTTGCTTGCACAGTTTTCTGACCTTTATTTATCACTAAACCTCAGCAACAATAAACTGCTAACACTGAAAGCCTGTTCTCTCACCGAATATATGTATTTCCTCCGTTCTGCAGAAGCATGGTGGCTTGGGAAGAGCTGTGCACAGGCCCAGGGAAGCAGAGGTCCCTCTGCCCAGCTGTGGCAACCAGCAAGTGCTTTTCTGGCACAGCTTGCCAACAGCTCCTCTCTCGGAGCAAGAACACCACTAACAGCAGGCACTGAAGAGAAACGGCCCTTCCTTCCCTGGGGCAGTGGAGAGGCTGCAGGAGTGCAGTTGGGGAACATGGTAGCACCCCTGGGACCCGCTGGCATCATGGTGGCAGCTGGGGACTGCCTGGGCCCAGCCCAGCTCCAGTCCCTTGGCGGGGACCCTGTGGTACAAGTACTCTCTGTGTCACGGGTAATTCTCAGAACAAGAACTGCAGTAGTTTTGCTACTTCAAGGTAGTTTCTTACTATTCGTCACACTGCACTAGAGCTTCCAGCTCCTCCTTCCAGACCACTCTGAGGTGAGACTAAGTGACACCAGCTTTGTTTTGGCAGACTTAAGAAGGCTCCTGTCTGAGAACTTTCCAGGCTTATTGCAGTCACGGCTGCATTAGGTACTCTCCCTGCTTCTGAAGGAGAATTGGAAATGGTGGAAGAAAATAAAATGCTAAAGAAAGCCAAACAAACAGATGCTCTGAATATGAGTTTTGATTCTCAGAACCATTGCATCTTTCACTCAAATTATTTGTCACAGACATTTGCATTATCACGGACTAAACTTCTGCCAAAAATCCAGTTTCTCTCTCTTTAACACCTTGGATTCTGCAAGGTGCTTTCCATGAGAGTTGATAATTTAATGGCTCTCTGATTCAGAGGAGGAAACCAGGTCTTAATTGATAGGATTATGTTCTACCAAACGATGTCTAGATTTAGGAATGGGCAAACAACATATATTGCTAGAATTAGAGATTATTCTGTTACAGGTTAAAATACAGTTCATCCACCCAGAGATAACTGTCTTCAGACCAGATATATCAAATGCTCAAGACAATTCTCAGTAGGAGTGCTTTCTTAAAGGATGGCAAGTTGAAGTGTGCAGCACATCTGGTTGGAATAATAAGCCCATCAAACACCAGTTTTCTGAAGGATCTGAACTCTGATATAAGCATCACAGAAGTACTGTGAATCCCCAGCTAAGGTACATATAGACAAATCTCACTTGTCACCTTCAGAGAAAAATCTCCAGATCTCTTGCACTACTCCTAGTGATCAATTTCATACTATAAATCACCCAGACTTCACATCTTGCTTGCAGGTAAGTTGGGAAGGAGCCAACGAGCCACTCTACATAAAGATAGATGCCTGAACAAATCCTCATCCTCTCTCAATTTAATTCTCAGACTAGAATTCAAGTTATATTATAAGTATGCTTAAATAGTTTATAAAGCTGAGATTTCAGCTACCTGAAATTTACTGCATATTTTACTAGTCAATCACCCACGTTTGGCCTTCAGCTCTAACAGCAGTAGTGTGGCACAGTCCTACAACCATACAGCCACATGAAACTCAGATCTGCTGAAAGGACAGATGGCGATGGGTCAGGGAGTTAATGAACCCCTCTCATTAACACTAAGAATGAATCAAGAGACTCATCATACCAAAGCAACTCTAACACAGCTCCCTTTTTTGCCATGAAGCAAGGCAGATAGCCTTACTTCATCATGGGTAAACCATCCTTGACAAGCCTGATCACCTTCTATGACAAAGTAACCAGCTTGGTTGATGCAGGGCGAGCAGTGGACATCGTCTACCTGGATTTCCCCAAGGCTTTTGATACAGTCCTCCATAACTGCCTCTTGGAGACACTGATGTGCTATGGCCTGGACAAGTGGACTGTGCGATGGGTGAGGAGCGGGCTGACAGGCTGCACTCACAGGGTGGTGGTAAATAGTTCTTTTTCAAACTGGCAACCGGTCACAAGTGGGTTCCCTCAGTGATCAATATTGGGTCCAATGCTGTTTAATACCTTCAGAAGTGATCTGGATGTTGGGATCAAGTGGACCCTGATGAAGTTTGCAGATGATACTAAGTTGAGTGGGGACGCAGGCACCCCAGAAGGGAGAGCCACCCTCCAGGAAGATCTGGACTGGCTGGAGGAGTGGGCTAACAAGAACCTCATTAAGTTCTATGTGGTCAAGTGTGTTATCTTACATCTGGGAAAATATAACCCAGGAGTGCAGCACAGACAGGGATCCACCTGTCTGGAGAGTAGCTCTATGGAAAAGACCATGTAGTTACTGGTGAACAACAACCTTCTGTAGTATGAAATACTTATAGAGACTTTTCTAAAAGAACTCATTAAAAGGTGAGGTCAGATTTCTCTTCAACCACTTTTCACAATGACCATTTAATACCAATTTGTCACGGTTAAGTATTTGGTTAATTTACTTCACAAGTGATGTTTCAAGCACAGGTTCAATACTTAACTTAAAAGCCAGTCAAAATCAACTATATCTATTCATCTTCTCCATTCCCTTTCATGTTACGATAAAGAGCAGGGGTTGAATTAATGGAGGTAAAAAGGTGGTTTCAGACCCTCTATTATTCCTTATTTCATAGAGCATACGAATGGTTATAGTTGGTCAGATCAAAAATCCTTTTAATCTAATATGCTATCATCTCCAGCAGTGGCTATCAGGAGGTGTTGAGGACAGATGCTAAGGCAAGTGTATACAATTCTTCCTCCTATGGCTTGCTGAGCACTTAATAATTTCCAACTCAGTGTCTTTCTGAGCTGGATGTGGTTTCTAGCAACCTGGTGATACTCAACAGATTTCTTTTCCATGCCAGTATCCACTTTCTCTTTGAATTTGTGTAAACCTCAAGCACCCTTCTCTGCTCCTCCAAAATTTTACTGCCACTCTTTCTGTCTCCACTAAAATGTCAATACTATGTCAAGGAAACAAGCAATAGGAATTAAGAGAGAGCAAGAGAACACGAGTGGACCAATATGCACAAGCTCGCTCTTTCATTTGCTGTGATAGGGCATTTGCTCCACTACAAGAAAATTTATCAATTGCCCTCTTCAGCTAACATCACTAACAATAACAATTTTAGAGGAATAGGTCAGGAGCTACTTCATATCACCACTTATTGCCTGTGTTCATGAAAAGAAAAAGGAACAAAGTGAACTAAAAAATTAATCCCTAGCATTGTCAACAAGATTACAGTAAATTTGATATACATATGCATATACACAGTGGAACCACTATTAGCCAGGCTGTAAATCTTACTTCATTATTAAACAAGCCCCTCAGTAATTCACAATTTTTTCATGGATAAATGTCTTTTCTTGTTGGAGAGAGAAAACAGGCAGATATTTTATTAAATTATAACATTAAATAACACAACAGTGAACAACTGCCACTCTATGACACAAGAAACTATCAGAAAAATAATACTGCCCTGTCAGTCACAGTGTTATAGAAGGGCTCATTTATAAAGCTTCATGAGTGGCTGCATGCTTACTCTGCCTGCAGAGCTACTGCCTCTGCATATATACACGAAGGAGATGAAGCAGAATGGCTATTAGGAGGGTACTGCACATGTAAATAGCCAACTGAAGAGCTCAGTGGGTGCACTGTAGTCTTATTATCACTATACATCTAGTTTGTACTTGTGCTTTGGCATTTCCACTTGAAAAGACATAGCCCTCACTGCCTCTGGGGAGAAAACTCTGTGGTTTTCTCTTTACTCCAGAGAAATCTCTAGGGCAGTTTTTGTGGCAGATGCTCTATCAAGAAGTTCTTAATATAGAAAACCTGCGATTCTTCTAAAAGTTTTATGCTGCATATGGTATCATATTCGAATGTCTCAAAGTAATCTGGCATTAAGAATTGTGGACAAGTGTGGCAGGAACAAGTTCTCAGCCTGATAGCACAGGTCTGATGACAGAGGTATTGCCTTACACTCCTCCCCAGCCTAACTCCAGAGCAGTTTATTGATATGAAGCTAGAAACTGAGGAAGGCTGGGAGACAGGCAGGCAAGCAGGGCTCAGGAAAGACTAACTGACTTTTGAGATTCACTCAAATTACAACCATGGACACTTCACCAACAAAGATGTTTGAGATGTCAAGATATTAAGAAAAGGAGAAATGTGAAGCCTTTTCCTTAAAGTAAAAAGAAGTAACCTAAGAGATCTCACCCTCTTCTCTTTCTTGCCCCATCTGGAAGAGGCTTATGCTCCTCTAGCTAAAGGCTGCTGTGGGTAGCAGCAGCTGCTGCCATTTCTGGCAGCAAGAAGTATCTGGTGCTGTGCCAGCAATAGACAAAAGAGTAACACAAAGGCCTAAACGTCAAGCCAAATGGGGCTGAAAGGAATTATGTTAAACTTAGCTGCCACTCGGACCTAGTGCATGTGTGCGATGTCAAATTTTACTTCATCAGGATCTGCCAGTAGACAAAAGCAAAGAGGAAAGATCAAGTTGGAGTCAGCAAAGAAAATTCTCTGCAGACTGGATGCCCCTGATACTGGCATTTTTCATAAAGCCTTTTCAAGTCTAAAATTTAGCCTACCAGCTTTGGTGTGTCGAGTGGGGTCACACAGTGAGATCAGCCTGTACTTCCTTTTGGAAGAGTGAAGCCCTGAACACAACCAAGACAAATGATCACTTAACAACCCTGTATCCCCTCAGCAAACTGCTGCCCGCTCCTCTACACAGACAGCAAGGCTACGGAGGAGGACAACCTCAGGCTCATTATACCCCCTCCATCAGTAAAATTGGGAGAGAGAGAGAGGAGAAGCCTTAAGAACAAACAGAAATTACTTCTTTGAGCTTCACACATCCTTAGCAATATTTAACCCAAATTCCTGCTTGGGCTCCTCAGTACCAATTGCTGGATTGCCTGTCTGCTATATTCCTAGCAGAAAGCTGAGCAGAACTTTACTCTTGAAATACAAAAAAGTAAGGTCTGTTAATACTTTGCCTATGACTAGAAGACTACAATGAAGTAGAAATAAGAAAAAATATTACATACCCAAGAAAAAAAAGAAAATAAATGGGAAAATTTATACATGCCTATCTCCCCAGTGTTAGCTGAAGTCCCAGACACAGAGTCAGTGCCTTTCTCCTGTACAGTGGGTATCCTGCTGTATTATCAACAGAGCAAAGAAGAGGAAAAAAAAAAAAAAATGGATAGAGATGGAGCAGCTATCAATGCTTTAGAAAATACCTAAACTCAAGTTGCTACATTATTTGATTAAGATCAGAGGTTTGAACCTGCATCTCTCAACCCTCGGAAAAATGTACTATGAGGATCTTTTGGACCAAAATCTTTAAGGCTAAATTCAAGAAGCCTTTGAAGATTAAATTTTTTCCAGAACTGCTTTAATTTCACCATTATCTTTTTCTGTTGAAGAACACCTGAGACAGCTCTGATTTGAAGTATCTCCAACAAATGGCAAAAATCCACTCAACAAGTTTGATGAAAATCACTGCTGTGGAGTCCCTTTTATGAAGATGTGATTATCTGATTCTCAAGCAGCCTGTTTTGCCCAAATGCATTCTGTTTAAACTTCAGCATTGAAATCTGCAGTTTCTGAAGTTTCCTACACTATGAGTCCCTGCCAAACTCAACCCGCAGCTGCTACTGCTGCAGGAAATTAGGATAAAATAGTAGAAGATAAAAAAGTAGAGGCTGAACTTTTCTATTGGAAGTGGACATATGCTGACTGCACATTTGCAGACAGTAAAAGGACTGGTAGTGTGAATGTAATTTCTACATTTTGTGGTAACCACAATATGAGCTATCAAAACCAATCTTCAGTAGTTTATGTAGCAGCAAAGAGCAGAATGGAAGGACATTAGTGAATACCACAGTACTCTTGCCCTCAGACTTGAATATCCAAAACATAGTTTTGATCAGATCCCATTTGTTTTCCTGCTGGCTGAAAGCATTCACAAATCACAGAAGCAATCAGGATTGTTGCTGCTGTTACCATCAACCCACACATACAACAGTCGTCTTCTCCTCAGCATGTTTCAGAAAACAATTTTAACCATAATGACTACAGAAATTACAAATTCAAAGTGACTGATTATCCATCTGAAGACAGAGCATTAAAGGGGTCCACACCAGGATACAACAACTAATCTATTGTCAAGAATAAATTTGCAATGAGAAATTAAAATGCACTACATGAGAAAAGATTGATTGCTCAAATCTTGAGCTCACATTAATTCTCCTGTAAAACTCCAGGTGGACTCTTCTGGCAACAGAACAACAGAAACCCTGGATTCCCATTGTATAACTTTCTACTACAATTGCAATTTTGATGTTGCTGATATTAACATTTGAAATTTTGATATTTGGAATCTAAAATAAACCTCAGCCCTAGAGGATGCATGCATGCCCCTCCTGCTCCTTTTAGCCACCTACTGCCACGGCCTTACAAATGACCTCTGGAGAAGACTAAAAAATTCAGTTTGCTATGGCTAGAAGCATATAAAACTAGTGCAATGGAGCTACAACAAGAGCAATTCCACTCCTTTTAGTATTAGGGCTGTCAGACAGACAGCACATAGTCTACCACTAGAAACAGAGAACTTGCCCAAGAAATCTTGGTTTCTCTGGTCAGCCTCACCTCCATCCCTGGAAAGGTGATGGAACAACTTGTTCTTGTCTCTATCTCTAGGCATATCAAGGACATGGGGGTCATCAAGAGCAGTCAGCATGGTTTTATCAAGGGTAAATCATGTTTGACTAACCTCATAGCCTTCTGTGAGGAAATTACTAGGTGGATAGATGATGGTAGAGCTGTAGATGTGGTTTATCTTGATTTCAGTAAAGCATTTGACACCGTCTCCCACGGCATCCTTGTAGATAAGTTGATCAGGTATGGGTTTGGTGATCAGGTAGTGAGGTGGATCAGGAACTGGTTGATGGGAAGGAGTCAGAGAGTTGTAGTCAATGGGGCAGAATCTGGTTGGAGGTCTGTGACTAGTGGAGTCCCTCAGGGGTCGGTACTGGGACCGATGTTGTTCAACATCTTCATCAACGACCTGGATGAGGGTACAGAATGTACCCTCAGCAAGTTTGCTGATGACACTAAGCTGGGAGGAGTGGCTGACACACCAGAAGGCTGTGCTGCCATTCAGAGAGACTTAGACAGGCTGGAGAGTTGGGCGGGGAGAAACATGATGAAGTTCAACAAGGGCAAGTGTAGAGTTTTGCATTTGGGGAAGAACAACACGATGTCCCAGTATAGGTTGGGGGCTGACCTGCTGGAGAGTAGTGTAGGTGAAAGAGACCTGGGGGTCCTGGTAGACAGGAGGATGACCATGAGCCAGCAATGTGCCCTTGTGGCCAAGAAGGCCAATGGCATCCTGGGGTGCATTAGAAAGGGTGTGGTTAGTAGGTCAAGAGAGGTTCTCCTCCCCCTCTATTCTGCATTGGTGAGGCCACATCTGGAGTATTGTGTCCAGTTCTGGGCCCCTCAGTTCAAGAAGGACAGGGAACTGCTTGAAAGAGTCCAGCGCAGAGCTACAAAGATGATTAAGGGAGTGGAACATCTCCCTTATGAGGAAAGGCTGAGGGAGCTGGGTCTCTTTAGCTTGGAAAAAAGGAGGCTGAGGGGTGACCTCATCAATGTTTACAAATATGTAAGGGGTGAGTGTCAGGGAGATGGAGTTAGGCTCTTCTCAGTGATGACCAGTGATAGGACAAGGGGTAATGGGTGCAAATTGGAGCATAGGAGGTTCAAGGTGAATATCAGAAAAAACTTTTTTACTGTGAGAGTGACAGAGCACTGGAACAGGCTGCCCAGAGAGGTTGTGGAGTCTCCTTCACTGGAGACATTCAAAACCCGCCTGGATGCGTTCCTATGTGATGTGCTCTAGGTGACCCTGCTCTGGCAGGGGGGGTTGGACTAGATGATCTTTCGAGGTCCCTTCCAACCCCTAGGATTCTATGATTCTATGATTCTCTCCCTCTGCTGAAAATGAACATTGCTGTACTGCTTAGCTCTTCAGCTAAAGAACTTACTATGCAGAAAGCCACAAAGCCAGCAGCCCAGCACTGAGAAAGTACTTTTCAATTAACTGCTACAAAGCTGGCCAGAAGAACACCATACACAGGGCTGAAATCTACTTTTGGGTGTGTGTGATCTTAAGCTCACTTGAGTTAACAGAAGCCAGTGTGTGCAGCCTGTGAAATAATTTGGTCCATTAAATTCGTGCGATTTACATGCAATTAGTGGCTTCAAAGTTTTGTTTTTGAAGAGAAAAGGAAGATAAAGGAGGTTTAAAATAATAAAAATATTCTCATGTAGCTGGTTATTACTGTTTCAAATCAGGGCAAACTGTCAACTCAAAAGATATTTTTAGATCTTTGCAGATTTGTTTAAACAAAAGAAAAATCAAAATATTTGAGCTTATGTTTAAAGACAGAAACAATCTCAAAAGATTTAAATTTCCTGTTCCAACTGAAGATACATTTCTTTTCATTGAGGGCCAGTTCTGCTACCTTTAAATTGGTCATTTATAGTCTCTTTGGAAACATGACATATATACATAGATTTTAAAGGAATTAAACAGGCAGGGATGCCTAAGGAAAGACAAACCTACTTGCAACCAAGAAAAAATATCAGCACTACTACTCTTTTCCTACTGTGTGAAGGATATGGGAAGGATAAATCTCTGCTGTGGAGACACATACATTGTGAGTAAAGTTTGTATGTAGTATAATTTTTTTCTTTCTGTTATTGATTTAATGAGAATACCTGTAGCAAGATTCCTGCTGGAACGGAATAGAGTTTGTGATTTTCTCATATTTGTGGATGTTAAAAGACAGCCAGGTTCCATGAGGAGCAGTGTACCACCTGGGAAGTACTGAACATCTTACCTATTTTTCCCTGAATGAGTATCTCAGTGAAAAAGGGACAAATTGCGATGCATTCCAAGTAGGGGTTGTAGGCAGTGAAAGAAGGACACATTGTAATGAATTCGAAGCAGAGCTTGTGGGCAGAAGTGGTGCTGTACAAGTTGAGGGGGAGAGCTGTTGGTTTGCAATAGTGAGACATGTTTCAAGGAAAGAGAGTGACACAGTTTCAACAATATTTTTTTCTGATTGTTGTCATAATCCAAAACCTTGATCTGGTGAAATAGTATACGCACTATATATCATCCTACTTACTTTTATGCATGGAAAAGACACATCAGAGAGTATTATGTTAGCCAGTTCAACATCTAGCCAGCAGACAGCGTGAACACTAGGACACAGTGGCAGAGGGAGAAGGCAGTTCAGGAAGATGCCAATACCTGTAGACAGCAGGAACGCTGGGCAGAAATGGACTAAAGAGAGAAGCCTGGGCAGAGGAGCGACCCACTGCTGCGGGGAAGCCAACAGTCCTCACAGTAGCAGAGTGCCGTAGAGGAGCCCTGGCAGAACATGCTACATCTATTATTTTTAAGAGTTTAGGAACTCTTGATTTCTTTTTAATACAGCAAGCAGAGTCACTTCTGCTTTTTAGTTTCCTGGTAACTCAAGGATATTAATTGTATTTAATCGAAACAGAGTTTATAAAGGAACTTCCTCAAGGCCTGAACTCTTGAGCATGAACACTTTCTACAAATTGTATATGCCCTGGTGTAAACCGTCCCACTGCTAAAAGAAGTCTTCACATCCCTTTTTCAGGAGAGAATGGAACATGAATTATGGGTTTGGGTGCATGCTTTAAACCCCACTGCACTTCCTAACATGCAGTTACTCCTGTATACAGTTGGTGCTTAAAGTTGTCTAGAAATGCAGACAAGGAATTCAAGTCCCTTTGTGAAAATTCAGTCATAATAAAACTCAAACCAACTTCTAAAATCACACGTTTTGCAAAAGACAACAAAGCTGAGACAATGTTTGACCCACCAACATTATTCCATACACAAGTAAAAGGCTGAACAAAAAAAAAAAAAAGGAAACAAATCATGACCTTGAGATAAAAAATCCAACTTTTTGGTTAATTAATTTAATAAAAGGACACACAAGGTAGAAAATTTATGCAGTTAACCATATAAAATTTTTTAAAATATGTAAGCAGCTGTGTTAAAAACTGTCACTCTGAAACACAGCCTCACCAAGGTGGTTAAAATACACAATGAATTCTCTAACAAATGTTTCCTTGTGTTATTTCGTCACAGAAGAGACTTCTTAATCAGTATTTGAATTTGATGGATAGCAAACAGTAATTTCTTAGTGCTTGTTCTAATGAAGAATATTTGATTAATTTTCTCTTACCCTGATCCCCGCTTTGCTTGGCACTTGTGTGGTTTCCCTGTCACCCATAAGTCTATTACAGACTCCAGGGTCAGCCTGAATAATGGCTTAAAGCTTCCATACCTTTTGTTCATTTCTGTAGTCAGTCCTTCATATACTAGATGTATACTAGCTAATAAGTTTTTGAACTATAAAAGACAGACATCATCTTTGATTATCAGTTCTCTAACTATTTGGCAAACCAGCCAAAAAAAAAGAAGTTTTCAGAGGTGACCACTCTTGTAGTAACCAATCTGGAAGTTACATGTGACACTTTCTGAGCTGCCCTGGGAAGGAGAAAAAAACAACTGTCCCTTCACTATCTATTCTATGGACGCAGAGACCTGGAAGGGCAGCAGAGGGTTCTTTCATTGCATCAGTTAAGATGGTTTCCCTTTTTACACTACAGAAATAAAACATATGCTCTTTCTTTAAGCAGACTGAGCGTGTTTATTAGGTTTTTGCAACAATGAACATTTTATATATGAAAAATACCTGTGCTTCAAGGTGAAAACAGGTCTTTTACTACTTCGGTGTTATATCACTAATGGGCCTCATTAAAACAAAGACCCCCTTTGTCTGCATATGTATATGCACATATGTATTGCAGAAACACAAACACATACATATTATACATCTAAACCATATGCATGCATAAATAGATCTAAGTTAGAGAATACTATATATTAAATAACCATTAAATAATGGTCAAGTTGTTTTTAAATTAAAAACTCATCAGCAAAAGCATGCATCGTAAAAATGTAAAAATACATAGGCTGAACAATAAACTGCTAAAAAAAATAAGTATAGGAAAAGCTGACAGTAATAAAAAGCAGACAGTTAAAATCTTGCTGCAAACAGTTCAGTTTAAAGCTGGGAGTCTTGTGCATCTATTCAAGTGAAATACAGGACCATACCAAAGAAAGCCAGAGCACTAAAATAACCAGAAATGGAACAGCTAGAACACTCTCTGTTTAACTCTATCAGCAAAAAAACAAACATACATTTCACAAGCTGCATCACAACACACACCACCTTAATTTAGATACATTTAAATGAGTTTTCTCCAAAGAAAAGCTTGTACTATGACTATACCTTGAAAAAGCTCATGCTTTCTCTGTTTGGGTTTTAATTTGAAGGAAAAACAAGGTTGAATCAGGAGTTGTAAATTTTCATGCTTGAAATGATAGTTCAGCACTTTTGCAATTGAGTTTGCAGCACACACAGATTGGTTTCCTCATGCTTTCCCGCTTATTTTTCAGCAGACAGGAATTCTTAAGCACACCACACAGTGCATACACAATTTGTCAGGCATGCTCATCATCACTTGTTCAGCTTTACGCACCAAATGAGACACGATTCAGGTTTCTAGGTGTGCATTTTATGATAATGTTTTAAAATTTTATCACCTAGTTTCCAGGGAACTGAGGCTCTGAATCTGTATTTGAAATACCACCTGAATGGGTGAAACATTGGTATTCCACACACAGCCTCTTGCTGTCATTCCACTGTTGGCATGGGACAGTCTTCACCAAGACTTAGAAAACCTCATTCAATATTCCTCTCTGGAGGATCTGACACTTACTGTGAATTCTGCTCTTCAACTTAAATACCAGTGTCTGTGGCAGGCCAATTCTATCATTGCAGATACAGCATCCCTCAGGCGAGGTCCAACCTTTCTCTCGCAGTGCACCCAGGGATTAGCTTGACTTCCCCTAAATTCTCTCCAGTGCACAGTACGAGCTAATCTTTCCTGTAGGAAGCAGGAGATGGGGTTGCCATGACAACAGAGCACATTCTAGCAGTGGGACCACTGAGATGAGCTGAAAAGACGACAGTGAAACATGCACTCAGCCTTCCTCCAGGGCTACGGGCTTCTTCCTCCAGGATTTAATTCCCCTGCAAGTTCACTGACAGGCAAGGAGGTTGATTAGCTATGTATTTTGCTACGGGGAGATTACTAGTTAAGAATACGGTTGAGAGATCATAGCATTATTTAATGAAACTGCCAGTCCTGCTTACGTTAAATTGCTGATTTTATAAGCAGCGTGGCTGCTTTTAAACCACTATTTGTTCATACATATTAGTCCTACACTTAGACCACACTAACAACACCCTGTAATAAAGAAGAAGAAATAAAGTCTCAAGCCGAGTCCTGCATTTCAGCTTTGGTTTTCCAGCATATTAGGCACAGGGGCTTTCTTTAATGGTTTTACATTCATACACGCACACAAAGAGCACAGTATAACATCTGTGTTTGAAGCTCAAAGGTTTCTGCTGATGGGGGAGGGGATACAAAGAAAAGCAAATCACAGCGGCCACGTGTCATATATGAAATGACAGAACAGCCACTATAAGCTTTGGGAGCCCTGTTCATCAGGCAAAAGAAAATTGAGTAATCCATACTGTAAATATCAGTTATTTTCTGCCCCAGAAAAATGTCTGGATCCTATGCTTTAAATATTTGTTCTCAATGAGAATAACAGAAAGCTTGTATAGCTTCTGCATTTCAATTATTTATACATTTTTAATTTTTCAATCAAGTTCTAACACAAAGGGGCTTTCTTTGTGTTTTAATTTCTCTTAAAAACCACAGAACATATTACTGTGGTAAATTTCTGGAGGCTGGAGCATGATTGTGTCTTCTCTTGTTATTTCAGACACAAGCATGTCTCAGCGAGCTTTCACATTAAAGAAGCAGCAACTAACAATGCAAGGCCATTCTCTAATCATGTTTTTTAACCATCAATGCACAGAACAGATTCCTTCCTCCTTTGTGCCTTCAGTCTCAAGCATGTAACCAGTCCCCCCAGTACCTGTAATGGCTTGCCCCATCTGAGTACTAAAAGAGCTACAGATGAGTCAAATCTACACCATCCAAATCACAGAATCACTTCGGTTGGAAAAGACTTCAAGATCATCAAGTCCAACCATTAACCCTACTCTACCAAGTCCAGCACTAAGCCATATCCCCAAGCACCTCATCTTGATGACTTTTAGACACATCCAGGGATGGTGACTCAACTACGTCCTTGGGCAGCATGTTCCAATGTCTGACAACCCTTTCAGTGAAGTTCTTCACAATGTCTATTCTAAACCTCCCCTGGTACAGCTTGAGGCCATTTTCTCTTGTTCTATCACCAGTTACTTGTGAGAAGAGACCAGCACCTACCTCTTTAAAACATCCTTTCAGGTAGTTGTAGAGGGTGATGAGGTCTCCCCTCAGCCTCCTTTTATTCAGCCTAAACAGCCCCAGTTCCCTCAGCCACACTTCATAAGACTTGTTCTCAAGGCCCTTCACCAGCTTCATTGCCCTTCTTTGGACATGCTCCAGCACCTCGATGTCTTTCTTGTATTGAGGTGCCAAAAACTGGACACTATACTCGAGGTGTGGCCTCATCAATGCCAAGTACAGAGGGACGATCACCTTCCTGGTCCTGCTTGCCACACTATTTCTAATACCGGCCAGGATGCCATCGGTCTTCTTGACCACCTGGGCACACTGCTGGCTCATATTCAGCCACCCAGCAATTAGAACCCCCAGGTCCCTTTCTACCAGGCAGCTTTCCAGCCACTCTTCCCCAGGCCTGTAGCATTGCATGGGGTTGTTGTGGCCCCGGTGCAGGACCTGGCACTTGGCCTTCTTGTACTTCATACAATTGACCTCGGCCTATTGATCTAGTCTGTCCAAGTCTCTCTGTAGAGCCTCCCTACCCTCAGGCAGATCAACACTCCCTCCCAACTTGTTGTCATCTGCAAACTTACTGAGGTTGCATTCTATCTCATCGAGCTCCTTGATAAAGATGTTAAACAGAAGTGGTCCCAACGCTGAGCCCTGAGGAACACAACTTGTGACTGGCTGCCAGCTGGATTTAACTCCATCCACCACCACTCTCTGGGCCCAGCTGTTTAGCCAGTGTTTTATCCAACAGAGAGCATGCCTGTCCAAGCTGTGAGCAGCCAGTTTTTTCATCAGATCTGAATCCACTTCTCTCTCTGGAAATTTTAAAAGAAAAGAACCTCCACGACAGTTTCTGACGCATGAAAGAGAAGAGCCCAGAGGCTGCCTTTAGCCAGAACTCCTGTGGGGAGGGGGACGAGGCAAGCAAAACAGTGGGCAGACAGATGTGTAACAGCTTTCTCTGTGCAGCAAGTTACACAGGGTAGTTGGCAGGTTAGTCGCAACTGACTCAGTCTCGACACACCACATAAGGCCAGGAATAAGGCTTTGGTTGGAGAGGGAAGGTGTCTTCTTTGGGAGGCACCTCACTGCCTGGAATGAGTAAAGGAACTTGTGGGAAGTCTGGGAGGATGGGGAAGTCAAGATCAGTATCTCTACATTATCATCAGATCACTGTTTTATTGCTGGTACCACACTAACTGCATTTACAGTGAGAAGTCCTCCGACAAAACCCAACCAAAAAAGCACATAATTTATTTTCTATGACTAGGCAATACTGCACTTCTGTTACCTTGAAAAGTACCTCAGTGTTACACAACCCTTTTCAGTTTTATCTTAATTTGGATCTTAGCATGCATCAGGAATATACATGCAGAAAACAGTACCCCTCAGAGTCTGCTCACTCTGTCTCATCCCACAGCTTGCTATGAAGATGAATTACACCACACAGTATAGCACCTGTATTTATTATCATCTAAATAGTGTTAGGTTTTTCTTTTCTTTCCCCACCCCCCCCCCCACTTTTCCACCCATGTTCTATGCAACTGGAAAAATGCCAAATCATGTAAGTGACATATGGTTTTGCTTTTGGTTTTTTTTTTTGTTTTTTCATCCAGCCAGAATTCCCAAATACTGAATAATCTTTGGCTAAATAATTTTCAGCTTGAGAGACAATATTTTATACCTTCAATTCCACTGGGAAACACTGATATTTGTAGGCATGCAAATTGGTTTGGAAGAAAAAAGGCATATAATCAGATGGTGAATGATGTTACAGATTTTTCCTGTCATATGCTGTCTCCTCACAATGTGAAAAGAACAGTTAACAGCAAGATTAATGCTCTGAAAGTAGTTAAACTACTATTACGGTTAATGACAGCAAAGCTCTGTTACATTTTTGTTTCAAAAACTGTGACTGTAGAAATCAGAAAATCTTGCCCTTAGAATGCAAACATTCATTTCTTAATGTTCAGGTGCAGAGCTTCTACTTAGTAATACTGAATCTTGTCCTCAGACAGGGAGAAGATTCCTCAACCTGCACCCTAAACCAATAGCACCCAGTTACTAAAATGGGTCCAATTTAACCCTGACTATCTTCTTCCGGTTCCTGGCTGAAACTTCTTGGGCTTCATTTCAGATGAATAATGGGATCATTCGCTCAGCAGGAACATGGAGAAACAGAACTTTAAATGTGCAGAGTTCAGAGATGTCCTGGAACACCCAAGAGCTCACAGGTATCCCTATTGCATATGTATATCCCTGGGTATACCCAGGGAAAGGCAACTGTTTTAGTGAACCCAGGTGGAGGTTGCCAGAACAAGGAATAAGATAAACTGAAAGGTGATTACATGTATTCAGACAATCCACTCTAAGGAACAACATGTACCTCTAAAGCACTAGAAGCAGAGTAGAATGCTTCTGAGGCTCCACTAGAGTAACCAGCTCTAGGTCCTTAGAAACAAGCTGCTCCCACTGGTCTCATATGCCCGCTCTACCTTTTTCAAAGGTAGAGTCTACCTTTATCAAGGATGGGAGTCTGAATTTTGCCCTCTGTCTGTCCTCTTGTTTAGAAGGGGGATGAGAGCTGAATACCAAACAGCCACTCTTCCTCTGGACAGGACACCCACAGTTTAAAGATGACGTGGGAGCTCAGAAGATACACCCTGTCCTATGTTTCTGCATGGATCCACAGCTTTGGCCACAAATGAGGAATCCAAAGATTTCATGTTGAAAAGAAACAGGAAAGAAGACAGGAAAATAAGACTATATATAGGTCCAACTTGAAAAGTTTTCATGAGAAAGTGAAGGTTTTGCTTTTGATCTCCTGTCTTTTCCTTTACTATGTATAACGGTGAAATCACCATTGAATTTTCATTTTTATTATATAGTTTCTGTACATAGCTGTTCACAAAGTCCTTTGAAATCTGTGGATGAAAGGAAATACCAATCTCCTTTTTAAGAACTATTCATTTGAGATTAAACAGTGCTAAACGCTGAGCCCTGAACAAAAGTGTCTTGCTGAAACAGAGCAACGGTGCCCAGTACTTTACAGGATCAAACCTGTGATTTGGGGTTTTTAAACCCCTAATTCCCTATCCTTCCCTTTTTCTCTTTAAATACACCTTGGTAACTCAGATCCTGCTTTTGTCAGATGAATTCCTGATAGGAAACACTAAGTGACTTTCAGTCTTAGTGCAGTGATAACTCAATGAGAACCCTACACCAGTGCAAGCTGTACCACCACCTTCTGACAGCAAACACTCAGTTTTCATATTCTAAGCACAGAACTAATGGCACAGAGCTTATAATTACAATACACCTAAATATGGAAAGGAAAATTTTTGCTTTTGCATTTCAAGACTGTAACAAAGTTGTTCTTAAACACAATATTACTTTATTTTTTTGAAATGTAATATTTAATTACACATTTTCCTCCTGTAATTTTATCCACTGGATCACATTGGCAATCAGGACCTATTTCTGGTACCTTTTAGACTGTTTCTCTCCACCTGTGGTTCCTCTCAATTCACTGACTTTACTCAAGGTTTACAAATATGACTCAGTATTAGCAGAATCAGTGTTAAGGAATTTTGAATAAATGGTTTAGTAAATAATGACACATTTCAGGAGATGTGATTTTTTAATATGCAAAATGATAAAAATTACTAAAATGATTACATAAAAATGATAAAAATTTTCATCCTTAATAGCCAACATAATTTACACAGAAAAACTGAAACAGCCTGTACATGTAAAACTGTAATATAATTTTGCCTTCTTAAGCAAATTCTTTGCATTTTTGGAATGTAGTACAAAATACAGAAGTACTGACTGAAGCAATAAGCTACCCCATTGCGAGACATGGGCACCATTAAAAAGCATTATTTCTACAATGAAATTATAAATGCAACACAATGTCAGAAGACACAATAGAATGCTCTTTTTTCTAGATCTCTAAAATTAGTTGATCAGATTAGGAGTATTTTTTCAAATGTCTGTTGCTTATACATCTTCTAAAAACTGAATTTCACAACTAACTTAAACAGGCCATGGAGTTGGACTGAGCAATCTCCAGAGGTCCTTTCCAAATTCAACTGTTCTGTGATTCTGTGAGTTACATGGGCTACTTTGTGTACAGTATCTGGTGAGATTAATAATAAAAAAATCACACCCTTCTTATGTCTGATGGGCATTCTTATTCAAAAATATGATCTCTAGAAAATAACAGTGACTTTGAAATACACATTGTTATTTCCAGCAATGAGCCTTACCCCTCTCCTGAAAGAAGATAAGAACAGACAGTCTCCTGACCCTAATACTAGGCAATATCTAAAGGCATGACTGAGAAAAGTGAGCATCTTTCCCTGGCTTGCCTTCCCACCACCCAGCTACCTTTAGGTCAGACACTTCCTAAACCTAATCTTATATATCTTGGCTACATTGTCAGCTTTGTGGACCACACTAGGAAGTATGTTCTGGCCTTTGGACCAACTAAACTTGTGTCCATGCTGCTCAGGGCAGGACTAGCTTTGCCCACACTGCATAACACAATGCTTAACCCATCTCATCTTCATGGTAACCCTAGAGTAATCAAATGATGAGACAGACATATCAAAGTTCTCCACAGCAGTGGTTGTAAAAGCACAACAATGACATGGCATTATGATGTGCAAGTCCTTGGAGGGACTTGGCTGTCACATTCCCAAGAGAAGCCTGAATGTGAATTGCATGGACCTGGTGTGCAGGAGCCTCCGTAAACATTTGGCATTTACATCTTTTTGTCATGCACAAAAAAGTATCTTCCTTTACTTGTTCTGGCCATGACCTCTGTCAATTCCTTTGATGGCCTAGACATTTTGTATTATGAGAGACAACAAATAATGTGTCCTTAATCTTCTCCATGTCATTCATGACTTCTCAAATATCACTCATGTCCTCTTAAGTTATCCTTTTCCCAGATTAAAGAGTCATAGTCAATGTAGTTCATTCTTTCATGGAGACAGTTTTGCATGTTTGCTCTTCTTTAATACCTTTCCCCACGCTTTTTCTTCTATATACTTTTTGGAAAAGTGAGGGCAGAATAGCACTGTAGGTACATAAATTTACACAGGGATGTGACAGAAACATAAGCATTGCTATGCTGGGTCAGAGAAAGTCCATTTACCCTAATATCCTGTCTTTGAAAGTGGTGAAAAAGGTGATGTTACTGTTCACTGTTTTGCTGTCTATTTCTTTCCTGGTGGATCCAATCATTCTTCGTCTGTATTAAACTCTGAAGTGTCCTCTTCCTATCCACAACCTCACCAAGGTTTGTGTGCCAAAATCCTGTCTGCTTTTTCCAACTGCACTTGCTGATTTAATATCTATCTACAAATCCCATTCAACTCATATCTTTAGCATGACTTGTACCAGTTCATAAAACTTTTTTTTCCACCTGCGCTAGCTGGTCCAACATCTGTCTAGCAATCCTCCTTAACCCATACCTTCAGTGTTATTTCAAACAATTCTTAACATTCAATCTGTTTGTCAACCATTACTGAGCACTGAGCAAATGTCTTCATAGATCTATTTACTGCCTCCTTAAGATTTTATTCCAAGGTGGTATCAGCCTTTCACAGCCCCAGTAGACTATATACTGAGGACTTTATTTCTTTATTACTTTTATTTTTCATTCACCACAGCTGAATTTCTTATGTCATTTTATCACCCAATACCATGAGTTTCTTCTGTATCTCTTTACAATCAGTATTTGTTTTATGATCCTGAGTAACTTAGTCTTGTCAACAAGATGTCACCTTGCTTCCCAGTCTTTTTCCAACTATTTACGAATAATTTGAAGAGTAAGAGCCCTGTTGCAAATCTGCTTAAGCTCCACTGGTGACCTTTCTCCACTGAGAAAATGAAATATTTATTAATATTCTCCATTTCTGATTTTTCAACCACTTAAGTACTACAGAGCCTTTAGGAGAGGCCTTGTTAAAAGCCTTTAGGAAACCCTGATGGATTACATTTTCATCCCCGTTGCTGAGGGCTACCCTCCTTTACAACAGATTTGCACTGCAGCAAGACAACTGCAATGGCCCAGCAGAGACCTTGGAGATAGCTAACAATTAAACAGAATGAATGTTTGGGCATTCCAAATGTGCTCAAGCTTGCAGACCCTGACCCTTTCTTGAACAGCACATAGATGTACCCTACACCAGCCACAAGCTCCATGACTCTTTCACGCGCTAATAGTTTCGACCCTTAACAGGCTTGAGCTCCTCACTCTCCCTCAGCACATTGTATTTCTACGTTGCACTATTATGCTCATGCACGATAACTCTTTCATCAGGGCAGTTTCTACCGATGTGACCAGTGAAGACCTCTGATTTTTTCATTTGCAGTTCCTTGGATACCAGCCACAACACTGAAAGATTCACATTCGCTATCTTCCATTTCAATGCAAGGTGCCTTGAAGGTCAGATCATTTGTATCTACCTAAATATAAATCTGAGCATTAAACTCTACATTTCCAAATAGGAAATTCAAGGCACAGGCACTTAAAATATTTACATTAAATATGCTATGGGTACTATCACAAAGAGGTTGCATTTAGCACAATGTAAATTTGGACAAATTAAAATACTCAGTAATGTAAAACCTATTCACACTATGAGATAAAAAAGCCAATTTCCAAATCTGTTTAAGTTCAGTGCTATTCCAGTTATACAGTGTTAAAGTATATCCTCTTAATTTATTTCCTTTCTGTATCTGTTACTTCTAATATTTACCTTTAACTTTGTTAAAGAAGCTCATTGATTTCTGTTTAGCTTTATAGGTGAGAATTCTGCAACCTTGTGTCTTTGTGCATACTCCACCCAAATGGGGCAGGCTAGCAGGTTGGGCTTGCCAGACAAAAAAAATAAATAAAAACATTAGGATTACCAGTGTCTTTATTGCTTTCTTCTTTCAGTGTTCATAATTTTGGTCAGAAAGCAGCGTCTCCATGTTAAAGTGCACATGCTATTCAGTCTGGCTCTTTCAGCTAATTTTAAAAATCCAGGAAATCCAAGCGTTCATTATTCAAGTATTGCAGAAATTCAAATACTACCTTTACCTAAGAAAAGAAAAGCTATTTTAAATTAGCTTTACAGAAGTAATTTCTGCTTCATTGCTGATATTTATGATATTATGGGATATTGATTAATTTTAAGGATTGCCAGTAAATAAACTAGGGCTTACTTCTCCTGTCTCACTCTACTAGGCGTATTTCCTACCTGTTTATTTCCTATCCAGGAGCAGAAATAGCTCTACTGGAACATATCTTCTAAATGCATACATTCTTTTCCATTACCTAAAAAAAATAATAATGCAATTGCAATAGATATTATCAGTATGATAAATGCTTTTAATAGTGCTCATGGTTTCAAAGGAAATTAATTTCAGAAGGTCCATCAAATTTGCTTCCTATTACTCCAACTCATGTCACTACAGTACTTTGGATGACCTACTGTGCATTTCTATGTTTGAATGTGTTTAGCACTGTTTTCGATGTAGCATGAAGTCTGATTTTTCTCTGGTGCAATATTTGGTCTTTTTAGAATTTTACAGCTTCTTTTTTCATATGTCAGTTTAAGTTACTGCTAAGGAGAAAGACACTGATATTAAAAAAAAAAAAAAAAAGCTGGAAATAGGACAGAACAGCACATAGTGAGATGACTGAAAGTTCTGCAAACAGCTTTGAAAGACCAAAAATGCCTGCTTCCCAATCATGCCAGGGAGAAAGTTCTATTTAATACTCCCTAAATTGCTTTATGAATTCAGAGCAGGAGAAAATATTTTAAGTAATTTCTGTCTTAAAGATCATAGAAAATAACGAATTTTACATAAACCATACAGGCTAATGATGTTTCTCCAGGAGCTGTCATTTATGACAGACACACAGAGAAATCAGGATCAAGCAACAGAAAAAGTGCTACCATGTTAATAGCCCAGAAAAGTGACCAAAAAAAAGCATCCCAGCTATTTATCTCCTAAAATCTATGGATGAATATTTGGCATAAGACCAAGAATACTCAAATGAAAAGTTCATATTCTTTTTCTTTGCATAACCATCAAAAGCAGCAAGATACACTAGCCAGCTCTGGCTTGACAGAGCATCATGGTCATGAACATACAATGTAGGAAAAGCCTTGAATAGTCCAGTCCTCATTCTGGCTCTTTATACGTCAGTGTGTTTCTAAAAAATGTACTCACATTATCCTATGGCTGCTTGAATGAAAACTGGGGAAAAGATAAGGTGGACCTAAAGAAAGTGAAAGCTGTACAACAGATGCTTTTCAAACACCCAGTTAGACAGGTAGATCTAAGGCCTTTTAAGCATAGCTGATCTGTACCAGAATACCTACGACAGTTCTTTGATTGGCCATGAGGTACGTGTCCAGAAGACTTGTATGAGATGCTGTACCAATAGTATGTTAAGAGGACATGAGGAAGAGAATTAAGAAAACATTATTTCCTTCTCACTGTTTCCACCTAGTTCCAAAGCTCTGTTAAGTTTCATCAGTTGGTATATAAAGAATAATTATTTGCCTCTGTTAGGAGCAACAGGTAAACTCAGTTTCCAGAGGGGAATTATGAACCGTCGCTTAAATTGTTATCTCACATTCTCAGCAGAAGAGACAACAGTTGACTGATTCAATATCTCAGCAGGCATTAGACTCAAAGAATTACATGAAGAAAATATACAGAGGACATCTACCCTGAAGTAAATAATTTATGTACTGCAGATAAGAAAAAAAAAAAATTAAAAAAATTGAGACATGAAAGCATTGCCTGGGTCATAACCTCAGATGCTTACTTCATCTGCTAGCTCATTCTCACAGACAGACATTAAAGTTAAGGAACATCTACTAGGAACAGACCAGATATGGCACCATAAAACTGATCTAACTGAATCACTGCAGAGGAAGAAAGTGGGGAGAAATAGATACCACATCCACAGGGTATTCTAATGCTCAAAATTAAGCACTCTCCATGTGGATATTAAGGTGGCAGAAAAAAACTATCATGTCAAGACAATTATTGGTATCTTCTTCCCTCTCCTGCTTTGAGAAAAATGAACATTTAATCAGTGAATTTGTGAAAACCAAATAGGTTGCACAAAAGGGAGGAATATCACTACTTGAATGAATTTCTATGGACTGTTTACCTGAAGACATAAAAGAAAAAAATTAGTCTGTAAGTCTCAGATGAAGTGAAAACTTTCCCTATTTCTTCTTCCCAATGATGGTGCACAACTGGCCCACAGTACAGTTTAAGCACTACTTTTATAATAAGGAAAAGTCCTATAGCAAAGTCCACTTAACTTAGTGGGAATTACTGCAGCAATTTCAGCCACCTCTGGATATGGTACACTGATGCTTAACTGGTAACAGTTTGCTCACTGTGAAATAGAATAATAGAATCATGGAATGGTTTGGCTTGGAAAGGACCTTAAAGATCATCTACTTCCAACTCTCATGCATAGGAAGGGACACCTCCCACTAGACCAGGTTGCTCAAAGCCCCATCCAACCTGGCCTTGAACACTTCCAAGGATGTGGCATCCACAGCTTCTCTAAGCCACCTGTGCCAGGGTCCCACCACCCTCACACTAAAGAATTTCTTCCTAATGTCTAATCTTAATCTACTCTCTTTCAGTTTAAAAACATTCCCCCTTGTCGTTGCCCTTGTAAAACGTCCCTCCCCAGTCTTCCTGTAGCCCCCTTCAGGTACTGTAAAGTTGCTATAAGGTCTCCCTGGAGCCTTCTGTTCCCCAGGCTGAACAACCCCAACTCTCTCAGCCTGTCTGCACAGCAGAGGTGCTCCCGCCCTCTGATCATCTTCATGGACTCCTCTGGACTTGCTCCAGCAGCTCCATGTCCTTCCTGTGTTGGGGGCTGCAGAGCTGGACACAGTACTCCAGGCAGAGAGCCGACTAGAGGGGCAGAATCACGTCTCTTGACCTGCTGGCCATGCTTCTTTTGATGCAGCCCATGATACAGTTGGCCTTCTGGGCTGCAAACACACATTGCTGGCTCATGTTGGGCTTCTCATCAACCAGTACCCCCTAATCCTTTTCCTCAGGGCTGCTCTCAATCCATTCTCCACCCAGCCTGTATTTGTGCTTAGGACTGCCCCGACCTATGTGCAGGACCTTGCACTTAGCCTTGTACTTCATGCTGTTTGCATGAGCCCACCTCTCAAGCTTTTTAAGGTCCCTATGGACCTTGGAGGGGGAGGATGATCTGACATTCACCATAAAGGATAGTTGGATTGAGATTTACAAGCTGTGCTAGGATACTTGGACAAACAACAACAAAAGGATTGCTCAAAGCCTAACCAAGCAGTGGCAAAACCGTTTGAGGGTCCCATGATGCAAAACTGAATTCAATGAGAAGTGCATGGCTAGGACAAAGGGCTGGAACTCCAGTCATGCACAGCAGCTTGTGTGGGTCCTGCATAAATTATCTGTCTCCAGTGTGTGACTTTAATGGTACTGCAACGTTCCAACTTAAGAAATTAAAAATACGCTGTGAGAGACATGAAGGGGGCAGTAGCCTAATCTTAAGGACTTGAATTCCACTTCCTTCCCAATCCTCCATCACATGGCTGGTACCTCTAAAACAGAAATGCTAACAAGTCTAATGTCCCCTGTGCAAGACAAAATTGGTGAGGCTGTCATTGATGGCTAGTGTTGGTAGCAGCCTAGCCTCAGCCATGCAGTGCAGCAGGAAAATGTGTGGTGTATTATTGTTAGTTCCCACCTACACATCAGTTCTGAAACTCCCACTGGTAAGCACGATTCAGGAAGACTGTTCCCCACCAACACTCAAATTACATAAAGGATTTGACTACATCAAAGTGGGAATGGCAACATTTTTCCCCCTTACATCTGAGGTTTAAAGATTTCCACTGAGACAATAGAGTTTTTTGTGGGGTTGTTTTGTTTTGTTTTATTCTTGTTCACATTTGCTGACACCCAGTCACTGACAACCAGTCACGGATGCACAGAGAACCACTTTCTAGAGGCAGTGTCCTGGGGTAGTGGTTCCCCAGTGAGGACAGATGCTCGCTTCGGGTTTGTTTTTGCAAAGCTGGTACACTAGTTTGACGTTGCCAGTAGGCATGTCTTGCAGGGCTGCCTGTAACACCTGCGTCTCCACTGAGATCTGCCTCCTCTTTGCACAAAAGAGGGAGATGGGGGTGGCACAAGCAGCCAAGGTCCAACAGCAGCACAGAGCCACCATTAAGGAGCACAGCTAAGCGCCCAAGTGCATGTTTGGAGGAGGCAGGCACATGCAGTTCAGGGATGTGATGCCCTCATAGTTTACTTTTTCTTTTAAATGACACCATCAAACAGTCAGGCCTTTGTTTTAGAGAGATTCTTCTTGCCATCTGAGAAAGGTTAAGGAAAAGAGAAATCTTCAGCAGAGTACAAGAGAGGAAGCAGAAAGCAAAAAGGACAGGAGCAAAGAGCCAAGGACTTGTTTCTTTGTTCTCACGTATTTTTTCTTTTTGTTGGTTAGTTTGGTTTTTTAAGTATTTCTGCTTATGTTAGGTACACTGACTTGTAACAGGTCACCATTATGCCAGGCATTGTACCTATACATAGTAATAAACTCCCTAGCTTAAAAGCTTACTGCTTAATCAAGCAAGACAGGAAACAGATGGGTTTAAAGCAAATTAGCACCTCCACTCTCCGGAAAGGAATAAGACAACAAGAAATCAAGAGAGTTGACCAGGGTAGAGGTAACTAGGAAAGAAATATAAACCCACTGAATCCCAGTTCTGCATTCTCTCCTCTTGTGATCAGAGCATGGCTTGCACACTGGCTGCTTCCAGAGTACTATTTTTGCTGTCTAGTCATTTTCTTCTACCACCCTGAAAAGGCTGAATTTTTCAGAGGGACTTAATTTTTGTCCGACCTGTTTGTTTCTTTGTGTAACCACCGGTGCATTTAGTAACATATTCTCTTTTAAAGAAACAGTGGCAAATTGTCATCAGTAACAAACTCTAAAAGGCCTCAAGATGGTTGAACTGAGCATGTTTCTGCAAAACAATCAGATATTTTTCAGTGAATAATTCTACTTCCCCTGATGGCAAAAAGGATATTAGGGAACTGAGGAAGGTTAGACAGAGATTCAGGTAACACTCAGCCTCTATGTTGGTTCACAATGATAAACAGCACCCACGCAGACCCAAAATCAAACAGTAGTTTTGCAATACAACATGCAGCTGAACACTGCTTTTTCTTCCTGTTTTGCTACTGATTGTCTCTCTGTTGCTCTGTTAGGGAATGAGAATGCTCTCACTGCTTTTATCTGCAGGATGCTGTTTCCTACTATACCATCAAGGAGCTGACATATAGAGGTGATGCCTGGAAATCTAAAAATAGGCACAAATAATCACAGTGGGTCAAGAAAAGATTCGTCTTCTTGCTAAGTATCCCAGTTCTAAGCAGATGTTGAGCAACAGACTATATAAACAGTAAAATATTATGATCTTTTTCCTAGTACATCCTTACAGCTTCCAGCAATCAATACTTTATGATCTTTTCTGAGTAAAGACTTCAAAAAACTGCATTGAATACCATCACACAGAATCACAGAATCAGAGAATCTTAGGGGTTGGAAGGGACCCTGAAAGATCATCTAGTCCAACCCCCCTGCCAGGCAGGATCACCTAGAGCACATCACACAGGAACTTCTCCAGGCGGGTTTTGAATGTCTCCAGTGAAGGAGACTCCACAACCTCTCTAGGCAGCCTGTTCCAGTGCTCTGTCACTCTCACAGTAAATAAGTTTTTTCTGATGTTTACGTGGAACCTCCTACGCTCCAGTTTGCACCCATTGCCCCTTGTCCTATTGCTGGACGTCACTGAAAAAAGCCTGGCTCCATCATCCTGACACTCACCCTTAACATATTATAAACATTTATGAGGTCGCCCCTCAGTCTCCTCTCCTCCAAGCTAAAAGAGACCCAGGTCCCTCAGCCTTTCCTCATAAGGGAGATGTTCCACTCCCTTAATCGTCTTTGTGGCTCTGCACTGGATTCTTTCCAGTAGTTCCCTGTCCTTCTTGAACTGAGGGGCCCAGAACTGGACACAATATTCCAGATGTGGCCTCACCAAGGCAGAAAAGAGGGGGAGGAGAACCTCTCTTGACCTACTAACCACACCTTTCTAATGCAACCCAGAATGCCATTGGCCTTCTTGGCCACAAGGGCACATTGCTGGCCCATGGTCATCCTCCTGTCCACCAGGACCTCCTGGTCCCTTTCTCCTACACTGTTCTCCAGCAGGTCAGCCCCCAACCTGTACTGGTACATGGGGTTGTTCTTCCCCAGATGCAAAACTCTACACTTGCCCTTGTTGAATTTCATCAAGTTTCTCTCCGCCCAACTCTCCAGCCTGTCTAGGTCTTGCTGAATGCCAGCACAGCCTTCTGGTGTGTCAGCCACTCCTCCCAGTTTAGTGTCATCAGCAAACTTGCCAAGGGCACACTCTGCTCTCTCATCTGGGTCGTTGATGAAAATATTGAACAGTACTGGTCCCAGCACCGATCCCTGAGGGACTCCACTAGTCACAGACCTCCAACTAGATTCTGTCCCATTGACCACAACTCTCTGACTTCTTCCTTTCAACCAGTTCATGATCCACCTCACTATCTGATCATCAAGACCACACCTCCTCAATTTATCTACGAGGATGCTGTGGGAGACAGTGTCAAATGCTTTACTGAAATCAAGATAAACCACATCTACCACCCTACCATCATCTATCCACCTAAGAACTTCCTCATAGAAGGCTATAAGGTTGGTCAAACATGACTTCCCCCTGGTAAAACCTTGTTGACTGCTCTTAATGACCCCCCTCAACCTTGATATGCCTAGAGATAGTGCCAAGAATAAGTTGTTCCATCACTTCTCCAGGAATGGAGGTGAGGCTGACCAGCCTATAGTTACCCGGGTCCTCCTTCTTGCCCTTTTTGTAGACTGGTGTGACATTTGCTATCCTCCAGTCCTCAGGCACCTCTCCTGTCGCCCACGATTTATCAAAGATGATGGAGAGTAGCCTAGCAATGACCTCCACCAGTTCCCTCAGCACCCACGGGTGCATTCCATCTGGACCCATCGATTTATGGATGGCCAGATTGTTTAACTGATCCCTAACCCAATCCTCATCTACCAAAGCAAACTCCTCCTTCATGCTGACTTCTTCTGGGGCTTTAGGGATCTGGTGCTCCTGGGGACAGTCTGCAGCAGTAAAAACAGAGGCAAAGAAGGCGTTCAGTACTTCTGCCTTCTTTATATCCTCTGTCACCAGGGCACCCACCTCATTCAGCAGTGGGCCTATATTGCCTCTAGTGTTAGTTCTATCTGCAATGAAGATCAGTTGATCTATGCTTCAGGACTATGCTCACTCCGCTTCTGAACTGTTCATTTTTTGGCTTCTGCAACATTCTGTGACAATAATACCACAATTGAATGATGTCCTGTGTGCAAAAATGTCTTTTAGATTCTTATGATCTCACTGCCCTATCATTTTATTGTGTCCCAATTTTCTACAGTATGAGAAACAGTGCAGAATAGCCCAAGAAAGCACACAGAACATAAAAACTTAGAATCATTTTGGTTGGAAAAGACCTTTAAGATCATCAAGTCCAAACATTAACCAAACTCAAATATGACAATGAATTTGTATTCTGTATGTAAATACTTTTTTGTGTGTTTAAACTGAGTTTGAAGAAGCAGCAAAGATTTTAGCTACCACTCCTTCATAAATGTATGAAGATGAGATTAATTTATGTATAAAAAAGATTTATAAGCTGTTGATTAGGAAGTTCAAATTCACTACTCTTCCATTTAAAGCTATCAAACACAAGGGTTTCTATGAAGATTCTTCTGCAAAAGAACATACAAGCTGTTTGTGAAGCCCACATCAGTGGGTCTGATAGGGTGGACTCAACACTACAGGCTTTCAGAATACTCATATATTATTTCCAGCTAAGAAATCCCACACAGGATTACAGCAGTGTTCCTTGAACTCCTCCCTCTCCCTTTTAGCACGTACCCCTAAGAAATATCTGAGAACACATCACAGATGACCTCAGCTTTTTTATGGTAAACAAGAAGAACAAAAGTCCCTGAAGAACCTTAGTCCCTAACACTATGAAGTGTACTCAATTGAAGCTACACATAGAAACAAGGAGGAAGCCAATGCTGTTCAGTCAGTAGATTATAAAGCATCCAAAAGGGAATGCATCTTAACTGTGCCTACATTATAGATGTTAGAGTTCAGGTTTCTTAGATTTTTACAGTATGAAAAGATACTGGCAGTCATACACTCATTACTATTCTAGAATATCCCCAGGAGACAATATTGATTTAGGTAGAAAACTGTTTCTGAGGATAGCCTCATGGGAGATTCAGTACATCTCCTCCTGAGCTTCCCAAGGGGACAGCAGTCAGACAACCTCACCAGCATCCTTCAGTACAACACAAACAACATAATGCAGGACATTCACTCGTGACAAGCAGACAGCCACTGTCAGTGTCCCACTAGGCTGTCACAGGAACTAAAGGCTTCAGATACAGGGATGTTAGCATTCCAGTCACTGAATCTGTGGTACATATAAAACTCATCTTTTCCATGCATATATTCATACGTATACTACTCAGTAGCAGAAGGAAACCCTTTCTAAGGCTTGCTTTCACCCAACTTGCAGCACACAAACCCAAGTCCTATCTCTAAGCCACAGGCCTGAGGCCCCTCTATTTATAGACACCCTAGGCTGAAGTAAAAGCACAGTATGCCAACTCAACTTAATAAAACCAATACCATAGATGGCTTTCTTCAGCTTATTATCCATATCCAGTTCACTGAGCCTCTGGTATTTAATTAATGCATTTAGTATAAATGCAGCATCTAAATACTTTAAGTTGCCAATCCTTCTGACCTCGCATGTAAAGTGAAAAGAACTCCAGAAACTCAAGTTCTGTAACCCTAAGTTTCACTTTTATTATATCAACTGCCTCAAATAATCAAAACTACTAGAGAAATCATACATATATAAAGAGTTATAGATATATCCTGAAATCTGCATTTTGTTTAGCAAAATGGATTTTTGCATTTAATTTTGGTGCTTTTTTGAGTCTCACTTGAATAAGCATTTCTGCTTACAGCTCTCCTAAAAATCAACCACATTTTCTGGAGAACTGAAACAAAAAATGAAACAAAAAATGGTTTTTTGGTCCTAAGGATGCTTTCATTGTGAATTCAGTCAAATCTGATGGCTATATCTGTGAGCTTGAGAAAGGATTGGGACTCTTGCAATGAACAATACTCCTCTCATTTACTCCTAATGTCTGAATTGTGTTTCTGGCTGAAGTCCCAGCCTGAGACACTGGTGCGCATAGCTAGTGCTAATAAATTGTCATTTCACTTGTCATCCCATTCTTGCAGGGAAAGGAAGGCAGAGGATGCAAATTTGCAACATTCTACCCAAGGAGAAAAGGAAATAAGGTGCCTTTTCCTAATCCAGATATTCCTTTTTCCCTCAAACCTACTACTTGCAGAAACAAAAAAAGAAGCTGTGAGGGTGTTCACATACTGCTGGCATAGATACAGGTTTGAAGAGGTGAATTGCCAGTTCTGGGGCAAGAATAACCAGGAATTCCAATATCTGGAAAAAATGCCATGCTGACTCCACTTCTTCTGCCATAGAATTCCATTTAAACACTATATTTTAGAGCTAAAAAGAAAAATGTTTCCATTAGTTTTGCTACATGGAGACTCTGTAAGTAATGCCCCATTAGCCTTACATAGCTTACATCTGCTTTTACTTAAATATGCAAAAGATCACAACCCATGCCCCTGATGTATCTTTTCTGCTCCTCACACTTACGATTTTCAGCATTCATTCCTCTTGAGTGTGGGATGTTCAGAAGGAAAGTCAGACAGGCCCAGTATTTTGCCTGCTGCCCAGTGCTCTAAGAACAACTCAGGGTTGCAGAGAAGCTGCAGTCATCACAAAGTCTGTATGTTTGTATGGCACCAGACCAATTACTGGGGACTAATGAAGAGAGAGAAGATGATGATTATGATGGTGATGATAAGGAAACCAAAACCAATAGTAGTAAATAATAACAACAATAATAGTAATAATCTATAGCACTTTTTTTCAAACCTGTCTTTCAACAGTAGATGAAGATAGGTCCAATCATTCTTCATTCATGAGCTGAGCTATGAGGTGGTGAACGGACACTAATGAATAGGATAGAGAAATGGCTGCAGAATGCACCCTTTGTCCTCACATTTCCCAGCTACTCTGGCTGCATCTGTTTTGCTCTATCCAGCTTCACTGGTAAGACTTCCTGGGAACCCTGACAGCAACTTAAGTTACATTTCTCCCATAACCCCAGGGAGGGCAAAGCAGCTCCACCACCTGCTCTCCCTGGAGGGGAATCTCTGTTGGGATGCTGGATCCAGACTGACGCAGAGAGACGTGATTACACTCCCAGCACCACCTTGAATTAATAGTTTCTTTTGCCTTTTGCCTGAGTGATTATCTGACTGTTCAAAGAAGAAAGCAAGGATATTTTGAAACGAAATAATTTCACAGGTCTTTCTTACAGAAAGTATTGCCCTCTTCATGCGGAATTTCCTCTTTAAAGTGAAGAAGAATGAAATATTTTTATAAAGGGCAATACCTGAGAACTATCTTGAGCATGATTTAGGTACACAGTGGCCATATACACACAGGTTTAACAAATCCCTTAGCATAATAATTTACCCTGAGTCATTCTGCTATCACACTAATTATTTCCCCTCTTATTAGGAGGTATACCCCTAGCAAGCACTCTGACCAGTAAGGTGCACATCTGGATACCTTCATAAATATTAAGGTTGACGGATGTAGCCATCAGAATTTCTACTCTTTTTTTTACATGAAGAGTCTGAAAAAAGACAGACTTTATAGATTCTGCTTTTCTTCAGCTGCCAGCCATCAGCTACTGACTTCATAGACACAACTAATTGAAGTCACCACACTGTCACAGCCCTTATCTTTTCATGAGTGAAGAAAACTACGCATGAGGTAAGAGCTAGTGCTAGGCTAAGAACAGGGTGAGTACAGCAGTCACAATACAGTCAGTACAGAGACAATAGTTCATTACAAATCCCAATATAGTACACAATCAATATTTCCACTGAGATTCACCCCAGTTCAGCAAAGCACCCGATTCAGTTAACTATGCATCAGGAAAGTCTGGCAAGTGTGCTGAACCAGGCATTGCTTGTAACCTTAGCAGAGCAGCTGATTTCAGTGACACTACCTTTGACAGCACTTTCTTTCAAAAAGGCAAAAAAAAAAAAAGTATCCCTACTTATCAGACACCAAATAGAAAGCACAGTCAGATGAAATCTGAGGAGGATGATGCTTCTTATGAGACCCACAGGCTACTGTTCTGTCACTTGTTACGCCACCACAAAGAGGACGTAAAAACATTTTGCTGAGCAGGAACAGATAAAGCTGTGTTTAACTCTATCCATCAGCCAGGTCTCAAATGGATCTTCTCATTCCCCAGCCTGATTCCTTCCAAACTCTAGGTAAGGAGCTCCCAAATTACAGGGCAACTGTGAGTTACCCATTTTGTTTGGTTGGTTTGTTTGGTGTTTGTTTTCACTGAGAAGCATTATTCGTCAACTGCAGAAGTCTCTGGAAAAAGGTTATTAACGTAACAAGTCCCCCCTTTTGTCCCAACAAATTCTTTCCTGTTCTTGTGATGAATAGCTAGGCCTACAGGAAATACTGTAATCTAATTCCTACTTGTTGTTAGAAATTTAAAAAGCACCATACTAAGGTCATTTAAAAGAGAGTTTGAAGATTGTTTTATTTTCTGAAGAATCAAAATAATCCTCAAAGGCAGATGGAATTCAATAACGCCATAAGAAGTCATTAATTGTAGAACAATTTCATTAAAACCTTGTTTGCCGCAAGGTTAACCACTAAGAAATATATTCTATCCAGTGAATTACATTATAATATACTTACTTAGTGAATATATTAAGTCACTTTTCAGTTGTGAGTTTTACATTGCAAGTCTTCCCTACTTCAGTTAAACAGTACTTCATTAAAAACACTAAGAGGTTAAAGATTTAGAGAATGAAAATTATACACCTCACAAAGCAAACAATTAATGTTTAATAAGAAGCACTTCCTTTTGGATGAAACATTTTTAATACCTGAAGAAATAATTGATGTTGGCAGAAGTTTGATATCAGTAGACCTCTAGTGGCTATTACAGTAATTGATGATTACATTGTTTTTTAAATATTCTCCTCAGAAAACAAAACGGGAAAAAAACATAGGAGCAAAACTGCAGAAAAATGTTTTTAGAGTACCAAAAACATAAAAAAATTTCTTCTTTCACAACTGTTATCTGAAAAATATTTAGAGGCCTGGTTCTCACTGTTTTTAATAAAATCAAATAACTAAATACCTTTACAAATCTAGACATCAAAACCGAAATCTGAGTCAGCAGTGGATGTTTTAAAATTTCCTGAGATTGACTCAAAAAATGACCTGAGGGTCCTGTTCACAGGTTGAATCTGAAAATGGATGGGAAAGCCCTGCCTCACTCTCCAGCCAGGGCATGTCCCCCACCCTGCCCAGCACCATCTCCCCTCTGCTCAACACCAGGAAGGACCTCAGCCCTGCAAGTGGGAAGTGGGCTGCA
Organism: Hemiprocne comata; assembly: GCA_020745705.1. NCBI lineage: Eukaryota > Metazoa > Chordata > Aves > Apodiformes > Apodidae > Hemiprocne > Hemiprocne comata. The sequence goes on from CM036587.1 coordinate 119,343,189, forward strand.
GAGGGCTTGGGACAGACCCCAGCTGCAGAACAGGAGAACACTGTCATCTGGTGTAATTAGCCATGACTCCAATTTAGCCATACCTAGAGTCAGCCACTGTTGGTATTTTGTAAAATATCAGTTTTAATGATTCTTGATTCTATTTTGGCTAAACTGTCACATTTCAGTGCCTCTCAGCAGGTGTAAAACAGACAGGATTCCCTGCAATGACTTAGTAAAGGGGTCAGTAAAGGGCAGGCCTTGATGACCTTTGAAAAATCATGCTTAATGCAATATCAAAGACATGGATTTCATACCTGAATATGGGACACTCAACCCTAGAAGTTTAAGCCTTTGCTCATTTCATTTCCTTATTTAGAGTTTTTGTCATCATGTGACATCTCACTACATTATCTGGTATGTGGTTCAGGGGCTTGGGTATGCATTTAAAAATTTTATCTTTCCCAGACTTCTCAAAATGAAAGGATCAAACTTTCAACGAAATGCAGAAAGACAGAGAATAAGAGGAAAATCTGTAGGAACATACCTGAATGTTGGCCATCTTACTCTTACCATACAACTAGTTAAAAGGCTTTGGTGAAATTTAGGCCTAACAGACACTTAATGGCTTTTTCAGATGGTATTAACTACCTTTTTCTCTCAGGGAATCCAAGTGCAATCAAGGGGTTTTATCTCCTAAGGAGAAGCACTTGGAATCTTTCAGTATTAGTATGAAAATTAATAACCTCATTGCCAGAGGGCCAACTATTTGCCCTTTTAAGAGGCTCAATTTTGGTTATTTGCACATACTATTGCTTTATGTATGTTTTAGATTCAGAGTAGATCTTGTTTTGTCTTCCTCACAGTGTTGCATCTTCACAAAACTACTAGATCAAAATAACTCTGCTAAGTCAAAATTGTTCAACAGATTTTTGGTGTAACTTCCTTCATATGCTGCTGAAAAAATGATTAATCACACATACATTCTGAAAAGTCAATTCTTATTTAAAGGACAATCACGTGCACCTGTGCATGAAATCTGCTGCCTTCGGATGGAACTTTGTGCCAAGGTGACTTTCAGAACCTAAAATGGTCACAAAAATGTAATTCTGCACCACCTGTGTAGGTTTAGGATCTAAACAGTATCTAGAAAATATCTTCCATACATAACTGTCCTGGTTTGAGCCAGGACGAAGCCAACTTTCGTCTTCCTGATTTTTTTTCTTCAGTAAGCTCTCTTTTAACTAGCAGCAAGTGTTCCAGCTAGTGGACTGATAATGCTGGAATGTTTAAGTTGCTGCTGAGACGCCAAGGTCACTTTGCTCTACCTGTTGAATCTGCGGCCTCAGATGCTAGAGGAGCAGAAGAGTATCTATAACACTCCTGTAGGGAGGAGTGGACTAGACGGACAGCAAAATAACCAAAGCATTCCATTCCATACATCTACATGAGCTCGGTGTAAGGTCAGGGATCCCGGAAGTCAACTTCCTTCCTGCTGCTTCTTCCCTTCTCTTCCATTCATGGCCGGCATCCAGGGAGGACTCAGTCTATCCATCACCATTGATCCCTTGGCCCGTGCATTCCTGACCTTCATAACTCTCCCCTCAGCTCCTGTCTGCTCTGCTGCTCTCTCCAGCAGCGCTCCGGGACATTTCAGGGCTGCTCACAGCTCAGGAGAGTGCCAGGGGAGCTGCTGGGGATGGGGGGGAGGCAATAGAGTTTTGCACATTCCTGAACATACTTGTATATATTGTACATATTTTCTTTCATCATTAGTGTTTAATTAAAGCTGTCTAGTTTAGTTTTCAATCCAGAAAGTCTCTCTCCTATTTTTCTCTCTCCTTCCCTACCTGGGTGGGAGGGGGAGGGGATTGAGAACATTATTGTCACTGGTTTAATTGCTGATCCTGAGTCAAATCGAGGCAATAACCTTGCACATATATGTTTACATAAAGACAGAAAACACAACACTCTCAAAAGATAGAACCTTTCCCATGCCATGGGATTTTAAAAAATAATCAGAAGGCCTACATAATCAAAGACAGATCATTTGAATGAAAGAAACACTGTGGAAAATTAGTCCAAAGAGATCTGAGCACACACAGGGAAGGACAGTGATGTAGAACGTGTGCCTCTCCCTCCAGTAAGAATTTCCAGCACACACTCATTGAAGCTGTTCTTGACTGATGATGGCAGGCTGAGCAGATTGAAAAGAAAGAGTTTAAAATATTTGTAGCTAGGCATTCATACTTTCAAAGAGCTCAGCAGATGATCTCTTGGCAGTCTATGTCCAATAGTTGTCTATTCAGATAGGACAACAGCTGTTCATTATCGAATCCTCTCTTTGCCTAAGGGTGTTGCCAAACTTGTTAATGAGAAGTTTGGCTGAGCAACCTGGATAACACTGGAAGGGATATTACTCTGCAAAAACTTTGTGCTATGTGCCAGCAGAGATAACCTGCCATCGCAAGGTTGGTTGAGCAATATAAGGAAAAGCAGTATGTATTTTTTTAATAAATAAAAAGAGCCCAGGTGATTTGCCCTTTTTTTTTTTTACAAGGATTTGCTGCATTGCTGAGCAAACAGCTACAAATTGGAAATGAAAAAGTATGTTAGTTCCCAGTATTTAACACTTCTCAGGATCTGAGCATACCATGGAAATGCACTATTATTCTTTAATCTCTATTAAAGCAGTATTTTACTTTCTCCTCTGAACCCAGGAAGTATACTTTGTGTAAATGAGATGAGCTTACAGCTCAGATATTTCTTGACACATCCTGCCAAGACAAATGTTCATCCAAACAGCTAAAATTCCTCTTCCTTACCCCACTTCTCTGAAGCTTCCTCAGAGCCAGAAGCTGGGGTGAGCCAGCCCTTCTGGACAACCTTTGGCCCTTCCTGTAGGCTCCCAGTTATGGTCTCTTTGGAAACAGAGCAGTAGAAAGCTGCACAATAGGGAGAAGCTTAATTTAACCAAGCTTCTCTCACTGCAGCTAAGCATGTAAGTGCCTCTACCTTACCGTGAAGTCAATATGGAATGGTAAACTCTATAGAAATGAAGTAAGTTTGCACACCCTTCTCTAGTGTTTGAATTTGTCCTGAAATGGAACAAGGAAGAGTCAGAGTGTCAGCAGGTAATAACGAACAGTTGAAAGTTCAAGCCATTTTCAGGCCTCAGCTGACCCTGAAGGGACTACAGCCCAAGGCAGACCCTGCAGCAGACTGAAGATCTGGAATCAGAGCAACCAGTGAACTATCTACTACTGACTGCTACCAAAATCCTCTGTGTTGCCAACTTCACTGATATTCTCAACTATATAAAGCTTGTCTGGGCTAAAGACCTGGATGAGCAATCTATGAGACTCCAACACTACCTAACAAAGACCCAGAACCTGAGTTCAAACTTAAGACATCACAGACATCTATGTTTTTTAAATGACAACTTTAAAGGGTTCATTGATGACCATATTTAAAGCAAAGAACTAAGGAACTCACTGGCATTTTGTACTTTTGCCAAAGCTTGCCTGCATAGGATCTATAAAGTTATATGGAGAAATAGGTCATAATCCAAAAATCCTAAATCAAGGCCTCAGCCCTACCTTGAAAACATTAGCGTCTCACAGCTTCCCTACCACTTGTTATGTAATTGTGTCAAGCAGCAAGCAGAGCTCTTACCAGAGAAAAAGATTCTGGTCTATCTTCATGGCTATCCTCTCCTTTCCTGTACAAATATGTCACCAAAAAAGCTCATCACATTTCAGGGTAAGCTGTAGCAGAGAGAAAGAAAAGGATTCTACTTTGGATACCTTTGGCCAATCTGTATGCTCTACCCATTCTCATATCTGGCATGTTTAGGGAATCTAATCTAGAGTAGTAAAGATTATCTCACAGGATGTAGGTGGATCTAAAAATACCGTCCAGATTTCTGGCTTAGTGTAAAAGCTGCTCCTCTATAATATCAATTGAGTGAATTGGTTGAAAGAAAAAAGATTCTATATATAGTCAGTGCTGAATCAGTGTGAACATCCAATAAAAAAAAACAAATACAAATAATTTCCAATGTTCAGGGCCAAAAAACATCCCTTCCTTCCAAAAGCTGGTCAAATTTCATTGAAGAGTAGTGCAGATTTAACTTAAGGTGGAATTTTTACCACTAACTAGAGTTTGTAGCTGTGAAAAAACCTCCACCACCTCTGCTCACTCTCACAGGAGGAATAGCACAGTAATGTTCTCCCTCTTCTTTACCCATTGACCAGAGTGCCTGGACACATTACTTACAGCCGTCAATAAATTCCAGCATCACTAAATTGGAACTCAATTTATTAACCCATATCTTCTAGACTATTTTGTTTTCTTTATTTCACAGTCTGCAAGTTACGCCCTGGTCTTCAGTCACATTGCTGGCAATTTCTGATACCTCCAGCTTCTAAATAATATATATTGCTGTGACTCAAGGCAATAGACATTCTTCTTCTGTCAAAGACCCATCCTTGCCTCATTTCCCCAGCTCCATTGGCCTTCTTATTTAACTAGGGAGATGGGAGAGTAACCATTCTGAGCTTTGCTATCCCTGCTAATAGCTCTAAATATTCTGGATTAATGATGCTCTGAGTCATTGGAAATGACTGTCACTCTTGTTATGGGTACATTTAACAAAGATGGTAATATTCCCCCAAATGTTCCCAATTGAAATTGCTTCCTTTAGTATTACTACATAGAACAATGAAACTACTGAATCAGGCCTTCAAGTTAAATGCACAGGCAAACACCCTCAGATTGCTTTGAAGAGATATTCCACCTGCAGAGGGTAGGTGGAAGAGGTGACAGTGTCTCTTCTGGAATCCAGACAACTTAATACGCCACTTACGCCATGTTACTGACTCACTGGTATTCCAGAACAGATTTTATTGTATTGAAACCAGGCAGGTGGTTATCACCAAGATCTATGTGGTTACTTCACCATTTGAAGATGAGAATGGATAGAGAGTGGACATCAGCAGGTTTTCTTTGTTACCACTGGACTTTGGAGTTATAAATTGTGCCTGACAATTAAGGTTGTATTTTTCATACAGAGATGCACTGACAACTATCACAGAAATCAATATTGCAGACAGAAAATAATAGCTGTTTTTAAACAAGGTCAGACCCTCATTTGCTATAAAACAGTCTAGGCCCACTGAGAATATGATGCAAGACATCTAAATTTGCCTGCACTGACATTTTCCTTTCACACATTGGCAAGTAATGCTCTTTTAAACCTCTTATTTGTGGAGTGACTACAAGAGATTTTGCAAACTTTCACTAAGAGCAGCACTTTCAAAGGTACAAATGGCAGAAGAGCTTGCTCTCTCCTGCTACCTCTCTGCAGGAGTTAGAGGTCTACCTACCATTTATGCCTCTGCCAAGCCCCTCTTTTCATGGCTTCCAGACAGTTCTTTGGAAAACTGCTTTTGCTTGCTTCTAAAACTGCCTTTCTCTCCTCATACTCAGAATCCAAGCTAGAAGCATCCAAGCAGCATGAAGACTTTATCTGCTCTATTTCAGTCTTCTCATGGAAGTGCGTGCCTTTCAACCACCAGCACCCCTCCCTTCACTACCATTCTTCTTTGACAAGGCATAGTTTCAGCTGACAAATAACCAAATACGAAATATTGAGGAGAATTATTTCAGACTTCCTTAGACTGAGAACTAAATATCACTATGAAAACTATTTCTGTCCTGCCAAAACCCACACTTTAGAGAAAAAAAAAGGCTCAGCATTCTTCTTCAATAACTACATGAACCCGTGGAAAAAAATTGTTCCTTATCACCTTGACATCAATGCACAAAGCTTTTCACTCCACAATCCATTTCTTTCTCCAGCTATCTTGATGTTTAGATGATAGCAGAAAAAAAAAGCCTTTTAACAATGAAGGCACAAATGAAAGGTGGTAGGAGGAAGGAAGTGCCTCCTGATCATCTTACAGTAACAAGAACATCCAGCTTTATATTATTCAACCCGCTCTTCAATTTTGGGATCCTTCAAGATGCTATGTCACTGACTGACCAAACAGCCATGGCAGCAAAACTAAATAATCTTTTAATGAGCCAGAAATCTCCTTTCTTTTTTTGATACAGGCCTTATAAGCTGAAGTATGAGTTCTCACTTTGATTACTGCAATTACAGAATCATAGAGTGGTTTGGGTTGGAAGGGACCTTAAAGATCATCTAGTTCCAATCCTTTTGTCATGGGCAAGGACACCTCCCACTAGATCAGGTTGCTCAAAGCCCCAGCCAGCCTGGCCTTGAACACTAACAGGGAGGCGGCATCCACAACTTCTCTGGGAAACCTGCTCCACTGTCTCACCAACTGCATAATGAAAAACGTTTTCTTTATGTCCAGTCAAAAACCTCCCCTCTTTCAGTTTAAAACTGCTGCCCCTTTTCCTGTCACTACAGTCCCTCTCCACCTTTCCTGTAAGTCTCTTTTATATATTGAAAGGCTGCATGAAGATCTCCCCAGGGCCGTTTCCTGTCCACATTGAACAACCCCAACTCTATCAGCCTTTCTCATAGTAGAGGTGCTCCAGCCCTCTGGCCATTTTCATGGCCCTCCTCTGGACCTTGTCAAAATCCATGTGGTTTTCCACAGGCCCACCTCCCAAGCTTGTCAAGGTCTCTCTGGATGGCATGCCTTCCCTCTAATGAATCAACTGCACCACTCAGCTTGATGTCCTCTGAAAACTTGCTGAGGATGCACTCAATCCCACTATGTTGCTGCTGAAAATATTAAACAGTATTGGTCCCAGTATGGATCCTTGAGAGACACTACTCATTACTGGTTTCTACCTGGACATTGAGCCATCAACTGTAACTCACTGGATACAGCCAATCTTTATACTTAAGAATTAAATCATCTCAATATGAGCCCCCAGGAGAGCATTTACTCACCAATACCAATTGTCAAGTCCACACCAGTTGTATGTTCTTCACTCAGTCTTTGACCTGACCCGCAAAGCACCACTAAAAATGGCTCTGAGAGGAAGCACCTAAGATGGGCGCTGTCCTGTATCATTTCTTTGAAGAATGGAAAGAGCTTCACTATGGGTTTCGTACACATATATCTGGAATCTGCTTCTACAAGAGACAGCCATCCAAATTTATTTTTATGTTGCTTCCCTGGAAGAAGAATGTGCTGCTGAGTTGTTGTAGCTACTGCTGCCCCTCAGATACAACTTGTAATATTCTGATGGGAGCTACAGACACCGACATCCTGCTGTTGTTCATATTGAACAGGGAAACACAAGCTGACTCAGATGGCACACACCTTGTGATTTGTTTGAAACACATTCAAACAAAACCTTTTCCACCCACACTAAAACAAGAGAGCAAGAGGTACAAACTCTTTTTTTGCCTCAGAGCTTCAAAAGGTATTGGAATATATACAGCACTGGTTGGATTTAGACTTCATGGAATTGCCTCTTTAGAAATTCCAGCCCATGGTATTTCTGAACTCTCCGAGATGGTCTCTAATTAGTGCATAGGGAAATGTATCATCTGCTTAATGACAGATTCCCATGCCATAAAGCTCTACCTCTCTTCAGTGATTATTAGGCTTTACTTAGAAATAAATTACTATAAAGAGATTTATATGTGATACAAGAAATACAGATTTATAAATATGGTTATAAAACATAAAAATAGAAAACCTATTCATAGTAATAGATACTTCTGTGTACACTTGAATTAGCTTTGTGCTTGTTCCATATGGTTTAATGAAATATACAACAGGGCCAACATACAACTCAATGCTAACTTTATTTTTAATAAATGTTGCTGGAAAAATAACCTTGTCAAGCTGGCAAACTCAATCTCTGCTACTGCCTAAGCAGCCTTCCTAGCCCTCTACTCTCTAGATTTTTCCTCAGAACTGATTTCTGTTCACATCTCTGTGTAAAGCTAGGGAGAAGCAAGTGGTAAGGCATCCACCATAGACTCAAAAGGCAGAGTAAGTAATATTTTCCTGCCTTGAAAGGTGCTGAAAGGGACAGTTTTCACCCTGAGCAGAAATAATGGAGGAGTCAGAAGAGTTCTTTTCATTTTTTTCATTTGGGTTCAAAGTGTAGCTAATTGCAGTATTTCCAAGAGGTAGGCAGACAGTGTGGGAGACTAAATTTCTTCCTGACCCACAAAACAGGAATATCTTTAAAGAAACTCATAATTATCCAGAAAAATTAATTCTGCTGGGCAGGAACACTTCTAAAATCAAATAGCTATTTCCATTCTATCTGTATCCAAAGAATAAAAAAAAACAGTGATATTGGTGCTGCTAACACCTGTTCTCTCCATCACAGATGTGCACCTGATGTTCAGTTCAGTTTGGGATCTTACTAGTCAGTTTGTTCACACTCAGGTGACAGAAGGTTCCACAGCCTACTTCAGCTAAGAAGCAATGGGCTTCTGTTCTATTACAGAATGCTGTTTGGTGGGCCACATGCCACAGCTGGGACACCCCTGTTGTCCTCGTCCCTGAAGCCATATCACAACATCCTCTTCTACTCGACAAGCATCTGTAAAAAGAGCAGATGCCCTAGAAGGCACCAAAGCCATCCAAAAAAAAAAAAAAAAAAAAAAAAAAAAAAAAAGCCATAGGTTGAACAGAACTGCCCCACAGACTACCAACTGGACTACTCAAAACCAGGAGCTAAAAGAAATAGAAAAGACTAATATACTACCACTACCCACTGAAGTAAATAATCCATGAAGCTCTTCTGAAAAGAACTTCTTCTTCTGCATAGCCATGGTGGTGTTGAAGCAAGAGGCTAGAAGACTGGGAGTGTATGCAGTTTCCTAGGGGCTGAAGAATTATTTCTGAGAAAAAGCTACCTCTAAGCAAGCTTCTATTGAAATCAATGCTTTGCAATACCAACAGAGAGAATTAAGTTCAAGAATCACCACGGAACCCTCTTTCTTAAATTACTGTGATGAACTTGGCTAGGCTGTCATCTTACTCTTCAAAATCCACCCGTAACACGTGCCTTTTAATGTTGTCACCATCACTTCCCCATCTCCTTGAGTAAGCAATCATTTCAGGCCCTTTTTTTCCAGGGAGTGAATGGAAGCACACTGTCGAGTAGCTGATTCAGAGAACAGAAAAATATTTGTCCTCACTAACAGGCTTTACAACATCCGTGCTTTTAATTAAAATAGGGCATATTTGCAGGAGATGTAACAATATGTACAACTGCAAGTCTGTGACTACAGATGTACTGGAATAACCAGGGATTACAGTCAGATCCAGGAATCTAAGATGCAGAGTTCCTAGAGAGCACACATAACACAGAACTGCACACATAGCACAGAATTGCAGAAATGTAGCAGAAAGAAAGGTACATACAGGAAGACAGACAAGAGTTTGGCTAACTCGTTGAATTAAAGCTTGTCATCTCCACATAAACTGCACTGATGGCTTAATTACAGAACCAGTAGCAACTGCAGCATTCACATTAACTACTTAACTGCCCAGAACTTATTACGAAAACAAATAGGATTAAACCTTATCTCTGCTAGAGTTTGTAGAACTTCTTATCCTTGATTTTAGCAAGGTTTTAATTGCACCCATGTATTTTGGACATAGAAGCACAGAATCATTTAGGTTGGAAAATACCCTGAGGACATGATCACACTGGATACAACTTCCAAAAGCCAAGTCAGTAAAATTCAAAGTTCTTTGAAACCTTTGATAAAACTATGGTCCTTGGACAGTTAACTAAGAGGTTTATTTTTTAAAACTTACCAATTGCTTTTAGACAGACAGAAATTCTAGCTTTCTTCTTTAAAGATGTACACAGACCTATAAACTACCAAAGATTATATATTGATCTTCATATACATACAAGGAGTCCTCTTAAAAGTGATCTGACAGCACTGGTTGCTGCCATTTACTTTCTTCCTCTGCAGACCACCTGGCTGCTCTCACCATTTGTACTACCTAGTCTCAAAGAGGGCCTGTTTCTTCCATTACAGGTAAATTACATTAAGAGTTCCCACATCTTGTAGTTTTGTCTCTTCATGCTCTTTGACAGGATGCAGCAACCAACCAAGGAACACTTAAACAGTATGATGTAACAAACCCACTGCACATCTTTGCCAATTAAGTCATTAAAATTTTAGTACGCTTCAAATTTTGGTTCTTCTTGGAACAGAAACTTTGTGTAACTGAAATGTCATCTCTATTTTGTTTGTTTTGCAGAAGGAAAAATGCTATTCCCTGTCTTTACCTCCTGACTTTTTTTCCCATCAAACCAGTAAAAGCAATTATTGCTCTCAAGAATTTAGTCTGTTGATATCATGGTTTTATCACAGTGTTTCTCAAAGCACAAAACAACATTTTCTAATCAATTATTGCCCCAATGTACCTATTACTGTTGCTTTATTTAAAAGGCTCTAGTGAACTGCATGCTTTATTCTGGTTTATGACCTCATTTAAATCTCCTTGCAATGTCTATGCTTATGTGAAATCCAAGTTTCAGAGTATGAAATGCTAAACAGAGAGGTTTGAACTCCACTTTGCAGTCAGAAGAAATTATTTGTTTTACGCAGCTTTACCAGTTTGTTCATAGCAAGGACCCAGGATGGTTAATAAAAAGGATCACTCCACTTTCTGCTTGGGGAACAACTCTACCCAGTAAAGCACATGGTCCATTAGGACTGCTAGAAGTTCAGTAGAAGCAGTCACTAGTTCTCTCAGAGATGCATTAAGCTGACTCCTTGCTTCATTTCACTAGAAAGCAGGCTTGTAAACACTCTGAAACAAAACTGAAGCTCTGAGGAAGGATTTAAGGGACAAAGATGGAAATATCTCCATAAGCAGGAACTTCTGCACTGCAGACTGCTCTCAGGGCAATATTTCTGCTGCAAAACCACATTCCAACTGCAAGACTAGCATGCTACTGAGTTGTTATCTCATGGAAACGGAGAAAAGCTTCTTGCAGCTGACCTAAGGCATCAATTTCTCTTAATTTCTGTGCACCTAAATCTGAAAATTCTATCTTATATAAATTCGGGTTCTTCCTTTATGTTAGCTTTTATCTGAATTTATTCTAATGGTAATGCCAACCCTTACAATTGAGGTTCTGTATTGGTTTCTCAGTATCACACACAGTACAGCCCACAGAGGCAACTAAACGGGGTGTACTCCTCCACATCATTTCCCAGAGTGGGTGTGAGTAGCTTTTTAAGTCTGTCTGTCTGGAAGGGTGCTCCTTCAGCAACCAGCACTGGTCAGTGTGCACCTGGCACGTGCACTGCGGAGACTGCTTGAGCCTCACTCTTCCCCCAGAAAGCTGCTAACCAGTCACCAAATACTAAATAAACTTGTAGAAGAGCTGGGCTGTATTTTAACCTGTGTTGATACTAAATGTAATCCTTCTTGTATCTTTCTGTCTCCAATCAACCTGCAAATCATCACTTCCATCCTTCTCACAGTAACCAGGCTACCAGCATTCAAAAACTCTTGGAAGACACCATTGCAGTTCAGCCTACCATGGAGATTTCAGAATGATCAAGTAATGTCTTTCATCCTGTCATGAAGAAGTGCCAGAGACAGCATGTCCCTCTGCCTCAGAGTAACAAATATGGTTACTATTTGGCAACATTACACCAAATATTTGAAAATAACCATTTCCTGTGTGTTAAATATTATGAAACCCTATAGCATTGAAAAAGCAGTACTCCCTTTCTGTAATCAAAGGATTTGCATTTGACTAAAAAATTACTACTAGTTTTAACCATTCAGCATTACAAATATTTCATGAAAGAAGAAACACTTTAAAGAAATTTCCATTAAAAAAATATCTTTCACAAGACAGCCCAGTGTCTCCAGGGCATTTCCAGCTCAGAAAAAAAATAATTAATGGCTTCCCTAATTAAAATATAACACAGTGAAGAATTAACGGCTAAATTTAATTTTCTTTAAAGCACATTGTTTTACATTCCTTTTACTGAAACAAAAATGCTCTATTATGGTATATTGAACATAATAGGGAAAAAAAAAAAGAGAGTCAATGCCTAGCATACATTTTAACAGTTGTTATGAAAAAAAACTCTACCTATACTATAAGGAAGTAGATCAAATTAAATCAAGCAGTCTCAGCACCAAGCCCTTGCTAAAGTCAACGGGTACATATGAAAGCATTAAGTGTGTGAAGTGTCTCTACTGGAAAGCAAAACTACATCCTTGTATCAGAATGCCTCTCCTTAATTTTGATGTTACAGAGAAAAGGGAGGGAAAAGCCTGAGAGATGCTAAGACAAGGGAAAATAACCCAGAAAATCAACCAAAACCAAACGAACGGATTCAGAAGTCCTGCTGAGCTTAGTTACAAGGGTTTGTATACTGAAATCAAAAGCAAACTGTCTCCCTTTGGTGCCTGCAAAAGGAAGAGAGACCTTGGTTGGTTAGTATTATTGCCAAAGTGAAATACCTATTGGCACAGGACCTGTCTGACACCACTGCAACTTGCAGACCTGTTTTGAAGGTGCAAAGGGCCACAGGTCTGTGGCTAGCCTTTTACACAGGGTTAGGCTTCACTTAACACCAGATTGCTGATGTAAAAAAGAAAGGCTGTGAATAGAGTGAATGGTCTGTAAGCGTTTTAGCATTACTTGTGAAAAGATAATTCTAATTTCTCAGCTATTATTGGCTGCAAGTATTCCCTGATGTAATTATGGAGCAATAGCTGAGAACTTGATTGTATCCAACAGTTAGTAGTTTGTTGCTAACAAGGCAAACATGACAAACAATTTTGAGGCAATTATTGTCATTACAAGCCACACTCAATTGTTCAAGGCAAGCATAATAGAAAGTGACAGTTGTGCAGCTGGGAGGGTGGTGCAGGAAATGGGATTGTTCCCTGGTTGCAACAGACCAGGCAGACTGTAGCAGAGAATTTGCTCAATGCATAATTCATGTTTAATAATATTTTCATCTCTGAAATGAATTACAGTATAGGATAAAAAAAAAAAAGAAATGTCAAAAAAAGAACACAAGTTATAAAAAGATGAAAGTCACACAGAAGTAAAATGGAGCAGAGAGGAGACATTCAGCACAGCCAACTCAAAAGATGCTTGCAACTAGAAAATGAAAATACAGTAACTCTACACCTGAATAGAGTCAACTGTAAAAGTAACACATTTGGTACACTTCAGGGAGAGGGGTGCTCACGTTCAAATCCTGCTTTAAGACCCCTGTCCAATTAGACAGGTCCACTGAGTTAGTGAAGTTCTGGTCTTAGCCACGCCTCCACTTAACATTAACCACAGAGTCACAGAATTGTCCCAGTTGGAAAAGAGCTCTAAAATTAAATGCCAGTGTCCAACTGTCAAACCCCATGCCCCCCCCAGAAAAAACCCAAAACAACAACAACAACAAAACAGTAGAGCATGTCCTGAAGTGCCTCATCTACATGGTTTTTAAGTACTTCCAGGGATGGTGACTCCACCATCTCCCTGGGCAGCCCTTTCCAGCACCTGATCACTTTTTCAGTGAAGAAAATCTTCCCAATATCTAATCTAAACTTTCCCTGCTGCAACTTCAGGCCATTTCTTCTAGTCTTACTGGTATTTACATGAGAGAAAAGGCCAACACCCACCTCACTACCACCTCCTTTCAGGTAGTTGTAGAGAGCAATGAGGTCTCCCCTGAGCACTCTCTTCTCCAAACTAAACAATCTTAATTCCCTCAGCCTCTCCTCAAAGGACTTGTTCCCCAGCCCCTTCACCAGCTTGGTGGCTCTTCTCTGGACATGCTCCAGCACCTCAATGTCCTTCTGATAGTGAGGGGCCCAGAACTGAACACAGTACTTGAGGCGCAGCCTCACCAGTGCCAAGTAAAGGGGAATGACCACCTCCCTTCTCCTTGCTGGGCTCACTATTCCTGATACAAGCCAGGATGCTGCTGGCCTTCTTGGCCACCTGGGCACACTCCTGGCTCATATGCAGCCGGCTGTCAATCAGCACCCCCAGGTCCTTTTCTGCCAGGCAGCTTTCCTAGGCACTCTTCCCCAAGCCCCTAGCGTTGCCTGGGGTTGTTGTGACCAAAACGCAAGACCCAGCAGTTGGCCTTGTTAAACCTTATGCGATTGGCCTCAGCCCATCAATTCAACCTGTCCAGATCACTCTGCAAAGCCTGCCTACCCTCACGCAGATCAACACTAGATTTTTTCAATTATTTTTCTTCATTAAAAAAAGACATTTTATTAAGTTGGGGTGGATTTTTTTTTTTTATAATTCAGAAAGATATTCTTCTTTACGTCTGGGTAAAACACCAAAGTGGTGGGAAAAACCCACCCAAATCCAGGCAAAGATCAGCCCAGGCGGTGTCACCAGACAGGATTAATCCCCATAATTATTATAATTATCACTAATGGCCATTAATGGGGAGGGAGCACATTTGGTGCTGCTCCCTGAGACGGGTTGGGGGAGCAGGAGGGTGGGAGCCCCCAGCCCCAAAGAAAATTGGTCAAAAATAGGGGATTTGGATTACATCTGCCAGAAAGGGCCCCCTGGGGTCACTCGGGATGAGTGTGTCCCCCCCATCTGAGCAAATTTGTCCCAACAGAGACAGGGGTCTGTGTATTTGCCCCCTCCCATCCTGGGCTCATCCCAGTGGCACAGCAGCTGCCAGAGAGCCCTGGACAGACGGATGGACAGATGGACACCCAGAGGGCCGGAAGCAGCTTCCAGGAGGTTCTTCCTCATCCCAGCCGTTGGGGGGTCAGGGCCAAGGGGGCAGGGGGGCATCGGGGTCCTCCCCGGAGTCGTGGGTCTGCAGATGCCGCTTGTGGTGGAAGCTGCGGCTGAAGCTCATGCCGCAGATGCCGCAGACGTGGGGCTTCTGCCCGCTGTGGGCCTGGCGGTGCTGGGCCAGTGCCGACGCCAGTCTGAAGCGCTTCCGGCAGTGGGGGCAGCCGTAGGGCTTCTTGTCGCTGGGGGCCCGCCCGCGCTTGACCACCTTGGAGATCTGGGGGAGGGACAGCTCTGGGCCCTTCGGGGTCTTGGCCGCTGGCGGAGCCTCCTCGCCCTTGTCCTGCAATGGCTCGGGGTGGGCGGCCTTGCCGCAGGGCCAGCGGCCCCGGGCCTGGGCCCGGCGGAGATGCCGCTTTTGATGGAAGCTGCAGGTGAAGGTCTTGCCGCAGTAGCCGCAGCGGAACGGCTTCTCGCCGGTGTGGACCCGCTGGTGCCGGTTGAAGGTGGACTTGTCGGTGAAGGTCTTGCTGCAGACGCGGCAGGCGTACGGCTTCTCCCCGGTGTGGAAACGGCGGTGCTGGGTCAGGTTGGACTTGTCATTGAAGCTCTTCCCGCAATCGCCGCAGGTGAAGGGCTTCTCCCCGGTGTGGATGCGGCTGTGCCGGACCAGGTTGGCCTTGTCCCGGAAGCTCTTGCCGCAGTCGGGGCAGATGTGGGGCTTGGACCCGGCGTGGACGCGCTGGTGCTCGGCCAGCTCCGAGCCTTTCTGGAAGCTCTTTCCGCACTTGGAACACGACTTCGGCCCCTCGCCCTTGGCGGGGGGCGGGGGGGAGGTCGTTGCCGCCGCCGCTTCCTCCACCTCCTGATGCTCCAGGAGTCTCCGCTTCAGCTTCTCCAGCTTGCACTTCCTCTTTGGGGGCTGCTTCTTCTCCGGGCTCTTGCCTGTGGCTGCCCTGAGCTGCTGGGGGGACATGGTGGGGGTCACCAGGCAGCCGGGAGTAGGGACATCAGCCCAGAAGACGCTCCGGGAGGGTGGGGGGGGGGGGGCGGAGCCTCTTCCGTGATGAGCACGGACGGACAGACGGGCAGTGGGCGGGGACTCTGGAGCGCTCGGCTCCCGTGGCTGGCGGTGCCTGGCGCGGTCCGGGCTGGGACAGGGTCCGGGCTGGGGACAGGGGACGGGCTGGCGGAGGGTCCGGGCAGTCTGCTGGCTCCCAGGAATCTGTAGGAAGGAAGAAGTGCTCTCCTTGGAGAGACACTGAAGCTAAACTCTTACAAATTTGAATTGTATGGAGAGTTAAAGGAAGATTTTCATCTATTGTACAACAGGAAGTGTCTCGTGTCAGCTCAGTATTCTGATGACAATGCACATACCAGCTGCATCGTCAGCAGCCAGTACATCAAAATACTTGATTTGCTGAAAATTCCACCCAGCTCTCCTTAATGATGTTAGGGACTGAAAGTTTCCAATGCAGCTGCATCAACATTTCAAGCTCTTGCCCAGGCCCAGTACAATGCATTATTACTGACATCATAACACTGCTCAAGTGTCACTACAGTGTCACTTGTAGTGCCTTTTGTATTGATACAGTATCATCTCTAAAGAAGCTGTGAAAATGCCAGTAGAAGTAAATTTCCACAATTGTCTGGCTTTCAGTTCTTGTTTCAGTACTTTTTTCCTCATTCTTCAATGTATTGGTTTGTGCAAATCGTGTTACATCAAAGCAAATCTGATGGGCCAAACCACCCCAGGGTGTAGCTCCACTGAAGCAAAATAATACTTGTACTATACGCCAGGTTCTCAGGTCCACTTTCCTTAGGTGAAGATGATACTTATTTTCTCACAGCAATATATTATAACTAACCCCCTGTCTAAAGAAACCTTTGTGATTTTGACATGTGTAAGACAACACTTCAGCACAGCCCATAGGCTTACTCAGAAACATGCATAATGTGCTGTCTTTTGCTTTATTCAGTAACGAAGCTGGTGCTTGCAAAAGGTGGCAGATGGACAGGTGCAGAGACAGGAGACCTTTGCTTATCCTCAGAACAAATTGCCAGGCAGCCAAAGCAGAGACCTTCCCCACTCTCTCTTGCCAGCTTGTCTCAGCCCTTGTTTTCGGGACATGGTTTTTACCCTCATACAGCCTCTGCTGCCTCTGCTCTGTCTTCCAGAATGGGGGAAAGGTAAAACCTGTTAATGCAGCTGGGCTTTTCTTTTCAGGGAAATTAGAGCAAGATCACAAAAGACAATGCATGAGGTGCTGTATTGTCAGCATTGCCTGAATGTTACTGTACTCTCTTACACTGCCATGAGACAGGCAGGTACCTTAGCTCTTTCAGAAGACGAGTACTTACTGTTTCACCCTTAGTCATAAGAAGTAAGATTATTGCCAAAAATGTTGCAGGTTTCACTGGCTCAAGCAAGACTGGAAGATATGAATATATCAAAAAATTCAGTCAGCTCTCCTGGCCCTGGCTCAAATTTAATTTAAAATGGTCTGCCATTTCACGAAAAAAAACAAACACAAAAAAAACCTAAAAAAAGTAAAGTAGCAATTGTTTTCCTATAATCTTTATAAGCTAACAGTGCTACCTCCTTCATTCTTAATCAGCCCAAACCCTCACCATTAAGCAAAAATGACTTTGCTTTAGAGTAACATGCTTATTAACTTTGCATGTCCAATGTCTTGTATAATGTATAAGCATAATAAGCAACTTTTATAGTATTATAGCTGTGTTAGTAGGGATCTACAAATTGCAAATAAAACTAGTCAAGCCACAGAAAATCCCCAAAATGAATAGGCTTTCTAAAAGTATATGAGGTTGCATGTAGAAAAACTGGCAAGCTGCTTTGTATTTTATTTTTAATACTGTTATTAAATCTTTATGATTTCATGTGGTAATTTGACTCCATCCCATATACCACATAAATGTCAGGTCCTTTGTCTTGAGCCCTAAATAAGTAAAGCATTTAAGTAAAAGATGCCTGAACTCTGCAAACATTTTGGCTTATCTTTAGTGGGCCTTTACTGAAGTTGACTCAGAACTCATACAAAACAAATGCATTTGTAAAACCTTTCACTGCTTGAACATAAATCAAAGGCACAATACTCATTCATGTAAATTAAGTTTGTAAATTAATGTAAAATAACATTTCCACTGAAAATTCTTTATTAGCAACAAAAAGGTTGCCATAGGTATAGTGCTGGGAGTCATCTGCTCTCATGTAGGCTTTGTTACTACTCACTCCAGTCAACAGCAAAAGCAGGGCCAAAACATCTGCAACAGCAGCTCCATTCCCACTCTGTCTTCACTTTGGCTTGCAGGTGTTTGAAATCATACATCTCACTTAAATTACTTTGTGGAAAAAGAAAAGCCAATATTTTAAGACAAGGGAGTTTAGGTTTTAGTGGAATTAAGACAAAAGTGGAAAGAAGTACAATAGTAAAACTGGTTGAGGATGGAAAGATGGATTAAACACTCAGCTTGGACTCAGTTCAGAAAGAACCAACCAATGGCAGGCACTGGTAGAGCAAACTCTGCACCCTTGCACCAAGACACAGTTTTGACAACTTAATCTGCTGATGTTACTTGTTTCAGGTGAAGCTGTTGAATAAAGATCATAGCTTTGGTGCAGAAAACAGATATTGAGATGACTAACTCAGTAATTTTATCTATCACAAACACCACGGGCAGGGACACCTCCCACTAGACCAGGTTGCTCAAAGCCTTATTCAACCTGCCCTTGAACACTTCCAGGGAGGGGGCATCCACAACTTCTCTGGGCAACCTGCTCCAGTGCCTTACCACTCTCACACTAAAGAATTTCTTCCTGTTGTCTAACCTTAATCTCCCCTCTTCCAGTTTAAAACCTTTAACCCTCATCACATCACTACAAGCCCTCATAAAATGTCCCTCCCCAGCTTTCCTGTAGCCCCTTCAGGTACTAGAAGGCCGCTGTAAGGTCTCCTGGGAGTCTTCCCTCAACAACCTCAATTCTCTCAGCCTGTCCTCATAGAAGAGGTGCTCCTGCCCTCAGATCATCTTTGTGGCCTTCCTCTGGACTCACTCCAACAGCTCCATATCTTTCCTGTGTTGGGGGCTTCAGAGGTGGACACAGTACTCCAGGTGGGGTCTCATGAGAGACAAGTAAAGGGGGAGAATCGCCTCCCTTGACCTGCTGGCCACACTTCTTTTGATGCAGCCCAGGACACAGTTGGCTTTCTGGGCTGCAAGTGCACATTGCTGGCTCATGTTGAGCTTCTTATCAGCCAACACCCCCAAGTCTTTTTCCTCGGAGCTGTTTTCAATAAAATAAATAAACAATAAATTCAAAATAAATTAATTCTGCATCTTGCACTGAGTAACAGTCAAATAAGTCTCATCCCTGATCTTTATTTGATAGTTCAAAAAACAAACAAAAAATCAACATTAAATTTATACCTAACCCTTGTTACTTCTAGAGTTGTACATTTTATTAATTTCAGAGCATCCCCCTACACTTCTCTCCCATCTTGGTAAGTAATGAACCACCACAGCTAGGGATCAAACACACTTGGCTGTTAAGCACGGGATTCCAGCTAACCAGGCAGGGCAACAAGAGTCCCATTTTCCCTCAGGGCAGAAGCTCCTGTTGCTCCTCTGACAGACCTATCTGGAGGTCAGTTTGCATTGCAAAAAAAATTTTTGTACAGCTTGAAGCATTTATTAAAAAAAAAAAATACCAGCACCTTTATTTCCAACTCAGTTTGCAGACCTTGCCTGCTGTCTGTGGTCTGAAACAAGGGCAACAGGGTTTGATCCAGCAGCATCAGAGTCTCTGGAGCTTTATGAGGAGAAAGGAGAATTAAAGACCGCTCTTGAGTGGGAGCTTTGCCCACAGATGAGAGGGATGCAGGGCTCGATCCAAAGAACCAGCTTAGGACAAGGGAGCTGAGGCAAGAAAATAGGGGCAAGCAAAAGGAGAAAGTGCAAAAGAGAAAGGAACACACCACCAATTTGCAGCTCTATTATCCAGCTGGCTGCAAGTGAAAGCAGCTCTGAGGCACTGGTAACCAGATAGCCCTACCCCATTCCCAGCTGGGGAGTGAACCGATTGCAAATTAGAGCTGCTTTCCTTTTCTAACTCCCCAGGGAAGAGCAGCAGCTCCTTTCCAACTCCTCCCCCATCGTTGCAGCAGCCCTGCAGGTGCTCAGGATGCTATTTTCAACCATTCACCAGCAGGTGTGACTCAAGGCCCTGTTATTTAAAAGGGTACAAAGGCTCATTTAAAGTGGGAACTGTCCTTCCTAGGCCTGTGGAAACTTCAGTACTATGGATACAATTCATCAACTCTCCCCACTTTTCATTTCTTCTTCAGCTCTGTATTCACTTACAACTTAATATGCCTTATACAAGGACTCTGATGAAGCCTCAGTACCTTTGTAGGGGCCAGGATGTTTGTGCAGTACCAGCACCCATCTAGTGTTAACAAACACACATCTTCCTACTCTATGACCTCCTTCCCACCGTTTTTCCTACCTACCATGACATTTCTGGATGAAGAAGTCTATTGCTTTCAGCTGATACTGTGGGTTGCTCTCATGTTTGCTTTTATTCTATTCAGGTTCAAATGATCTCACCATGAGAAACAGAACACAGAGTACTAGACTGGAAGACACTGAGAAACCTCAGGTCAGATTTTCTAGTGTGAGCTCTGCAGTGGAGTCCCAAAGCCAAGCACCTGTCTGAATACAATGCAGGTATAGCCCCAAGGGAAGAAGGAATGAAAGCATCTTACTCTTTTTACACAGAAAGCATCAGCATTCCACTATGCTCTGATAAACTGAACTGGAAGGCATGTCTCCATCTATCCCTCAGTGGCATGGCTGAGGTCACTATTGCATTGCTCTAGGGTACACAGATTCTGTTTATATCCTAGTACCAAATCAGCTCACATCCATTAAAAAACCCATAAATGTCCCAAAATACTCTCATGCCTCCTTATGTGGAAAGCCAGGTAAGCACAGCAATACAACATAGCACCTTTAGGAACACTGGAGGGGTCACTAATCTCCCCTAGGTAGCGGTTTTCCTAGCAAATCATTCTCCCAATGAGGGCTTGCTTGTGGCAGCAGAGGATGTGTCCTGCCCCAGTCCACCACAGACACCATATTCCCAGCTGTGTGTGCACAGGCAACCTCACACAGCCTTAAGTTTTCACCTGCCAGAATGAGCAAAGACATTTCAGATGAGCCAAATGCCAAGTGTCTTTATCTGTAAACAGAATGTGGTAGCTGACATAAACTCTTGTGGACATAAAAAACAGTTTGAGGGAAGGGGGTAGGAATCACTTAAGACACACATATTCATACTTAGTTGACGTTTGTGGTGAGATTATGTTATAATTAATTATTAAATTCATACAATTTTACAGTGAAGGCTGTGATGGCAAAAGGGATTGTACTGCTTCGTTCATTAAGTTCCCTTTTGTCTTCCCTATTTCTTGTTCCCACTTCCATCCCTCTATTGCTGTGTTCATTATCTCCTTCTAACCTTTTTTTTCCTCCTTCCCTCTCCTGTAATTCTTCTTTTGACTCCTTCTGTAATGTGTATCAGTTCTTCTTTGAGCCTCTTCTCACATATCTGAAAAAGCAGTGTTGCAATAACTAGCCACACTCAGGTTTGCTACCTGACAACAGCCATCACAGGAAAACCATGAAGCAGAGAGAGCTGCTATTTCAAATCTCTCTACCAGTAGATGCTTTAGCCAGAAGATGCAGAAAAAAAAAAAAAATAGGATTGCCTTAGGATGGTGAGCAAGTACCATCTGGGAGAAAGGCAAGGAAAGCTGAGAGATTTAAAGCAATTCTGTAAGATCCCACTACCTGCAGTTCAAAGACCACAGCACATTTCTTTCCCATGTATTTCGAATGTGGCACATGAATCTGGTTGTGGCAGTTATTAAGACATGTATGACACACATTTCTTCATAAGTTACTGTGCTGAGCTATAATTTCTATTTCAGACATATATATGCACACAATTACTATTAAGAAACACTCTTTCTTAATAGAACTAATAAGAAAATCTGTATGTGAAACAGATCAAGTATATAGGTAAGCAAAAACTTTTAAAGCACAGTTTTGCACTGAAAGCCAGATAGATAAAAATGGCACCTTCCAAGGTATCCCTGGAAACTCTTAACTTAGCACTGTTACTATACTAGCCCTGAAAAGTCAAACTTCAACAGGAAAGTGAACTGGCTTTCCCTACATCTTGTGCATCAGAACTGCTCCTTTAGTGAACATACATAGACAGAAATTAATTCAAAAGTTTCACAAATGTTGTGATAACTTGAGGACACTCAGACAAAAGTCAGCTGTGGTTAGAATCTTGTCTATGAAATTATCATAGACATCCTCCTCCCTATTTGTCTGGAAAGCAACACAAGAGAATCTCCTACCCATCACCAGATCCTATCAGCCACCATGCAGCACATCCATTCTCACCCAAACAGCTCCCCAGCTAGTAATTGACTATGATACATAAAGTGGAAAGAATCCAGCTTCACTATCAAATTCCATATATTTAGTGTTCAGGAGAAGTATAAGAAGCACTTCTGAATTGGCACACATGATCAGGGAACTACAGAGTAACAAACACAGAACACCAGCATGCTGTTTCTAATAGTGACAGAAGAGATTTTAGGTGTTCCACATTCAGGTGCCACCCATGAATCACTGGTGCAGTCTCTAGTGCATAGGCTCTGTATGCACTCCAATGCCCAGGAGAAAGTTCACTCCAAACCAGGCCCAGCTAACTCATTTTGTAAGAGGGGCTGGAATCAGAGTATAGATCTGTGCATCTTCTATGCAAAGTAAAACTTCTGTCTCTTTCACCAACAAGTTAGCTTTGTGTTGTAGCTAACCTATAAATAATTAACATTCAGATTACAGTTCTACCCTTTCTGTTTTCTCTTCTTTTACCTCTATTTCCCTATTTGAGTTTGTCCTTTTCATCTTTTTTTCTAACACCCCAACTCCTAGCTCTCAAACAGCTATGCTTCTGTCATGCTCCTCTCCCTCATTTCAACCAGTAAGAACAACTTTCTCAGCCTGTTTGGTTGCCTCAGAAAAGTTTGAATTTCATTTCCTTTTCTGCCTGTGTATGGTTACACTACATATATAAAAACACTAAAATAATAATTGTTAACATATAGTGGTCTAAGCACTCACCTGTTGCCTAAGCAACAAATAATTTAACCTGCAAAAAACCCCTCAACTTTACCCTCTTCATGCTGAGACATAGGGAACATATATTTCAAATTACCTAATGAAACAAACCATGAAGAAAAGGACACAGCAGGTAGTAAATGAAGGCACAAAATGGGAAAAAGACAAGGCGATACCACATTTTCTGTATGCAACGAGTTCCTTACCATCCTGCTGGCCCTGGAGGTTCTGAGGACTTTGCATTCTCTCTTCCAGATTTGAGCTGAGGTCAGAGTTCACAGCTGACATCCTAGTCGAGTCACTCATATCAAACTCATCACTTTCTATAGAGCTTTCATCCTGCAAATTGAAAGTTTCAGAGATGTGTCAGAAAACATCGTACGCTCTTTACATTTTATGTGCAGTTCACTCGTTCCTGTTCCTCCCGCTCACACCTGGCATGGCATGTAATGATGCTAAATCTTGATGTATATAAGCAAATAAGCAGAGCACATAAAGAACAGCAAGGAAAACACAGTGTTCATGTGATATGATAATCTGACAAATGCAATTTTTTCAGCTATGAGAATACTCCATTACCATACTCATAACTGTTTTCATAGTATTTTGTAAAAGAGGGCTAGTAACTACAGACCCCCTACCAAGTCCTTGTTATTCAAATTTGGTTGAGGAGAGCTCTCCAGATTCCCTGCCTGAATTCTCTACCTTTCCCAAGTGAGGTCAGTAACCCCATGGTGACCACTCAGAGTAAGACTTCAGAATGGCAGCTTGAGCTAGTAAGAATCCACGACCAAATTCTCTTGACATGATGTCACCCTTACACTGCTACTGTGTTTAAAGAAGCATCTATTAAAATGATAAAGCTTATAAAAGTTCTGAGCATTCTCAAATGACAGGCAATGGCAAACCAAAGTAATATAATCATATGAGAATAACTTCAAATTTATTCTACCTCATACATCTTTAATATGATTTATCCATCAAGTCTAATTACAGAGTGTCTACTAGGGAAGATAGCAGAGGGCAAAAAGAAGTCCTGATCAATTATTTTGTCTCGAGTTATAAAAGCAGAATAGTTTTGGGCCTACTCTAGCAAATGTTCACATCCATATTTAACTTCACATTTTTGAGTCTCACTGAAGTTCATGTGTGCACTCATGAATTAAAAATACACATCCCCAAGTTTTGCTCTGCAGGCAGCACACAAATCTATGGTGATATGTTTCCAGAAACAACTTTTTCTGAGATAAATTTTCTTTTTACTGATTTTTTTTTCCCTTCAGTGAGTTCTCTTATACCTAGCAGCAAGTTTTCCAGCTAGTGGACTGATAACGCTGGAATGTTTATGTTACTGCTGAGATGCCAAGGTCACTTCCCTCTACTTGTTGAATCTGCTTAGTATAGTAAGGGAGCAGAAGAGTCGTATCTGCAGCCCTCCCGTAGGGAGGAGCTGACTAGACGGACAGCAAATTTGGCCAGAGAAATTCCATATGTATATATACATGTAAGACTTGGTGTAAGGTCAGAGATCACGGAAGTTAAGACCCTTCCTTTTTCTTCTTCCCTTCTCTTCCATCCATGGCCGGCGTCCAGGGAGGACTTCATCCATCCATCACCCTAGACCCTTAGGCTCATGTGTTCCTGACCCTCATCACTCTCCTCTCAGCTCCTGCGTGCTCTGCTGCTCTTTCCAGCAGCGCTCCGGGACATTTCAGAACTGCTCACAGCTCAGGAGAGTGCCAGGGGAGCTGCTGGGGGTGGGGGGAGGTGATAGGGGTTTTGCATATTCCTGAACATACTTGTATATAATTGCACATATTTTCTTTTATCATTAGTATTTAATTAAAGCTGTCTAGTTTCATTTTCAATACGGAAGCCTCTCTCCTATTTTTCTCTCTCCTTCCCTACCTGGGTGGGAGAGGGAGGGGCTAGAGAGCATTGTTGTCACTGGTTTAATTGTCAATCTTGACTCAAACCATGACAATAATTTAAAGAACATACAGAAAAGTCAGATAACTTTGTGTCCCCTAAAGATTACTTTTATATAGTTTTCCAAGTAATACTTTTTTTTTTTTAATAAAACCAGAAATTTACCTAACAGGATTCTGACTATTTTTTCTGGATTGCTCACCAGAAGAGACTTATAAAAATAGCAATCTTTAGGATATTATTTACTGT
The DNA here is from genome assembly GCA_020745705.1 of Hemiprocne comata. Lineage (NCBI taxonomy): Eukaryota > Metazoa > Chordata > Aves > Apodiformes > Apodidae > Hemiprocne > Hemiprocne comata. The sequence goes on from CM036587.1 coordinate 119,368,290, forward strand.
GTACTTGTTCAGAACTGGTTTCCACAGACGCTAATGGAGCTGCTTTCTTCTTTCTGAGCGCTCGGCTCTTAAATCAATTCCTCGTTTGGGTCTCAGTGATGTTCCCAGCTTGCATGGGGGTTTCTCTCATTTTTGAAAGGGAAGTTCCCTGCAGTCACAACTCTTGGGAAGGGGGAGGGGGGCGCGCGATGGAGAGGAAGCGTTGCCAAATGCTGTTCTCCACTGTCACACCAGGACAATGAAAAATAATGAAAGAAACACACCTTCTTATCAAATGTTTGTAAACAAAATAAATGGAAGAGTGAGGGCTTCTCTAGTAGGGACCTGTCCAACATGCCCAGGTAAGGGGGAGCTCCCCAGTTACAGCAGCAGCAAATACCCAAGCACTGCCCTCACACAAAAACTGTGGGACGTGGTGCTCACTAGCCTCCTGCCTCCAACAGACAGGGCTGAGGCACATGCCAAGCTGGTTCTGAGGTTTTGGGAAAATACCCACTGCTTTCTCTAAGAGCAAGATCAGAACACAGACTCCCCCAGACCTTCTGGAAGGCTGTGCCTCTGTTAAGGCACAGTGGTATTTCTCACTGATCCCTGCAGGAACCAGCAAAGCAGCAGCTTACATTTTCCAGTTTTGGGGTTAGGATATCTGTGTGGGTTCCCAGAAAGGGAGCTCTGGCTATCCAACACTCATATTAGGTATAAAATAACACACATGGGATGCCTGTATTTGCCTATGGCACTCTGCAGAATATCTCCACCTCACTCCCTGAACTGTCTAACCATTTCTCTGTGGACACACAGGCATGGGGGGGGGAGCTGGGAGCCACTGGCATCTTTGTACCAGCTGCTGCACAGCTTTAAATTCCCACACAGTGATGAGTTCTCCTGTTCTTCCTTTTCACCAATGACCTTAGCTTAAAAATTATGAATTGAGGATGACAGCATTAGGAGGCTTTAAGTCACTGTGATAGCTAGTTGTGGGATCTAAGTTTACTCCTGACTTAATTCCACCCCCTCCACAAGAATACAGATATGATTGACGAAACCTTGGAAACAGAACCTTGCTACAAACCCAAGCATGTTTTTTAAGTGCATGAAATAATTTGAATGTATGCACCAAAAATCTTCCTACAACATTTTCACTGCCATTTTTGTTCACAGTGTAACAAATGTACAGCCGAAGAAAAAATAAATTCTTAGCAAAACTCTGCTTTCAGAAAAGATGTAAAGATTAAACTGAGAAGCTTTCTTGTGCCCCCTCTGCCCTGGCAAACACATTATTAATAAAGCATACAAAAAATTACTCTCCATAAATCCAGTGCTGCAAACATTTCATACACAATAACATTAGAGCTGCAAAACCAAGCTGGGCAGGGAGACGTCAAGCAATGGTGCTTCCAGCTGCCACCTTATCATCGCCACTGGTTCATCCAAATGAAAAACTGGAGTAACAAAAATTTCAGGCATCAGACTAGGAAGACTACACCAAAACATTCAGGCTGTAGAAGCACTGTGGCAGGTGGCCCTGATCCAGCATGACTGCTTGACCCAGTTGTGGGAGAAGTAATCCTCAAAGGGAAGAAGTGGGAAAAGCAAAGAGTCCTTTAATTCCTAAGGCTGCTGCAGGAATAAGGTCTCTTCCCTCCTGCTGCTTGAAACCCTGCTGCCAGATTCCTGAAAAGAGGCAGCACACAGAAGGGAGACTCAATAGGAGGGGAAGACAACCAGGCTGTATTTGTGCATGAAAAACTCAGAGGTAGGGATCTCTTCCCCACACCCTCAACAATTTTTTAAAAAGGCAAATTTGAAAAAAGGTTCTTGATATTTCTAGAAGAGTGATAAAATCCCCATTCTATGGGATGTTGAATAATTCATAAATCTCCACCAATAGCCCCTATCTACTTATTATGAAACCAAATCTGGTTGATTCCACAGAAGTCAGGAGTCAGTCAGGGTCTTTGACATAATCCAGCTGTTAAGGTTAGTTTTGAGGGTCTTCTTCATTAAAAAAAAAATATTGTAGTCAGGCAGAAGGACACAGTATGAAGGACAGCTTTTTGGCTGGCATGTAGCCAGGCTTCTCAATATTTCGCAGATCAAATGGAAAATGAACACATTTCTAGCAAAATGAGTTTATTACAAATAATTTGATAGATGCCATTCAATTGATGAAGCACTTCTAAAGATCTGGAGAAACTCTGAATGCATCACAAAAAGAAAATAATTTTCAAGAAGAAATAAATGCAATTTGACTCCAGTTGTCTCTGATCCTCAGCCTACATCTCTTCCTTCTTTTCTGTCTTTTTATTCAAAGCTTCAAAAGCAGCCCCTACTTTTATTTACCAAGCTTTTTGCCTTAAAGATTTCAACTGATGTTGCCAGAGCTTCCATCTCTCTCACTATAATGCATTGCAACCTGGCTGTTAACCTTGAGGACATCATGGCATTCATTTTAGCTGTTGATGGTACTGCTCTCTAGAACCAGCCAATGAAAGTCACTGCTGAGCACAGCACTAAGTCTTGGGTGAACGTTCTGACCTCCTTAACCTTTCCACTTGTCCAGACAGTAAAAGGGCACCTTCAGGTAACGAAGCAGTACAGCATATTACCTCCAACCAAGGAAGGGTGGTAAGTCACGACATTTTCTCTCAAACCTGATTACTTGCACACAGCCTTGGTTTGGTTTCAGTCTCGCTACTTTAGCGATGAAATTATAAAGACAGAATCACGATTCATCTTTAGTTCAGTCTCCTGGCTACTGCAAAGACAAGCACCTCAGAACACAGGAGAACAGAAAAACAAACTTAAAAGATTTAAGTTTTTACCTCATCTTGCTGTGAATTTAGTAGCTGCAGCTTCATGTGTTTCATATAGGCCATAGTAATTGGCATGTTGTAATCAATCATACTGGTCACCAAAGTTGGAGGTTTTCCATTATCTGCAATGAAAATATTTATAATGCATTCTGTGTTAATTGTAGAGGCTACTTCGCCTACTCTGCAGTCCAAGTCAGACAGTTATGTCATTTAGTTCTAACTTTGGCATTTTCAATTGCTTGTAGGCTGTACAGATGGAAGTCTCTCAAAGAAAAATGAAAATCAAGTTCAAACCCTGAAAAGTGATGAGTTCTATCCTATATGACTACAGCACACACAGCCCAACTATTCCTTATGTTTAAGTCACCACATAAACATTTCCATAGCAAAATACATTATTTCCTCCAAATAAACAATCCTTCTATTGAGGGAGCACATGGTAGTACACTCCATCCTTAAGTGAAAGCAGAAGAGTCACTACCTTCCAGATTAAGTAAATTAGATTATCTGACTTACTGAACTGTTCCAGTCTACCAAATTTTTATGAACCATCGCTTAAGCTAGGCAAATAAAAATGGGTACTAGGAATAAAATTACTTCACATTCCACTATTTGACACTAAAACTACCTTTATGATCCGCTCCATCTGGGTTTAAATGCATTCTTTTCTGGCACTCTGAGCAGCTCATTAGAAATCGTGTCACCGCTTCTCTCGGTAGGAAGGCATAGGTCTCTGAAATCTGAAATGAATGACAAAATATAGGTGTTATTACATAAGCCGACTGAATATGATTTAACAGGACTGATCATTGCATTTCCAAGAAAGGCATATTATCTTATAATGCCAGGGAGCAAAATAAAAGCATGTTCTCAGATTTTGGTTGCTTCCTCCTTTCAAAATTATCATTCTTCCCAACCACACATGCACAAGGAAGCATCAGAGGGATTTTTTTTTTCTTTTTTGAGAGAGCAGGAAGCAGGTATTGCTGTTTTTCAAGTTTGTGTTCCCCCTTTCCTCTCCAAGGATGCATTATCTTTATAGATATTTTTCCCTTGCTGAAAAGGACCTGGAGGTGATGGCTGCTTCCAGGCTGAAAATGAACCAACAGCATACTCTCTGATCATAGATAAAGCAAATCTCCTACTGAATACATCAAGTGTACAGCCAGCAGATCAAGAAAAGTTATTATCCCTCTCTACTCAGTGCTGGTAAGACAGCAGCTGCGATAATGTGCCTGGCTTTCCCCTCCACAGTTCAAGAAGGCTGCTGAGAACTAGGAGAGGGCTCTGTGGCAGACACCATGGCAGCTGGAGCTTAAAGCAGTTGAAGGAACAGTTCAGAGAGTTGGATTTGTTTTGAGTGACAAAGGGTAGGTTCTGAGGCAAAGAAAGATCTAATTGCAGCCCACCACTACTTGAAGGAGGTTACAAAAACTCTGGAAATAAACTCTTCAGAGGCTATAACCAGCAACAACAGTGACCAACTGCAGGTTGGGCCATTCAAACAACATCAGGAAAAACTTGTGTCCAATTGGAATCTCCCCAGGATCAACTTATGCCCATTACCCATTGTCTTTTCCATGTGACTCCTTGTAAATAGGGAGTCTCCATCTTCCTGGTAGCCAGCCTTTAAGTTCTAGAATGCTGTAATAAGGTCTCCCCAAAGCCTTCTCTTCTCAAGGCTGAACAAACTCAGTTTTCTCAGCCTCTCCTCATAGGCAGGTCCTTCAGTCCTCTGATCATCCTTGTGGCCCTTCTCTGGACCCTCTCCAGCCTGTCTGCCTCCTTTTTGTAGAGCGGGGACCAAAACTGAACAAGTGTTGATACAAGTTGCTGTAGAAAATGCAGAAAGATGGAGGTGGGGTGTATGACAGCATGGATTTGGAAAGGACAATGCCTTTTTACAAGGGCATGTAGTGATAGGACAAGGGAGAACAGTTTCAAACTGAAAGAGAACAGATTTAGACTAGATATGAGGAAGAAATTCTTTACTGTGAGGGTGGTGAGACATTGGCACAGGTTGCCCAGTGAGGTTGTGGATGCCTCATCCCTGGAAGTGTTCAGGGCCAGGCTGGATGGGGCTCTGTGCAACCTGCTCTAGTGGGAGGTGTTCCTGCCAATGCCGGGGGGTTGGAACTAGATTATCTTTAAGGTCCATTCAAACCTAAACCCTTCTATGATTCTACGACAAGATTCCATTCTTTAACAAGATATAAATGGGAATAATACTGTGTAAATAACTCATTCTCCTCAAAAGAATGATAAGATGAGGTGAAATGGCCTGTTATAACTCTCTTACACTCTTCTCCTTGGTTTATCACCAACCTGCCTTCTGTTCAAACTATGTTTCCTAAAAGTCCATGGATAAAATTTATCAGTGACAGTTTTTTTGGAAAGTAGGTGGAGTTTAAGTTAGTGTTTGTTGATGCAACATGAGTCATGGAAATATACAAGAAAAGATGCATTGTAAAATAACAACGCAAATTATATCATCCTGTTTATGTTATTGTTGTTTAGGCTGTTGATTGTTGTCATTTTCTTATTGTCCTGGTTTGAGCCAGGATGAAGCCAATTTTCCTTTTACTGACTTTTTTTTCCTTCAGTAAGCTCTCTTTTAACTAGCAGCAAGTGTTCCAGCTAGTGGACTGATAACACTGGAATGTTTATGTTTCTGCTGAGACGCGAAGGTCAGTTTGTTCTACTCAGTGAATCTGCCACTGCAGATGCTACTGAGAGCAGGAGAATTGTATCTGTGACCCCCCCGTAGGGGAGCTGGACTAGACAGACAGCAGAACTGACCAAAGGTATTCCATTCCATATATCTACGTAAGCTCCAAGGAAGGCCAGAGATCACAGAAGACAACTTCCTTCCTGCTTCTTCTTCCCTTCTCTTCTGTCCATGGCCGGCGTCCAGGGAGGACTCCATCTGTCCATCACCGTCGACCCCAGGCTCAGGCACCACTGACCTCATAACCCCCATAACCCAGCCCCTGTCTGCTCTGCCTTATCTCCTGCCTGGGGGCTGGGACATTTCAGGGCTGCTCACAGCTAAGGAGAGTGCTGGGGGAGCTGCTGGGGGTGGGGGGAGGCAAGAGGCTTTTGCACATTCCTGAACATGCTTGTATATAATTGTACATATAATTAAAGCTCTCTAATTTAGTTTTCAATCCAGCAAAGTCTCTCTCCTAATTCTCTCTCTCCTTCCCTACCTGGGTGGGAGGGGGAGGGGATCGAGAGCATTGTTGTCTCTGATTTAATTGCCGATCCTGAGTCAAACCGTGACACTTATATAACTGAAAATGTATTTGCTCGCCCCTATCCCCTGGGTGTGTTGGGTTCCCTTCCCTTCCCTTCCCAGGACTGAAACTCCTTCTTCGGGTTATATTCCGTTTTGGTGAGTGTGGGTGTGCCAAGTTATTGTTCCATATATTGTTACACCCATATCAATCCTAAAGTAAAAGCACATAGTTTAAATTCCCCTGAGTGTCTTTTTGTTGCCTCTTTTGTGGGCAGTAGCTGTCATTTAAATACCGGGGGGGGGATACAAGAGAGTTAAACGCAGGACCCTAGACCGCTCAGTCCCCGTGGACAATCCCTGGGAGCCCTAACTCCTAAACCAGTGCGTGTGTGTGAGTGACTGAGACGCAGAAAAGTCTGTGAAGCGAGTGCGGAGTCCCCCGAGCCGCGGTTCTGTCCTCCCGTGAGGGAAACGGCCGGTAAAGGGACGAAGCGCAAGGCGTGAAAGGACAGTGTGGGAAGACGTGTGTCTGGCAACGCCAGTGTGACAGGCAGCGTGGCTGTGCGTGGGTGCTCAGAAAAGGACATCACTGTAAATCAAGCTCCTTCTGCGAACGCACACACCCGTCCTCACGAGACACACTTGCCTCAGGCCCCTCGGATCGTCACAGGGAGGGAGAAGAGGATTTGTATAAAAGCAAAATGGAAAGTGGCAAAGATTTTCTCTGGGCCTGAAACAATTTATCTGAAAATGAGGGCACTAAATGAGGCCACTTTTGAATGGGAGTTGGTATGATAAAAAATATTTTCACATTATTTTTCCTGTTTTCTATACCACAGAACAGATGCTTATTTACCTTTCTAGCCATAAAAACAAGGCTTATACTCATGCTTTATGGAATCTAAAAAAAACCTTAAAATCAGCTAGAATTTAGCATTAAGAAAACTGGTAAGTGCACATATGCAGCAACCTCTCCGTCATATCTTTTAACACATTTAGCACTGTATTGAAATTAATGGAGCTTACCCATGGATTCATTAGTTGCCTGCATTTGATAGGAATGCTCCATTTATTCTAATCAAGCATCTCTGTCAAAATTCCAGATCTGCTCAAACAAGATTAAAATCCTCCATAGAAAGCAAGTGAGCTAGGTCCCGCATGTGATAGGTATGCTCTACTGATTATAAGGGAACTGGGTTTTATAACTAAATTTGTCCACAGAGCAGATGCATGTGTCTCCAACCTCCCACTGCAACACAGTTTTAAGGATGCACTTCCCTAAATAAGACCAGTTTCCACCAACTTCCCCCTTGCTTACTTGGTAATTTCAATCAAGAACTTACAGTCCAAGACTTCAGCCTGTATAAACTGGCATAACACAATAGGTATCATGTTAAAAGAGATATGGTGAGGACATGACCTCCAGCTTTCCTTGAATATACACAAAGAGCTCTAGCTCTTGCCAATTTTCAGTGCCACAAAGCTTACAAAAAAACCCAACCCAGACCTCATGCCCCCAGCAGTGCAGACTCCTGTTTGCCTTTCTCATTAAAGAGGGGCACATCTACTTTATAAGATGCAGATAGCTGCTTGCTCGCTCTGGCCATGCTCCCAACCTGCTAGCTTAGCACCAGCTGCAGCCAGGAAGCTCTCTAACCAAATTAGCACAAGGCTGAACACAATATCCTCTATTTCACCCCTCAGCAGAGCTTACTAGCTTTTGCCCAGGACTGATGTAGTACATGGAGCTGGCTTGCATGTGAATATTTTAGAGCACAACCCGGAGGCCCATGACACTTTCTAAGTAATTATACAGAAACACCTTAGACAGCGGTCTGACTTCATCAGGAAAATTTGTTACTATCCTCTAGCCTATCTGAAAGAAAGCAATAATGACTCAGTCCTCACTGATGCTGTATATTCTTGCTGCCTTCAGCGACCCTGCTCCTAGGTCTCTTCTCAAAGCTAACGAAAAATATAGCCAGATCATCTCATTCAGTGATGTGCTGCTATAGGAGAATATTGTTTTGCTGTAATTTCACACAAAAAAAAACCCAAATCCACACACTTCTACATCTTACGAAAAAAGAAAGCCAGGAAAGTGAATTGAAATGAGGTATATTGCATTATTTACATCCACACACTGACAGTGTAGATCAACATATTTTTTGCAGGACTCAGAAGATACTGCTCATGCACATGCCTATACCAATCAAAGAACAATCACTGCTGATTTACCATATTGATAAAATGACTTGGTTGCTTTAAAAAATTATAAGTACATTTTTTCAAATATGATGCTTTAGAAGTACCCTTTTATGATTCCTTATTCTTACTAGTGGTTTTATTGCACATTAGTATATCTTCTGTTGCTTGTACAAACATGCTATCTTATATCTGGAGGTATTTTGTATCATGGACAAATCATAAAATAACCAGATTCTAGCAGAGTGATGTTACGGTATTGTGTAGTAGGTGGAGCTATTACAGCTGAATGCTTTTTACATTGTAAAGGGAAAAATTAAATGAAGAAGAAACTAGACATCCAGAGCACTAAGCAAAGAGTGCCAAAATCATACAGGATTTTTTTTTAGCCCCAAAAGTCACAGGCTAAGATGCAGAACATTTCCTAACCATATAGCCCAGGTGCACCTACACATATTTTGTTTAAACTCTGAGGAAAATAAAAACAGAGTTGACTTCAGCAGTTTCAGAATCAAACCTTTTATGATCTTACTTCACCATTCACAATAAGTCTACAATAAAATAGAATTTGACATACATTAACCCATTCAAAATATTGCCCAACAACAAAGGCCTTCTAGATCTGTAATCAACCTGCAGCTGTTTAGTGGATCCCATGAGGTGCACAACTACTACAAGGCAAGTAATCCAGTACCTGAGCATGTAATCTGATTTACATTGGAGCTGAGTGATACGTGCCCTGATTGTCTAAGAGAAGCGTATCGTCTTCCTGTTGCAACACTGCAGGCAGAGAAAACAGGCAGTGTCTCCTTTATGCTCTCCAATATTCAGATCATTTAAGTGCAGGATGTTGTGATGAGGTAGCTTTCAGGGCCACATTTTTATTTGGAAAATTAACAAGCTCTAAACTGAAAGGCAGATTTTAGGACACATATGGCAGAGCAGGAAAGACAAGTGTGAGGAAAGGGAGTGAAATTTTGCAAGTGAACCTATTAACCCTTAAAGCATTAACATGGAGGATGTATGTGTTGTCTGGAAGATATGATGTGTCAGAATAGAGATTTTTTTTTTTGCTGTGTGTGTATATTTTTTAATTAAGGAGCGCAAGGGGGGTGGGGGAAGGGGGAAGATGATCTAAAGAAGACTTCCAAGAGGAGAAAGAGAGACAGAAAGTGAAGATGGTAATCTGTCCTGGGCCCACAGCCATCAAGCCAGGTGGCAGAAATTGGTTTCTTGATGACAGGAGGGCAAACCAGCCAAGGAAAGACCTCTACTTTCCTCAGCAAGAGGTCAGAATAGAAGGCTGACACAGAAAAGCAGATATATGACTGCTGGGAGTTTCATCAAGAGCTTGCTACCCTGCTATACTGGGGAAAACGCTGTTCCCTCTTGTGCTAAACTGGCGCTTCACAGCTCCCTTTCCTTCCCTTCCCTCCCGCGTAGCAGAAGCCACTTTCTGGCAGGGAAGCGGCGGGGAGCACCTGCTCCTGGGACCACTGCCAGGACACTCCACACCCGCTCTTTGCAAAGAAGCAAGAACAAGTCCACAGAGTAAAAGTGCACGGGACCTGGCTGTTTTGCTGTGCACACAGAACAGCGTGGATGCAAGGATTTAAGAATGTTAAGACCCTGCACAAACCTTACATGCTTCTGCTTCCTCAAAGAGAAGGTCTTCCTTGTATAGAAACCAGCCAGGCCCCAAACCTACTTTAACCTTGTTTGATCAGGGAAGTTGTACCAGAAGGAGATGATGTTATTGCACACTGTGACCTGTCACAAAACTCTTCCCTAAGGAAAACAAGGAAAACACATTCACTGTGATGCTCAGAGGGAATTCGCAAGTGCATGCTTGTTTTGTGGGGGGAAAAATGTCACGCCATGTTCCAGAGTCTGAAGAAGGTTTCTCTCAGGGTGACTAGAAAGAGGGAGGCCTGATCCCAAAAATAAGAAACATTTATTACTGCAACAGCTGAGTGAAGCACAGGATCCCAGATATTGCCCCACACCTAACAGACTCCCCTCAGATGTTCTGTATTTATTAACTATGTATCTGATCAGAGTCTTGCCTCAAGCTACTTTCCCTTGATACATCAGTATCTCCCCCGTGTTTTACAACCCTGCTCCTCTTCCAGCTCATCATCCCAGTGCTCTTTTTTCATTCATGGGTTGGGAATTTAATTAACTGACCCATTTCTCCTGCCCAGACATTACAACCCTCACTCACAACTCAAGTTCACTGCTGTAACATTTCAAGGCTTTGCACGGCAGTTACACAGGCTCAACAGGCAAATCAACCTTCACAGGTAAAAATATTCAAGTAGAATAAACACATGGAATTTAAGGTGTTTAAGGTGGCTACAAGACTTACACAAACAGTTCTCAGATTATTCACTTAGCTATGGGTAACTTTGTCCAGATATAACACACAAAGGTGAGGCACTTACTCTTCACAGTCTATTGTTCAAATGAGTGAAAATCTAACAACTTTTTTAAGAATATTAAGGGAGAATAAAGTCTACTCTGAAATATATGGCTTGATCACTAAATCTGGCCTACCTGTACCCTTAGCTGGGCCTAAGAAGAGGCAGAGATGTTTTCCATCTTCAGTCTTGTCACAGACCATTTGAGTTTCTTGAAAAATGTAAAAAAGCTATTTTTTTTTCCTGGTTTCCACTGAATCACAAAGAGTTGTCCTAACAGCTTGAGCCTGTTACATTATGCTGCTACTGTAACCACAACTTTTCCCAGCTACTCCCACCTCTGATATACCCCTCAGCACTTGAATTTAAATTTTATACACAGCTGAATAGTTTAAATCAAGAAATGCAGCCCTGCAAAGGCACAGAACGCCAGCCATGCTCTTGTTCAACACCTTTCCCAATACACCAGACGGATTCTTCTCCTGAATGCTTCTCTTCTGTGTGTCCCTGTCTCCACTTTGACACTACAGTTCTCCTTTCAGGGTGGGATGTCTATACAAAAGTAAGTCATTTAGGACAGAGAGACAGTTTCTCTTGGACACTGAGCTGTTAACAGCGAGTGCTAACAGAGTCACCTCTATGAGGATCTTTGGTATTTTCTTCTGACTGCTTAACCAATTCCTTGCATCAGCACATTTTACCCTACCTCCTTTGGAGCCTGACAGAGGACCCAGGCGGAATGCAGGATGAGCAGGGACCTGGTTGGGCACCGCTGCCTTCCTTGGCACCCAGCAACATACTCTTTTCACCTTCTGCACCTCTCTAGTCACCTGTGCTCTTGCTGAGCAACCAACTTGGCCAGGCCTTGTGTCACATATCCTGCCTTTGTGAGGGAATTATCTCCCAGATCAAGGCCCTCAATGTTTTTTTTCCCTGTTTGTAAACTTCCCTGGGTACCGGGGAACAAGCCAAGATTAAAAACACCATATCAAGTATTTCTTCCAGTCTAGCATATTTGTACGTCAGCACTGAAGCACTCCACATATGATTAAATGTTATTGGTTTCATTTTATATATATAAGCCAGGTCTGGTTTTTTGCTGGTGTAGATCTACCTTCAGTTATGCTGGCATGGAATATAGCCCATCAATCTTATATTGTATCCAAGTTGGGCACTTGAAATAAGCACAAAACCTACCAGTTAAATGGGAAGCTATTTTTTCAAGGTTACTCTCCCACATCGTCTATATAGACTTTGTACAATTCCCTTCTCATTTGTTAGTGTGCTGAGAAGAAAATGGGACCCATTCTAAACTTAAATATTGAAGCACAGATGCTTTCCTAATTAATCTAGAGAGTTTGTGCCAAGAAATCATAAAGTTTGAGTTTGGCATATTGCTGTCCCAATTAAAATATAAAGGCTTCCTTCTAATACACAGCTCTTTTAGAGGTACCAACTACCATTTCCTATTTATCTTCCTGTACAGCACCACTGCAGGAAGTCCCACAGAAATCAGTTGTAAAAACGCCACTAGTTTCCACACAGTTAACATAAACAAGTCAGTGCAGGCTACAGATTCACTAATTGAGTTTGTAAGCTGTTCTGAACACGCTTTCAGAGACACATACCGATGTATTTTAGCACTCCAGCATCTGGGGTGACTCCATCAAAAATTAAAAGGACCCTACCTACTCCAAGTTTGTCACTCCATATAAATACAAACAGCAGTTAATTAAGTCACCTTTGACAATTTTATTACCCTTCTAATCATGCTTGAGTACTATTCAAAATTTTGAGTGGACCGGGTTCACTACTGAAAATAGAGACTAACACATGTATAAGCAAATTAATTACTTGAAATCTGTATGTTGTAATTCTTAGGGCTGTGCCATTAATTTTTCAGAAATACTCAGGAACTGAAAATCCATGACAATATTTATGAGCTTCAGAAGTTTAACAGTTTGTACCAAAATTGTAGTTGTTCTCTCCCCATCATTTCTCTGTTAAAATGTTTCAGTTATCCAGTCAGAGAGCAGAAGCAATGTGATCATCACATGCCAGGAATTATGAATAACAAATAGCAGTTGTAGCATACGGTTTGTGAACCATCCTTCTTGTAAAATTCTTCACTCAAACTATTTGGTGAATACTTATGCATGATAAATACATTCACAGATCTCAAGGATGATTCACTTTTGACACGCGAATAAAGAAAAAAGACTAAATTAATCTTGTTCCCAATTCACTTGATAAAATTAAATCCTGCCAAAGTATTTTCATTTGATTTATAAAGCTTTTAGGGTGTAATGTTTTCTGAGATAGTTACCTGAGACACTACCTCTGTCCCGCTGCAATGCCACAGAGGAGATAGATACTGCATGGCTTGCTGGAACAGACCAACACTACAGCTCATCATTTTTAGTGAAGGCATTTTCATGGACAGGTCCAGTAAAAGAGCACACCAGTTAGTCTGGCAGAGTTTGAGGCCTGTTTATTTAACCTAATTCTCATATTGGAATAGAGAGCAGGAGTTGATATCAGATTGTTCTGGAGTCTTTTTTCCTTTTTTTAATCTATGGAAATCTTTTAAAATTATATATGTGAATCCTGTCTTTGGGAAATACGATTCAATACCCTCAATAAATTAATATGCAATGAAATGAATACACAAATATTGCAGACTCTGGTAAAGACACAAACTTTCATTTGGGCATCTTTATTGTCATCATGACTTAATAAGCTCAGGTCTCAATTACAAAAAAAAAGTTAATATAAAATGAAACTACTGTGTAGGCTACTGAATGTGCACAAATTGTTCCGCACAGAGAAGAGATACTAGTTGTTGTTCATGCTGTTCACAATAAATACATTTCTTATCTGAACTGGAATCATGGGATTCTTACAGTAGTAAACATTATACTTGGCATGTATTTGTAGGATGATGACTTGAAGTATTGTATTTATAGTCAGCAGTACTCCTTAGACTTGTATGTTATTCTACAAAGTTTGTGACCTATACCTTGGTACAGCTTACTGAAGTAAAACAAAATGGAAAGAGGAAGGTCGATGAAAATACTACTTTTCTAATGCTTTCTAAAAGAGAGGTATCAAAATGGCCAAGGTGACAGAATAAAATTAACTCAGACAGTTTGTGTTCGTTCACCCTGAAGTATCACTCCAAGCCTTACAAAGCACAGTCAAATGACTGGTATCTTTCTTCATACATCTATTGTAAGGAGCACGGTGAAGAGGGGCAGACAAACAGGGGCGTGGCACGTCCGTGAGGCGCGGCACGGCAGTTGTTGGCACGGGGCAGTTCGCCCAGGCAGGGCGCTGAGGAGCTGCAAACTGGGGAGGGGAGAGAAGAGCTGAGGTTTGGCAGCGAGAATCATTAGGCAGTTAGCAGTTGGGAGCTAGCAGTTAGCTAGTTGATTATCAGTTACCGAGGCAGAATATTTTCAGGCACTTATATATATATTTTACATTTCAGGCAGTGTATATACATATATATCTTTATATATCATGGTGACTACATGGTCAAAAGCCATTGCTAGGAGGAATGTGGGAACCCAAAAAAAGCTCCCTCACAAACATGCACCTGTCCAAGTGTCCGGCTTCAGGGAGTGCCTGAGCCTGGCACTGGTACCAGAGGACAGCAGGGAGGAGGCTTGTGTGTGGTGTGAGCAGGTGAATGATCTGCTCAGTCGAGTGGCAGAACTGGAGGAGAAACTGGAAAGGTGGAGAAGTATCAGGAGTGAGAGGGAGATAGACTGGCGGAGCCACACTCTGAAGAGCTACCAAGCTGGTGAAAGGTCTGGAAAACAAGTCCTATGAGGAGAGGCTGAGGGAACTGGATTGTTTAGTTTGAAGAAGAGGAGGCTGAGGGTGACCTCATTGCTCTCTACAACTACCTCAGAGGAGGTTGCAGGGAAGTGGGAGTTGGCCTCTTCTCTCAAGTGCATAAAGACAGAATGAGAGGAAATGGCCTGAAGGTACACCAGCGGAGGTTTAGACTGGATATTAGAAAGAATTTCTTTACCGAAAGAGTGGTTGGACACTGGAACAGGCTGCCCAGGGAGGTGGTGGAGTCACCATCCCTGGAAGTGTTTAAAAGAAATACAGATATAGTGCTTAGAACATTATTTAGGCAATGAACAGGTAGATTAGGGTATGGTAGGTGGATTTAGGTTGTGGTTGGACTTGATGATCTTCAAGGTCCTTTCCAACCAGGATGATGCGATGCTATTCTATTCTATTCTATTCTATTCTATTCTATTCTATTCTATTCTATTCTATTCTATTCTATTCTATTCTATTCTATACCACCAAGAAGAAATTATAAGAAATCTTGCCAAGAGCTTATCCCACAACAAATTGTCTGCAATAGCCTATAAATAAAATACCTGTGAAGGGATTCATTGATACATAGTGAAGACTGTGATACACTTGAAAAAACAGCAGTAGTGGAAAAATAGCTATTTCTTATGGCTAAAATTGAAGATATGGGTATCAGAAACCTGGATTCTCCCCACATTTTGGTGACCTCTGATGAAAAATGCCTACGGGTTGTTTTTAAGATTAAGATCACTGATCACTGTGTTCAGGGTGAGAGGTCACCTCAGGGCCCTGCACACAGCTCCCACTGGCCCTGTCCCACTGGGGCCATGAGGAGACGTGCCTTGGATGCCCTGCATCCTGGCTGAGGCCCAGGCTGGGAGCCCCTGTCTGGCTCCTCTGGGGGAGCCCCCACTGCTTTGGCAGTTGGGAAAAGCTGGGCAGGTGGATCAGGATCAAGCCCTGAGCGTGCCTGGCACTATCACAGGTCTGCGTGTGCCTGGCACTATCACAGCCCTGCGTGTGGAAGGTTGGCCATCCAAATGCAGGCAGGCAGATACATTTTAAGCCCCTCGGGAAAATGCAGTAAATGTTTCATTAGTTCTCCCTAAGAAAAGGAAGTGTTATGTTTGTGCCACTAACTGCAAAAGCTATTTATAGCTATATTAAGGCAGTGGCTTGAACTGGTTAGGTCAAGCAATAACAAGCAATTAAAAACCTTAGAAATAGTAACTTCTCTTTACTCAGCTGGTTTATGCAGGTGTGGGATCTGCCTTCTCAATGCTTCTTTCACTGTATCTAGTAGCTTTCTGGCCTTTTGAATTTTGGATATTTACACGTTTTCATGCAATTAAACCATGAAGTATACTTAGTCTGCAGCCATAAATGATAATACAGCTTCATTCATGTACTGAATTACAGCACCTCATTCAGCAAAGTTGTGTCAATACCTTCCCAGTCTTCTTCAAGACTTCATCCATTCAATAACAATTAATTAACACAGAGTTATTAGAGAAATTGTCAAACTATTATAGAAAGGATAAATTCTCTGCTTGTACCAATGAAAATATCTCTACTGATATATCAAAGGAACTGGCCCTTTTTACACAGAAAATGTGGCCCTCCCGATTTCTAAGCTGTATGTTTTCATGCATTATTGAAAGATGTCCAAAATAAATTTGAGAATGAGGGTTAGAGTACTAATGAAGCTAGAAAAAAAAAAACACCACAAATTGCAAGTCATGTGACTACGCCCAAATAATTCACACTTCTAGAGACTGATGCTCACTTTTTTTGTTGGTTGGATTTTTTTACTTACTGCTTTATATGTTCTCTTTTGACCAGCATGTTTTCTGATTTGTTCTCCATTAGGCCCAGTTTCCACATGCATGGAATAGATAATGTCAAAGAAATCTTCTACGACGGCTACCCGCCGTAAAGACAGCTTCTCATCCACACCTACTCCATCCTGAAAAGAGAAAAAAGAGAAAAGAAACTGTAAAGAGGACAGGATGAATAAATAAATAATGTTAATCATGAGATGTGTTCTCCTTTTTTAGCAGAGTCAGAAGAAGGGAAGGCCTTTCCACTGAGATCTGAAGGTCACCCACAGTATTATAGGAAAGCTGTATAATCAGAAGGATCATATGGACCCTTGCAAGCAGTCCATTTTGCCAAGGCAGGCCATTTGGTCTCTTGATAGAACGTGATCTTTCACTCCAGTATTTAAAAAACATAAAGTATCTGTGCTTCTTTCTCCAAATGCACACACGATTCAAGATTCAAAGGCAGATGCAATCCAACAACCTAGCACAGAAATCCATTGTGTGGCTGTTAATAAGAACTCAACAGTTCTTATCCTCTCATTCCCCTCCCAGTAAATCTGTACCTAGCATTTCATAAATATATTTAATGAAAGGTTTTAATTCACAGGTGACAGAGCTGACTGTAATCATGAACATAAAGGAAGTTGTTACAAACAATTTACCCCTGCAAAACCTGCTTGAAAATATACTACATGGAGACATATCACAATATGAGGAAAAGAAAGGGATATTTTTAAACTGTGATTTTTGCACGCAGATGTCTGATTGGAACAAGTGACAGAAAAGTGAGGACACCTACCATCTGATTTTTCAAAGTGATAGTGCCATGGTAGCTAAAGACTTCTAGTCATCAAACCTTCAACGAGTATTTTAAACAAGAAATGCATTCAAACTTTCAACCTTTGATAATACTCTTACTGCTGCTGTAATTCATGCTGCAACAAAACTGATGGTGACAAAACGCATGCAATTAATGCTGTGGTGACCAAGTAAAAACCAAATATGAGAAATGAAATGGCAATAGTTACTTATGACTCCCAGTTGCTGCCCCACTGCTAATAACTTCTTGCTAACCCATTCCAGTAAGTTTGTTGGATGTGGACAAATATGATTTATTTTTCTCAGTGCCCCTATTTTTCTTCCAGCCCACTTACTTTTATTTTTCAGAGAATTCATGGAAAGAACCCAAATAATCCCAATAGCTCCAAAGAAGCCCACAGGGTGACACAGAGGAGCTATAACACATTTCTAGTATTGATGGAGAAAATGTTAGTGCCTTTATAGCATAACTTCCTATGTGTGCATCACTCCAAATGTTATGGGGTTAGGAGGTGCTGATATGCTACCAGCCATACATGTTTTGTCCTATGCCCTTGCCTCTCCTCAGCTTTCACCAAAGAGGTCCGTGCCCAAAGCTACATTGTCCAAAACAAAACACCCACACCCTAAAAAAACCCACAACACACAACCTACAATCTCAGCCACTAGGGCATGCCCTGAAGTTCCTCATCTACACATTTCTTGAACACCTCAAAGGATGGTGACTCCACCACCTCCCTGGGCAGGCTGTTCCAGTGCCTGACCACTCTTTCAGTAAAGAAATTCTTTCTAATGTCCAATCTAAACCTCCCCTGCCACAACTTCGGACCATTTCTTCTGGTTCTATCGTTATTCACTTGGGAGAACAGACCAACACCCACTTCCCTACAGCCTCCTTTCAGGTAGTTGTAGAGGGCAGTGAGGTCTCCCCTCAGCCTCCTCTTCTCCAAACTAAACATTCCTAGTTCCCTCAGCCGCTCCTCGTATGACCTGTTCTCCAGACCCTTCACCAGCTTGGTGGCTCTTCTCTGGACATGCTCCAGCACCTTCTAGTAGTGAGGGGCCCAGAACTGCACACAGTACTCACCAATGCCCAGTATAGGAGCACAATCACCTCCCTATTCCTCCTGGCCACACTATTCCTGATGCAGGCCAGGATGCTGTTGGCCTTCTTGGCCACCTGGGCACACTGCTGGCTCATGTTAAGTTGGCTGTCAACCAACACTCCCAGGTCCTTCTCCACCATGCAGCTTTCCAACCACTCATCCCCAAGCCTGTAGCATTGCCTGGGGTTGTTTTGACTGAAATGCAGGACCCAGGACTTGGCCTTACTGAACTTCATACAATTGGCCTTGGCCCATCAATCCAGCCTGTCCAGGTCCCTCTGTAGACCCTTCCTACCCTCGAGCAGATCAACACTCCCACCCAGTTTGGTGTCGTCTGCAAACCTACTGAGGGTGCACTCTATCCTCTCATCCAGATCATTGATAAAGATGTTTAACAAGACTGGCCCCAAAACTGAGCCCTGAGGGACACCACTGGTGACTGACCGCCAACTAGATTTGACCCCATTTACCACAACTCTCTGGGCCTGGCCATCCAGCCATTTTTTTACCCAGTGAAGAGTACACTTGTCTATGCCATGATTCACCAGCTTCTCCAGGAGAATGCTGTGGGAGACAGCGTCAAAGGCATTACCAAAGTCCAGGTAGACAATGTCCACAGCCTTTCCCTCATCCAATAGGTGGGTCACATGGTCAAAAGGCGGGTCATATGGTCCTGACTGAAGTGATGGCCTTGAGGATTCAGGGTGGAGGAATTTGCAGTGCAGTCTTCACCTCAGGTAATGCCTCAGAGAGATCAGCTGGGAACAGTTGCCCCGAGAAGGTGGTGAGGCCCCCATCCCGTGAACAGTCCCTAAATTCCACTAATCACCAGCTGAAAAAACAACAACTGTGGCATCATGACAGGTTCTGGTATCACCACCATGAAGAATTTGCTTGGTATTGTCCACCATCCTTGCCCTCTATTCCCCACATGGGGCCAGCAGAAAACCCAGATCTTTGCAGATTTAATCTTTAAAGGAATTCACACGTGAGCTCTGTAGGGGGGCCCATATTCAATCATTATTTTCTCACCACCCAAAAGACACAGTAGGATCCCTAATGATTTCAAACACTCCTATTATGACAACAGTGTTATCTCATGCCGCTCTCCAAACGTTCAGAAGTTTGTAGTGTTGATTAACTGATAAAGATTTAATCTGTTTATTACTAATGAGTTTTGTTTTAGGAAATTTCCTATGGGGGAGCTCTCTTTTTTAATTAAAGATAAATGCATTACAACAATATTAATTTAAAACCTGAGATGCCACCTCAGCAGAGCTGACACATACAAACATTAGGAATACATTCAAAGAAGAAACTCAAAAGCAAAACTAATTTTGCTGCTTTTGGTGGCCATAATGTGCAGTGCTCTTTTACGACAGTAGTCCTACTCCCCTCCCCAGATACTGATACCAAAGGTAGGTAGGCATGATGTGGGTGTGCTCTTGAACCTGCGTTTCTCCATCCAGCTGAATAAAACAGTAAGCATTGCTACTACTTCTAAAAATACAGGAATGTAAAATCTGCACAAGGTTTCTGTCATGCCTCCTAACTGACGTGCCAGAAAATGAAAACAAACTTTCCAAATCTTGTCAGTCAAAAAGGGTAGGAAAAAAATGGCTCACAGCAAGTGGAAACTGCTTCAGGGGAAGACAGTACTATTCCTTAACATCTATACTTGTAAATTCATCATAACTTGGTCTGTGGAACTGGACGTAGAATCATAGAATCGTTTTGGCTGGAAAAGAGCTTTAAGATCATCAAGTCCAACCGTAAATCTAACACTGCCAAGTCCACCACTAAATCGTGTCTCTAAGCACCACATCTACACGTTTTCAATACCTCCAGGGATGGTGACTCCAGCACTTCCCTGGGCAGCCTGTTCCAGTGTCTGTCAACCCTTTCAGTGAGACATTTTTCTTAATATCTAGTCTAAACCTCTCCTGGCACAAACTGAGGCTGTTTCGTCTTGTTCTATCACTTGTTACTTGAGAAAAGAGACCAACCGCCATCTCACTACAACCTCTCTTCAGATAGTTGTAGAGAGTGATAAGGTCTCCACTGGACCTCCTTTTCTCCAGACTGAACAACCTCAGTTCCCTCAGCCTCTCGTCCTAAGATGTTTGCTCTAGACCCTTCACATGACTAGGTCAGGCTTCATTCTGCTTGGTGCTGTGTAAAGCAATAAGGTAGGCCTTGTTTCAGAAAGCCTGCGGTGCTGTACAAGTTGGTGAGTTGCTGTGAGTAAGCTGCTCAGTCCACCTGGCAGCATGCAATGCTATGCAGAGGTGTGTGCCTCAGATGCAGAAGCAATACACTAGATGAGTAACTTGAACGAGAGTAAGGTAGCTACTTACTGAGACTTTTGATATCCCAATACTGACATCCCAGCAGGTAAAAAAAGCTGGGCAAGTGATACAATCCCAAATTTCCATTTAAACCATAAAGTTTCTGAAGTGGACACAGGTGTATCAGGCTTTCCTGCCATATGCCATTACACTACACTGTTCTCCTGAAATTGCTATTTGATAAAAGGTATTAACAAAGCAGCTCTACTTTCTAAGCTGGCTTTAGGTAAAAATTTTCACAGTGCCTAAGGGGACATTTTTTTAGCCTCAGCTAAGGCTAAAAAGAGACAAATGAGGGAATGTGCGATAATGTTATTCGCATGTCAGAAAGCCTGTGAAATGTCCACAAGGAACAGGACAAGTAATAGGCTTAAACCACAGCATGGGAGATTTACATTAGACATTAGGAAAAACTTCCTATTGATGTGGATAGTCAAGTACTGTAACAGTTTGCCTGGGGAGGCTGTGGCATCCCTGTCACAGGATTTTAAGACCAGGTTAGACAAGTATCTGCCAGAGATAGTTTGAGTAAATCCTGTCTTGGAGAGACTAAATATTAATTGAGCTCCTTTTTGATAATTCTGTGACTGAGAAGCTTAAATGTCACTTTCAATGTGACTTGGGTACTAACAAGTCTGGAATAGCAATAAGGATATTTATAAATCACTGAGGTATTTTTAGGACTTTCACTCATCATGGCAAGAGTCCAAGCCCCACTTTCTAAAATTACTGAGGAATGGAAGTCTCACTGAATTTTTCTCTTCAAGAACTGGACTTAGACTCTCAAATCTTTTAGGCTGAGTTTCATACCACTTGTTCCAGCCACCACAGAGCTAATGCCCCTACTTTCAAATGGTTGTCTCAGATTCCTCTCTGGCCAACAACCAGACACAGGTACAGCCCAGATACAATTCATCTTTATAGCTACTGGAACAGTTTCAGTCTCTACCAGTGAGAAGCTACCTAATTTTACTCTTTGCACTGCAGCGTATCCTGTTTATTCTTGTTTTTATGTTTATTCAGTGATCTTCCTATGTTCTTAGGATACAAACAGAAGTTTCTTTTCATTTTCAGCCCTATAAATTCCATTTGCATTCTGAGATGGAAGTTGTTCATTTGCTTGCTTTTAGAGAACTACAAAAAGAGTACATTTCTGGACAGAAGTGACTTTTACAGAGAGTCGTGCACCTCTCAGAAAGTGCAAAGGATCACTTTGAACAATGATGCTTGAGGAGAGAGTCAATCTCTTTTACTCAGGTGGAACCTACAGGGCTAGTGGGAGTAATGAAGGGGGAAAAGTTTGCCAGTGAAGCAAACAGACAGTCGAGACAGCAAAAAGATCTATTAAATGAAAGGCTGTAATTTTTATAGTTACTTTGCAGAGGAGAAAAAAATTTAACACAAGCATTTTAAATGAAAGCCACCGAAACAGAAGTGCTAACAGTTCCTTGCTTGAGAATATGCGCACTATCTCATGTTGAAATTTCGTGGGGGAAACAGGTCTCATAAAACACCCTCTTGATTCATGAATTAATGTAACTATCAGTATCTTTACAATGTTTGAAAAATACTCCTATAAAGACATGATAGACTGTAATAGAAAAGTAAAGGCTTGGTTGGTGGTTTTATAGGAAATGTTCAGGTCTATAAAACCTCTCTCATAGAAGGATCAACGCCAGAAGCATGTACAAAACATTAGGAGTAGATGTAAATAACAACCAACCTAAATATTTCATTATAAAACATACATCACCTACAAATGTAAGACTGCTTTGAATGCAGAAATGCGATGTGTACCGCACTTCTGAGATACACCAGTTCAGACAACAGCAGAGTTAAAGCACATCAGTGTCACTGCACCTCTGCTAGTGGTGTGGCATTGCCTTCTGCACTCTTGAAGAGATGCATTTCCCCTGGAAGGGAAGCAGTCTTTTGCTGACTGAAATGTTGTGCTCTAAATTAACTATATCCTTGCAAAAAGTTTTGCACATAAACACCCGCCTTGTTAGCTTATACATAAGGAGCTCCAAACATGATTGTATGTAGGTGTTTTACTCTCTTTGGATTCAACACTGAAAAATTTTGTGTTGCAACTGTTAGGAGGAACCAATGGTAGTTTATGTACATAACATGAGCCTGTCTGCAGATATAAGTCAACATAAATTATCAGATTGAAAATCCCCTTATACATTATTTCTTTCACCTGCTTGCTCAGTAACTGTAGAAGTATTAATATCTAAAAAGAGGGATGACCATTTTAGAATGTCTCTTACTCCCACGGAAATGAACAAATCCAGTTTCATTGGCACGCTGATTTGGATTGCCAGGTTATTAGTACATTCATTTGAACACCTAACTCATTCCTGTCAGCACAGTATAAATCCACAACAGGTCAAAAGTTATTAGCATTTGATAGCTATTATTAAGCCACCTAAAAATAAATAAATTTATCATTTCTATCCAGTTCCTAATGGAAAGTGTCTATAACAGTGAAAGGGGTATTTACAATTTGAAATGTATGGTTTCTGTTACTCATTATATGACCTGTTTGAACAGTAAATCTCATATTTTACCAGCAGATGGAGACAGGAAAAATCCGAGTTATATTAAGGCAGATATACACCAGAATCATTTCCAGCTGTCAAGTCCTCTCTGGGACCTTTAGAGCATCAAACCCTACAAGGACTAAACCAATAAGTTAGGATACGGCAGCAACAAGTCAAATTCATTGTGGAAATAGATAATGAAAATAAAGCTAATAAAAATGAAGTTAAATGGCAAACTGATACGCTATTTGGGACAAGATGCTAAAACTAAACAACAGACAAAAAGTTTTAGGGTGTTATGAAAGCTGTAGGTGAGGAAAAGTCCTCTAAATGTCTAGATAGGGGAGTCCGAGAGACCAGATCTATACTGTATAGAAATCCCTTTCTCCTTTATCTCTTGGACCAGCCTAGATGATGGGAAAGCACCAAAGCTAAATTTCTGTCCTTAAAATATAAGGAGTGAATGCTGAGTGCCAGATAAATCTAAAAGATCCCACCCCAAAGGACTATGCTACTGAGACCTTTCCTGTGAGGCCATCATCTGGTGTGTAGCACTAGCTCTACTAAATGAAGCTCTAGCAATTAAGAGATAATAGGGTTGTGAAATCCAATTTGCCAAACTGCAAAGGTAAGGTCTGTCACCTTTCTTTCCTGAAAATGTAGCAAAGTGGGCCTGGAGATTATTTAATGATAGACAATGTACCTTCAAAGGTATCTTCAGAGGCCCCTTTGGTGTGAACAGGATAATAACCTTGCCAGTGGTCTCTAAGATCAATATTTAAAGCTCTTTCCATATTGAAGAAGGGCAGAAACTTTTCTTTTTCACTTTTCTTCGGAAGTGTGGATGGATAGGCAGATCTATCATAATCAGTGTTACTGCTGGAGAAGAGCTTTGAAATGAAACATTGAACATGTCTATTGACTCTTGTGTCCCCTACTGAAAATAAGCATGGACATGGGAAGCAAGAGGCAATTCCAAAGAGCTGCCTCAAGATCAAATGCACTCAGAGCCCTGAAGGAAAGGCAGAGAAGACCCCAGTGAAGAATACAGGACAGACATTGTCCTAGTTGCAGTTTACTCTTCATAGTGAAGAGTAAACTTCTTAACTGAGGTCTGAATACTTTTTTCCCTCAGTGCAGGAACATCTGATCTTTTTTCTTCTCCTTAAGTGTTCAAACATTAACACAACCACTCTGAACAAAAACGGGTCACAAGACAGGCCACATTTTGCTATTTGTGCAATCTGTTGCTGCAGGCTAACCAAACACATGAGCTGTATCTCCATGAGAAAGCAGGGCACCACAGGAGCAGCAGATCTGTAGAGCAAAGCAGTTGATACCAAGAAGCTGATTCCACAGCATAGGAATTTCAGGCTAGCTTTAACCTGGTTCCCTGCCCTGGACACCCACTTCTGGTTGCAACCCAGTAGGTGCATGCCTGGAAAAGAAATCTGGTTCATGCACTGAAAAAACACTGCAACGTAAAATGAAGCACAGTCAGGAATTTTGTTAGAAGGGCACAACCCTTCTCCAAACTGAAATCCCAGTGCAGATGCAGCCATAGCTTCCTTTAGTAAGACAAGATGGGATTTTTCACAGATGCACACTGGGATGAACATTAGCCAAAACAAAGAGGAAGATACTTAAGTATCCAGCTCAGGGACACACATTGCATCGAGGTGACTAGGGACAACAGAAGGAAACTGAACACCTATTCTGACATGAAAACCGTATTTGCCACATTAGTCCCTCTACTTGCCTTCCTCTCCAGCAAATTCCTGCCTACTTAGTCTGTTAAAACGACAGATGATGCTTCCATCATCAGATGCACAGTCTTATTACAGCTGGCCTTTTTTTTTCTGCTTTTGTGTTTGTGTTGGGGTTTTTTGGGTTTTTTTCTTCCTTTTTTTGGTTTGTAGGGTGGGGTTTTTTGGCAGAGAAAGCAAATTAATCCTGTATTCTGTCTACAAAAGTATGTTGAGCTGGTGTATTTAATATAGAAACTATTAAGCCAGGCATTAAATGCATCCTATTCAATGAAAAGTTGTGCTGGTTTGGGCTGGGGTAGAGTTACTTTTCTTCATAGTAGCTCATATGGGGCTGTGTTTTGGATTTGTGCTGGGAACAGTGTTGATAATTCCGGGATGTTTTGGCTATTGCTGAGCAGTGCTCACACAGTGTCAAGGCCCTTTCTGCTTCTCACCCCACGCCACCAGCAAGCAGGCTGGGGGTGCACAAGAGGTTGGTAAGGGAAACAGCTGGGACAGCTGACCCCAACTGACCAAAGGGATATTCCATATCATATTATGTCATGCTCAGAACATAAAGCTGGGGAAGAAGAAGGAAGGGGAGATTATAGGAGTGGGGGCGTTTGTCTTCCCAAGTCACTGTTACACTTGATGGAGCCCTGCTCTCCTGGAGATGGCTGAACACCTGCCTGCCCATGGGAAGGGGTGAATGAATTCCTTGTTTTGCTTTGTTTGCATGCATGGCTTTTGCTTTACAGGTTAAACTGTCTTTATCTCAACCCACAAGTTTTCTCACTTCTACTCTTTTGATTCTCTCCCCAGTTGCACCAGGGAGGAGTGAGTGGGCAGCTGTGTGGGGCTTAGTTGCTGGCTGGGGTTAAACCACAACAATACTATGGGAGAGTTCCAATTAATCCAAAGCTAGAATTGGACAGAAAGAGATGAAGAGCACATGTAACAGAGAAATGGCAGTTTGCACTTCAAAAGTGAACAATGTTGCTCAATTTCTAACAACAACAACAAAAATTAATTCAGCAAATTGCATTTTTTGGTGAATAATTTGAACTTAGCTATAATTTAGCAATTTATTCTTCATTTTAAAAAATCATCTAGAGACTAATTTCTGATCTTAGGCCATTTCTGAATAGTTTGCTCGGAAGTCTGTATTTCGTAAGAGAAGCACTATAATTGTTTTTCTTTTTCTTTTTTTTTGATAACCAGATTGTGTTATTTCCTGTTCCCTGAAGGATGCTGTCTCTTTTCCAGTGCATTAGTTTTCTATTAGAAATAATTAAGTTTTGACTTTGAAGTCTATTTTTTTTTAAATATTCACTACAGTCCTGGAAATACCCAGCACATTTCACTCGCCCAATTCATACTCACATTTTGGTAAGCAGCTGAGAGCTACTAAACCTAGCTAGGACATTAAGGATAACTGAACAGACAAGGAGTGTGAAGTAGCCAAATTTAACTGAAGTTTTTCTTTGAGCTTACACTCATGATCAAAGTTTTAACGCATTTCTTCCTCTTGATGACGCATTACAGAATTAATCTAGGTATGAGGAACTTCTACCAGAATTTTCTGTAATAGTGTGAATTCTAAGAAACTGCAGTTTTGAAGCTTAAAAAATTGCCAAGACTTCAGTTCTACCATGAAACAGGATAAAAGTGAAAATTCATCCCATTAAACTAACATGCTATTCTTTTACTGAAAGTAAAACTGAACATAGAGGTAAGCATTAGGATAGCTATAAAATAAGATTTATCATAACTAGGA
Source organism: Hemiprocne comata (assembly GCA_020745705.1). Classification (NCBI taxonomy): domain Eukaryota; kingdom Metazoa; phylum Chordata; class Aves; order Apodiformes; family Apodidae; genus Hemiprocne; species Hemiprocne comata. The sequence continues at coordinate 119,394,973 of CM036587.1, forward strand.
GACACTAAAAAAGTTGAAAGAAGGGATTCTGAAGTTAGTGGTAACCTTTCTGTCTACAGATATCTTCAGATTTTAAAAAAATTGGAAATACACCACCAGGCTAAGCCCAAAAATAGAAGGATAAGAACTCAGTGAAGCACAAGTGATCCCTAAGTGTAACAAATCACACTTTTTCACGTATTTCTACTCTTCGTACATTTTATCTCATATTATATCTTATTACCTCATATCTCAATTGTATCTGTCAAGCTGTAAACCATCACTCCAAGAATTTTCCAGAGAAGATTACAATGCCAAGCTAAATGCTTAGCAGGGGAACTGCCTCTTCAATCTCACAGGTACCCTGTCAGGGTCAGCTACTCCTGGCATTTTGAAAGGAAGAGACTTCAGCTCCCCACCCTGAGAGCTCAGCACACTGTACATTATTTTCCACTAAACTTTGTTTCTGAAAGTTACTAGCAATGGAAATACACTCATACAAAACTTAGTTTTGCTTTCATCTCAAAATAGGCAGTTCTTTGTACCTATATAGTGCTTTGGTGAGCATGTAAAGATTTGCTTTTCCCAAATAAGGCCACCAGGATAAAACAACTAATTCTCCTCAAATATTTTTGGCTGTAGGGGATTTTAAAATGAATGGGTGTGAATCCTAGACTGGACCTGATTTGTATGTTTAGGGTTTTTTTCTAAATTATAATATCTGGTATTGTCATCAGTTCAGCAAAAATAAATGAGTGAGCTACTAACTAAATCTTAACATTTCTGTCACGTTCCAAAAATGAACACCACCACAATTATATTATATAGTGTGCTATACTTTACAGGTATTCAAGCACTAGAGGAATGCAATGTAGATCTATAATGCCACCTTTTTTCAGACTGATGAAATGCAACTACTGTACACCAAAAGTAACCTAGCACTAAAGTGAAGCTTAAGTAATGAAAACTCATTGCCACAATGTGCTTCCTGTGAAATTAAATGTATATTTTTAAATTATACTCCAAATACTCATAACCTTCTGATGCAAGGGTGTCTGTAGAGGGAGCTTTTTTAATACAGAACATGATATGCAAGTGCCAAAAGTTACATACTGCAATCAGGTGCCAAGAGGATACCACACCACACATCAACAGAGCTCAGTGACAAAACTTCTAAAAAAAAATAAAATACATTGCTTTAAAATCCTATTTCATTGGTAAAATACTTCAAAAAGTTAGGGGAACCAGATGGAACAGAAGACTGCTAACGGGATACAGTGTTTTAGTGTCTAGACCTCTGCATCCAACTCCAGCAAGGGCCTTTGTCCCTTAAAGTTGCTCCCACCTTCCACCTACTGCCTACAGCAAGGAACAGCCCTGGCATGGCAGGGAGATGAAGGATGTGACCTAATCTCTCCCATCCATGTTTCTGCAACAGCTGTTCACTTGCTTATACAAAATGAGTTCATGGTCTCAGCACAGCTCCCAGAGGACAGCTGTCTCCATCACCAAAAACACTGCTACAACAGACCATTAGGTGCCATTAATTGTTAACCTCATTAGCAACATCAGTAAAGACACTGGGGATCAGATTTTAAGCTGCACTGGAGCTATACAGGCAGCTTATGGTAGGGACAGATGAGGAAACAGAAGCTTTCCATCACCCCATACAAAACCTCACTTGCAAGGCGAAGTGCAGAACAACTATCTCCTGCTCCAATGCCAAAGGGAACAGAAGTCTCCAGGGCACCCTGTGCTCCACGTGTGGTTGGCGTCTCTGACCATGTTACAAATAAATTTCCCATGCTGGGAGAAAGCTGTTTGCTGCAGGGAACAATGAGGTACTTCCAAGGCTAAATATTCATGGAATGTAAACAGCCTCTAATGGAGGTCCCTCTGGACTTCTGCAAGGAAAATGGGCAGGGATTATGAAGGGACTTGCTGTAATTGCACAGGTAATGTTACCTGACCAGGGATCCAGACCACTGGGGACTCTGCAGTCAGATTTGTACAAAAAGGAATGCATGGTCTGTGCTTGGCCCACTGACTCCTGCCTGCAGGCAATAGTGGTATTCCAGCCCTGATGACCTACAAACAGAAGCAAAACCGGAACTATACAAAGAACTAGAGTCTGTTCTCAGATGAAGCAGCAGAGCACCTAAAAAGATCAGGCAAAACACTGGATGCACAATCTCTCCCCTAGATCTAAAACAGAAGCAGCAAATTTGATGTCAGATTTTGGCAAAAGTTTTCAGGGTAGCCAGAAAATACCATGAACCAAATATCTAACCATGTTCTTCAGGAAAATTCATTAGAGGGGTGCAAAAGTTATCCTTACATTCAGAAAGACAATTTTTTTTTATTCTATCTCGTATCTGAGGGAGGGCTTGTTCACTCAAAAGTGTCATCAAACTAAATTAGTTGGTAAAGAAAGAATATTGCTTTCTTTGTATTAGTTTTGTTAATATTTGTGTGTGTATGCACAGATCAGGCTTTACAAAATGCTATCACCTCAGAAGACCTATTTGGGGCTCTTTAACAACTTGTTTGTAGGCTTTTTCTTTAATTAAATTACATTTCCCTAATTTTAAAATATTTTTTTCACTCCTATGCTTTTCTCTCCTGGGTAACCTAGGCAAGAACAAGTGCCAGGCGCAAAAACCCATGTTTCTGTGAGGAAGCTCCGTTGCAGATAGTCAGATCATTCCATTGACACTGATTTTTTTTTCCCTTTTCTTCTTCTTCCCTTCCCCAACCATTAACAAAGTCCACAGCATGAAGAGGCCAATCCTTGCCAGCAGAACCAAGTTTTGAAAAACACTGCTCAACCATATGTTCAGTCCTGACCTGCGTGATAGTTAGGCGGCTGACACCTGCAGATGGAGAGTTCATAGCACCATTCAGCACAAACATGCTGCTACTGAACACTGAACTCAGTATTAGCCAGACTTTGCTTTGGAGGAATTTTCAACACTGGTCTGCAGTTTTGCCCTACCAACTACTTTTCACTACCAGGATGTAAATTAAATCATAGAATCATAGAATCATAGAATCATAGAATCATAGAATCATAGAATCATAGAATCCTAGGGGTTGGAAGGGACCTCGAAAGATCATCTAGTCCAACCCCCCCTGCCAGGCAGGGTCACCTAGAGCACATCACACAGGAACTTGTCCAGGCGGGTTTTGAATGTCTCCAGTGAAGGAGACTCCACAACCTCTCTGGGCAGCCTGTTCCAGTGCTCTGTCACTCTCACAGTAAAAAAGTTTTTTCTGATATTCACCTTGAACCTCCTATGCTCCAATTTGCACCCATCACCCCTTGTCCTATCACTGGTCACCACTGAGAAAAGCTTAACTCCATCTTCCTGACACTCACCCTTTACATATTTGTAAACATTGATGAGGTCACCCCTCAGTCTCCTTTTCTCCAAGCTAAAGAGACCCAGCTCCCTCAGCCTTTCCTCATGAGGGAGATGTTCCACTCCCTTAATCATCTTTGTGGCTCTGCGCTGGACTCTTTCAAGCAGTTCCCTGTCCTTCTTGAACTGAGGGGCCCAGAACTGGACACAATACTCCAGATGCGGCCTCACCAATGCAGAATAGAGGGGGAGGAGAACCTCTCTTGACCGACTAACCACACCCTTTCTAATGCACCCCAGGATGCCATTGGCCTTCCTAGCCACAAGGGCACATTGCTGGCTCATGGTCATCCTCCTGTCTACCAGGACCCCCAGGTCCCTTTCACCTACACTGCTCTCCAGCAGGTCAGCCCCCAACCTGTACTGGTACATGGTGTTTCTCTTCCCCAAATGCAAAACTCTACACTTGCCCTTGTTGAACTTCATCAGGTTTCTCTCCGCCCAACTCTCCAGCCTGTCTTAAGTCTCTTTGAATGGCAGCACAGCCTTCTGGTGTGTCAGCCACTCCTCCCAGCTTAGTGTCATCAGCAAACTTGCTGAGGGTACATTCTGTACCCTCATCCAGGTCGTTGATGAAGATGTTGAACAACACCGGTCCCAGCACCGACCCCTGAGGGACTCCACTAGTCACAGACCTCCAACTAGATTCTGCCCCATTGACTACAACTCTCTGACTCCTCCCTTTCAACCAGTTCTTGATCCATCTCACTACCTGATCACCAAACCCATACTTGATCAACTTATCTACAAGGATGCTGTGGGAGACGGTGTCAAATGCTTTACTGAAATCTAGATAAACCACATCTACTGCTCTACCATCATCTATCCACCTAGTAATTTCATCATAGAAGGCTATAAGGTTAGTCAAACATGACTTATCCTTGATAAAACCATGCTGACTGCTCTTGATGACCCCCATGTCCTTGATACGCCTAGAGATAGTGACAAGAACAAGTTGTTCCATCACCTTTCCAGGGATGGAGGTGAGGCTGACCAGTCTATAGTTACCTGGGTCCTCCTTCTTGCCCTTCTTGTAGACTGGTGTGACATTTGCTGTCCTCCAGTCCTCAGGCACCTCTCCTGTTACCCATGACTTACCGAAGATGATGGAGAGTGGCCTAGCAATGACCTCCGCCAGCTCCCTCAGCACCCTTGGGTGCATTCCATCCAGACCCATCGATTTATGGATGGCCAGATTGTTTAACTGATCCTTAACCCAATCCTCATCTACCATGGCAAACTCCTCCATTATCTTGACTTCTTCTGGGGCTATATGAATCTGGGGCTCATGGGGAAAGCCATATTTAAAAAGGGAGCCTTTCCAAACCCTTCTGGTAGTCTCCTTTAGAAGGAAAACACTTCTGTATTAAGTATTACATTGAAACTGTCTGTCTGATAGAAAACACTGGCTGTTACACATGATGAACCTTCATGAAAGCCCACCAAACTCTATTTGGCTTGTAAGGTTATACAGTAAGAGAATACAACCATCAGAAACAGTCTCCTGAACTTCTCTGAAGAGCCAGTAGACTCAGTTTTTCTCTAAATAAACTCCTATCAACCTTTCTTTTAATAAGCCCTGTAAGAATGAAAGTCGTTCTTGCCTTCCTTAACACCCATCTGAAAGCTGTGAGGATACCCTCCTTAAATGTTTGTGGGAGTGATATAAGTTTTTCTTACAGAGGCTGGAAGATAAAGTGCATTTTCTGCACTACTTTTTAGTTTTTCTTCCCTTTGCTCCTCTTTCAGTCTCTCTTCAGCTCCTCATATAGTCCAAACGTTTTTTTCAGGGCTTATACAGATTTATGATTAGTAATTTCCACAGGGACTGCATGCATGTTCTCTCAGGTATGCTTAGGCACCACTCAGGTTGGGAATCAAAATCTGCATCTGCATCTGTTCTGCCACTTGCAATGAAATTCAGTGGGTTCATGCTTGTTGTGTCCTTCGTTCAGACCTTGACTCCATAGCCATCACCTTCTTCAAAAGCACATAATTAAAAGATTTGCCTATACTTAAAGCCTATACTTATAGGACAATTTTTTTTAAATGTTTTGCAGTTTTACCTAGCACGCACATGTATCATTGATTACAAACAGGAGAGTGAAAGGGAAGTATTTTCCTTTATTACACTGCTTTGAAGCTGGAACAGACATAGATGTCTGAATTGTGAACGCTTAATAGAAAGGGATTAGATCTTCAGTTACACAGAACAGTTTGCTGCATCAAATCTGGACCATGCCCTAAACAGCAACAGTTGAACACAGTGGTAATTACAAATTACTACACTGACTTTGCAAATGCAGTTTTACCAGGTAAATTCAGCTTTTTGATTTTTATAAATACCAGCTCAATTTTTTAGTGAAGATGAGAGGTACACCACGGTTCTGATGACTAATGATGCTGCCCACCATCCCTTTTTTTAACAGAACTTTAAGAAGCCAGTCAATTAATGAAGGAAAACATTGTTTCCTCAACAGTGCCGCAAAAATAGATGTTTTCAATAGGTATGTAACCAGATTTACCCAACATCTAATGCATGATGGGAAATCAGAGTATTTGCAAGTTAGGCTCCCTATTAATCAGATGTTGCAAGTCTCTGCCTTATTCTAGGCCTGCCCATAAATGTACTACCATACAGTATCCCTTTGCATGCTAATACTAGTATATGTAAAGCATAGTTGATGAAAGATGCAGATTAAATAGCCTGCTCTGTATAACTGAAGTTCATTATTAGTCTTCTGTATCTGCCACAGTTAACATGCCAACTATATGAAACTTTGCCATTATTAGTACAATTCTGTGCTCAAAACACAAACCAAGCACTATATTAACATTTTTTTCTTTGAGTACGTATCCCTAGTTGCACCTTCTCTCTTTACATAAAAAGAATAAAGTTTTAAATTTCTCAGTTGTTTATCAGGACAGGAAGAAAAGCTGAAACATGGCACTTGAATTCAGCTGTGTGTTAAATACAGTATAATGATTATATTATACATCAGGGTCAGCAGAATTTGGTGCCGTCTCCTAATATCTTAGTTTAAACAAATGCATTCAAACTGTAGTAAAACTGTAATTCACCAATATTAAGTGACTTGCCCATTTTCTCCCTCTTCTCTGTATTCTGGCTGTATTAAGGTAATGAAATACAGCACTGGGATGTCTTCAGTAATAATGACAATGGTGCTTCTCTTCCTCTTATTACGTACACATGCTGTGTACAGTTTGATGGATGGATACAGCCATCCAACCCAGAGCCAGCTGTAATTCACAGTGCTATACAAAATCAGGGACATTACAGATGAAAGACAAATCAAGCTGTCACTTAGTCCATTCCCTGATAGAAAAGGGACTGTCTTCTGTTGCTCATTATGTACTTTCTTCTGTCTTGTCTTAAATGACTCTTCTCAGGTAGCTTTTACCAATGTCTCTGAGAGGCTGTTTTACAGACTAATAGAGGTAAATGCAGAATCTTTGGCAGAGCCCATGCCTATCACCTGCTACAAAAGGTTTGCAGACTGCTGTGCTGCTGCTGCCTTAGTTATGTTTACTTGGAATACAGACACGATACTAACACTCTCTAGGACTCATTTGAGGAACAGTCTCTCTACCATACATCATATCACCTGAGAAAGTTAGCATGGGCCTCTCAGTGGCAGTGAGAAATAGGTGATCACCTCTGTAAGGATGTGCTGTATCACTGCCTTTTTTCCAGGGTAGCTCCCGATTCCTGCTCTGCTCCTGCCAAAAAGAGCTTCCCTTGCAAGGTGGCCAGCAAATTCTTTCTTCATGAATAACAACATAATTAAAAATCCCATTGAAGACTCATACTGATTTCAATAAACTATGGCTTAAGCTCTCAAATTGTCCTGTTCTCTCTAGAATGATGCTCTGGCTGCGAAGGACTAGGGGACACACCATCATCAATTTTAATTACTCAGCAATGCTGATACAGAGATCACAGTTTCACAGATATGTTAGGAAGGGATAAGGGTATAAAGCCTCAAATCTATGTTACAAGGAGAGCCAACATCTATTTTCATCTTGCTGACAACATGAACAATGTTTTTATTCTACTGAACAAAATATTAACAAGGACTGAATTTGAAAATCCAGTATTTTGTTTCTTTCTGCATCAATTCAACATCAAACTGCACCTTCTGAGATGATGCTGTGCCTATAGGAAGCTGCAATTTGCTTTTCTCAAACCTTCAGCTTTTCCCTATATCAGGCTTAATTCTTCCTGGACTACATTTCCCAAGACACGCTGCAGAAGGAGATCATGTGTCTCATGAATCATTTAGGAAATCCAAGGATGTCAGTGTAGTGGGAATTCTTGTATCACATCTCTCTCTTCGTAAATACATTGCACCCACTCATTTGCTTGCACTTTATAGCAACCACTATCTCCAAATAACCTAAAAGGCTTTGCAGCACTTCCAACAACAGATGGAGTCAGATATGTGGACTGAATATGTACTTCATCTACATCATCTAAGCCCTGTCTGCTCTTAAGAGAAATATGCTGCTACTTTATTGATGAATCACACCTGCTATCCAAACCTCATATAAGGCCACTTCTCCCTCACTAGGAAAACTCTGAATTCAAAATCCTACATCTACAACTGCCAAAACAGCATGGATCACCAAGAAGATGTTAGGAAGACCATGCAGAAAAGCCCTGCTCTGTTTGGTGCAAATAGCCTATTACAGTACCATATTTGACTGTTACAGTCTTTGAAAGGAAATGACACAGTAATTTCCCATCAAATCAAATCATTTGTAGCATAACTTTTCATTGAGGGTATTCTGCATGTATCCTGGAATTTGCTTTCTGGGGAGACATCAGGCACAGCTGCATGTCTGGTAAATATGTGTGTTTGGTTTTTACGTATGGGTGTGTGTGAAATTAAATTCATTTTGATTCATTAATACTTTAATGACATGGCAAACTGGCTAAATGTTGCCTAAGAAAAATGAACAGAACACTGAGGTATCTGTTACCAGATGAAACAATGCAGTTAGTACAGGGTTTCATTCTGCATCTGGGGTTTTATCCCATCTATCTATTCATAACTACAGCCCATTTCCCATCTTTCTTGGTCATTTTTTACAGTAACCTACCATCTGAGGGTACTTTACAACACAATGCCATCATCGCACTCTCCTTCTCCAGGGGTCAGGAACAATTTTTCTTTAGGCTTTTTGAGAAACACATTTTATGATTTCTGATTATACCCCAAAAAATCCTTCTGAAACTCCCTCAGATTTTGGATGCTGAAGTAAAACTGTTGTTCCATTTCATTTTCTCCTATCAGATTTTCTGCTCAGCTGCTTTTTTTTTTTTTTTTGGTCTTCTTGTTTCCACTTGTAGCCTATAGACATTCCTTCTATCTGTTTCAGCTCTGCATAGTCACAGAAATAAAGAAATCTGTTAAGATGACAGCACCCTATTGTTTGCATTCACCCTTCCCAGATCTCAGTTATCCTGGATATCATGAGCTACACAGAGAGAATCATAGAACCATAGAATGGTTTGGGTTGGAAGGGACCTTTTAAGATCATCTAGCTCCAACCCCCCCTTGCCATGGACCAGGACATCTCCCACTGGAACAAGTTGCTCAAAGTCCCATCCAACCTGGCCTTGAAGACTTCCAGGGATGAGCCATCCACAACCTCCCTGGGCAACCTGTGCCAGTGTCTCACCACCCTCACAGTAAAGAATTTCTGCCTAATGTCTACCCTAATTTTACACTCTTCCAGTTTAAAAACATCACCCTTTGTCTTATCACTACAAGTCCCTCCCCAGCTTTCCTGTACCCCCTTCAGGTACTGGTCTCTCTGGAGCCTTCTCTTCTCCAAGCTAAACAACCCCAACTTTCTCAGCCTATCTTTAGAGCAGAGGTGCTTCAGCCCTCTGATTTTCTTCATGGCCCTACTCTGGACTCACTCCAAAGCTGCATGCCCTTCCTGTGTTGGGGACTCCAGAGCTGGACACAGTACTTCAGATGCGGTCTCAAAAGAGCAGAGTATAGGGGGAGAATCACCTCCCTTCACCTGCTGGCCACGCTTCTTTTTATGGTGGTGATAATAATAATTGTTTAGAAGGAACCATTACGATCAACTCAACTGATGCCATGTATAACTCAAGCCATAAACGTTCTCTGAATTAATTCTTGCAAGTTATTGATGCTGTAGGTATTGTAGCAATTTATTTTCCATTTTCAGTCCCACAAAAGTCAACCTATTAGAATTACAGAGCCAAGAAATAACAGCTTTGATGTTGCTTTCACACTTGATCCCCCTGTGCTCCTATGCTGCAGCAGAAGGAAGGTCTCCTAGTTGTGGTGAGATGGCACCTGGGAAACATAGTCTTCAGCAAGACATTGATTAGAATGCTGTCCCTCTCCAGAGCTTGCTTTATGGTGCAGCATACTCACGCAACTATTTTTCATATCAAGCTTTTACAATCTGATTTGTAAACTTCAGACACTGAAGCTTCTAGTCTCCCCTATTATGAAGCTGAGCTTTAAATAATTTAAGATGTATTCAGTGTTCCTATCTCTGTAATTAAATTTTAGTCTGTTTTTGTTATTTTGAGCACCTTCTGAATTTTTTTTCAAAGACCTTACTAGCAATTATGTTGGAAGTATTCTGCTGAAATTATATCCTTTGTTTTCTCACTTTTCATATTTATGTCTTTTGTTTTAATAACAATTATTTAACTGATATTAGAATTAACAAAATTGTGCATGGAAAATCATTAAAATGTTCAAAAAAAACCCCTCAGGTGTTAGGAAAAGACTCAAGTGTTTTGCTTCCTGGTTTCTAAGTCTACAGGGTCCACTTGGGACATTTGCAGAGTTTAAAGTGAAAGTTTTCAAAACAGCAGCAAGAGCATTCATGGTTTATAAGTCAACAGTAATCAGTCTTCAGAACCACGTTGACCACTACTGTTTTATACACTCCTCAGTCAAAAGGCAGATAATGAAATATGATCATGAAATACCCATGGTCCTTGAGAGATTCTGAGAATTGACAGAGAGATGACAATCTCTTCTATAAAGCTATGGGGATTATTAAATTATTTTTGTCTGATTTTTTTAACACAAAAGTAGAGCTTTCACAAGCATTTGACTGGAGATGGAATTTTTTCAAGAAAAAAATTACAAACACCACAGGACTTACAATGAAATTGTAGCAGTTGATAACACTCCATTTTTAAGCTATTTTAACATCTATAAAGCTTCCTGCTCTTTTTTACATTAACATATTTAGGACACAGATGTGGTTTTGGGGTGAGTTTTTCACAAAGGAATTAAATTTTTGTTTTCATGGGTGATGTTGTTATTAGTCAGGTACTTCACTATCTTTTTAGATTTCAGCTGTGTTCTGTTGAAGACAAGACTCCTCCAGCTGTATTCGATGACATGCAACCCAGCATTTAATGAAGCTGATAAAAAATAGTTTTCTCATATTACAGCTAAAAAAGAAACCTCCTCCAGTACCTGGAACTAAGGACATTCCTCCTAACCACCCCTTCTTCCCAATTCCTGTGCTGCCCAATTCAACTACATGGAAGAAAGGACTGACAAGTCATCTTCAGAGGGACAGACTAGGCTTCAAAATAGATCAGATTAATACTTTTATGACAAGGACTCAAGACCACATTTTCACATTGTAACTATATGCAAACGTTTTTATTGCCTGTACTAGACAGTTGAGCACCCTGAGGGTCAAAAGCTGAGCAACACTACTTTTCAGCAATAGTTATATATTATCCTATACACCAGCTACCTGCACACCATAAGGCAGTGCCAGGACTGGCAAGAGGTGTCTCAAGTGCTGGCTTCAGGTAGAAGCAGAAAGCAAGGCTGAACACCAGCAGCGAAAGCAGTGCAAAGTTTTATTTTCATGTCCTGCACCTCAAGTCATGCCAGCCATGACATGTCACTATTTACAGCAAGTATTTGTAGCTGCTGTGCCATTGGGCAGCCCTACATCTGCCAGCGATGTCTCCTGTGGGATCACGTCACAGTACGGTGAATTTACTTCAGACTTGGGGCTTGTTTCCAAAGACAAGGGCTTCCCTAAGTCAAGCTGCTAGTTGCCAGAGGCCTATCATGTCCACATGCTGTACGGCCCTGGTGCAAGTGCACTGCAGGCGCCTGGCACCACCCTGCTGAAATAGGTACCAGCCCTATTGCAGCATATGCACACCAGCACCCATCCTCTGCCGGGAACAGGGCAGGCTAGCATCGAGATCCACCCATGGCTGCCCACACGACTGCTCCGGACAGAGGAAGCTGTCACTCACCTATCTGCAGCGTTAGCGTTATTCCGGGTGCTACCAGTGCCAGCAGTAACCACCACACTGGGCTGGCACAGGGCATTTGCTGCCCTGAAAATACACCGGAACTACTATTTTACCTCACGCTGTTTATCTGCCCGCACGTTTAACCGCGCGGGTGCTGGCTACAGGCTGCGCCGGGCCGGCGGTGCCATAGGCCGAAGCCCGGCGGCCGGCGGGATGGCGGCTGCGGGCCGGTTCGCATCCACCTCCGCCCCTACCAACCGCAGTCCTTTCTCCGAAGGGCTGGCACAGCCTTGCAGCCCGCTCCTGCGGGAGCCGGGTCGGCTGCGGCGGGGAGCGGGAGGCGAGGGGGGAGGCGGCAGGCGAGGGGGCGATGGCCAGGCGGGGGCCGCTGCTGCACCGCCTCGGCGCCGGCGGGCGCACAGGTGCTGCCGCAGCCCGTCGCCATGGGAACGGCGCGGCGGGGGGGGCGGCCGGTGCTATGCCGAGGGCGCGGTGGCCGTGCCCGGTCGGGCCCCCCCTTCGCGAGTGGGAGTGAGGAGCGGCTGTGCGTGTGTCTGTGTGCGTGTCCCGGAGGTATTTCACTGTTACCATAGGAACAGGCAAGGGGAGGCTATGGCGGCACAGCCGCACCCTCTCCCCGCTCCCCACTCTCCCCTCCCCCGTGCCCTCAATGCCAGCCTGGGCCCTGAATCAATTAATGGAGCCGCAGCGGCTGCGAAGCCGGCACCGACCTGGGGAAGGGGGATGCGGCGCTGCGGCTCTGGCCCCGTCCCCCTCTTCGCCCCTCAGAGCAGCCCCCACACCCAGCTGGCGTGGCAGCCCGGGCTGCCTCCCGCGGGGCAGCCCCGGGTCCCCGAGGGGCAGCCCCGGCAGATGGCCACTCCGCAGCCAGCGCCGCTCCGCGCCCGCCGCCCCCACCTCGTCCCTGGCAAGGTGCTCCTGGGGAGAGGCGCTACGGAGGACTGGCCGGCACCCCCGGGAGAGACCCACGGCCTGAGCAGCGCGGGGGGAACAACAACAACAACAACACCCCCCCCCAGCCCGCAAGGCGCGGCGGTTGTTTACGGCACCATATGGCTGCAGGGGGAGGGGTGAGGGAAATGTCTGCCGGCTGCCGAACCGCTGCGCTCATTATGTCCGATGGAGTCAGGTCACCGCGCCTCCCGCCAGCGCCCAGCCCGCCGCCTCCCCCCCCCCCAGACACACACACACACACGCACCCACATACACGCGCGGCCTCTCACCGCCTCAGCTCCCATCACACACAGGTTTTGGGGTGTGGAGGGGGGCCCCTCACTATTGCAAGGGATGGTTTGAGCTCCAGGCAATAATCATACAGTGGTCTGGCTGCTCTTGTGTGGCCGGTGAGGGAAAATTCAGCCTCTTCCCCAAAGCCTGCCTCTATTTCTGCTAAAATCTATGCATATCCTTTGTGTAAAGATGAACGTATGGGAGACAGCTCTATTTTGAATCACAACACTGCAGTGCTTGAAACGTAAAAGGAAAATGGAAACTAAAAAATGTCGCCAGTCTTTTTTGTGGTGTGGTCTGAGATGAAAACCTGACTCATTTTGGGGCGTTTCTGTTTATTGTTGACGCGTATTAAGAGTCAGAATTGAAGTTCTGGCCATCAAACGCTACAGCAAGATCCACAGCAAGGAATGCTATATTTTATTTTTCGAGAGAGGCAGTCATTCATTTCAGAGTAATCCTTGCTGCGCGGCGCTGATGGAGGCACGCTCAGCGCAGCACATCCTGCCTCTGGAGAGCTTTCCCGGCGAGGGGCAGGGGAAATGCTTTGAAATGGCTTATGTCTTTCCTCTCCATGATTCATAAGATAGGTGCTGAACCTCGGTATTATTAGAGAGATAAAATCCGCAGACTACGGGGTCTGATAATAGGCAACTATACTGCTATCCATATTACCTTGTAAAATTGAAGTATTGATTTTTTTAAAGCATGGTTTGCTACTTAGCAGACCAATCCCACTACTATTGTAGTCAGTGGGATTTTGCTATTGACTGTAGTGGGAACAGCTTTTTTTTTCCTTTAAAATGGTCTATTTCACATTATTATGGTAATGTCATTCAGCAGTTCTTAAAATCTGCCTTCTTGGCCTTGGACATTTTAAAAGATTGATGTGCAAATTATTTCAGCTCAATTTATTCACTTCATTTCTGCTCGTCATGTCCTAAGTTTTGTTTAGATAAATAAGATAGATAACTTATTGCTCCAGATGGCTGTGGGTGGATTGGACCTAATGGAGTCTCTAGGTACATGTTTTTAAGTTGTTTTGGTTTTTTAATTTTACAGAAGCCTAGATTTAGAAACCCATTTGTAGATCTCCTCTTGTGTGCAGCTTAGACTGCATTTGGTTGCTCACCAAAATAGCGTGCCTTCCAAAGAAAGATTAAAATTATTAAAATGCAGCCAACACAGTCAGTGGATCGGTTCAACTGACATTACACAAGCAGGCTGATCCTACTGCCCATAGATAATATACATTCGAATCTTGGCACCTGCCATTGGATTGGAATTCAAAACGAGAAAGAGCAGGCCTCAAGGTCTGGAAATACAGGCAATACAAGGAAAAAAAAAACACCTGTTCTGTGGCTATTAGTAAATAATAATCTGCAGCAGCAAAGACAAATGACAGGGTTTGAAGAAAACGTGTAGTGCTGCAGACATCAAACAGGTATTTGGGCTATGACAGACACAATGGTGAACGCCTTCAAATTCAACTTGGGAGGTGTATCTAGCCCCTAAATTAGTTATTTGCATATTTGTATCACAACAAGCTTTTTAATGTCTAGCAACATTCTGCTTAGCTACTTTCTGCTACATCATGCTGTGATACTCATTACATTAAATGTTGACTAATAAACTCCAATTGGAAATAAATGCTGGGCAATATATCTAGAATTTGTTCAAAATTTTGCTGAAATTCAATTCAGCAAAATGAAATGAAAGCTAATCATCATGTTTCATCTTCCTCACATTTTCTCTGTAGTTTTAATTGGATTTTTAATAGTTAATATCTTAAGGTTGTTCCGTGTTTATAGGTAGCCAACAGGTATGCTAAGCTGCATAAATGCTTTTTTTGAAGATCAATAGGATTTTTATTACCAAATTAATGGGAAGCATCAGCCTTCTTTTACCTAGTTTACTTCATTAGCTTTATTATTATTATTTTGAGATGTATAGTATGTGTTTTCCAGGCTAATTTTACTTTTCCCAGCCTCCACCTCTCCCAAAGCTGCCTTTCTTGCTTTAGGATGAGCTCATAGGGAGCTATGAAACAAAATGTTTGTTTATACTTGATTGGCTTTAACACATTACTCCATTTTTTTCTCTCATCTCACTTCTCTTCCACTCTTATTAGAAGCAGGATTTCTCTAAAGCAAATATAGGTCAAAGAGACAGGGAAAAGGAAAAGAGGTCTGAATTCTCCCCTTTAGCATATGTCCTGATGCAAAATCCCTAGAAAAGGGAGAATACAAACCACCTCAACAGTGTAACTGAGGGTAAGTGTGTGTGTGTGTTGTGTATGTTCAGTTGGGAAGGGGAAAGGATGAGAGATGCACTTTTAATAGACTTAAATATATATGGAGAGCTTAAGGAACTAATCTCAAGCTTGTTCTCCAGTTTGTTTTCCCCTTCCTAAACAATCAGAATATGGGGATTTCTACAAGAGAACTGTCTGTACAGCGCACTTCCATGACTGCAACTCTGGCATTGCAAAAGATTATAACCAAAGAGGTGGTAGGAGTGTGCTGCTAGTATTATTTTACAGCTGAATTTGGCCTTGCTGTAATTAAAGCTTTCTAGATATCCTTACACATTTTATAAACATGTCTATACACTTACTAAGAACTGGTCTAGCACATTGGAATATACTGTGGCAAAACAAGATAGCAGTTCCAGGTAAATTATTCTTTACAAATAGAAGCACTTTAACTGAATGTATCCTACTGACAACTTGGTCATTGCCACGCAGGCAACCGACACAAACTGATTGGGGTAATGAGTGCACATGGTGGATGCTTTGAGGGTGGACTCCTCGCCTGGACACTGGCCATTACAAAGCTGAAGCATCACCCAAGGACTGCATTATGTCTTCGAAATAGGGGCATGATCTTTGTGCCAAAAAAAAATTATTCACAGACCTTATGCTGGTCCTATCCCAGGAGGGGATTTCATCCAGTGTAATTTAGGGTGACAAAACCGGTCCTTCAAAGCCTTACAGATTTAACCAGCTTGACTCCTCCCAACCTCCGACAGCTACAGTTTTTCAGCTCTTTAGTAGGTTTGTTAGTTCACTCTTTGGATCTATTAGGCAAATTAACAATTAACTTTAGAATACTTTCATAGAACCATATATGTAGTACTTTATTTGCTTGCTTTCATGTTACAGCAAGAATGATAATGCAAATGTGTTAGTTTTTTTGTCTGTAAATGTGAACACTTTCCTGATTTTACATTTATTAAGAATTTTTTTTTAAATCTGGTAATTACGTATAAATTCATTAAAGTTCAGTGATAAGTAGCACAAAAGGCATAGTTCATTGGAATTCTCTTAATTAAATTGTTCTACTTAATATCAATAAAATTTCACCTGCTTTCACCTATTTAAGAATGCTTTTTCCACTCAGTTTGTGAAAACAATCCTTTTGGTTCCAGTTGAAAATGTAGGGTTTCAAGTAGAGACAGAAGTAAAACAATCTTTTCAGTTCCAGTTTCCTCAAAGTCAGTGTATCTTGTCAAAACCGGGCTGATGTGAAAATAATTTTATTAGAATTTCCCATGCAGAAGGGCATTTAAAAAGGAAGAAAGTAGTTTTATTTTAACCAGCTTTGTTCAGCTCTGGACCTTTACTTATATTGCTTTATTGTTTGCTCCAGTGCAAATTTAATTCCTTGGAAGCTCACCATATGCCCAATTCAGCTCTCAGTTACACCAAAACAATGATAACCAGGCCTTGTGCTCTGGTGAAACAAAGCTGAGGATTTGTGTACGTTTTCTTAAAAAGCAAGGTCAAAGTCCAATGAGTTTACAATATACATCTTTTTGAGAAGATCCAGGTTTTGCTGCTGAATCCATACAGAACTTACTATTGCATCTTCTTGTTGGATAAGCCCAAATTGATACAAAAAGGGGTAAACAGATGTCTGTGGTCTGTCTGAACTACATGTTTTAGATGGATGCTTGGAATTGGAATGCAGCACTCATTAAAAGAAAGCTGAGCTGTTTGCTTGCTACAAATGAAATTGTATTATGGCAGCCATGGCTGTGGGGCTTTGCTGAACTCTCAGAATATAAAAAGATAAAGGCTATCAAAATATGTCATTAAAAAAACTTACTACTATCTCTAGATTAAGGGAAAAAAGAATGGGGTATATTCTCTATTGTTTTCCACTGCTGTTTCTTGAGAAACACAATGGGACGAGTCATCTAATTGATATATGTCACACTTGCTGGTCAGACTGGTCAAAAGTAAAGTCTTCCAGAAACTGTCATCATTTGAATGAGCTAATTTCCTCTCATATTCGCAATTAATTCTCTAACAATTCTGCTCTTTTTTTTTTTCTTTTTTCTTCCCACCATGGTAAGAGTTTGGTAATAGTTTTAACAAGCATTGAAAAAAAATAAATAAAACCCTATCACAAGCAGGCATAAATACAGAGGTGAAAACAGCACATTACTTCTCATCACAAGTGGAGTAAGTTGGAAAACCGAGGTGGTTCATTGCACACTTTCTGTGTAAATCACTGTAATCTCATGCACTGTCCACACAGGATAGTGCTGGAGCTCAGAAACTTGATGGTCTCCTTCCTTCCTCCAGACTAGTAATATCACTACAGCAATAAGCCATAGAAACTGGTACAGTCAAACTGACCAATGCACCATCTAGTCCCAGCCTCCAAGGGAGTCTGCAGAACACGTTTCAGAGCTCAGTAATTAGTAAATAATCAAATACATCTCTAAACAAAATACGGTGCATCCAGGTGCATTATGCAATAACAACCGAATTATTTTCCTCTGCTAGCATCAGCCAACCAAGGAACACATACCTAAAACTTAATAATCTATTCGTGAAATAAGAGCATGAAGGCTGAGACCACCAGCAATACTAAGGGAAGATGCTGGGATTTCAGCACACTCCACAAGTCTTTCCTTCCATTGACTGCAATGTGACTAAGAAGTGATAGAACAAGAGGAAATGGCCTCAAGTTTTGCCAGGGAAGGTTTAGATTGGATATTAGGAAAGATTTCTTCACTGAAAGGGTTGTCAGGCACTGGAACAGGCTGCCCAGGGAAGTGGTGGAGTCACCATCCCTGGAGGTATTGAAAAGATATGTGGATGTGGTCCTTAGGTTAGGGACATGGTTTAGTGGTGGACTTCCCAGTGTTAGCTTAATGGTTGGACTTGATGAGCTTAAAGGTCTTTTCCAACTAAAACGATTTGATTCTTCTAACCCTAATAGACGCTCTACAGGGTAGGTGGGGGGCAAACCCCTGGGGAAATGCTGCAAGACCCAGGTAACAGCCGGGCAGGTAAGTGCTGTCACCAATGCCCTGGCTTCCAGGGGCACAGGGCAGGGAGGCAGGAACGTGACCTGCTCCTCACCTCTGCT
Organism: Hemiprocne comata; assembly: GCA_020745705.1. Classification (NCBI taxonomy): domain Eukaryota; kingdom Metazoa; phylum Chordata; class Aves; order Apodiformes; family Apodidae; genus Hemiprocne; species Hemiprocne comata. The sequence continues at coordinate 119,413,326 of CM036587.1, forward strand.
CCAGGCAGCAAAGCTGAACTGACATAAACTGCATACTACAGCCTTACGAGAGCCACAGAGCTATCATTCACTTGCAGAACCCTTGGAAAAAATTTTGGCCGAATCAATCAGAGTTTCTCTAGGGGCTGCAATGCAGACTTCCCACTCGCAACACTATGGGTTATAAAACAATGGCCTTGCTTTTAATTTACCTTTTGAGATGGTTGTGAAAAGAGTCTTAGAAGATGGAATGGGATTTAAAGGCTGGCTGCTGAATTTTCTTTCACTGCTGTTCATCAGTATTTACACCACACCATTTCTCTCCACCTCTTTCTATGTCTTTACATGTGTGTTTTCTACTATGCATGTTCTCTTAACATTCATCTTTCTGGGTGATACAACCAAGATCTATTTCTCTTGTAAGTACCCCTTTTCTTTAATTAGCTTAGTTACCCTTCCTGGACCTTTCTTCTGTCCTGACTTTTTAGAGATGAGGTAAATACACTAAGCATGTTATTAAAGGCAAGGACATACCATTCAATTAACAAGAAGAATAAGTTTTTAATATTGTTCTTTATACTTTTCCTAATGCTGATTTTTGTTATCCCTGCTATGCTTATTGGCAACACACTCACTGATTTCTTTGAAATTATTCCTAAATATTTCCCTTGAGATGTTATACTAATTCTATAAATTTTAAATGTGATTGAAAAGGTTGAATTTTTCCTTTCCTTTCAAAAAGCTAATTTCACAATGGCATAATATAAATCATCTGACAACAGTCTGTTGGGTATTCGGCCTGCCATGATTTCTCCTTTTTTTTCCTTTGTTATTTCTATTTTTCCCTCCTAATTCTTCCTTGACTTGCTTAAGCTAATTAATTTGCATTTCCATCCAGTGTTGAAGCCCCTTAATTTGTCTGAGTTTTATGTGTATAATGTATACATATATACTTATCTGTATGTACATGCACACATTGGACTGTATTTGTACAGGTCTCAAACACTTCCTATGCTTCCCCAACTCTTCACCAACTTTAATGTGTCATCATAGCCAAAGTTTCAACCCTGCTTTAGTACAGAAAGTATCAGATTGCCTTCATTTCATAAGGAAGCTAGAATCAAGTTTCACCTGAGAATTATTTAAGACTTCTGAACATGACAGGCTAGAGAAATGTAATTAACCCTCACAAAATCCAAACTAGTTGCACCAACCAGGCGTAGTTCATATTGCCACCTAACAACTCTATTTTAAATTATTTTATTACAGATTTTTTTTTCTGGTGTTCAAATATGGGTCACAGGTCTGTCATTTCCATGAACTATCTTTACCTCCTTTTTCTTTTTCTAGTACATTTTTGGCTATCATCCAGTATAATTGCTGTATCTAGCGGCAAATGATGTATTTTAGTAATATTTTAGTTACTTCATTCTTAAGTTTTTTTGTGTTCTTGGCTTTATATTAGTCCTGGTGATGCACTGCCATTTAGTACCTTGATTCGTAATCACCTTCTTTTTTTACTCCTCTATTTCTGACCATTCTTCAGTTTCATCACCTGAAAAACGTAAACCCAGGACAGGTATTTTCTCATTGCCCACAACAGAGAAGATACACACTGAAAAACAAAGTTCTGTGAAACCTTTTTATATTCCTCATCTTTCCTGTCTGCCAAAATCTCCAGCCATACCTTAGCTCTTCTTCTCTTGATGTATCTAAATAATTGTATAATTACTTGTTTGTTACTCATCTTCTATTAGCTCAGGGTAGTGAGCTCAGGATAGTTCATTAAAAAGTTTCATTTGCTACATGCCAACGCAATGCTGCTTTACCCTACAGGTAAGTCGTGATTTAGTGGCAGCTACTTCAGCTCTGGATCTGCCTTGAACAAAAGTTTTCTACAGAACCCACCTGACAGTAGTGGTAGTGAGATGTATGAGTCCAGAGGCAACAAAGATGGCAATCACAAGACATCCTAATTTAAAAACTTTACAGTGAGTTAGAGTCAGAAATCATTTAAGTGCAAGTGTTCTCAACCCCTAAATTTTCTTAAATACAGGCAAATTTTATTGCATCCATCTCTTGTTGTATTAAAAACGTTGGAGTAACAACATTTACAAAACTTGCAGACACACAGATCTTACTGGCAATATAATATATATATCCTCTCATTTCCCAGAGGAGCTTAATTACAGGTTGTCAAGTGAAAAAGGTTGAATAAGTTTCATCCTAGGCTCAAGTGGGTAATTTAATAAAAATTGTCCTTCCAAATCTATACAGAATATTTATTTCTGAAAAAAGTCTTTACATGAGGTTAACTTTAACCTGGGTGAGATTTATTAACTAATATGTTCACTATAGATAGCCCCTTCAGTTGAAGAGTATCCCCATGTACAACTAAATGGTTCAAACCCTACAATTCAATTTCAACAACTAGCTTTAATCCCTGCAGATGCACATAGCAACTGTCAGGTTTTGCAGCTTTCAGAGTTATTGAATAAGCAGTTAGAAGCCTGTACAACTATCTGTGATAAAGTTGCTCATCACTAAGAAAATCTATTTGCATCATGAAGAATGCTCAATGCCATAACTTGTAGGAAGTCTTTCCTGGATATTGGCAATGCCTACTTGGATATTTTATGTTTACAAATAATTAAAAAATACCTTGCTAGTGTAAATGTAAGGTTTTGAGTCTCATCTATTTAAACAGAACAAACAGGTAATTTAAGACAGCTACAGGATCACTTTCAGTGCTGCTGCAGGACAATGCAAACAACTCTCATGCACCAGCTAGTATCTCCTGAATTTTCTGAAGTCAGAGGCACTTCTGGCAGATTTGAAATTACATATACAAGATAAAAACATCTTTTACATCCTGGAAAGCTCTACTCAGTTTGGAGGCTGTTTTGATCAGGGTCAACCTACTCAATAAAGAACAAAAGATTCCTGTGATGCTGTGCAACGCATGGGAGGCTGCAGAATCTGGTAGGATCCTCCTGCAGAGTTTTTCCTGACATGCCATCTCATAATATTTCTCCACATCTACCTCATTTATATCTCTCTTCAACATTTACCCTGCCTGTTTTGTTCCTCTTTCACCAGCAAACTCTCAGCAGGTGTATCCTGCATACGGGGAAAGATCAGGACCCAAATAGCTTCCTTCAGACCAAACACAACAGCTGCTGGTTGCCTCCTTTCAACAGCAGACCAAAACTCGCAGTTCAGTGTCAGCCACTTTTTATTTATTTCTCTAGCATGAAATTAAATTTGAATCTTTAACTCCTTCATTCATCCAGCACTAGCAGTAGCCCTTTTCCCCCAGGGGCCTGTGCTCATCATGAGCCCTGTCTACATGGAATCTGTCTGTGTATATATATAGACGTGTGTAGTCCCTCCGCATTGTGTCGCCTTTCTGTCTAGAGCACTGAACAAGAGCAGTGGTGATCACTTCAAACGTAAGGGAAGAAACTATCACCATAAAAAGATCAGAAAAGGTCCCATTATGCTGTACTGAAGCATATCAGCCTATTCTAGCAGTAACCTGCTTGCCAATGACTGCTTATTTCTCACTGATCACATAGCTGGGTAGCCACAGAAACCACACTTGGTACCTGAGACAAAAATCAGGGATGAAATGTCTGTGGGGAATCCCTGCTTTGCTGCATCATGACTGAATCCAGTGCAGCTTCACTGGCAAGAGGCTAAGATGCTGAAGAACCAAGTTCACTCTCACCTCAGTCTTCTTGGCAAAGCTTCACAGCAGTATGGAAATTAAACTGCGAGGTTGGGGTTTTTGATCACTGGAAAGATTGGGCTTTTCAAGCTACAAGCCTGGCCTTTACCAGGCAATAGCATTGAATCTGTCATGCTGTCTCTCACTATATTCCAGTATATATGGGATGGATAAATCAGTAGTTGTTTTTGTTATGGAATTACTACACCTATTTAATGTTTCTAAGGTGGTAATAACATTTTCTACTTGTACAGAGGACCCCTTTTAAATGCATCCTTTTAAAAAATTTGTTCTTTGGCTCATGTTTCTTTGGAACATTCTAGCTCATCATCGTTCCCAAGAAATCCTCCCCTCCTTTTGCCCCTCTCTCACACACGCATGTGGAGATGGCATCTTACATATGGACACTTTAACATTTTTCCGTTTCATGACAGAGTTACTCTCCTTATTCATGAACACTGAATTGAGTGCCTGCATTACGAGTTGCCAACTAAACCCGTTTTGTTCCATCTGCTATGACCATTTTCCAGCACTGTCTGTCTGATTCACCAGTATCCCTCCTCACTGAGTCCATCGGGGGGTCTGCAAACAGCAGGGCAGAAGCTGTGGGTAAATGGAGGAGATGAAGCTCTGCAGACCTGAACAGGGGTTAAGGAAAATGTGGTGGGCAGTTAAAATGGGATGGAAATGACAGGGCTTGACTACCGCTTCTAAGCCTGGAAGGTGCATTTAACAGGACTGTAAAGTACTGCAGAATTGTACCTTGGGATGAATTATAGCTCACCCTCAGCATCACCTTTCTGTGATACTTACTGCCATTATGTGTTGGCAGTTCAGTAGGGTACAGAGCTACCAACAGACATTTGACAGACTCTTTTATTCATTTTTTATATTGATGGCTTCAAAAATGGGGAGAAACGCAATGAACCAAAGCTGCATATTTTCAGATTGCTATAAAATGCCCTAAAATCATGAACAATTTAAAACATAAGATAATTCAAAGCATTGTGTTTTTACATACAAACTATTTATACTGTGATCTGTTTCTTCTATTGTTCATAAACAAAGTAATTTATCTAAAATCAAATTAACTACAAACTCATACATCCATCTACTATTCTTCATCACTAACAGAACGAGAAGTGAGCTGGGATACACCCTGTTCCATAGAACTGACTGGCCTATAATTTTAAGCCCTAAATCCAGTAATCAGATTCAGTAGTACAGCCTTGCACCTGCAGAGCGCCTCACCGGCCTGCTAGTAGCAATCCAAGCACTTCAGATCCTCCTGGAGGATCTGAAGATTTAATTAAACTGAAGAAAATTTGGTTTCTGAATTAAAGCTGATTCTGTGCTTATACTTGGAAAATAGAAAAGAAGACATGGGAAGAAACACATATTAGGCTTATGATTTCATTAAAGTCAGTGGAGTCATTCTGAATTAATAGTGACATAAAAGCAGTCCAAACTTTGAGGATATATTCTATTAGTTTGCGGATACCATGTAAATTCTGTATTTGAGATGTATCCTGCAATCATTTTGCCTCTTCTTTTTTAAAGGGAAGTTCTGCTTAGAATCTGCTGATGTAGCTGGGGCCATTATTTATAGCATTTTTAAATCCAGATTGATTTTAGGAGCCATATTTGAGTCTATGGACAGTATCAAGAAAGAGAAAGAAAAGTGGTGAAAAGAAATTTGTTTTCAAGTTGACAATTGATATATAGCTCTAGTTAAAGAATCCCACAGAAAATACACCCCAAAAAATCCACCAAAAAAAATCACATATACAAGAGGAAAAGATATTAGAATAGAAATAATTAGTTCCATGCATCCTTACGGATTGTGAGTACCAACCATGAAAAGTCGATACTGTCAGCCATTTGGCATATTTATTGGCCTAACATGTTTTATACAGTCTGTCTAGGCTAGGCATAATTTCACTACTTTCATAAAGTGCAGCTTGGGTTTAATGAAAGAAAACCTGTAACAATAGCAGCATCAATCTGAAAAGTTGCAGAAGTGAGATATAGGGTTATATATAGGAATACCTTACTGCATGTTGTCCCAGTCTGGACCTAAAATGGCTGTTTTGCAGGGGATGTTGTTGCCTGGTGACCAAAAGTGCATCTCCTAGGCCACAGAGGGATGTGAACATTCAGAAATTGATTTGTTCCTGTTGTTCTTGAGGAGACCATACCCGTAAAACAGATTAAGCCAGCACATAATCATCTATGCATTTTCCTTGCTGGCATGCTTAAACTTGATATTGAAGATGGGCCTGTGATTTTGAGCTACTTACCAACCAGGCAGGGGAAAAACAGAATAATACCTCATGCGCTACTGCCCACAGAATATGAAAGTAGACCAAGCCTCAGCTACTGTGAGACTGCAAGACACCCTTGCTTCAATTAAGTCTGTGTTGTACATCTAGCCTGTTCCGGTGCAACCTCCCAGTTGCTATCAGACTCTCTTTCTTTCATTAGAATCAAGTAGTTAATTAGCCCCAGCCTGTCCTCTCTCCTTCTCTCTTTCCCTTTAACGCAGCAGTAATGATGTCTAATTACCAGCAGCAGCGGATTACAGCACCATCAGGAGCAAATCTCTCTGGCTGACAGCAAAGCTGAGCAGCAAATCTTCAAGCTTCAAGGAGAGAATAATTCCTAACAAAGTATTTGAATATTTGCTTATTTTTGACCAGCTTGTGACTGGAGAGTCCACCTTGTAATTTCATCCATCCTGGTAGTGCAAAGGGAGCGCTCATGTTGCCAGCACTGATTAATTTTAAATTGAAATTACTTTTACCTATGGTGAGATTAAGTGATGGACAAAAAGAGGGAAAGGCTGAGGGGAGAGATTCACAGTTTGGGGATCTGTTACTGTTTGTGGCTCTCTCTGCGGACTGGATGAGCTCAAATGCGTAACAGCAAGGAGAAAACAAAACAAAAAACAGTGGGATGTTACCATTTTTTCATAAATTAATCAACTCTTAAATAATTAGTTAAAGAAATGAGAGAAAGGGATTTTAAGGCTTACCAACAATTACTGTTGATGAAAATCTAATCTTTCCCCTTGTAACTTATCATTCCTGGCTGACTGAAATCCTTGACCTTCTGAAGTCAATAGGAGTTTTGCCACTGCTTTTCTCCAGGCCAGGGGCTGCATCCCTCTCCTGTCAATCAGATTGTTTCTCAGCCTTCAGCACCTGGCAGGCACTGCCCCTGCCCTGGCAATTGCTTACACAAACCATTGCCACCCCACGTCTACTTAAATACTCCTCTGCCTTTTGTGATGGGGTATTGACACCAGATTAATGGGTTTAGAATGGGACAGCATTTTTTTCTCAGGGCTGATCCTTGTGTGAGGGTGCTGAGCATCACCTTTTTTCATTTATGTTGGCCAGCAGGAGGAAGGAGGTAATTTTACCTAAATGCAGAACCTTTTCCATAAGGTTTTATATGTCATTGCTCAAGTACTGTGCAGACATTCTGAATTTGCTTACAGATATCTCATGCTAACTTGCTCTCCTTGCTTTTATCAGGATGCCTGCTTCATTGCTTAAACTATCTAAAGGTAGTTATTTCTGTATGATGATGGATACATCTATGCATATATAGGGGCCTACACAGACATTCACAGTTGAGCCTACGATACCACAAATGAACAAAGACCAGACCAGCAAGGCACTCAACCCCATACTGAAATCTCTGAAGGAGAAAAAAAAAAGAGAGAAAAATTTGTATTATTTGATCTGAAGATAAAATAGAAGAGGGGATGCAAGGTGGCATTCCAGGCTCTCATGGCCTAGCAAACATGAGAGAAAATAGACAAGTTGATCATCACTGAGTCTTGTATTTCAGAGGTCCAGAACAGCACTTAATTTTAAAATTCCATCATGTAAAATAAAGGTTTTATTCAGTAGCATCGTCAATGTGATTTTAAAAAATACTCAATTTTCTTTACAGTTCTGAACTTGCAAGGAAAAGGATAGTCTTAGGAATAAAAGATCTACTGGCTCTCCAAAATTATTATTCCAGTAAGCATAAGAGAGATTTAAAAATACCAACCTAACTGGACACTTCTGGTTTATACAAGTTTTTCATTATAAACTGTATCTACAGTACCTGCTGGGGTCAGAGATTAGCAACCAGTTGTCTTAACAGTAGAACAGAAATCTACCAAATTACCTGAATCTATAGGCAGACCTAGAACGCCTTCGTGAATAAAAACTACAGAGAGGGAACCAACTCTGTTCAGAGCTTCCCTTTCACTTTCAATCTTCGTATTTGTAAACTCCTTAAAATTTATTTCCCACCTCTGCCTCCCCGCAGCCATGACGGCGGCAATGACAAGGGGGCAAAAATAAGCCGGCCCCCGGGAATGCCCAGGTTTATGACTTCAGCGAGGCAGAGAGAGGCAGATTTCCCTGGCAGGCTACGTCACAACCCAACCCAGAATTACTTTCCAAGAAGCCCCTTTTGCTGCGCCACCCAGAAACCTTCCCTTTCGGTCAGAATAAGCTGCCAGTCAAAAAAAAAAAAAAAAAAAAAAAAAAGAGAGAGAATATTGCTCATCCAAGCCCAATGCCCAGGCAGGGATATTTTTAATTGCCGAGTTTCCTTTCTCAGCTCCCTCTCCCCACCCGCCCCACGCACAGACAAAAGAAGCTTAGCTTGCCTGACCCAGAGCAGAAGTAAGAATGATGATACACTAAGAGAGTTCAATAGGCAAAACCTACTTGCAGCCAACAGTCCCCATCTTCTTAAATAGGAAAATCTGTCGCCTCTGCCACCACCAAGCACAATCGCTCTCCTGCTGTCAGACCTGCGCCCAGCTCTGCAGCTCCGGCGCCCGCCGGGGGATGCCACGCTACCCGAGCCCATCGCATTGAGTTTGGAGCCTCATGGCTGCAAGACCCGTGCAGCCCCAGAAAGAGGAACGAAATACACCCTTCCATCGGTCATGCGGAACCATCTCTCCCTTTGTTGAGCATCCTCTCATCCCCGCCGCCGTTACTTAGCGCAGCCGGCGCTTCACAGCCAGCCAGGCACATTCGAGCCGCTCAAGGGCTAACAATAACCAAAAAAATTAAATATATATATGTAAAAAAAAAACCAAACCAAAACCAAACCAACAACAACAACAGAAAAAAACAACCCAACACCCAAACCAACCAAAGAAGTGATATCCCGGGGAAACACCCCCCAACCCCCACCCCCCCCGAAAACACCGACCGGCACGGCGCTTTGGCTTTGTGCCAGGCGGGCTACCCCCGGTCGCTATCGATCAGCCCCGCCGGTGGCGCGGGGCGGCTGCCCGGGGCGGCGGGGCCCGGCACAATGGCCGAAGCGGCGGCGGGACAATAGCCCACCCCAACCCCGCCGCGGCGGCCCGGGGGGAACGAGGGGGAAAGGAGGACGAGGAGGAGAAGGACACCGACCCGGCAGGGTGTGTTGTGCGCACGATCGCTTTAAATGAAAGGACCCACAAAGAGCTCGGCGGTGTATAATGTGACAGGCAAACGCAACATGGTGATGATGACTTGGGGGAAGAGGGAGGAAGGAGCCAACTGTGGCTGCGGCTCCCCCTGTGCCTCTCGCTCCCGGAGCGGGCTGCAGCGGCCGACATAGAACAAGGAAGACAATTCTCTACTAACCGTGGTTTTGACTGGCACGTACAGCACTTGCTTCCCTCCTCCAGCACCACCACTGACCTCGTCCGAGTTGCCGAGCTGGAAGCCTTTAGATTTGACCCAGAATTTGAATTTGGCATTATCCGTGGAGCTCGACTCGGAGCCGTTCAGGAGCTGGACGATCCGGTCGTATTTTTTACGGGTCACCGTCTTGGTTTTTCCTGAGTCCCCGTAAGTCCTGAGACACCAGTCTTGAAACTGGCGGTACATGTCCCGGTCGCTGCTCTCCATAATCTCCTAGTACACACACGCACACATGCACACGCCGGGGCGCACACACAGACAGACAGACACACGCACACACGGACACACGCACACGCCGCCCCGAAGCGGGCCGGGGTGCGGGGCCGGGCCGCCCCGCCGCACTTTGCACCTGTTCACCCAGCGCTCATGAAAAATGCATCCACCTCCGAGCCGGAGCGAAGGAGGTCCCGGTGCAGGCAGATCCCAGCGGATTTTTTTTGTTGTTTCTTTCTTTTTTTTTCTTTCTCTTTTTTTTTTTTTTTTTTTTTTTGTGGTGGTGGTGATGGTGGTTCGGGGGGGCTGGGGGGGCCGGGAGGGGGATGGGTGAGGGGGGGCAGCAATCAATTCACTAGTGTGGCAGTGTTCTCCTTTTTTTTTTTTTTTTTTCCACAGGAGGCAAAACGGGTCTGGTGTAGGCTCCTCTTATCCTTCCACTGTACGTGATCAGTCTCTTTAATAATTGTGCAAGGCAGGACTATCCCACTGGCTCCAGCAGCGTCTTACCCGGAGAGGGTTCGGGTGGATAAATAATTAAAATCCTGTCCTTCGGCTTAGCGAAGAGAAAAGAAAATATTGACTCGGATCCTTCTTCTTTTCCATACATCAGCTGCAGCCGGATTCACGCTGGATAGTGCAGGTGAAGAAGAAAAAAAAAAAAAAAAAAAGAAAAAAAATGGAAAGAAGGATAAAAAGCCCACCCCCCTCCGCCCCGGTAACCCTCGGCTGCCTTCTCGAAAGGCTGTCTCTGTCCGGGCGGGCTGTGCCTCTCCCTAAAGCAGCCTCGCCGCGCAGGATGGAGGAAGCACTGAAGGGCAAACTGGTATCTTTGCTCCCCCTTTATTCTAGGGCTGGGCAGCTTTGCTTTAGCTATCCCCGCTCCGGGCATGAAGATACTGGAAAGAAAGTTCTTACCTGCTATTTTCTAAAGCTAATACATCCGATCCGCGTTTTAAGTACATATTTTTTTTAATTTAAATCACGATGATAATAATAATGGTCTGTAAGCATTTCATTTCCTTATATTCAGTCCCACGAATTTTCAGATGCCCTTTTAGTATTTTCCTGTATTTATTTACTTAGCAATCCCAGCAGATGAAGAAAAAAAAAAAAAAAAGGAAAAAAACCCCAAAACAGGTATGTACGAGATAGGCTCGGATATTGGACCAGAGGAGAGATCAGTCCCAGGAGGCTGTTGGTAAAGGAAAGGAGGCGGCTCTCGGTTGCTCTGCCAGTGTAATGATGGTGCTCACACATGTAGGACTCCTCGGGTGCGGGGTATCCTTTGGTTTCTGAGCTAAACTGGCTACAAGGCATTCAAGTAAGTTTGCGTGCGGATGCTGAGCAAAGCCCCTTTATTTCAAAGGGGGAAGAAGAAGAAACAAATAAAAATCAATCTTGATTTTTCCCCCTCCCTTTGCCACAGTTTCAGCTCACGCCGGAGATTTCCGCGCTCTCCCCGGTCTCCCCCGCCGCGCCGAGCAGGACACCCCTTCCGCGGGGAGAAGGCTCCGCGCCGGCGCTTCCTCTCGTCGCCTCTCCGCGGCCGCGCCCGCCCGCGCCTCCGCCATCCAGCGCCCGGCTCCGCGCCCGCACTGCCCGCAGCCGGCACCTCCGCGGCCGGGGGGCACACGTCCCACCCGGACCGGGACGCCGCTTGCGCTCCGGGGTCCGCGCACCGCTGCGCTCCGCTGAGCTGCCCTGCGCTCGGCTGCGGGCTGGCGGCGGCGCACCGGGCCGGGCCCAGCGCCGCTCCGCGCCCCCCCTCCGCCCCCCCCGCGCCCTGATTGGCCACCGGGACAAAAGTTTCTGTGGCGACGGCGGCGCGGCGCGGTGACGGGCGGCGCTGTCCCATGTCGGGATGGCGCGCGCGCGGCGCCCCCGCCTCCGCGGGCGCGGCGAGGAGCGCAGTATAGTGCGCATCCGGGCGCGGGTCACCCGGGGTGGGGGTTTGAGGGGCAGAGGCGAGGGCAGCGTTTCTATGGCGATGTCTCCCCCCCCCGCCCTTCCTTCCCCGGTTGCAGACGGAGCGAGCGGATCCGCTGACACATCATTAGCTTAGGACCTAATTATTGCTTATTGGAGCAAGAAACGCGCGCAGGGCCGCGGCGGGGGGTTGGCGGCTTCCGCGCCCCCGGCAGACGCCCCAGCATCCCCACCTCCGCCGCCGGCCCGCGCACGCCGCAGCCGCTGGTGGAGCAGGGGGGAGGAGCGGCGGCACCGCGCAGTTTGCACCGCACCGGCCGGCGAGGCTGCTGCGCAGACACGTGGCTGATGCCGGGGCCGGGTTTTCCCTTGGAAACGGAGAGCGAAGCACCTCTACGGTGACCGCCTCCCCCGCCGCCCGCCCCCACCCGGCGGAGCGGAGGAGCGGCATCCTCTGCACCCCTCCAACCACTCGGGGCACCCACTGGTTCAGCGCTCCGCGCATCTCCTGTCGCCTCCGGGACCCTCCGCGCATCCCGGCTCCGGTTGCGGCTGCATCGCACTCCGGGCTGCGTGAGGGTGCCGCTGGGTGCTTCCTTCTCAGCGAGAGGCTACCTCACGTCCAGCGTTGGTTGTGGCGGCTGTTGGGTGGAAGGGGGAGGCCGAAATCAAATTGAACCTTTTTCTCTTCAGTTGTGTTGAAATAAAGGGGGTTGTTGGGTTCCCGAGCTTTCATGTCCTTTGCAGAAATGTTGCCTATGTCCTTGTTTCCAATCACTCAGGGACTGGTGCAAAAGCAGCTGAGTGTTTCTGCTGCCCAGGCTTGGGCAGTGATGAGCAGCCACAGCTGCCCTGGATTTCTAGCGCAAAAAGCAAAGGTGCTGAGACAGACAGGAGAAGCCCTTCCTTGTACACATCCCCAGCCATACCACGCTGGTCCATCAGGCACCTCAACCCAGCCTCCAGCTCCCTGCCATGCCACTCCTTTCCTCTCTGCCTTCCCCCTGGTCCTTTGTTTACTCTGCTTTTCTGCTTTCTGTCTAGAAACACCACCACACTGGCAAAGCCAGGAGAAGACTTTTGTTTAAAAATCTGCATGCACTGAAGGATGTTTGTGTGGCCCAAAACCTTTGCTGGCATCTGTAAAATCTGAGAGGACAAGCTGGCACAATGGGTGGAGAAAAGCAGGACTCTGAGATAACCCAAGGAGGCCTGAGACTTTTTGTTGGCCACAGGGCCCATAAATTATCTTGGCAGCCCCATTTTAGTGTTGAAGAAGCGCAGAACTCCCGTCCCTCACAGGATCTGGAGGAGAGGCAGCAACAAAGGAACTGCTGTGCAGAAGGGAAAGGAGGGGAACCTCACTGAACCCTCACCCAGCAGGCTTTACAAGATGTTACACTACTTTAATATGCCATTATATCTACATTTAGAAAAAGGGTCATCACATAGATTGGGCTGCACTGCTAAACAATTCTGTCAGGTAATTGTTCTCAAACCAGCCTCCTGCTGGCGGTCTGGGTAACTTCCATGTCACACGGGTACTGTGCTATGCCTGAATCCAAAGTAAGTTCACAAACCAAGGGGAGGAAAGGAAGATGCGGCATAACCAGGAGTTGTGATCCAGACAGTTACAGCATGGATTAGCGAAATGCTTGAAATAAGTAGGAGCACTTTAGTATATCAGAAAATAATTCCATATCCAGGAGTACTGCTTTGGATCATGTAAAGAGCCATATGCCTTTGGACCATGCCTTAAAAAAACAGAAATACTACTTTTTCAAACTGTTTAATGAGAGGAGAGAGAACAAACAAAGCAGATGAAAACCAACTGTGGCATGGAATGGGGATGGAGAGTAGGAATGAACATAATATATAACTCAGATGGATTTGGTTCTTCGGTTTACAATTAGGATTTTTGATTCACATTAGTGAAAAGTCTGGACATTTTATTACTGCTTCCATTAATCATTTGGCTGGAAGTTCAAGGAGTGTCCTGGAGCCCCACCATGCAACAGGCAGTGGATCAGCACAGGGCACAAAAATTATCTAACTACATTCCATTTCATGGTACCTGTCTTCACTTTTATATAAATGTACCTTGTAGAATACATCTGCATAGCCTATACTCATTACATATGTCTGTGTATGTATATCTAGTAATTTCAGCAGAATTTATATGGTGAATTCAGAATGCAGATTTTTAATCTCCAGTTTTAGGTCATCTGAGATTCTGAAATCAGTACTGTAAGATTAAATTTAAAATGGGAAATTTATATGAGGCTAGGTTCACTGTTCTGTTTTGTTTTGTTTTGTTGTTTTGTTGTTTTGTTTTGGTTTTTTTATCAGGATTAACAGGGTTTATTACTACAAATAAGTATCTCCTTGCAATGAAAAGGGCTTGCACAGATCCTTCCGTCAAGACTTCTAACGACACCCCATCACTCAGCTGAACTTGAAGAAGCTCTCTTAGCATCCTTGGGGAGAGTGGCTGTGTTTGTTCTTCGATGCCATGGACTGATGCTCTTCTGCATCTGTAGAACTTGCTTGCCTTTGTCAGAAAAGGTAAGTTTCTGTCCTCTGGTTTGGAGACAGCCTTCCTACGGCAAATCTGTGCCTTGCTGGATTGTTTGCTCTGCAGCCAACGCGAAACAATACAGCACCAACAGATGTGTGAACTTTTCCATTCTGTGTAATGGAGTGTTAGTTGCTAAACAGAGTTTTGGTGATTTAAATTGCCTCGTGTGCATCAGGCTGTGAAAGAGGTTTAAAATAAATCATGAAAAAGTTATAAATGTTGTATTTTTGGAATTATCAGCTCTAACAAGTCCACTGGTAATAGAAAGTGAACACTTAGGCAGAATGGGGCCTGATATCTCTCATTAAAGTTGCCAGTGTTTCTAGATGAAATTACAGTGGTTTGATGACATAGCACTGATTCCACAGAAAACACAGAGAAGACACTTTCAAGTTTTTTAGTCTTGGTGAAAAATTCTATCATCTGACTTCTGCCAAAGAGGAGCATTTCAAAACCATGCACCATAGTATTTCAGCACAGCACCTGATATGGAGTTATTGGATGGTTAAAGATAGCCTTTGAGGGCAAAGATTTCTGTCTCTTTGTTCACCAACATAGTAAAAGGATTTTGACACTTCTGACTTACCATGTGCATGAGTTACGATCTGAACTCCTCTTTGTGTGCAGACTGAAAATCTGCCTCGCTGAACTGAGAGAAGATGTGCCGAAGAATAAAGAAACCACAAGTCCAAATGGTTTACTTTAAACTATGTACCTGCTAGCACTTTCCTCTCTTCTGGAAATAATTTCCATGGAAGTCTTTTGTCACATTCTTTAGAGCCTGGTGATGGCAGCACCAATGAGCACTGCCAACCCTAAGGCTTGTGGAGTCAGAAGTCTGTGCTCATGCGCTGCGTGGGCTTGTCTGTGCTGTCTTCCTTTGGTCTCGGGTGCATGACAAAATCCCCTGAGCGGCTGGATAAGTGGCCACCTCATTACATTTGGGGTGGTAGGACTCAGCTGTGACATGGCTTCTGGGAGGAGAAAATAGTCACCATTCCACCTACTAGTATTACTGGGAAAGGACCGCCATAGCAAGTTGTTTTTAACAATAACTCCAGGGTGTTTGCAGCTTAGAAGATCAGAAATTAGACAGGTGGATACTTGGTGGTACTAATATATGAAAACTGCAAGCAAATGAACAAGTTTTGATTTATCTGAGTGAGCTACCATGAAGCAAAGCCTAAATGTATTAATTGTTGTTGAATATAATTATTTCTTACAAATTCTCAGTTGTTTCCATTTCCAATATTATTATTCTCTATTTTTTTCAGTAGGTTTTGGTCAGTTACTGCTGAGTTTGGAAAATTAAGAGGGAGAAGGCCAAGGCAATGACTTGGAGATTAATTATAAGAACATACTAGATGCCTCAGTCTTTGGAGGAAAGAGGCTGTATGTTCCTGTGCTTACAAAGAAACGAGGGAATGGTGCCATAATTCTGGTTAGGATCTTTTCACATAGAGTGATGTTGATGATGCTGATTAGAATAATATTGAGATATATCCTATCTTTGCCTTTTAATTGTCTTGTTTGGAGACATTTGCAATCAGTTACAGAAAATACTCCAACTCACTTTCCCTTACCGCTGTTAGAAAATGTCCAACTCGGCTTTGTTCTACAAAGCTGCTTTGCTTTAAGTAGCAGTTCTGCAAAACATATCTTCACATATTTCTTTTACTCAATGCTTTATTACTGAGAATATTTGCATGAAAACAAAATCTTTATTTAAAAGTTCTGCTTCTTATTCATCACAGCTCATTGGGTTGGAAGCAATTACTGTACCCTCTACAGAGGGCTGTGATCCCTTCAGAGAAGGAAAATATGAGCAGGAATAGACAGACTTTTTAGAATCTAAGCTCTTGTTTTCATGCAAATGTCCTCATTTTCTTAGTAATAAAGAAAGGAGAAGGGAGCAAATATATGACATACAGTAGGGGGAAAAAAAAGTTTCGAATGTGTTAAGATTTGTATGTGGGCATCAAATGTTTTTTGATGTTCCAATGATGTTTTACATTCAACTTTGCTTGCTTTTATCCTAAAGGAGAAGATGTGCACAAAGGATTTTATTTTTTTGCATGTAAGTTTTTTAGTCTTTCTACAAGTAATACATCTTTCTCAGCTAGAGCAACACTAATATAAACCAGCTACTGGAGTATCACTCAGTGTTTTTGTCTAATCCAAGCCAGGACTAATAAGGCAGTGCTGAAGATGCTAGAAGCCTATCGCTGTTAGTGTTTTCAACTTTATTGCCATGGAGGAAGATGTGATAATTGGAAATGTTGTCAAAAAGGTCCAGATACGGCTCCTCAGCCATCGTGTCAGGCATGACTATAGAAAGCCAACCATGGAGCAGAGTGTGGTCAACCAACTGGCACTGCCCTCCTTATAACAGAAGGAAACTGTGGAGAAAGAAGAGGAGAATTACTCAGTTTGAACTATGTGACAAAATACAACATTAATCCCTTCATTGTATAAAATATCATCCAAATTTTACTTTGCATCAGCAAAAATAATCCCATAATCCTTAATCCTGTGTTTGTGTTGCTCAGAACAAAATCCACAATCAAGAGCTGCACAACAGTGTAGATGGAGCCAGACATCACCATGACCACTCTACCTTTTGATGCAGCTCCTCATTGTGAGCTGGGATATGGCAACACAGGCAGAGATGGAGCATGAGACAGCAAAAACGTCTGTTTTGTTCCAGGAAGGACTTCTCTTAAGCAGTGGCATTTCTCCACCTGTTGTCCTCAAGCATTTAATCACCACTCTCTAGTATATGTGGTGCTTAGGGACATGGTTTAGTGGTGGACTTGGGTGTACTAGGTGAACAGTTGGATCTTAAAGGTCTTTTCCAACCAAAATGATTATATGGTTCTATATAAAGCAATGCAAAAGTGGCTCTAACAAAAATGATCCCGGTGCCTTATGTTTTGGATGCTTTTAAGCCTCTGTGGTATCTCTGAGGCTTGTCCATTGCTGCTGGAGCCTGAGTGATTCACCTGAACTACCATGTTCTCTTGTATAATTTTGATTTCTCTCTTACCAAAAGGAAAAGACCCCCTGAAAAACAAAGCAAAACAAAACAAAAAACAAACACCACCCCCCCCCCCAAAAAAAAAAAAACCAAACCAAAACCCAAACCAAAAAACAGCCCATTGGATAATTCTTCAAGGCCCTGAAACAGAAAAAAAAATGTTAGTAAAGAGCCTGGCTAGTGACAGCAGTATGCCTGAAATGTGAAGGATTGCATGAATGTATTTATGACCACTAGCCTACAGAGAACAATGCTGCCTTAGCAAAGTCCTCACTCTGTTTAACACATACTGAATTTGGCAGTGTTGAGCTCTATATATTTTCATACATTTCCAATTCAACTGTGCTTAATGGTTCTTATGAAAGAAAGTAAAACTGGAGCTCTTTGTATTTCCCACAGCCAGTTTTTGAACCAGAGGTGTACTTTGTTTTCTGAGAGTGATATTCCCATTCAAACAAATATGTGATAAAAAATGTGTTCATGTGTGAAAAAGCCATATGCAGTGTTGAAATTCTGGCCAACTTGTTATACAGATACTACATGCTAGAGAAATTATGACTCAGTAGGGAATTTTACTCATCACATAACACACTCAACTTCATAAGCAGCACTTGCCTTCACTACTCTTAGTCCTGCCAGAGGCCAGGGCAGTAGAGGTGTGCATGCCCATGGGCAGGATAGCTTAGGAAGCTATTCTACTGTTTCTGCTGTCTTTTGGTTTTGTTTTTAAAAAGATATATATACATACTGTCTCTGTAAGATCAAGTACTGCCATAGTGGTTCCCAGTCTGATGGGAAGGAAAAGGCCATTTCAGCCTTTGCCTCTAAACTTGCTAGACTCCCTGCTCTGTAACCACCCACTCTGTTGCTGTGCTTAGCCTGGGCAAAAAAACCTACCTGTCAGCGTATTAGTGACTTTCTGTTTTGTGCATTCCTTTTGCTAATTGATCAGAGGAATCAGAAAACGAACAAGATAGACCAAAATTTGTCCATCCTACATTAGCTCCTGCAGACTGGCCCAGTTATTCATCTTGCTTTTTTCTATCATTTTTATTTACAGATCTGGGTTCATGAAAGAGGTGATCCCTTAGCCCATCACTTGCTACAGGCTTCTGAGAATTAATTAAAATAAAAGAAATCCATTTGCAGATGCGGTATCCCTAGAAAACAGACAGCAGGTTTGCAAGCATACTGCAGGAAATTCATGTGGTATGTTGAAGGCAAACTGTATCATTCCTATTCTCAAAACCATCCCAAAGCACAAATAAAACACGGGAAGTTCTCTCATGGGTCAGTTTTAAAGAGTGAGCAGGAAATATATCCTAAAGGACAACTAAAGCTAGAAGCCCCTTCCAGATATCACTCTGTCTGTAACTCCCTGGTATTGCTGGGTGTCCTCGCCACACTGGGTGCCATTCCCAAAGAGGAAAAGAGACGCATCTAAAAAGGCTATGTGAAGTGTTGTAGAAGAATCCCAGTATCTTAAATTCTGTCTGGGAAACCAAGATCACAGATCTTGGAGAACACATGAAAAGTAGTCCATTAAGGAGGTTGCTGTGTTTTGTTCTCCATGTCTGAGGCACAGTTTAGTGTATCTAGAGAAGCAGTTGAAATGTGCTCCTTCTGCAGAGAAATCCATTTCTCTGTTGCGCATAACTCCTTCCAGATCAGCCCCATTTCAGACTGAGCATAACTGTGCTTAGGATCTCCAGGGTCACTTAAGGGCTCAGTATATACATTTATAGTATTGGGTCTTGTCCATATGTATAAAGGCTCTCACCCAAAAAAAACCCACAACAACAACAACAACAACAAGAGTAATGTTGAATATTCTGCTAAATATAAATTTTCAATCCAGGGATGTGAGTCAGAGGGCCAGTGCCTTGTATCTGCTGTAGGATTTCTCAGAGTGAAGCTGTGTTGCCTCTGTGTCAGCACAGGTGCAGTGGTAACTGAAGTGGTGTTCACTTTTGGGTCCATCATCAACTAACAGAGAGGGCTTCAGAGAAGGGCTGCAAGAAGGGCAGGGATGTCGTTCAATGAGAGACTTCAGTAGATCAATCTACTTAGCTTAACAAAGACAAGGTTAAGAGGAGAATTGGTTATCATTTATAAACTTCCCATTTCTCTGTAGAAATAGAATAGAAGAGTAGAAATTTGATAATATATGGCATTTCAGTCAAGTGGAAAAAAAGTCTGACAACTACCAGTGAAATTTGAAACTAGACACATTTTAACATGAATGGTAATTAATTTTTAGAATAATGTACCATGAATTGTAATGGATTCTCCATGACTAGACATTTTGAAGCTGAATTTGATTTTCTCAGATAAATGCTCCAGGTCCTACAGGAGTTAATTCAAGAAAGTCCCATAACGTATAATACAGGAAAAAGAATAGATGATCATAGTCTTTCCAGCTTTATGATCTATAAACTTGTGCCAAATAGCTCAGGCACAGCTGTATATGTCCTATATTCTCCTACTGTAACTCGTAAGTAGGATTAAAACATTTTTATCTTTATTTACATTTGCTTGGGAATGTACAGTGAAGGGACTATAAGCTACATGCTTACTGCTCAGGTGGGCCATCGTCTGGCATATGGATTCAAATGTTTTAAGGCTGTAGAACCTCTAACCATCATGTAGCCTGAGTACCTCCAGCACAGAGCACTGCATTTCACCCCACCGTTCCTGCCTGTCTTGAGGAGCTGACATCTAATTGACGGTGTCTGTTTCCAAAAGGCGTGTGGGTTATAGTCCACCACGGAGCTGCCAGGGGAAGCAGGATGCCCCGCTCCTTGTCCATCCTTGTTGTATGTCCCAAACACAATCTAAAGAATGAGGTCCTGCCGCTGCTGAAGTCAGTGGATGCCTTGACTTGGATTTCAGTGAATACCTCTGGATGAGCCAAAATGATGCTGCATTTGCCACACTGAAAATACCAAAAAATATCAATTAATAGTTCTCCGTGGATTTTGTTGTATAACTAAATGTAAAATAAGACACCCTTGGAACTCTCTGACCAGGGCCTCTCTATTCCTGATCACCTTTTATTGAGGTGTATGGAATAAGAAAGAAAAATCCACTTTAAAATAGGCAGAGAATGTTTTCTTTCAATACTTGTCCAAGATCTTCCCAGCCACTGCATCAAACTGTACTGTCTACATCCCGCAGAGTGCCTGTCTCTGAGCAGTGCTCAATGCAAATGTTACTTGACCTAGAAAATTACTGCTCACAAGGAAAAGGAGAACTCTTTCAGGATTTTGATGGTAAGTCATGGAGACCAACTATATAGAGAACTGTAAATAAACATTACTTCAAAGTGTAGCTCTGGGCAGTTTTGTATAGTTCATCTGAAGCCATTACAACATACATAGCTATATAATAGAGTTGAGATAGGGGAGTATTTTATTGCAGCTGGGGAAAAAAATAATGATTGTTCTAATCAAAGAGGTTAGTTACTTTTTCTTGAAAACTTTGTACCTTTGAACTGCCATGGCTACAGTGCTACTGCTCTTTCTGCATAAACGGCATTGTTAATAGTACTGTTAATAGAACAGGCAGCACAGACAACTTGAGCTGAGAAATAAAACAAAAGCAATGATTGCACACATTATAACATGCACTTTAAAACAACGGTGAGAAAACCAATTGTTAGATTTTCACACTTTTTGCCTTTTTTTTTTTTTTAACAAAATGAGATTACAAATTTCCTTATAGAAATAATGTCCTCTCCCTCCACATTAGGTCTAGAAGTTCAGATGGGTAGATGTAGCAGTAAAAAAAATTGTGAAAAGAATAATCTGCAGGTTGAACTATTGATGTCAGTTACTTACTTCAAAGAAGATAATAACCTTTTATGGCTTTTATCCATGATCAAGTTGAATCGATTTGCTGTAATCATGCATCATCTCTTTCTGAAGGAAAAACAACAGATAATCGCTTTTCCTAACTTTATATCAAATTATAATGAAGATAATATTTTTTAAAATTCTCTTTAATTTTAAACAAACAAAAGGTAAGAGAAGAGAGTTGGACACTGGGTAACACTTTCTCTTTTTTTTTTTCTGTTCAAATTAGGTGGCAGCAACACTGTAACAGAAAATAAAAATACTCCCCTCTCCCACCTTCCTTTCTGAAGACCAAAACACTCACTAAATGACTGCCATGTTGAACTACACTTTGACTAGCATGTTAAACACCTGAATAAGTCTCAGCTCGCATAGGGTACAAATGATTCAGATGTGAGCGATCTGACTGCTGCTGATGTGCATTAACAGCAGAGATTAGTCAGTCAGCTCTATGCGAGTGTTCGGGTGGCAAAATGAGCAATAAGTGGTGATGCATTGTGAAGCATTAGAGATTTTTGGAGGATGAGGGAGAAGGAGGGAAAATTGCTTCTATCTGCAGTGCAATTTAACAGGTAACAGCAACTTGGGGAGAATAAAGAACCACTCAGAACCTCACCTCTTTGCAATATAGGGTCAATTAGGTGTTTAGAGAGTGAGTCTAGATCAGGATGCTGTTGGGGTAGTTCCTGCTTTTCATGGTGAGTGCAGTCTGGACATTCAAGATAAACTCAGAACACTTCAGTTAGTGGAAAAAACCCATCGACGCCGGCCAATATGGACATATCCCTGCTAGGCTGGGCTCTGGCACTGCTAACACTTGAATGCCATACTTAAATTTTAAAAACAGTTTCTTACATGGGAATTTTGCAACCAATCCCTTTCCCCACCCCCCTACACTACTTCAGAAGCTTGCTCCAGTTTCTAGTGTGAATCACTCTTGCTAGACAAACCTACACTTCAGGTTTATTGGTACCATGTGAGAGGTGTACTGGGCATAAAGGATTTGCCTATTCCAAGACCTCCACCCCCACAATCCTACCTGCTTTGGGAACTGGATTGCTGCTAGAAAATATGGGTAAAAATCACTTACTGTACAGCTAAATTTCTCAGGGGAATGCTATCTATGCCTGGCTGCCTTACAGAGGCTCTCTGAAATCATTTTGAAATTACACAGCCATAAAATGTAAAAATCACCACCACATTTAGCTTGCAGCTTGAGACTATGCACAGGGCCAAATCTAAGGGCAGGCAGTCCCTGAGGCATCAGGATGGCTGAACCTACCTGCTCTTAGCAGCAACTTCTAAGAGCCCACAGTGGGATAACTGACCCTCTTTCCTCATCATGACATTTTTGACAGGGGATCCATGATAGCATAATATGGGACATCTTTTCCAGATTTCTTAATAAATGGCATATTGCCAAGAATACTGGCAATTCAAAGATCTTGCTGTAAAGGAGGAAGAGTTTAATGAATGGGCAGCATAAAGTCGAGACACTTTCTTCTGGGGTATTGTATCACTGCTGCCAGCCTCAGTCAGAGACTGATGTCGTGAGCCTAGTGCTGGAGAGCCCCATGGCTGCTTCCTCCCTTGCAGCTGCCCACCTGAATGAGGCAGTGAGGGATGCACCTTCTCTGAGAGGAGAGGGAGGCAGGTCCCATACCAACACCCGTGACCTGCTGGAAAACCTGCTGCAGAGCACGCAGGCACCAGCTGATCCCTTTCTGAAGAGTGTCCTGTCCCACGGCCAGAGTTCAGGCCCCCTGGAGACCAGGCAAATCTGCAAAGATATGCGACAATGGAGCAGAAGAGCAGAGGGGCAAGAAGAAACCTCTACTGTAGTTCCTTACTTAGCTGGGGGTGAAGCAGCAGGTGGGGAGCATTGACCATCGCATGCTTCACACTTCCCTTCCCCTTGTCCTACCTTGAGTGTCACACTCACATTTTTTTCTACTTTGCAGTACACTTCCAAATATTTGTTTTGTGAATAGCAACAGACATACAGATGTATTTATCTGCAGAGGTGATTACTTCAGAAGCCCAAACTGTGCACTGAAAACTTCAAAAGCTTTAATTTGCCAATTTCTGTAGATAACAATTTTCAAAGAAATTACTTCCTTTAAAGAGACATTTTCTTTTGAGAATAATGCTCTCATGTAGTAGAGCACATAGTTTTACAACTCAGGCATAAGTTGAAACATTTCTTGTACTGCTCAAACTAAAATAAATGCATAGTTTTTAAGAAGGAAGAAGCCAGTGTCTCATGTAACCAATTGTTCTGTACAACACAGGTCACATAAATGCACCTGGTTTCTTAGTAACCTGTAATTCTTGAAATATGTACTTCCGATGATGGGCATTTTCCACACTTTAAAAAAAAATAGAAGTCATCAAGTCACCTGTGAGATGGGGCTTTCAGGTGATGGGTTTAGCCTCTACCTGTAACTAATCAGTTGTCTCCCAGCTGGCAAGGCTAACAAGCAGCTTACTTAAGGGAGGGAGCCTGATAGTACTAAAGACAGAGGGTCATGTTAGGGGTAAGGCTCTGTTACAAAAACTAGGTGATCTGTGTGCCATCTAGGTGATAGTAGAGAGCTGGAAAGAGTTAGGTGGTAAGATCTGGCTTACCTATTTTACCTGACTTTGAGTTTTGCTTGTGATTGATTTAGTCTCTTTAGGAAGAGCTTAGGAAAGTGTTACCTGTGTTTAGTTCAGCTACTCTGCTATCCTGCCCAAGGGAAGCAAAAGGCTGAGGAGAAGCTTGCTGAGTGGAAGATGTTCAGCTGATTTGAAGGTTGTTTTACTACATCCTCACTGACCTATGTGAGATACTCGATTGTGGTTTGTGTCTGTTGTCTTTTAACAGCAGTTACTGTGATTTCATAGAGAACTTTAACTGTATTTTTGTCCTTGAACTGTGTTGCAACTGTAAACTCTATGAAGGAATGTGGAGATTTTACCACTGTGCAGTGTAGAGCTCTGTACAGGATGGGCAATGCCCAAAACTAGGGAGTGTATAAACTTCTTATGTAGGAGTTCTACTAATTCACTAGTGAATGCATCTGTACCATCAGGGGCTTCAAATCTTGCTAGAACTTCCTTTAAAGCCTTACAGTACCAGGTGCTATGCACAAATTAGTTTGGTAGCTCCCTCCAACCAAGTTCTTACCATCTGTCATTGCAATGCTCAAATGGCTCTCTTAATCTGGCAGTATGAATGCTCAAATCTACAGAGAGGCTTATGCAGACACTCTCCCCTCTTTGTAGTTCAGGCAAAGGTCCAAGAAAATCTGACTTACATCAGGGTTTAAATCGTGCAGAACCTAAAAGGCAAAAAACCACTCTGGCATCTTTGCCACCAAACCCTTTAATGGTGTGTCCTGTGGTTCTCTGATAGTTAAAGGCTAAACAACGCCTGGAGGCCAGCTCCCTTCCCTGCGAGTGCCTACGCTACACTAGATGGCACTGCTTAATACTCACGTTTTCCTCTTGTCTCTGCTGTGGCCGTTCCCTGGATTTGGAGCATCCTCCAGCTGCAGCTTCATCAGACTTTAACCACTGCCCTGTGGTTGCTGGCGAGGGGATCACCTGCAGGGAGGTGTTCGGAGCAGACATCTAACAAGGCAGTAGTAAGGGTCGTTACAAACGTGTGCTAAATTTGTCTCTTTACCATAATAAATGGGTAAACCCAGAGCTTTTTAGAGATTACAAACTTAAATTAAGCCTGAGTTCTGATGTTATCTTTGAATCTTGCTAGCATCCCTTGTCTCTTTTCTCTTCTGTCTGGGAAAAATAGGATTGCTGCAGGCATCAGTAATTTCACAAAGCAAGAAATTTGAGTGATAATACAGCAGTTAGATACTGATCAATAAATATCTGGGGAGGACAAGCTATGGAGTAACAAATCTTTCTTCTCTCGTCAATAGCCTATAGATTTGGCAGTGAACAACTGGGTTTCTGCTTTCAGTGTTCAGCTAATTCTGAAGCTTAATTGTTGCAAGGAAGGTCTGATAAAAATTTAGGAATGCTGTTGAACAATCCTATGTTGTCCCTTTCATTCACTAATAAGCTGTGGAGTATATTAAAAAAATGTGAGACCGTAGAGTCTCACCAGTATTTAATGTACTTTCAGAAATATGGTGTATGCTTACAGAAGTCAAACATCAAATTTCATTACTAATATATAGCTTTTGCATAACTTCAAAATGTGCTGTACAAGCACTTATTAGTTGAAGCACTGATCCCTTCCAAGAGTAGGGATAACTAAGTGCTCTTAACCTAAGTAAGGTATTTTGAAATCAGCTGGGCCTAGAATAGTTAAAAACTGACTCAAGTTGTGTTAGAACATGATGGATATTTCTGAGGGTAGATCAAGTTCTGGAAAAGGGGATAGCTCTCTCAGAAAAAAGGGAAAAGCAGAGGATTGTAGTAGCTGTATATTGCCCAGCCTGATGCCAGTTCCTAGAATGAACACAGAATTGTAGGTAATGGGGGGGAATCACAAAGGAACAAGTAACATCCTATGCTGGTTCCTCGTGGAGGTGTCAGGATACCTTACCTTCTCTGACACTGACAAAGACCTTTTATGGGGTGAAACATCAAAGACATCTCAGCTGTTTTAATGCTGATCCATTTGGTATCTGGAAGTGGGAGTTAAACTTGAAGATGACTCAAGGTGGGAGGGACTGCAAGTGCACACAAGGGTTATTTAGAATTTAAAAGATCTGGAAAATTGATTGAAAATACTGGGTGAGATTCAATAAAGATAAAAAGATGCAATACATCTGTTGGTTGATTATTCCTCCCCGACAGAGGATGAAAAATAAGTGGTGAGGTAGCGTTTTTTCAGAAAAGGGTCTTGAGAGTAAACTAAACATAAATCATAACTTGCAAACACTCCCCCTAAATCTCATAAGAGTGGGAGATACAGAGAGAAATACAGATTACAAGACACATGGAAAGATCCTTTTCCCGCCCATCATTGATCAAGCCTCAGCTGGAGCACTGTGGCTGGTTTTGGATATTATACTTCAAAAGCAATGTGGCACACTTGGAGAGCATCCAGAGGAGCATAACATGTTCTCCTTAGAAAAGAACATAACTTCAAAAAAAAATAGTCTTTTATTTGTAAGTTATCAAGATTAAGAAAGAAAAATCTGGGAGTGGGATGATCACAGGTTTCAAGTACATAGAGACCGTTTCAGAGAGGAAGGGGCTTTCTCTTCAAAAGTGGTGCATATGTTTCACAGGTATGGTTAATTCTGCCTTGAAACAGTGAGAGGGCCTAGGTAGTCCCTTTGTGCCCTGTTTTTCTATTATGGTATTTAATGGTAATTAATACTGACAGTTTCATTTAGAAGATATAGCAGAGCAAATCCAGATCCTGGATTTGATAAACTGATAAGGCTGATGCTTTATTTTGAAGACCCCAACCTTGGTTTTTATTAGTGTCCAAACAGTGTTCTCTTTTGTTTTCTCCCTAAAGACGTGCTGAATTGTTAATCTGAAATGAAAACCATAAATGTGGCTATGCTCTCAAGACTTCCCCACTGAAATTTTATACACACTTCTTATTTTATACTCATAACCCAGATTATGAAAGAAGATGAAAGGAAGAAGACTTCTGGAAATCATTTTGGTCGAGTAATCCTGATATGGGACTGCTCAGCATGTACTGCATGATGCAACAAACAACTGTAGAGAGGAGTCATTTCATCTAGAAAGTTGTGTCAAATTTTTGATTTGCCAAAAGGTACTTAATTTTGCCAACATTAAAATGGAACAAAACGCTTTGTACTCTTTAGTTATAAAATGTCAAAGGAGATAAAACAGGGAGATCTCTTGTGTTAAGTCTGGAAATTATTCCCTCCTTTTGTTTTCAGCAAACTAAGACTTTCTTGTGATCCAGTCTTTTTCTCTGAATAAGATGTTCATTTTTTGAGACATCAAGTGTCATTGATGTGATTAAATTGAAGAAAAGTTGGATATGAATACATTAATGTTTGAGGGTTTTGCAAACTAGAGATTTAGAAGAGATAGGAGGGGATACTTTAGGAGCCTTGTGTTAGGAAATGGGCTTATGTTCTATTTTCAAATCTTAGTCCTGTCACATTTTAAACATTGTGGAATTTATACCCAGCCTCAAATACAGCACTGGGAAGAGTATTTTTCTTCCATAAACGTTGTTGGACAGATGACAGAAGCCTGCTAAACCTTAATTTAACTCTAGGTACAGTAAGTTTTATAGGTGGGTTTAATGTATGTTTCAGTTGACATTAAGTACCATTTTACACAATAAGTTGACATAACTGAGTTGTATTTGAGGACTGTAGGAATATACACTTGCAAGGAGAATATTCTAAGGAAATAATGTTTCCCTAAAAAAGAGATTTTAAAAAGTAAATATCTTGCCTTTTATGCAATTGTCCTTCATTACTCTATAATAAGAATGGATATGGATAACAAGGAGGATGGAGCGAGCACCTCATGGGTGCTTCATTTCCTCTGCTTACCTTGCCCCTTGCTCTGCAGTCTGTGGGGCTCCCTTACATGAGTGCCCTGACTCTGTGTTGCTTGCACTGAGGTAGCCCTGAGCCTGGATGGGGATTGGACTAGATTACAGGGCATTTAGATGCTGGCCACTGCAAATGCTGAAGAGCCCTTGAGAATATAACCTCCTTGTTTCTCTCAACCCTGTTAGGTGTTTACCTACTTAAATACATCTTGAAAATCTCTCTCTAAATGACCTACAGCTGTAAATCCCATTGGAAATCAATAGCAATTTTTGTTTGCCTTCGTGATCAATGTACTTTTAAAAATCCTCCCCGTAGCTTTAGAGCATGTACAGGAAGGTAACATTTATTTGAGTTTCTTATGGTCTATACTTGCTATTCTGAAACTCCTATTTTTGCAGTTACTGCCATCCAAACTCACCGAGGTAACCGTGCTGAAGAAGGAATGCTGTTCTGATTGAAACTCAGTGAAAACAAACTTAGAGTTATTTTTAAAATATTATTTGGCTTCTGAAAAAGTACTGGTTAAAGGACCACCTCCTGCTTTTCCAGCAAAATGCTCGTTCCTGAGTGCGTGGAAGCTACTATGCAGCAGTGAAGCACAATCAGAGGGAAAGCACTAAGCACTGAGGTGCTGTAAGTAGGCAAGGCTTATTCTTTCTAGCATCTCAAATTGGTTTTGTCATATAAAATAATAACGTAAGCTGGATATTGAAAATTTGTAATTCAAAAATTAGAGCTCTCCTCTGAATTGGCATAAAAGTGAAGTACTTTTCCTGGAATTTAATGGTGAAAATAGTGCTGATTTTCAGTGCAAAGGTACATCTGTTTTATTTACAGCAATGCCCAAAGTTAACCTTGATTATTTCACTTTGCAGCTAATAAAACATTCTGGGTCAGTAATGAGGTTTTCTTACCCCGGTGCATTTCACATAAGCAGCAGGGATCACATGTTCATATAGAAAATAAGTTTTAAAGGTCTTCTAGCTACTTCAAAGGATAATTTTGAGAGCTGCTTATGCAGTAAAAAATTGTGTAGTGCATTTCCTACATTAAGCCCTTAATACTTGTAGTTTTCTGTGAGTTCTGTTATTTACTTGGATATTTTTCATACCAAAAGGTAGTGTTTTCTGCCTGTATTTTTTGACAACAGGACCATCAATAAACACCTATATGAAATTACTGTGGCTTGTATTTATTTTTTCCCTTTCTCTCTTCCCTTATCCACTTCCAAAATAATTTTTGAGGAAGTGTAAACTCCAAAGGTCAGTTAATAAAACAAGCTGTTCTAAATGAAAAAGCCATACAGTGCAAATCAAGCTTCCTTTATAGATGAGGATGTTCTACAGCATGGAGATGATGCCAGCCTCATCCTGCAGACCTTGCTTCCATGTTTCCTGAAAATTACAAAGGGGAGAATAATTAAAACAGGATTTAATGAGTTTCCCCTGAAGGACATCAACTTCCAGTGTGAGAAGGGACTGGTACCTTATTTAAAAAAAAAAAAGTGCAGCATCAGTTGTGATCAGTATCTTGTTTCTGAGCTGGCTACGAGAAGAGTATGGCAAGAGGGCAGTGGTCTTGGCTAGCTGTATTCACAAACACAAAAGCAGGCACTAAATGAAAACTAGGCACAGCAGACACTTTGCAGGCATTCCCTGCAGGGCCTGTGCATTTCTTAAAATCCTTCCTCTGAGTGTGTAATTGTACACAAACGGTTGGCATGCACAAGTGTAACAAGTCTGAGTGCAGATGGTTTTGGTGGTCTGAATGGTGCTTTTTTTTTTTTCTTCAGCATTCTCCCTTTCTTTCTGCGTGCATACGGATGTGGATGCGGAGGAGAGAGGGGGGCGGAACACGTAACAAGAGGCTCGTGTTTGTTAACTGTGGAAATAACATTCTCCTTAATGTTTTCTCCCTTTCAGAAGCTCATATTTGCTATTTTAAGTGTCCCAGCAGCTTGCACAGGATAGAAAAATGCCATATAGGAAAGCGAGGCTGGGCCACACTTTTTTTAAAACCCAGCTTGATAAGGTGCTGGGCCATTGCATCTAAACTCTGTTCCTCCCTAGAAAGGTTGGACCAGGTGATTCTTGAGGTCACTTCCAACATGGGATTCTGTGATTCTATAATCAGCTTGAGAAGCAGAGGCTGCCATGTGGGAGCCACCACCATGCCAACCAGTGAGGTGGCCAGAGGGACCAGTCATCCCCAAGCACACAACACACTTCAGGCTTTCTCCCTCAGTTGGTATTCTCTTCCTAAAGCTAAGAGCAGCCTCTATATAAAAGAAAAAACTTCAAACCTTGGTAACATCTCTGTCAGTAGTGACTGTGCAACAAAAACCCATGTAATTCCAGTGAACAAGAGAAAAATAAATTAAATTTCACCTTTCTGCAATTCACTGAGAGTGTGCCAGCCATGTTTGTCATTGTTCTTTGGTGGATGGTTGGCTTAGTTTTTGTCAGCAGTGTCTCTGGCTGCACAATCTGCAAGCAGTCTGCTTGGAATGGAGGAAAACCTACTTTTCAGAGAATTGTAGAATGGTTTGGGTTGGAAGGGACCTTAAAGATCATCTAGTTCCAACCCCCTGCCATGGGCAGAGACACCTCCCACTAGACCAGGTTGCTCAAGGTCCCATCCAACCTGGCCTTGAACACTTCCAGGGAGGGGGCATCCCCAGCTTCTCTGGACAACCTGTGTCAGTGTCTCACCACCCTCACAGGGAAGAATTTGTTCCTAGTATCCAATCTAAATCTACGTGCTTTCAGTTTAAACCACTGCACTTTGTCCTGTCCTACAAGCCTTGGTAAAAAGTCATCTTCTGTCTTATATGTTGAAAGGCCACAATAAGGCCTCCCCAGAGCCTTCTCCAGGCTAAACAACCCCAACTCTCTCAGCCTGTCTTCATAGATGGAGAGGTGCTCCAGCCCTCTGGCCATGTTCATGGCCCTCCTCTGGACTCACTCCAACAGCTCTATGTCCTTCCTGTGTTGGGGGCTCCAGAACTGGACACAGTACTCCAGGCGAGGTCCCACGATAGCAGAATAGAGGGGGAGAATCACCTCCCTTGACCAGCTGGCCACACTTCTTTTGATGCAGCCCAGGATGTTGTGATGGGCAAACTGCAAGTCAATTGGAGAAAGAAAGTAGCAATATGGTTTCAACTGCTCATACACCCACATGCTGCTTCCATGCATGTTGCATATATGTACAGTATCTCCAGGAAACTCCATATAGTAGAAGAGGGCAACTTGCTGCAATTGGTATTTGGCAAACAGAAGCTAATAAAGTACTGCTGGCTGTTGAGGCTCATCTCACACAGCGTGGCTGCTTTCTCTCCTCAGAATGAAATGCAGCAAATTTAACCAAATGTGGCAGTTTTATAAGGGGAAGAGGCCAAACAGTTGAGGCCTGAGCTTGATTTGTAATAGCAGCCTGGGAGGGAGGTAAATGCTCATTTTACAGGCAGGGAAATTCGAGTTATTGAAGTACCGAGGCATTAAGTAACCTCTCCAATCCTTCTGCTAATCCATCGGAGCTACAACTAGCACCCAGAACATTCAAATTCTCAACTTGGTTTTTAGGTGCAATTTTCATACTTGTTTTAAAAATCTTTATATATCTATGATCCCCTTGGGAACCTTAGACCAAGAGTTCCACATGACTAGAAAAATAAAGATGAAGCAAAACATGGAGAACATGAGTCTTGGAGATTTCAAATGTGATTCATTTGAATATTTTGAAAAGTTAAAAAATAGGTCCAAAAATTAATACCATCTTTCTAGTTTTCCCTTGCCCGACAAAACAAAAATAGGGATCTAATAATAAAATTCAAGCTCCACACCTAAGGGTCAACATGTATTTAAGGGCTTACCAGGAATCTTTTGCCTGTTGAACTGGCCTCAGTCAAATGTTTCTTACCAGCTGTCTTTTGCTTCATACTCAGTCCATGACTCTTATTGTGCTGAGCAGAAGTTGCACATGCACACAAAACAGCAGCAGTTCGTTCAGCAAGTTGCCAACACCTCCATACATCTTCTGAGATAAATCTGAGCCATTAAAAAACACTTCATTGAAGCACCTGAACTGATGCGATACTTGTCTGCACTAAAATTATAAGGGCTAAATTTTATTAAGCAAATGAAAGTAAACTAATTAAATAAACAAGAAGGGCCCAACCTAATATTTTTCTCTGCCCAAGGTTTTCAACCTACTGTTAAGTACCATGCAATGCATATCTGCTAGACTGAACTTTTTGCTGTGTTCATGGATTATCACAGCGGAGAAAACTTCTCCTCACAAAGCCTGTACCAGCCCAATTCACCATTGATATACCCAGCTTCAAGATTCAAGGTAATGATTAAAGAAACTTTTAAACATAATTGACTGTTAACATATTCACAAAGTTTTAAGTTATGTATAAGGCCAATGAGAAATCCTAAGCTGCTTTTGAACTTCCTGCATTGGTTTAAAACCTATGTGCACAGGAAAAAGAGGAAGGAAAAAAAGGTGTTCTGCAGCACGTCTAAACAACTTGTGCTTGTGAAGCCCAGGAAAATCACCTGGTTCACTAGCAAAGTCACTGACTATGAGCAGATAATGCTGGTTAAAAAAAAAACAAACCAGATTTAAAAAGTCACAACTGCAACCTGTCAAGGATGGCTCCAGAACAAGCTTCTTTTCTTATCATAGCACAGGAATACTCTTCTTTATGATATCTCTTACCAGAGAAGCCTTTTTGCAGGAAGTCAAAGCAAGAGCATTTTCTACAAGCATTATCCTACTATGCCACAGCTTCTGCATGCTTGATTGTAGTGTAGGCGGGAACTCCTACCTGCAATAAACCAAAAGCAATAAATGCCCACCCATGAGCTATAGTCATTATTTCACCTCTCCTTGGGGAACATTCTCTCTCAATACCAAATCATCAGATTGAAATGAAAAATAACTTCTTAGCTCTTGGCTCTTCTGTTAGCTGGGGCTCAAATGAGCCCAGTGTTTGAGAGTGGCGTAAGCAGCCAAGAATAATTTAGTAGCAAATCTGGCATAGGGTTACATTCCCAGAGCACCTCAAGTCTCTGATGTGGCAATTCTCAGGCAAGAGATCTCATAGTCACTGTTCTCTGAGAAACAACGGTTTCACATGGCAGTTACAGCAGGTAATTAATGCTACATAAACTTTTGTAAAAACAAACTTGTAAAACAACTGTATTCCCTAGCAATAGAGTGGCAAGAGAGTCCTTTTCAATTATGTCTTACCCCACTCTTATGTTTATTCTTATGGTGAACATAATTGCCTGACATACAGATAGGTATGGTTATGGGTACCTCTTCTCCCCTTCTTCCTTTCTTTTTCGTACCTTTCTTCCTCTGCTGGTATGCAGAAGAAGACTTCAGGAAGCAAATATCCCAGTCTTTTTTCCAGCACAGCTGGAAATACTCATAGATTTATACCGGAGAAAATAAGGAATTTTTAGTATTTCAGCCTTTTATCCAAGGTTCTCAAAACACACTGGACTTAATCATCAAGTCTCTCCCAGACATGACTAGAAACTTGTGATTTATCCACTATTTCAGAAATAGAAAAGCCGAAAAATCATAGAGGCAGAAAAAAACTTGCCTGTCATCGCTACTTGAGCCAGTAGGACATTACAAAAGAGACCTCAAATTCTATGAGACTCACTTCCACTTGAAGCAGTACTTCATTTCTAGTACCATGAATTTTAACACCAGAAGTGTTTTGTAGGCTAACTTCTGGTGTGTCAGAAGACATGAACTGTTACCTAATAAGGCTCTATTACACAAAATTGCAGCTGTTTAACTGAACCTTACCTTCTAGACAATATTGAAGACACGATCAGCATGCCCCTTAGCTCTTTCTTTGAACAGTTATTTTTCTGCAACACCACAAACATGCCTGGTTTTGGATTTGTCTGTGTTTGGCTTCCCTTGTTCCATTATCCTCATTCCTTCTCCTACCTTCTCAGCTAGGCTAAAGCCTTTTGGATTTGTGTTCCTCCTCTATGAAGACACTGTGCAGTGATACCAAGTCACTTCTCAGTCTTCTGTTTCCTCAGTTAAGCAGACTGAGTTCTCAAAGTCTCTCACTTCAAGGCGTCTCCTCCAGCTTTCAAAGCATTCATCCGGTGCCTGTATTTGTAATTTTCAGTTCTGAACCTCTGTTTCCTGTGTTTTCTTTTTCAAAGCATCAGCAGCAGAATGGTATGTACTATTCCAGTAAAGGTGGCCCAAATGCCCCATTTGGTGGTACAATCCTTTCTCCTCATAAGTTGCCAGTTTCCAGTTCTCATCACCAAGGCAGGGCCCTGGGAGCTCCTGCTATATTGCATGTTGCTTAGAACCCTCATACTTTCTTCCATGCTGCTGTTTCCTAAGATGTGACCATCCACTCCATATTTATGACACCCACTCCATTGCCTTGGGTGTGTAACTTACTTTTGGCTGCATTTTAATGCATATGGTGTGAAGAGCTCCAGAGAATGGAGTAAATCTCTATAAAACCTCTAAATCAATAAAGAAAATTTAAAGCCTAATTTTAAGAAATGAAAAGCATTCTCCAGTCTCTAGAGTTTATTAGCTCTAAGTATCAAATAAACTATAAAATCGATCATTTTTTACTTTCAGGAAGTTGGATTTACATTCTTCAACTCAGAGATTGGTATACTAGTTTGCAGTAAGGTAGGAAAAAACCAGCAAGCAAACTACAGAATGAAGTGTTAAAGTAGGAACCAAAGAGATAAAAATATGCCTGAAGAGAATTAACAACATTAATAAGTGAACAACAGATGATCGAATAATTACTGTTTCAGTACAAAAGGGTCTCTATTAGAACTAGATCCCTTTGAGGAGGGAAGAGAAAAAAGGCTACATGCTGTAAGCAGGAGAGTAACCAGCAGCATAATCATTGCTAGAATCTGATCTTGATAACCTACCCTTACATAGAAATCTTGTCCATGTACAGAAAAGACATGACTGCAAATCAGTAAAACAATTATAGTCAAAGGCTGTTTATACTTCAGGATAAAACTCAGTGAAAACCTTTGCCTTCAGAGACCATATGTGTATTGAATTCCAGGTAAAATTCCCAGTGCAATTGATCAAAAAGACCTTTGTCTTTTGCAAACGTGCATCTGATCACTATCTGATAAATTTGAGCTGCCAGTTAGATCAATGGTTTCCCTGGTAAAGGCCAGAAATTAAAGGAGAGCATTGCTTCCTAAGAAGGTGATCAGCAGCACTCAGGCAAAACACAGAGATCCTGGTACTTCACAGAAAGCTAAACTGTCCCTGGGTTTGCACAGAGCTCACTTGAAGCCACTGGGCTCCCATACTCAGGCTTATCTCAGGGGTTTTATCTGAACAGTGTCAGGAAAAGCAGCTTGCCACACACATAAAGATTTCCAGTAATCCAGGGAGTTGAAAGAAAAGGGGAGAAAAGAAGACCCTGATCCTGCAAACACGTGCACTCATCCATAGCTGTGACTATGTACTTTGCCCCATGGACTCTATAGGGTTGGCTATCAGGTTTGCTGGCAAGACTGTAGCCTGGCATGCTAAACCCCCTGGGGTGAAGGGACCCATTTGGGTTCTGCCTACAGAAGGTCTCAGCACCCGGTCTGAGAGACTCTCAGGACACTAAAACAAATCAACTAGTAATCATTCTGTTCTGTACAATAACTGCAAGTTAAATATGTGCCTGCAACAAGCTACACTGTAGTCTCCCTGGCCTAGGCTCAGTGCAGGTGAGAGGCAATGCCACCCTGTACAGCCTTCTAGGTGTGAGGTCTTGGGGCTCATTTGATCAATCATATGTGTCCCAGGTTAGAAAAGAAATCCTGAATAACTTCTTCCTGTGTAAGGAGAAGGGTTAGCTTGGGACACAGAGTGGTCTGCGGTATATCCCTGCCATCCTGCACAGCCTCAGCCTACTATACTGGACATCAAGACTGAAGTATCTGCACTGACCCTGAACCATCTAAATGCACATCTCTCATTCTGAAAAAATACCCTCCAAGGCAATCGCTAAAATTGGAGCAGTGAAAGCAGCTTTAACCTATAGAGAATCAATCCCAGTTAAAAAAAACACTCCAGTAAAGTGGCTCCTGAGTCCATCACATGACATATTGGTAAAAATAACTTGAGTTTCTTACCCTATCCAAGTGCCTTCATTTTATGTCTCTGCTAATTCCTTAGCCTGCAAATTCCC
The DNA here is from genome assembly GCA_020745705.1 of Hemiprocne comata. Lineage (NCBI taxonomy): Eukaryota > Metazoa > Chordata > Aves > Apodiformes > Apodidae > Hemiprocne > Hemiprocne comata. The sequence goes on from CM036587.1 coordinate 119,449,102, forward strand.
AGAACCAAAAATGTCCTAACAGGCTTTTCTGCCCATCATGAAATGCACTTATTACCTCTACATGGGAAAGTAATTTGGTTTTCTGATTTTCAGCAGTGATTTCTGTGTGATGTGTGGTGACTCTTAGCAGAAACTGGCAGGGGTTTTTTGTATGCTAAAAATTAATCAGTGATTAACTTATTCAAGTCAGGGCATATTATTCTTCTAGTGGGTTAAATATTTTTTTTAAACTAATGCAAAAAATAGTTTAATATTGTTTCAATCATAATTGTAGTAACTAGAAATATTTTGAGCCTGATTTTATGATTGAGATGTAGTCCCACAGAGTGGACTGTGAACGGAAACATTGTGGGCTGGTGCTGTGTACAGCAGATCCTCCAGTCTGGTCATAGTGCTTTGTGTTACAATAATACTAATGCAAAGCAATTGTCAAGTGTGTTTAACTGATTCTATGAGGAGTCTCCAGCCCTGGAGAATCTCCAGCAGATGTAAGGCCTTTGTCAGATTGATGCTAATCCATACCCACTGTCTGATGTGAGGCACTGCTCTGAAATGCAGGTATTCCCAGGCTGAACCATGGCTGGTGTAAATGTGGTCATTTTTGATATTTGAAGGAGAAATCTATTTTCAGGTCAAGTTCCCCTTTTATAGATGACATTCTACTGGAACCTATCTGAGGTTTCCACTGGTGAACCAAGAACCCAAGGATCAGTAATGTGCCCAGAAAATCAGTTGCCTAAAGCCTCTCATCTAAAGCCTATTTTTCAGGTGGAACCAAGAGAACCCAGTTGAAACATTTCAACTGGAGCAGAAACCAGAAGTCTCTTTTGCCAGAAGATGTTCAGAAGGAGCAGAATTGTTGGCACCCTGACAATTCCCACATCACATAGACAGGAAAAGCACTATCAATGCAGGCCTTCTTCTGGATCAGCTTCAGGCTCTTTCCCACCCTTCCACCTGCACTGCTAACAGCAACAGCGATTGATAGAGCAAAGCCACTGCAAATGCTTCAGAAACATGCAGGTTTAAAGCAGAGCAGCATTACACATTAGCAGGGAAAGCCAACATCAGCAGCACTGCTTTAATAAAGGTATTCCTAACAGCCTGCATACCGGATGGTGCTGTAATTACAGCAGGGCAGCAGAGTGGTGCAGCTCTGTCTGCCCCCAGCAGCTCTGCTCCCCTGGAAGAGGAGGGCTGACAGCTCCGGAATGAGAGCAGCAGAGCTGGAGGCAGCTTTCCTGGCAGCTGGCCTGCCTTTGCAGAGCTCTCACCCAGACCAGGCTGGTGCATAGGAGCTTTCTGAACAACATGTGAAAACCCAGGGCAAGAGGCAAACAAATTTCTCTTCTCTTTGGGAGAAAACAGAACGTCGTGTGGTAATTAAATTTGCCAGGCTCCGCAGTGGTATGATGGTGCAGATGAGAGGATGCAGATATATATTCAAGGGCAGCCTACTTTCATGTTGAAGCACTGGAAGAGTTCTTTTACAAACAGTGGCATTAGTAAGTCTATCTTAGTCCTGCTTATTCCAATAGGTAGTATATATAAAATATAGCTTACAAGATTGGGTGTTTTTTTACACTGAAAGGGGGATGCAATTTTTAACACTAACAGAAAAACAAATATCACTTCTCTCCAGACCTCAAGTAGCAGAGATCTTGTTTTCCTAACTCAGAAAAAATACAGAACAAAGCATTGCTGAAGCAAATAGAAGGACTATGTACTCCCACTTATATTAAAGGATTTTAATTCAGACCCCTTATGACTAGGTCCCACTGATGTCAATGGAAGCTATTTGTCCTGAAGAGGAAGAGCTGTACAGACCCTGATTTTCACATTATTATTCTCTGTAAATGCTTTCCCTGAGCTTCCCAGGGAATGGAGGTGGACACGGTCCTATGCCTTGAACTGCTGGGTATTCTATTTGGTGTATTGCAGTATTGCATGACAACATGGCCACAGAGCTGCAGGTAGTTCATCTTGGATCATGCCTGCAATCACCTGGGAAATCTCCTTTTATTGTTGTATGCTCAGATACCATCATGACCCAAGTCCCTGGGCTGATCGGTGCAAATAGCTCGTGAATACATGTATAACCTCTCCTGATTATCATGCAGCTGTACAGTACAGTAGCTTTCCTCCATTTACTTTGTCATTACCTGTTTAATGTTCCTCTGTCTCGCTCCTTTTAAGAGAGAAATCTTCTTGACCTCAATCAGTGTTTCTTCAAACTCCTTCCTCCCCCGCCCCTTTCAAGTTCATGCTTCTCCATTAGTCTTTAATGCTCGTTCCGTAGGGCGGATTGTCCTTGATCACTTGCTGTCACTCTCCCACCCTGTCTTCCTATGTTAGGACATCTTCCATGTCAACATACCAAGCTAATCTTTAATACTGACATCTTATATTCAGGCTGGTAGTGTTAAATGAGAGCAATTATTTCAGAAGGCAGCGAGGGATGCCAAGGTAGTTACTGCCTTTCTGTGATTTAGTGCAACGAAGTTTTATACTAGGCCTTGCTCTTTTGACTTCTGATTTTCTGATGTAATAACTAATGTGTGACAAGGGGCGAGGGGAGGGCAGGACACAGAGAGGTACCAGGAAGTATCTGATTTGTTTGTTTTTTCCTAAGGCAGCATTTACTACTTGGGATCTCTACTGCCCACACGGAGCCATTTGTACCATAGTGCAGCCATCATGGGGAACAGCAGATACGTTCTGTGGACCTGCACTTTCTCAGATTAGTCAAAGACAAAAATTAACTCTCCATTAACATAGAGAAAAGTCTCCCTGTGCCTTACAGTTTAACAATACCTCTGCTGCAGCAAAGAGGAAACTTTTGAAAACCAGCTTTGCGCTGCACTGTGGAGGCTGTGCTGTTGGGAGAGAGAACAGGCTTCCTTCTGCCATGGAGGCTTTTTGTAGCTATGAGGGAGCTGCATGGTGTTTCAGATAAGCACTCCTTATAATCTGGAAGAGTATTGTGTGGGTAATGGTGGAGAGCTGGAAAAAACTAACATATTTGGTGTTCATTCTGTGGTGCATGCCTGGAGTGAACTTCTGTGAGTGCAGATATTGCAGATATTGCCCTGGACACTTCCAAAAGCAGTTAAGACATTCAAGAGGTATTACAATATCACTCAAAAAGAGCACAGAGACACTGGAGTTCACCTTCTAGCAACTTCCCAGTGTCAGATCACCACAGCTTGGATAGGTGCAAGATTCCACACCATGAACACATGTCAACACGCTACTAATGAAGTCTTTTCCATTGACTTTGCCAGCATAAGAAGGAAAGGGGGCTCTTCTGGAGGCTGGAAGTGTACACAGCTGTAGATAGCACACAGATGTGCAGAGTGTGTGTTGTCCTTGGTGTGCTAGTGTACAACAGAGCTTCTGCTCTTGCAGTGGAGTATCTGGCCTGGTAGTTTCTGACAGGAAAGATGAGAGAATTCAAGCCTATATGTGTCTGAAGTTACTAATTGCTGAGCTCTACTTTGGCCATAGAAACTCTAAACTTAGAAGTGTGAATGAAGAACTTTTCTTCTTTACCTTCAACACACATACTCATTTCCCCGGCCCTTTCCAGTGTCCATTCCCAAGGCACAGGTGCAGAAGAGGCCAGACCCAGACAAGGAAGTTTTGTGCTTACTGCCATATCACAATTCAGCTTTATAACCTTGCTCTTCAGCACAGGCCGACTGAGTTTCCCCTTTTCACTATCCCAAATTTATCAAGCATCTCAGAATAGCTATATCCTATCAGAAAATCAAACATTAGCTTGTATTATCTGCTAATTACACCAGCCCAAAGCCCCTAGCTACCCAGAATGGAGCACTCTTCCAATGAACTTGTCATTAACATCCTAGTCCCATTTTAAAGCCCACCAAGTCCCCTGCCACTGAGCCAGTGTGCTCAGCCCACTGCCAAGGACGACTGGGAAGGTTAATGGCATTTCTCACTTCCTTCATCTCCCTCACTGGCACGGTGGCATCCCCACAGCTTCTCACACTGCTCGTTCTTGTGCCAGAACTGCTCTTTAGCTTAACTTGAATAGCCCTTTTCCCTTCCTGCTGCTAACTCCTCTGAATTACTTATGAAGCACGATCATATAAGCTCTACAGCCTTTTGCTGAGCTAATTACTCTTGTGAGTATTCCCTCACAGGAGAGTGACCACCCCCAGCCATCACCTTTGCCTCTGCTCCAGGCTGGCCACATCCTTCTTGGCAGAGAGTGACTGCTGTAAAGCAGCAGGGATGAGATCTCCTCTGAGATTTCTGTGATAGCATTAATAAGTCTTGCTCTCTGTAGGAGAGAGAGTTGCTTAATAGATTTTGTGGTCACTTTTTTTCTTCACAGCCAACACATCTTAGTGGTTCATTGTCACCTTGTGACTAATAAAACCAAGACCTACTCCTCCTCTGTCATTCACAGCTGATGAACTCAAAGAAATTTCCTTGATTAATCCCGAAACATGGAGACTATTACTTTGCTGTTAGATAAATTTCCATTTCGACCCCACTGGTCCTCATACTCGTGCATTATGCCTTCACATAATATTCCAGCCCTCGCTCCATGGGCAGTGCCTCCCAGTCTGGTGTCAACTGTGTGCTGCTTTACCTCCTGCTTTGTACTTCTTCCAATAAAGCACAACAAGGGCAGCATTAAGTGCTCAGTAATTTCCTTCCTTGCAGATAGTTTTTCCTCCAAGAACATGAACAGACATCACCCTCTCTGGAGCCAGAGGAACAACTGGCCCAAATAATCTTGAACCTTTTTCTCTTTCATACACAATAGCATGAACACAACATCTTTTGTGGGTGAAAAAATTTGGCAAATGCCAGACCAGGTGTCCAGACCTCCCCAGCTGGATTCCAGGCCTGGCTCGTCATTTGCCCTGCCTGGGGCTGTCAATGGACTCAGGTCTGCCCACCATGGCCAGACCCCACTGCTGAGGGCATGGTTCGTGCTGTGGTTGTTCTCATCTTCCTGGTTGTCCCCCATCATGCAGCCACCAGCCCTCACTGTGCCCTGGCTGCTCTGCTCAAGTTTGGTATTCTCCTCCTCAACTTTGAAATACACATGGCACCAGGAGAGCCTGAGATTAGCTCAGTGCCAGCTTCTGCTTCATCTGCCTTCCTACTTTTGGACAGAAAAGAGGGATCAAAGGTTTTATCTCAGCCCCAGAAACTTAATCCCTTGATTTAAAAGAGTGATTTTCAATGACATGAGGAATATCTTTCAAGCAGCCAAGTGAGAAGTCTGCATGGACATCCACATTTCTAAAGCATCAATTAAACTAGATACTGGGAGAGAGGGAAGGGTACCTGTCAGATAGGTTTTTACACAAACTATACATTTTATAAATGTATGGGTGCTGAACACTGCACCAAATTTTTCTGCGGGTCGCTTTCTTTAGTCCATGCTGAGTAGAAGCACCTTCCACTTTAAGTATCACAAGTATTTCTGATAGATGGGTGCAAGTCTTAATCCCTCATTGTCCACAAAGCTGGAAAAAATACTTCTGTGCATTTTTGCATTTAGCTTTTTCGAATAACTGGTGCCTTTCCTTGCTCTCTTTAAACTGTCTAGCAGCTCACTTTTGGCCATTGTTTTCCCCCCTGCCCTGTGTTATTTAAAGGTTGACATGATGACAAAAGCCACTTAAGGATGGCAGCTAATAAGACATCTGCTTTCCCCAAGTGAGTGCGAGGGGAGACTTGGAAAGCAGTGGTCAGAAGCGGATTGGTAATAGGATGCATTACCTTTTGACTCCAGGTCACTTCTTCACCTCTGATCCTTGTCAAAAGTGGCCATAACTTGTTATCTGCCTGTACATCACTAACCTAAAAAATGAGTTGGTGCTTTTGCTTTAAGTCCTGCTGACAACTATCTATACCACAATTAGCCAAAGTAGCAAAGATAGAGACCGGAGTGAGCTGCCTTCTCAGCCTGTGATGGGGGTCTGGCAGGTCAGAGGAAAAGCAGCCAGAGGGGCCAGTGGTGGGCAGGATCACTGGCTGCAGAGCTCCAGCACCGCCAGTGTCACAGCCATGAGCCACATTTCGGTATAAATAAAAATAGCAGTAAAGCAAGGTGAATATACACAGGGTTTAGCTTTCCTATTGTTTCTGGAGTGCCACTAATAAGAGAAATCAGTGCTCATTTAGTAGAGTATACTTTAAGTAACGGTGGGATAAAGAAAGGAAACCACTGAATGAAATACAGTAATTTTCAGGGGCCTTGGAGTCACAGCATAAAGGGTTTAGTGGTTCACTGTGAGTCTGCAGTGTATGCAGCCCTGGGCTTTGTGCAGCTTTTAGCTGCCTTGTGATGTGTCTGCACATATTTCACGCCACAAATGCCAGCCAGCTGTGCTACATTTGCAATATAAACCATTATATATTTCAATTTTACTTTCTATATCTTAAGATAAAGCATAGGTAAGATTGAAGTCAACAGGAGTGCTAGTGCTGTTAATCAGTGAAATAGGCAATGCTATCAGGTGGTCAACATTAGCCATTTTCATTACATATAATTATCAATATCTTCCTCGATTTCGAGTTGTCACAATTACTATATTATGCATATAGATCACTGTATTTGTTTGAAGTCTTTACAGATGTCAGACTGTAACCAGAACTTAATCCCAGTAAAAGGGCATATTGAAGACCTCCATTTGTAGTGATTGAATCATACATTAACCCAAAAGGACAGAAGGTCTGACATCACTATCAGATAGTTAACGATTATGCTTCCTATTGTCTCCTAATATTAGCTTGAAAATGGCCATGTCAGGAGGCCTAGAAATCCATCAGAGCACCTTCTGCTTTATTTTCAAGCATTCAATTGTAGTATATGATCAGAGAAGGACACAGAAATATGAACAAGTTAAATGATCTATTAGATGTAAAAATGAAGTAGAAAATCTGCATTTTTAAGGTCAGTTCTCAGTCAGCCAAATCTCCAAATATTTCTAGGGTAAGCATGTGCTGGAGAAATTATTTCAGAGCAAAACAGGAGCAATCAGACCAAAATATCCCACAACTAGTAGAAAGATACTTATTTCAGGAAGGTATCCCATGGGCTTTGGTGGGAAGAGCACAGGGCAAGCTGCTCCAGGCTTTCCCCTTCTCCCTGCCCCAATGGGGGCAGATGATAGCGGATGCTCAGAGAGGGATACCAGCAAGGGGCAAACAAAGCAGGAGCTGTTCTGCTCCCTCTGTGACCAACAAACTGAGACTTCCAGAAAAAGTGTCTGTAGTCAACCTGTATGTGGCTGTTGTTTAGTCTTACTGGTGCTACACAAAAAACATTTGGGTTTTTTTTGCCCACACCTGATTCAGTGCAATGACAGTTCTTGTTCAGGTGCTGACCATTTGCGTGTGCATGTCCATGCTGTAGCCTAGCTCCTTGGGGCTTTATCCCAACAACAGGCTTAAGCACATGCTTCACTAGTCACAGTGATGGTAAATAAATGCTGAAGGTCTGAAAACTTGGCTTTTATGGCAGTACTCACCAGTAAAACCAGTTAGAGGGGAAGTGGGACAATTGTGTGTTTCCCACCTGGGTAAGTCTGTTTGTAAGAATGACCAGAAATGGTGGTTTGAAGATTTTATGGCCTGGGAATTTCACACTTGGGAATCAACCAGTCTTCTTAAACCAGGGTAGTTTTTTAGCTTATAGCTCCAAGATGTATTCCTTTTTGCAAGAAGGTTTTGTGCAGGGTTAACTGCTGGGTGCCTTGCTGCAGCAAGGCCCTGAAGGGATGTGGAGGTGCAGCAGGATGCTCCCCGGGAGGATGCCCATGGTGTTAGAGGGGGTGCAGGGTCTGGAACAGCCAAGATGCAGTGCAGTGGGGCCAGGCACAGGAGAAGCACAGAGACAGCATTACAGCAAGCATTCCCTTGGGACTCAGCTGCTTCCCCTCCCCTTCTACAGCCAATTTTACAACCAACATGGGAATGAAGATAACAGGGAGCTGCAGATGCTGCTCAGCCTCAAACATCTCCTCTTCATCCTGAGCAGCCTGCCCTAGTTTCACCGTGCACCCAGTCCCATCTGTACCCACTGCCTCACACACGGGTGGGCAGGCATGAGTGATCTAACGTTGCACATACAATATGTAGGAATAGCTATTTTGTATGTCTGTGCAAAATGACTTATGCCAGTTCACAAGTAGGTGCACTTGCTCTGAAAAGAGCATCTACTCAGGAAATTTATTGAAGGTAGTTAATTTGGGATAACTCCTATTGCAGGAAAGCCCTAAGCATAGAAGTGGGAATGAAGCTAACTGCTGTGCTACTGCTTCTGGCTCCTCTATGGAGAGCATGCCAGAATTTGTCCTCGGGCTATCAGGGAAGAGAAAATGCCAGCACATCATTGTGGCACATTTTTGGCTCGGTCACTTCTAAAGAATTTAAGCTGTTGTTTAATCAAGGTGCTTTAAAAAAGGGACACAGTGTGATAAAGTGATGATTAATCTTCATTATGCCTCTCTGTGATCATCACAGCAAAGAGCTGCACTTATGCTTCTGCTTATCATCTCTTCTGAAAATTTTACTGGTAAAGAAGGACTTGATTGGGGATTAGATAGTCATCAAACTCTCTTTTTGTTCACATGCAGCAAAAAGGAAGGACTCACTTTTGAGGGAAAAGGGAAGTAAGAGGAGACCACAATTGCTGGGCAGTTATCTCTGACACTCATATAATACAGTGTATGTCCTTATGTGACATTTTTGCAAGAGAAAAAGAAAGGTGACTCAGGGAATGTCTCTGTGTTCCTTTTATTTCTGGAAGTATGGCACCCACAATATTTCCATTCAGCTCAGAGCACATTATCCTGCAAAAAGCTTTGCAGGCATCCTCACAGTCCCTAGGCCTGACAGATCTTGCACAGGCAGCGTTTCCCAAATGCAAGTCCAGGTACAGAAATGTAACCAAAGATCTGTAAAATACCTGGAATTATATGGATAGGAAATTGCAGCAAAGAGGTGGAGGGCTCTCGTTTCCCTACCCTTGCAGTGCTGTTTAACTTACTTGAGAGGGACTGGGGCATCAGGCAGTCCCACTTCATGGCTTGCTCTGGAAAACAGCTGTGTTTTACAGCATGCAACACTCCTGCGCAGGGGTGGCCATGTCAGGGCTGGAGCTGCTCCTGCAGTTTCTGGGCATTGACATGAACTTGCCAAGAGCACAAAGCACCTGGGAGCAGAGCTGCCTCCTCTTTGGATTCCTAGGCACAGTCTGCCCTGTAATACTTGCAAATTAAATTGCCTCTGTCACAAGATAATAAAAGATGCATGACAACACCAACTTACTCCAGCATATTGAACTGATTATGAATCTAAAAGAAATGGTAACCATGTAAACACAGACTTTCACTAGGCACTATGGGAACAACATACTCCCCAGAGCAGATAAAAATTAAATGTAGTTGTTGTGGGCTCGTGAAGGTGTCTAAGTTCAAACAATCTTTAGTGTCTTTCACAATGTTACTTTGCAGTGTGCGATTAGGAATGACTTGACCAGAGCGATCACTGTCCTGCCTGCAGGTGTGGGAGCATTGCCAGCCATAACAGCTTCCCTTTCAGAGATGGTGCCTTCTGTGCAATTTTATTATAGTTAGAATCTCAGTCAAGAAAAGCTTTATATCCCTCACATCTGAAAGGAAAATATTTGTGCATTGTGTAAAACTGTGTTTAATTGGAGTCCTATGACATAGTATTTGCTACTGCAAATAGCAGCACTGGCATTTGTTGCTGCATTGCTATTTGAACCCAGTTGTCTTCAAAACTTTATTGAAAAATATTATTTATTGCCTCTTGCAGCTGCTGTTTTCCCACTATTTCTTAAATGTATTACTATTTCTCTTTTTGTCTTCATTCCTGAATCGGGCAAATTACCTTCTGCTTGCTGAAACCAAAGATGTGGAACACTTCTCCATCTCATACTCTGGACAGCCTACCCCTGTCTACTTTAATTCCAGGTATTCTTATTTAAAAAGGAGGCACCCAGGTTCCAGGGAAATTCCTTGTGAATCTCGGGATTATGAGAAAGGGTGTCAGGACTGTGCAAAATGTACAGCCATCTAAGAGCTGCTTAAAAGCCACTTGTGTGCTTGTGTGAAAACTCTGAAGTTCAACATTCATCTGACCCTGCAGTTAAGAAAACGTGGAGCTCTGCGAACCTTCTCGGAGACTGAACAAAAGCTCCGGGGGAATGTGCAGGTATCTGCTCCCTCTCCTGGTAAAAAGGGCAAAGCACTGGCGGAGAGAATCCACCCCTTCCCGTTCCACCCTCCTCTGCTCCGCCCGCCGCTCCCGTCCCTCAGGAGCCTGCGCAGGCCGAGGGGTTTCGGTGCCGGGGATGGGAAAGTGTTGTTCCTCTTCCTCTTCCTTCGAGGCTCCGTGGTGAAAGCTGAAGGGGACAGACGGGGCGATGAGGGGGTTAAGACTCAAGGGGTGTCTCTGCAAAGCTGCGGCAGTGGGCTGTGTTGGCGGGGGGAGGTCCTGAGGGATGGAGGAGGGACGGCAGGGCAGGAGAGAGGGGTTTGTATCCTTGCCGTGGATCCACACTGAGGTAGTGGGAACCAAGAATTGGTCTTTGGGATATTCTCAGTGGTCTGATCAAGGAGATTGATAATCAGAGTTAGTAGTGGAATGATATTTCATCCTTAATGTGCACAGATGGGTTTGCTGCTGGTTCTACTCTCTTTATAAAGCTTTCTCCTTACAGGACTTTTGGAGGCTTGTGAGTTTGGGAGCTCTTGCCAGTCTAGGTGTCTGCATACAGGCTTTCAGGAGCTGACTGAATTAACTTAATTGTCTTACATGCGATAAGCTCATGCTGCTGATCACTGGGAGAACAATTCCATACATTCGTAACCATCACAAGTATCGCATCCACAGTCATTTCTAGGGCACCTGCTGCTTTAGTATCCGAGTTTGAAGGGGAGCACTAGCAACCAAACAATGATTTAGCACTACAAACACTCTAAGGACTAATTTAGATAAATTCCAAAAAATAATGAAAGCTGGTAAGACAAAAAGTAACTGCAGGAACAACAAGGAAATGTTCAGTATTGTAGCTATAATGGTGTGATGGATACGAACATTCAAATTAAATGAAAGAGAAACCATACATTAAAAATAATAATTAAAACCAAACATTAAAAGGATGTATTTGGGGGAAGATACACTTGGCTGTATAGAAGTTCTGGTCAATGCTACAGTGGTCTTCAGGATATTATTGTGGTGCATAAGTGAGCCTGTACTTTCACCCTCAGGCACCCAATGGGCAGTTCACACATAATATTTCCTTCTCCACACATGGGCAAAACATCTGTCTGGAAGTCTGTTCCCCCTGTCTGTTCCCTTCATGCCTAACTCCTAGTGTGAGCTTCCTTGAAGATAGATATACAAGTAAAGAAAACAGAGGCATTGTACTTTTAATATAAAAATGGATGTAGCTCATTAACAGAAATACCACTCAAAGATGATTCTGGTTCATGAATTTCAGTATAGCAGGCTGACTTCTCTCTCAGTTTTAATGTGTTAAAGATTTTCTGATACTGACTTGGTACCATAACAGTGTGTCAAAATATGTTATCATGGTAAGAAAGAGAAAACAGTTTCTTGTTGAGACCCGTGTTCAATAGTCTAGCTGCATTTGGCAAAGTACTTAAATGTTTGTTTAAAATTATATTTATGTGGGACTGAAATGAATCCCAAATGCTTCACTTCACTGAGAATTCAGGCTCAGTCTTGTAAGTATCCCCCATCACTGCTGAATTCAGTAGAAGCAGAGGGAACTTGTCATCCAGCAGGAAAAATAGCATTTTACAAGGTATGATCTTAAGAAACAAATTATCTATCTTTTCTGACATGAGTGAAAGGGATAAGCGCAAGGAATCATATGTTTTGTTGAATAAAAGAGTATCATGCTGGAAGACAGGGGTTATATTAGGAAAACCTCCAAGTTTTGTGTACCACTGATATACAACATTACTGTAAGATGCAGTTTCTGGAGGCTGGGACATTATCTAAGTTAAAAGAGGAAAATTAATAAATAAAGCAAAGAAAGCATGAATGCTGCTTTGGTATAATGTATGTAGTAGTAGTTGCATGTTATGCAGTACATAAATTCAGAAACAATTTAAGGAACAATTATGTTACTGAGAGCTAAGGGATTGCAAGTCCAACACTCCTATTTGTTCACTGGCTTACCAGGCTGCAGTCAACTGTATAATGTGTATTCACCTTATAGGTAACCTTGTTTTTGCATGGGGTTAACCATCATATTTGTTCAGCCCTGGTCATTTCCTCCTCAGAGCCTGGTTCTGCTGGATAGTTTTTGCACTCTGGACTAATGTCTGGGAGGAACTCAGCTGAAACTACAGCTTTTATTATACTGATGGCATAAGGCTGGAAAGGAACCATGACACCAGTGTTAGCCCCGCAGCCATCCTTAGGCACTTACTTTCTATTTTGGACTGACCTGTTATGACTGTGCCCATGCTCTTCCCAGTTTGGAAAGGAGATTTCAATGTGATGACATCAGGAAGATCTTCTGAGAGTGATCCCACTGCTAAGCATTTCTATTGCCTGGATTTGTATAATTTGGAGCTAGGAGAAGGTGTGGACTGGAGCCTTAACTCACGTGTGAAAGATACATTATGGAACTGAGCAAATGATTGATTTGAGGAGTAGTAACTCCTCACCTCTACACATCACTGGGTAAAGGTAACCAAGAGAAAACAAACTAGCAAGACTATATTCAGTATTTCTAGTTTCTTACCATTCTCATGGATGGAAGTTATATGTCAGTTTATATTTGGGATACTGTCTTGTTTCCATTCCTGACTCTCTATACATTTTGTTCAAAACATCACCTGGATTGAGCATAACAGGTGAGCCTCAGACCACGAAATGAGTCTATGTCCTGAGAAAGGAGAGCAAGGTTCAAGCAGCTGTGACTTTATGGGAAAGAGCTGTCACCTACTCAGGTCCCTAGCACTGTAGATTGATATAGTATAAAACTACAGTTGAGACTGGCCCTTAATGGCTAGCCTCGTTTTGATAGTCAGATGAACCGGTGGAGATAAAAAGAAGGGAATGTCAGTATTTATGTTTCACATGGTGCTTTCATCTTACAGAGTGGCAAAAAACCTTGGGAATGGCTCTCCTTTCATGTATGAGTGCTTTGGGCAGGATGAGCTTCCCTGCAGTCACCCAGGAATCACCAGCCTAAAACCTGCCATGCATCTGCTGAGCCAGACAAGGGGGGTGACCAAAGGAGGCTTTAGGCTAAACATTAGCACCACCTGACACAGTATATCTCCACTGGGGCAGGATGAGGAAGATGCCACAGACCGTGACCATCACAGCTGTATCCAGCTGTATCCATCCAACAAACCCCAGTGACAAGCCGGGCCACAGGGAAACACAAATCCTTCAGCAACCTGAGCCACACATTCTCTGTGCAGAGTCACTGAGCACTTCATTTCCCAGTGTTATTGGTGACAAAAATCCTGATGTAAAAAGCTGCTGTCTCTGGCTATATACAGGCTGTTCTGTGCATGGTTCAACATTGAGCTCTTCACATGCATTAATATCTCATTGTGTCATGCAGGGAAGTGTTCACGTTACCCACTGGTTAAAGAAGAAAGACAGCACACACCTTAGGGCCCACAGCCCTGCAGATGGTGATCCACCTGCTTCGCTGCCTCAGAAATAAGTCTTGTGACATCAGTAGGACTTGTCAGGGTTATTTCCGTGAGTGCCGCTGTGTCTGCAGGACTGCAGCCCGTGTACCTTGCCAGGAGAGGAGCCATCGTGCTGCATGCTGGTAAAAACCACAGTCACCGACAGAGGGGAACTGGATGAGGCTGGGATGTGAATTGTAAATGAAGGTTATGTCCTGGTGACCCACCTCAAGAAGAGGGGGAAGAGAGGGAATCTTACTAAACATGCATTCCCAGAAGCAGAGTGCAAACACGTCTTTCCCTACAGAACACACATGCGTAAAGTGGCCCGGAAAGCACCAGACGCTGCTTGTTAAAAATTGGCACCTCTTCAACACAACTACCAGTGATTTTTCAATAAAACACATTAAGATTCAGTATAAATGCCTTTATGGATTTCACACCACATTAAAAGGAGTGAGTGATTGACTACATTCCCAGTAGCTTATTTTTCATCCTTTGACAGAAGCATTATTAGTTCAATTTCTCATGCTGTAAAAATATTTGAATATAGGAATTTGGCCAAATTTTTCCTTCTTGTTTCTGGTTTCCCCTCAGAGTTGGTTAGATTGTTTTGACAAATCTGAAGTGTAACTAGCACAGCATCTTAAGACAAATGCTGGCTTCAGAGCCAAGTCTCCATGTTTTTCTGTAATTCATAGAATCATAGAATCATTTAGGTTGGAAAAGACCTTTAAGATCATCAAGTCCAACTAGTAGTCTAGCACTGCCAAGTCGACCACTAAACCATGTCCTCATACCTCCAGGGATGGTGATTCAACTGCTTCCCTGAGCAGCCTGTTCCAGTGCTTGTCAGCCCTCTCAGCAAAGAATTTTTTCCTAATATCCAATCCTGGCACAACTCGAGGCCATTTCCTCTTGTTCTATCTCTTGTTACTTGGGAGAAGAGACTAACCCCCACCTCACTACAACCTCCTTTCAGGTAGTTGTAGAGAGTGATAAGGTCTCCCCTCAGCCTCCTTTTCTCTAGGTAAAACAACCCCAGTTCCCTCAGCCACTCCTCATAAGATTTGCACTCTAGATCCTTCACCAGCTTTGTTGCTCTTCTTTTGGAAATGCTCCAGCATCTCAATGTCCTTCTTGTAGTGAGAGGTCCAAGACTCAGGGGTGGTTTTTTTGTCAGGGATTCGAGTGTTTGCTTTCCACACCATGGGAAGAATAGGAGTGTCAATAAGGAAATCCTTCCTGTAGCTAAAAACCCTGGAGAGGCCTCATAAAAATCAACAAACAACAACCAACCAAAGCGAAAACAAAGCTGCAGTGTCCATCTCAGTCATAAAGAGTATGTTAGCACTGCAGGGCATTCACATTTCCATTTGCTGGATCAGAATATGGGTCCCGTTTTCCCAGGAGTTACAAGAAGCATCTCAGACTCCAAGGCTACCTGCTTGTCCAAAGGCTTTCTGCCAGGCTCTGGCGTGTGCATGACGTCCCAGGGCAGATGTCCCTGATCAGTCACCTAATGAGTGAGCCCTGAGCAGCAAGCGAGGTGGCAGCATTAGTGCACTAAGCCCAGTACAGCTGACTCTTGCAAAACCAGGCTGAGATAACCCCAGAACAGCACTGCACAAAGAGGGTGACCCTGCAGCCAGGACCTAAGAGGGTACCTGTGCCCAGCGCAGCACCGGTCCCTGCATGGCACTCACTGGGAGCCGGCTGCAGGGCCCCATCCCACACACGTCTCCTCTCCTTGTGCCACTCAGGTTCTTCTTTGCATCTGCCCTGACAAACTCAGGCACTACTGAGTGGTGGATCAGGTTACACAGCAAAGTGGCCTCTTGCAATGTCCACGTGTGAGGCATTAGCACCCATTACTCACATGAATTAAGACAGAAACCTATTTTTATTTTCCTAGGCATATTAATATAACTAATTAATATCTCAATCAGCGAAGAACAGGCAAAGACATAACAGTATTTCAGTGCATTCCTTGGGGAAACACTGCACAGCAGCAGCACAATTAATTTAGACAAGATCCATTTAGATAGCAGGTTAATTTTAATGGATAGATGCAAACAGGAGAACCATTTTTCAGAAAACTATGGGAAATTCAAATTTCCTTTCCCCTTACCTGTTGTCTTCCTCCATCAAACACACTTTTGTGTGAAGGCAAAGACATGCACAGCAAAACCTCTGTTGAATTGCTGCAGGTTTTTGGGGCATTCAGGCCAGGTAACAGTGACGTCTGAGCAACTCATTGACACACTGAAACTTTATCAAAGGCTGAAATAACACAAGAACGTCTGGCTTAACTATGTTAAAATCAGTTATCTTATGTCTCGTCAGCATTAGAAATACAGCTTCCCAGAGCTAAGTCAATGAATTAATTAATTAATTTGATATATTTTTAGCATGCCCTACAATGATCTGACTGAAGATAGGGGAAAAAAACAAAGTGGCAAATAATCCTCATCCAATTTATAAGCAAACTAGGTTACTGTAAAGTTGTCCTTGTCACCGAGTGCCAAAGTGCAGTATGCAGTTCTTGCCTCCTTGTGGGTTGCCATCTGCCATTACATCTCCCTCTCCTTCCTCTGTCTCCTGGTTGGGGTAACATTGGACTGTCAGGGACTTTGGCAGGCAGTGGAAAAAAAAAAATGAACCAACACCGCGAGTTTCCTACAGGCCAGCACAGTCTGCTTCTAATATTGCTGCAGTCTCTGCCTGTAGGAAATGAAGTTAAACAGACCTTGTGCTGCTCCTGGGCCCAGTTCCTGAATCACTGTAGAACAAGTGCACTGGGGAGCCACTGTTCATCCCAGGAGATTGGGTTTTTGCAGTGAAACGTTCTGTGTTCTTGCACAGCACTGCAACAGCCAGTGAGTATACCCCATGGTACTGAAGCAGGGCTTTTAAAGCTGAATAATGCATCTTTGGGCATTTAAAAATTGCTTCCAATGTTTGTTTTCAACACCTGTATCTCCCAACAGCTCATGGGAGGCTATTTATTGCAGTGTGAAATTCTGCCTGTGTTTGCACAGGTTGTTACACCCAAGCACGGATTAGGCTCCATTCAAGGAGAATTTCACTTACAAATCGTAAGGCAAAACATGATCCATGCAACAACCAACAAATCAGATACAGAGAAAATACCTGCTGTCTGCCTCAACAGTGTACTTGCATTCCAGGCTGCTTTTGCAGCACACAATAAAGTCCCGACTGTTACTGACCAAGATCATGCATTCTCTGAAATACATAGCAGATTTAAAAAATCTGTTATAGCTGGCCCCAGCTTTGGGGTTTATACAAGAGGAAAATTCACTAATCATGAATAAAGAGCAGGCCTCTGTTTGCACTCCCCTGTTGCCATTTCAAACCCTCTTTACATCCATGGGCATTTGTATTCCTGTTTTTTTTAGAAAAAATTAAGCAGGACATAGTTTAGGCTTACCTAGTTTACGAATTTTGTTTTATGCTTATAATTTATTTTATGCTTACGCAAGATGGAGTGTGAACCTTTTGGACAAAGTCTATCCTGTGAATGCCATGGCATTCATATCAAATGTAAGGCCTGAATATTGGGCAAAGGGAACATTCAAAAGAGGCTCTTTTATACATGTCATTCCTTATCTGCCATCATTTCATTCTTGTATAACATTACAACATTGGGAAATGATGTCTAATGAGTTTTTAGGCAACTTTTGCTATAACCTATATTTCATTCTATTTTAAGTCTGTAAAAATCTAAGTTTAAATGAAATAGCCATGTCTGGCTCTTTGGAGTTAAGTAGGCAATTAATAGAAACCAGTGCAATCTAAGCACCCTGACTCACGTTCCCTGAGGCGAAGAGCTGCTGTGGATGCTCTATTTTGCAGATTAGTTCTCTCATAGCAGTGTCAGCAATAAAATGTTTGCACCTCAGCTACTGCAATGCCAGACCAGACATATAACTGTAAAATGATCTTCACCTGTGGTTTAAACCAGTATGCCCACATGAGACCATGAACAAATGTTTTCTTCTTCCAGCTCCTTCACAGAAGTGTTATTCCTAGGCACTGGGCAAGGTTGACATCCAGGGACAACTGAACTGGATTTGCCAGAGCTTTTCTGTAGGTGATGTGTAGGGTGTCATCATCCGTGGCAGGACGTTTCTCCAGGTACCTGCTCAATATTTCTGACAGAGCGGGGATCAGCAAAGGGAGGGCAGGTTTTTCTCCAAAGCCCACTGAACAACTGTCCCATCTTCTCCACACAGAAGGCACTAAGCCCCACCAGAGTACTGAAATGGAATATTCTTCCATCAGTCCTCCCACAAAACTGGTTTATTTTACCTAAGATATAAAAAGATTTCACACCAAGTTGAATTAACAATTATTTGCCATGATGCAATGCAGCAGTATTCTCATTTCAGAGTCATTCATGCAGTTTTACCCTGGACAATATATGTATCTCTCTCTTTCCTGTGGCCATAAGAGTTCACACAAATCTGCTAGGCATTCAGCTCTAATACCCTTCACAGGAGGTTACTGGTTCAGCTTGTATCTATTGCTTAATCAATGAGAAATAAAACACCAATCACTGCCAAACTGCTGCTTCAGCTAATAGGGGCTTGGTCTGCTTTGCCTGAGTATCCTAATTAATAATGATGAAATAATGTAAGTAGATCTGATACATTTGGAAGCCTTTTTTTTTTTTTTTCCTTTCACCAAAATGGGAACTCAGTAATGCCTGGAGTTTTATTAGTAGCTGAATTACTCTGTAATTGGAACTGATTGCCTGAGCTGCTGTTTGTAACTCCAGCTCTCCTTCTTCCCAGTTTAGGGAAGAAACCAAAAACCTTAAACACCACCACCAACAGGGCTACAACGTTTGCTGTGACAGACTGTAAGATACTGGAATCCATCTCTGGGTAGAGACAGATTTAATATGCGTGGGTTAGAAAAACTGACTGGTGGTGTCGCACCTTCTCTAGACTGATGAAGATAATTGTGGCAGGCTTGGTCTGTGCCAGCAGCAGGCTGCAAAGGAACAGGCAGCAGCCTTACAAACACAATGCCAAGTAACAAATATCAGTAATTTGCCATGTATTTTTGTTCCTGTACCTCTGTCCCACGGAGGGCACTGAGCTGAGCTGCTGCATGCTGGAGAAATCTCTGCCCAGGCTGTAAAAGATCAGTGGACCTTAGCACACAACAGTAAGATTAACAGAGACAGTTTGGGGAATCTGCTCTCAAACAGGTAGATTCCCATCTCCTGGGGGCCCAAAGATTAAATGGCTACTAGACAGCCAGAAGTGCTGGAGGTCTGTTGAGATAGGTGAGCATCCTTCTACCTGCCCTGCAAGCCACAGTTTCTAAATGAGCTTCCAGAAGAGGTTAAATGGAAAGAGCTGCAGTGACACAGATGTAAGGGCTCTTACAGAAACATTGCTTAGTGGCCGAGGGGAACAGATCCATCCCTCAATGAGCCAGCAGTGAAAGATCTTATGTTGCATCATGTTTCTATGGCTTGAAAATATGCAAGAAGCCATCATGGCTTATGACACAAATGAATTATTCAGAGTAATACTTTTGATGGTTACAGTGTAGGAAACATATTTATTAGAATTTTCCTGTATTGGTACCTAGAGCATTTTTCCTGCTGTCTTTTGGGAAGCAATCTCTCTGCAGCATGTAAAACATGCATCTCTCTTAAAAAGCCTGATAAAATCCTTTTTAATTGGAGCCGAATTATATCCTTTGTAATGAGGTGTGCAAATGTTAGGACACTCTTTGTGTGATTTCCAGCCAAGCTCATTAGAAACACCTTATTCAGGAAAACCTGTTTTGTCCTCTGCAGAGGTCTGCTGTTTTGCTGCTGATGGGGTTAAATGGAGAAGTAGCCTCTGCTCTCCAGCTTGGGCTAGGCCTGGATGCAAGCCCTGCAGAAAATACCAAAGATGAAGAAGTAAGGAAAAAGTGCATCCATTGCA
Source organism: Hemiprocne comata (assembly GCA_020745705.1). NCBI lineage: Eukaryota > Metazoa > Chordata > Aves > Apodiformes > Apodidae > Hemiprocne > Hemiprocne comata. The sequence continues at coordinate 119,468,780 of CM036587.1, forward strand.
TATAAACAGGTCAAAGATTATCTTCTTCTATATTGTTCAACGAGATCAAGTGCAAAGTCCTGCACATGGGTTGGGGCAGTACTAAGCACAAATACAGGTTGGGTGGAGAATGGATTGAGAGCAGCCCTGAGGAAAAGGACTTGGGAGTGTTGGTTGATGTGAAGTTCAACATGAGCCAGCAATGTGTGTTTGCAGCCCAGAAAGCCAACTGTGTCCTGGGCTGCATCAAAAGAATTGTGGCCAGAAGGTCAAGGGAGGTGATTCTCCCCTCTACTTCACTCTCATGAGACCCCACCTGGACTACTGTGTCCAGCTCTGGAGGCCCCAACACAGGAAGGACATGGAGCTGTTGAAGCAGGTCCAGACTAGGGCCACAGAGATGACGAGAGGGCAGCAGCACCTCTCCTGTGAGGACAGGCTGAGAGAGTTGGGGTTGTTGAGGAAAGACTCCCAGGAGACCTTATAGCTGCCTTCTAGTATCTGAAGGGGCTACAGGAAAGCTGGGGAGGGGCTTTTTACAAGGGCAGGTAGTGATAGGACAAGGGGGAATGGCTTTAAACTGAAAGAGGGGAGATTTAAGTTAGGTATTAGGAAAAAAATTATTTCCTGTGAGGGTGGTGAGACCCTGGCACAGGTTGCCCCAGGGAGGTTGTGGATGCCCCCTGGAAGTGTTTAAGGCCAAGCTGGATGGTGCTTTGAGCAACCTGGTCTAGTGTAAGGTGTCCCTGCCCATGGTAGGGGGGTTGGAACTAGATGATATCTAAGGTCCCTTCCAACCCAAACCATTCTATGATTCTATGGTTGGGTTTTTTACAGAATACACTAGCAGAATGACTCTCAGTTGTGCAGTCAAGCTCCCTCTTGATTTCGTCTGCATCTGAAACTTCTCTGAGTTACAGAAATTGCTGACAGGACCTTATTTCCTATAATCTAAGATTTTATTTTCCTCTTGCTTTTCTGCTAAAGGTTATGTAAGCTACACAAACCAAACCAACCTGATGTGCCGAAAGAGTGTTTGGCTGGATATTCACTGCTTGGGTATGGCTGGCTCAAACTGATGTTTCGAGCTCAAGTAGAGGAAGCAGGCAGACAAAGAGCAGCCTAGAAAAATCTCCAATGTATGTTTCTGAAGGTTCAGACATGAAAGAGTCTTCACTGTTGTTCTGAGCTCTTAGGTATGAAGAAGCATGGCCAACTCGAGGCAAAGGGAGCTGTTGCTTGTAATCTTGTAATGGTAAAATGCTTGTAAACTGCAAGCTTTAAACCTGGTGCAGATGCTTCCAGGGTAGGTGGAAGAATGCCTAAGGCAATAGCTACTGCTCTGGAAATAAAGGAATGGGAGAGCATAAATCCTCAAGCTGCTCTGTTTTTCCCCCTCCTCCAGATGCTGCATTTCCATTACAATCCTCTCATCTTTTCAAGGAGAGTTCTGGCCAAGGCACACTGTTGCCTCCATGCCCTGAGGTGGTGAAGTCAGCTTGGCCCGTCCTGCTAGGGAACTCTGAGTTTGCTCTGTAAGGAAGGATCCCATTCACCTCGTAACATTTGATGGAATTGCCATAAATTCCTCTAGCTTTGCTTCTACATACTTTCCCTTCACTTTGTTTCCCTTCTTTTTTGGCTTTGGCTATAACACAGCTCAGTTTTCCTTCTTCCTTCTAATCAGCTGAGTACCTTTAATATCAAGTCTTCTTTGGGGCTGGATTAGGACTTCCCTGAACAGGAAGAAACCAAATAAAATTTGCAGTGCAGCTCCATTACCACAAAGTTCAAAGGTATTCATGGTTACATATCAAAGGAGAGGGTTATATGTAAATATTGAGTAAAGATAATTATGCCTGGCTCAGGTAACAGCCACACCTGGAATTATGAGCAGTTCCAAGTCACACAGTTTAAAAATGTGTGCACCCATAAAAAGAACCAAAAAATATGGTCCAGGGCAACAAAAATTATATTAGACCTGGAAAATGAGTTGTACTACATGGAAAATAAATAAGGTAAATTTTGTATTGTCTAGCATAGCAAAAACCCAAGGGAGAAACATGCAGGTTTTACAAATACTATCAAGCCAAGAGCATAAAGGGAAGAAGGAAATTATTTAGTCTCAGAAAATAACAGGTCAAGAAGAAAGGGCCTCAAGCTAAGAACAGAAAAGCTTAGATTGCTCTTCATGGAGCAATTAGATGGTCATATATTTACCTAAGAAAAGTTGGGAAAAATGTGTTTCAATTTTTACAAAGTTCCCATTAGAGTAACTATGTCAGAGCAAACCTCCATTGAAAATCAGCTGCAGTAGCACTGAACAGGACTTGCTTTTGGTTCCTTGAATTAATAAAGGGCAGCTAATTGGGAAATATTTCTGGTGCCTGCGACACCCTGCACCCCCTATATGACATCTTTTGCAAAGTAGGCATAAAACACTAATACTCAGTCAGAATAAAATGCCAGTGTTCTGGCTGCAGTGACCTTCACACTTCTTTTGCTGTGTTGTAAATTTCTGCATATGGCAATATCATATCCACTTCTCTTGATGGAGTTATTTAAGTACAGTTTAAAGAAATAAGAAAAATCATGTCTTTGTCAGAAGACAAGGTTGTCCTTTAAATATGTGGGAAAGGACCAAGTAACCTCAGTTCTGACACTGTTACCTGTTCTTTCAAATACCTAATTCCTCTTCCCAGTGAAGTCAATAGGAATAATGTTTTCCCCCTTCTACACTTTGTATGGATCATATGCCAAAAGCATATAATGTGGTTTACTTTGGGGTTTTTTTTCATTAATATCTGCAATGTAATCAGTAAAGTCAACAGTGCTCTGGAAATAGGATGTACAGTCTCATCTAAATATCTTTACTCATCACCAGAATGCAGAATTGGACTGGATTCCCATTTTTTAATTTGTTTGCTCCACATGGTTAACTCTTCTCTTCGCAACAGCACTTCAAATAGCATGCATTTAAATGGTTGCTCTGTCAGAGCTTATTCTGTTTTTCACAAAGAAAGTAGTGGATATTCTTTTTTTAAAAAAAAAAAAAGTTAAAATGTGATTTTAAGATGAAAAATAAATTTATTGTCACAGCAAAATATTTTTAGGGCAGGTCAAGCTTTGAATTCAAATTAGTTATGGATTGTCACAGTCAAAATCTGTTTCTTTATATGAGCATTACATTTTCCATTCCTTAAATTCTCATGGGAACATATGTAAATTTTGTTGATAGAATTTTTTAAAAAATCTTTAAAATACACATCTGAAGAGGTGTGAAATGGGGATATAGTCTTAAACCATTTATCAGAAATAGAAAATTAAAAATATAACATTTGTCTTCAAGTTAGCAACGCTGATTGTTCTAACTTGTGCCTTAAAAGTTTTGGAACTGGGAATGATATGGATTGATGAACTTAACTGGCTCCAGAAAACTCTCAAAGTCTTTTATATGTTTCTTCTGTGGAAAAAATAAAACACTGACAACTATTCCTACCGTGCTATGTTCATAAAAGGTAAGTATATCTAAAATTCCTTCTGCCCTGGAAATGTTTCTGTAGAATTCCATTCTACAGATGGAAACATAAAGTACCTGATCCTGCACTTATTCCAAGTTTATACTGATGTAAATAAAATCCTGAAGACTCTCCTCAGTTTGAGCCTGTCTAAATGAAACCTGGAGTAAAGCCTCAAGAAAGTCCCTTTGCCTATCTAACTTACTAGGACAATTATTTAATAAAATTCAGCTCAGATTAGTCAGTGTATTGTTCATAGAATCATAGAATCATAGAATAGCTTAGGTTGGAAAAGACCTTTGAGATCATCAAGTCCAACCATTAACCCTACTCTACCACGTCCAGCACTAAGCCATATCCCCAGGTGCCATGTCTAGATGAATTTTAAGCACATCCAGGGATGGTGACTCAACCACCTCCCTGGGCAGCATGTTCCAATGTCTGACAACCCTTTCAGTGAAGTTCTTCATAATGTCTAGTCTAAACCTCCCCTGGTGCAGCTTGAGGCCATTTCCTCTTGTTCTATCACCAGTTACTTGTGAGAAGAGACCAGTGCCTACCTCTTTACAATGTCCTTTCAGGTAGTTGTACAGGGCGATGAGGTCTCCCCTCAACCTCCTCTTCTTCAGACTAAACAGCCCAAGTTCCCTCAGCTGGTCCTCATAAGACTTGTTCTCAAGGCCCTTCACCAGCTTCATTGCCCTTCTTTGGACACACTCCAGCACCTCGATGTCTTTCTTGTATTGAGGTGCCCAAAACTGGACACAGTATTCAAGGTGTGGCCTCACCAATGCCAAGTACAGAGGGATGATCACCTTCCTTGGTCCTGCTTGCCACACTATTTCTAATACAGGCCAGGATGCCATTGGCCTTCTTGACCACCTGGGCACACTGCTGGCTCATATTCAGCCACCTACCAATCAGAACCCCCAGGTCCATTTCTGCTGGACAACTTTCCAGCCACTCTTTCCCAAGCCTGTAGTGTTGCATGGGGTTGTCATGGCCCAAGTATAGGACCTGGCACTTGGCCTTGTTGAACCTCATACAACTGACCTTGGCCCATTGATCCAGTCTATCCAAGTCTCTCTGTAGAGCCTCCCTACCTTATTTTAAATTAGTTCAAATAACTTATTTTTCAATTGCACTCATTAAAAATCATCATGACTTTATAACATTACATGAAAGACTGAAAGTTAATACATATTTGAGTCACATGGAGTTCAAGAGCAAGAACATCCTAGAAACACCCTGGGCATGCATCAAATAAGTGAAGAAAGATAAATTATGGCACATAGCATTATCCACTTAAGTGCCACTACCCCATCTGTAAAGTAATGAGAATTCATTACAAATGAATTAGAGAAAAGCAGATTACCTTGGATTTATGGCAAGGTAAATCTGGTTTTGCTTATTGTCTGTTTGTTTTCCAAGTCCTTACAAATGAACAGCCGTTACCTTCTTTATTGTGCTTTTATAGTTTTCCCCTCTCCGTGAAGTTTGAAAGAATAGTATTAGAAACCTGATTCAGATCCAATCCAGTCTTTCAATCTGCTTTTTGAAACACCTGAGCTTGAAGCAGGGACGCTTCTTCATCTGCATTCTCACACCTACTCTAACAAGAATCAACTGGTCACGTAGGAGAAGATTTTCAAAGTGTCCACTGCTTAAATATTCCCTTTAAAATGTATGATTTTTCAGGAAGTGCTTAGCACTGACCTGAAAATTATAAAGAAGAGCTGGAAGAGACTGTGGTATAGGACATGTACAGCTAGAACAAACAGGAACAATAGTCTGGAGAAGGAGACGAGGAAGAAAACTTATGGCACTTAGGAAAGAGGTGCAAAAAGAGGTGAGTTAAGAGTCCAGTGTAGGAGGTCATGCAGTACCAGCACTTCTCAGACTAGGTTAAATAGCAAGTCGTTTAACAGTGAAAATTCCAACTCTCCATTTGATCAGATAATGGTAAAGAATGAATAAATGTACCATGTAAGGATACAGGAGAAAATGTGTGGCTGAAGAAGGGAGATGTAAGGAAAGGTATTCCCATCCCATTTCTGCCCTCTCAGTGCTCACATCTTTACATTAACCATTATAATGAAAAATTAGTTTATTTTGAGAGATATTTGCTGAACTCCTTGTGGGTTGTTTTGGTGGCTCAGGCCAGGAAGAGGAGTGTGAGGTCCTGAGGCAGGTCACTGAATATGTTTCTATGGGAAACCGGGAGCCTACAGGCAGCTTTTGAAGTCAGAAAGCCTGCCTGCTGACCTTTGTGTTGTTAAGGCACACATAGGTCACGTGCTTATGCAAGAGCTCCCTGTTAGACAGGAGCCACTCGTTCTTTTTAGCATTCTAACACCTAGATGCTGTGAGGCATCCATCAAGGTCTATCAGACTAAACCTAATTTCAGTAATCCCTGCTGATGCACAGTTAAGGACTTTAAAGCAATGATGTAAATTGCAGCAGTCTGGCAGCTGCTGTAAATTGTATCAAAGTTGGGCTGGATCAATAAGATCCAAAGTCTCCTTGTATTCTGCTCTTTTTTTACATCAAGAAGAGACTGTAATACTTATTATTATTCTTCTGCCTTAAAAAAAGATATTATGGCATGGAGAAATAGAACATTACCTCACCCATGTAAATCATGGAAACCCTTACCTGCAGCATATTTATCCAGTCAGGTCTAAGCCTTGTACATGTTCCCTGCTTGGTTAGGACTGCAGTCAGTCCCCTCATCTCCACCCCATACTGAGGTGTCCTGTTAAGAACGAGGACAGCTCGGCAGTTTAAGTCCCCACTGGTGAATATAAATTTTGCTGTTCCCTGCTAAGTTGTGTTGTACATGAGGAATAAATTCTCTTGCCTGTAATATTCTGGCAACGAGTACTTTTTGGAGATTGATTAAATGCTTCAGCTTTGCTCAGTCTATTAATCTCAGCAGCCATTTATTACTTCGTATACTACAGTGCATTGCGGATTATCCCTTAAGCACTGTGTGTAGAAAGCATGTAGCAGTGAGATACAAATCTTGTGCCTTGGAAATGCTTCTCTGGAAATGAAGAAAGGGAGCTGTCAGTAAAAGCCAGGATAGTTTATATTGGCACTGAATGCCTCAACCTTCTGTCATCAGTACTCCAAGCTCTCATTTCCTACGTCAAATACGAGATACTAAGTAGGAATCTGTGGTGTGACCTTGCTTACCACAGCTGCTACACCCTCACTTGTCTGTTAATTCCCAGTGATACCTGAATCAGTGGAAAGGGGGCTTAAAACACTGCAAACTTCTTAGAACATGTAAGCAATTGCTGCTGTATGGTGGCTGGAACATTGAGACTCTTAATCCAGAGAACTGTTACTGCCTCCTGCAAATGTTGGAGGTATTATTCTGCATATTAAGTATATACTTAAAGGTAATACGTGCATCACAGTGGACTAAACAAACCTGAATCAACTATGTTAACACTGAGGCTACCAACATGAATAAATCAAACCCAGAGTCTCCTACTTAATCCTGAGTCTTTGACTACTTTTTTTTTTTTCTTTTGTCTTGCAAAAAGTGATGCTTAGCTAACAGCATTCGCATCAGATATGCCAATCTACAGCAGCGAAGAGTTGGACTATTTGCAGCTCACCTACTGTTACTGATTTGGAGAAAGCATCTCTGGACTGTCACTGTCTTAATCCTTTACATGGTTGGTTGCTAAATACTGGATGGTCTTTCATTTCAGTAATGTAAAAACCAACGGGAACACGCATCAGAATGAAGTCCCTCTGCACTGAATTTACAGTATAGTTAACCAGGTTGTGTTTACCTTTCTAGTTACCTGAATGCATTTGTATAGTACTTGGTTTAGACTCCTTGATAGCCACTATGCAATGAGGCACAGAGAGAGAAAATATAGTGTCATCTGTCTTTTGATGCTTCTTGCTTTCTGGCTTCTCTGTTTATCCTGCTCTAACATGTTGGCATTAGATATGTCTGGTGTTTATACTCATCTGTTGTCTATTTGTGCACCCCTAAATCCTTGAATAATTGCCTTGCTAGCCCATCAGAGTGTTTCGCCTACCCTACCTTTAGACAATGTTTCTGATGGGACACTGACTTGAACCCTCTTGACTTATAGGAAAAGGTGGTGAGGAAGATAGAGAATAATTTTGAAGCTGAGCATTGCATGAAAAGGTTGATTTACAGGGCTGTATGAAGTAATTGAATTTGAAGTCCTCTGGAAATGGCACAGATAAGAGCAGTAATTAATTCTCAGGACACCTGGCCAGGCTACAGAGTTTCCTGACATGCTCTTCTGGCAGTGACATGGAAAGAGTTTGGGACATCAAGGAGACTGTGATGCCTTTCAAGAGCACATACAAGAACTCTTTGTCTCCAAGAATGGTCACCGGCTTTCCTCTAACACCAGCCCAGGTGCTCAGCCCTGTATCTCTGCTGCCTGAGCATTCAGGACACCAACAGCTCAGCTGAGATTTTTGTTCCTCTCCTTGCCAGCATCATGTTACTGCTTCCCTCTGAGCCTTCAAAATTATTCTTGACCGCAGTCAAGACAATCTCCCACTTACTCCTATTTCCCTGACCAAATAATCCCCAAGTCCATATGTATCTACAACTCAGCTGGCTTCTCTTTGTCAACTTGATCTCAGCCCCCCATGCCCCTTATTCTGGTCCTCATCATATAAAATGATTTTCTAGATACCTTAACTAAAATTTATCAAGAAAAACCCAAGTATTATTATCCCATGCACGATTTGATGAGGAAGGTATAAATACAAAAAATCAGTGCTGGCTTCTTACATCATCATGTTAATTTTGAGTAATGTTTTGAAAGCAATTTCATAGCAACAGAAATCAGTCTTCCATTTTAGCACCATTCATCTTCTTTCCTTTGCACCCATTAGTTCCGTGATAGCAAAAGATCCAAGTTAATTTTTTTTAGCAGCTTTCTTGCCTGTACTAAATTTATTATGTTATTTATTTGAAAATTGTTTTGTTCTTTCATTTGAGGACAGGCAAAATTATTTTTTTCTTCCTTTCCCCTTCTTAGATGAGCAGGAGTCTTAAGTGGCTACTGGTTTCTGCACTAGCCAAGCCTTCACCAGCAGCAAGTAATGCACTGCACAGGTGCAAAGCACAAACCTCCCATGATCATTCCCATGAGCAAAACAGCCACAGTGACGTACCAAAGAGCAAGTGTTGCTGTGAAGTTCCTCATGGTAAGGTAGGGTCACCTTTTCCCTGTTCCCGTACCAGTGACCCAGCACACATGCCAGTAGTTTCATAGGTCAGAGGAGAGTATCTGCATTAAGAAGCCTCAGAGAGAATCTGGAGAAAGACAAAATCTCCAAAATTTTGAAAGATTTCAAGCAGCACCATAGGTGATTCTAAAAGTATGGGGTGAAAAGCAAGCAAGCAAACAAAAAAAACCAAAACCCCAGACCCAAAACTGTGAACCAGCCTTTGTAGCGTTGCCAATTCAGCATCTGAAACATCCCTTAAAGTCATCAGGCTTAACTATCACACAGTTTGAAGTGAACTGGAAAGAAAAAGTGAAACGAAGTTCAGGGATCTCATGTGAGTCTCCAGCTCTCTGATACACAGAGAGTTTCTCAGACTAGACAAAGCAAAGGACAAGTGGAAGTAAATTGGGTAAGAGCTAAGAAAGGAATGTGCAGAAGTACTAGAGAAAGAAAGAGGGTTTCAATCTGACCTGGCAGCTGCCAGAAAACAGCTCCAAGGTAACAGAGCACTGTCTGTCCCGAACAGAGAGGGCAACTAGTGGCTACAGAGATGAGTGTAGCAGTGTGGGGTTCATTATTACTGCTGTAGAAATTAGTCTGCCAGAGCTGCCATCCCTTTGCCTCTCCTTACCTCTGGCATCTCAAAACTTTAAGAGGTATATATAACAAAACTTTGCATGCCCACATCCTACCAATTCCCAGTATTTATTCTACCAGGAAAGGGCATTTGGCACTTGGCTACAAGAGCCATGACATAGCCCAGTCTGACAGAGACCAAACTGCTCCCAAAGATGCTGTGAATCTGATACAGACCCTCAATATGGGGGTGATCCCCAATAAGAAAGTCTGTTCACCAAGACCATGAGCCTTTCCACAAGGAGTTCTTATATTACATTTAACTCATCCATAACTACAACACTATATGCCTATCACTTACCCCCCTTCATTTCCCTCTTTGCATAGTTCAAAATGGTCCCAAAAATGTGTGCATGCACCTTTGGTGATATTTGTTTTGATACACATCAAGGACAATAGAATCTTATTTTATTTACTCAGTGAAGCCACATCTTGTTTACTGATTAAGCATCTTCTACTTTTTTCTCATCAGCTGTTCCTGAAATTCACAATAAATCCACATAGATAATGAAGCTGCTAATTCTGAAATGTGAAGCATTTGTACGGAGTACACAGTTTGAAATAAAAGAGTAAAATCTTACTGAGGGACAAATTCTGTACAATGCACAGAATACCTTTCTGGGCCTGTCAGTGAAGTGTCTCACATAGGTCAGCCACTCTGTGCTACAGGTAAACAGTGATCAACATTCATGAATCACGTGCAAGCTGCAAAATTATCCCTCAAATCTACCATGCAGAGCCCCTTGTACATGGTGGGTTGGTGGGCACTGTTCCATTTTAACACACCTGTGGACATGCAGAGCACACAAAAGGAATGCTTCACGACATTCCCAAGCAGTATTTCAAAACTGATGCATTCCCTCTCAAGAGCAGGTACACCAGGCATTTCAGATTACGTGCTGCTGGCAGCTGTTGTTCAGGAGGGCGGGTTGTGGCTCTTCAATCTCTCCCGAAAGTCTCTGAACCTCTGTCGTATGATCTTGAGCTCTAACCTTTGGTCTCTGTGTTATGCAGGGCATAGCACTTGATGGTAGTTCCTAAAGAGAAAACCTACTGTCACATGGCAGATCCTTCATAATGGTGACATTGGGGTTTGGGGTTTTTTTTGTCCAAGGAAAGCTTTCCTTAGCCATGGTTGCAGAGGGAGAAGACGACAAATGCTAATAACGTTCATCTCCAGACTAGTAACCATGTTGGAAAACTTTTTGCATTTGGGTTGGGTTTTTTTTTAGTTTTCATTAGGGAAAATAGATGACAGTTTGTGAATATTCACTCAGTCTTTCCCAAACAGATTGACATTGCTGTTGCTATCAGGCATAAGAGTTAGCAGAGAAATATTCCTTTTGTTTCTAAACTCAGTGGGTTGGTATGGAGACAAACATTATGTGCTGAAAAGAGAGAACAGCATTCTTGCAGAGATGTCTCTAACTTCCCATGTCTGGATGACCTTTATGATAGGCAGAGAAGATACCTCTTCATGGCAGCATGCAACACAACCACAGTAGTCCGTTCAGTGTCAATCTCTTTGTAATTAATTATAAGGAACTAGACATTTTGAGTTGTACTCACAACATACTTATTCCCAGGACAGTGTCTTCTGACAGTCTGCAGTCATTCAGCCATCACTGGTCATCCCAGTTCTGCTGAAAAATCCTCTCCAATCTTCACTTCTGCCTGTACAAAGTAAATTAGTAGAAACTAAGCTAAGGAGTACATTTAATAGACATAAAGCCAAAATATAACACACTGGGAAAAGGTTTAGATAATTATTATAAATGGAATTTTGGGGTTACCAGTTCATTAGTGTATTTTTGAAAGTCATTGAGCATGTAAAAATAGTGATTTAGTTGGTATAGTATACTTGGATTGCCAAAATTTCAACAGGCTTCTCAAAGAAGTTAAGCCTCTTGAGAAGAGAGACATCCTAATAAACTGACACACACACACCAGTTAAAAGGTGGGAAATTAAAGACATCGAGTAGCTCCCATATGATGGCAGGCTAAATGCTGTGGGAATCTTCAGCTTCCAAATGGTTTGTGAAAGTTAAGCGGGGAACAGTCTTTCACTGTTTTTCACAATTCAATAGTCAAAGGGCTTGAGGGCTCTAATTTCAAATAAAGAAAATGAAGGGTTTATTTTGCATTCAGAGCTGAATGATGAGCCTGAATGGCACAAGAGATTGTGCAGGTTTTAAAAACGAATTATAAAGCTAATGCAAAATAGACCTATTGATGTTAGTAAGCAAGATAGTCTGAATACAGTCATCATCAGAGGAGAAATTCCTTATGACACAATTGTCATGGTTGGAAAAGACCTCTGAGATCACCACATCCAACCATCAACCCCTCCCCCCACCCCCAAAAAAATTTAAAAAATAAACAAAATGCCCACTAGAGCATGTCATGAAGTCCCTCATCTACACGGTTTTAAAATACCTCCAGAGATGGTGACTCCACCACCTCCCTGGGTAGCCCATTCCAGGGCCTGAAGATACTAGGAAGAATTTCTTTACTGAAATCTATATGTCCCCTGGAGTAACGTCAGGCCATTTCCTCTAGTCTTATTGTTATTTACTTGAGAGAAGAGGTTGGAAATATAACACAGCAGAGAGGAGACAGACTAGGAGGTTCCTCGAGTGTATGGAAGAAAACTTCCTGACACAGCTGGTAAGTGAGCCTACCAGGGGAGGTGACTTGCTAGATCTGCTGTTCACAAACAGGGAAGGACTGGTGGGAGATGTGGTGGTCGGAGGCCATCTTGGGCTTAGCAACCACAAAATGGTTAAATTCTCCATCCTTAGTGAGGTAATGGGGGTTAGCAAAACCTGCACCATGGTATGTACTACCTGTTTCAACATTTTAGATACACAGTATCGAGCAAGCCAAACTTTTGACCTGGGCTGCTGCAGAAGTGCTTCTGTTCTTGCACTCCCTGATCCTAGCAAGAGCCATACCTAATGTGAAGTTTTTCAGAGGTAAGTGACACTTCTAAATCGTGTTGCCCTATACTTTCTTACTCTGCTCATGTGGAGTTTTCTCCAGTGCAAGTCTCTAGAAGGCTTGAGTCAAGACTGAAATAAGCCAGTTGAACCTAGGGGCAGAGGGATAGCTCAGATGAACTTTGAGGTCCCTTCTAGACCTTTGATTTGGTAAGCTCCTCTGCAGATAAGCTAGCAGATGCTGCTGCCGCCTTCTGACATCTCAAGAACAGGGTATATACTTCTCAAGAAGTATGTCCTGTATCTATTCACATCAATCACTATTTTGTCCTGAGCCACCAATTCACAGTCAGGCAACAATGAACTCCTGTGGCAAAAGACAAACCACAGCGATTTTACACTTATGTGAGAGGATACGGAAAATGCAGATTTAAAGAACAGCAGAATATGCTTCTAATTGCAGTGGCACAATCCCAAAATGCACTGTGTCCCACATCAGCCCCATGGAGCATGAAATTCTGGTTCCCAGCACTGAGGAAGTAGTTTCAAAGAAATCGCCACCACAAAAAAATGACTTGGTGTCATGGTTTCACCTGGGATAGAACTAATTTTCTTCTTAGTAGCTAGAATAGCACTATCTTTTAGCTTTAGTATGAGGTTTGGTATGAGAAGAATGTTGATAATACACTGATGGTTTTAGTTGTTGCCATGGGACCAAGGACCCCATGTTTTGCAAGTGTGCAGGTGTGCAAGAAACTGGGAAAGAGCATAACCAGAACAACAGATCCAAATTGGCCAATGCAATGTCAGGCTCAGTATATAGATGAGACCTGACCAGAAAATTGGGGTATTGTTCTTCCAGGATTTGGGTTTTGGGATCTCTCTCCTCTTCTGAGATTGCTAGCTGGGAACAAGCTGGGCCTTGATCAGTGGGTGGTGAGCAATTGTGTTGTCCATCACTCGTTTGTATCATTACTATTATTATTATTACTATTATTTCTTTTACTATCACCATTATTATTATTTCAATTTAATCATTAAATCATTTTTATCTCAACCCACAAGTTTTCTCACTTTTACCCTTCCAATTCTCTCCCCCATCCCACTGAGGGGGAAGTGAGTGGTTGTGTGGGGCTCAGTTGCCAGCTGGGGTTAAACCATGACATACAGCAAGATAAAAGCCCACTGCTTCTTTATCTCTACCTATTTCAGAGCAGATGATGTGAAGCAGTTAAAGAGAGGCATCTCATTTCAGTGGAAATCCTCTTATGAGGAAAAGTTCTGAGTGTGAAATTAACCTGTGGGGTTTTTTTAAGTCCATAATTTTCCCTTGTCATATAGTCCCCCATGAAGCTTAAGGCCAGCTTTTATTATCATCATACAGTTAATGTAATATTGTAGAGGCAATTAGAGATCCCCATTAGAAAAGACATCCCCTACCTAGGTGCTAGGACTGTACAAACCAAGGCCTATACTGTACTAAACTTGTATGTTAGGAAGACATGAGGCAGATTTTTTATCCAGGATGGCAAATCTAATCCAGTCTTCAAATACTGGAGAAAAAGGAGACGGGCTACAGAATAGACATCAAGTTACTTTGAAGGAGTTTCTAAATATTCTTCTGCATGAATGAAGTGATTAATGGTCTTGGTATTCCTCCTCATATCTCTGCAGATCTTGTAGTTGATTATATTTTTTTTTTCCTCATCAAAATGGCACCCCTTTGCTAAAATCTTTGCTGGGTTAATGGGTCAGGCAGTCAACATTTGCTGGGATTAATCACTCCAGAGCATTCAAAACATCTCCAGTAATTCCCAAGAAGGCTGTTTCGGGATAGAAAAACAGGACACATGGAAGAAGAACTTGTGGAATCCAAGCTGGAGTCCAGCTCCCTGCTGGCGTTATCTGAGCTGCTCTGTTGTAAACTTGGCTAAGGTTACTTACCTCCACACTGTTGTGTTCATGTCCCTCAGGTGACGCAATCATATATATTCATGCCAATAATGCCAGCTTAGCAATCCTGAAGATACTGCTGCCTATAAGTGAAAGAACTAAACCCCTTGTTTACCCACGGGCTTGATTTTGCTTCCTTAGCTGCTGCTTTACTGTAAGCAAAAGAGTTTAAAAGTGGTTAAGGTAATGGATGGGGTACAAACCCAAGTAACCTTTTGCCAGCTGTTTACTGCACTTACACTTAGGTAAAGTACTAGCTGATAGGAAGACTTGGGTAGCTGAAGAACGGATGTTGTGCTTTAACCCCAGCCAGCAACTAAGCCCCATGTAGCCACTCTCTCACTCCCCTGCTGTGGGATGGAGGAGAGAATCGGAAGGGTAAAAGTGGGAAACTTGTGGGTTGAGATAAAGACAGTTCAATATGTAAAGCAAAAGCTGCACATACAAGCAAAGCAAAACAAAGAATCAGTTCACTCCTTCCCATGGGCAGGCAGGTGTTCAGCCATCTCCAAGAGAGCAGGGCTCTATCATGCATAATGGTAACTTGGGGAGACAAACACCGGAACTCTGAACATCCCCCCTTCCTTCTTCTTATCCCAGCTTTATATTCTGAGCATGACATAATATGATATGGAATATCCCTTTGGTCCGTTGGGTCAGCTGTCCCAGCTGTGTCCCCTCCCAACCCCTTGTGCACCCCCAGCCTACTCACTGGTGGGGTGAGAAGCAGAAAGGGCCTTGACTCTGAGCACTGCTCAGCAATAGCCAAAATGTTCCTGAATTATCAACACTGTTCCCAGCACAAATCCAAAACACAGCCCCATATCAGCTACTATGAAGAAAATTAACTCTGCCCCAACCCAAACCAGCACAATGGTAAACCAGAATTGATTTAAGTGTGTTTCTTTACACAGTAGGTGAGTGCATAGGCAGTGTCACTGCCCTTAGGCTGAGAGCACCAACAGTTGGTGTAAAGGTTCTAAACTGAAAAAAGAGAGATTTAGGTTAGAGATCAGGAGGAAATTCTTTAGTGTGAGGATAGTGAGACACTGGAACAGGCTGCCCGGAGAAGCTGTGGAAGCTCCATCCCTGAAAGTGTTGGATGGGGCTCTGAGCAGCCTGATCTAGTGGGAGGTGTCCCTGCTCATGCAGGGGGTTTGGAACTCGATCTTTAAGGACCCTTCCAACTCTAACCATTCTATGATTCTATGATTCTACAAACAGTTGCACTTTTCTGGCCCCAGCTTTGTCACCTGAAGACAAAGTTATTTGGGCTCCCTACATGTAACCAACTGGTGGCTGGAGGGTCTCATCCAGCTGATCACCAGGCACGGTCAAATATATGAGCACTTCTCAAACCGCTGTGGTGTAAAATCTCCAAGGTGAGCACAGTTCAGCTTCAAACCAGCTGCAAGCAGATGCCTTTGCATGGGTGAATCTGAGGAGCCCCTTTGCTAGCTTCGCTGTCGGGTGGAATCCTCCAGCACAGCAGCTGTGTCTTTGTGAAGAGGGTCATCTACAAAGACAGTGTGGCTCAGCCCTGCCTGCAAATCCTGTGGCCTCTGAAAGACATGGCAGTAGCACACTGCCTTCATTTAGGTAAGAAGGTGTTTAGGAACAAGCAAACATGACCAAAATGGTGCACTACCTTAATGCACGAACTGAACAAATCCTTGAAAAATTGTGTGTGCACAAGAACAAGATTCTCACAACTTACTGTGATGCCTGCTTTTTCTGCCAAGTCTGTCGCTCTGGCCTATTCACAACTTAAGTCAGTAGTGTTTATTCAATTATAAAGCACTGGAGGGCGTGAGGAGGGGCATGCTTTGCATGAATGCTAAATGCAGTCTACCTGTACTCAAGAATTAACATTCATACTTAAGCAGGTCAGTCTTTAAATCAGTTTTGCTGGCCTGTTTGAGTTCTAATGCCTTAAAAAGTACCTTACTTGTGTTAGTGTGTTGAAGATTCTGATAGTTAGAATTTTTATAGAGATCACAAAGCAATGTGATTTAAACAATGTTTTGAAGTCTATGTTCCCACATAGCTCAACTTACTGAAGTAAGATGGACTAAGGTTTTGTCTTCATGTTAATATGATTCTAATAAGAAGTAGACTAATACTAGCTTAGATCTAACATTATTAAAACCTGTTATTTCTTTGTTTTTGCTATTACCTAATTTGTAACTCACACGGGGTACCCTGCTGGGGCACTTTTTAAGTAGGTTTTCTTTGCAGCGCATTTGCTTTCTTACTATTGAAGAAGGTGGGGCTGAATCTGCCAGTCAGTTTTTAAAGGCTTTTTGTAAGAGTGTTACAAGCCACCACCTCATGTTTAGAGCTGTGACTGCTTTTGAAAAGGACTGTTTTTCTGAAACAGATCTCACTTTGTCAAACATTAGAAAGGTTTACTTGTTTTCTTGAAGTACAATTCTCCTTGGGGTTCTAGACGTGGTAATGGTGAAAAGGCTAAATAAAGCTGAAATACTTTATATCATTTGTGTCAACTGATCAGCTGACACAAACAATCACAGCCTTATTTTGCCACATTGGAATATTGAAACTACTGTACCCAGATTCTGTTGTGATTTATGGTGGCTTGTTATATACTGATTTGTTAAGATCACCCAATTAGGTTGCTGTCTGTAAGGCTCTGGTTCTGTGTTATTAACATTGGACCACTTACAGCAGTTGGGAAAAGAAAGCTCACTGGTATCAGGGAGGAAATTATATTTCTGCCCAGTTAGCTGGAGCACCTCAACCCAGGACACATTGTTCACACTGACAATGCTTTATATTGCCTTTCTGAGTTATTCCTTATTCAGTACTAGTGCTAAGAGGACAGTAAATACCTGATCTAGCATGCAGTCTGCACAAACAAAGTTATCCCTTCAAAATTTCTAGCACAAATCTGAAGCAGTCAAGCAAGCTGTACTACTTAAGTGCCTTTCATCATCCAGCTACAGCACTTCAGTTCCCTGCTGCTAGCTTCCTAAAGCCTTGTGTGATTTCTCACGGAACCACAACTTAAGACAATTAGTCCCCAATTCTTTAAAATCCATCTGCTTTACTATTAAACTGATAAACTGAGAAGTCTTATCCTGATGCGCATAATCTCTCTTCTTTGGATCAGTTCAGCTGGCACACCAGGGAGGCTGCCCAGCAGCAGGGTGTCCCCACTCCTACTATGAAATACAAGATGTGTGTGTCCCCCAGCTCGCTGCTACTGGACCCGACCCTGGCTGCCATGGATGTGTGAATAATAACAGGAGTTCACAGGTAGACTGGGCTTTGTAAGTAACATGAGGCCACTGCTGGTGGTGATAATGTTCCCCCAGTAGAAGCAAAACTGTGTACCTCAGGTCTGGTATCTCCAGAGCTATGTCTCTGTGAGACACAAAAACATCAGGGGTTATTTTTTAAGTTTTAGTGAACAGGTTTAAACATTAGCTAAAGAAACTGGGTCTTACTTTCATATCATCACTGGGACTGGTAAGAGCAGGTAGTTCATTGGTGACATGGTTTTCATGGCACTGCTACAAACCTTGTTACCAGTCCTGTTTGAACTTATGGAAACCAGTATATCTGGAGGTTGGGAACACAGTATCTGAAGATCTCTTCTCCTGTTCATGGTGTTAAGTGTCCATGGTGTCTTCTCCACACAAGAGGCAGTAGTCACTGCAGAGAGCAGCTGCACCTATTTTATCTGTCTCAAAACTGTTTAGGCAAATGAAGCTTGATCCAGCTTGAAGGCTATCAGCAAAGTTTACTCACAGCTGCTTGCTTCCTTACAACTAAATGAGGTTCTCTCTTCTTTCCACTGTAAACAGCACACAGAATAATTATTATTCTAATTTAGTGTCCTGTGAACACCTGAGGGCTGAAATTAAATGTATTTTTAATTGTCTCAGAAATAGGCACAGATTGGTGGACAATTTTTCAGGTATACGTGCTTTTTCTTTCTAGTATTGCTATTTCCCAAGCTTTTTGTGGATACTATTTGCTGATTGTACTTTGGGGCCTTCTTTTAACACCATTACATTGTCAAGACAGGTGCTAGGACAAGTTCAGGGAACATTTTCCTGTAAGTGATCTCACTGCTGCACAGACCCCCAGATGATATAACCTCAGCAGCACAGATCATAGAATCATAGAATCATAGAATCCTAGGGGTTGGAAGGGACCTCGAAAGATCATCTAGTCCAACCCCCCCTGCCAGAGCAGGGTCACCTAGAGCACATCACATAGGAACACATCCAGGCGGGTTTTGAATGTCTCCAGTGAAGGAGACTCCACAACCTCTCTGGGCAGCCTGTTCCAGTGCTCTGCCACTCTCACAGTAAAAAAGTTTTTTCTGATATTTACCTTGAACCTCCTATGCTCCAACTTGCACCCATTACCCCTTGTCCACAGTGTGAGACCTTTAACAATCTAGACACTATTGATGCTCCATGTAAACGTTGGACATCTGCACATATGTTGCCAACTCTTCATCACCCAGGTACTGTGGGATTAGGAAACTTCAGAAAATGGAAAAATCCAATCCCTATGTCTTTGGCTGATAATACTAGAGATAATACTGCTGCTTCCAAATCTAACCTTCACTACAGTAGGTCTAGCTCAGCTCTCCAGGCAACATCTCCCCCATTCCTTAGATTGCCCATAGAGGCAGTAGATGCCTCATCCCTGGAAACATTCAAGGTCAGGTGGATGGGGCACTGCATAAACACGACTCTTGTCAGTTTAGAGAGAAGCTGGCTCTGGATGCCATCTAGTCACATGTATATTTATTCCTACTTTTCCACTAATTAACTTTACAAGAATAGCAAAGAAGGAATAGAAGGGTCTTAGAACACAGGACTTTGAAAACAGGGTAATCTAGCAAGGGAGAGTTAAGAGTTGGCAGTAAATAAAAAGTTTCAAAGTGAAATATTTGGGGGGGTTCACTGGATAATAGCAAAAGTCCAATATTTCAGGGATGATTTCACTGAAGAGAAAAATATCATTTGAAACAAAAAGTAAAAAATGGAAAAGTAGATATGTTGACCTGTAAAAACTACGAAGGGTAAGTGTGAGAAGAATAGACAGGGGCTTCTCTACTCCTATCAATTTTAGAACTTCTGTCTGCCCACCAGAAGCTATGAAAGTGTGCTGCTACTGAGGAAGAAACATTTTGTGCAGTTGCTTCTTGTCCTGCTCCCCTGCTACCAAATATCTGTTTTGATTTGTTGTCACTGATTCCTTAGAGTGTAATTATTATTTTATTTTATTTTGAACTCTGTCATTTCTGTTCAATCCTCAGAAAAGTAGTCTATTACCAGCAACTGCATGTTACACAACTTTCTGGCCTAAATTATAATTTGAGAAAAACCTGCCTTTGGTGAAAATTCTTCCCCACAGAGTGAAAGAAAAGGAATGATAGTCACCATCATTTGTCACTGGACTGATACAAAGTTCAACAAAACATATGCACTTTATACTAAGTGTTTTGACTAGTTGTGGAATAATTTAAAAAAGAGCAATATTAAAGGTATTTTTCAAACAGAAGTCTAACATTCTTCCATTCAGTCAGGTTTTCAGATATTTCTGTTCCACAAACTGAATAGCTGAAAAGAGGTTCTTGCAGATGGAAGACACAGATACTGCCACATAAGAGATATAAAAAATAATTTATTTGATTCATAGTCTTTTCCTACTTCTTTTTTCCTCTTGTAGCTTGAGAAATGCTTGTCTAAGAAGTTCTACAGTTCTTTATTTTGGAGAAATACTTATTTTGTTTTAATAAATCAGGGCTTTCCCATTTCCTCCATAAATCAAGGAAGGGAAGCAATCCTATTACTTTTCTTCTGTGTACAGTCAGATGATGGAGTCTCTACTTGTCTGAGTGTTACGACTAAAGTCAGCAGTATTATCCATGAAAAAGCTGCTCTTTGAGATGAGCCCCAAGACCAGCTTTCTTCTGTAGCCAAGTTAAAACAGGAGGGGCTGGCATCATCGCTCTTTGCCAAAGCTGTAGTAGCCAGGGGGAGATCACTGGGGTAGTAACATGAACCAGCTCCTGTGTGATTAGCTGTTAACCTCCATGCTTGTTTCTTCTGCTGCCAGACATACCTAGCCCCTGGAGCTCCATTTATCTGTTTCTGTCTCCGTTTTCAAAAGAGGAAATATGAAGTGCCATGCACTTCAGCTGACCTTACCTTTCTGAGATATTGAATGTATCCTTGCACTGTTCACCCTCTTTTCTTGTAACCTTAATGCAGTTTGTTAGAGAAAACACAGCCTTCTTTCCACTACCTACCTGTACCACACACCTGGTGCTAGCATTGGATGAGGAATACTCTAACCACATCTCAGAGCAGATGCAACTATCCAGTCTTTCCCCCCGTGAACGGTTCTGTGTCTCCATGAAAAGCAGTCTCTTCATAAAATTAAATCCACTTTGTTTAGTCACTGGGACAATTGCTCTCCAAAGCATCTACTTATGTTGACACTAGACTCTGATGTCTTACTGCTGTTCTCTTGGTTTTACAGTTTCAGAGTCAAAGTTCAGATGACTTTTCTCTTACATACTATATGATTATAATGGACATTAGTGTTGGTCAGAAGACTGGATAAGTAGGTCCACAGCAGCACCTACCACCTGCACTTAGACAGACTTGACTTTCAAGAATACAGTAGGCAAGAAAGTCAGGATGAAGGAAGGGAAGAAGAATCACAGAATCACAGAATCACCAAGGCTGGAAAAGACCTTCAAGATCATCAAGTCCAGCCTATGACCAACACCACCGCACCATCTAGACTATGGCACTAAGTGCCACATCCAGCCTTGCCTTGAACACATCCAGGGACGGTGCCTCTGCCACCTTCTGTTTTCAGGGTTAGAAAAAGGGTGTGGGTTCCTGCAGGATTTTAAGTAACCTGTGAAGCTAACTGCAGGCTTCTGCTCAGAAGAGACTGGTCATTCCTCCTTTGCAGAGCCTCCATGGCCACCTTACCCCAACGCCCATTCCACAGGGCTAGAAGAAACTCAAGCCTGAGCTCTGGGCTCTTTCCAGCCATCCTCACCTTACTACCTCTTCCTGGATAGCTTTGTCCCAAGAAACTGGGTTCTGCTATGCATTCTCTCCTGAAGGCCAGCCCTAGCCCTCCCAGAGCACCCTAGGGTTAGAATTAGCAGTACCCCAGACAATAAATTCCTCAGCAGATAACTTTTTTCACAGCCCTCAGCCTCCTTTGGTAGCTGTCTGCCAGTCCCAACTCAACTATTACTCTGCACTTCCTCTTCTCCTCTTGCCTGAACCCAAACTCTAACCCTAACTGTCACAGCCTCTGCCTAGCTCACCCCTGCCAGTGGCAGGTAGCTCTGTGCTTTCCTCTACCTGAACCAGGAATGGAAAACCTAACCCTAACTCTAGAGTGACTCTTTGGCCAACCACCTCGCCATGACCCAGACTACCTCAAAGGAGAATTGATTTTGCAGCTTGCAGTTTCTGTCCCTAAATTAAAGCTTTTCTCATTCTGTATACTTAACCTCAGTTCAGCTTCCCAGCTCTTTCCCATCTAAAACTCTCTCAGGGGAGAATAAAGGGTAAAAATTAAACTTGGAGTAAGAACTAGGCTTCATACTGGCCCAACAGTGCACATGCTCTGGGCTTGTCCCTAGCCCAGTACTCTGCAAAACCAACTGGAAATCTCGAATCTCTGCAGAGAGCTCTGGAGACCTCAAATGTCTTTGGATACACTTACCTGGTCTCCAAATCCAAACAGCTGGTGAAAGAAAAAGGAGAAACCAACCAGTGAAGGAATAAGCAGCATCTCATTGCAGCTTGATGGATTTTACAGCATTTCTTCTACTCTAAAGTCAAGCATTCTGTGAATAGAAGAGAACGAGACAAAATGCTAGAAGAGAGTGTACATGGCAAAACCAAATTGTGCCCTTTCATGATGCTATTATCAGAGCTGCCAAACAGTACTTTAGAGATGCTGCAGGCCAGATCTTTGGCTGCTGCAACCCGATTGAGTCCTGTACCCAGCTGATCTGTGCTGACAGGGTCGAGCTGCCCACCCAGCCTGCCCTGCTCACATGCAGTCAGCACAGTGCTGCTCTGTGTGGCAGCAGCCAGAGTGAATCACACAAGTGCAAAAGCAAGTGTTTGGAGTACTTCTTTTCATACATGGAATTGGATCATGATTTGGTTTCAGGTGGACTCAGTCCAGAAATACCAGTGAAAAAGAGCCAATGACATTTATCACCAGGACGCTAAACATTTTTGCACTGTGCACACCAGTAATATATAAAGAAGCCAAATCCTCTAATTTTATACAGATCTGAGTAGCTTTTTTTGCCTGAGTACAGGTAACATAATTGTACGAAGACATATATGTGAAGATTCTTAGGACTGGACCCCTTAGTAGAAGAAACTGTGCCATAACAAAATATTATGATGTATTAGCTTTTCAGTTCTGTACACCACTATCTTGTAAGAGCTCAGAATGAATTGACTGGTATTGACTACACACTTTAATATTGCATTGCAGAATTAGATTATTAAGAATTATGTTACCCCTTGTGATTTAAGCTGTTAGACAAAAATCACGGATGTGTCAATTTGGAAGAAATGTTAAGGTCTTATCTTTTCTGAAAAAGAATTAACCCTGCATAGCATATTCCTGAAATCAGTTTGTCCGTCTTGTTCTTCCAAAACTTTGACAGTGGGAATTCTTTAAGAAACCTCTTCAAATGCTGAGATAAACTGAGAAAATTATGATCTAACGTAAATCTCTCTTTCTGCAAACCAATTCTCATCTTACTTTTTGTTGGTGTGGAGAAGACTTGATTTTCTTCACAAGTCTTTTACACAGATGAAGGGTACTACCAGGCCATCACTCAGTTTCCTTTTCCCTAGATTAAATTAACCTCATCTTTCCTTTTATTCTTCTCTGGTCATTCCTGCTTTATTTTTCTCTTATAGTACTCCAAACTGGGTGCACAACCCTAGTAATTACTGAGGAGTGCAGAGTAATTATCTTTCTATTCACCAGAATTACTTCTGTTCAGCTTATGGGACAGTAAAGTCGTTGCAGGGGCAAATGTTTTTTCAGCAGCATTATACTGTTGACTCATCCTCAGTTCATGATTGACTGCAGGACCCAGAGCCTTGCCTCCAGCGCTGCTGCCCACCAGCTATTCTTCACTTTGCACCTCTGCATTTGACTTTGCCCCCTAAGATAAGTCCTTTGGATTCTTTATTGAATTTGATCTTATTGATTTCAGAGCATTTCACCAGTGTAGCAAGATTAGTTTAAATTCTAATCCTGTTTGCCAAAGTGCTCACAAACCCTTCCATTTGATGTCATCCACAAATTTTACTCTCTATACAAATCATTACTCTCATCCAAGTCATTAACGAAAGCATAGAGTAAAACTGACCCCTTACAGACCCTTGTGGGACCTCACTCACAAATTTTCCCTGGTTTGACAGTGAATCATTGATTATTACTCTGGACAAGAGGTATTTCAACCACTTGTGCACCTTCCAGACTGCAGAGTGATTATAGCTTGACCTCTTTTTTCTTTTTTTTTTTAGTTCACCATGTAACAACATAATGTGGGACTATATTAAAATCTTTTAAAAAGCCTTACTCATATCTGATGCTTCCCATATACCAGCTAGGACAGGGATGCCCAAAATACACAGCTTACAGACTGTATTGTCCAAGTTTGCTCATGTAGCCCATAGCCAACTGCCAGGCCTCTGCCTTACCTATGCAGGCAGCAGATTGCCTTGTCCTGACAACAAAGCAGCAGGGCTTCAGCTGACTACCTTCCCCCAAATGTGGTCAGAGGGTGAGAGGGCTTCACCTGTATGCAGGATCTTTGTAGTGCTTGCCCAGTAGTGTTTTGTGGGTACAGACTTTTCATAACAGAAGGGGAAAACAAGGCACCTCCTGCATGCCTCCCAGAGACAACAATCATGTCACCAGCAGCAACAGGGGTAAGTGCCTATGGTCCTAGGCTGTTTGTCCCATACAAGAGATTAGATACATTTAATAGGATTTGTACTTCAAGTGTTTTTGTTGCCTGACTGTATTCTACATGCTTAGGAGCAAACTGTATTTGTTTTAAAATGTTTCTTGGTGACAGCCCTAGCCTGACTCCCCTAAAAGTCCCTGTTTTCTTCACTTTCTCCTTTTAATGACAACTACTGTGTTTATCTAGTGGGATTTTTATTTTAGCAGCTGTGAAAGACTGTTAGCACTTTCAAGACTGCTCCAGTGCTTTAAATTTGCCAGCGTAGAGCTCAGCAGGCCTGGCTGATTTCAATGTATCTGCATTTCTTATAAAATGTATTCTGTATTTGATTTTGGACTTTTTTATATACCTGTTAAAATGAGGCATGCTATGTTTCTGGGTACCAGCACCTTGTTTGTGACTAAAAACCATTTAATACATCAATCTTGGTTTCATCTGCTTTTCTTCTCATTCCCCACTAAAGCAGCAGACCTTCCTTCAGCCTTCTGTCATCCTTTCAAACTTGTCATTACAATTTGTCCCTTGTGACTCATTTTGTGCCTTAGCCTTTCTGAGTCTTTCCTATTCAGGCACCCTTTGTCCCTGTATCCCTTTCTCTACTGTTGCTTTTGTGTGATCCCACTGTTGTTTACTTTACAAGGTGAACCTAGCAGTGCAGGAGGGTATTTCTATGGTGCCAGGGCTCATTGCAGTCACGAGGACAGAAAGGAGCCTGTGCAGTCACACACAAGTTCCCCATCATGCAGTATAGTGTGTACACAACTGACAAAGCAGCTTTGACTTAAGAGAAGTAGATTAATTCATGGACATGTTATCCTCTCAAGATTGTACAGCTTTGTATCACCATCCTACATGTGCCTGTGCTTCAAGTGCAGGCCACTGTTGCTTTGAGTGTCTGCTCCTGCAAGGAACTTTCCTTGCAACTATTTTAGATGGTGGATATGTATCCATAGTTACCATAAGGATAACTCCCATTTTTCCTTTGCAGATCTTATAGCATTTACAAGGGACCGCACCCTTTCTTTTTGCAGGTGGAGGAGCAGAAAGGAAAGGACTGTGCACAGGACAACACTCAGCTCAGGCTGGGTTAGGAAGCAAAAGCAGGTTCCCGGATCCCCATCCCACCTTCTTGCAGCAGCATCTTCTTATCTCCACAGATGAAGCACTGACTTCCCTCTGTATGCACAGAGGTCTTGATGATGTACCAGTTTAACTTCACACTTAGTTTTAAAATGCTGCATACTATTTACCTGTTTGGCACAGACAGCAGCAACGTGCTAATGAAATTAAAGTCTCTGTTAAGCCCTGTATTTCTCCAAAGTACCATTACAATACCCAGCTTCCAAAATCATTTTACATTTGCAAGATGTGGAGCACAACAGCACTATACGCTATATTAATGCAAATAACAGCCATGCACTTGCATGTATCAGCAGACAAGAATTGCGGAGCATATTTTCACTCTTTCAAAATATGACTGCCACTGCTAGAGTGTATTACTTATTGAAGACAAAAACGAAAATGAAATTAAATCTTTTACTATTGTAACTGGCAACCTTTATGGTTTCATCCTGAAATCCAGTTGTCTGAAATAATATTTTTTGGTGGAAAATCATGCTGCTTCCTCACACCCTCCCGTGGTACACATTTGTCCGTCTTTCTCTCTGGAACAGTTGTATTCCTTTCAGATTCCTTTCAAGCCCACTGTTTTCTCTAGTAGACAGACTGGACTTGAACGGCGAAGGTGGGAGCCTGCTGGAGCTCAGCTGAGAAGCAGTCACACAGCTGAGGGAAGGCAGGTGTCTCCTGATTTCACCAGTTACGAGTAATCACTAGTAACGCTCACTGCTAAAAAGGTTTTAAACTCCTCCTGGAGTAGAGTAAGTGATGTTCTTGGAAGGTGCTTTAGAAGTGTTAGATGCAAATAGTCCCCTGCAAGCAAATAAATGTCTGCTGCAATGTATTTCTAGTACAGGGTGACGTCTCTGGGACTGCCATCATATTCTGAATACAACTCACACAGCTACCACAAAGCTGCTAATTTAGTAACAGACTTAATCACAATTCTAACTTCCAGGTCATTAAGAAAGCCCAGAGTTAAACATGCAATCTGGTGCTAAATAGTCAACACCGTTTCCTTCTTCTAAGGAGAAAAAAAAAAAACAATTGAAAAAATCACAACAACACAGTGTATAAAATGTTTTGTAGTTCTTTGCCAGCACATTACCCACTGGAATATTTTCTTTCTGTGACACCTCAGTCTTAAGCACTGCATATTTCCAGAGTGAAGTATGGACTTTATTCTCCATCCTGTAATGAGTCAAGCAAACCACCAACATAACACTGTCAGTACTTTAACTGTTATTATCTGTACTCTGGTATTGCTGAGAAGTTTAAAGATCATATTAATGATGATGTATCCAAAAGTCCAGTTTGAATAATGTACCCAAATGGAACAAATTCAGTTTATTATTTGATTTCACAGGCACTTAATCATATAAAATGATGCCTAGTTGACACAGTGATAGATGAACCAGAGAAAGATTACATTTGTTAACAGTGACATTAAGATCAGCACTGTCTAGTGTAATTCCCACTCTCCTCACACTCTCTTAGATGTAGGAGGTGTGATCTTCTCTCATTCTTCAGCAATGAGGGGATGTCAAATCAGGAACCCCAGAAGCTGACATCAAATGGTGGGAGGGCTGCTTGGTCAAAATGTGTCGTTACCATGTCTGTCATCTTCATTGTGAAAGCACCATTTAATCAGCCAGTAAAAGGTTTGTGAACTGCTTCATGAATTGCTGACTGGAAAGAAGAGCTGGTCAGTGTGTGTTAGGACAGCTTGCTTAGAAGGTGTGACAGAGAGAAGGGTCAGGAATGCAGGAACTACTTTGAACTTCAAACAAAACCACAGTTGGCCGTACCTGGGACACGTACATTGTGCTGGAAGGCAACGAGACATGCCACATACTACAGGTACAAATTAGACTCCTTTTTTTTAAATGGATGAGACATCTTAAAAACTCAAGATGAAAGATAATAGGGCAGCTAAGGAAGAATCTGTTAAGTTTGCCCAAGAATTACATTTTTAACTTTAAATGGCTCCCAGTCATTCTCATTTTCCAGCCTTGTAATTAGAAGCTTGACCTTACGCCTGGCTGGGAGAAATCTTGCATTTTTTTTTATTAATGTTTGCACTTGACTAGTGTTGATCACAAGACCAGGTGAAGTTAAAAACTTCAGAGTACTTTTTGTCTTGTGAGATAATCCAAATGCATCCACACCAAGGGGCATGAAAAGGCAGTTCTGGAGGAACTGCTCCCCAAGACACATATAAAGGATCAGCAACTGGAGAGTGTTGTTTTGCAAGGAAGAGATGCCTAAAACATTTATCACAGTCACAGGCAACACTCAGACTGCCCTATAACAACTCTGCATTTGAATTTGTACCATCAGCATCTCCATGAGACTGGCCAAAAAGCTGGATTTTCACTTAGCAGAGGCTTCCACTTTTGGTTTGGTTTTCATTTAGTTTCTGTCCATTTCAAGCAAACTCAACATTGTTTTCCTGCAAAATGGACATTGGAGGAAAACATCACTTAGAATATACTGATGTACAGTGTACCCTAAACAAAATAACCTTCCTGATGTGGTAGCAGCTCAGTCAGGTAGGCAGGTTTGCCTGTCCCAAGACTGCTAACAAGACCTAGAGCAGCATGAAGCCCTAATGTCCTGTTCCTGTGGTGCTCTGCCAGGAATCAGTGCACTCTTCTGTGGGAATTCTGCCACCTTCTACGTTAGCCCCCTGCTAACTCTAGTCTCAATCCCCCTTGAAAATATTACCTCTCCTGACATGCAAAGACCATCAGAGCCAGATCTTTGGCCATTTAGCCTTGAAAGGGCACGTTCTAGAGAATGAAAGGTTATGGTTTCTCATGACAAAACTGCCTGTAAGTGCAATAATTTAGCATCGTGTTAAAACAGTGATGAATTTTGCCCATAATTTCAAGAAATGAAGCAACACTTCCTGAAAAAGCCTCAGAAGCTATAATTTATAGCAGCTCTTCCAGATAGCAGCCCAGAGAGCTGTGAACATCCTCAGTCCCATTAATACCTTAACTGGATCCCTACTGAGCATCAAGGTCTCCTGGCGTACTCTCTTGTGAACTGGGCAGAGACTTTTAAGGACATGTTCTCCCATGATCTGATCTTTGTGTGTCACTCTTCCCTTTACAATAAGGTTACTGTCACTTAAACATCCCTGTTTAAACATAATCTTCCCTTACCTCACCATTATACTCACGGAATCCTGTGCTGCACGCTCACTCCATCCTCTGTGACACTGCCTTTTCCCTGTGTTTTTCTGCTATACTCTGGTAATAACAATCAACTTCCACAACTGATAATCACCCAGACACACAGACTTCCCTGCTGGCTCTGCATCACCTACCACCCCTAACTTCAAGTTCCCATTTTAACCTTCATGTCCTCCATGACCTCACACCTTGCTTCAGCTGTTTTGTCACCTCTTATACACTCCATCCCTCCCACATTTCCCAGTGCATCTTACCAAGCCAGAAGGTACCATCAGGCCACCCTCTGTGGTATCTACTCTGCCTGAATCCCATTCTCATCCTCTACACACCTCTCCTTCCCACTGCTTCAGCAGCCTGATGAGGTAACTGCAAAATGGTGGAACACGGCACTGCTGTGAGAATACAGCATTTTCTGTGCAATGTCTTTCTTCTCTGCTCGACCTCTCAGACTGCTTTTTTTAACGAGATTTATTAAACTTTTAAGTATTTCCATACAGTTGGGTAGTGTAATTCCCCAGATATCTTACAAAGCACGTATTAGCCTCCAGCATGCTCAAATCTCCCCCCCCACCTGCCTTTTCATTTTTCCGTTTCTTTTCTCCAGTCTCCAGCTGGGGGTTTCCCCACGTTGTTTTCAGATGTTGTGTCAAACCATCAGCCCTGACACAGGACTAATGCAGCAGCACCCCAAAAGCCTTCAGCCCTCCTGAAATCATGTGATGAGTGGCATCCAGAACCTCAAGCGTCATCTGAGCTGAAGCTCAGTATTGCAGCTAAGGTTATACATACTGTTAATTGTTTTCATAAGTGGATGAGAAAACCCCTGAAAGCTGAACAGAAAAAAAAACCACCATCCAACTTCCAAATTTTATTGCTTTAAAGACTGTACATTGCATTTCCAATGCAGATAGCAGTGTCTTATTGTCATACAGTACATGATGGATTAGAGCAAACATGAGGCTCCTTCTCAGAAAGGCGCTGAATTTTCTTCTCAGGTACGCGTGCATTAAGCCTACACGGTTAACCCCTACAGTTTACCTGACCAGAGTTGGGGGAAAAAAGTGGGTCACAAAACTTGAACACTAGAGACAATTCAATTCATTCACCAAACCTAAAGGTGCTGATTTTGAGAACCGCAGGATCAGCAGCAGCTTTTGTTGTTCATCACTTTCTACAGCCGGGCTACGTACGGTTTACAAAAGGCTCCTGCACACCCACTCCCCCGCTAACAACCTCTGCTTTTCCGCAGCGAGCCGAGCATGTACACAGCCACTGACACCTGCAGAATCCAAATCCAGAGGAAAGGCTTTAACCGTGGCTGAAAGGAGATTTCTTTCCCAAATACGTCACCGCGCTGTGGGTGACGGTGCGAAAGTTGCAGTCGCGTCCTGGAGCTCCGGCGCCGGGCTGGCGGGGACCGACCGTGGAGGGGTCCCTTCCGTGGAAGGGTACCCGCCTTCGGGACGCCTTCGCCCGCCTGCTGCCCGGCCCCAACACCCCCGCCACTGCGGCACGGCCGGTGCGATCGCACCCTGCAGCAGGCGCGGCACCCCGCCTGGAGCAGCGCATCTCATACCGTACCAGTTTTACACCGTCAAAGGTTTAAAACGTGCCCGCCCCGGGGGCGCCGCGCCGCGCCCCGCCCCGGGAGAAGTCCCGTCCCCTCCCCTCCCCTCCCCTCCCTGGGAGAAAAGGATGACATCATCCCTCCCGTCCGCCCGCCCCACCGTTTCCCCGGCTCGCCCGCCACCCCGGGAAGGAGGGGGGGTCGCGCCTGCACACTCTTACAGAACCGCACCCCAGCCGGGGGGTCGGGGGGTGGCTGCTGCCCCCGCAGCCCCGTCCCGCCGGCCGGCCTCGCCCCTGCCCCACACCCACTACGTCATCCATCCCTCCCCCCCTTCCCGCGCGCGCGGCGGTGCTGTCGGGGCAGCGTCCCCCGAGGGGGAGCGCGGGGAGCCGGGCAACGGCTTCGCGGCGGCTTCATCCATCGCAAGGCGCCGGCGCAGAAGCGTGGCGCCGGCGCGGTGTGGCGGAGGCGCATGCGCAGCGGGGGTGGGAGGGCGGGCGCGGCGGGCGGGCGGCGGGGCAGCTCCTGCGCTGACACCTGCAGCATGTGCCAGGAGCTGCAGCGGCAGCGGCCGCCTCTGCCTCTGCGCGGCGCGGCCGCCCCGCTCCGGCGCCGTGCGCGGCGGCGGCGGAGGAGCAGCAGCAGCAGCAACTCTCGCTCCCGGCGTCCCTCCGGTGCCGGCGGGTGCACGGTGACCTTACGGAGCGTGCATTACCTCACAGGTAAATATCAGCTGATACGCCCCGGCGGCGGGAGCAGGCGGTGGGAGCTTTCTTGAGGTAGCGATCCCGGCTGGGGCAGCGGGTGCGTGATACGGAGCGGGGGGTGCTGCCTGTTGCCTTTTACCTGTGTGGGGTAGCGGGCGGGGGGTGGCTGGGATTCCCCTCTCCGGGGAGGGGGGGGTTTGGCGGACGGCCACACCGAGTGAGGGAACGGGGGGGACCCGGGCCGGCGACCGCCGGCCCGAGCCCTCCCCCCCCCCCCCCCCCCCCCCCCCTCTCTCCCCGCCGAGGCCACCCCCGGTGGGGTCGTACCGCTCTCCCGGTGCGTGTGAGTGTGCACGCGGATGCGGCACGGCCGGGCTGTCTCCCAGTGACCCACCCAGCCTCTCCATGCAGCAGGTCCCCGGGGCCCTAGGCGCAGAGAGGGGACCCGGTGGTCTCCCGGTTGTCTCTTGCTCGGATACTGTCACGCTTTAGGGCCGGCTGAGGTAAAAGGGATGAACGGACGGCACGCCGTAACGCAGCAGCTTGGACTTGACCTGTGCGTTCACCGACTCATTGGAAAACTTTGGTGGTGAAAATCTTAGTCGTTGCAGCCAAACTAGCTTGTACTACCTAAAATTAAATATTGCTGGCGACTCCAGTGGTCAGCCGAGTCTGGTACTTCACTGTAACCACTTCCCTGTATGGATGATGCTTTAGGTAGTATTTAAAATGTTGGTGGGAATCAGTGTTGTTTGATAATCCTCAATAGTTACTGGTGAGCCAGAAGATGTCAAAATGAGAGGTCCACCAAGTAAGAAGCAGTATTGCAAACTTGATGGTTGTAGGCTTCTGATATATTGTGCCATGTTCAAAGTTTTGTAACTTATTGTTCACTTCTGAATTCTGTACCTCTGCTCCCCTCCTTGTTGTTGGGATATAGAATTAGTTGTATAATATTGAGGGGTAAAGTCGTGGATTTTGTGATTAAACCCCATCATATCTATGGAGCCGTTTCCTTAACTTTTACCAGAATGCTGGGTTGTCTTTCACACCAATGGATGTGCACATGACTGGACACCTTTTCACTAATAAAATGATGGCAACTAGAGAGTAGTGAGAGCTAGGTTTTTAAGTTGTGCTCGTTTCTGGTTGTCAAAGAGTAAGTGACCATGAGCTAAAAGCCAATGCTATGTCTATTTTAAGTCCATGTCTTTATATTGCTCCTCAAAAGTGAATGAGCCTACTGCCACATTTTTGGGCTTCATCCTCCAGTTGCAGTCACTAGTCAAGTTCCTGTATTTATTCAAAGTTGATATTTAGTGCACTAGAGGTTTTGGTGGGTCTATGTAGATTTTATTTTTTCAGTATTGCAAGGCAAAGTTAAAATTGGAATAACTGAATGCCTAAAAATAAATCTTTCCTTCCTATAAAAAGCCACAACATAAAATATCAACTCCTGACCAGACGTCTCAAAGAGATAGAACTGTAATCTGAATGAGGTGCTGTATAGTCTTGCAGTAGTAGTAGTAAATACAAAATTACACGTGTGCACACTGTGATCATGGACAAGTGGGTAATTCATGCATATAATGCTCAGTATGTGTGGCTCCCCAATGGTATATAATAATTTCCACGAGCAGTTCTTGGTGTGTTACGGGTTTTGTGCGCCAATGCCCAGGATGCCTAAACTGTGCAGGCTCAACCATGGTGGATTCAGCCCTCACTGGGAAGTAAGTTAGGACCTCCTAAGGTACTTGGGGTCCTCCTTAGGACTCCTGAAAACAAACGTGTGGGCTTTCATCTTTGTGTGCTTGGGCCACCTACTGATCCCACAATGAAAAAAATGCAAAGACCATTATGGTAAGCTGCTAGGGAACAGTCTGTTAAGGTTTAGACGAAGGTGAAGGATGGATTTTTTTGTTCTGTATGGCTTTTGAAGAATTTGTTCTTTTTTAATGATTTCCTTGATTTCTTCAGTAGTATGCTGTCAGAGACTGTAGACTATCTCTTCCTATCCATTTTGCCCAGCACAAGTCTATTCAGAATTGCCTAATAAGGGACAGTAGTGATCTACCTAACTTTCCATGCCAGGCAAATAATCAGATATGATTGCACTGAAATCAATGAATATATACTGACATGAAACTGTGAGAAGAAAATCGGCCTCATAGTGTTTTATATTTGTATAGCTGAAAGCCAAAAATAGCTGTTGTAAACACGGCATGTTCTTTCAGAAGAAATAGTCAATGCCTATCTTACAGTTGTCCAAAAAGTTTCTTTCTTTTGTTTCAGCAGCTTTGGGTTAGGAAAGTGAAGGCAGCAATCTTGGAATGAGAACTCTTCTGGAGAAATTTTTTGTTCCAGTGACTAATCTCCTTCTTAGTCTGTGTTGTTAATCTTAGCTTGCACATATTTACACTATTAGCATTTGTCAAGGACTGTTTTCTTAAACAGGTCTCCTTAAGTGCGTTGCCAGGTGTCACAGGGTTAATTCTAATGACTGTATTTTAAACTGCTGCTCTTTACATTAATTATATATGTTCCTATCTCTAGGCATAACGGCAAAATGTAAGTGGCATGGAATGTTATATTGCAATTAGTTTTGCCCTGCAAATGGGGATTATAGTTGATGGGTAAGCCTGACATGTACTGCATGACTTGTCGTGTTTTTCCTGGAGAGAGGGGAGTCTTGAGACTGAGTCACCATGGAAGAACATGAAGCCCCGCAGGCACAGAACTGGTGCAATGGAGTGATGAGTCAGACCTCTTATCTTTAAATTTGGTATTGTGTGGTATTCACGCACGGGGTGCATTGCATTCATTGTGCACCTAGGCAAGTAACTAGCAGGCAAAAAACTCAATCAGTCCTCTGACTCTGGGATGCCTGTTCTTTGCAGAGCTGGTCCTGCTTCTGTTGAAACAAAAGGCTGTGGGTTGGGATCAGGTTAGGGAAATCAACGTGCATTAACTTGCCGAGCAGATTGGGTCTGCCAGACCATACTCATTCATTTCTTGCATTGTTTCAAATCCAACAGTAGTACAACCTAATACTTATATTTTCACTTCCTGCACAGTAGATTTGCACCAGATTTTTCAGACTTGTGAAACTGCATAGAGAATAGAGGAGTAAGAGCAGTGTTGCATCTTCATAGGCCCCAATATTTGTCTACGACAAATGAGTTTTATGGGTGTTGCTGCGGAATGACACCATTGTTTCAGGTTCCAGAGGAGGCTGATGTTATTGCTAAGCTAATGAAAAT
The DNA here is from genome assembly GCA_020745705.1 of Hemiprocne comata. NCBI lineage: Eukaryota > Metazoa > Chordata > Aves > Apodiformes > Apodidae > Hemiprocne > Hemiprocne comata. The sequence continues at coordinate 119,502,939 of CM036587.1, forward strand.
AACTGAAATTTCTTAGAGGTGGTAGCCTCGGAAATATGTTGAACAGTGAGAGTGAAGACTGCTCACTCAGCTGTTTTCAGAAACAAAACATAGCCTTACATCAGAGTTGTCTTCACTGAGACACTTACTCTGAACTTCCTTGAATAGCAGTCGTTAATAACACCATCTTCTCAAGCTATCGGAGCATGAAAGTTCCTTGATTTATAATCATTTGGGAGCAGATGCTCAAAATTCTGTCCTCTTACACAAACAGCAAAAGAACAACACTTTTGCTGAAAATAGGGAGGGATTCTGGGGGGGGCACTTGTGTCGGGGGCAATCGAAATGGCCTGGAAGAGTGTAATACAATATGGCTCCTTCTTCTACTTCATTACAAAAGCGACTAGAAAGACTGTGTTTGGAAAATAATGCATGAGGTTTCATTTTGAAATTTGTGGCAGAACATTATTGATGTGTGTATTTTTACATCTTGTGAATGTAACCAGTCACCGTTTTGTGATCACCACAGATGTTAACACTGGTTTGGGGGGGGTGTGGGGTGTTAATGGTCTTGCAAAAAACCTTTTGTCTTCTCATGTTGCCTTAAATTGGGAAACTTGCAACGAAGACATATTTGAAAACATGCAGGAAATATGTGCTGATTTAGGTCTAAATAATACCAATTCAAATTAGAGCATAAATGCTTTATTTGTTTTTAAGTTGTCAGATACACCTATTGCAATCTTTAGATGTGTAGCTATCTAGAATGTCACATGGAGAAATCAACGCAGGGAGCAGAAGGTTTAGCAGTCTCAGCAACTGTGCTGAAATGCAAAGCCACTTGCACAAACTTGGAAATTTCAATGGTCTTTGTGACCTGGTGTGGAGGTCAACAAACCTGACACTAGTTGCACTGGTGAAGGAAGTTATACCAGAACCGGAAATCTCCAGATAAACCCATCTCGACTCTGGACAGATGGAGATCTAAGAAAAGCCTTCAAATACCTCTCGTTTGGGTTGTTACTGTAGAATTGGAACACCATGAAGTCGCAAGGTGATATCATGTCTGTTGGAAATCAGAGGAATTTTGCTATTAACTTCAGTAGAGCCAGGGTTTTGCCCCGGTACTTAAGATCGCCAGGATTGAAATGTATGGGGCTAAATCCTTTGCTCATTTACGATGACATAAATCCAGCCCTGGTGTATTCCTCACAGTAAAGAAAGAAAGAGATCACAACTGTACTATCTATCTGTGGCACATCCACAACTCCTGCTAGGGAATATAATTATTTTATGTTGTTCCTGTGTGCCATTCAAAACCTTTACCGTTAACTGTGTGGTGTCATCTTCTCCTCCTGTATCCACTATATTTATCCTGACAGTTCACATACTTGTGTCTATGCCACAGGGACCCAGAGGGAAATCCTTAGCTGTATCTTTTCTTGTACAGTGGCTGCATTTGTATTAAGATGCTCTGTATAGCTGGAACAACCTGTAAAGGGAAAATACAGAGATTTTTATAATTGCTCAAAAGAGATTACAACTTAACAAAATTCCATCCTGTAGTGTACAAAGTACAAAAATAAAGGCTCTTTTCAGTTAAACCCTCTGGCAGATTGATGCCAAGAAGCAATGCAATATCTCAAATGATTTGGACTTTTTAAATCTTCTTAGCTAGAAGGGATGTCAGAAGAGCCATGGGTGGAGATCTACAGAAATAAAGTAGATAATTTGGGTAGAATTTCCTCATGTACTGGTCTGGATGCCTCTGCTTATTTTGCTTAAAATGAAATTCAGACATCAGAAGCATGCTTGATTTTCTTTTCTCTTGGTGCTGACAAGCTCTGCCTTGGCTTTGTTGTCTAAAGAGGTAACAGCAATTAAAATGTGATGTGACAGTGACTTCTATAAACTGTTTTGTGATGTAAGAATCATAATGTAAGATTTTTATGACATGATGAAAATTAATGGGGGAAAGGAAATGTTTCAGCATTATCTGTGGCTTTTCAAAAGTTCAGCCGGAACTTCCTCCTCATCACCAGCTCCTCACACAGCAGGTGTGGAGTGGAGGCTCGTTTAACTGGTGAAACTTCTCTCTAGTGAAGTTGCACCATGTTGGTTTAAATAAAAGCTTGATATAATGTTGCCCTTGGGCCTTCCTGGGGAACAGAGGAGATGCTGGTTTAGCGCCAGAATTTGCTTGTCATACACTACGGGTGAATAGATCCATTGAACAGTCAGACCACGTTGAAATGTTCATCTTGGCTTGTGCAGCAAGGTGGAACTGTGTTTGCACCGTGCTTGGCACCAGGCAGGATGGGTGAGCTGTCTCCATCCAGGAGGAAGAGCCATGTTGAACAATCTCAAGGCAGTCTCCCACTGACTGAGGACCACAGTTGAGGGGAGAGAAAGAAAAGTAGGAGATAACACAGTGTTTTGGAGAATGTAATTATTACCATTAAAAGATTAAAACCCCAAAGTAAACCATGACCCACCTCTGTCTTCAAGTGATAAAGATGAAACAGTGCAAGGAGAAAAGGGAAGATCAGCTTTAACCAGAAATGTAAGAGGGAACAGCGTGAGCAAGATGGTAGCGTGATCCTCCTGGAAGGATTTGAGCTGAACTGAAGATCTGATGCTTGTTGTTCTGATCTTGACCCCTGGTTCCTGGGCAAATACAACTTCCTTACCAAGTCTGTACACATATGAAAGGAGCTGCCTTCTGTAGGCCATTTGTATATGCCCTTGTGCCTCACAGAATTGACCTGTTTAGTGGCTTTTTACATCTATTGAGTTTTCTCTCAATTGCACTGTTGTACTTGTTTGGTGCCAGAGTTAAAGTTAAATGATGGTTGCCCTGTGCTTTGCCACAAAAGCATTGTCCACGGTAATCACTGCCACAAAGTAGGTCTTGATCTCAGCCTGAAGTACCAGTCAGCTCTCCTCTTTTCTTTCCTCTTTCAAATCTTCTTTGCTTTGGCATGCGTGTCAATGAGCGTGGTCATGTGGTGTGCAACACAAACTTGAGTTGTGCTGGAAGGCTTGCCTCCTTGGAGAAAGAAGGGCTCTTGGCTGCCCACCAAAGCCCATCACGGCTTGACAGTTACGCTTTAGTGAAATGGACCGACCAACTTCTCGGTGGGCAGAGTGCCAGCCTAACAGATGGGCCTGAATGTGGGCGGCCAGCAAAGCACATACATACGTGTACATGTAGATAATTGTATGTATGGGCATAAAAAACAGGGATCTTTAAGTTTGAAAAAAAGTTGCCAAAGTGAAAGGGTGAATACTAAAGTGTTGAGAGACTGAACAGAGACTTCTTGTGGGGAGGGGACATGTGTGAGTGCTCAGAGGAAGGATCTGTGCTTTCCTTGTTGCTTTCTGCTTGCAGTTTTGCAGATTATGTAATGAACAAAGGAGGCTATTTAGTCCTTTGAATCTGGGCACTCTTGTTACTACAACTGGGAATGTGGAAAATGACACTTTACTGCAGTGAATCCTCTTAAAAACCGCTTGAAGCTTGCTACCAGCTTGGATTCTACCAACACATTTATTAGTACAGCTTCAGATCTGTGGAAATCTGTGTGCGCTACGCTTTTTGTTTTGAGTTACATTTTGAAGAATGAAATACTTCACCAAACAAGAGTTGCATGAAAATCACTTAGCACAGAATATAACAAAACTTTCTCTATAGTTTGTAGCTTCCACAATCTTTGTGTGCTGTTAGCTAGTGAGTAGATACTAAGTCCCTTCCATGGATAGCAGTCAGCTAACACATGCATACGGGCCATATAGTAATTGGTAACTAAACCCTTGTCAGCCTTGTGAAGACCTAAACATTAGTTGCATCTCTGCAGAAGTGACATGGAAAAGCTAAGTGACTTGAACTTGTCTGTAGAGGGATTTGATTGCAGAACCCTATTTCCTGTGAGCCCATTCCCCTAATTTTATCAATGTGATGCAGGAGAATTGCCTGACATTGCTGTGTCAGGGCACACAGGTATCTTGCTTGAAGGTCCAGCTCTCCTTACTAGGAAAAAGCACTAGTGGATGCAGGATGAATAGCATTGCATATCCAGCTGGAAATTGCCTTGGGCTCCTCATAAGATTCTGGAAGGTCTGTGGACACAGTTTTCCTTGAGGTGATACATCAAACCAAGGATCTGTGGTCTTAGGGAAAACCTGTAATGAGCTCTGGATACCCTCAGTATAAAAGTAGGATTCAGCTTTATCTTTCTAGGACCCTTAAGTCCCTTAGGACTTACTGGGATAAGAAAACTCTTTCCTCAAATCCCGGAATTAAATTATATTTACCCGATCTAGTGTAATCCCTTTACACTTAACCTGGAGACATGACAGCTGTCTGTGTGACTCCCAGATCAAGTACTGTGGTCACTGGCTTCCAAAATGCACACAGTGCACAGGGAAATTTTGCAAGCCAGCACTAAATGGGCCAGCAGACCTAGGGAGTGTGTTTTGGCTTAAAGGATGGGACGAGGCTTTTGATGGGGGCTCACCTGCCTGACAAGGTGTTCAAAATGAGTATGATGAAAGGACTGTTCTAAAGAGGGGGAGTAACCAGGTAATTTCTTAGGAACCAAAGTGCAAAAGATGATTAAAAACTCCTGTACATTTCAGAGACAAGTATTTGCTCCCATAATGGAAATGGCAAGAGTATGCCTGCTACATTCAGAATATTGAATGGAAGGATGAGTTCTGGTCTGAGTGCACATACTTTTATTAACTTTTTATTCTTCTTTTATTCTTTCAGACATGTTCATCATGTGACTCTGCTCATTTTTAGCCTTTCCCTTCTAAAATAATATCCAGAACAAGCAGTTAACTGATGGTGTGCATTAATTAATGGAAACTACAGAAATTTAAATTTCCTGTGTGGGAATTCTTGCAAGTTTCAACTCACTTAATCCCTGCCTCCTTAGCCCACATGTACCTTTCCGCTTTGTGCAGGCTAGGGGGAACGTAGCCCTTAAATCTCAAGTGATTTTTATCATTTTTTTATCACCTGCATTCAGCTGCTTCTGGTGGGACTATTGGAAAAACACAGGTGCATTCCTCCAAAGGATTGGGAGGGAGCGAAGTAAAAGAAAAACAGAATGGAGGAAGGAGGGTTGTTAAAAAGGAAAAGTGGGATGGAGAAAATGAGATGCAAGAGGAGAAGGAAAGAAAGGTGGAAGGGTAGAAAGAACAAACCTGAAACCAGTAGAAAAGAGAGAGGAAAAGAGAAAAAAAAAACAAACCACAAAAAACCCAGAATGTCAGATGAGGACCCTATTGTGTTAATGAAAATTAGCACGTCCTCCAGCTAAGTTCCTTTTCTCTTCATGTGACAGAGCAGGACTCATCTTGCAGAGGCTTCTTTGGAAAAAGTGTATCCTTTGACCTTATGGGGCTCCTTGCATGAGGAACTTGCTTGAGAAGACCTTTATGGGGTGAAGACCAATGTTAGCAGTAGCAGGGTCAAGCCGTATCTCTTTATGCCAAAAGACAGGACACTGATTTCCTTTTTATTACTGAGTCTGCTGAGGTAGGAATATGTTTGTTCTCTACTAAGTGCTGGCACTGAAAAGAGGAAGGTGAGTTGCTGTATGTTTTAAGCCTGCAGACAGGCACATTGAAAGCTGAGCTGTATCACGCCGTGCTCTGTATAACCTTCTGCAAAGAAAGGTGATACGTACTGTCAAATACTGTAGTATTAGAGGTATTACTTTTGTAGTCCCTGTTTCTCTAGACAGGCACAAAAGGTCTAAAAACATTCCGTGTTCGCGAACGCAGCATCAGTCTACCCTGAAAAGGCACTTCGCTAATTTTTCCTTCCTGACCCCAATATAATAAGACTGACACTATTATGGGCAACTGTGTGAAACTTGTTGGCACAGAAAAGATAAACAATAACTGTTGTACAAGGTTAGTAGCTTAAAATACAGCCATTGAGCACATTTCTCTGCACCATGGATTAATCAGTCATCCTTAGGTAGAAGAATGGGTAGAATACCTTCACATTTTGGGAAGAGTGTATTTCATTTGTCCCATTGTGATGTAGTTCTGTGTTTCCACAGGGAATGCTACATTTCTGATATGCTAGGAGCCCCATATTGTCATTGCTATTTGCATTTACACTTCAGTGTTGCCCTCTTACTTTTAAAAACGCGCTATCAGGATAATTATTCCTGTGTAATTTGTGGCTTTTTTTTTTTTCCTTTCAAAGCATGAAAGCGTGTAGTAGAGCATTATAAAACTCTCTTGATTTGTAGGTGTTCAGACTTTTGAGGTGTGCTTGACTATCAGAACAAATGACCATGGCTTCTTTACCATCAGCTCTGCTCCAAATAATTAATGTAGTGTTAGTGGGCTTGGTGAAGCAGTGGGCTGTATTACAATGGCTGCAAAGCATGGAAACCTACTGTGTGTGTCTGTCACAAAAAGGCCCTGCCTGTGCTGTAGATCCTATGAAGAATTTGTAGAGATACTTGAAAGGATAAAACACTGTATAAATTCCTAAAGTTCAAAGAGAAAATACCACTCAGGATAAAAAAGGGAGCTTAGCCCAGCAGCAGCTTAACCATATATGACAGATCTAGTGCTAAGTCCTGCACCATCAATGCAAATACCTCTGGAGTTCATCAAGTAGCCAGATGGAAGGACTAGAAGACAGGCTTTGAGGATGCTGACCTTCTGAGGGCAGAGAGAAAAGGCACGTGCTTCCCAGTAAATGACTCTGATTCTCTGAGCAGGATACAAAAAGGAAAGGTTTCAGATGTTTACAGCTAAATCCATCTTGCATTTCCTGTGAAAACTACTTTTAAAGTAATTAATATGTTATTTGTCTGTATTTCTTTGCAAAGAATGTTATGCTGTAAATGAAACTGAGAACTGTGCAAGTTGTCAACCCCGTTACTCTAATTTAGGGATAGATTACACTGGAATGATGCTTTTGAGAGCTGAGACTTTAAAATCATTAGCTGTGTCCTCTTTCTTGTGCCATATAATGACATGAACATTGGATCAAAGTTGATCACCTTCAGGCCATGAAGGTAATTGAAACCCAGCAAAAAGGCTGTTTTAGCAGGGACACTTCTAAGTAGATCTCTGTGACCTTCAGTCATCTCTATGCATGTCCTGGACCCAACTGTTTTCTTGTCTTGCCATTCCTTGCCTTCCTACCTTCCACAGAAACATCCCGTAGACCAATCAGCCCAGCCATGCCTTGTGCTCACCTCCCTCCCTGGCACAGAGCCACTCTTCTGTCTTTTCTACAAACCCAAGCATCTTCACTTCTGCCAGTGGTGCTTGGATTTAAGAAGCATTGTCTTAAGTCAGCCACTGCTGCACGCTGACCGTGGATGGCATAGGAGCATGCAAATTATCTCAGTAAATAATTTGCACTAGTTGTCACACAGAACAACACAAACCTCGCTGTCTGTGGCAGGTGGCTGTTGCCGTAGGTGACGTGCAGGGACAGCTTTTATGAATGCCCGAGGAAAGCAATGACACAACAGCATTTTAGCAGCTGTACTGGTATCAGATGCTGTTTCAAGCTTCCTAGCCAGTGCTCACAGTCTTCTTTTCAAGGAGTGCAAACATTTGGAAGGTATGGCATTATGTGGTACCTGGAACACCTTAATGTTAAATAAAGTTAATGCAGACACATAGCAGTAAGTGTAGTCCTAGGAAAGTATGTGTGAGGTTGTGGTCATTGCTAAGAGGAGTGTGGTTGTTGGAGGCCATCTTGTGGCTTTTTGGCTCTTGATGATGACCGCAGGTGTAGAAGTGGTTCATATTGCTTTTGTTTATTTGTAGGAAAAGGAAGAAACATGGAGCTGCATCTCTGTTCTGAAGCTAAAGTATAGATTAAAGGTACTCTTCCCCCCCCCCCATGGTTTTGTTTTTTAGGAGACTGCAGCAATTTATTCTAAGCAGTCACAGGAGCTTTAATGACAGCTGTTTTGCTTGAAAGCCTGTATCTGTCAGTGTCTGTGACATGATGTTTAAAAAAGCTGCAGTCTTCTTTGCCGACCAAAACACATTTAACAGTTGAAATTTTAGCAGGGAATATTTCTAAAATCCACCATTTTGCATATACACTGTTTGATGATCCTAGTGTTTATGTATTTTTAATACATCTCTCACATTAGTCTGAACATCCAATTAAGGACATGGCTTAGGAAAATATGGGAGTTTGGGGAAAAAAAAGAAGAAACAGAAATAAAATAATACCAGCAGAAACCTTAGCAATCCCACATCCCTATGCCATTTGCTGCTCAAAGCTGAGGAAAAATATTTAAAAACAAAGTTGTCTTTCACGTCAGACTTTATGCCTATGAGTCAATCTCAGCTTGCTACTCAGCTGTCGAGAAGATTTGTCCTTGAAACCCAAATTTCCTTTACGTACACTGATATGTGTTTTGCAAGACCTTGAAATTGCACAGTGGAGGGAGAGCTCAAAACTGCTGCCAGATGTACTAGATGGTCGTGGTTATCCGGAGCTGATCAGAAGCTCTAATTTCATGCACGATGGTGCTGCAGGTTGAAGCTGTGGTGGGTAGGTAGGTAGTCGGCACCAGGCAGGTGGCTGCCCCTTTAGCCAGGTGGAGAGATGCAGGTTTACCACAGGGGGCAGTGTGCCGGTGTATAGGTAGTTCGTTTGACATCAGTGGCCGGGCTGTCGCTTTCCTCCTGTTTTGTTTGCCCAAAACACTTTTTTTCAAGCAGCGATACTTGAAAGGAGAAAGCTATCAGCTGCTGCAGTGGGTCCTATGGCACGCTGCCTCTCTCAAAAGGTGAAGGAGGAGAGTGGGGATATGGGACGTGATCTTAGCACTCCTGAGTTAGCTATTCTGAAACCAACCAAGTCCAGGGCACTTGTATTTGATACTATTTTTTTCAGAGGATTCTCTATGACCTTGCCTAGCAGAGTTATCCATAATTTCCATCATCCGTTTGGATGATTCTCATGGAGCTTTGGGAGGGGGGAAAAGGGTGTTTGGTTTTCATGGTGGTGTTTTTCCTTTCCTTGCTTTTCTTTTTATCAACTTATTTCCACTGTAATGACAGCAAAACTTGCATGTTGTTCTAGTTAGCTCTTCATGCATCTATTTTCGTTTAAGAACCATAAGATACCGGGCCAATCTCCATTTTTCTAGTAGTCTTGAAATGCAGTATTTAAGAATAATGTATTGCTTTGTTCACAAAGCCCCAAACCAAAAAGACGGGTGTGTCTCTTACCGGTTCCATGTCTTTGGCAACCTCGCAGCAGTGAAACTTCCCTGGCCTCTGGCAGCCTGCTTGGCTAAGTCCAATCAGTCATTTCTAACATGGGGTTAAAAATTAAGAATATTTTTGCTCTATGCACTTTACCTCCTACTTCTACTTGTGTTTGGGTAGAACGTACCAGTGATTGCAACATAATTTATGATATGTTATTAAATGTTGTTAATGTGTTTAAATTAAAGCTCCAGCATACACTCAAGCATAGTCCTTGAGTGTCAAAACATTTGTTAGTGTATGTTATGTGAGCAGTGAGACTGGAAGCTCAGACCTTGAGAGGGCTTTGACTGTTTTTTTCACAGCTTATTTTTCACAGTTCCTTCCTTTTTTCCTTATTTTGTTTTTAAATAAGACAATCCTCCCCTACCTTGCAAGAGCTGAGTGTTTGATGTGACTTTGTTTTGGAAAGTGGTAGCGCCCACTTGCATACTATTCATGAATCATCACAATAGGTAGATATTAAGGTGTTTAGTTGGATTTACATACATAAGGCTCTGCTCCATGTTGTCTGTGGGTCTGTATTAACTGGCTTCTTAACTATGGCATTTTTTCTGTTTGGTAGATATTCTCAGCAGAAGGACCTACAGCAGTTGCTTCTGGAACTGCAGCATTTTTAACTGGTAACTGTATTGTTACCATTTTTTTTTAATATTCTATTTTTAAATCTCCCTTTTAAAAAGAATATACATGAAACAGTTATAAAGAAATGCAGAAAAATACCTACCCCATTCCAGAAGGCTTTATGGCAAAATAAAAAGCAGTACAGCTAATCTGTGCCTTCTCATACAAAAGGAGTGTGTAACACACAATCTAGGGAGTAGCTTTTTAGCCCCACAAATCCATGTAGCTCCACTGAAGTCACTTATGAGGGAATCTGCCCTGCCTCTGAGGGTGTTCCCTGTGAAGCTATTAGTGGTGAAGCATCCAGCACAGACAGTAGGGCAGGACGAAACTACACATGCATTAGAGAAGGGAAGTAAATGCCTGAATATGTATATACATGCTTGTCTGCAAAGGTGGGTGACTGGCTTTCTTGACATAATTGGGGGCGAGAGGAGACAATGTTAATGCAAAAAAAAAAAAAATCCAAGTTGTACGAACATGGTCAGAAGTCCTTTCAAATGACATGGAGTCCATGCCTTTATTAGTTCCAAAGTCAGTTGTTTCAGGAAGAGGGAATATTTTGAACACCAAGAATTGTTCTGTTTTTCTCAGTGACCTGTGTGAGGATGAACATGTTTCCCACTTCTGATTGGAGTAGCCTTTCCCACTGTGGGGTTTCAAGTCCCAAACAGGTGGAAATTCATCCATTGTTTTATTTACCAGCAACATTAATTTGTCTCTTTTGGCATTTAACTACTGTTTCCGTGATAATACTGGCCGATGCTAAAAGTAGTGACTTGGTTTTGTCAGATTTACACCTGTTTAATAATGCTGTCAAATAACAAAATGCTTCTGTCAGTAGGCCTCCTTTGTAACTTTTTCAGTTTAAGTAGGAAAAAATGACATCATGAAAACTTGGGGAGCTGATACTAGAGCTGATTTGCTGTGGCAATCTCTGTGTATAATCTCAGGTGCTTTAGCATGGTCCAAGTTCCAAGTTAGCCCCTGGCTGCAGAGGGAAGGCTTCTCAAGGCTTAATGATAATAAGCTGTGACCTTCATCTTTCATACACTTATTTCCTCTTTTATTTTCCTGTCTGAGCACTTCAGATGATCAAAAATAACGGGCAACCTTTTTTGCTTGTTTGTTTCTAAGTAGTCTTTTGAACTGACAAGACATGAAATCCTTAAACTGAAGGACAGTGTTTTTCAGTAGGTTACAAGTGTCTGAAAATAGAGACGCTGAATATATTTACCTCAGCCATGATTTTACTGCCATAATAAGATTGTTTTGCTTTGCTGCATACACCAGGACTTTAAGATTATTTTAGCTTACCCTGAGCTAAATCCAGCTATGGGATTTGGTTGTAAAATATACAAGGAGAGGTCTGTGGCTGCAGAAAGTCTCTACAATCCCCTTTCCATGAGAAGGTATTAGTGGGGTTGAAAGAAATCCATTACTTAGCGCTTTCATGCAAGCCTAGCTAAAGTGTGCCTTTTCCTGTGGCAGTGTCCTTTCCCTGTGGGTATTTTGGTTTTGGTTGCTCTGCCGAAGCTTGTGTTGATCAAAAGTAGATGAACAGGATGAGTGATGCTCACCTGAGCTTTCTGCTCTTCCTTCCATACAACGCTCTTAAGCTGCCCTGACTGTAGAAGAGGCACCTCCTGAGCATGTACAGCCTGTACGAAAGGTCACCCACCCATACAGGATGTGCACCTGAGTAAACCCCCTGTGCTCCCTCTCAGTAGGAGCATCCACAATGGCTGGAGCTTAACTACTATCATTTGATGATTCATTTGCAGTGCTTATTTTCTAAAAATTGCATAGCCTGTTCTCAAAAGCAAGGCAAAGAAAAAAGCAGCTGTTATGAAAAGAGAGGAAGAAAAACTCACCCATACAAAACACGGAGCTTTAAAGAACCAAAATCACATTGTTAGTGTAGGAAAAACCCAACAATTTGCTGTGTCTTATCTTTGAAAAAGATCAGAAATAGAGTTATATTTTTGAGGTGCTATTCTTATTTTATATGATTAACAGAGACACTTGTTAGTCTAAGAATATAGGGATTTGAATTCAGTCCTGATTTATATTTCTTACTTTTGTGGGGTTTTGTAGAGAATAATCCAGGGAATTTTTCCCTTTTGTAAAAAACATGCTTTTCTATTCAGTACTACTGCATTTTACTGCACAGGTTTTTTTAAGCATACGAAGCATCAGAACCGACCAGTCCAAATTTTACTCTGTTGTGTCATTGAATGCGGAGGGGACTTTGTTGTGCTTTTCTTTATTCTAGCATAGTTTATAAAGAATTTTATTCAAAAAGAAGATTATTAATGTAACCAAAAATACGAAAATTAATTTGCAGTGCTATGTAAAGTTTTACAAAAAGTGTTTGCTTTCTGTGGAAATAACCAACTAACAAAAAACTGTAGCTGAAGTGGAAACTTCCCATTCAGAAATTTCATAACATTTCAGTTTAAAATCCGTGATTGAAAGGAAACATTTAGGTATCTCCAAATTAACTGTTTGCTTTCACCTCCGTCTGAATGTTAATTTTTCATTCCTAAGCTACTGCAGCAATTCATCCCTTCCCTCCTGTCTCCTAGTAAGTCAGGCTGCCCAGCCTGGAGATGCAATCTTCCATGGCATGTCACTAGCATGCAGTTTCGGTGCCCAGTGGGGAGGTTGTATTTACTGCTGGGATAATGCTGTGCCCAAAACCAGCCCTGTAGTCTGGTCTACAAGGCAGCAAAATTAGAAGTCCAGTGAGGTACTCCAGCAGCCCAGAGAGACGCAGCTTAGTTCCAAAACAAAACACTGTCTGCTTTGAAAGTGATACATTTTTTTCTGCATGAATTAAACTTGGCTTTAAATGAAGTACTTCATTTGGATTTTGCTGATGGAAGATTTCAGTTTTCAGCTCAAGTTAAAGCACTTCCATGCTAAAACTCCCACTCTTTGGTTTCGTTCTGCTGACCAGCTCTCTTCTGAGGTTCTCTTATTCTTCGTTTGCATGGGTTTTAACTGGGAAAAAGCTTGTGAAGGCTTCTCTTCCTCTGAGATGCATTCCCTGTTCTTACAAGTAGGGAACTATGGAGCCAGTACTCTTTCTCAAAGTGGAAGAAACACATCAAGGTCAGATGATAAATTTTCTTGCAGACTGATGCACACGTTTAAGTTGAAGGTCCTGATCAACTTGGGGCCCAGAGAAACAAAAATTCCTGCCTCTGTGTGTATTTAAGGGAATAACCCAGAGATGAGTCATGAATGCAGCATTACTAATGACCCTACCCACACCACAGCTGCTGAACCTTTCTGCAAGGCAGAATGAGCTGCAGACCTCCCCCAGATGCCAAGAACATCTCATCAGTACTCCCTGGAGCTGATGGTCTCTGACAGCTGTCAAACCTGGCCCCCACCTTCTAACTGAGGAGCCTATGCAGAGAGTCCCAGAAAAATAAATGTTTCCTGCCCCATGTGTGATGTGACCCACCCACATCCTTTCTGTGGCCTCACCTCATGGGTGATGAAATCTCCCAACCCCCCAGTAATGGTTGTAGCACTGAATTTACCTTTAAGTCATGTAGCTGCAGCAGAGAATCACGCTGAATGAGTGAATGCATGCAAATAAACGTAAACCACAGAGAATGCAGTAATTTCTGGAATCTTAATATTCTGGCTATATGCCTATTAGCAATTTCTTTGATGGACTAGCTTTCCTTTGACGTAGGACATCGTATATTTTTTTTAATGACCTTTGTAAAGGCAGTTCATGGAAAAAAAGGTAGAAATAGTGCAGTGTTGTTTTAGAACAGGCTAAAAATCATTCTGTGGCTCTTCTTGTTAAGCAAGCAATGTTTCTTCCCAGGCGACACAAAATGGGAGTTGAAAATTGGATGAGAGCAATTAAGATCCAAGAAAGGCCCTGTAGAAAGCTAGGATTAAAGAAAGCTGAAAAGGGAAATTTCAGCTGAAGAAGAAAAGACTGATAAATAAAAGCTTTTGATGACTGCAAAATATATAGAAGGGCAGCTAATTTCATTTGACTTTTGCTTTTAACTGTCAGTTTACTACAACTAAGTTTTTGTTTTCATTCTAAATAACATTTTGGGGAATGGTGTTCCTTCTGCTCCTGACTGTGATCTGCAAAATATATTGAAAGATTTGCCATATGAATGTGACTTCTCTCAGTGTTTTCATTAAATCTAGATTTAATGGATTTTTTTATTTTTGAATTGAGATCTATCATTCTTTTTTCTCCGTTGTATTTTGCTTTTCTGGTTTGCTACTGTTCTGTCTTCTCCTCGGCCAGTGCAAGCCCGTGTATTAAAAATAAGCCATTTTCATAAGAATCCTGGCACTTCTTATTTGGAAACCTGTTCATGACTGCTGCTGTCCTTTTAGGCACTGTGCTGTCTTGCAGTAGAGCCACGGTAAGAGCTTGCCGTTTGATTGCTCTTGCTCTCCCACTGCTACAAGCTACTCATCTTTCTGAATGAGGGGAATGCGAACCTTTCAGAGAGTTGCCTCTCCATGGAGAGTTGCCTCTCCATGGTTCTCCTTGTGGATACTTGACCTGACAGATGCTTCTCAGAGTTGCTTTGTCTGCTACTACGTATTTGGAAATGTGTTTGTTTTTTTGGCAAAACTGATTTGCTGTTTGCAGGCTTTTGCAAGCCTTTCTTACTTAGAGTCATTCCTACCATCTTATGGCTTCTGTGAACCCAGGTGCTGGTTTTGGTCTGAAGTTGTAAGAAGAACAGTGATCCTGATTCCAAAGCAAACATTGCCAAGCAAATGGGCTGCTTTTATGCATGGCTCTGTTCCCCTTTTCATTCTCAGTGTCAGCTGTAAGAAAACATACCACTTTGTGCACTTTGAAGAAGGTCATTCAGTGGCTCTTGGTCCTAGACTGTTACCTCAGAGGAATGCTCAGAATGAAGGAGCAGCCACACACCTCACTTGATGATGTCGCTGCCGTCACAGGTGTATGAGTTGCTGGCAAAGACTGTTCTCTTGAGGGGCCAGATCCAAAAGCCTTTGACCTTAAAATCAAGGGAAGAGGCTCCATGGAAGTGCTGTTAACAGCTCCCAGCCTGCTGAGGAATGGTTTGGGCGTGATTGTGAGGCTTTTCAGGGTCTAGGAAGACCAGTTGGGATAAAACCGTCCTTCATTGCATTGCTGCCGTGTAATTAAAGACATTCTGTGAAAGTTTTAGTGATGAATTTAGGATATGAATTCAGAAACTTCTGACTTTAGTCTCTTGCCAGCTTCTTCACAAGGGAGATGGAGTTCTCAGGCCCCGTTTCAACACTACTAACCCTCAGAATACTGGACTTTTTTTAACATACAGCTTCTACATGGTACAAGATTTTCAACTGAAACAATGTTATCTTTTATGGCATTACAGAAAAACTTGGAAATAAAATATATTAAAACCACATAAAAACTGAAAAATGCAATTTTTGAACCAGAGTTATGGTTTCAGGGTGATTTGTGTTGATATTCTCCGTACTATTTGAAAATGAAATTAGTATCAAACATATTTTTTATCTGGAATTAGATCAGGCACCAAAAAGTAGCTCATGTGAGCATTCCAGTACTGCTATGCCACAGACATATTTGATGTCTAGAGCTTGAAGTAATTTTTACCAGTTAGGAATAGGGGTTTGGATTAGAGTTGCATATGTAGCAGCATCTCTCAATCTGAATTAATTGATTCTAAGAAGTGAAACTCAAGTGCACTAATCTACTTTATCACCAAAGAGAGTGGATTTTTGGTTTGGGTATAGGAGAGAGGAGACAGTTTATATCATTGTGCACTTACTGTATTTTTCATACTTCTGTTGAGGAAATCATTGCATTATTTTCTTCCTTCCTCTTTTTCTAGCTTGTGTATCTGAAAATGGGAATCCCGTTGGTTTTCAAGGATCATTGGATGTTCATGAGCATCTAAAACAAAAAATCAGTAATCATATTTTGGAAGGCAAGCGAAAAATCACTGCTAACTCTTCCTTGTGAGGTGTGTTGTGAATAGGATGGTTTGTGCTGCAGAGACTGATGATACAAGCATATTTGGAAAAATTATTCAAGAAAGAGAAGCTGAAAACAGGCTTAGTCAACTGATGTGCTTGCTCTTATTCTGCCTTTATCTTTAGCTCCCACAGCAGGAGGAAAAGTGTTTGTAATTAATGACATTCTTCAGTATTTGACAAAATATGAATCCACTGTGAATTCCAGACTTTGCTGAGGATTGATTAGGGGTCAGGGAACAGGGAGAGCTGCCGTGCATGGTCAGAGTGGTGTGGAAAAGTTTGCAGTGCTACCAATCTATCATTGTTCACAAACGTGAGTTAAAAATGTAACATAGATTGACAGGGGATCCTAGCAGATATTTGCTTTTAAATTCCTTTTGGCATTCTTAAAAATCCATAGTTATCATTGTCCTTTCAACTATATTTAATTATAATAATTAGAATAGTAGAAATACAGTCCTGAAGAATAGTTTTGAGTGGGACAAACAATCTGTGGGAGCAATAACTTGATGCAAAGAGCAGTGTGATGCAAGCCAGTGGAGCTTCTGATTGTGGAGAGGTTCAGGCATATGTGTATCCTTCTGTCTCAGAGCCTGGGAAATACACTTTGATCTTCTTCTTGGGCAGATAAAGTGGAGCTGAAAAATGTTTTTTTTCTGAGACCTTTTAGGTGACAATCTAATACCAAATTGTTTCTGCTGTGCTGCATTAGAGGGGCTTGCAACTGGATTGCTATCGAGCGCCTTTTAAATCTGATTCTGCATTTTAAAAAGTTGTAGCAGAAAAATGACAGTGATATATTTGTACCATAGTAGCCCTCTGTCAGATGTAAAGGAAACTGCAGTTTATCAATGACCTGTTAATGGCAAAGAAGCCAATGACTATTCACAACCCTAAGGCCCTGATCCTACAGTCACCTAAGTGTTGTGTGTCCTTATTGGTGTACATAACTGCACTAAACATCATGAGATTACTCAGCTCGATAAAATGAAGTGAGTTTGAGTGATCCTGGAATCAGGACATTGCAAACTGTTCATGTTGGAAAAAGCTATGACCAGATAATCAAATTCAGAAATGCAATTATGAGAAAGGTACCAGTGCTCATGGCACTAAAAGTTGCCCTGTCATTTCCAGCTCAAAACAGCAAAATCTGCAAGGTTAATAGTGTAGAAGTAACACAGTTCGTGGTGTTAATAACAAAAAAACTGTTTTGCCACTTTTGTGACCAGTTTATGTGACTGGCTGAAGTCACGGAGTTACGCCACTTAGGCCTGATTTTTTTAAGCTACACTGTTGATACACGTGACACTTCCTTACCTTCTTTAGCATGATAATGATGACTCAGTACTAGGAAATGTTGAGGCATCTTCAGGTCCTGCTATAGCCGAGGAGTTAAAGGGATGTTTAGATCTTGTACTGGTATTCAGAAACTTGCATAGGTTATGGGTGTGCATGGTGCTTGCATATACAGCAGAAGTCCACAGCTCAACTGAAGGTGGGCCTTTATGACTCCACCAGCTGGTGTGAGAGCCACCAATGATCACACCTTCTCATTCCCACCCCCATTTCACCCATCTACCCCATCCTTCCTTCTCCCTCATTTCCATTTCTGTACTACCCTATGGATTTGGTCACCAGCCCAGCATTCCAGGGCCACATCTCCCTGGGCTGCAGGAAAACAACAAAACACTCCTCTTCAGCAGTTACGGCCAGTCAGCCATAATTTTTCTTCTGTAATGAAGGTTTTTCTGAGAGTTTAGCAATCTCCACTTGGGGGGACAGGACATGAAGGAATGTGTGTGTTTTTTTCAGGTTTTCTGTTTTGTTCTGTCTTCTGTCTACCTTTATTTTAACTCTACCCCTTCTTCAGTCACAGTAGTTAGAAAGAGAAAAAACCACAAAACGTGTTTTCACAGAATCATGGAATTGTCAGAGTTGGAAGGGACCTCTAGAGATCATCTAGTCCAACTCCCCTGCTAGAGCAGGATCACCTAGAGCACATTACTCAGGACTGCATTCAGGCTGGTCTTGAATATCTCCAGAGAAGGGGACTCCACAACCTCCCTGGGCAGTCTGTTCCAGGGCTTTGTCACCCTCACCTTAAATAAGTTTTTCCTCATATTTAGATGGAATTTTCTGTGTTCCAGCTTGTGCCCATTGCCCTTCGTCCTGTCACTGGGAACTACTGAAAAGAGTCTGGCTCCATCCTCTTTGCACCCACCCTTTAGATACTTGTAGACATTACAGAATCACAGAATCAACCTGGTTGGAAAAGACCTTGAAGATCATCAAGTCCAACCATAACCTAAATCCACTCAGCATAACCTTTATCTACCCGTTAATGCTAAAATCATGTCTCTAAGCACCACATCCATATTTCTTTTAAACACTTCCAGGGATGGTCACTCCACCACCTCCCTGGGCAGCCTGTCCAACCACTCTTTCAGTAAAGAAATTCTTTCTAATATCTAGCCTGATCCTCCCCTCGCGCAACTTCTGGCCATTCCCTCTCGTCCTGTCATTATTCACTGGTGAGAAGAGACCAACTCCCACCTCCCTACAACCTCCTTTCAGGTAGCTGTAGAGAGCAATGAGGTCACCCCTCAGCCTCCTCTTCCTCAAACTAAACAACCCCAGTCCTCTCAGCCTCTCCTCGTAGGACTTGTCCTCCAGGCCTTTCACCAGCCTGGTAGCTCTTCTCTGGACACACTCCAGCAACTCGACATCCTTCTTGTAGTGAGGGGCCCAGAACTGAACACAGTATTTAAGGTGTGGCCTCACCAATGCCGAGTACAGAGGCACAATCACCTTTCTACTCCGCCTGGCCACAGAATTCTTGATGCAGGCCAGGATGCCATTGGCTTTCTTGGCCACCTGGGCACACTGCTGCCTCATGTTAAGTTACAACGTCATCTCCAGGCTAAAGAGTCCGTCCAAGCTCTCTCAGCCTTTCCTCATAAGGGAGATACTCCAATCCCCCAGTCATCTTTGTTGCCCTCCACTGGACTCTCCAGAAGTTCCCTGGCTCTCTTGAACTGGGGAGCCCAGAACTGGACACAGTATTCCAGATGTGGCCTCACCAGGGCAGAACAGAGTGGGAGGATGAGCTCTCTCAACCTACTGGCCACTCTCTTCCTTATGCAACCTTCAAGGCAAATATTTTGAAAACTGGAAAAAATAGGAACAATTCATACAGCTTTCACTGAAAATAAAAGTGCTTTCAGACAGTAGTAAAATGTATAGTTTCATTGACTGTGCTATGCACACATGTTAAGAATGGTCCTTCAACTGACTATCTCCCTGTTTTCATTGAGGTGGATTTCCACCAAAGTCTTAGGAGAAGAAAAAAAAAAAAGTGGGTAAATGTCCTTGGTGTAGCAGTGATTTTCGTGTTATTTCAGTTTTCTTTTGCTATTAGGAGAACACAAAAAGGAAAAAAGTATTATTTAGTTATTATACGCTGGTACGTGTTTTCCAGTGAGAAAGAAATCCAAAATGTTGTGCTTTTTCCTATATGGTATTGTCAGTGATGTCTGTGCATCCCTATCCAGCTGAATTCCATACCAGACTTGAATGTATCATTTTCTGATAATGGAATTTTTGGAACAGTGACATAGCCAGTCAAGGTGGCTGAAAAATAATATCCCATTGACTGCTTAGAGGCTGCAGGGAGAGACTTGGAAAACATAACCTGCCTGGAGAGGAACCATTGTTTCCAAAGTGCAACAAGCTGCACTTGTTGCTCCTCTTCTCCAGAGTGTTAAGCTACTTTCTCTCAAGACATCAGCTGTGATCAACCGTCCTCAGCCTGCTCAATGACAGTATCTTTGAAGAAGCATGGAAGATCTTTTTTTATGTGCATACTATTTCCAAAAATGGTGAAATGCAAGACGTTAATTGAACATTCTGCCCTATGCTCCCTGATTTCTAGACAGTCTGAGGAAAATTACTACCTTTGATGTATTGTTTGCAAATTTTCAGTTGGAGGTGATTATTTTATAAAACAGCAAAATACCACAATAAGTTTCACCTTTTCTGGTCCTTGAGAAAAAATGCTTTTCAGTAGCCGTTACTTAGGCCAGTCTTGCTTTTCTGACAAAATTAATTCACATCATGTTCCAATTTATCTGAGATATCATTCTGTGTAATGAAACCAGCATTCCTTTTACTTTTTGGGGGAGAGGGGATTGTAGGTAAAGCATCACTACGTGAACTCTTTGTAGAGTTTAGGCAGACATTCTAATAACATATGTATTTATGATTTATTGCATATGAAGAATTGGTTCTTCCAACCATTACCGACTAGTACCATGTGAAAGCCTGTCTGTCTGCAGTACCATCCATGCACAGAAACTCAATGTGTTGAGCCACAACTGCACTTGTATGATTCATAGCTGTTAGAAAGAAAGACTTATTAGTCATCTACTTAATTGCTCTTCCTATGTAGAGTTATTCTATATTGTGCTGTACATTTACTACTTTTTTGTTGGTCTAATTTTAAATTATCAAAGTAATGGAGCTCCCACCACTTCCCTCGGGAAAATGTTCCAGAGCATAATAGATCTACTGTCAAGAAATACACTAATTTTCTGATATTAATTTTTCCTTTATTAACTTCATTTCATTGCACCAACTACTGTCTTCTGTGCATTTTCCCATGATCTCACTTTGAAACTTAGGCTTTGCGCTCTACAAATGAGTCTTGTGTATTTTCAGCTACTGTAAGTGCATATGAAGGGGTAAAAATTAATCTCTACAGGCTTACAGATTGGGCCAGTGTTTAACAGGAATAAGGGAATAAAACTGATAACATTAATTGGTTCATTTTAGAGCAACACGTCTTTGCAAGAGCTCCAGAAGTAACTACAAACAACATCTAAAACACTTCATGTGAGCTGGAAGCTGGATTTCCTAGGCCACTTTTTACAAAGGATCGTTGCACTATCTGAATGTAAGCAGACAAGTTAAATTAAGGTAAAACCTTGTGTAGACATTGATTTTGAGTTTTCTAGTTTATCTAGAGGATTGGCAGGCTGAAGAATTTACTTTCCCAATGGAGCTCCTGTGTGAGCTTCCTTAGGCCATTTTGGTGCAAACTTTGCTTTAAACCGTCAGTGTTGGCTTTAAGTTATGCCTTTCTGCTTTTTATTCAGATGAAGTTTTTGTTGCCTCAGGTAAGGGGCAGTAGCTTAGCACAAGGTATGTCAAAATTCATCACTCACTCACCTGACTATCCTTTAAACATATTTCCAATGAGCATCAATTGAATGAAAAAATTCTTAAGTGCAAATAACTCATATTAGGTTTGCCATAGCTGGGTTCTGCATGCAAAATAAAATCTGAGTTAAACTGTGCAACTTCACGATGTCTTGTCTTGTAAACACTTGTGTACTAAAGCGTCACTACTCAACAGAATGCTGAGCAAGTCTCATTTGCCTCCTTCTACCTTGGAATTTGCCATAATGAATTTCTCTGCAAACTTTGGATCGTGTGAACAACTTTCAGGTGGCTTGCATGCTTTTAATATCCATCTCTTTTCCCTCTCCTCCAGGTCTCAGAGAGGTCTGTTTTGCACTGACCTTTTCCTAACTGCCAGCCCTCTTTCTGCTGAATTTCCTATGTAATTCCAGTTCACAACATTCCTTCTCCTGCTTTGGACAAAGTTTCAGCCATGATGTCTTACCCTGGATGTGAGCTGGTGTAGCAGGTTAGACTAGAAACCTTGTTCTAAAAGCTTTAGATTTCATCAATTTTATTAAGAGATCTGTCATTCTTTTCCCAGGAAGTGACTATGTTTTATATAATAGTATTTCCATAGAAAATGCTTACAGTAGAACTCAAGGATTTTGAAAAGTAAATAGTTTTTAACTGAGGCTAAATGTGGGCAAGAACATAAATAGAACTTGATTTTACAGAATAGGTTCTGTAGCTGCAGTGTCTGCTTTATGGAGGACGAAATAAATACCTGCAATGCAGAGAATAAGGCAGTAAACATGACTCTGCCCTTTGCTTAAAAGTTTCTCCCCCTTCTTCTTGAAATACTTGAATCTTAAATGGCCAGCTTATCAGACCTTTGAAGTCAAGGAGAAGACTTCAAATGACATCTCCTGTCGTTTTGGTATATTCAGTGTTCCAGGCTAAATATCCAGGGAAGCTATATGAAGGCAACAAGACAAAAGAAGATCATACTATTGAGAAAAACTGGGCATCCTAACTTCCTCAGGCATTGTCAGGCTACTTGGAAAAGCTGGGTAATAAAGGAGAGACACTGTCTTCCGAGCTAAGGGTTGTTCTTGATGTACCTTCTTAGCTCAATTTCAAGAGCCAGTGTGTTATTTTAGTCTGTAAAATGGAATAAAATGAAAGTCAGAACTGTATCGGTCTTTTGGGTTTTGTCCCAATATTTGCTCTAATTGGCATTGTTAAGGTTACTGTGAATATATTACAAAAACTACAATCAAATGTTCAGTGTTTGAACAGGCTTTTCCATAGCTTAGCTGCTCAAACTGTCTTTACCTAGAATATGATCTTATTGCCACAGAGTGATCAGGCTGTCCCTTTTGTTAACTAGAACTGTTTTTTTAAAAGGTAATTGTTCTTTTTAGATTTTAATTGAGTTTTGAGACTTTATCTGATAAAGTTGACTGTGGAAAATGCATGAAACGGCATTAGGGTTATTTTACGTAGTGTAACTGACCATGCATAAAAATCATGCAGTAAATAAACCCTGACAAATGTCTTTTTGGGGGACTTTTGTCCCCTTTATTCTCATTGAAGCCTAGGTGAGGAAAACATGGAAATTCCATATATCTAAGGGTCTTAATAGGATCTGTGCTGAAAAGGTAAAAATACTCGTTGGGTGTTTTGAGAGTATTTAATTCTACCTTAACATTGTTTCACTCAGATCTGTAGACCTCTTTCCAAGAGATAGGTCCAGATGAAATGCCTTTGAAAATACCAGGTGCAAAGTAGCTTCTCTACCTGGAAAACAAAGATTAGTACAGAGCAAGTAAGTTTTCTAAGGCACTATAACGGATACATTTGGTGAAATGAGCCTCACTTTTGGAATTGTTACCACTGAGACAAGAAGCAGGAATTAGCTTTGCAAATCAAAAGTGAAAGCCATACAGTAAAAAGTAACCTAGCAGAGAGTAGACTAGACTACTGCCCTACTCAGTGCTTAACGTTCAACTTAAGTTCTACTATATTCTACCACCATCATAGTATACTGTGTATTTTGCTGTGCAGGTTTGATTTTCTATATAAAGCCTTGATATGAATTTGTCTTTGAATATATGCTCCAAAAACAGTGACTTTGCAGATTCATATGATGAACTCTACATTTATGTTGGAAAATTAATGAGTTTTGGAGGTCCACTTTAATACTTGGGAGAAAACAGCAAAAAGTCAACAAAGGCATCAAAAAGATGTCTGTAGGAGTGTACACGGCTGAGATTTCTAACTATGGAACATAGCTGTAATGTTCTGATGTCATGTTGAGATCTCTCAGGTAGATCCTGTGGTGAAGTCTGGTGCTAAAAAACTTGTGACTTCACAGCAGTAAGAAATGAAGATGTAGGACAATTACATCACTGGAGGTGTAAGGGAAGGATTCAAGTTGAGAACAGCAGTTGTGAAGCCATGTTTATCTACAATCTGAGGTACAAAATGGTTCAAGGAAAAATTACTTATAAAATAATGTGCTTTCTTAGTTTGCCCCAGGAAATTTCTTCTAAAGATATAGTAGAACAGCTTAGTGGCACAATAAAAGCAATTGCCAGCCTGAGCATATACAGAAAAGCAAGCCCGTTTTTTGCAAAGGAAGAAATTAATTCTGTCACACATAATGAAGTTTTTTTGATAGAAAAACCAGTTTTGTTACCTACTAATCTGTCTTTTCTAAACTGAGTTCAAAAAACTATTCTGAACTCTTATTAGCAAGTTCACGTGCAAGTTCATGAGGGCTGTGTGGTAGTGTATAGACTACAGTTACAGACTTAGGCAAGCTATTTTGGTTTGGCCATTTGGTTATTTTATGTGCAAATAGCCTGGACAATTAAGTGTATGTGACTCCTTCTGCTGGTACTTCTGTCTTGTCATAAATGCAGTGACCCTCAACAAAAGAGGTTAATGGCTTTCGTGTCCTGGTGCCTTTTGTCCAACAGAGATGTAAAACACTGCACTAAAGGACTGGATTTGCAGTGTTCTTTGGCTTGTTCAAAATGTTTAATAAATGGCAGCAAAGAAGGTTTTCGGATATAGGGTATAGATAAATCTCTAATTGCCATTTTCATTATCTTTAAAGGAAAAATACTTGTGTTATAGTGAAAAGGACATTGTTTAATTGCATAAAAAGTAATTTCAGAGTAATTTAAGGGTAAGTAAGTATTTATTACTGATCCAGAATCATAGTAAGGCACAACAGAATTTTATTAAGAAATGACCTTATACTTAATGGTTATGTTATAAACTTAAACTGCAATAATCTACCTTCAAAATACAGATCAGTGACTCTCATCGCACTGTAGTAAAGATGGTTTTATGGGAAGATGTGGAGTAGGCTAAGAGGAATGCTCCTGGGACCTGGCAATTAACACATCCTGAGCACACAGCTTTCACAACAGAGCTTACTTGGTGCGTGACAGAAGCATTAGAAAAACTTGTGTTCTTTCATGTTTTTTTCCAGTAACAAAATTTGCGCTTACTGAAGTTTAATTTACGTGTGCATTAGATGGAGAAGCTCTAGCCATTTGTGCACAAAGCTATAGGAAGTATGTGAAGTGCTTTTCCTACCATTAGCATGAATTTTTCAGAGAGGGTCACCACTCCCATGTGACAAATGTGTGCATCGACAAATGTGTGTGTTGTAAGACTGAGCAGATCACTGACCAAGGGCTAGATGAGGTTTAACACTTCAAGTTGGCTTGCCCACTGCTGCATTTCACTGTTGGGGTCAGCTGCTGTTGTGAATGCTGCCTGCTCAGGACATGTGAACTGCTGTGTCCCATGACATGTCCGCTAGCCTGCTCCTAAATCTTCTATGTGACAACCTCTTGACAGCTGGAAAACATCTCCTGTGAGTGCTGTGTGAAAGACTGCAGAGGAATCCCCCTGGGTAGCTCCTCTGTCCTTCATCTTCTTTTGGACATTCATAGTCTTCTGTGAAGCAAAGAACCTTTGCGCCTGAGTTCTGAACCAGGTGAATCTCACTTTACCTATAAATCCAGTAACACTGATGGAAAAAGTGCACATACATTTTTTGTAGGATATACTGCCATTCTTATGTGAGTGTTCTATAGGCAAACCCCTTAAATACCAGGGCCCAAATATATTAAGTATAAAGCATTCAAATTAAGTAAGCCAGAACACTGAGTTCCTATTGAAATTTTCACCATCCTTTTTTTATATATATATATATATATATACACACACACATATATATATACACACCCAGTTGCCTGCACCTTAGCTCTGACAGTGATTTAAGGTATGCAGATAAGTATTTTTGTGCATTTTGGAAATCCAGCAGTGAGCACAGGTTCATGCATCTTAGGGTCCAACTGAGGAGTCTTATTAGCAGGGTATTACATACTGCAGACATAATTTTTCCTTCAGCTAGTCCTGCTGCAATATTTGCTTAAAAGGAATTGCTGTGCAGAGATATTTGTATGACATCTTTAGTTCCTGAGATTTTTAATCTCAGATCAATGTTTGCAGTTTTGCAGGAACCTGATTCATGCCCATTGGTTTTGAAAAAAATTAGTGTCAAATGGATGCCAGCAGTTCAAGTAATCTCTTTTTATTTTGCTAGTTCCTTAGTGTCCTGAGGTACAGACTTAAAAGGTCTTGTATGGTAGGAAAGGAGTTGGCAAACTGTGTGTATTGGTAGCACTGTCCAGCCACAGGAGAGGCAAAGTTAAAAAATAACAACCTATATTAGGTTTACAGTAAAGCTTTTATGCAATTAAGAGCCTTCTCAAGAAAATATGCTCCCATGATGCTGGCCTGGCAGGTGTTTCTAGAAGATCATCACCGTGGAAAAAGAGTACCAGCAAGATGGAACAGGAAAACACATTATCAACTCCTCTAACCAGATGGGCTGAGGAGTGAGAGGATGGGCAAGGGTTTTAGCACTTATCCCACAGTGACTTCCCTCTCAGTAAACCTTTTCTCAGGACAAAATCTGATAGATCCCAAGCAGAGCTGCAGCTTCTCTCCCATTGCAGAATTTGCTATAGGAGGAAAGGAGCAAGCCCGTGGTCATTAGAGTTCTACTTTACTGCCCTGTTAAATATGATCCCTTATTGTTAATTTTTAGTTTAATTCTTTTGTGAGACTGGAGGTGATAAAGCCAGTTGTTTCTATGCTTCTTTCACACACCTAATGGGAGAACAGTGCAAGGGAGCTGCACACTGTAATTCTCATGAGATACAGCAACAAGAATTTCCAAGTGCACATATTTGGAGTGTGCTGAAAAGCTGACATTTGCTAATGAACCCACTTTCATCCCCATTTTTTGGTTGTATCTAATTATAGTTTATAACAACAGTGCCTTACATCATGAACCCTAGGTTCATTTCTTCTATTCTGTGGTTTTTACTGCAAGTCAAAGAACAGCTGACTTTGTGACCTTCTAAAAGGCTTTTTGCTGTTTCAGCAGAGGTAGGAGAGACCACAAGTGAAAGCAAAAGATTCCTATCAGGGACTGGAAAAGAGACCAGGGGTTGGGCAGTTTGTCGTGGGGATCTGCCCATAGCCATCCAGACAGAAGTCTAAAGGATTAAAGAGCCCTGCAAGTGAGCTGAGAGTTGCAGGGCCATGGGGATTGATGAACAGTGTGAAAGAGATTTAATAAGCCAGGCAGAGGATTGATGGATTTTATTTCTCCTGATTTTTGTATTGAGACCTGGAGAAGGCAGCATGGGTGATGTGAGACTCTACTCCAAGAGAAGGATAAAGCAAATTACTGAAACGCATTAAGGGTGGGCTATTGATGAAGCTCCTGATAGGCAGCAAAATAAATTACATGTGCTTTCTGGGGATGCTTAGTACTCCAGATTGTGTGCAAGTGGGATCAGTGAGCCATGTGAGTGCATTCACTGCTGTTCCAAGAGGGGAAACTAAGGCAAGAGATAGGTGATCTCTTGATGTAAATTGACCTTTCCATATTTTATGTTTGTTCATACAGCTGCTTCATAATTAGTTCTGCTGGCTCTTAGTTTCCATATGTCTTAAGGAATGATGGTATACTCTCAGATTTACTTCTCTTTCTACTAGTTAAATACTAGTAAACCTATCCACTTAGAGCACAAATTATAAATTGCCTTTTCCTCAGCTCTGTGTTGGACTTCTCTATATTCCTGACTCTTAAAGCTGCTTTATTTTTCATGCTCTTCTGTCTTGCAGTTATGTAAGTTTATAGTCCTGCATAATTCAGCCATGCAGTTTGTACACTGAACTCATACAGAGGAAATAATGACAAATTATGTAGGAGGAGGATTTCCAATTATTCTAGTCCTGAAATGATGAAATTATATAGAGATTTATATTTTTATTAAGGAAAATCATGGTGTTTCCAGAACATCTCCATTGCATGTGAGCTTGAATATACATGAGAAATATAATTATCAAGGTTATGTATCTGATTTTCTTTCTTTAAAAATGGTGATACAGAATTGGGAAGTAACATTTAGCACCACAGCTCTTAGGAGGCAGAAACCTGTAGTAGCAAGGTAATTCCTGACAATGCAGAAGGTCCTCATAGCAGACTCTGGTGTTGTCCACTGCCAGTGTAAAGGGAAAGGTAAAAACATTTTTCATGTAAATAAGGCACCTGGAATATCATCCTTAATAATTTGGAGCAAGAGAATTTCTAGTTCTGAGGGATGGTTGTTATTTGTAAAAGTGCTTAGTGGCCACAGGCTTAGCCTAGACCGGCTGCATCGCCTGTCCTTGCTGCACCACCCGTGTTCACAGAGTTGTTTTATGATACAGGCACAAAGTGTATCAGGCCATGGACTGCAATCCAGGTTTTGCAGTCAGCAGTGGTGTACATTGAACAATTGTCTTCATCTCCTTTCCAAACCTATGTACTGAATCAATTTTATAGTGTCCTACCATTCCCACTGAGCAGGGAGAGGACTCCTCCCAGGGCTCTGTCGGCAAAGAATTTGTGCGGTGGAGCAGGGGTCTATTACCTAGCTAGTTCAACTACAAATAGAGTTCCTTTTCTCATAAGTATGCAGATTAATCCAGGGAGGACTTCTGTGTGGTCATCCATGCCACAGAAAGTCAGGGAGAGAAAGAAGCTGTCAAATGCTGAGATAGTACAGGGTTATGTGCCCATTTACCTTGTGCCACCGAGGCTTCCAGCTGGCTCTGACAAAACAGAATGTTCAGAAACACATCTGAAGGAGGAACGTGGAGCATGTTTTGTACATCTGGCCCTAAGGTAGAATGTAAGAAGCAGTATTAGCTGCTTGGTTATGTCTCTGAAGCAATTATACAGTCAGGGAAATTTAGCAGAGGGGCTGGCCATGTCAAGCACCCTCTGTCCTCATTGTCCTTCGTGTTGAGGAATCCTCAGTCAGTTGGAAGAGAGTTATATGTTATCCTACAGTTGTGTGAACAGTGCTGTAGAAGTGAAGCATTTTTAACATCCCGTAGGCACAAAGGGCTTGGCACTGTCACCAGTTAGTTTCAGTTACCTCGTGATGCAAGGCAAGATGTCCCTACACACGTGTGGGAAACAGGGTGCTGGTTTTGCCCTGGACAGGCAAAAATCCAAATCAGAAATGTGGGTGAATTATTTAAACACAGGGCACATTTTAATACCCCATTATTGTTAAAAGATCTTCACTTTTGCCTCCCTCATGTCTTTGTAGTCTTACTTCAATCTCTCCTAGCAGCTCAGTTCCATTCCCAGAGGCCTAAAATAAATAAATCCAAACATGTTCTCTTTAGACCTCTACCCCATGAAGAGCACACCCGATACGGCATCTCAGAGACTGGGGGAAGTGAGACACATTTGCTCATGGAAAAAAGAAAGAACTGCAGCAATTAAATGACGTAAGTTTTATCCTCTAGGTTCACCTCAGGTTACAACTGGATCTAATTCAGCATGCTCTTGTCAGTACAGCTTAGTTCAGCTAAACTAAGAAAATAGAGTTCAATTCTGCATACAGCTAACTCCCACATATAGCATCAAAACCTTTCCAATCAAATTTTTTATTGCAGGCTTCTTTTTTTTCATCTGAAGAGCTGTTGGGCCTGAGTAATGTGGATTTACCTTTCTGGTACCAAATGAAAGTGATTTTATGAGTTTGATTAAAGAACCATCTCAAAGTAAACAAGAGAATCACACATTTAAAGAAGATGTTCCCACACATCAGATGCTAATGAGTTCACCCAGGAGAACATTGCTGTCTGGGGCCTCTACTCATCCCAAGGGTGCATTTTCTCACTGGAAAAGGTCCTGCTATGCAGTCTTAATCTAGAGCATGTTTATATATAGCTCTTTTAGCTAGTGATGTGCTAAACTGCTTCTTTGTTTTCATCTTAGACTCTGAGAAATTAATTGCTTGAATTTCACAGCAGTGAGATTTTTGGACATCTGTAGTAATTTTATGATTTGACTCTTCTATCACAGTGTAGTGTCATGTTTCATCAGCCAGAGGACCCTGCAACTCCTGGACCTGCAAATACTCCTAATGCAGTGGCACACCAGAAGTCAAGTTTACATCTAACATGTCGAGCAGCTCAAAAAAGTGAAATAATGTATCTTGACCCAAATCTAGGCCAACGTGTTTCTACGCACCAAAGCCAGTAGAGTTGATGTATGCTTGGTGCTTTCATCTTCAAGTCCTGCTAGCTACTGGCAGTCAGAGCAAACAATGGTTTTGGAAGCCAAGTTTTATGGTACATTCCCAAGGCTGGAATCTTTTTTCTTAAACAAAAGTTTTAGACAGAAATCTCTTGTTTGAACTTTAGTGTTAACCAAACACTGGTGTGTTGGATCTGATCCAGTACATTGTTCCTGACGGTGCTCAGGAACTGGCCCAGTGACAGTCACAGAATAATGTGATAAAAGGGGGATTTTCTTAGTCCTTGGGGATTCCCCTTAAGGGAAGTGTCTTAATCCCTGAGATTTAATCATTGCTTGTGTCAGGAAGCGTAAATATTTGTCTCCTATTGCTTAAAAAGAGTAAGGTTCATTAAGGATTATATTCTTTCTTTTTAAAACAAATTGATTTCTAATGGGAACATGCAGAAATTCATTAACAATCTAATGAATATTGTTTTATAGTCGTTTTTGGTCCCAATTATGTTATGCTGCAGACAACTCCACTGGGTAAATTGTGCTTTAAGTTTAAAAAGGTAGAACAGCATTTTCCTTAATCTCTTTTAAATTTGCCTGTCAAACTCCCTGTTTAACTTCTCTTCTATATCTCATTAATTATTTTGTCTTTTGGCTGCAACATGTTCTTTTTCTTCTATTATGAGAAAATAAAGAAGAATGTTTCATTTTCCTTCTATTTATTATTTACAGTTTTTATATAGCTATCCTACATTCATCATATCTCTCCTCATTTGCCTTCTCTCCAAACAAAAATGGGTCTTTCTTCATACAGGCTGTTTCCTGAGACTCCTGGTGGTTTACGTTCCTGGTGTCTGAACCCTTGCTGTGGCTGTTCTTTTTGCAGCCCCAGCTGCCTGTAGCATTCCTGAAGCCAGATTTATAGTTCTTTAATTTTGTTTGCATAGGTGGAGAGAGTTTCCATACACCCCCTTGAATTTCAAGCCTTGTGTTCTTGACATTGCCAGTATCATCAGCAGTGCTACAAGCTGGAGTTCAAACAGGTGGTGCCGTCAGGCTGCTGTCACAGGGGATGAGATCATACATCCATTCCGCCTCCGTGATGGATTTGTCTAACTCTCTCCAACTCGAGCTGACTTTGATCCCATATAATGAAAAGCCTTAAAATAGAAAGTGGAAGGGAATAGAGAGGAGCTTTAATTATTTACTGGCTGGGTCGGATCCATACCTTTTGTAAAGAGTCGTCTTTTGTTATTTTTTGGTCTATTCAGTTTTCATTAAGCCAAATTTAAATCTTTGTGCTCAGCATTGATTCAGATTCTGGGGCTGATTGAAGAGGCTTTTGAAGGAAGATGTGTTTTGTTCTCCTTTGACTTAGTTATTTTTTTCCATTTGCTAAATGGAATAAAAATGCTCCCTAAACAGTTTTCAGTATTTTAGTCTTAGTAGTGCTAGGAAATCCCAGCTCAAAGTTTTAGTTGCTTGAAGCACCTGGAAACATGTCACTGTCATAAAACCACTGAAGACTAGGTAGACAAAACAGATAAAAACTGGGAGGGAGGAAGCAAATCTTTTAATTCCTGAAGTCACAAAACAAATCTGTGGCAGAGCTGAGACCTGATAGATCTCCTTCTGCTATTGTGGTGCTTAACTGTGATCCCACACTTGCCCCTGCTGTGTTCACCTCTTTGGTATCACCTGAGCAGCACAGGCACTGTGTGCTGGTCTCTGAGACACAAGTACCCTGTGACTGCCTGTGTTTCAGAGCAGTATTCCCAGTTACAAAAGCTGTCCTCGTCATCCTGAACATTTTGATAATGTGGCTTTGCCTTCCTCTGGAAGCAGTGGAGATGTCATCTCCCTCATTGCGCGGGAGGGGTTAATGCAAGGAGTGAGTACAGCTCCTTTGGGAGCATCTTGCCCTCACAGGTTGTGCAGAAGGAGGCCAGTTGCTATCCTAAATCCTTCCCTTTCTCTGGAGTCTGGATGGTGGCCCCCAAGAGCATGAGCTCCGGACAAGGGGAGCGAGAGGGCAGGGGAAAGACAGACTTTTGGTGCACCACTTCCTCGCATCCATACGCTTATAAGTAGAAACAACCTTGCAGTTACCTCTGTAGTCTTAAGCAAAAAGCTTGCTTGATTTATTTTAGAAGGTAGTGTCTTCATTCAGAGTGTGTGTGTGGCTGTGAAATCTGCATGCTGGAGGTGAGCCTTGAGGAACCCCAGTGCCCATCAGTATCACTACGTCCACTGCTCCTTCAAAAAATGGACAGTGATGTGAAAGATAGTGAAGGTTCAGAGAAATGTCCTTGCTTTATCCTCACCCTCGTGGTGATCTGTGGATATGTTAACAGACTACTGTACATAGGGGAAAACATGTCTTTAAAAGTTCTGTCTCGGTTGCTCTTAATTTGATTTCCCTCAGGTAATCAGCATTGAGTCAAAAGTTCTGGAGCAAGACTTTTTGTAGTTAGAAGTACAAATAATTTACACTGTAACCTCTGAGGCTCTGAGATAAAGCATATGCTACTCTGAACAAAGCAAAAAAATAATTTCTTTTATTTGGGGATAAACATGATGAATTCAGAGAGATGAGAGAAGGTGCTATAATAAGGAACATGCTTATTCAAAGCAGCTTTGTGGTATCTGACGGTGAGTAGGTTATGCCCAGACCTGTGCTCTGTGTGCCACACACGTTGTATATTTGTGGGCTGTTTGTAGTGACACTTCACAGGGCAATGTCAAAATAATTGGTAATTATTACTGGATTACTACAGATAAAATATTTTTCAATATCTCAGTTTTCCCTTGGAATTTGTTAGTTTAGTTTATATTTTCAGCTCAGTTCCAGCTTCTTCCATGTAAACTAGGCAAGTGTGAATTTGGTACATGATGTCAGTCCTGAGGGCAAACTGCATTTGTTTGCATTTATGTGAATCTGGAGTGCTGCCTTTGAAAAGAGTGAGCTGGGTTCTGCCCCAAATTGTCACATCCCATTCCTTTGCTGGAGCCACTCATTCAAAGGTGGGATTTTTCAGCAAGACCCAGTACTGCTGCAGCAGTCATCCTAATCTGCTGTAGTATTGCGTGGCTCGTAGAGCTTTGCAAAAAATGAAATTGAAGAATTTGGAGTAGAATTAGGTCATGACCAAGTGCATTTGAAAATGGTATGCTAATTATTCACAACTTCAAAACTACTAAATGAGTTTCTTCCACATTTGCTCTGTTCCATAGATCCCATTGACATTGAAGTGTAATTCCCTTTATCACGATGTTATATCATAAAGTCCAGTTTCTAGTATTTTCATTATCTGGTAGACGTTCTATAATATAAAAGCAAATAATACTTGGGGCATGAAGAAAAAAGATAATGCAGTTAATCTGTTAACATCACCTTTATGAAATTCAGTGATTAATTTTTTTTTAATCTCATAAAGGTCTTAGAAAGTATTTTTTATTTTGTTTCTAGTAAAAGTTGTGTAAAGTTCCTGAAATTCTCCAGAAGGTTTAAGGAAAGTAAGACTGGTCTTTTGAAGACCTAATGTTGCCTTCCAGCAAGTCTTTCAGACTTTCATCACCTCTATTATTATGGAAAATTACCACTTTTCCTGAAGATGCTTATTCTTCTTATCATTCTGATCAGAAGAATTCTAATGTATTCTGATGAGCATGCACCTTCTCAGGGAAAAGTGCTTGAGAGGAGTTTCTTCCTTTCAGTTGGTTTCTACTCTAGTTTGGATTCCCATAAATCAGTGCTAAAAGGAAAGTGTAGAGTAACTGAAATAATAGAATCAGAGAATCATAGGGGTTGGAAGGGACCTCTGAAGATCATCAAGTCCAACACCCCTGCCAGAGCAGGAACACCTAGGGCAGATAACACAGGAACATGTCCAGACAGGTCTTGGAAGTCTCCAGAGAAGGAGACTCCACAACCTCTCTGGGCAGCCTGTTCCAGTGCTCCATCACAGTAAAGAAGTTTTTCCCCATGTTGAGGTGGAACTTCCTGTGTTGTAACTTGGTGCCATTTCCCCTCATCCTCTCACAGGGCGCCGCTGAAAAGAGATTGGCCCCTTCTTGACATCCACCCTTCAGATATTTATAGACATTAATAAGGTCCCCTCTCAGTCTTCTCAAGACCAAACAGTCCCAAGTCTCTTAACCCTTCCTCGTGTGGCAGATGTTCCAATCCCTTAATCATCCTTGTAGCCCTCCATTGGACTCTTTCCAGTATATGCCTATCCCTCTTGAACTGGGGAGCTCAGAACTGGACACAATATTCCAGATGTGGTCTTATGAGGGCAGACTAGAGGGAGAGGAGAACCTCCCTTGACCTGCTGGCCACACTGTTTTTAATACACCCCAGGATACTATTGGCTCTCTTGGCCAGAAGGGCACATTGCTGTCTTGTAGTCCACCAGAACCCCAAGGTCCTTCTCCGTGGGGCTGCTTTCTAGCAAGTCAACCCCTTTTCCATAAGCCATTTTTCCCCTTTCTGCTTTTTTTTCTGCCTGTGCTTCACGTTGTTTCAGTTTGGTGTGGCACTAAGGTGACTCACAGGTAGGGTGTTTCTCCCCCTTTGCTGCCTGTGCTGCCTGACGTGGCGCTGGACAGCCCCACGTGGGTACCTCTGTGGGCCTTTCTCTGCAGCCGATCCTAACACTCATCTGTCTTGTAAGATGAGATTATTATCTAAATACGTGTTACAAAGTGAGACGATTGTGCCCAAGGAGAGACATTCTTTTCCTGCTCTGTTCTGGAAGCATAAACATAACCCTGCCAGGTACAAAGCAAAAGAAATTTGATGCATTCAATGCACAAAAGTCTGTGTGGTGCCATCTCCTGAGTGTTGTGGTGGTTTCTCCCTCATCAGCCGTGACTTTGTCCCTTTCCCAAGTCTGTCTGGGTCTGTGTTACCTGCATATCGCTCGCTGAAAGCTGCTGTCCCTTATCCCAGCTTCTCGCGCTGACATTTGGGATTTCTCCACAGGATGGGTACAGCAGAGGGAGCAGTAGGACAAGCTTCTCCCAGGCTGTCTCACCCTTCGTGCTCCCACCCCAGCCCAGACCCGCCAGCTGATCTAACTTCCCCTTCTGTCTGTATACCCCAGCAGCACCAAGACCCCCCCAAGTCTGAGGGGCCACCCTGCGACCAGTATGGAGAGGGCAGGAGAGGGCTGTGTGACAGAGACATTCCCCTCCCCAGCCCCTGCAGAGCACTGATGCATTCAAGAGAACAAGTCAGATGATGCTTGCTTTTACATAACTGATCTGATGGGATTCGTGTTCTTGGCCTATATATTAATGCTCCAGCTCTCATTAGCAGTTTTGGAGACTTTCAGGCCTCCTCTTGTGTTCTTACTATGTATTTTTTTTCTTAAAAAAAAAAGTAATTTCCTCTTTTTCCCCCAGATTTTCATCTGGAGGGTTGAATGACATGAGTTTTATTTTAGAGCAGAAAGGTTTTTTGGGGGTAGGATGAATTAAAAGGGATTGTTCCTACCTTTGGCTCAACTGAACGGAGAATCTGTTTCATAGATTATCTTCTTCCAGTTCTGAAAAAAATGTGTGTGTCACTCCATCCACATTCATATCTGCCTGCACGCACACTTAAGGCCACATTTCCACAAAAGGTGTTGTCTGTCCAGGAAAATATAGATACATAACGTTTGCTGCATTTTTATGAAATAACTTACTGGAAACCTCTTTCAGTGCAGAATATAGTGCTGTGGTGAAACCAGGGTGTTGGAGTGAGACAGGATAACAGAGCCACTTCCATAACAAAAATATTCAATTAATTTCATAATTTCAGGAATAAGGACATAAATTTCAGGAGAAAGTTGTGAACACCAGTTTTAGTGTTGTGATATGTACTTTCACAAACGAGCAATGAGCTCTGTTAACTAGCAGTTTTCAGTACCTTTTTGTATACTTGGTTAGAGCAGACAGGAAGTCTTCAAAGCAGTAGAGGGTTCTTATCATCGAGGAGATAGAGAGTATATAATGCTGGAGCAAAGGCTGTGTCCTGAATCTTTGTAGCTGGCATGTGGGGTGTTTGTGTATTTTGTTTTCTTTCTGAATTTGGCTTTCTAAGGGAACACAATCATGCTTTGTTTGTTTGTCTGACACTTCTAGCCACAGCCAGTAGTTTTGAACTCATAAGACACCTGCTAAGTTTAACATAGAGGAAGAAATCTCAGCTATACTGATTCTTTTTTGACTCTCCTGAAGTGAGATTCAAGGTAGAATTCCAATGAGGACAGGACAGGCAAAATCCCACCTCTTGAAACAGTTCCCACATGTGCTGGCTGAGAACATATAGCTCTGAATCAGCTGCCTGACCTGCTTGCCGCTTTTTCCTGAAGTATGGAGAAGGTCAAAAGGGTATGTGGAAAGGAGCAGGAGTGTTTGATTAGGACAACTGTGGAGGCCTGGGGAAATTAAAAGGGTTAGTGTGGAAGTGGTGGTGCAGCTTGGTTGCTTGGTACATTTAAGGAAGCTGAAGGTGCAGGTGGGCAGCACTGATGTCCTGAGGGGTGGAAGTGGTTGTGAGAGTTTAGAAGAAATAGGGATTACTGTCATTGGGAACAGTAAATAAAAAAGGATCAGAAATCCTTAGGAATACAATATTCATTAGATGCACTGCACACCAGGCAACCTTAATGAACTATAGCTGTCACTTCAAACCTTTCAAGTTCTGCCTGTTTTCAGGTAGGGAACCCATATAGGATGATACAGCCTTTTTATTTATCCCTGAGTGCCCTTAGGCCAGAGTCATAGTCCGTTCCCCACAGCCAGGAAAGACTTTTCCAGGGCTCAGCACTGTGTAGGATAGTTTTGCCTGTTTTTGTTTTTAATTATTATTATTTTTAGAAAAATATATTTTCTTTTAGTGTGGTAAAATTGAACCATTTACCTACAAAATTAATTTTTTAAACTTATCTTTATTATATCTCAGAGATCTTAATTTTGCTGATCAGTTAGAGTAGTCTTTTCCCTGTGTTTAGTGTTCGGATTAAAAATTAATTGAAGCAGAATTGTTCTAGTTCTCCTCTCAGGTATTTTTCAGGTATTCATCTAGTAAATAATTATTTGATTTTGCAGAGAACAAGGCAAATGCATGAAGTTCTTCATAAGTTGTTCAATTGTTAATAATTAATGTCCATCATTTGTTTGCATGTAGAAAAATAAAGCTGAAGCCTTTATATCTTGGCTGTTTTATATCTATGTGATGATAAACACCAGTTTGTCAAAAATACTCTAGCAAACTATAAATGCAAGACATTGGAAAAAGGAAAGGGGTGTTCAAAAGTAAATAATGGATTTCTTTATGTAGTAAAATGGATTGACTGAAAGTATGATTTGTTTCTGAAGCTTAGATGTGTGACCATAGATGTTCTCCCTTCTTGCCATATAGCTGGAATCACAGAAATGTAGGAAATAAAATCAGAAAAGTCTGCACAGAAAATCCTCTATTGCTGCAAAACTGCTCACAGAGGATGTACCAAGTTCATTCCCCATTTATTAATGCTTATCAAGAATTCAAGCAATTTGAATATGTTTTACAAATAGCAAAGTGAATTCCTCAGGACGTTTCTAGTGACTAAGCTTCCTCACGTTATCCAGTGAGCCTCCCAAAAATGGCAGGAGGATTAGGGTCAGTGAGGAGGGTGTTGGAATAAATTTATTTGGAGCAGTCAGACTCAGCGTAGGAGGGCCAGTGCAGTGTTTTGCCCCTTGTAAGCCCATCTCTTTCCTCTGGGTTGCCTTCCACAGCAACTGTACCCCACAGTGTTGGAGGCTGCATCATGGGGATGGCAAGGCAGTGGGTGCTGGGGGATGCCACCTAGAGCTCCCCAACCCTGCCAGCTTCAATAGCTGTTCCCCATCTCTTTCAATAAAAAAGTGGTAGGTGGGAAAGAAGCAACTCAAGGGTCAATGCTTGGCCAAACCTTGCATGTTGGACCATGTAGGAAGGGGCTCCTGGTATAACCAAGCAGCTGAGTAGCCAGGGCTGGAGGTAGGCTGGTTGGAGGTGACAGGTCTGTAGACTGAGTAATAGTGAATAAAGTCAGTGTGCTGGATACACTGTGACAGGCAGGGAACTGAGCTCCTGTCAGTGGAAGGGTGGTCCCCTACTCAGAGCTCTTAGTCCCAACAAACCTGTGCTGAAACCATAAGCAGAAGTTAGGGAGATTGTTCCTAAGAGCGTGAAGTACTCTGAATAAGACCTAGAAGGACTGGGCTTGTAGGGTAGAAGACGTTGCTTGTTCCAGTAAGCCCAAATCTTAAGGCTGCCAAGACAAATTCAAGACACTGACAGGGCAAGGGAAGACAAAGAGCAAACTCTGTGCACATTAAAAATAGCTTAATGTGAAGGGACAGACTATGCCTCTTAGGCACTGGGCTAAATTGGGAATGGGTAGGAAGTCCCATGGCTCCAAACATGTTACATATTTACACTTGTCACTAGTACCAAATTACTCTCTTTTGCACGTCGCTCCCTCCTCTGCTCCCACGCCAGTGCCTGCTCAGTTCCTGCTCTTCCACAAGAGCTTTCTATTGATATGTATTCGTGTATCTCAAATCTAATGCCACAGTGGTCCCTGACCTGTTACATTTGGTGGTAGTTTTAAGCAACATACACTGCTGAGAGAGAAAAGAGTGGTATTCCTTCTCAATACTGTGGTAATCCCTCCCAGCCATATGCTTTGTGATGCACGTTGGACACTGGTATTATTGCACATAATCTTAGGAAACTAGACACTTGTCTTTTCCTTTGGCTTATGTGATACAGATTTTGGACATATGACCTCTGACTCTTCCATTAATGAGATTGGGATCATGCTGTCCATGTTGACATCCAAGGTTTCCCAGTAATTTCTAGCATCCTATTTTCCAAAGCTCCACCCCCATATACTTTTAAGTTTATAAATAACCTCTTAAGATACACGGGAAGCAAACACTTTAAGTCTTATTTTAGAGGTTCCAAAACCCATATCTAGAACAGGAAATGTACATGTTTAGATGAAAGTGTGGACAGGCTTCTGTAGATTTCCCTGACTTTGTTTTTCCCCACACTTAAGCACTCTCAAGAGGTACATTGGAGTCCTAGAAACAGTTCAGTCTTAATCCTTCCTGTTCATGACTTCATTTCTGAATCACCACATTTGTCCATCACACCTTCTTCCATGGGGAGCTTCTTTCTTCCTTCCTTGTTGCCCTAATTAAAAAGGAGCCCTCAGCCACAAAAGCATGACTTTTCTTTGTTCTTTCTCTTTTGTGTCTTTGAGCATCTGAAGCACTTCGCTGAGACCTAATGTTAACACTTCGTTTCTGCTTCTGGTGATTGTCTGCCCTTCAAATCTGACATCCTTACAAACAATTGGAAAAAAAATTATTTGAGGTATGATATTCTTACTGCATTATATGCAGATGCTCCATTTCAATGGGAGACACTGTGGCTCAGTGGCTTTCTGTGCTCCTAGATAATTGTAAGCCGGAAGATTTGTGTTAGAGTGTGGCTCTATCGGAAAGCAGTGCCAGGCAGCCTTCCTGCAGTTCACTGCAGCTCCTAAACCTGAATAATACACACATTCCCTGAATGGTTGTATCAGCAATCCAGAGTTTTAGGACTCTGAGGAAAAGAAGTGAAGTGACAGGAAGTCTGTGGCATGTTTTTCTCTTGTTGGAGTTTTTAAAGCACTCTGGAAGGCAGGCATTAAACATACTGAAGTCTGGCTTTACTAATAGTAGCAAGGATTAGTGATTCAAAATAAATCTTTTGACTTTTCAGGAGTTGTCAGCTAGTTTATTCTTTAATATTTGTATGTTGCTGGCAACTTTTCCTGGTTAAGCTGACTCCAGGTTAAGCTGACTCTAGGTTGAGAGGACCTCTTGCCTTCCTGCCTGTGGGGCTGACCATGAAAATAGCTATGGAGTTACGGTTTTTATCCAAGTTTATATCTGTATACGATTTATATATATATGTATGTATAGCTGTGTATATGTTACCAAATACATATTTATGTGGATGCTATCAAACAGCATCATTAAGAGTAGCAAGCAGGAGAGAAGTGCAGGCTTACTTCATGTCCACTGAGATACATGATTCTTTTACCCTCCTTTCAGCCTTTCTTAGTTTGAGCATTTTCCTTCATTATCCTGAAGTAAACACATGGTTACTTTTACTACCAAATCAGTCCAGCCTCTTAACACCAGTGCACTGAAAAGTGTAATGCCTCACCAGATAGGGCAATGGCATTTATAAACCATGTTTCTAGATAAGTGATTCTGGGCACAGCTTAACCTTGCCCTTTCTCCTCAACATGCGCTTGCTGTTTCCTTGCCTGCATTCCTTGGTACAAACCCCTCAGCAGCAGCTGAAAAGCTGGACATTATAGACCACAGACATTTACCATACTATTCTGTTTTAACTGGTCTGACTGTCAATTGGTATTTTCCAATTTAAACTGAAAGTGTTCAACAATTCCTGTGTTTAAGTAGGGTCTTGTGGCTTGTTCCATTCCCACCCATGTCTGAGATAAGGCAGGCTTGCAGGCAAACAGCATCCAACTGAACGCACATTTACGAATTAAAACTGAGCTGCTTCAAAGGCTGATATTAAGAGCCAGGGTTTTGTGTTACATTGAGGAGCCCTAAAGTCTCTGGTAGTGCTACCGACTTTCTGGGTTATGTGGAAGGACTTTTTCCCCACTTAAATCTCCTTGAATGCTGCCATTAATTAGTAGTCTAGTTATTTTGGAGTCTGACTCCTGAACAACATGGCAATGCATTGTTATTGTAAGGAGCCACAAATTTACTAAGAGTGGAAGTTTAGAAGCTTTGTGTTTAAAATCTGGTAAGAACTTTTTTATTTTGTGGTTTGCTTTCTTTATACGCCGTTCCTCAGTAAAGCCCTCTGCACGGGCAGAGTGCTGTAATCGTCCAAATAGGAGTCTCTGCAGAAGCTTCACAGGACAGAGAGTGAAACGCTGCAACCCCCCAGCCCTCGCACCCCTCAGGCTGTGTTTGGAGTCCCCTACGGAAAACAATCCTTGCAATCCTGTTTTCTGGCTGCAATTCAATCGCAGACTCCAGCGTTCAAGCCCAGGGATTTAGTGCCTAACTGGGCACAAGCAGTAATTTCAGCTAACTCCGCACCAAACACAAACAGGCCGAGCCACACCGGTTTTTCGAAGGCACCGGAGTGCAGCTGCTGGCAGGGAATCCGGCGAGGAGCGGGGGGTCCCGGGATGCCGGCGAGGAGCAGGGGCGTCCGGGGAAGCTGGCGGCAAGCAAGGGCTCCCGGGGATGCCGGCTGGGAGCGGGGGGCTCCCGGGAAGCTGCCTGGGGATGCCGCCTGGGAACGGGGTGCTCCCGAAAAGCTGCCCGGGGCTCCGCGGAAGGCGGCGGGAGCCGCTGGCAGGCTGGCGGGTCGGCGCGGACAGCGTCCTTGTTGCGGGCAGCGTCCCTGTTGGGGGCAGCCGCGCTTGGAAGTCAATGAAATCCTGC
Source organism: Hemiprocne comata (assembly GCA_020745705.1). NCBI lineage: Eukaryota > Metazoa > Chordata > Aves > Apodiformes > Apodidae > Hemiprocne > Hemiprocne comata. Next base: position 119,544,169 of record CM036587.1, read on the forward strand.
CTGCCAAACCCTCTGTGTGTGTGGCAGAGAGGGGGAGATGGGGGTGGAGTGGCAGGCGAGGGAGGGAGGGAAAGGGAGAGGAGGGAGCCCGGGTGCCCGCGATTGGTAAAGCTCAGCAAAGGCATCTGCCAGCAGGACTTCAGAGGAATGTGAAACCAAATAATTTACAAGTTAAAGATAGACGCAGAATACACAGCATCTTGAGCCAGCGTTTAAATTCATCCCTCTGCGCCTGGCTTCTTGCAAAGCTCTGCTTCTCAGCTTGCCTCTGTCCTCTCTAACGACTCTAATATTCTCTTAAAAATAACATCATTCTGGATTCTTTGGAATTACTAAAGTGGCAAGAGAGATCATGGTGCATACCATAGGGTAAGTAGGAAGCTTGCCTTTGCATACATTTGTTAGGGTGGCTCCTCTGGGCTTTGCTTCTGCTTTCAGAGTGCTGGGCAGTTCCTGTAGGATGAGGTAGATACTCAAGTAATGCTCTCCCTGTGCCATTTATTCCCCCCTGTTTTCCCCATATGGATTATTTCAACTTTATTCCGTAGTGAAGTGTTAACTGACAAGGTTAGTGGTCTTGGCTTACCAAGGGGGCTTTAATAATCTCACCATAACAGTTTTGAGTGCTGTTTTTCTATCAGCTGAATTTTGTTATATACCTTTGCTCTTCATTAGTGGGATGAACTGTTTGAAATCCTGCTTATTATTACAAAGTTGAAAAGTGAGTTGTTTTCCATGTTAGAGAGGAGGTAATCAATATGTTTGCTTGCTTGTTTGGCCATAGTTTCACTTACCTGCTACTTCCTCGTGTGAATTTGATCACAACACAGGGTTAATTAAATTTAACCTTTCTGTTTGTTTGTCCAAATAATGCTTTTTCTTGGCATTTGGTTTTGGTTACTTTTTTAACATTTGACCCTTACGGTTTTTTTTAACAAAGTCCTTCTAGTAGTAATTAAAAAATGTGTTCATTCCCCTGATAGTCCTCACTTTTAAATAGTGAGTTTATGAGTAAAAAAAGAAGATTTAGGCTGTGTTCTTTCTACAATATCAGAAGTAATTTCAGTATCTAGCAGATACATCACTTCATTGATCAATGGTATTTTCAGACTCTCAAATATTTTTAGTGAAGTTGTGGTGTTTCTATGGCCAAAAATATTTTTAAATATCAGAAACTGAGTGGAAAGTTAGATTTAATATTTGTTATATAGCAAGAATTTGTATTCTGAGAGTTTCATCTGAATCTGTGCTTTGAATGAGAACCATCTAAATGCAGCATAATTTTTACCATTTATTCTGGACATGCATGTTTTACACTTGTAGTAGAGGAGCTCAGCTCGTAACTTTGGATTTGATGGCAGTTCACCCAAACATACTTAACATTCCTGATGTGTTAGTACGGCGGCCCATAATAACCGTAGGAAGTAGTTGCTGTGCATGGATAACTGAAACGCCTAACATTTTTGGTTATAGATATCAGTGCTGAAGAGACTCACATAATGTCAGTCTGTGCCTTGCAAAATACCTGGAACTGGGCGAACTGAAATAGAAATATTTCCTCTGTGAAAAGGAAAGAGGGTGCATCTAGTATGTTGTATCTTTTCCATTTGATCGCGTTTATCCCTATTGATTTGTTTACCTGAATTTTGCAAAACATCTGTGTATGTTTGGGTAAGCAAATCTGCTGTGAAGTGTTTTTTGCGTGGTTAAATGTAGGGGAGGCAGAAGAAGGAAATCCATAACCTTTAAGGTAAATCTGAAAAAAAACCCCACAACTGCAGGCGTGAGTCATGACACTCAAGCCAGTTTTGTTATACTAGTTGGATGTTCTTTTAACTAGCTCCGACCAGCTAAATGCTTCAGTCCCATGCTAAATTCCCAGGCCAACAGTTACTTACATTAAGGTGTCACCGTAATATTTGTTTTGGTATTGAAGTGTAAGAACTTGGAGACAAAATGTGTCAAGATGAATAAAAACTTGCAAGGGGCCTTAGTAAAGCTGTGGTTAGTTTCTGGCTCTTGCACAGGATCCTGTGCCACTTCGGGCAAGTTGTCTGAGCTCTCAGAGCCCCTGCAGACCTGAAGGGGGTGGAAATACCTTTATTACTTTTCTGTGTTAGATATCTAGATAGCAGTTCCTCAGGCTAGGCATAGCCTCTGATAAGACTTGGCACAACAGACTTCTGTTTTCAGCTGAGGAGCACTCTCCTCAGGGCTATGGCAAAAGGTGGGAGGGAGGAGGAATCCACAGATTTGGAAGTGTAAGTTAGCTGCACCTTCTATAAACCTCCTAAACTGAAAGAGTAAAATAGACTGACATTCAGAGGTGAGCAGAAAATAGAATTAATGTTCCATGGGAGATTTCCTGAGTCAGTTAAAAATTAAATTGCATTTCCCTACCACAGTGTATTGCTTTTCAGAAGTTATAGTTCAGGAGCATGGTGTTCCCATTTCATTATCTGAGACCCTTCTCCCATAATTAAATGTCCAAGAGGCACTGGAGAACTTCATCAGAAGGAAACCTGCTTTGTATTCTGGGAAGTGAAGCTGCCTGAAAAAACTTGTTCCTGGAGGGAAATGAGCATCTGACCCAGGAACAGGGAGTTCCCAGAGTAAGAAACTACAGTGCAGAGTTGGATTGACTTTGTAAAATACATTCTAGTGTATCTAATCTCCCTGAAATAACATCTTCCAATTGTCCTAACAGTAAATGGAAAATCTTCAATAAACTGATATTTTCCTATAGAAACTGTTGCTGTATTTGATATAGTTTATATATTATTATCATAGTTGGCTGAGAAAGTTGGGGTTGTTCAGCCTGAAGAAGAGAAGGCTCCGGGGAGACCTTATAGCGGCCTGCCAGAACGTGAAAGGGCCTACAGGAAAGCTGGAGAGGGGCTTTTTACAAGGGTTGGTAGTGACAGGACAAGTGGTAATGACTTTAATCTGGAAGAGGGGAGATTTAGGTTAGATATTAGGAAGAAGTTCTTTCCTGTGAGGGTGGTGAGTCACTGGCACAGGTTGCCCAGGGAAGTTGTGGAAGTCCCCTCCCTGGAAGTGTTCAAGTCCAGGTTGGATGGGGCTTTGAGCAACCTGGTCTAGTGGGAGGTGTCCCTGCCCATAGTAGGGGGTTGGAACTAGATGATCTTTAGGGTTCCTTCCAACCCAAACTGTTCTATGATTCTGTGACAATGTTGGCTTATTTTCTGAAGTGGTAAATCCTTGGCCAGCTGATAGGGTGAATTCTGCATTGGTACAGTATGATACTGCGTGTGTTCAGTGATGATGGTACCACACAGCAGCACAGTAGTGCTGAGGCTTTTGAGTAAGGGCATGATAGCTTTATCAGGGCAGGACGTAGGGGTAGGGACCTCTCTCCTCTTTTCTGCTCTCTCTCCTTGTCTCTCTGTCTTCTTCTCCCCCACCAGCCCTGTGCCCCTCAGGTGACTGGGATTTGTTGGGAAGTAGGGAGGGAGGGAGGAGAGAGGGGCACACAGCTTTTTCTTAAAGGCTTTTGTAACAAAGGTGACACACTCTTTTCCTTTATCTCCTGGACTTCTTGCCTCACTGCAGCCCTCCCTTCCCTCCGTCCCCTTTCTGAGGACCCCCACTAACCCCACACACTGAGGGGATGGAGAAGTGCTGCTGGGACAGAGGCGATGGGAGGGTGAAAGGGTGCCTGCCCCCAGTCCCTGCCTTTTGCTACTGCAGAGAGGAGATGTCACGGAGGTCCCCCATCTTCAAGAGAAATCAAGCAGGGGACAGAACATCAATGAGGGAAGCACAAGCCTACAGCTGAAGCATTGGTGCCTCCTGATTTTGGGTACTGTCTGAGTGGTTGATGTGCTGCTTGGATGCTGGAACCACGTTCATTCCTAGTGTGTGCCATGCTTTCCTGCTCTGAGGAGCTGACTGGTTGGTGTCACCTGGGGACAAACCCTGCTTCGTCGTGGTTAGTAACATGTCTGCTCTTGGAGCAGGCAGGTCACGGTCCCTCCCTTTCAGTTGCCATTATGTTTTAAGTGACTCTGTCACAAGAGTTCAGAAAAATCATGCTTTTGAGGTGAAAATGGATTGGCAACATTTTTTCCTTTAATAAATCCTGTCCTTCTTTCTTTGTAAATCCTGATGAAACCAGTGACAGGGATATGCATATGGGTGTTGATATCCTTCCTTGCTAGACTTTACAGTTATTGTATGTGAGTCCCATTTTCTTTCTTCCTTTCTTTCTTTATTTCATGAAGTTTTTTTTACTTTGTAAATCTTTGTTTCTAGCCTCATCTTCAAGCTTTTTACAGTTATTATTTTGGGTATCATCAGGAACCACTTGGTAAAGAGTTTAAAGGCTGTTTCCCCAAGATTCCCTGAGAATATGCTGACATTTTTCTGAGCTCAAAAGTACCTAGAAGCAGCTCACAGTGATATAATTTCCTTTGGGTCCCAATGAATCTGCTCCCAGCAATGGCAGCTAATCTGCTTTGGCAGAGTATGACAGGTACTGGCTCGTACAATGCATCACACTGTAGAAAGCCTCAATTCTCTAATTTCATAATTTCATTAAAAAAAAAAGAGCCCCCGAAACACCCACAACCAGAACTAATGAAATTATGATGTCCTATGCAGCTGTTTTGTCACCCCTGAGTCCATGAGTGGAAATCCAGGCAAGGTGCCAGTCTGAGTGGTGTTGGACCTCCTGCACTTATTATTGATTCCAGCTCCTGGTGAATGAAGGAACAAAATACTTCCTGAGCTAGTTATTACTATATGAACTGTCTTTACCTGGAAACACAGTGATACTTTCCACTAATAGGATGCTTAAAAATGCATCTAATTGCAGCTGTGGTAGTTGAGAGAATGTCTAATACCTATGCATCCTCCCTGGCAGGGGGGATTACAGGAAGCCAAGTTTTACTGTATCTTTCCTGTGTCTGAACCAATGGTACAGCCTCTTGCTGCATTTGACTGTAAAACCTGAATTGGGGAGTATACTCCAAGTAATAAAGAAGAGATAGGAAAGCAGTGAAAATAATGTATCTTTGTTTATTAATTTATTTGTTGGCATGGTGGTAGCTGTTTGCTGAACATAACCTTCCTTGGGGCAGTGGAGGGAACAGGTCGGCTTCTGTGCCTGTGATCTTTGACAAGTTATCCAGGGGCTTGGCATATCCTTTTGAGAGAGCAGTGGCAGTAATACTTGCCCAGTTTTGTGAAGGGCTCTGAGATTAAGGGATGAAAAGCAATATTGTAAGTGCTGCACTCTTGTTTTCTTTTATATCTTTTGTAAGGATAAGACTACTCTGGTATAAAATACCTCCTTGTAAATTTGTAAGAACATTTGCTCTCAGTGGAATGTGAAAAAAAAAGGAGAGAAAAATGAAGCAGAGACAGAGAAGTCTGTGAGCAAGTAGGCTTTAAAAACAATTTATTAACAACTAGAGACGAGTTCTTTTAAACACAATGAAAGTAAGCATAGGCAAAGCCCAGAAGAATGTGCTTGGAGTGAAGTTGTCCTTGAGTACTCCTTACTAAATAACAGCTGCAGATAGAATTAGTTAGTAATCTTATCCTTTCCTGCTACGTTTTTAAAATATACAGTTTAATGAGAGTATATGCTTTCTAGTAATTACTACCTTTTCAGTCCATGTTTATTCTTAGCATGACATTGTCCTTGGAACAAGATCAGGAAACGCTTTTGATTCTTTCCAGATTTATAAAGCAATGATAGTTTGGCTGTCATGTGTTTCTGTACATCTGTCCCCCCCTTTTTTTTTTCATACACAACTCATTTATATTGGAACAAGAGAGCTACTGTATCACTTGTGTGATATGGAAATGTATTCTATTCCCTGCTTTTAGATGATCCTTTTTTTCCTGTAAGTTCACTTCAGAATTATTAACTTTACAGCTAAAACATACATTAGATTACATTGATTTAAGCATTTTCTAACTTTTCAGTTGATAGTTCTGAAATCTTGTCACTCTTTGAACATGGAGACTTAACTAATCTGTGTAGCTGAAAGCTTCCTCACCTACTTGAGAAATTAAATTTAATCTAGAAAAGCTGGCCAGTCTTTTGCAGACTAGAACCCAGGAAAAAAGGCACATCATAGATCCGAGTTTGAAAGCATTTATCTTGGTATTTGATGTGTTTTTTTAATTACTATTACAATTACAAATTTTTCACTTTTCTTTGAATATACACCGACAAAATGTGTTTCCAAACAGATCAAGCAAAATACAAAGTGTGTTATTGTTTTACTTTTGTCCTTAGAAGTTTGATCAATTTGTATGTCTTAATAGGGAAAATAAATCACAGAAGTTTAATGCAGGTACAAATTCTATTATGCTGGTAGAGGAATGCAAGGAGAGCTTAAAGGAGCTGAGAGTCAAGCATCACATTTAGAAGAGCAACTGGAAAAAGTTTTAGAGTAGGAAGTGGGTGTAAGGAGTGGAAACGTGCTAAAATTATGATCACAAGAAGCAATTATGTGAGTCTAGGAGATAGTAAATACAATTTCAGAAATCATACAGCTAAATAAATAAATTAGGATCCGAGGGAATGGTAGGATGATATGCAGGGGGAGGTTTAGGTTAGACATTAGGAAGGGATTCTTCACCCAGAGGGTGATGGAGTGCTGGAATAGGCTCCCCAGGGAAGCACTAATGGCACCGAGCCTGACAATATTCAAGAAACATTTGGACAATGTCCTCAGGGACATGGTAGCAGCCTTGGGGTTGTCCTGTTCTGGGGCAGGAGTTGGACCTGGGGATCCAGGCTGTCCAAGAAGGTGGTTGAGCCACCATCCCTGGATACATCTAAAAAGACAGATGTGGTGCCAGGGGAAAGGGTTTAGTGGTAGATGTGGCAGAGCTAGGGTAGTGGTTGGACTTGATGATCTTGAAGGTCTTTTCCAACCAGAATGATACTATGATACTATGATACTAGGTGTCTGATGGTTGAAAAGAATCCAAGCAAATATAAGTTCTTCATCTGTATTAAATCCAGTGATGTATTCCTAAATAGAATTAAAAGTGCTAGAGTTTAAAGCCCTTTCTAAAAAAAAAAAAAAAAAAAGTTTCCAGGCTTAGATGAACTCTTCACAGGACAATGCGTTTTCATGGAGAGGTGAATAGATGCGTGCTGAGAGTCCCTGGCAGTTACTCACATCTCAGTGGTAACAGACTAAATGGGCCTAATCTTTGGTGTTACACTGTTTAGTATCCACCCACATTTGAACACTGTATAGTATATGAAAGAGGCCACTCACTTTACCCTAAAGTGGAAATAAATTCCTTGTGCATAAAGGCTCAGATTTTATAACTGTCCATGTAAAGTACTAAATAAGACATCCACTGTGTTATGCCCAAGAGAAACCACGCTTTGCCAGAAAGCAGCCTCAGACCAGCCAGGTCTGGCTATACCTATTTCACAGGTCATTAGTCCTATCCTTTTTGTGTTTACACCACTGTAGATGACTGCTTGGGCTTCCATTAGGCATGACTACCTATAATGACAGACTCAATACAGAGCAAGGAAATAAAATCAGGTATCTCAGCCTGGAAGAAGTAGTCCTAATTGTTTTTCCACACTACCCCTGGCAGATAGAGCAGGCAAATAAAAGAGGAAAAGGTTCTGCAAATATTGGCCTGGTGCTTGGTGGATTTGCAGTGTTTTTTGCTATGTGCTAATTAAGAACTACACGCACCTTGATGCCTTTCATGAGGCAGCATCACAAGGGCACACTTGGCTCACAAGTTGCACTGAGGCTAGCAGTGGTGGTATATAGCTCCAGAGGGTTCACTGGGGCACAACTGGTGAGACAGCAGCTCTACAGGAAAGGATAGGAGTTATTGTGGATCTGCAAATGGACATGAATTAGCAATGTTGAGCTGTTGCATGATAGAGAGGAAAAAACGAAAAGCACGATATTGGGATGCACACGGGAGTACAGCCCGCAGGGAGTCATCTCCGTGTTGATGAGTGCTCATCTGGAGTCCTCTGTTCACTTTGGAGCACTGCCCTTCAAGAAAATGCTGGCTACTTTGAAAGTAGAGGGAAGGGCAGGAAGAATGGCCAGAAAACCAGAGGACATGCCCCAGGGGCAAAACCTGGAACGTTTATGTTTTCAGTGCCTGAGGAAGAGCCAGCCTGCTGGAGAGTGGGTAGGAGGCAGACAGCTTTTCAAGCACAGGTAGTCCAGGACAGCCTGTTGCAAAGAGTAGGTCAGTAATCTCTTCTCTGTGCCCACAGACAAGGATAAATAAGTCTAAACCAAAGCAAGAAAGAAGAGGTAAACCCTAGGAGAATGTTAGCCCTAAAATACACTGCCAGTGGAGGTTGTGGAGTCTGCCATTGCTGGAGGTGTTAAGAATGGTTTTAATAAACATGAGTGAAGTGTGTCTGACTTTATCTCACAGTGGGAGGCGGATTGCCTGTGTTTTCCAGCGTCCTTATAATTTGGTGATACTGCTGTTGACATGGAATTATTTTCATAATGAAAAATATGCATTCTAAATTCTGGTTGGAAAGATCTCTCTGCAAAGTGGGATGCATTTCGTTGTGGTGCAGAGCCACTTAATCATCATATTATTTCCTCATTTTGAAATGTTCCTTAGGTAAGTGGTTAAGGCATGAACAGCTGGCTTTGCATTTCAGTTCAGATATCATTGTCCTGAAATACTTGGGGACATCACTCTGTCAGCTGGCACTTGACAGTCCATCCTAAATTTGAAACACGTAATTGGATTCTTAGGATGAAATCCGAGTCCCCTTTGAAGTAATGGGTTTTTATAGGGTAAAAATTTCATGCTGAGGACAGACTGGTGTCCACTTGTATGTGATTAGCTTTACTGTCCCAGGCAGGCCTGTTGTTCTCTGGATGAGGACATAAGGAGTGGGTTGTAAGAGCGTGTAACCTTTGCTATGGCAAGCATTTGGTTTCAGGAGGGGGCCTTTGGAGTGCTTGTGTGGGTGAGGGAGGGTTTATAACAGGCATTGTGTGAGGTGTATTAATTACTTTTTCCTTTTTTCAGATAATGTCAACAAAGCTAATTTACACCATCTGTACTAAGAGAGAGGCAGTCAGTAAAAAAGCAGCACCCATTTTGTTTTTTAACATTTTATTTGATGAGACTTTAGGCATTCTATATCCTCTTAGTGTCATGTAATTTTTTTCCTTTTTCTCTTTTTGCTAGATATTCCTCCCAAAAATGTATTTTTTTATTGCCAATGGCCTTTAATTTGCATTTAGTATTCAGACAGCTATAACTGCAGGTTAAGTGTTTCTCCAGCTACTGGTTAATCCCTCCTGATTTCTCTGAAAATGCTTGCAGAGAAGTCTCCAGGTGCTATGAGTAAGAATAGTTCTGCTGAAAATACTGTGGCTTAGTTTATGCCAATATTAATTCAGAGCAAATTCACTGTTCACAGTGTAGCTACTTTAGACTTAGAGTAGAAGATAGTCAGAATTTCATCCTCAAAAAGAGATCACATTGATGTAAAGGCTCAACATGAATCTCAGAGCTGAGGGTTAAAATTTTGTGCCTCGTAATGTATTGTGAACACATAACCTAGGAGTGCAGTTCAGACTGGGATCCACCTGGCTGGAGGGCAACCCTGTGGAAAGGGACCTGAGGGTCTTGGTGGATAACAGGCTCAACATGAGTGAACAGTGCACTGCAGTGGCAAAGAAAGCCAATAGGATGCTGGGCTGCATCAACAAGGGCATCACCAGCAGAGATACAGAAGTCATCATCCTGCTCTGCTTGGCACTTGTCAGACCACACCTGGAGTATTGCATTCAGTTTTGGTCCCTGCTCTACAAAAAGGATGCAGACAGGCTGGAGAGCGTCCAGAGAAGGGTCACAAGGATGATCAGAGGACTGGAGGACCTGCCATATGAGGAGAGACTGAGAAAACTGGGTTTGTTCAGCCTTGAGAAAAGAAGGCTTTGGGGAGACCCTGTTACCATGTTCCAGTACTTTAAGGGTGGCTACCAAGAAGATGGAGACTCCCTGTTTACAAGGAGTCACATGGAAAAGACAAGGGGTAATGGGCACAAGTTGTTCCTGGAGAGATTCCAATTGGACACAAGAGGTAAATTTTTTACCATGAGGACAGTCAAACATTGGAATAGTCTCCCAAGGGAAAGTGGTAGATTCCCCCCACATTGGACAGTTTTAAGTGTCAGCTTGACAGGGTGCTGAGCCACCTCATATAAACTATCGTATTACCTAGAAGGGTTGGACCAGATGATCCTTGAGGTCCCTTGCAACCTGGCATTCTATGATTCTATTATTCTTTTATTGCATTTCCACATCCACATTTCTTTGCAGTCTTTTCTTAACTGTGCAATGATATGCCCCGTGTAAGAATTGCATGCATATACCTGAGGCTAGAATAAGCCCACAAGGAAGCACAAACCCCAGACTTTAGGACCACCGATATATCAGTTATTAATAACCTTACAATGTTATTATAGCTAACACTGGAAATATAATTAAATCATAATGATTTGAAACTGCCATTAGGGGGAAGAGCATGGAGGAAAACAGTTTCATCCTCACAACAACATGTTTTCATTGACCTACTTACAGCAGGGAAGAAAATGTGTCCCTTACCATTACAGCAGAATGGGTTTGTTCAGCAATTTTATAATGCAACTGCACAGGAGAAGACTGACTTTCTTAACCACTCCAGGAGGATTTGGAAAAGAGAGTAATGTTATTTCACACACTTAATACTAAGATGTGTAAGTTCCTGTCCAAGCTATAATGTTATTAATATAATCAATTTGGCAGAAAATGCTTTGACTGAAAAAGAACGAAAAAATGAGATTTGTATTTAGAGGTGACAGGAAAAAGTCTGTGCCTCGGCTGTAACTGTGCAGAAGAACCTTTTATGGTCAGTCACATTTCCTTCATCTTCCCTGGTGCAAAGTCCCTGACATCGCCAAGACCCCCAGACCCCCTGCCTGGCATGCCTTGCAGCTGAGCAGCCCTGCCCTTTGCACACTGAAGAGAAGGGCTGCAGCCTGCTTTCCCTTCAGCAGGAGTTCCCTCACGTCAGAGAAGTACTGAAAGGCCTGAAGGGATGGCAGAGGGCCTGGCTCTGTTGGGGTGCTCAAACTCCTGCTGACACCAAGCCTCTGAAATGATGTGAGCGTGGGCCCATGGCCTTTGGGACCTTGGGCTGGACACGGAGGAGTCCTAAACATGGCTGTGTGCTGCGGCACCACCTCTGCACATCCAGCACCCTGACCGAAGTCACTGAGCAGGGGGCCATGGCTGCAGAGCCCACAGCACCTAGAATTTCACCGGAGAGAAAGCCTGGGTGCTCTTGCTTCTCCACACCTGTCACATTAACAAACAGGGGTCTGGATTATTCTGGCCACAGGACATGCTGGTGCCCATGGGGTAGGTGGCCGATGGGGCTTGTGGTGCAGCTGTCCTCAGGACCTGTGCATGCGGTGTTTCATCTTTGTTGACTTACATCTGCGATAATAAACCATCTTTGTCTGAAAATAATACCTGCAGCTAGTCCTTTCTAGGCCACTCAGGTCACATTCCTCCACAAGGTGTTGTTGGTAATTTAGTATTGTCAGAAGCATTAGTCACTGCTGTAGTAGCTTAATAATGTTTGGTAGGAGCCAGCTGGTAATTAACAAATTAAAGATATGTATTTACCTCAGATATTTCATATGTAGCAAAAATTATTAGAAGCAGAGCACTTCAGGTGCTTAAAGCTGTTATGTATATTAAAAACATCTTGCCATGTTAGGAAAGTGTTCATTTAAAGGTCAGACAGGCCTAATTTTGCTGCTGTCCCAGGATTCATAAATACGCAGGGGAGAGCCAATGCTCTCTTTTTAACACTTAATTCTGTCTTGTGTACCATTCTCATCCCAATGGCTGTTCATGCCTGGTTTTGGGAGTGGCGTAGCATTTTAGGTCTCAGCTGCTCTCTTTTGTACTTCCTAACTTACCTTCATGTTAGAAATGTTTTGAATTGGAAGCTTATATGCGTGCATGTGTGATGGAATCTGTTGGAAAGATGAAGTTGGGTTGTAATTGAAGCGAAGGAGAGACGAAGCTAACACAAATTGTGTTTCACTGCTAAACCAGGAAAGACACAGCAGTATGAATGGAGAAGAAGATGGCTTTCTTTACGTAGTGTAAATAATATATCCTGGTATGCATAAATTTTCCTTAATTCACTTGATCTCTCTTTATTTTATTATGAGATGGTGACCAGGGGTTTCAAATTAAGATGCTCTCCGTTACCTGTGCGTGATGGTTGAGTGATAGTGCACCTTGATATGTCTCCCTTCCATGCTGCTTCAGCCCAGTACTCCTTGATCCTCCTGCAGCCTGACTCCAGGACTCAGCTCTGAGTATCCCAAGCCTTTGACTTTGCTTTTTCTCTGGGGCAGGATCTGATCTGAGCACTCTGAGGCAGAAGAAGCAGGGAACAGAGCAAGCGATCGGAGGAGCACCATTTCTACGGGTAGGGTGTGGGTAACTGTCTTTGTGGGGAGTGCTTGGGTACTGGCAGTGGCTTTGAGAAATATGATTTATGTTTGAAAACTTTCTTCTGGGAGAGAAAAAAAATACTGTTGAAAACGTGAATGGGTGCTTTTTGATACAGAATGCAAAGTCTTTGTCAGAGAGTGACACAGTTTCTATTCAAGCTTTGAACTCATGGCACAGATAAGAGTGACTGCAGACTGCAATGAAAGGCAAAGGGGAATCTGCCCCATAATACCTTTGCTCTTTGCTACATTTATTCCGCTCCACATTGTTTGATGGAAGAGCACTAGGGAGTTCAAAAAATGTGTTTCTGAAGCTTATAAAATAAAAGGAATTCCACATGCAGTTTCTGTTAAGATTTTTAGCCTCTTAGGGTCAGGCTCAGGTGTTTGGAGTGTTTCTTAAAACCTTTTGGTATTACCACACAGGGGGTAGAGGTAGAAAAGGGCTGTTAAGTTATTCACACAACGCTGTTAACAGTGTAGGCTTATTTTGTGCACCCTCAGTTCTCTTTTGTTGTTGGGGGTGGCTTTTGCTTGGGAGTTTTCTGTGCTTTGTACTGAGTGTTGTCTCAGCAGAAAACCTTCACTGTTTTTTACTGTGTGACAGTAGAGCATGACAGCCCAGGCAACACCGGCGTCACAGATGCAGCATGCAGACATGGTGAGAGGGTGATCCTGCTGACCACACTCGGGATGGGGGAGAGCAGACATCAGACAGAGCAGACAGAAATACAGGAACATGCTGCCTTTACCTGCAATCCCACAGCAGTGGTGAGAACAGGCTCCCCATCTCCCAGATGAGGTGCAAGCAGCACAGCAGGTACTTTTTGCAGTGCTGCCAACAATCCTGGCCCCTCTGCTGTCCAGACCAAGGAGCCTGTAGAACACACCGTGCTTCTTTCTCTTTTTGCTGGTGTTTCTGGATTTTCCTGCAGTGCAGCCCAAGAGTAGAGTGTGGGGATGGTCCCACCTGAGTCTGCCCCCAGCACAGCATCAGGTGGAATCTCACCACACACACCACACACATAGGGACCTGACAGGGCTCCTGGCATCCACAGCTGAGACACAGCTGGAGAGTGTCCCCTGTGTATCTGAGAGAATAGCATTTCCTAGCATGGGAGTTGGTCCTGCAGGCATGACCTTGTAAAACATCCAAGACACTTAAATTTTACTACAATCAGTATCAGAGAATATCTTCCACATTTTCCATCCTGCTGAAGCCTTTTATATACACAGACAACTACACAGACTTTATAATGATTATGTCCTTTTAAACTGCTGTATTAATGCTGGTACTAGTTTTTTAAAAATATTTTTAACCTTTGAGTTAATTTAGTTCATGACCTTCACACTTCAGGTTTTGAAGTACCATTAAATCCCATAGAAGACTAGGTTGCTGTTGAGGGAAATGAAAATAAATAGCATAGCAGGATAAAAAAAAAAAAAGTTTTATTTCTTCAATCTGATAGTTCATGTAATTGAGGAGGGTAGGGGATGTTTTTAATACCTGTCATTCCCTTGCACTGATGCTTTCGAAATATTTGGACATAAGTCATGGAGCTTTCTGTTCACCTGGGAATAGAGACAGGCATTCAGTGTGAATCTCAGTTGCTACTTTTCTTTTTTTACATTACATTGCAGGTTAGTATTTCTGCAAAGAGGCTATACAGAAATCTCAGAGCAATTTAAGCTGCAAAGATTTCTCTATTCTCTAGTTTATTTTGGCAAAATAAGATCCATATAGCTCTGGATTAAAGGAGCTTTGCAATGTTTGGATATTTCCTTCAAAACATTGCATTTCAATACAGTTAATAAAAAACAAACCTTGTATACATAAAATATGTTAGTTGCTGCATTTCTTTATTCTGAACAAATCTGTAACTTTTATTCTAGCTGTTTAATTTTCTGGGGAAAAAAAAAACCCTTTACTTCTGGCATGTTTTGTTCTGTGCTCATTGCTTCGGTTGTTCAAGTCAGACTTACCCTGTTCAGTTGTTATTTTTATTTGATATTTGGGAAGCAATAAGCTAACCCATTTGTCCTCTGATCAGTCTGGATGACCGAGTAATTCCACAAAGACTACTGCTCCCTGGCCGATCACTGCACTTGCAATTTACTTTTACTAAGATAAATGCCACAGCTCCACAGCTGAACAATTTGGTTCCAAATGCAGATAGCTAAGTTGGAAACCCATTTATTTTGTAGTTTTTAGCACTGACAGGTGAGATTCAGGGTTCCCACCAGGGTTGCACAGGCAGTAGCAGAAGTGCTGTGGTGGCTATGAGGAATTTTGCTTGAACTTCTGGATGAGCTGCTGTTACAGTTGTTCAGCACTCGGCTTACCACGTGCTTACAGAAGATAGTTCCTTTTATTTCAAACAGCCAAGCAAAATGTCATTCCCAGCTGCTGCCTCACCATCTGCCCTCACTGAAGTGAAGCAACAGGTGTCTAGATCCTGATGTGCCATATCTGACACATTTTGCAGTTCTTTTCTGCTTCTTGATAATGCCAGCATATGAACTTGAGGTCATTCTAGCTGCTTTGGCTGTTTCTCTGCTCGCTGAAATAAAGACTGTCTGCTTTAGTCATTACTATTTGCTGAGGCTGCTTCTGCATGTGTATTTGCTCTGTTTATAGGATCCCAAACGGTATGTGTTTGATCTGTTTTGACATCTTGTAGTGAGGTCTCCCTGCCGATGGGAACCCAGGCACATATATGTTTATATTTTTGAAGCAAGTGGTTGTGGTGATACGTGCGTGCTCAGCCTGTTCACTTGAATGTAGCCTTCTGTGATTAATGGCTAGGATCAAAAATTCAGTCCATCCTGTTTAGAATTACATGTGTTTATTCAGTCCATTGTTAAAGCTGATGCTGTTATTCATGCACGATTTTTGCTTCCATGTAAGTTTTATTATACTTTGATCTTCTCCACTAGCACCCAACATACTTTTAAAAACCACTTCCCCAGAAACTGTTACTTCACTGTAATTATAAAAGAACACGCATATGAATCACAAATGGGAATATTACCCAACTAGAAGTTCCTAGAAACAGGAGAGCACTTACATGCAATACATTAATAATTTATAAGGAGTCAGCTATTAAAATTATTTTTTTAATACTGTACATTGAGTACAAAGATGATGTGAAAAGCCTTTTCACTGAAGGTTCTTGTAGGCTTTTGAAACTTCCTTAAATTTCCATTATCATGCTCTTGTCACAGATTTGAAAAGGAAAAGTTGAAATATGCTAGTTTGGGTGACTCCAGGTTAAGGTACCTCTACAGTGTGAGGATATATATGCGCACATTTATATACACAAATATACATGTTTGTACAGATACACAGATATGTCTATGTATCTGTACCTATATGGGACTGTATGTTTTGGGCCCATTTCTGAAAGCTTTTGTCTTTAAGGGAAGTCCACAATGAGCTTGGTGCTGCTTCATTTCAACAGGAGTCCTTGTGGGCAAGGAGTTTACCTCCTTAGACACTTGTCCAGTCAGGATTTGTGGTCAGTATGAGTAGTTTTCTCAGATGAACGAAACTGATAAATCTAGCTGAGCTGTCATTTCCGCACAAGGCTTTATCTCTTGGGTTGGCTTCACACATACCTATTTTAAAATGTCACCAATAATGGAAAAAAAAGGAAAGAAAGGAATGAAGAAAGCTTCAAGCAATCTTGTCTTGAATTGCCTGTGTGAAGTTGTAGTGTCCCCGCTCGCCATTTGGATGCAGGATATGTCTGTGCAGGTGGCAACATGAGCTTCCCTCTGTCCCTTACCCAGGCTGGTGGGACATGTTCCAGTGCCAGTCACCAGCTGCAGAGCTCACTTAGCACCACACTGCACCCACTGATGATGCACAGCATTTTAGCTTTTTGCTGAAGCTGAAACCAGCTGCAGAGCTGCCTTGTACCTGGGTGGCTCAGGGAGGAAGCAAAGAAGTTGGTTTCTGTCCATCGTGGCCCATGGAGACGTTCCCTGGATGGTGCACATTCGTGGTAGAGGTGGTGGGGCAAGAGATCTGTCCAGCACAGGGCCTGGTCTGGCTCCTGCTTTTGGAGCAGTGTTATTATCATCATCATCATTATCATCATCATCACTGCTGGGCAGTGATGCAGAGCACTATTCTGCTTCCCTGGGCATCTCTTTCTCCCTCAGCTCCCTTGTTTTAGGGTGAAAACTGGGCAAGGGAGAGGACCAGCCGCAGAACTACAGTTCTTTTGAAGCAGCTTTGCACCACATTAGAATGGAGGAACAGTCTTAATGGAGATCACTTAAAATTCCCTTGTTGGTGCAGGCAGCAAATTGGAAAGGAGAGATAGTTTGGGGAATTAATAGCCATGCTTGATAACTTAGCTTTTAAATAAAAAGCAGGATTTTCCTAATATTGCAGGAAGTGGCAAAAGCAGCAGGAGAGAACAGATTTAATGCTTGTAAATTATCTTTCTTAAGTGCTAAAGTTTGCGCAAAAGAGATTGCAGTTCTCCTAGGAAGAATGACTCTGATGCCATCCTGAGCCCCATTCTGTAGTTAAAAATCCAGGTGGTTCATGCTCTGTACTTCCAGATTAATCTAGTGATTCTTCTGTTTCTCCTTTTTCAATGACATCCCCTGTAGACCAAGGTGCTGCACATATGTGCCGTTCACAGCCTCACTGATCAAGGAGTGAGGAGAGGATAGGCATTCCCGCTGTTTTCACTTGTCCAGGAGCAATCTTGAATAAACTGGATGCGTGTGGTTGCGGGGCAGGGAGGGGAGGTGGTCTTTGATGGAGGCCAAAGTGAGGGTATCCCAAGACTTTGTGGTTTAACCTTACTCATGGGATCAAACCCCAAAGGAGATCAGACTATCTGAGTGTTAGGAAAATAAAACCCCCTTTTCTGACACCCTACTGCTCTCTGCCCTAATCAGTTTTAGGGAAAGAGCATCCATGCATTCATAAATCTATTAATTTTTCATTCATAAAAATACCCTGCTTCATGCTCTAGAAAAATTGGTGGTGGTGAACAGTGTATTGCACACATATACTTCCCATAGATTTAATGGCAATATTACCATTTGTGTCTGATTTTCAGAGATGCTGAGCAGCTATAACTCTAAATGAGGTCCAAGGAAAGCATACATGGGAATCACACTGTTAAAGTGCAGCTCTCTTTACCAAGTTTCTCCTGTTCTGCTTTCAGTGCCAAACCTTAGGCAATACTCACAATTCAACTGTTTAATAAAAGTGAACTTATCTTTTGTCTTCTATTTATCAAATGTTGTACTTGTAATTTATCTTTGTTTTCTGCTGTCATATGCAATTCATGATCCAGAACAACAGTTCTTCTGACCCTATAGAAAATTGATGGGTAGAACTGCTTGGAAAATAATCTCCACTAGAAATCTTATTAAAATAAAATTCAACTAGTTATTACAAAATTGACAGTCCGATTCATTCACTTGTCCAGGGCAGAATGGAAGGTCAACTAAAATTTGAACTTTTGGTAAAGAAGTGTCACTTCATATTAGTGTAACAGGCAGTCCAAAGATAGGATCACACATTACTAAAAGTAAGAGGTGCAAAAACCCACTTGCAAATTTAAAAGCCACATCCTGTACAAGTATGATTATTGAGTAGGACATTGGTATTACAATCTTTCAAATGACACCTATCCAACTGTAATTCATCAGGAAGTAAAGAGTTTCTAGTGTGCTAGGAGTTCTCTTGACCTAATTTGAGAACTTTATAGCTTAGCTTTATGACCCCAGGAAATTAAATACCTTACTGCAATTCTAAATCTAGTCTTTTCCTACCTGAAGATGGTAAAATTTCTGTAATACCCACTGTTTATTAAACAATGGACACTTAAAAATTCTGTAACTTTTCTTTACAGCTCACACACACAACCACATCGAAGTGGCTAAGAACATCTTCCAGACCACTTCTTTGTCATAGTTTTTAATTTTGGAGTTAGCAGAAAATAGAAAGTCAAGCTGTTAAACCTCCACCAGTTTTCATTTCATTGGAGTTGTTCTGAGAACTGCAAACCATACATTCAGAGATTGGCTTCTAAGCGTGATCTTTTGTGCCCCACATGTACCATTGCAGAACCATTTAAAATTCATCCGGTGAATTGGGAAAGAACATTTAAGTGCCAGGAGCTCCCCTTAGCCCCACAGATAGGTCTCATGTACGGTCCTGACCACGCCATTATCACATGGCTCTGAAAATGCTCCTTTACTGCCTCAGAAGAAATATTTGGTTTACTTCTCTTTTTCTAAAAGTTGGTTTGTGTGAAACCTGCTCCAGTTTTCCTTTCAGCACACAAACAAAATTGCCTGCTGCTTGGCCAGGTATCCTCTTTCATGCATCTAATCCGAGCGTACATCTCGGATTTCTTTTTCATCTACTGGAATATGACTGTGGTAATTTTATCTCAACAGCCTGTATGGCTCCACTTGCTTTTAAGCAGCTATCTGACTGGCTGTGGGTTTCAAGCACATGACCTTAGGAGAAGTACAGTCTATTCACGTTGTGAAAGCCTTCTGTGTCATAGCGATGTACATGTGTCTGATACAGCTTTTTAAGGCCATGGCAGACATAAGAATCTGTCCTATGGTGTCCCTCGCTGCCCAGACTGGTCACAGAACAGTTTTTGTGGGCTCAGCCAAGTTCAGCTGGCAGCTCTGCCTCCTTTTTGCTTCCCTCCTCTTTATTTTTCTACTTATTTTCAGCTCACTGGAGAGTACTTGATAATGTAATCTGCAGTAAACAAAACACATGAAGTCCTGACTATGTAATATGTTGGTAGCACTGCCAATTAGGAAAGTTGCCCAGCAGTTTCCATTAGAGTACCTTGCTTTTCAGGGTATTTGTGAAACTTTTAACATTTGAGCTGAAATTGTTCAGACCAGTTGTTTTCCTCAGACTGAGTATTTTTGGAATATTTCATCTCAAGTGATTGAATAAGATGGAGAAGGCAGCTAGCATAAAAATAAGTAATTTTCTTCACCTTGCAAGCAAGCCTCAAATATTTTCTTTGCTGTGCTTTAGTATTCTTGTACTTTGGAGCAAGGACATAAACTTCAGCAAAGCACATAACCTTCCCATGAGGAGCACTTCTGTTATTTGTCCCTGTGCAAATCTGCCCACATTTGCCCTATACAGTACAGTAGCCCCCAGGGGAAAATAAATCCAGAGCAGCTTACCCATGCTGAGAACCAGCTGCAGGTGAAGATCTTTGATGGATCCAGCCCCTCTGCAGGTGCTGGAGAGCCTCCATGCCTGCTCCTGGCACCTGAGTCGTTCCATAGTCCTGGAGTACCTGGCAAACTTTGTGCTGTATTTGTCTTCACACAGCCTCAGGAGACACAGAGCCCCAGTGTCTGGTTTACAACAGACAGTGCACTGAGTGAGAAAGTGGTTGTGAAAAGAAACGTGTACTGAGGTGCCTGTAAGTCTCTCTTACACACCACAAGGGCAATGCTGCAGTTTCACAGGGAGCCTGAACTTCGACGTCTGTCTCTTAAATGCTGAGGCTTCTAAACCAAACAAACATGTAGCATTCTTATTACCCATTTTCCTCTGGAATAATTCTACGTATAGCATGCCATTGCTCCCTGATTTGTTGAATAGAAGTGGCAGAACCTCCAGTGCTTTGTAGTAGTTACACTGCTTAGCATTCAAAACAACCTAGATTGGGGATCCCGTAGTACTTGGGGCTTCCACGTATTGCCCACATGAGATACACATAGCATATAACTTCTGGCAGCTCTCCAGCAGGACAGGCAGGGAGGGGGAGAGGGACCCTTCTTGTTCTTGGGCAACACTGTCTCAGGGGAAGGAAAGTGGCTTGCTTACATTCGAAGTTCAATTCTATTTTGGTTTTTGAAGAAGTGCTCTTCAAAACGTCTAGGTTTCTACCATAGGTCCAACCCTTAGCTAAACAGATCTCAGAGGGAAAAAAACAGGAGGAAAATAAATACATGAACAGTTTCAAGTCTCAGGTATGGAGCATTAGCCAGTACTGAGTAGAAAATAATCCTGCTGTCATCAGTGTGTCTGATGTTAGGATTACACCCCTCTTCAAGCTCTGCATTTTTTTGTTGTTGCTGTTCTCTTTTGGTAATCTCCCTTTTCTTCAGGAAGAGCCTTTTTATTGAATTTCTGTTTTGTTCAGTGTGCTCAGTTGAATGTTATTTCTTGCTTACCAAAGGTTCCATATGTACTGTATTTTATTCCCATGAATAAGTTTGCTTGAGAACTATGTATATGTTGCATGATGGGGGGAGTAAAGAGTTAATATTTTTTTACTGACCAACGTAATTAGTTTGGATACATTTCTGTATTAATCCCCCAGTCCTCTTAGCTCTGCCTAAATAAATTCTTCAATGTGGAAAACAACTTTCCAATTTACAATGCTGTGAGATCACCTTCCCTTCAAAAGTTCTTATTTATGTAGTCCTTTCTTGCTTTCAGACTCACTGCTCCTGCTCCAGTTTCCTCTCTGGTAGTAGCAGTTCAAGGATAAATAATAGGCAAAGTTTGCAAGAAATAATATTTTTTACAAAACCAGCTTGTACCTGTTGAAAACGGGAACAAAATTCTGGCAAATGGGAATGGTGGTGTCTGGAAGAGCTACACAAATCAACTAGTCCTCCCCCAGTCATCTGTAATAAAAGGGCTTTGGGATTTTTTCTGATCTCTTTCACAAGATCTTCTGTGCTCATTTCTCCTGCCTTTCACCTCGCTGGACCTCTTGTTTCTTGACTGCTCGATGAGAAGTATTCCAGCCAAGGCATAAAGAACACAGAGAGAGTATGAATACATCTCAGCGATTCCACCACTACAAACAGTTTCCAAAATTATAAAATAATAAATCAGCTGGACAACTTAAAAAAATAAAATCCATAGTTAAGTGGTTTACTAAAGGCATGTCCTTTTATTAATGCAAGGCAGATTTTCCCACTATGGGGAAATACATGTTTGGAAATAAATAAAAAGACATCCTACATCCCAGCAATTTACTGAGGACAAAGGGTGCCTTCCTGACTTCTTTAGGCAAACAGTCCATTCCACATACTGTAATTTATGTCTTAAACCACAGGCCTTGGTATAGTGACGGATTAAGGGGTTCAGAAAGCTATACTAAATTCAGTCATTATTTAAGTACACTCTGGGCTTTCCTACCTGAATAAATGGATTACCAGCTGCTCAGGCAAAAATACTTTGATTACGACAGGAGAGTAAATTACAAGTTTCATGGACAAGTGTATTTCCCAGTTGTTTTTTTTTCCCATGTTACAAAAAAGAAGGATGTTTAACTGAACAAGCTGATGTGCAGATAAAAGCAACTGTGAGCTTATATTGCTGTTGCAAGTGGTTTCATGTGTACAGAAGTAACTTGTACAGGCCAGGCTGGGTGCCAAAGTCATCTTCTCTGCTTGTATGGTGCTGAGCCTGACAGTGCTTACCCCAAAACTGACATAGCTGTTGGCATAAGCCTAGACTAACAGTGATCACTTTGATGTCTGAAATACAGTACAGACTACAGGCGACTTCTTTACAAAAAAAAGGCAGCACAGATACAAATCCCTCTGTGTCCATGATGAGAAGTAACAGATGGGTGAGGAAGGTGCCATGTTTGCTGGAGAGGGAAACGGGAGGGCAGGGCACAAGCGTGATTTTCCTGTTGCTGTCCTACCACGTACCAGGTGCTCTGATAAGAGCTGTAGCACAGGATTTTGTTTGCATACACAATTCAGGTTTCTGTGTACAAATGGGGATAGGAACAAAGGCTTAAAAGAAAGGGGAGAAAAAGTCCTGGGTTCCAAAAAGACTTAAAATCTTGGCTGCGTAATTGCAAGTGAAAAGTGTGTGACAGTTACTCTCCGATCATGTGGATCAAGTGGCCTTCAAACAACAACTGTTTGAATGTTCAGCTGGGAAGTAGATTTAGGATGTCAGCTCAAGTGGTCTCACTCTACTGACATTAAACATAGCTTTGGAGATGAAACTTTGCCTCTGGCTGTGTGCTAAAGGAAGTAAAACTCCTGCTCTCAGATAAAATATATACTTCACAGGATATGTGAGATCATGAGACATGCTGCTTGTCCTAGGAATTCACACCTTCTGCAGCAGACCAGAAAAAAATGGCAGGCTCTGCATGAAGAAATAGATACGGCTCATTCACAAAAAGCGCCATCGCTAATGGCATCAGTTAGCAGGCAGCACAACATGTACCCAAAACTACTAGTTTGAAAAATACTGTGTTGTCTGAGGTTTTTCTTTCTAGCTAGAAGGATGTGGTAGTGTCAGTCCTTCTATACTCTGGAACAGAAGCTAGTATTCTTGAGAGCATCTTTGTTTTCATACTTACTTAGGATTTTTCCCACTCCAGTACCACCTCTATTCATTTAATAACCTCTATTTGAAATTAAGGATACTTGAACATAAAATATTGATTCTTAGAGAAACTATTAAAACTGAAGTACCTTTTATGAGGCACAGCAGCTTTTTATGAGTTTTCTTTACACATTGTCAAAGCTTGTCAAAGAGTTTTGTTTGTACATAACGCAGAGCATGGCAATTTCTTGGACAGAGATGGTTTTTATCTTTATTTTTTACACCTAGCATATGGTCAGTACTAGACAAGAAGGCCAGAGTTTACCCTAATAGGGTCAGATTCTGGCTGCTGAGAGGACATTAGTGTGCTTTTCATTTTTTGAAAAGTAGCACAGAAAGAGTGAGTTTAAAGGGTATTTTATTTATCAATGTAGATTTAGTTCTGGGCAACCTCTGCCTGATTCTTGCTGAAGGCTATGAGGGGCATGTATTCAAGACTGCAAGGAAAGTGGCAATGCTTTCAGATAAATCAGCTGGTTTGGAATTTATTATTAGCAGCAGCATTATTATTATTTTAAAGGGGAAAGGCTGATTTTTGAACCATGAGCTTTTCTGAGCAATGTGTCAGTTTTACATCATTTTGGAAAGAGCTCTGGCATCCAGCTTCATATATCTAGCAGAAGAGGTAGGATCCTCAACATACTAAATAGCTCACTGGCTCAGACACTGAGGCGATGTCTATTCTAGTAAACACACTGCAGAGACGCCTCTGGCACCACGACAAGCTAGCATGGCACGGCACGTATCCATACTCTTGAACTCGGTCTCCAGAGCCGGGTGGCCACAAGCAGACAGCCTGCTGGAAATGTCTCTGGCCCCTGCAAACTCCCAAACTGTGCCCAGGAGCCCTTTGAAGGAAGGAGGGCTGTTTAGGGCCAAAACTGTGCCAGGGACTGCTGTAATGCTGTAGCGGTGTAGGCAACAGCTCCAGCTCCCTGGGGAGTTCTCTTGCCCAGTTTCACTTACTAACATAAACATAGTCTTGTAAGTGAGGTGGAACCAAAGAAAGAAGCAGCAGTGGTTTGGTTGCCATCACGCACCATCATGTTGCACAACATCAGTTATGAACCCTGTTGCATGCTGCAGTAGGTTATTCAATAACTCTGGGCAGTCTGCCTCCCTAACAGGTCCTGAGTTACGCTGGAAAGAATCTGCCCTGGGAAACGCCAGAGCCCAGCATGACTACTTGTCGTTTGCTGGGCATGATCTTGCTATCCACAGGGTATTTCAAGAGACATTACACATTTGCTTTCAAATCAATTAAGATATTTATGAGGAGATTTTGCCACTGTATATAAAAAAGTTTGTCTCCTGGGCCCAGGACACTATCGTCAGTGTGCTGCACTAAATCCCTGATGCCTTAATTTCTGACATTAGTTTTTTGCCAAATTCTTTTATATCTGGCATTCTGTTTTCCTCTGTTTACAAAGAAGTATTTGTACCTTTTATTGATACCTCAATGCACACAACATGGTGATGTTACTGTTGTTTAAGTAGCAATATGTACTCTGCTGTCTTGGAGATGCTAGATATTACTGGGGCATGTGTACAAGTCGTTAAACTATCAGGATGGGAAAATTTGGTTTCAGAATGATACTGAGCTTCCAGGGATGATCAGCTTCAGTCCACATTGATTCAAATTGTGTCAGCATATTCATGCATGTGGGTGTGAGAGGAATCATAGAATGGTTTGGGTTGGAAGGAACCTCAAAGATCATATAGTTCCAACCCCCCTGACATGGGCAGGGACACCTCCCATTAGATCAGGTTGCTCCAAGTCCCATCCAACCTGGCCTTGAACACTTCCAGGGAGAGGGGAACCACAACTCCTCTAGGCAACCTGTCCCAGTGGCTCACCACCCTCACACTGAAGAATTTCTTCCTAATATCTAAAACTACCCTCTTTCATTTCAAAACCACTTCCCCTTCTCCTATCACTACAAGCCCTCATAAAAAGCCCCCCCCCCAGCTTTCCTGTAGCCCCCTTCAGATACTGGAAGGCTGTTATGGGGTCTACCTGGAGCTTTCTCTTCTCCAGGCTTAAGAACCCCAACTCCCTCAGCCTGTCCTCATAGGAGAGGTGCTCCAGCCCTCCGATCATCTTTATGGCCCTCCTCTGGACTTGCTCCAACATCTTCATGTCCTTCTTGTGTTGGGGGGCTCCAGAGCTGAACACAGTACTCCAGGTGGGGCCTCACGAAAGTGGAGCAGAGGGGGAGAATCACCTCCCTTGACCTGCTGCTGTCTATGCTTCTTTTGATGCAGCCCAGGACACAGTTGGCTTTCTGGGCTCTAAGTGCATATTGCTGGCTCATGTTGAGCTACTTGTCAACCAGCTTCCCCAAGTCCTTCTCAAGGCTGTTGTCAATCCATTCTCCTCCCAGCCTGTATCTGTGCTTGGGAATGCCCTGACCCAGGTGCAGGACCTTGCACTTGGCCTTGTTGGGCTTCATGTGGTTGGCATGGGCCCACCTCTCAATCACAGTCAGGAGGTGGATTAAAGGACTGGTAATACACAGCTCTCATTCCTTTTCAGAGGAAGGTTTTCCTGAGTCATGGCTATAGTTCATGCCACACAAACTCTCACAATTAAGTGTGCAAAGTTTGTATCCATTTCTAACTGTTACATGAAGATCTGTTTGCTGACTGCCTAACTTGTTAAAGTAGTTGTATTCAAGTCCCCATGGTAATTGACATTGTGGGAAAGGTTAAATGTAGTAGAACTGCCCATCATTCTGCTTCTGCCTGAGTCACTGATGTTCAGAATATCCAAAGGTATGGGGGAAAAAAAAACCCAAACCACTGCTGTGTAGGCCAGCTGAAACTGCTGAGCACTCTGCAGTTTAATAATAACAATAAATATAGTGACGTTTTTAGGGAGGTAGATTTATTTTTTTCTTATAAATAAATTCTGTGCTGAGTAAGCAGGCTAGTTCCGTAGCTTCCTTAGTATAAATCAAAAATTTGACTTGATATATATATTCAATTCATGTTTTGGGCTAAACTTTCTAGCTTAATTTGCAAATATTTTCATTTTCCTTAGGCACAAGAATCCTTCCACTCATCCTCCTTCAGTCTTGTAATACAGGAGCTTTGATTTCCATTTCAGTGTTTGTAGTTTCATGCTTCTATAGCTAGTACTCCCATAGTGTGATCAAATGCATTTTAAGATGTCTGACAGTGGTGATTCTGCATGTAAATTACCATCATTGGGTTTTTGAAGTCTCAGGCAAAGCGGGACTGTTGAATCCAGCTCAGGGCTTGATCCACAGCCTAATATGGATGTAGAATGTCTCTGGCCTCAGCCTCTCGGAGCATGTTTGGAGCCTGCCAGGATCTCACTTTGGACCATTTGCATGATGAATTCATCCTAAGCAGTAAACAAAATGTGGTTAATGCTCTAAATAGACTGCCCCGTTTCCTGGGTTCTCTGAGGTTCGACTGTTACTTAACTTCAATAATAAGATTTTTTTCAAAACAGAGAATTTGCATTTCAGCTTTTTGTTGTGTCCATGCAGAGCCACACAGAAAAACTGTGGCACTGTAAAATGGCTGTTTTACTTAAAAATTAAATTTTTAAGATCAAATTAACTCTTTTTTAATGTTTGTATTTGTCCTAGCATTTACAAGTTCTCTGTTTCTAAAGTTTACCCTGAGCATAATTTTGTACATGTAGCACTTTCATAGTAGCTGAGCAGGTCCTGGGCAGGGCATCCACAGTCCTGGGCAGGTGGCTTCGGGTGGCCTGGAGCAGATGACTTCCAGCTGTCCCTACCAACCCCACCTACTCTGCGAGTCTGTAACACAGTTCAGTTGCTGTCTCCATGAGGCTGTTCCCATTGCTATGAGAGCAGACACCTGAACACAGATCTAGAATCAGACTAGTTCATTTTTCCATTGTTTATAGTTGTCAAGAAAGTTGATAAAAATCAAAAATCTCTCTTTGGTGCCAATCCAGACATGCATCATGGCTTTGTCTCCTTAGGAAGCCTTCAGTCTTCATTCTCTGACCACAGTGTGCAGCCATGTGGGTTAGCTGGTAGTGGGAGATCCGGACATTACACAACTGCCCACCTGAGTGGTTGTAACAAGCAGCAGGAAAAGTCCTGTGAGTCCTAGGAAAGGAAGCAGTGTTTTCTACTTTCTATAAAAATGTAGTACAGAAAGAGAAAAAGGCATTCCCTCTGGAATGTTATTTCTAGCCCTTGTTTGTTTGTTCCAAACGGAAGGTCTAGAGGGAAGAGTCTGATTTCTCCATTTCATCGGATGCTCTTCGATGGGAGGGATTCTCTTGCTAAGTTTTGTCTCTGATGGCCAGAGCTAGTAGCCAGCTCACCAGGTTTCCCCTTTCCTGCTCCAGTGTACTGAACCTGAGAGTCACAGGAGAACTGCACAAGCTGGGTTTTTTTGGAAGGCTCGTTTACCTCCAGAGAATTACCAGACCTTCCCAGATAGTAAGAAACTCCTCCATAATTTCATGTGAGTGCTGTCTGACCACCATTAATCACATGTTTAACCATTGTATTTGCTTTCCACTGTTGTCCCATGTCACAGAATTATTGACCACTAAGCTCTGTTGGTGTTCTCAGGAAAGATTATGACCGAAGGGCTGGAGCACCTCTCCTACAAAGACAGGCTGAGAGAGTTGGGGTTGTTCAGCCTGAAGAAGAGAAGGCTCCGGGGAGACCTTATAGCAGCCTTCCAGTACCTGAAGGGGCTACAGGAAAGCTGGGGAGGGGCTTTTTACAAGGACTTGTAGGGATAGGACAAGGAGGAATGGCTTTAAACTGGAAGAGGGGAGATTTAGGTTAGACATTAGGAAGAAATTCTTTCCTGTGAGGGTGGTGAGACACTGGCACAGGTTGCCCAGGGAAGTTGTGGATGCCCCCTCCCTGGAAGTGTTCAAGGCCAGGTTGGATGGGGCTTTGAGCAACCTGGTCTAGTGGGAGGTGTCCCTGCTTGTGCAGGGGGTTGGAACTAGATTATCTTTAAGGTATTTCCAACCCAAACCATTCCATGATGCTATGATTCTGTGATTTCATTTGTAACAGCACTGGGATCATTGCCCAGTCTGCCTAATTGCTAGTAAGGCCAAATGTTTTTTGGGGGGACACCCACCCCCAGAGAGTAAGAGCTCAGACTGGAAAGATGAAGATAGACATTGTTGTGACTGAGGTAGAAAATGTGTTATTGCTGCTGCTATCTATCCCAAACAGAACTCCCCAAGTTAATTGTTTCAGAGATGTGAAAATGCATAATTTTCTTAAATGAAACTTGTATCTTCTTCTTTAAGAAAGTAGTTAATTAACCCTTGAAGAGTAAATTGTTTGGGGGAATGCACTGCATTTAGGATTTTTGCGTAACTTAATGGAATCTAGTTGGATCTAACTTAATCTTAGATTACTTCTCTAATAATTTCATTCTCTTCCTGGTGTACCTTTAGCCCCAGACTGGGCACCACTGAACATACCACATTACTAGCAGATAAATACTTCAGAGAGGGACTTAGTTGACTGTGAAGACTGTGAGATATTCTCAAACTATCAGGGAAAAAAAGAGTGGAAAGTGTTGGGTTTTTTTAAAAAAGAAAAAATGGTAACATTTGTTTGTCTGTGCAGTCCTTGAAAATGGCAATGTAGTTCTTCATTTTGTCCAACCATTACAGAGTTCTTCTGTAACACTGGGGGTACACCCATAGTGTTGTAGGTTAGTATTGCACTTTCCTCTTGTTCTCACCAATGGTCTTGCAAACATGTAGGCGTGTTTAAAAGCTTTTCCTAAACATGATGTTCCCTCCTCAAATTCCTTGAATTAGAAGGTTCTTATTACATACCCTCATTCACTAATACCTCAGTACATTGTCCCTTATATATCTTGAAAGATAACAAAACAATTGATCAAAAATATTAATCCCCACATCTCATTCTTCATTATGTCTCAATGGAAAGATTTGGTATGAAATAACTAGAATGCTAGAACTATCATTTTCATTTAGAAAGAGACATTAATGAGGAAACTGTTAGAAAACTACTTTCATAGGTGATTGAATTCATAGTTGTCCTGATGCACCAGAAAAAAAAAAAAAGCCAAAGGTTGGCTGTAAAGCGAGTGATTACTGAGAAGACAGAAGAGGTGGATATTCTGTGCCTCCTGTCATGATTCTGACTCTTGGTAAAGTTTAGTTTTCCAAATATTTGCAAATAGCTTTCAAGTTATGGCAAGTAAGCCCAAAGGTTTGTTTTGCTTATTATTATTATTGTTGTTGTTGTTGTTACTGTCACGCAGTAAAGCTTAGCATCAAGGTCCAATAAATATATTTTTTTAATTCTCAATTAGTTGGAAATGAAAAGTATTTATTTGTTCAGTATTAATATCAACTTAAAAGGATTTTTATAGGCTAGTACACAAGCTTTAGGTTTAGGGCTCTAGCACAGCCTTGTTGGTGCTGAAGTGGTCTTAGGGATGAAATGGAGATGGTCAGTTGCATATTCAGAGTGAAAAGCGAACCAGTCCCTTAAGAAATCTGACAGCTTTGAAAAACACAGGTAAGGGGGTTTTGTAATTCAGCATTTTCTCTTGACAGAGTAGTTTAAAAAGACAAAATAGGTGATTAGGAAAAAAATAATCTGTGATCCACGTTCAGCCCTGGAAAGCTTCTTACTAACTTGCCTATGAATCAGGAGGGTACTGGGGTTTATCTCCTTGGAGCATATACATGGCACCTCCGCCTCCTCATCAATCTGCTGCCCAGTATGTCGGCTCCTCGAGCATCCTCACGAGCTGGATCTGTCCCTGTGGGGCTGGCAGAGCTGTGCAGTGGTGTGGCTGTTGCTCCATCACACTCCTGGGTAGATACGCTGCACCTCTTATCTAGCCTTGATGCCTTCCTCCCCTCCTCCTGTGGACAGAGCAGATCTCCTCACTGAGATTTCAAAACACTTTGATCCTGGCCTGGTTTATTCACTTCGTTTCAGGCCAGATCCTTCTTGGTTGGCAGTGATAAGCTGGGGCAAACCCACAGCTGTCTCCAGCTCTCCTCATCACCCCAGGCGCTGCAGGCAGATGCTCCTTGAGTTGATGCAAGTGATCACGAGACTCCCCTGCAGTATTTAATCACAAAGAATGCACCCTCAGCTACATCTCCATGCTGGAAACAGCTTTAAAACACCATTTTGCATACAAATAAGGCTTCACTGGTGGGGAAAGACGTATCTGGTGTACGCTAATTGAGGTACTGAGTTGCTGGGGATGGTGGTGCAGGGCAGTATCCAACTTCCATCACTGCAAAATGTATCTTGGAGACCTGGCCCCTCCTTTTTGGATGAGGGATGTCTTGGATTGCATAGCGGCTCTTGTCCTGGATGCACATGGAGAGCAGGGTGGGCATGGAATGGAGGGAGGGAAGCCTTGCCAGTGTCAGATGCTGGGGCACAGGCAAAGTGTGCACCTGAGCCCAGGAGCTGGGTGTTCTTTCTGTGTCCAGCAAGAGTTATTTGTTGAGTTGAGAGGGATCATATTTTCCATAGGGGTCCAATACCTAAGCCAGTCTTTTTTTGAGCTTTCTGTAACAATTGCCAAGGACAAACAGAAAATAAATTGGAGGGAAGGATGAACTGTAGCATGAGCCAGTGAAATACTGTCTCGAGTAACTGTTTGAAGGCTTGTTTTAGCATCTTGAAAGGAAGCAGGAATTCACGTGTTTTAGTTTTAGCTTGCAAGGGAAGAGTTATTTAATGTTCCTTTATATCTCATCTCAGAAAATGTTCTCTGAGGCAAGATCTGCAGTCTTGGAGCTAGTTAACCCAAGACTTACTTGCCTGAGAAAATTTACTTTTACAGAGGGGAATTATTGAAATTGTTTTTCTCCTATAAAATTCTAAGTAGAACTGATTCCAAACTCCAAAATCAGTTGAGTGTTAAAATACTTTCTGTTGCTGGCAGTGATTTGTGTTTCACAGTATATAGCTGGATGCATTTTGCTTTCAGGAAGTTGTAAGCATCTTCAGATTTTTATTGTGGAGTTGCTTTTGTTGCCATTGCTTTGATTTTGGCTCTTGTTAAATTTTATGCAGTTTGATTGCTTAAATTTTTCTAAAGGAATATTTTCATCCAGGATTTTAATAGTATCACTGTGACTGAGCCTTAAATCTCTAAGCGGAGATGGGATAAGCTACTCTTTTATAGTTAGAGCAAAAAAAAATTTCTCTTGTGTTTCTTTCTCATCTCTTCCCATAGTCTCTGAACTTCAGTACCATGGCTCATTCTTTAGGTTCCTGAAAATCAATGAAATATTTATGATACTTCATTTTCCAGCAGTTGGGTAATGAATGGAATTGCCAAATGTTACTGGTCAATACTTGCACCTCTCATCCAGCACTCTTGGGTCAGCAAACATCTCTGATGCGTCTCTAACCTCCTTGTGGGACTGCTCTTACTTTCCTTGCTTTTCTTTCCTGTGAGGTAGGAGAACAGTGTCAGCAGCAATGAAATGAGAGTTATCATTTCCTGAATGGGTAAGACAATCTGCAGAGCAGGAAGTCGGTGATTATCAATTTTTAGCAAACACATTTCTACTGATCTTTAGACTGATGCCTAATGGTAACAAAAGCAGCTCTGTGTCTGGGCAATGCAATTTCTAGTTATTTGTAGTATCTTTTCCCCTCATTGTGTCATGGGCTGTCTTTATTTTAATGCCTGTAAGAATAAAAACAGAGACCTAATGGTGTTACTTGTGAACAGCACATGTTGACCAGCGTGGCTGGGATAAATAGGCATTGTTTCTTTTTAAAAAAAGGAATGTCTTTTTTTTGTGCATTTACAGCTTGCTGAGGTAAAAGGCAGCGTATGGTAATGCAAACAAGGAAGAAGTCATGCCTCTCAGAGACTCTTTCCTAGCTTAAGGAGTTAGTAATTGCTTCCCACCCTCATAAAAGAGAATTACTGGCATCCCCGTGCCGAGTGGCGTGTGTGTGGGTGACGGGAAATAAGGCTTCCTCCAGACCTGGCCACCTGCTTGAGGAGCAGCGACAGCAGTGGGAGGGAAATCCACCCGCCAGTGAGCTGAGTGTTGATTGATGTCTGTTTTCACTGCCAGAGGGGAATCAACGCTGCTCTGCTGCATGGTGAGCTTCTCCTTTGTGCATCTCTTTTTCCCTCGAGAAGAACCAGGAGTGTTTATTTGGACCCCGCTGCGGAGGGGAGGGAACAGCCTACACACCTGCCAAGAAAGGGAATCCTAAACAACTGCTCCTGCTCAGAAGAGACTGGGAGCTGGGCCAAAGATTTCATACATGGACGATTAAAATTAGACTCCTGCATCCATATGTACGTTCTCATTTTGAAAACACTTGCCTGGCTTACTTCTTTTCTTTCCTGCCTTTTATGTAGTTCCCTAATGGGCGAATGCTTCCCCCTTTCCTGTAGCTCTGACAGTGACCCTTGTACTTGCTGAAAGTACATTTATCTTTCCTCTCTGTAATCATACCTGATCACAGGCACAGGAACACAGCTTCTGTCTTTCATTTTCCACTATTATTCCCCTGACAAGTATCTTTTTGAAAAGGAAAAAAGTGATAATCTCTCCTTTGGAAAAACAGCCAAGTGTGGAAGCTGGCTTGGCTTTCTGCCTCTCCTCCTGTACTTCTTCTGCCTGAGCAAACCAAGACCTTCCTGCAACCTGCATTTGCTGATCTGAAGAGGTGCAGGTTTGGCTGGAAAAGCATCCCGAGGAGGAAGGGGAGAAGGCAGGCAGACTGGCACAGCACTCAGCTATGATGTGCTTGTCTGCAGCCTTTTCTGTTCACAAGCACCAAAGCCACCAAAGGATAAGAAGCAGTAAGGCAGCAAGGACATGGCTGCACGACCTCCGATTGCGAAGGATGGGGACTTGCAGTGAGCCACACAAAACTGCTGGTGCAGGAGGACTTTGTGCCAGAATTCAGCTTTTTGTGTCCTGTCAGTTGGATAAGCACACAGAAATGCTTATCATCATCATTAGACAGTGATTTGTTCCCAAGAGCTGAAGCATTCAAAGACTCTAGTACTTCCAGAAAGAAATCCTTATGTTTCAAAAGACTTTGAGTGTTTTTTAATGTTCCGCTCTTAACAGCTCTTCTTAGGAAAACGAGGAGACTTCCTGGAATTAGTGATTGCTAGGAAAGCCCTAATAATGCTGGTGTTTTATAAGCAGCCAGATGTCTGCATCCTCCTGCTTTGCATTGTGTACCCATTTCAAAGTCTAAGGGCCACAGTGGGGAGAGAGCAGAGGGGATGGGCACTCCCCTGTGGGCTGATCAGTCAGGTCATGATTCTGCTTCAAAGAGAAAAATCCTTCCTTGGGTAGACTCCTCTGGGCCAGGAGGCAGCACAGCCTCCACTGCCCCCTGTATGCTTGTCTGGCCTGGGCTTGCCCATCACCCTGGTACTTGCAGGGCTGTCCTGGTCCTGGCCCTTGCACAGGCATGACTGTACAGGTGAGCAGCCACCACTCTACCTTTCCTGAGGAAAAACCTGCTCATGCAGAAATGCTGAATTATTTTCTCTGTAGGAGCACATCTTGGATGGTAAATCAAGGCTTGAGTCCTCCCTACATGGTCCCAGCTGGGGCCTGGTGAGGATAAATGGGAGCTCCCCATGCTGGATTTCCTTTCCTCTGGAAAAGCTACAAGCTACTGGGTACAGGCCAAGGCAGAGAGAGGAGGCAGCTGATGCACACCCTGTTCTTGCCCTAACATGGAGTTAGAACATGGCTGCAGGGCACACACAGATACAAAAGCTTTTTTTTAAATATCAAAACTAAGAACAAAGCACCTTGTATAGCAAATCAAAGTTTATAGCTTGCTTCAGCCTGCAAAAAGACTTTTAAGAGCAAATAGTGCAGGCATTGTCTCCTAACAACCCTGCAGTGTTTACTGGAGGTAGTTTATCTCAAGCTGTTTTTTCATTCCTGTGTATTTTAGATTGTCCTCCCAGACCCTCAAAATTAAACAAAAGCAATGATTTCACAACAAAACATCCCAATAAAAAACTCAAGTGAAATTCATACATTTTTACAGAGCAGCTCCCAAAAGCCTGCCAGTCATTGTAGTTTTAGGAGGACTTGCAATTTATTCATAGCCTCTGAGCATTTCCCTCCATCAGTAAGAGTTTCCTGATGTTGTCTGGAGTACAGGGATATATTCAAGGTGTAGCAAAATGGAAGCGTTAACATTACAGATGCAAGCGTTCGTTGTATATGAGCAAGAGGGCAAAGTATGTGTAAAAGAGCTTTCCATAATTATTGAACTCCTATAACTCTCATTGGCAACTGAGCAAAGGGCGGAAGCCAAAATATGTGCTCCAGAGAGCAAAAGAGGAGCAGGACTGAGCAGTTACGCGTTGTTGGCCATGGGAGCTGAACCGTCCACCCGTGTGTAGCTCCTGCCAAGCCCCCTCATGTACTGGCCCTTGCCTGGAAGGCTGTTGCAGACTGGCTCCCCACAACTGAAGGTGCAAGAGCCATTTTATTAACAAGAGAGGAAACTAGAAAGCGTATACAAAGGAAGGAAATCTTTTGAGAATCAAGTTTCTTTGTTTCAACTACTTAATGGAAAACTTGTTTATAGAAACATACTGTCCATAGGAGGCGCGTGTCTGTGTATTTATGCACACAACGTGTATGAGGAGAAGGAGCTTTTGCTGTGGTCTGTCAGTCTTAAGGACATTGCGTCTGTTTCTTCTGAAACCCCATTACTTAATTAAAAAAAAAAAAAAAAAAAGACATTAAGAAACTCCCAAGGTTGAGTGCGTGCAAGTGTGTGTGTGTGTGTGAAGGAGTAGGAGTAACTTATCTTCACATTTAGCTGGAGCCTTGATATTGTCAAAGCAGCTGAATCACTGCCTGTGAGCTGCCATCTTTGCCATGATGATAATTTGACAGCATGCCAACACTGCTGCCTATTGTCTCTGAAGAGCTGACCTTGTAACAACATCAACACTCTTTCTTTGGCTTTTGCTGACATACTCTAGGCACTGGAAACTGTTTTCAAAACAAATGTATAATGAAGTATTGTGCTTGTAAAAGCAATTGTGTTTCCGTCCGTCAGATTATTTTAGGGTGTCTCGCCTGCCAAAGGGCAAAGCAAAGGAACAGGCAGGGAGGATGCGGCTCTTCAGATAAAGTGAGAAGCTCTCCCTATACAGGAGCGATGGCAGTCAAAAGTAACCTTCACAAAATCAGAAGTTAATGGTACAGTGGCAACTTATTGAATTCTTCTGCTGTTCCATTGTAAACCAAATTGTTTCTCGAGGTCATAAGCAAAGCAAGGACAAGCAAGCAGAGCTCTACAAACAATGCAAAGAGCACACAAGGGCCAAAAGCAAGGGAACCTCATGATTTAATGCTTGCTGCATGCTGTTGTTTGTCTTTCTTCATGCAGACAGGAAGGAACCACCATCTAAAATACTGATTGAAACTTTCCATCTAGACATTTTAACAGAGAAACGATAGAGACTTGGCTTAGCAGATGGGTTAAAAGCATTGTCAATATCGGAGTATATCAACCTTCTTGGCCCTAGGTTTAGGCTACTCTTTACTGGGTGACCTGACACGTTCAGGCATTCCCCAGTCTTGGAGGATTACCTGAGCACTTTGTATTCCCACTGCCCACATATGTGCTCCAAACTTAACATGCCCTCTTTGTGTCCAGTATGTTTGCCAGGATTCAGCTTGCAAAGAAGCAGAACAAACCTGACAAGGGACTCACCCCACACTTGCTACAGCTTTGATCATGGAGGCCAGTGGTAGTGAAATGGTGTCACTGATTTTCTTCTTGCTGTCCTTACTAAACCAAATGAAAAATAGTAATTACTGGTGTCCTAAGTAACAGTTTATGGAGAGTTTTTGTGGTATCAGAGACTATATAGTGGATGCATGACAGGCTTTCCTTTAAAACTGCCATGCAGTGCACAAAAAACATACATGTGGTTAGGTAACAGTAATTTTAATTTTATTTATGGGATTGGAAAAAGCAGTTAGATTAAACCTAGGACTCTGTAGGTTAAGACTAGAATGAAATATTGTAGCTAATAAAAGTCTGGAAGCAACATCTTCATGAGACACCCCAGTTTTCACTCCCCCTCAGGAATCTATTTTCAGGTATTGCCAGAAAAGAGAACACTGTAATTTATACTAAGATGTTTCGCCTGGATCCTTCTTAAAGAGTGATCTTTTAGATTTGTTGAAGTCAGATTAATATTTTATATACCTGAATTTCTACTTCTACTTCTGCATGTAGAAGTAAAAGTTACTCTTGATTTTGCATAGTCAAGGATAAAAATTGCGTTGTTTGCCCACTTTCTAATTTACTTACTTAAAAAGCCTCCGATGGATAAAGCACTCTGACTTGAGCTCCTTCTGACACTTGGAGGAGCTTTAAACTTAAATGGGATTTGGCTAGCATGTATCAACGTATTACTCTGCCTTTATGTATAGTTTGTATATGGCCAGCAAAACTTCAGCTTTTGCAGAAAAATGTATTTGAGAGACACAGCAAGCAAATTATATTTGACTTTGCATTGTTTTCAAGCTTGTTTCTTTTTGCAATTCAGTACTGGATTTTTAACCTGCAAGTTTCTGTTTTGGCTGCATATTCTTAGCAGATCGTGTTTCTCCCTGTGTTGTTAGCCCTGGAATTGTTTG
The DNA here is from genome assembly GCA_020745705.1 of Hemiprocne comata. Taxonomy (NCBI): domain Eukaryota; kingdom Metazoa; phylum Chordata; class Aves; order Apodiformes; family Apodidae; genus Hemiprocne; species Hemiprocne comata. Next base: position 119,580,773 of record CM036587.1, read on the forward strand.
GCAAAGCCAACGAACAGGAAGAGGCTGAGACAGAGTTTTCAATGTGAAAATAACTTGCCATGGGACCTATCTTCAAACCTGTAGGCCCTTTGTAACAAGGAAGGCTGAGTCTGTTACTCTTCAGGATGTCTGAATGGTGTAGCATCTCAGACTGCAAAAAGGGGTTCTTGAAGTTGCTGAGCTTGGTGTATGTCATCTAGATGGGATGTTCAAGTTTAGCTTTGACAGTAATATTTGGGCCTAAGAAAAGAAGAGATTTTGTTGCCTCAACCAGTGACATAGCTAGGAATGGAAGTCTGAATGTTCTCCAAGCTATGGTGGACAGGCAGTGACCAAATGTTTTTAAATACGACCACTGTACATGTTCAGATTTGGGAAGGCTTAGGAGCTAGTTGGGTGGGCCACGTCTAAAACATTTGCCTGAACCAAGCTTATAGAAGAAATTTGGTGCAAATTAGCCTCCTGAGATACTCTGAAAGTTTAGTTGTCTGTGCAACGCAAATAATGCATTTTTTCTGACAGTGAGAGAATTCAATCTTTTAGAGCCTGAAAGTAGTTCACAAGGCACACAGTTTATAATTAATTCAGCTTTAAACTAAAAGCAGGAGCTAGTTTTTGATGCATTGTTTTCAAGTTACATGTTAAGCCCCTGTACAGCAAAAAGCCTGCTTCTTACATGCTTGGCTTCTTCTGGATGGATGGCAAGAAGGACTTTCAGAATTACTTTCCAGGGGACTGTGAGCTTTTACTGGCAGTGCATAATTTTATCTAATGTATTTATTAGCTTATTCTAGTTTTTTCCTGTTTGTGTGAGTGGGATCACACAGCAGAGACCCTCTCAGCATGCAACTTTTAATAATAGGTAAGGAAGATTTTTCTGTCAAAGGGCAGATGAGAAACAGGTCCTTGTGAGAAAGCTGATTTGAGACTAGTCAAGGCAGACCTGCTAAGATGTCCACTAACTAGTGCCTAAAAAATGCATATTACTTTTAAAAATGAGTATTGCTTGAGCCTTCGCTTCTGAAACCAAGGGAGCCACACATTAGCTGCTTACTGAGCAGAGTATCAAACTGGACCGTAGAAGAAGAGGATAGTGCCATGGAAAATTAAGCTGTAGGCTGAGCCAGATTTTTTCCTGTTTTTGTGCACAAAAAGGTCTTGTTAGAGCCATATCCTTTAAGCCCCGAGGAGACAAGATCCATTGCCAAGAAAGGCTTTTGCATCTCTGATCGCATGCTGCCTCCTCCATCAGCCTGTATTTTTCTAAAAATAATCCTGATTTCATCCCTTAGGTGATGGACCTCCTGGCAGCCACAATTGACACAGCCTCCCTGGAAAACACACAGTAATATGTAAAAGCATTGGCTCCCCTTACTTAAAGAGATGTTGTACACAGCCTTTGAAGAGGCATCCTTTGTATTTTGAATAGTGCTAAAATACAGCAAGCTTATCCCGAGCCCTTTCCGCTCCCCCAGAACAAACAAGTTGCTGCTGAATACCAGGTATCTTATTCAGCAGCAGAACAAGAATTCCTTTTTTTTTTTTTCCTTTGTTTTAAAGAAAACGAGAAGTCACTTGGCATGGAGGGAAGAAAGGATTCGTTTTTCTAGTCCATGGGGAAAATTGTCTGAATTTCAGACAGCAGCTTGAATTTCAGCAGCTTGAAACGTCTGCTCAGGGTGTGTGATGGTTGCTGACAGTCAAGGAAGCATCCAGAGACAGGTTTCATGTTCTCCTTTTGATAAGCAGGGATAAAACCTGCCCTGCACTGGCAGCACAGCTTTGGAGGCTGTGTTATTGCACTGTTGGTGGCAGATGCTTTCTCCAGCCCACACTCATCATCCCTCCTGCTCGTACTGGGGTCACCATCGTCATAGCTGTGTTGGCTGCTTTATCCGTCTGGCTGCCAGGATGCTCCCACACCAGATCTGCTGCCTGAGGAGCAGTAATGTACAGCTGTGTCCTTTGTGGGTGTAACAGCTTGCGAACAGCTATGGGATGTCACACATGTATCCATCACAGGTACCAGAGGTAAGGAAAACACACTGATAATAATCCAAAATATTTTCCGAGCACAGAGACATCTGTGGCTTGAGGACTTCCTGAGCCAGAGGTGAGGTCTTCATGTTTGTCAGCATTAGGGTATGGTCGGGTGGTGGTGTGAATGTCCTCAGGCTTTGTGCCCTGAGCTAGGCTTGCTGTTCTGGGTTTTAAGTGGAGCTTTTCCCCTCCATTTTCTTTTTGTGGCTAAATGCAAAGACGCTGCTGGAGTTTGATACCTCCCTTGTACTCATGCTGCACCCAGGTCTGCCCCTAGTCCTGGCTGAGCAAAGTTGAACCTTAACATGCACATTGGATGTATCTGTACCCATAATGTTACTCAGACTATAGCCAGATGGCCCCAGAGCAGGCTGCAGTGGTGCAAATATTGACATGGGAGGAAGCACCTTCATCATGGAGACTTGTCCTCTGCCATTTCCAGTGATCGGGAAACACAGAACAAGAAAGCCTCTTCGCATTACAGGCCAAGAATTTCTGTCACCCAGAAACATGTGTTGGATCAAGAGTAAAAAGCAAAAAGCCACAACTGTAAAGGAAGCTTTGGCAGCATCCTTCTGCATGTTGGCCACATTATCCTGCTCTTTGACAGTCCAGCACATCAAGCTTTTGGCTCCCAGAGCCTGCCTCGGGGCACTAACACCTAGTACCAGGGGAGGAGGTGGCAACACACCGATCCCTCCTTTGCAGGCTCAGAGCTGCTCAAAAAGCACTGACGGGATAACCTCCCGTGCCTGGTGTTGAGCCAACATAAGCTGTGTGTTGTGTGCTGAGGTGGGTTTGGCACCAATGTGCTTGTGTGACAGTCTCGGGGGCAGGTCAGGTGTGTGCTGCTGAGTGACCTGTTGGTCACAGGCTGCTTTAATGGTCACAGCATGCTAGCTTCATCTCGGGAGTGGTTTGAGCACTGTGTGTACACATAACAGGAGTATGAAATGGACTTTGGGGGGAAAAAAACCCACACCAAATGAAAGGCTTTCCCTTTGTCTTGTCCTGGGTCTTGCAACAAGCACAGAAATGTGTGACCTCCATTTAAAGATGTTTTTACTCATATGTAAGAATCTTCAGCGTTATTACACATAATTTAGTGTGTCTCAGCATTGCTGTTCTGATGGTACACAATTTTACAGTGTGTCAGTGGTTTGTTTCTTTCTCTCCACCCCTGATTTGGCTCAGTCCTACTGGTCCAGAAATACCAGCAGCAGAATCAGTAAAATCACTGTGTTTTCCCCGCTGTGAATAAAGAGCTGGGTCCACTTGCCTCTTTCTGTGCATTGGCTCAGTAAGTCATGTAGCCAAGTGCCCTCTGAGTTTTGGAGAAGAATCATAGTTTTGGTTTCACTGTATGGCCAGAGATTAGTGTAATTTTAAGGCCTTAGTGGAAATTAAAATAACATAATAACAGGTCTTTGAACAGTATTTCTTTGAAATTCTGGGGGCTGGGTCAAGAGGAAGCCTGGCCTATAAAAACATTGGCAAGTGCTGTTTGCTGTACATTTGAAGTCCTGAGGTATTTGGTGGCTAGTGAAGAGCACAGCACCGGTGAAGAACCAAATCGGACTATTGACAGTAAGCAAAGATCTTCCCAAGGGCTTTTGCAGCTTCTCAGTTTAGAAATTTAATCTGAAGGGCTCTGATCGGTGAAACGGGCTGTCGATTTGTGTCTGACTATTTCGTTCTCAAAGTGAATGGACTGGAAATTGTGATAAGATGCTGGAAAGTACTACAAAATTCTGTACTGTTTAGAAGTCATATAAAACTATGTATACAAAATCCTGTCCTGTATAAAAGGACTATACAGCGTCAGAGCTGTATTGTTACAGCAAATTAATTTTTCAGGCTGTCAAAATAAACAAGAAAGAGGATTCCCACACAGACACGTTGTAGCTGGAACTACTGATCATAAGACATACCTGGGTGAATTCTGTGGGAAATCCTTGCCTTCCTCAGAAGGTGATGCCTTTCATGTCACTTAGGTGAGGGTTAACCACTATTAACCAGAAGGATGAAAGGTGGTGTGACTGCTTTAGGGAGCTGGAGGGATGTTTTGGCATTTGGCTCACTTGATTCATTGCTCAATTATTAGACTGCATCCTAACAATGCTGTGTGAGAGGCAGGGAGAGCTATACATTTCTGCCTGATTTCTATTAACAGCCTCTCGAATAACAGCCTGTGTTAACAGCTGCTTTTTCCTTTCCATGTCTGGGGAAGGAATGTTTGAAAGCTTTTATACTGTCTGAGTGAGTTAGAGAGAGAAATAAGGTGCCCTCATTTCCAGCTCAGCCTTTATGTCCGGTCATTTATCTTTTCACAATGAGCAGTGAAATCCAAGGCATGTTGCAATACCAGTTGCTATTTTCTTATCTCCTTATTTATGTGGCAGTTTAGAGAGAGGATAAGAGACACGTAACTGATGAAATATTAAGGGCTGAGTGTTCAGGACATCTGGTGTATCACGTGAGCAATGGCTGAAAATCAACTGATCAGTTTCCCCTCACTTAGGCTCTTCACAGCTAATCTTTATGTTGATCCTCGTGGAGGGAGAGATGTCTTTGGTTAAGAAGGAAAGGTAGGGAAATGTAGTGTGTGTGTTACGTGGGATAAGTTAATTGTCCTTTTGTGTGTTTGCATGGAGTGAGGGCTGTGAAGTATTCAGGCTGCTTGGAGCTGATGCTGCAGATGTTGTTACAAGACACAGGGAACATATGAACTGAAACTTTTGAAAAAACCTGTTTTAAAACTGGAACTGATTCCAGCTGGGTTTCCTGAGCAGCTCCAGAAACTACTGATGGGTTCATATGAGCATCAATTAATGATTGTTAATATAGTTAAAATTCATAGGTAAGGTACACATGCCTTGAGCAAGAAATTTTCCTTTATAGCTGCTTACACCTTCCCCTTAGTATTGTCACTGTCATGTGCCTCTGCTGTGTCCCTGCTCTCCTGTTCTGATCCTGTCTTTCATCAGGTCCTTACCTGTGTACTCTGCCCTCTTCTTCCCCCGTCCTCCTCCTTCTCCCCAGCTTTTTCTGGCTCCCCTTGCCACCCTCCTCCCTGGGAGCCCCTCTTTCTCCTGACCACTGCCATCTGGTCTGGCTTGCTTGCTCACCTCCCCAGTGTGACGAACACTGACTCAGGGCTCAGAGGGACAGGTAGGAGGTCCTTCTCTTCAATATCAGCCTGGTGGTGGGCCTGTTTGGTTGTAGTCCAGGGAGATGCTAGCAGGACTGCTCTGGAAAAGGTCTGTCTTGGAGATTTCTAAGCTCCTTGTCTGTGTAATCTTATCACATCAGGTTCATAAATGTCTGTGTCCCCAGAAAAATGCTATGAGATAGGATGGGCTATTAATCTGGTTTTATAGGCAGTGGACTGAAGTCAGAGTGAATAGGGAGTTAAGCCAGAATCTCCTGAATTGCAAATTAGTACAATAATGCCATCTTTATTAATATGCTCTTTGTTTCAGTTTCCCTGGACAATTTTTTAAAGTACAACTGCAGAAGAATGTGAAAAGTGGAGGGAACTAGCATAGTTACAAGGCTGTTCTGGTTTAGGGATGGTGACTATAGCATAAGGAAGGAAGGAATTAGGGAATTATATTGGTATCAAAAGTGTACATAGTATTGTTCTCTTCATGTTGAAATATGTCAGTGTTAATAGTATTGGGTTTTTTTCATTAACCATTGGTTGAAAACTAATTTTCAAATTATTTATTTTCAAAATACCATACAGAGATGGATTCCTACACACATACATTGCAACAGCCCAGAAGTTAGGAGGATGGCTTTTCCTGGTAGAATTCCAGTTTCAAGGCTCCTGAGCTACAGTGACAGAGCCTAAGGACCCAAACATCTGTCTTCTCAATCATTAATGGGTTGGTTCCTAACTGCTGGATGTGCATGAGCATCTTTTGGGCTTTGAATTAAAATCGTACCTTAGACCTGAGAAACCTTTCCAACAAAACTGCTATCAAAATTAGGGTATGCAGATGATGGGTGTTGTGTTTGATAAATCAGCATTTTCTTCTTACAAATTCTTGTTGAAAAGTGTCCCAGCCAGCTTGGCTTTTCACACTATGTTATAAGAAATGTTCTTATCTTTCGTGTGCAAGTTTTGAACTCTATTAGCAATGTTTGCTTCAATGTCTGAGCAGATAAGCTGATTTCAATTAGCTTTCATTTGATTACTTTCAATTTGTTTTCAGCTCAGTGTCATTAAAAACAAAAAAACCAACCAACCAACAAACAAAACAAACAAAAACAAACAAAAACCAAACAAACAAACCCAATTTTTTTTTAAGGTACAAGTACTGGATTTAGTTGTACCAAAAGTAGGTGAAGTTAATCACTGGTGGGGAGAATAGAGCTTGAAACACAGGAGAATAAATCAGGAACTGAACAAAGATTTTGAGATGCTTTCAATGGAAACAGAGGTTGCAGTACTGAGCTCCAAATGGGGCCAGAAGTGTAACTGAATACATAACAGAGAGAGTAGTCCTCATTCTCCTTCTCTCATTTTATTAATTCTCCTTCCTCCCAACTGTACTAAGCAAGAACCATAAACCAAAGAGAAGAACTAGTAGAGTTTCCCATTTCAAAAATCAGACCTATGTGGGCTTTCTGATGCACTCTCTGTGAGGCATTTAATCTCTGTAGACCAGCCAAGGCATCCAAGTGCCTAGCATAATCTCTGAAAGTTGCCCTAGTTTATGTATGTGTGGGGAGAATCAGGAGGCTGGAAACAAGCCCTAGGTGCACCTCCCCAGTCATTCCTCCAGGCTCAAGAGAATTTGAGCCCGGATCCTTCTGCTTATCTGGTAAAATCATAGGCTAGCACAAATAATGACACCAGAACTGTAAAGTTCCCTCCACACTCAGCTACTAGTTTTAAGTATTTATTGCAAATACTGTTGGATACAAGTGATTTCTAACAGAAGTGTCCCTTTGCATTTGTTTTTTTCCAAAACCAATTTCCTGCTGCAAGCCGAAAGTAATGTACCCAGTTATGAATGATGTTGCTTTTATTGTATTCCTTCAGACTTTACAGCTTGCCTCTTAGCCCTCTCTGGAACAGTTTTTCAAACACATTTTTCTCACTGATATTAAAATATAAATAATAATTGGCTTTAATTTAAAAGCCACATTTCATTTTGAAGTATTTATGCAAAGGGTCTGGTATGTCTTACGTACAGACACCAACCTTGTTGCTACTGAACTTGGTGCCCTTTATATTGATCTATGTGGTCTGCATTTGGGGCATTGCTTGCCCCACCCTGGCTGGCTTTAATTTTAAAATGCAGGAGTCTCAATCTGTTTCATTATGCATCTTTTTACTACAGTTGAGTGACTTGTCACACTCACATTAGCTGTGGTTGCTTTGTGATCTGCGTGCATTTCAGCAGGGCTGCTGCTCTGCAGTGACTGCTGCCCTGGCTCCACAGGCAGGATGGCCAGGAGTCCCAGGATGTCCAGGAGTCTCAGCTCACAGTTTTATAGACAAGAAGACACTTGAATTCTTGCTCCCCAGTGCTGACTGGCTGTCTCAGTACTAGTTAAATTAAACCTATTTTAATCAGCTGCATCTGTATTTGACACGGTTGCTTTGAATACATATTCCTAGCTATCTTCCCCCAACATTTATCCTTAGATATATTAATATCTGTAAAGATAGATAAGGGTAACGTCAAAATTATCTGTATTTACACAAGAGCTTCATTTGGAGGTCCACATGTGTAATTCATCAGTCATTTCCATGTGCCTGAATCCCAAGAGGGCAGAGTGCATGAACATGGGGAGGGTGTGTAGTGATAGGACGAAGGGTAATGGTTTTAAGCTGGAAGAGGGAAGATTTAGGTTAGACAATAGGAAGGAATTCTTCAGTGTGAGGGTGGTGATGCAGTGGAACAGGTTGCCCAGGGAGGTTGTGGATGCCCTCTCCCTGGAAGTGTTCAAAGCCAGGTTGGATGGGGCTTTGAGCAACCTGGGCTAGTGGGAGGTGTCCCTGCCCATGGCAGGGGGGTTGGAACTAGATGATCCTAAAGGTCGCTTCCAACCCAAACCGTTCTATGATTCTATAAATTTCAGAATGTGTCAATGCCTGTTGGGCAGAACTGCCACCATGCCTTTTACACCTGTGTGCCAGAGAAGCAGGAATCAAGGTGCTGGCTTCCACAGCAATAGCCTGCGAACTGGAAGCTCCCCTGTCTTTAGAAAGGGCTGGATGTGGAAGGGATTAGGTCAACATGTCCTCAAGCTCCCATCCACAGTCCGGAACTTTCAGTGTCTCTCAGGTGTCAGGAAGTGAGTACCGGGGTGCTGTCATCTCTTCCCACATGCAGGGTACACATCAAATAAAAGATAATTTCTCAGAGCAGAGGCAGAAGTTGCATGAGTTTTGGTAGTGCATGCAGTATTGTGGAGTTCTTCTCTTTTCAGCAGGTTCACACGGGTGTGCATCTTCTGGTGGAATTAGAGTGGGAAATTTGAGTATACAGTTGAAGTGAGACATTAAGATATAGCTGATTTGACAGACAACCGGACAGTCTGTGAGAGAAGACAGTAGCATTCATGAGTTCAGTGATATATTTTAGGACAGCTATAGGTGAATCGTTTCCTGGCCCCAGGAGATCTGGCTTCCCAGGTACCTCTGTTCATCTTTCATATGCAGTCAAATAAAAACCCTGTATTTTAATTTTTGTCCTGTCTCACCTTTCATACAATGGATGGCAGTCCTGTATATGTTTCTCGGCCTAAAATCTGAAGGCTGAGGGAGCACGCTTCCATTTGATTGCTGAGTTTTGGCTTGGTCAGGGGATCAGGGGCAGGGTGAGAGGGATTGGTCAGTTATGTTTTGAACCTTATCCATAATGTAAGCTAGAAATTAGTTTTCAGTTATTTTTGTTTTCAGGGAAAAGTATGAACCTGAGTATTGCCATATGTGGCATTTTGTAAATTGTCAGACATTGTTTCTAGAACTATTTTGATAACACTCAGCTGAGTTGGGTTCACAGTTACAGATACCTCCTTGCTATGGTGATTGTCTGGTACAAATACCAAATATTGGTATTGAAAGAAAAACATCAGTAGTTAAATTTAGGCAAGAATGAAAGAAATAAAACATTGCTAAAACAAATATGGTAAACTCATTTTAAGAGAATATTTTTCAACTTCTCAGCTGATATTAAAAGTAGAGATTAAATTAACAACAGTGAAATTGCTATTACATCCTTTAAAAGTTAATGAAGAAATGTCCTTGTTCAGTAAAAAATAGTTAAAACTACTGTTTCACTAAGCACAAATGCAGTTTGGGTTGATGCTATATTTTTAAATGATCAGCAACACAATCCAAAGGATTGTCACCTAAGAGTCACTTCTATCTGAAGCACGAAGCAGTCTCAATATGGTTGTAAGCCATGCAAGTCACCTCAGGAAGGCAGGGACTGGTTTGCGTCTTTTTTTAATCAACGTCACTCCTTCGCTTTTTCTCACTGGCCTCTCCAGAGCAAAAGGCTGCTTATCTACTGACATGGAGTGGGAGCTTCTCTTTTTTTGTGGAAAAGCACAGTGAGAAGATTGAATTTATTTTCATTTGCAATGTAAGTAGGGAAGGAATCCAGCCTGCCACAGCTGGAAACCAAATGTATTAACTCTTTATAGACTTCGCTGCCAGAACCCCTTATGCCAGAACTCTTTCTGGGATGTTTTTTAAGGGAAATCAGTTGGATAAATGTCAGGAGGAGGCAAACCAGGCTGTTGGCTTCAGCAGTACTTATGTTTCCCACAGCCTTGACTCCATCCAAGAAACCCAGATGGACTCCCCAGTGACCCAGTTCAGGCATGAAACCTGTCCTGGGTACCTCAGTTTCTACTCTCGTCCTCTTGCCCCTCTGTTTTCCAGATGCTATTAGCTGGTGTTGAGAGTCTTTCTGTGCACTGACAAGGAGGTATCTGCAGCCTTTCTGGGCGCCTCCCTCCTTTGCAGAGCCATGCACAAGGACAGAAGGTGGGGACAGGAAAGTGTCTTTCAGGTGTGCCTGCCACATACTGATTAAAGAGACACATGTGAAACCACTTGCCTATTTTAGATTTAGAAATAGGGTTTCTGTAGTATTTTTGAAGTCTTTCAGGCTTCATGTCTGAAGATGGCAACACACTGGCTCCTGAGGAAGCTGGGAGCCTGTTCAACCATCTGAGCTAATTTCACATGTAAACAAGTCCAAGTGAAAGAAGGTGTGAACATTATGAATGAGGTCCCAACTAGCAAACTTGGAGCTCTTTGGACATTGGTATGTGTAAGTAATTAGTCATATGGCCAGATGAAGAGATTAAGTTGTCCTATTGCAGTGCCCTCAGTTGGACACCTGAGAGTACTTCATGCACTACACAATGAGAAAGTTCACTGAATCATGATTATTAGTTTACAACAGTTAATGATGTCAGATTGCCAGTGTCATTCTGTGTTCTTCCATCTTTCCTTTTGTTCATATACAACTATGTACTTTACCATACTCCCAACAGGAAAGTTAGGTTTGCTTTGGTTAAAGTAATGTAAAAAACAGCACTGTGGTTTACCCATTGTTTCTAATCACATTTTCCTTAAAGGTTTCTCCAGAAAGGCTTTTACATTCATCGCCGTGCTATTCTCATACTTACCTTTCAGGCTAACAGCAGACAGATGCAGTTATACTTACACAGTATTGTAATTATTGCTGATAGTGCCATACTTAGTTAGTGTCACTTGTTTCTGAGTAGTATTAGGTTTGCTGAATCTGTCTGTTTTTAATTTGCTAAATTAAAAAAAAAAAAAAATAACATGTTTTTAAAGAGATTCAGGGAGAGAAAAACCAATACATCCCAATGCGTGAATTAAGAAAAAAAAAATGCAAATAGGCCCATAAATGAAAATCAAGAGTTGTTTTTCGCAGAATCACAGAATTGTCACAGCTGGAAAAGACCTCTTAAGATCACCGAGTCCAGCCACCGTCCACCCAGGGGAAAAAAAAACAACAAAAAAACCCAAAACCAAACAGACAAACAAGCAAAAAAAATCACACACAAAACCATAACCACACACCACACAAAACCAACAACAACACACAACCCACAAAAAACCCACCATGCCCACTAGAGCATGCCTTGAAGTGCCACACCTGCATGTTTCTTGAATACCTCCAGGGATGGTGAGCCCACCATCTCCCTGAGCAGCCCATTCCAGTGCCTGACCAGTCTTTCAGTAAATACGTTCTTCCTAATCTAAACCTCCCCAGATGCAACTTCAGGCCATTTCCTCTCGTATCGTTATTCACCTGGGAGAAGAGGCCAACTCCCACTTCCCTACAACCTCCTTTCACGTAGTTGTAGAGGACAATGAGGTCTCCCCTCAGCCTCCTCTCCTCCTACCTAACAATCCAAGTTCCCTCAGCCACTCCTTAAAGGACATGTTCTCTAGACCCTTCACCAGCTTGTTAGCTCTCCTCTGGACATGCTCCAGCACCTTGATGATTTCTTGTAGTGAGGGGCCCAGAGCTGAACACAGTACTCGAGGTGCAGCCTCACCAGTACTGAGTACAGGGGCATGATCATCTCCCTTCTCCTTGTGGCCCCACTACTCCTGATACAAGCCAGGATGCTGTTGGCCTTCTTGGCTACCTGGGCACACTGCTGGCTCATGTTAAGCCAGCTGTCAGCCAGCAGCCTCAGATCCTTTTCTGCTGGGCAGCTTTCCAGCCACTCTTCCCCAAGCCTGTAGCTTTGCCTGGGGTTGCTCTGACCGAAATGCAGGACCCAGCACTTGGCCTTATTGAATCTCATACAATTGACCTTGGCCCATTGATCCAGTCTGTCCAGGTCTCTCTGCAGAGCCTTCTTACCCTCAAGCAGATCAACACCCACCCAATTTGGTGTCATCTGCAAACTTACTTAGGAAGCACTCAATCCCCTCATCTAGATCATTAATAAGGATATTGAACAAGACTGGCCCCAAAACTGAGCCCTGGGGGACACCACTGGTGACTGGCCACCAGCTGGTTCCAACCTCGTTCACTACAACTCTCTGGGCTCGGCCATCAAGCCAGTTTTTTACCTAGTGAAGAGTGCACCTGTCTATGCCATTTATTTAATAGTTGCAACTTTGTCAATGCAAGACTTACTGGTTTCCTCCCAAGTCCTCCCAAGGCTTAATGTGTGGCTTACTGGATTCAAAAGCAGGGTTTCTTCCATGCTGCAGAGCAGTGGTGCAGGAGCTGGCTAAGTTTTAGCACATCCTGTGAGCCTCACTTGTGTTCACATCATGGTGACCTCTGGCAGTCATAGAATCATAGAATCATAGAATGGTTAAGGTTGGAAAGGGACCTTAAAGATCAACAGGTTCCAACCTCCCTGCTGTGAGCAGGGACACCTCCCACTAGACCAGGCTGCACAAAGCCTCATCCAACCTGGACTTAAATACCTCCAGGGAGGGGGCATCAACAACCTCCTCGAGCAACCTATTCCAATACCTTACTAGCCTCATGGTGGAGAATTTCTTCCTGATGTCTAACCTAAATCTCCCCTCTTTCAGTTTCAAACCATACCCCTTGTCCTGTCACTCTCTGGTCAAAAGCCTCTCCCCAGCTTTCCTGTAGCCCCCTTCAGGTACTGGAGGGCTGCTATAAGGCCTCCCCAGAGCCTTCTCTTCTCCAGGCTGAACAACCCCAAGTCTCTCAGCCTGTCTTCACAGCAGAGGTCCTCCAGCCCTTTGATCATCTTCATGTCCCTTCTCTGGACCCTCTCCAACAGCTCCATGTCTTTCCTGTGCTGAGGGCTCCAGACCTGTACACAGTATTCCAGGTGTGGTCTCACCAGAGCAGAGTAGAAGGGCAGAATCACCTCCCTGGCCCTGCTGGCCACACTTATTTTGATGCAGCCCAGGACGTGGTTGGCCCGCTGGGCTGTGAGCACACACTGGCAGCTCATGTCAAGCTTCTCATTTACTACCACTCCCAAGCCCTTCTCCTCAGGACTGCTCTCTAGCCATTCTCCCCCCAGCCTGTATTTGTGCCTGGGGTTGCACCAACCCAGGTGCAGGACCTTGCACTTGACCTTGTTGAACTTCATGAGGTTGGCATAGGCCCACCTCTCCAGCCTGTCAGGGTCCCTCTGGATGGCATCCCTTCTCTCTAAGGTGTCAACCACACCACACAGCTTGGTATCGCCAGCAAACTTGCTGTCTGTCTGTTCAGAGATACTTGCTTTGCTAGATCTGATGCTGGGCCTTTTAAAGAGGGAGCTTACATCAGGTTTGCCTGCTTGAAGTCAACGAGGTGATGGAGGTATACTCTGCACAGTACAATGGGTTAAATGGCTGAAGATTTAGGCTGGTACACGTGGCCTTACGTGTGCTTGACTTGTCCATGATGCAGGTGGAAACTGCTTTGGGCCAGCACAAGCAGCAAGGTGGTAGACCAGGTAAAGCAAGATCCAGTCTGTGTTTCTCTAAAGTTGGTGCCTGAGTGTGGGTCTGTGTCCACTCCCCAGTGCTGGGAGCACTGAGATGCCATGAGCCCCACAGTCAGCGGGACTCTTCTCCCTGTGTTAGGGCAAACATAAACTTGCTCTGTTCTCCCTTCAAGAATGTAGAGGACCATGAAGTGTAATCAAATATTAAAGTAAGAGTTAAAAATAGTTTTACTTAGTGCACTTCCCTTAATCTTTTGTCCATGTTTTTATTTCAAGATTACTTTTATTCTATGACTACTTTCCTCTGCTTTTGAAAAGCTTTACAAACAGAAGTACAAAGTGCTGTTCAAACCATAAAACAAAGAAATAAAAATTATTTATTTATAGAATTGTCTTATTTTAACTCCTTCTAAGTATTGTATAATAATATCATAGTTAAAAGAGAGAAGTAATTTTTTTAAAAAAGGTTGATTGTACCTTTTAAGGATTGTTCATATAAACTGTGGTTCTTCATAGTAAGAAGTGTAGTCAAACAAAATCCTGTGCAGGTAACTGTTGCTTGAGGGCAAAATAACTTTCCTAGCTTTCAGGGAGGCATGCTGTTGCAGCCCCATAGTGGAATACATGTGCTGCCTGGCAGCACCATAACACGGCACCAAGGTTGAGAGGACATAGATAAAAGCAGATAGATAGGAATTTATTCTTGTTGCCATGGTGTTTGGACACTGTTTACTTCACCTGTCAGCCAAGTCTGGTTCTTTCCCTCTCTTTTGGAAACCTGCAGCCCTAACCAGCAGCCAGGTGCAGCCCCAGATAGGCAGTCAGGTCCCAGTAGCATATGGACAAAAAATTTATTGATTATTTTTATTTCAAATAAGGTTTCTGGCATTGGTGGCTGAGGAGGAAAACTCCAGATGGTAAAGTGTGCATTGTCTGTTCAGTGGTGCTCCAGGAATCCTAATCCTCACCTAAGCATGCTGTCAGCTGGCTGCTGTGGCTTGCATTGCAACCTTGGGTTAGCAGCAGGAGCCCTGCAGAGATGGGTGCTGCTCCCTGCTTGGTCCTTACAGCCACTGGGGAGAGTGGTGCCACTACTGCTTCCACTGTCCCCAGGGCTGGGGAGAGGCAGTGAAGGTGCTTCACCCCATAACGGGATTCTCAGCTCCTTCAGGTCAGTGGGAAGAGGGTTTTGGGGAGATCAGGGGTGATCATGGGATCTGACCTAGCTGGTGGCCTCTTTGCCCCAGTCCCACTCTACCTGCCAGACTGCAGAATGGCTCTCAAATAGAAATGCTTAGCTGTTCTAAAATTTATGCCAGCTCTATGATTATCTCAGGTAAGAGGTGGGATGAGATCTCCACATCAGTTTCCCTTGTAGTTTGTGCTGAGCTGTGAATATAAAATGCCAGGTTCTGGTTATAAAAGAACTCTGTCTTATGTATGTGGCAGACTTCCCTTGATATCCTTAAACTAACTGCAACAAAATGGACCAGACATGTATATCAATTTTAGCTTTTCAACTACTAATGTCATGGTACTATTTTCAGTGACTTTGGTTTTATCATGGTGCCATTACTGCCAGTGAACTACTCTAGTTGAAAGGTTGTTGGCATATCCTTCGTAATTCTGAAAATAAAATATCCTTGTCTCCCTCTGGCTGACTGGTTAAATCACACTACAGTGGCCCTACTTGATAGTTTTCTCATGAAAGACTCATATCCTAGTGTTAATTAAAGCATAGAATAAGTATCTAGGGAGGCATATATAAATGCTAACAGGATTCCTACCACATCTCTACAGAGGCAAACATCACCATGTAGTTTATGCTAAGCTAAGGACAGAAAATCCTTAGATCTTTCACAAGGCAGAATTTTTATATTTTGTGACAGATGTAGCCAAAAAAAATCCCAAATGATAACAAAAGCACACAAGATTTGATAACGACAACACATAAATGTATTCCTCATAATCACAGGGATTAAACATTCTGGGAGATTGTATGAAGCTTTGTATTTGCTGGAATCTTAATACCCACTCCTATAGGAGGAACCTGGATCTAGGGTCAGAAAGTGAGGAAGACTGCTATGTCTGACTGAAACTGCTGGGGAAAGCTGTAGCCACCACAATTACCTAGTGATCACATAATCTGGCCAGTGCTGGACGTCAGAAGAACTGCATGATCTATAGTGATCAGAAATATTGCTCTGCTTCTTGGTTAAAAGCCCAGGTTTCGAGAACATCCACTGGCACTCACCATCAACCCCCAACATTGCTGCAGGCACTGACTCAGAGGGAAGGATGCCACCTCCTGACTACCACCCTCCTCCTTGCCTGGCCTCCATTTTCCCCCTGAGGTTTGTTTTTCTGTACTGGCTTGACCCTTTTTAATTTATCACGGTTAGCTGAGGTAAGGGGAAATAAATGGATGAGGTAACCTAGAGCTTTTGGCAGAAGCCCTGATCGCTCTTCTGTCAGCAGCTGATTGGACTGCTCTGGCATAAGGGCATTCTGTAGAGGGTCTCTCTAGACCCAGGATCACATGGATTTAGGTCTGCACTCCTGTAACTGATTTTGTTCATTTTTAAAGAGGTTAGGGTTTGTCTACCTAAAGCAGAGCCTTAGGAGATGTACTGATACCATCTGCTTTCAGCATCCACTTGGATGGAATTCAGATGACAGGGTTAGAAGCAGCAATTCCCTGCAACTTCATTGTAGAGAGGCAGGTGTCTCTACATGGGCAATTCAGGTCATTCATGTTAGATGCTTAAAATAGAAGATACGCAAATTCAGATGGTCTGCTGTCTTCACCTGGTCCATTGCTTACATCTGTTTATGTCTTAAATGTCATTTATCAATGAGGTGCTGAAAGAAACCTTGCAGTCTTTTAAAATATCCTGCTCAATGTGAAAAAAGTGCTTCTCCGTTAGGTCATGACTGTGTGCCCATCACAACATGTGTGCCCCCAGCACACACGCAGACTTCACAGCTAGGTTGCCTGGGAGGTGGTGCAGGGGGACGGCTGGGTAGGCCAGAGGTGAGGAGCAAGAGAGCAGGAGGCTGCCAGCCGGGTAGGACCAGCAATAGCCACATGGCTTTCGGGTGAGTGGCGAGAGGCTGGTGGTTCGGTTGACTTAGCCCAGATGGTTTTTGAGGTGCTTTGAGCTATTGCCTTTGTAGAAACTTCTTAAATTATGAATGAAGAAGTGTGTTTAGAATAAAACGCTCTCTGCCAGAACCTAGAAGTGACCATAGTGGTAGTGAACCTAATTGCTAATCTATTTGTGGATGGTTTTTTCAATGTTTCCTTTTGAGAACCATTAGAAAAAGGCCATTTCATCAAACTGCTCCCTGGCCCTTTGGGCTTTGATGTTTGTTCCCATGCTTTGGAAGTGCTCAAGCTGTCACTCTGCTGCATAGTCATGGTCCAGTCTTCAAACATTTGTTCTTCCCAGAGTTGTAGTGCTGCTTCTTATGGTGATTGGTGGCCTTGTGTTCAGTGCCATAGTAACCATTCCCTGGAAGGGCAGCAGGATGAGGCAAAGAGCACGTCAAGCATCCAAGATGGAGAGAAAATGTGAAGCCAGACCTAGCAAAGTCTTGGCATGGATGGGAAACACTTGACAACGCTTTGTAGCAACCAGTGGGTTGTCCTTAATGAAGGGAGAAATAAATAAGCAATTCAGAGTAGTGAGCAAAAAGTTATGAGTGACTCACTGGTATTCAACAAGGGATTGCAGAGATTGGTGCCAAGTGAGCAGTCCTGCGTGGAAAAGGATGCTTGTGGCAGCATAGGGAATACAGGTCAAACCTCCCAATTCCTATAGGTCATTCACAGCCAGCACATTCACCTTTGGGAAGAGGTAGGAATGATGGGAAAGAGGCTGGAAATTATGTATATGTCTTCCTCCCTCCCTCCCTGGCCTCTATGCCAGCTGAGAAGCTGTCACACGTGTACACGTCCTGCGGGTATCTGAGTGGCATGCCTGTCCTCCCAGCCACCCCATGGGCTCATTGCTGGTATCTCACAAGGCTGAGCCTAGTCTTCAGACTGAAAAGGTTTTGTTCACTCTGACCTGTTTTGGTTCAAGTGCTTTATTTTGCATTTGGAGTTTAATCACAACCAGAGGCATGCACCAAGTGAGAAATCCCATTAATCAATTAATCAAAATATTTGGAGGGAGCACTGCATGTTCTTGCACCATAGAGCTTGCCTGGGCTTTTGGCTGCCAGCAACATGCAGTGCCAGCTACGGGATACTTGGATCCTCAGGGAAGAGGGAGCAGGGAGAAGGAGAGGCTGTAAAAACTTAAATTGTGACATACCTTTTTCAGCTATTAGGAGATGAAGGCTGCAGTTCCGTAACACAAACTCTCTGACCTTCTGCCTCAGTGCAAGGTGTCATAGAATCATAGAATCAGAATGGTTAAGGTTGGAAGGGACCTTAAAGATCATCAGGTTCCAACCTCCCTGCTATGAGCAGGGATACCTCCCACTAGACCAGGCTGCACAAAGCCTCATCCAACCTGGCCTTAAACACCTCCAGGGAGGGGGCATTGACAGCCTCCCTAGGCAACCTGTTCCTAGGTACCTTACTAGCCTCATGGTGAAGAATTTCTTCCTGATGTCAAACTTAAATCTTCTCTCTTTCAGTTTAAAATGACTACCCCTTGTCCTGTCACTCTCTGGTGAAAAGCTCCTTCCCAGCTTTCCTATAGGCTCCTTCAGGTACTGGAAGGCCGCTATAAGGTCTCCCTGGAGCCTTCTCTTCTCCAACTCCAACTCTCCCAACTCAACAACCCCAACTCTCTCAGCCTGTCTTCATAGCAGAGGTGCTCCAGCCCTTTGATCATCATCATGCATGTCCCCACATGCCAAGCTATGCTGGCTCACTCCTGGCTCTGCACACCATATTCCATATTCCAATATTTGTGGAAATGTTTCTGCGTTGTATTTCCACTGCTCCAGTCTGAAGCATTATTAATTTGAAACGGGCACCTGAGTCAGCTTGAGTCCAGACAGTCTTGTTAGTGCCAGTGCAGCCGCAGCCGTGCCAAGCAGAGGCTGGGCTCTGCAGAGTTGTCTCTGCCCTCCCGTCCTCCAGCTTCCAGAGAGCTCTCGAGTTCTCCAAAGTCATGCTGAACCCATGCTGTTGGGGCTTGTAAGACCCAGATCTCTGAGGATCACCTGGTAGTGACATCCAAGTGGCTGTATGAGGACTTGCCTGGGTCCAACACCACAGGCTAGGAGCCAGACCTCAGGAGCCAGCTGGATGCTCCTGCCTCATGCCCACCAGCCCTGCTGACACACAGAGGCTGGCTCAGCCAGGATGCAGCTTGGGTTGATGGTGCTTAATAGTTCTGGCTCCTTGTGGAAGGAATTAAATGGTGAAAGAAGAGTGAGTGCTGGTCTCTATATTAAGGAAAGCCTATACTGTGAGCATGTGTGGCTCAGAAATCAGGCACCGAACAGACCCAACCACAGCTGTTTGACTTTAGTGTCTTGTGATCTCCTGGGGTCTGCAGTCTGACCTTCAGCCATTTGGGCAGCACTAGGGAAGCCCATCAACCCAAGCACAGGGCAGGGATGCTGCAAAGGCAGCGCAAAGGAACTCACGCTGTCTGTCAGGCAAGTGGCGATAGTGAGAAGAGATGTGATTCCCTGTGCTGGTTCCTGCTCAGCTTTGGAAAGTGCTGGAGCAGTGCTGCTAGTTTATCTCTTGTGCTCACACCACGTTTTAAAGGGATTGCAAACTGAGTTCCTCCAGAGGGAGTTGTTTCCCATAGGAGCCAGGCTTTACTTTTAATCTGTGTGGCTTGAGTATTGTGTGAGAGGATTGGTTATCTCACAGCAGTAGAAAGAGAGACCTCTAGAAGGCTCAGTAGTATTTCTGATGAGAAAATATTTTGATGGAAAAGTAGCCAATTGTCTTACAAGTCTGTAAGGTCTTGATGCCATCTGTGTAAGGCAGCCCCTGGTCAACAGGCGTTTAAAGAAAGGCAGAGTAACCTTTCATTGAGTACATTTGACATTGGCTCGATCCCCTGTTGCATTTTCCAAGTACTGTATTAACTGACTCTGTTCCAGAACAGTAAGTACACGACGATGCTTCAAGCCATGCCCCACCCTTTCTGTACAAAAGTAAGTGCCACCTGGAAACTGTTTCCTTAGGAGCACTTTCCAGGTGCCTACGTGTGTTACAGAGGAGTTCAGGGCTGGACCCTATTACTGAGAAACACGATTTCTAAAACTGGCATGCTTTTCCTGCAGGTCCCCTGAAGTTCGCTACAAGCCTGTAGGAGTGAAGGAGAACTGGGTTTGGGGGGGGTAACACAGCAGAAGAGATAAAGACTGTGAAATTGTGAGTGACACAGGAGTCTGTTTTTAGCCTTGGGACACCAGAGCGGATATGAATTACTGAAATTATGGCTCTGTTAGTCTTTGTGTTGTCAGCCCTTCTATAAACAGTAAGCAGGTGCTGTACGTCTGCAAGTCGAATGGGAAAGCCTCTGGTCAGGGAGCAGGGAGGCTTCTGCTGGGGCTCCACCCTGAAGCTTCAGCTGGGTGGCCTGGATCATTTTTTGGTTCAGAGAGAGGGATATTGCCTTTCAAAAGCCTGTGTTCCTTTAATAGTCCCTTAGGCTCCCTCAATAACTTTTCTTTTCTTCTTGTTTACAGCAATGAGAGTGAAGTCAATGAAAGTGTACAAGACAGATAGTAACATCAATAGACATGTATAGAAGGTTTTCCTGCATTTCAGCTTTGGGTTTTTTTTTTAAATTGTTGGTGTGTAAAGTACTTATCACAGAGTTTGCAAATGACTGTATAACAGCTGAAACTCAATCCCATTATGGAACTTCAGGATGTGCTTTATGGCCTATCTGTTCTTCTGATAGTCAGTATTTGGGGAAGAAACTTCACCTGTGGTAACAATTAAGAGGATATGTGTTGAGTAATTGTAGAAATTGTTCCGAGGAGAATCCTCTTGCACCATGTGTTCTGTCCCTGTATTCAAAATGCCAGACAGAATTTTAGAAGGGAATAAATAAATACCTCCTTGAAGGCAAAGTAAGGTGACACTTCCAGGAGCCTGCATGGCTGTTTTTCATTTTCAGAGGTCTCTTAGAAAAGCTGCAACTCTAAACATCCACAAAACTGGATATTGTGAATTCCGAAGCCAGCCGTTGCTGATGGTTACAGTAAGATACAGATTTCACAAACAGGTTTGCAAGTCCTGTATGAAAATAGGGTAAAATTATTATGAGTTAACTTGGCCAGAGTTTAACTCTACTCATAAAGCAGTAAGAGACAATGAATTAGTAGTTATCTTTTTATTTTTATGTTGGATTCTCTAAGAAGATGGGCTGAGATCCATTATAGTACATACTGTTTTTTTCTGCATCTTCCATCACATTCAGACAAGTGGAAAACTGAGTAGAAAATTGACCTTTTAATTATAAAGTTGCAGGATTATGTTCTTACTTAAGACGCTCCTGGAGCAATAGTATCTTTCACAATTTGGACGGACTTTTTATCTTGGAAACAAAAAGCAGTTATTCCTACTGAAAACACCTAGCAGCTTTTGGGGAAGGCTTCAGAGAAGCCTGGCACAGTTCGTGTGGCACATATCAGCTTGCTGCCGGTTTAGTCCCTGCTCTTGAAAAAACTTCCTGCAGGTGAAAGGCCTGGCTCCATTGCTCATTCAGTCCTTTTCTGTCTGCTGAAACTGCTGGAGGAAGACTGTGACCCTGCTTTGCTTCTTAAAGAAGGAATTGCAAGACTGGGACCGTAGAGGTGGTAATTCATGTACATTACTACACTTCCCAAGGCAGACTTTGAATGTTATTACTAAGATGTCTGAGCAATGCAAGAATTCATTTGAAAGCTGTAAAGCATCAATGTTTAACTAAAAAAGGCTCTGCTATGGTTAGTACTCATGTTTAATGCAGTAGGGCAGTGTTAATAATGATTATTTAGCATTTTCTAGGTAAATATAACTCTGTTCCGCAAGCAAACAGTTTTATAAAAGTTTTTTCTAGGCCAAGAGGTTGGAAGTGCATGGCTGTTTTGTTTCTGAAACTGTAAATCTGGTGTTTGTCACCTGTGCTGGCTCTGCAGCTACACTGCTACATTTCTGTCTGCTGAGCATGATTGTGTGGTTGCAATTCCTATGGAGATAGGGGCCTAAATTCTGAAACCGGTGAATGGCAGGAGCAGAAAAATAACGATCAGCTGTTTAAGGGATCAGTGGTGATTTCACAGTATTAACTCATTTGTTTTCTTAAAAATAAACCCCAAGTCCCCCAAAGCAAAACATACAGTTTAATTGTGGTTTTATTTTTAGTCTCTGCCATAACTTAGCTCTTGCAGGTGGCAGGAGTCTATCTAAATTAGATTTACTGAGCAAGAAAACAACCCTGACTTTTACTGGGTGGGTGGACAGGAAAAAAAAACCCAACTTTTTGTCAGTCTTTTGTGTTGCAGCAGCTGGATTCATTGCTGCTATGGCAACACACCACATGATGTGGTGTATTAGATTGCTCTGCGCGGAGCACAAGGGGAAAAATGAGCACAGCTCCTTGCTGAAGGTAAAGGTTACACTGGAGTTTCTGCTGGAGAGCTGGGGAAGGTCAAATGCTCCAGTTCCCAGCACATGTTGTGCTCAGCAGAACGCAATAGGGGCGCGTGGAGATATTAAACTGCAGAACCAGGTAAGGCACAACTGCATCAATTAACCTGAGATCTTGCCCTCCTCCATGTGGCAGCACAACTTCCCAGAGAGTTTTCTCTTAAGTTCTTCCAAGTTTTTGTTTTAAAGTTACTTCGCTAATGTGGCGACATGAATACATTGATAGTGTTTTAAACTGTTAGACTCTTGCTGCAGAGAGACGAATCTTACAGTTTGGGAGGTGATTGCCCTCAAATCAGTGCAAGTGTGTATGTAGATTTTTGCTGTTGTTTCAGCTTTACTTTAAGGTGTTGAACAAGTTTTGGTTTTGTTACTATCTGCAGAGTGGTTCAGAATATCTCTCTTGCCAGTCAGAGTCCAGGGCTTTACCTACTTAGTGATTTTTATTATCAGTAATTTTTAATGATCTGCTGTCTTTAGCATTTATTAACATTTCTTCCTCCCTCCCAATTAGCTGCATCAGTGTGCCTAAGTTTTCTTTGTAATGAATTTTCATGTAATTCCCTCTTTCAGCTTTTATACTACCTTCCTAAGTCCAGAAGTTTTGTTAATGCAGTTTAGCAAACTTCAGTGCACCTGTAAGGACTTGAAAGAGTCATAGGATGTTACGGTTTTTACCCTGTTAACCATTCATCCAAATACATGTAAATAGAAATAATTAATGTCAGCATTGGATTTACCTGTTTATTCAGACTCATGTCAAACTCAAAAAAACCTATTTACTTTCCCATGTTCTCTATGAACCTTTTTTTTTTGGTTTTTTTACACATTACTAAGTTAAATGGGGCAGGCTTTCAGGTGGCATCCATTAGGTGGAGGAAACAACAGTACTTTAGAAAGGGATAAGCAGAGGGACCAAAACAGTAGTGGAGAGGGTGGAGAGCATGCCTGAAATTCAAGTTAAATGGCTCAGTACTTTTCCTGCTTTCCATGAGGCATTTCCAACATTCTGAATATTTTCTATTACCTGCAACTAAGGATATACTTTTTCCTTACCACTGGGCTTCTGTTTGTTTTACCAAATAGATGCTTTTCTCTCCTGACAGTTTCAGAAGTGGTTAAGAGCCTCAAAAATTGCTCCATAGATGATTCTGCTTACACATTTAGCAAGAATCAGAGGCAGAAATCCACTGTTTCCACTGAAAGCACTTTTCATGTCGGTTTAGGAACAATGGTGAGGCTGAAGGCTTATCCACTCCCTGGTTCTGTCAGAAAGCACAAGACACACAGTATAGATGCGTGTGCAAAGCCAGTCCATGGGAAAGACTCCAGTGTGTTTCATGGTAGACTGATAACAATATATAAGGAAAAAATGGCCTGGCCCACTACTTTAACATAGGGCATAGCAGGGATGTGCAAATGTGTAGTCTTTCACCACTGGTCTCAGTAAAAAATGTAAAGTGACCTTGCTGTTTCTCCAGATATATTTATATCCTTGGTGATTCAGTGTTTAAAAGCCCACATTGCCACTGTAGGCAAATTGGAAGCATTCCTGTGGAAGCTGAAGATTGGCATGAAGGTCAGCCTTTCCCTCTCACTCACCCCTTTTAGTGGCAAGAAGCAACGGCCTGAGTTACGGTATAACTAAACCAAATCTGAGTTGTAGGTGACTTTGCCACATGCAAACAGCAAGTGTGCTTTTAGGGACTGCATGGTCAGAGCTTAAATTTAAACGAGGCTCCTCCGGCTGTAATGAGGTGACTTTAACAGAGGTAAAGAAAAAAGCAGGCTTCCTGCCCCATCAGCTCCCAGGAGAGAATTTTTGAAATAAAGAAGTTAATAAATGAGGAGCCCATTAATGATCCTTGAATGAGACAGGTTTGCAAGGAGGTGAACTGGTATTCTTGAAAATGAGGATTGGGAAATGGTGGAAATCTTTGAAGTGGAAGATTGGCTGCACAAGTAAAAAGTCAAGCAAAGTAGGACTGTGATTTAGTCCTGGTTCCACCAGTTCAAGCAGAGCAAGGAAAATCCAGATCAAATTATCTAAGCAATCAAAGAAGCTTAATCTGTCTAGATTTAGGGATCTTGTTCAGTTGGGTGAATGAGCAATCTAATTCTAACACCCAAGAGCTCTTTATCACTGATACAGCACATCCATTATGTCTCAAAGCATAAGGCACCAGAGATGAAAGTGATTCATAGCATAGTATAACTAACACACTTCTCTAACTGACTGTCGCAGAGATGCACTAGGGGTGAATTTGTCCAGAGAATTCAAAAATTAAGGAATCTATATAAAAGGAGACAAAGCACCCTCTAATAAGTACTTCCCGCTCCATGAGTTTCATTTGTCTTTGGAATCAGAGCTGTGATAGTTTATTAACAAGGAAGGGAGAAAATGAAGTGAGAGTCTTAGTGGCTTCATTATTAAGCAACAACAGCAAAATAAGATAGAAAAGAGTACTTAGCCAGTTATCTTTGCTGGAGTAGCAAAAGGTAAGAGATTATGGAAATGTGGGTATGGAAAATCATATTCTCAGTGAAGCCTGGTGAATGGAAGGAGCATGAGCACTGTCAGCAAAAGGTAGTCTCTTTCACCAAAGGGTGTTCCTTTGCATGGTTTTTCTAGACTCGTATTAGGCCCTACAAATGTTCTTAAAGACAACAATCCTGGTCATGACTCGTTGAAGAATACTGTATTTTTGAGTATCACTTTTTGTCCCTTTTTAGGTTCTGTGAGAACATACGAACCTTCCCCCTAGGATTTTTGTTCCACTTACTTTCTACTTTCTCATTCATCCCATTGAATCTTTAATAAAACCTTCAAAACAAGGGACAGCGTCTAATATGTCTGTAGACTGCACAGTGTATCAATACCCAGTGAAACTTTCAAAAGGTGCAGTAAAACAAATAATAATTCTTTATGACATATGGGTGCCTCTTGTACAAAGACCCGCTGAGAAAGTAATGGAAAACTGCTAAAATGTACTACTGTACCATCAGAGGAATTTCTCTGCAAGATTTTGCTGGTCAGATTTTACCCAGCATTAAAACTACACCTCACTCATTGTGTCAACAGATTTATAGCAGATCTTATCTGCCCACTCCTACAGATTAAAATAATACAATTTATTAATTTTTTTTTTTACTAGTTTTGGATTCATGGAAAGCAGATGGAAACCTAAACTGACTCCACTGGTGAGAACAAAATGAATCAATCCAGACTGACATGACTGTGTGTCAGCCTCTGAGAAAAAAGAGAGCTGGGATCTTGATTACTAGGAATCAAAACAGACACAAAATTTTAAGACTATGTAATATGATGTGTATGTGCCTTGTATGCAAATAATAACGTAGGCAAAATTCCAGTATGGAACAACTTGCAGTGACTAATTGATGTAGGAATATGTGCACTAGTAGGAGCAGGCCAGTCCCTCATTCAGCTATCAGATGGCTGAGATATTTTTCTAGGGATAAATATGTACAAGGATGATTACTGTAACAGATGCTAACCCTAGGAGCTTGGGCTTCACATCCAAATGTTCATCTGGCTCAAATCAGAATAGGCAAAAACATTTCCAAAGAGAGCACTAACATCTCCAGGACCACAGCTCAGATCAAGAGTGGGTGTATTGACAGCAGTCCAGCGTGTCTTCTTAACATGCAGGAACTTTGCTCTCAGGGTCAGTTATCTCCAAAAGGTTCAGCCACTTGAAGTATTCAACATGGAGCATTAAATAAATCTGTTCTCTTTGTAAGTCCACTATGAAACTACCCCATGAAAAGTTGATTCAGTTCTTCATAGAGCACAAGAGCTTGTGGCATCAGGGTGTTTATCTTGGATGCCTACAGGGCTAGCTGCAGTACCATTTCAGCTTTAAGGGTGTGCGGAAACAGGTCAAAGACACTCAACAAATTGGGGAAAACAAGGCACTGGCTCCTGGACTGCCATGGCCATTGAACAAGGAAGGCAGGCTTGTTTAGAATGCCTCAGAGAGATGTAAAGCTGCCACCTGGCCACATTTGCCTGTGGTCCTATAAGTCTTCCTCTGAGGAATTTGCATTCAATATTGCCAAGTCCCCAGTGCTCATGGATCACGGGTCTATGCTACAGAACAGTCATGAGGTGTTAGAGCTACTCTGCTTTCTGACTCGTTGCATGTTCTTTTTTGCAGCTGTGAACCGTGGAGAACTTTTTTTGTTCACTGCAGAGCAGAGTCTGTACAGCCTCCTGTTTCCAGTAGCACAGTCTCTTAAGGAAAAAATGCCAAATACTGTGACACTCTGAGAAGAGATCCTCTTTTTCTGATGGAGCAATAGAGATACAGCCAAAAGAAGAGCACTTTGAGGGGGCAAGATGGGCATATAGTTGAGACCCTAAAACTTATGAGACTCATTTTGGAATATGCACAAATGATTACATTCAGTGAGGAATTAACATCCTTTGAAAGAAGGAGAATACAGCTCCTTTAACAAACAGCTTAGGGCATCTGTTGCTCTTGGAGACCTTAGGTCTTTGAGTGGAAAGGGAGCGTAACTTCTTCCTACAGATTTGTCCTCCTATAAACCTGCACTGAGTTAGTCTCTGGCTCTGAACATCAAAGACTTGAAGCTCCCATCCAGATCCTGTGCTAAGGAAGAGCTCCTCTCTGTGATTCTAATACCTTCTCTGTCAGCTTCAGGCTATACTAATTAATTGATCTACAAGACTCCTTCTCCCTCCCTGCCTGTCCCATGTAATCTAACTCTCGTATACATGCTTTTGTGTGTGCACATGCGCAAACACACACAGACACTTAAAGTGAGTAGTGTATGCTTGCTCTGTGTTATTAGACACAAATAATTGAGTTTAGGTTTCATTACTTTGTCTTTTATGATTTTTAAAAAAAATACTGAAGAAAATTTTAAATGCCACAGGCTCTTTTTAAAATAAATGACATAAGTGTTGTCACATTGGATCAAGGAGAATAAAACAGGCACAAACTGCAAGTCTCCCCTTCCTTTTACCAAGCAGGTAGCATACTAATTGTGCCAAATTGTGTCCTGATCTCCTAAGATGCTGAAGTAACTCTGGCTGGCTCTGAGGATGACCATCCCACACTCACTGCAAGTTGCAACTGAACACTGGATCGAAAGCAACTGGATTTGCAGGGCTGAGAGGCACAGTGCCACCTACCTACTAACTTTAATTAAGAATGTTACTTCTCACAAATTTATGTCACTGAAGGTGAAGACTAAAAGCCCGTTAGCTGTCTCCAGTTACGGGTATTTTTATGTGGAGTGCTGCTTAGAATGAAAAGTGGCAAATTAGACTTTCAAGCACCCTTTGATAATGGCAGCAAAGCCGAGGGTGCATTGTGGAATGTGAATACCGGAAAACTAGCAACGTCTTGGTTGTTAATTCTGCTGAAGTTAGCATAGCCAAGCAGAAAAAAAAGGGTAGTTGTTTTTTTTTTCCTTTTCATAACCCCTAGGCTTCATAAATGCATCACACTTCCTTATTGTCAATTTGCTTGGGAAATCACTGCTGACATCTCACCTAAGAATTTATTATAATTCCAGTCAGGCTATCTTTCACATATATTGAAGATTTCTTGGATTTTTACCAGCTTTAAATTATATTGAAAGTAGGCAGATGAAAAGTTAAATTAAAAGGTTAATTGAAATTGAAATATTGCACTGGCACAGTTAATTTGTTTCAGTTAAAATGTTTATTAACTTAATTGCGTATTTACAGAACCAAGGCAAAAAAAGTTGTGCATGTGTTTCCGCACACACAAATGTACTTGTATTCAAAAGGTAAATATCCACTAATAACCCTTATAACCAATAGTCTGTAACAGTGTATTTCCAAAAGAAGGAACATTTTTCTGTAGCCAAAGGCCAAATTTTTTATGGTTTTGTATCAGTCACCAGTTTCTTTTAGGATTCGTTAGAATTTATGAGCACAGTGAAATCTTCAAAGATGTTAAGAGAAAGAGTGTAAATTGTACAAGTTCTTGGGCCAGCAAATGCTGGTAAGGTCTTCTGCCTGACAGCACATGACCATATATATGACTTTCTTGTCTTCGTGGGTTTTTTGAAACTCACCAGCAAAATCCTCTTGAAGAAGAGTTGTTAGAGAAATCTGTCTGCTTTATTTTCCCTAATTGGAGAGGGATCCAGCTTTGCTGGTGTCAGGAAAGGGAAACAATGATTCATCCTGGCTTTCCTGGAGGAAACCATATTTCAGTTAGTTGGCTTTTCTAGAGTGCCTGATTTAATAGCATAGTCAAATGAAAATTTTTTTTTTTTACTTTGGAAGAACTGTATCCCCAAACTGGGGAGCAAATTCAAGAGCAATAGTAACACCAAAATTAAACTAATCAGATTATGTCTGTACAAACATAAATGTTTTTTTACACAGAGCAAGTGCTTGCAGTATGTTCCAAAATAAGGAGTAACACATGTTATTTGGAATATGTTTAAACATGAAAAATATGCTCTAATTGGATTATTTTAAAGAAGTTTATTTTTTAAAATGTCTAACCTTAATAAAAATGATGGCATCCTTTCCTATTCGAAGAACTGTTATAGACTTAAATAGCAACACAAATAGATGTTTTTTTTCAATATCTAATAGATGGACTATTTTAATTTCTACTTTATTGCCTATATTAGTTTTCTGACAGGATTTCCATCATCAAGCGTAAGCACTTAAGTACTGAGTCTTGAAAGTACTAAAGTACTTGAAAGTCTTAAGTACTTAAGTATTGAAAGTACAGTAATTTTTAATCTTTAGCAAGTAACCAGTTAGACCTCATTGGCTTTTTGACATTCAGACCTCTCTTCAGACCTCTCCAGATTTTACTAGGTGTTTTGCCCGCTCTAGCATCTACCTCAGTTATACAGATGGATATGCTGGAACAGTATCATACCAAAGCCATCAGTTTGTGCCGAGTGGGAAGAGTGCTTTTACCCCCCAACATGATTTTGTGAGTCTATGTAGCTCAGCGGCATTGCAGGAGAGGAGACAGTAGGTAGGTTCTTGGGCAGCAAGCTGGATGCAAAGGTCAGGATGCCTCCTGCTTTGCTGGAAGTGTGGCATAGCTCTCTTGGAAAAAAGTATTATCCCACCCTATAACTAACTATGTCAGTTCCGAGCAACCTAAATGTGCTACCTTGTGTGGCTTGAGAAACAAAGCCTTGTCCTTTGGCCTCTAATCAAGAGAGTTACTGTTTGATTTTGTCAGCCATTCGTTGTTTTCCTCAAGCAGTGCATACACAGCTCTCACATCAGCAGTCACCTGGAGATGTGAAGTGCCCAAATGCTTCTCTGCCTCATGATGCATTTGTTCATGAGTAGGCTGACCAAAAATACCTGTTGTTCAGGTTTTATACTGGGACGTAGAGTGTTTGCTCCATGTTAGAAACATAACTGTCAAACTCTGAAAACTCTCTATGCAAAAGTACAATTCAGAGTCTTCAGAGGGCTTTGAAACACTTGCAACACCTTATTGTGAAAGTCACTGATAGGTACCCCTTAGTTTCCAGGCTGTGTGTTCATTGTATTTCTCTACTCCTCCAGTATTCTTACTGCCTTCCCCTCTTTGCTTTGCCACTCCCTTCTCTCCCCCCCATCCTGTTCTTCCCCTATCCTCACAATGTATATGCAGTTTTTTGCCTCTGTTGGAGTAGACTCATATTTTCTAACAGCCAGATGCTCTTCCCTCAAATCCGTTCTTTAACATTCATGCAATGAATCTCCTTTCCTAGCTCTCATCCCTGCTAATCCTTGCTTCTTTACATTCCCTTTGTTTCCATTTGGCTTGTCTTCTGTTTGGCTTGTCTTCTGTTTGTCTTGTCTTCAGTGGCAAGTTTTTCTGGTGTTCAGGGAGCACTGTTTCCCTGTACAACTCTGTGAATGTTGATTGTTACCAGCGTTGCTGCAGTTATGTTTAGGCTTTGCATAGGGCCAATTGCTGATGTTGTTCAATTATATTAATTTTACTTCTCCCACACTCTTACACATCGTTGCTTTGTGCCTGATAAAACAACCTATTTGGTGTCCTGCATGTCTAATTGAAATGAGGCATTGCCAGAGCCCAGCACCTACTTGTCAGTTGGGGAAAAGTACTAAAACCAAGATTTCCCTCTGGCAGACCTTTCCCATAATGAAAGCCCATGTCACTCCTGAAGATAAGCCATTCTTAGGAGAGGGTGTGAGCAAAGTGGGCACCTTGATCCACCTGCCTCTAGTTTACACGGTTGCCTTGTGTGCACTGCTGGACTGCTGAGGATTTAACAGCTTCTCCAGGTGACCCACCAGGCACCAAGTGAGTTTGGAGCTGTCAGCAATTCAGGCCTTCCATCCTGATCTGAGAGGTGACCTCTGGAGGTACTGTGGGCTGTAGCACCAGATCTGGGCTCTTGTCTACAGGCTAGCCTCGGGAAGGCTGTCAAAGGGTGGCAGAGGCATACCCTAAAAACTCATAGTACTTTTTTCTTAAATACCCCTATATGTTCATGTGCTAGAGACTTGGAAACTCCTTCCTTAACTGCTGAGAGACAATGTGGAATAAGGAAACAAGTGCAGTTTCTGCACCTTGAACACTGAACAATGATCTGTGGGAAGGAATATCTGTGGGTGAATGAGAGAAGGTGATGGTGGGGGATAATAAGCACAGAAACAGGGGACTACCTGCATGTAAAAGAAGAAACCTCTTACTTGTGCACCATGTCTAAGGATATGAAACCAGCTCCTTCTGTGCCTTCTTTTTCATGTTGTTGCTGCACCTCACTGCTGAGTCTCCTTTTCAGAGTGATTTTATTACAGTGATATATTAAATGCAGGAAAATGTAGTAATCCTGAGCCATGATTAGAAGCTGAAAAAGGAGTATGTTTTAAGCTAGCCATTAGTAGGTTTTTTTCCTCCCAGCTGACAATGTAAAAATCTGTAAAACACATAAGCAACTCAAAAGACTAAAAGCTGAATGAAATAATTATTCATTTTGGGTCAGGCTTGGATTTTTAAGTGCCTAAGAGTAATTGTTGTGGCACAAGGGATCTTCTAATGGTTTTAAAGAAAACAGAGCCGGTTGCAGTGGGAAACCTTCGTGCCTCCAAACCAGAGAGCACACTGGGTTGGGCAAAGCGGAGAGGCGAAGTCCCATGAGGTGGAGCATCACCAGCTCAGACCTGCACTGCGGTTGGGTGGCTGCAGGCTTGGGTAAGTGTAACAGCCTTCCAGCTATCAGGGGAAAAAGATTATTCACTTCCATTTTCTTTAAATGCCTGGGTTTATGATGAATACACACTAATCTGCTGTGCTTTACAACAGAATTAAGAGCTGTAAGTCAAAAGCTGAAGAGGGGGGCATCTTCCTTGCAGGGAAATTGTGGCTCAACAGACTCAGACTGTGTATGGCCAACTGTGAAGCATTTTCTTTGCGGGGCTCTTTTTCCAACCTGCTCTCTGGTCCTTCTCAGTTAAACAAGGGGCACACCTCAGCACATTTAGCTGAGCTGGTAAAAGAGAAGCAAATTAAAACTACTGAAATTGTAGGAGTCCTTTTTTTAAGGCAGAGAGTGTATCAGGTAGGCACAGAAATAGATCTTGCAGTTCAGAAATAGGTTTTGAATAGCAGAACATCCCAGGTCCTTAAGGTTTGGGCCAAGTTCAAATAAATCCTTCCAGAAAGCCAATTCAGAATTCAGCCAGGCCATTCTGTTCACATTTGTCTCTCTAAAGCCTTGGAAATAAGGAGTTTAATCAGCAGTCCAGAAGTACAAATAGTATTAGCTCACAAAATTTTCCTCAGTTCAGAGTGTAGCTGGGCAATGTAGAGAACAGCTACAGATCTGAAATAGTGAGACAAGAAGCAGAAAGTGCTTTTATTCCCTTTTGCAAAGTTCCCATCTGTGTATTTTGAATTCTGCCAAAACCCAGGATCATACAAAGTTGTAAATAGAATGAGGACAATGTTAGAATAATCTTAACTGTTGGTAAAAAAATTTTAAAAATAAAATAAAAATGAATGTATTGGAGCCTGCAAGAAAGCTGGGAAGGACTTTTTACAAGTGCTTGTAGTGATAGGACAAGGGTTAATGGCTTTAAACTGGAAGAGGGTAGATTCAGGTTAGACGTTAGGAGGAAATTCTTTCCTGGGAGGGGGTTGAGACATTGGAACAGGTTGCTCAGGGAAGCTGTGGAAGCCCCATCTCTGGAGGTCTTCAAGTCCAGGTTGGATGGGGCTTTGAGCAACCTGGTCTAGCGGGAGGTATCCCTGCCCATGTCAGGGGGTTGGGAACTAGATGATCTTTAAGGTCCCTTCCAACTCAAACCATTCTGTGATTATAGAAATTTTCTGTTTACCTGAAACTTCCTGTCCTTGCCCATAAAACAAAAGTTTTATGTGTAAACTATAATTTCTTATAGAAATAAAATACTCTACGCAGTGTATTTTAAATTGAGTGCTACCACGTGAGAGAATATGTGTCTTCATAATGATATTTCTGATCTTGGGTTAATGGTGAACCCAGGACATTAATATTTTGCAATTGTAACTGTTGGAAGGGAATAGTAAAAATCTGAAGTCCCATTCCAGTTTCTGAAGCTCTCATATTTTTGGAGGTAATACCAGGGCATTTTACCAAGTGCATACCAAGTGCATTTTACCTGGGAAAATGCTGATCCGTCTTCCCTTCTATTACAGCTGGTCAGATGTGACCAGAAAGGTCCCACTGGTGTGCTGGAGGCAGAACAGACCGTGACTCCACTGTCTTCAACATATTCCATCTGGCTTTTGCAGTTTCTCACAAAGGGCAGGACCATGTGAGCTACTGCTAATCAGAGCCATGTCCCTTTAAATTCTTGTTGTATCAGATGAAAAGTTAGTATATAAAAACACCTGCAGGCCACAAAGAAGAATTTAAGGGGTTCTGCCTGCATATTAAAATAACTTTTTTTTTTCCCCACCATGATTTATTGCATAAAAATAACCAATATTTTAAACCTTTCTCTTCTGGGAGTGTCCCATGAAATCTATGTGCCTTTCATCCTCTTTTCTGTATTCACTGTTTGGTAGCGTGAGGTCCGTGACAGGTAGACGCACTTTTCCTATCAGCTAAGGGTAGACAGCTAAGGGATAGATTGCTTTCACTGGAATCAGTGACTGAAATTATTACATCAAGGTCATTAGGTTAATTTTTCTATCTTTGTAAAACAACATATAATTTTAAATCCAAAATTATCTAAAGTGGATAAAGATGTGGAAAAAATTAGCTAGTACAATGATGCATAAAATCTCCTGTCGGTGAGTATTTCACATCTGCCACTTAAGGATGAAGAAGATTTGTGTCATTTATAGCAAATGCCACTTTTTTCATTGAGAATCTTACAGGAATTAACAGAGTGACTGTGGATCCACACATTGCTGTCACTCATTGCTTATTAATTGTTGTTTCTGATGTTGCTGCTGTGTTGTCTTGGCTCCCCCTTGATTTTGAATCTGTTAACACTATAATTTAACCTTGCAGCATTCTAATTTTAACCCTGCAACACTACAAAATAGACAAACATACAGATTGGACTCTGTTTTCAGAAGATCATGTTTATTTTCGTTACCCAGTTTAATTCTGAGGGGAAGAATAAGATCTCTGTGAAAGTCACAGACACCTTATAGGCCTCTTACAATATATCCAGAAATAGAGGTATCCTAAGTCATAGGTTACTTTTGAAAACACAAGCCATTATGGCTAAAATTAAACATAGGTAAAATCTCAGCCAAATTGACCTCATTGTCATTTAAGTCAATGAAAGCCTTTCCATTGATTTAAGTGGAACTAGGATTAAACTCCATATGGAAGATGAAGAGCTTTTACTTCTTTCACATGCAGACCTATGCATCCTTTCTATTCCCTTTTCTGCTCTAAATGGAAAAGAACCACTTAAAAGTTCACAACCTTTAGTAAAGATGTCATGCCAGCAGTGGAGAAGCATTAATTGGTGCAGGACAAGCTTGGCTGTGTATGTCAGCTAGTGCCTTTTGTTCCCAAACAATTGGGTGTTTCATTTTACAGGGCTGCAGCAAAAAACTCCAGGTAGGTTTCAACGGGCTTCAACTCCCTGTTGTAGAGGGAAACATTTCAGACATATTTACTGAGGCTTTCAAGTTCAGGGTAAGACACTTTCCATAAGACAGGTGCAGGCTGCAGTTTTGAAAGTGTATTGTAGCAACTTAAAACAGTGTATTTGGTATCAATTTAAGGCTGCAGCTACCTAAGCCATAGCAGTACTCAAAATAAATGGCTTCTCACTTTTAAAACTGCACAGACAGATGTTTGTTCTGCACTTTTTTCTGTGGAAATCTGAAGAGTGGGGACCAGTTCCAGGCGCTGACCACAAGGGAGATTGCTGAGGAGCCTGCAAGTAGTGGAGCAAGTGCCATTGCATTTTACAGTGGATATCCTTAAGGAAGAAGTAGGGGTTGCACCAGGATGCCATGTTTTCAAAATAAAATTTGCAGCATTTGTTCCAGTCAAGAGAAATTTGCCACAATATTTTGCTTCAGTGCTCATGGTAACTCTGGCCAGGAGCCCTGAAACGCAAATCTCCCGAAGTGTCTGCTCCTCATAATTCAGGGCCAAACTTTGGCCCAGCCCATGAAAAAAACCTCAACACTTAATTTTAAAGAGCAAACATTTACTTTCCCACACAATTACCTGCCTGGAATACAAGATAACTGTTTACTGAGAAAAAAGAAAGAAAAGACGTTTTTCTTTTTTGAAGTCACTTTGCAGAAAGGGTGAGAAGAGTAAGCAGAAGTCTCTTTCTTTCCAAATCCTGTATTTTTTCCCCATAAATATCATCATAAACTGATGCATATACTGACATCTGCATTTGTTGCAGATAGAGCCATGACTCCAAGAACAAGTAAAAAACCTTTGTACTGAGACAGAAAGAGTCCAGATGCTGCATCTTCCTTAGAAGGACAGGAAATCTGCGTAGAAATCTTTTTCCTGGATAAGGATATAGCATAAGAGATTACTCTGAGTAGCTTTTGCCTATAGGGAGCTGAAAATGTTTTATCTTAAAAGGTTTTCTATCCCATATACCTTCAGGTGTTACCTGTTTTGCAGTCAGTGTTTGCAGTACTAAGGAAACAAATACAAAACAAACTTGCTTTTATCCTGATCTAACCAAATGTGTGCAGATGTGAACTCTGTTTGGTGTGCATGAGGAGAATGGAAACACGTTTTCTTTGGACATTTGAGAGAGTACTGTATTTGGGTTTTTTTTCTACTCCTTTGCCTTATCAAAAACTGAGCAGTCAAGACAAAGATTATGTGATTTGTCTTTTTGATACCAGCAACTGTATTATTGAAGTCTGTTA
The DNA here is from genome assembly GCA_020745705.1 of Hemiprocne comata. Classification (NCBI taxonomy): domain Eukaryota; kingdom Metazoa; phylum Chordata; class Aves; order Apodiformes; family Apodidae; genus Hemiprocne; species Hemiprocne comata. The sequence continues at coordinate 119,616,266 of CM036587.1, forward strand.
AAGTGGTGGGATTTTTTTAATTTAATATTTGTACTTAGGTTTTCTGTTGAAATTTTAGATGTGAACAGAAAGCATTTACATATGAAGCGTTGGATTTGGTGCTCAATATTCCTCATCTTCAGAGTAGTTCACGTAAAAATGTTCCAAGATCTGAGCTTTTGGCACTGTTAAAGAATTCAGCTGATCTCATAAACTGTTGCTGTACAGCAACTTCCAGGGGCTTAAAAATGTTAATTCTCCAACTCTTTCATTTTTTTAAGTGCATTAGTTCATTATTTTAATGCATATGTATTTTTACAGTTTTGTAACTTTATAATCTTACAGAATTCTAAAGCTTTTTAATTATTTCTAGTCTCCCTCCTAAAGACAGTGACACCATTTCGGTCAGTACAATTTTGGCAGATCATTCTGAAATTATCTGCTGAATTTTAGCTATTTGAGTCTCAGCCTAGTGTATTTTTCTTATGAGGCTAACACGATTTTAAAAAATATGTATTGGTTTTCTTCCTAATGCCAGATCTTAGATGAAACTAAAGCTTGATGGGGTCCTATTATGGTTTTCTTGCCCTCATTATACTGACTGTATTAATCCTGCAGGTTATTTATAGCTCCATGACTGCTATGTTAAAACCTTCGCAGGCAGACTGACTCTATCAGAAACTGTGCATTTGAAAGACTTCCAGGGTTGCTGCTACTTGGGAGTAGGATCTGCTCCACACTGGCTTCTCAGGGACCTTCTGGAGCTTCTGCTCTGAGAAGTCCTGCTGTTGTAGCCAGCTCGTACGACTGACATACAAATGCTTACCTTCAGAAGTGCTGTGTTTTTCTACTGCACCCAAATCTCTGTAGTGTTGTGCATTAGATGATACAGCCTTAAATAGCCTGTTCCTGTTACAGGGAGGAATGACTGGCACTTTATATAAACAAATTTCCTGGTGTTGGAGATTGCTAGTGGAAATTCTTTCAGTGTTTCTCCTCAGCTGCAGATAAATCAGGTGTACACAAGAAACACCACCAAAAGGCCTTTGCCAAGTATTTCAACACTTCACAGGATGTAAGTCTGTTCCAAGCAAAGGTATTTGTCCTGTCTGGCTGCTATACAATTATGACTGAGTGGCAAAATTGTTGGTAAAATAAATAAATAAAATAAAACAGTAACTGGAGAGTAAAGCCTCTCTGGCTCTTTCAAGTCCCCTTTTCAAGTCATTTGTGTTGTAAAACGACACTACCACAGCCTTGCTTAGAACCAGGCCTGCAGCTAAATATTTACCCAATAGATTTTGTTAAATCCCTTGCAGTGCCTCTGGAAATGAATTCACACCTCTAATTCCTGAGTACCCTTTGCCTCTGGGCATCTGTAGTGAAATGCAGGTATTAGAAGAGCTGAAACAGAGTTGAGATGGCTGATAACCTGAGTCAATAGGCAATGGATTGAGAAGACAGAATGACCCTTTGTGTCTCCAGTGTTTGGAAATGGAATTTTTGAGTTGAAAAGCCAAGCTGGAGTGGGGTACATCAGGTCTCTTTTCTTCATAGTCCTGGTCCTCCTATGCCAAAATGCTTTTGTGCCTTCAGCTGACTTGGCTGCAGCTCTCTCTTGCTTTTGCCTACTACACAGGACTCGCCTGGTTTCCTGGTGCACATCCCCGCCTCTGACCATGGCTGCCTCTAGACCTGGGCTTGTTGTACTCTCACTTCTCAGGTTTCTGACCCTGAATGGTTTTGACTTGGCTACCTGGCCACAGTTCAGTTCCTAGCTACTCAAAGCTAGGCTTTGAGTACTGGCTTCTGATGGCACAGCGAGGCTGACCATTGTTTCTCCTTCCATCATGTAGATTTGCCTTTCCCCTTTGCACATTGCAAAGGCCTTCACTGAAGGCCAAGGTGGGAGGGTGGGCAGCATTCTTTCGCAGAGTGCTGGGCAAATGTACCCCTGTCTTTAGGCAAGTTTATAATCTGAGAAGTGGAAGAATTTGCTCTAGGAAGTTCTGCTGTGTTTGGGTTCTCCCTGTAGCTCAGCCAGCTTGTAAAAAGTAGCAGTTAATTTAGCCCAGTTCAAAGAAATCACCTGCCAGAACTTCTTTTAGTAGAAAGTGAAGAACATCTAAGGAAACTCTTAGGCCAAAATATGTTACTTGCTCCTTTTCCAAAGGGAGGGGCAGCTTCTTCACAACACTAGCCCTGCTCCTATTCACCTTGTGTCTTTGGTGCACTTCACTGATGTATAGGGTGCTGCATCATTGTCATCTTTCTCCCAGGTAAATGGGGAGTTTGGCAAGTCTTCTGTCTTTTTCATGTTTCAGCCTTTGTTGTCTGTATAACACAAGGAAGAGATCTGAGCCCATGGCCCAAAATCCGTCTGTGCTGTTTGCTCCCTTCCTTTGCTCTCTAGTTACACTGCAGGCTGAGGCAAGAAACACCATGGTTAGCTGTTGCTGAAAAGTCTGCTGTACGACATCACAATTTCGTGATCTAACACAGGAGAAGTTTGAGAAATCAAAAGCCAGTAGAGGCATATGGATGGTTTGTGAGAGAAGTGACATAAGACGGGTAATAGTGAAGACAGAAAGAGCAATGGAGGAATAGGATGTGGCTGCTCAGGTAGTCTGTTTTAAAGGTTGTAAGTTTAATAAACTGAATTATGAAATATGTAAGAGGAAAAAACATGTACAACTGGGGAACAGAAGATGAGCCTCTGCTGATAAAACTCTATTACATGCTATTTTATACCTTCTGAGAGTTTTGTCCAGAAACACTTCTGAAGTCTCCATTTCACCTCATTGAAAATGCAGTATTGGGTGTACAAGAAGATTTCAAAGATATATAGGGATAGTTTTAAAAGCTACAGACTGTAGGGCATTCACCACATCTCATGAGAGGCTGTCCACAGCCTAATACATCTTTCACTTCAGAGATCCCCTGTCGAGATCGGATGTGTTTAAATATCATTCCTTTCATTCCTAATTAAACCCTGTGTATCACACCTAATAATTCTCCTCAGCATGAACAGCAGATGGCTATTTTATTCCCAGTTCATAAGCATTTAAGAAAACTATAGATATGATGTTACTCTCTTCCCAGAAATCAGACTCTCCAGTGTCCTGTCTCTGAGTATTTCCCCATCTCTCCTCCTCACTCCTTCAGCTCTTGTCAATAGTTTCCAGACGATTTGGTGCCTAAACTAGAATGTAATAGTTGAGTGTGGTTGAATCAAAGCCAAACAAAGGGAGAAGGTCTCTTGCTTCCTGCTCTGATGTGATGCATTTGATAAGGCAGAGCAAAAATACTCAGTATATTAGACATGGTCTCAGAATTAAGCAAATGACACCTGAGATGCAAATGCACTTATTCTTGTTTTCAGAAATTAGTTCAAATCTGCTTATTACCAACTTAAACTACCTCCGTTTAGGTGCCTCTGGACCAATTGGATTGGCTCCATCTACCACAAGGGTTCAAATTGGACATGGTTTTGTCAAGGCAGTGGTGTGGCACTTAAAACTAAGATGGACATCTCTGTCTCTGTTGTTCTCTGAAGTAAATTGGTCACCGCTTTGAAAGCAGTTGTTCGTCATGTGGTTGGAGCATCCCACGGGCGAGCTGGCTGCTGGCTCAGTGGAGGGCTGGTTATGCTTGGTGCCTCTGAGGGTGGAAGTGGTTTGTAGCTACCTGCTGGTTGTAATTACCCAGATAAATGTGCCTCTCACCTGTGACAGTCAATTCAAGTACATTTTCTTTTAAAAATCCAAGCCTAGGAAGGTTACTAGTCTCTGAGAGGATTAATGTAATCCTCTGGCTCTTGTGGCCCAATTTGCTTTGCCCTTGCAGTAGCCACAAATTTGCCAGCAGCTCTGGCTTGAGTGCAGCTGCTGGGCTGCTGTGGTACATGGTTACAGGGGTCAGTACCTGATACTGAACATATCTGTACAGTGTTTTGTCTGCTCAGAACCAAAGCATGCCACATAAAAATTAGCTTGCAACAGTTTGCATTGGTCGTCTCTCCCTCAGAATGTATTATGTCTTTCAAGCTGCTGGAGGCCCTTACACCCCATGCTTTTCTGGAAGGTGTCTCCTTGTTTTCTCACTGACCATCTGTTCCACTTTTTTTATTGAGTGTGAGCCTTTCTCATGGTTGATGGCTGCTGATTTTTGGGAAGTACCCATATGTAAGTGTGGTGGATCATGGAAACGACACCTTCACAGCTGGGACTTGAGTGTTTGGGGTTGCAGTTCACCTAGAACTGCTGTGTTGTGTGGTCTTTGAAAAAAAACTCTTCCTAAGTGCAACCATGACATAAGGAGAGGAAACCTTATTCATTCATAGAATAGCCTCAGTGAAGTCCATAGCAGTTCTCCCAGTGTAAGAAGCTACCCTGCACAGGTGAAGATGTTGGCTTGGAACCAGTAGTTCCTTCTGGCAATGGGAGGCACACAGTGTGTAAAATGTTAATCTTCCATTGTGGCTGTATGTGTGCATTTAAATGTAAACTGTTGGTTTTGTACTAAATGTATGTAGAATAATAGATGTCAGCAGAAATATAAGGAAAATTAGATCGTTGCAAGCACAGGGGGTATTGAAAAATTAGTTTGAGGAAGTTTAGTCTGTGATGGAGTATGACAGAAGCACATACATACAGATGTAAAATGCTGTGCAACTGTCTTGACTGTTTTGGCACCTCTTATAAGCTGTCATTAATGGTACAAAAGTAATTGTTCCACAAAAGTTGATGCATTCTGTGCATCCTAGAGCAATGCTTGTGTAGGAGGATGTCTTCTGTCTTGACTACCCTGGGATGAGTGTTTATAAGAATCTATCAACTTCATTTTACTTCTTTCAACTACTGTCTGGGGATCTCAAAGCACATCAGGAATCTTTGCAGCCTTCAGTGCCAGTCTGAGTAGCCGTGCTTCTTCTGGGCTTCCCTTGGCTTTCTTCACATTCCCTCCTTGCCTTGGGAAAGGTGAATTCAGGAAATTTCTTCTTGCAAACATCTGCTTGTGGGCATATTTCTAGCAACTGAAATGTTTATGCTGCATGTGAGGGACTTTCATAACCTAAGTGTTCTTTCACATTATAATTAATACTATTTTACTAAAAATGTTCCTCTTCAAGCATATTTGCATACACAACAGTAACTTGAGTTTAGCAGAGTCCAAGCACTGTTAGAAGCAACGTGCATATCTGAGAGGAAAGAGCAGGATCAGTGAATCCCAAGTAGCAGCCTGTTTCTGCTGCGTCCATTTACAAGCATCGCCACCTCTTATCTTTGTGTTTGATATTTCAAGCATTAGCTTTCTCTTCTGGGTTAGTGTATGGGACTATTTGCTACATAATTATATTGTATTTCATTTTCTTCTGTACGCTATTGTAATAATTATATTGCCTAATCCAATAATGTCAGATTTTAATTAAGTTAAAAGTAACTTGGTATATTAGGTTTTTTATTTGAGAAAATAAACTCGCTGATAGTGCATATCAAGCTGTCAATTTTTTCTGTGTGCATTTTCTTTCATTTCCTGTCATCCTTTACCTGCTGAAATAAGGGTGGGTTTTTTTCTGAAATTGTTTTAAGTTATTACAGCCCTTCACAGTCTTCATAGAATCACACAATCATAGAGGTTGGAAGGGACCTCTGAAGATCATCAAGTCCAACCCCCTTGCTGCAGCCGGAACACCTAGGGCAGATCACACAGGAACATGTCCAGACAGGTCTTGAAAGTCTCCAGAGAAGGAGACTCCACAACCTCTCTGGGCAGCCTGTTCCAGTGCTCCATCACAGTAAAGAAGTTTTTCCCCATGTTGAGGTGGAACTTCCTGTGTTGTAACTTTGTGCCATTTCCCCTCATCCTCTCACAGGGCACCACTGAAAAGAGATTCGCCCCTTCTTGACATCCACCCTTCAGATATTTATAGACATTAATAAGGTCCCCTCTTCTCAAGACTAAACAGCCCCAGGGCTCTCAGCCTTTCCTCGTGTGACAGATGTTCCAGTCCCTTAATCATCCTCATAGCCCTCCATTGGACTCTTTCCAGTATATGCCTATCCCTCTTAAACTGGGGAGCCCAGAACTGGACAGAATACTCCAGATGTGGTCTTATGAGGGCAGAATAGAGGGGTAGTAGAACCTCCCTTGACCTGCTGGCCACACCGCTCTTAATGCATCCCAGGATACTATTGGCTCTCTTGGCCAGAAGGGCACATTGCTGTCCCGTGGATCACTTGTAGTCCACCAGAACCCCAAGGTCCTTCTCCATGGGGCTGCCTCCTAGCAAGTCAACCCCTAATCTATATCGCTGCATGGTGTTTCTTCTCCCCAGGTACAGGACTCTACACTTATTCTTGTTGAACCTCATTAGGTTCATCTTTGCCCAGCTCTCCAGTCTGTCTAGATCTTGCTGAATGGCTGCACAGCCTTCAGGTGTATCAGCCAATCCTCCCAGCTTTGTATCATCAGCAAGCTTGCTGAGAAGACACTCCATCACCCCATCCAGGTCATTGATGACGATGCTGCATAAGACTCGGCCCAATATTGACCCCTGGGGAACACCACTAGTCACAGGTCTCCAACTGGACTCTGCACCATTGATCACAGCCCCTTGGGCTCTATTGTTTAGCCAGTTCTCAATCCATCACACTGTCCTTTCTTCTAACTCACACTTCCTGAGCTTATCCACAAGGATGTGATGGGAGACAGTGTCAAAAGCCTTGCTAAAGTTGAGGAAGACAACATCCACTGGTCTCCCTGCATCTATCCATTCTGTCACACCATCATAGATGGCTATCAGATTAGTCAGACATAATTTCCTCTTGGTGAATCCATGCTGGCTACCCCTGATAACATTCTGTTCTTCCATGTGCTTAGAGATGACCGCCAGAATAAGCTGCTCCCTCATCTTTCCAGGGACGGAGGTGAGGCTGACCAGTCTGTAGTTACCCGGGTCCTGTTTCTTGCCATTCTTGAAGACTGGAGTAACATTAGCTTTCCTCCAGTTCCTCCAGTCCAGCTGTACATCTTAGATGTTGATGTTGTAGTGAGGAAATAAGATGCCCGGCTTGCTATTTATTAAATGGACAGTTTTGCAAAAATTCCTGCACCTTATTAGTCACAGAAATGAGTTAACTAGCTAACGTGAAAGGGCATGGTAATATTGTATGAGAGTAGTCCAGCAACTGCAGGCCTAAATTTGCTGGGACCATCTGTATCAAGGAGAGTTTTGTAACATAAAAGCTTATGCTAACCTTCTGTGGTGGGATACTGTAGGATTAACCAGTGATGTATGAACTGACTTAAAATGTAGTTCTCTTCACAGCTCACTATTGTAAGCATGTCCTGAATAGCATCTCAACATACATACAACTAATGAAGAGGAGAAGGATTAAAGGGGGAAAGATTCTTGTGTTTCTTACACCCTTCTCTTCAATTCCTTTTGCTTCTCAAGTGACCTCAGTACTCTGTAAACTTCCACATCTCATGTGGAGGAGGTTTGTTGTTTGTTAGACACATTGCTCCACATGACTAAAGCTTATCTTGTGTTGGGAGATATTCTGACCCCTCCTTGAAGTGCCATTTCCAAGTACATTCCCTTTTATATACACTGTTTGTAGGCTGTCCTTTTTTGTTAGACATTTATTAAGGACTGAATAGAAAAACCTTTGAGTCTGGTTCAGCAGTCCATTCCTCTTCAGCTAAGTACTTGGTCAGCACACTAGAATTCAAGCACATGCTTTGATTTCACTGTGTGTGTAAAGGCTTTGCAGATTAAAGAAAGCTTGTGTTGAACTGGAGCCCTTCTGAGTTTGCCTTTCCTATGTGTTCACCATTAGAAGACTCAGAAATGTTTGCATTGGACTGTAATTTCTTGTCACTTAATTTTTTACAAATTTAGACATCTCATTGCTTGGATTTTTTTCTGCTGTTTCTTTTGTTATCACAATGTACTGGCAGCCTACCTGTTCTATTGGATATAATGTCTGTATAACTGTACTGCTTGTGTGATTATTCATGGATATGAAGGCAGGGAATTATGGAGCAAGAATGTACAGACACTGATTTTGGTCATTCTGACTTTGGGATAGTTGGTATCTTAACTGAGTACCTTGATGACTGAACTATTATAGCTAAGGCTGCCAAGTGAAATAATTTTAACAATGCATACGGAACTTGTATTCCCACCACAAACTTACAGACTTAGATGTGTGCCCTTCAATGTGGTCTAGTACTTGGAAACAGAATTAAAAGGAACAAGTTGGCATCTGCTTTAAAATAATCTTCAGCTGAATGCAGCCACCGAAATGATCGAGTTTTATCACTTTTACCCAAGTCATCAGGCCACTCACAGAAGGGATATGGTCAGGTAAAGAAGACAAAATCTCTTTATCTTCTTTATTCTTTGACAATAGCTAATTGCTAAAAATGCCTTTTTCAGATATTAATTAGATCAGCCTGTAGGCTGCTCTTACTTGCATTAAGGATCTGATTTCTCTCTGTGTGAGTTTCATACAGACTCAGTAATCAAAGCTTTTTTTGTCTCAGAAGGTGTGCTTAACCCAAATATGCTCACAGATTCATTAGTTCCCATCATAGTGCCATTCGGTTGTCCTAGTGCCTGCTCTCACTGAACTTCAAGACAAATTAACAGATACCACTATGAAAGAATATATGTGAACAGTTTCATCAATGCCTCATCATTCTTTCATTTGTAATTTTTTTTCCACCTTTCCTGCAATTAGATCTGGAGAGGGCTGGATTTTCATGGGAGTGGTTTTCAAGATTCTTTTTTTTAGCTGTGTTGTTTAGATATAATTCAGACTGCTTTTTAATGAATCTTTTAGTTATATTTTAGAAAATTAAAAAGTGGAAAAAGGCCAAAGGGATCTATTTCAGGCATAAAGATGAAAAAAGCTTAGATTCTTCTTGGTTCTCTGTTGAATAATGGAAAACTCTTCTAAGCTGATAGCGTTTTTTCAACTTCTCTAAATTAATGGCTATTCAATTACTTTTTTGGATGCCAAAACTTTTGATCAGGTAAGGTGACAAAAACCAACAACCTCTGTTAACTACTTTGTTTGACTACCCAGCAATACTCAATTTTAGTGAAAGATTTTCACAGTATGCACAAAGGATCTCGGTAATTTCAACTGCCTAGGAATGTATCTTCTCCTATAGATACCATTTGGGTTATTTAGATGTTTTTATAATGCTAAAAAACATGAAAGTACCTACTGTCCTACAGTAAATAATCATCAAATCCCTGTTTACATAAACTGACAACTTGTTTTATTTAAATTGGCAGAAGCCAGGAAATGCTTCCCAACACAATTGTATCACTGACAGCTTACTCAAATGAATTTGGATTTGATTATGGCAGCAGCAGAAGAACTGAAAGATCCCTTTGACTAAGTAGGAATTTAATTATATGTGAAATCCTGAAACCTCCTTTGTGTCTCTAAAATGGCAAATAAAAGACCTGAGAGAAGAGCAGAGTACCAAAGTATCAGAATATCAATTACATGCTTCCTGTGATGAAGTCCTTATAATTTTTTACCCCTTGAGTTTCATTAGTTTTCCCTACAATGATTGTGTGCTTAACCAACTGAAAGAAGTAGAATTGCAAATTTGAGTGTTTAAAGGTGATCAATACTTTATTGATCATATTTTTTAGAAAAACAATAAAAAAGAAAGCATGTGTTAAAGGAAAAAATCAGGGTTTTGGGTGAAATCCAGGTCCCTGACAAGGGCATAGCAAAACTCCATTAAAAGATTAACACACCAGACAAGCAGATTTGGCATTGTGTATCATCAACTTTTGTGTCTGAGTTCTGGGGATTTCTTCTTTGTCTAGAATGTGCTCTTTAGTAAAAAAGAAAAGGCTGTTAGCAGAGGTTATTTCTAACTACCCCTCAGCTGAACTAAGGCTCGGAAACATCATGCACGAGTGTAAAGGAAATCAATATCTGCTTTATTTGTTTTAAAAGATTTAATAAAACTTAGATTAAATATAATTTTAAAATAGCATTTGAATAGAACTTTGAAAAGCTGTATTTAAATATCTACCAGTTAGGCAAAATCAATCCCTGCTGTTGATTGGAACTGTTTATCAGAAGTGATGGCAATGAAGCAATGGATATAAGTTTTTTGGAGCTGACGACAATAATTTTATTGGATCATTTTATATTCTCAAAGGGTGAAAACATATCTGAAGCACTGAACATTAGTTTTGTTTCCGTGTTTCATCCTATAGAGCAGTTTCTTGTACTGCCAGGAAGGCTGACTCTAAAAGAGCATGGTCGGAAAAATACGTCAAAGCAATTCTTGTAAGACAGTTTTGTAAACTTTCACATATATATTGTAAGCCTCAAGTACTGGTTTTCTTAAATGTCTTTCATGCCTGGAGCAGTAAGATTCTCTGTTACACGAGAGAAGTCCTCCTTTGTGTTGCAGAGAAAAACTGAAAATTATGCTCTACAAACACCCGTAAAAAAGCAGAAAAACATTTATTTGCGAATATATTTTTGCCTAGTTAATAATATTTTGAATTCCTAAGCTCAATAATGCCTAGTGCACAAGGAAAATGACTGATCGTTCTTTTCTTACCTGAAGACAAACATCCTCTGTTAAAGTTCTGATTCGGTACAGTATTAAATATTAAATAAGTCTATTTTGACTTTTATGTTTTCTATCTTCAAATCGTCCTTTTTTCCTGTAGTGATGAACATCTTCACAATTTGTTTTTTAGACCTCACAGATGGGATTTGCATAGTATTCAGACCTCCTTGAAGATTGCATGTTATGAAAATGCATTGCAGTGAGTGCCTTCTTAGGCATTTTTGATGATTTTCTACTACAGATACGAAGCTCCCAGAAGGGGAGCTCATGAAAAATCTGTTGCAAAAACCACATTTTGCTAAAGGAATAAATCAAGAGAGAATTTCTTTTTCATATAAAATATTAAAATTGCAAAATATGACTAAAATAAGAAGAGGCAGCCTTGCTGAGGCTCGTGTTGGAGATGAGCTTATCAACAGCTTTTATTTTCCACCTTTACTGTAAATGCTCATCTCAGTAAAATACAAACAAGCACTGTAAGTGCAATGCAATTATACCTAGCCTCAGGAAAGAGCATTGAACAATTTTGTTACAGTGCCGAAGATTAGTCTGGAATGTAAAGCTGAGAGACCAATTAGGGACCTACTTCATTAAAAGATGTGGAACGAGACTTTCATAAGGCACCAATAAATCCATTAAGGGGAAGAGGGCTCTGAAATGGTCTTTCATGATTCTGATTATTAACTTCAAGGATTGCTGAGGTTGGTGGCTTTGCAGATACAGTTTTAGCTAGCACTCACTGTCCCTTTTAACCCTCTGTTCTTCAGACCAAATTTGCTTTGAAATAAGCAGTCATAACTCTTCTCTAGTTAGCTGAGCAGCATCCACCTACCAGGGCTGAATTGGGAAAGGATGGGAGAGGAAGAAATCTATGGAAAATCTTCTTTTGTATTACGATGAATTCTGCATGAACAGCACTCCAAACCTGGCTGTTGAGTAGAGATTTTAAGTTCCTCTTAAAATCACTGTAAGCTAGGCTCTAGAAGACTTTTTCGTTTTCATAAATCAAAATTTCTGATGCTGGTAAATCCTGAAAAGGAATAGCAGTTTGCTGTGTTTGAAGGACATTTTGATAAAACTGTCCTGAGCAATGGCAGACAAGAAGCCTGTGCTGCTGAAAAATGTTACTATTGTCTGCTCAAAGCTGGATTTAAATATTGACCAGCTGCATAGAAAATAGCATCTGATTTGTCAACAGCATGAAAAATAGCCACTGAGAAACCAGCACTTCTCTCTGCATCCTAATGCATCCAATTCCCAGACATCATACCAAAGCACATATCTAACACTTGACATTTTGTGGAAGAAAAAAACATCTGTTTGTATCAGGAGCTGAAGATTTCCTCAGTAGGGAAATACAGACTGCTGAGAGTAAAGGATGCTTGAGCCTGGTTGATAGTTTCTGCCAAATGATGGTACTCTTTCCAAAAGTTATCTCACTGTTCATTTTACCAGTCCCTGGAGCAAAACTTCCAGCTAGAAGTTGCATCCCAGAATGCTCCCAAGCACTTCAGAGCCTCAGCGAGCATGACTGGACGAGACCAGGGCAGAGACAAGTGTTTGTCTTTTTTGTCTGTGAATGCTTCCATGGGAAAACCAACTTTTATCCAACCTGAGAGACCATCAGGAATGTTACCGGTCAGGATTTGGAAGCTCTTTTGTCAAACCTGTGGCTGCGTCACAGCCATCACCTGGGGCTTTATAAATTTTTCATGCCACAATTAATCAGTTTCAGCAGATGATTTTCCTCACTGGCATGTTTCCTGCCTCCCCAGGGCACTTCATCCATCGCAGATGAACAAGATGGGGATTTGTGGAAATGTTAATAGGGTGGCTTTTGTCAGAGCCATCAAGCTGTGCACATGTGTGTGTCAGGTTGGGACTTTTTTACAGACTCCAGTGAAGTGCATGGAACTCTCCAAAGGGGAGCTCCATTGCCAGGTGTACAGGCAGTTGCTTCTTTTGATGTCTTTTTGGAGCTAATGATGTAATTGTGGCAGGCATTGCTTTTACCATGCATAGAGATAGCTCAAGAAATGGAAATACGCTAATTACAAGAAGGATGACATAAAACGGGGGTTAATAGAATACAGTATTTACCCTATAAATACTAAAACAAGAAGAAAACTTATGTGTGAGAGGTTATTACATTACTCATAAATCAAAGCAACACCACAGCAAAGGAAAAAAAACAAACCAAAACATTTCATTCTCTCCTTATGTAAATTATATTATATTCCTTCACAGGTTTTATAAACAAATAAGGTATATTAAAAAATAGACCAACTATGCTTCTGATACATGATAAGCATGAAGATGAAATTTTAATCAAAAGAGTTCAAATCAGTCTGTAGCGATAGGACAAGGCCTGATGGTTTCAAACTGAAAGAGGGTAGGTTCAAACTAGATGTTAGGAATAATTTTTTTACAATGAGGGTGGTGAAGCACTGGCACAGATTGTCCAGAGAAGCCGTTGATACACCATCACTGGAAGTGTTGAAGGTTGGGTTGGATGGGGCTTTAAGCAACATGGTCTAGTGGAAGGTGTCCCTGCCCATGGCAGGGGGGTTGGAGCTAGGTGATCTTTAAGGTCCTTTCCAACCCAAACCATTTTATGATTCTGTGAAACTAGTGTATTTCATTATTTTTTTCCCTTCAAGTGCTACTAGTGTCATAAAAGTTTTCAGCTTGAAACACTGGTAGAAATGAAACCTTCATGATATCTTTTTCAGAGGCTGAAAACGTTACACTTGGAATTATTTCAGCTCTGGAATGTGTGTGATATATTGAAGCCTTAATACCTTGCTAATTAGTACCTTACTAATTAGCCCGTGACAAGAATTTTAATTAGATGCACAGTAGGCGTTCTCCCTACCTTCAGTTGAGGAGCTATTTCCTGGGGAGAAAAGCAAGAGGAAAAACATAGTGGAAGATATCAATAGAAGACAAATATAATCTAATCCTTACTATGGGAAAAGTGTACATTAGTTAATATTTTTCAAAATTGTATCTCTGACAATTTATTCTGTTTTGTGAAGTACAATAAAGTTCACTTTGTGATTTGCTCTTTTCCCATGTAGAACAAATTGTAGCTTTGTTTTTTTGTTTTTTCTGGGAATTGCTGTGTTACAAGTAAAATGAGAAATCCTGGAACATGTCTGTAGTCCGTTATTTTCACGGCCGGCTGGCCTCAGGCGCTGAGCTGAGCACATCCCGGCATCCCTGAGACACTGTAATCATAGAATCATAGAATGGTTTGAGTTGGAAGGGACCTTAAAGATCGTCTAGTTCCGACCCCCCTGAATTGGCAGGGACACCTCCCACTAGACCAGGTTGCTCAAAGCCCTGTCCAGCCTGGCCTTGAACACTTCCAGGGAGGGGGCTTCCACAGCTTCCCTGGGCAACCTGTTCCAGTGTCTCACCACCCTCACAGGAAACAATTTCCTCCTAATATCTAACCTAAATCTCCCCTCTTCCAATTTAAACCTATTCCCCCTCATCCTATCACTATGTGCCCTTGTAAAAGGTACCCCCCCAGCTTTCCTGTAGGCCCCCTTCAGGTATTGGAAGACCACTATGTGGTCCCCCTGGAGTCTTCTCTTCTCCAGGCTGAACAACCCCAGCTCTCCCAGCCTGTCTTCGTAGGAGAGGTGCTTCAGCCCGTGGATCATCTTCATGACCCGCCTCTAGACTTTCTCCAGGAGTTTCACAGCCTTCTTATGTTGGGGGCTTCAGAATTGGACACAGTACTCCCGGTGGGGTCTCACGAGAGCCAAATAAAGGGAGAGAATTGCCTCCCTTGACATGCTGGCCACTCTTCTTTTGATGCAGCTCAGGACACAGTTGGCTTTCTGGGCTGCAAGCACACATTGCTGGCTCATGTTGAAGTTCTCATCCACCATCATCCCTAAGTCCTACTCCTCTGGACTGTTTTTTATCCATTCTCCCCCCAGCTTGTATTTGTGCTTGGGATTGCCCCAACCCAGGTGCAGAGCCTTGGACTTGGCCTTGTTGAACTTCATGCAGTTTGCACAAGCCCACTTCTCAAGCCTATCAGGGTCCCTCTGGATGGCATCCCTTCCCTCCGGCTTGTTGACCTCACCACACAGTTTGATGTCATCAGCAAACTTGCTGAGGGTGCACTCAATGCCACTGTCCATGTCGCCAAGAAAGACTTCAGATAGCACTGGTCCGAGTACTGACACTTGAGGAAAACCACTCATCATAGGTCTCCATCTGGACATCAAGCCGTTGATCACCACTCTTTGAGTGCAACCATCCAGCCAGTTCCTTACCCAAAGAGTGGTCCATCCATCGAATCCATACTGGTCCAGTTTTGATACCAGGATGTCATGCAGGACAGTGTCAAAGGCTTTGTAAAGGTCCAGGTAGATGACGTCAGTTGCTCTTCCTTTGTCTATTGAGGCTGTGACCCCATTTTAGAAGGCCACCAAATTAGTTAGGATTTTCCCTTGGTGAAGCCGTGTTGGCTGTCACCAGTCACCCCTTTGTTTTCCACGTGCCTTAGCAGAGCCTTCAGGAGGATCTGCTCCATGATCTTGCCTGGCACAGAGGTGAGACTGACTGGTCTATAGTTCCCTGAGTCTTCTTTCCTTCCCTTCTTAAAAGTGGGAGTTATGTTTCCCCTTTTCCAGTCAGTGGGAATTTCTCCGGACTGCCAAGACTTTCAAATATGATGGACAGAGGCTTTGCAACTTCATCGTCCAGTTCCTTCAGGAGCCATGGATCTCACTTAAAGAGCTGAGCTGTGTACCTGTAAGCTGAATCAAGGTGAACAAGGCTAAGAAGGGAGAGGTGCCCAACACCCATGACCAATGGCATTGGTTGACCCTGGGCTGTAGAACATTAGAGAGTTAAAATGCATATAAAAAGTTTGGAAGACACAGTTGAGTGAATTCCTAGCAATGGCGACTCAAAAATAACAATATTGATGAGCATCATCTGTAATTTTTCTTCTGTGTGGAAAAGATGCAAAGGAAGGATAGAAGATACCTATCTGAAAATACTGCCACCATTAATGTACTCATTAGCTTATTGGCATACATCCCATTGCAGAGGATTTTAGAATTGTCATTTGGGATGAGGGCTGTTTTAAAATCTGTGAAATCTCTGGCACATTGAGAGTCTTTCAAATATAAATACAAAGTTTCTTCCCTCTCCAAGGAAGCCTGAGCCTTGTATATATAAATATGAAGTTATTTATCAGGCCTGCTAATCCCCATAAGCCCCATCAGTAAAAAGGGTGATTCGGTATCGGTGATGGGACATTCTGAAAAATTATCGTCAGATCCAGGGAACATTTTATGTAAGGAGATACAAACAACAAGTAAGGGGAGAATGAACTGCTCAAAAGGGAAAAAATTAAGTATTTTTACCCCACTGAAAGGACACACTTTTTCCTCCACTTCTCTGAAGGAAGTGGAGAACTTGCTGTACAATTTGCATTATTTGAAAAAGGCCTTTTTGTCCTTAATTTTCACAGGGAAAATTTTCCTACATGGTGAATAAAGCCACAGGTGAGCCATGTTCCAGTGGATGCTCTCTACATATTTAAAAGCAATAGCTAAGGATTATTTTTATCCAAGAGGCCATATGAGGGAAGGGAGAATAAAGTTGCACACCTTTTGTTTTCATTAAAGTTTGCAGCAATCACTGTGAGACCAGTGATGATTTCCTGAATATTAGAGAACAATGGTGGAATGAAAACAGCACATTAATAAATGGAGAAAATACTTTGTGTAAATTATATCAAGAAACTGAAACATTATGTAATCCTTGTGCCAAAATAAAAATAATCCAATCTTGGTCAATTAATGTGAACCGTATGTAGTCTGAAAACCAGTTGCACGCTCTTTGTAGAAAAACCCTGAATACAGGAGAAGTCAGAGAAAATTATGAAGGCTCGTGACCCACTCTACAGATAATAGAATTTAATCTAAAATTGTATTTGCTCTCAAGTATTCATTCAACTGCCCTGCCTGGTAAATGATGCAATCTTTTCAAAGGACTTTATTAACCCACCTCTCCTGTAAGATCTGGTTTGTCTCCTACTATGAGTTAGATTAGGAACAGAATGGAGTGGACAACTCAAGCTGGGTTTTTCATCTTTTATGGGCAGAGATTCAAGGTTGATCCAGGTACAAAAGATATTACTACTTGTTGTGTAATTGGAGTGCAAGTTGGGTCTGGCACACCTTAAGATACATCTTATTTTGCAGGTAGATGTGAGCCTTCCCTGATACCTCTAAGCTAGCAGGACTCCATCTGCCTCCAGATCAGAGGCGAGGTGGCCACTTCTGTAAAGCACTGTACTGAAAGCTGTTATCTCTGCAGAAAGGCAGGATGTATTAGCTCAGACTTCATGCCATGCTACACACATCTGTATCACTCCCGGCCAAATTAGATGAACGTCCCTGCAAACAGGCTGCAGCCATACCCTTTGTGCACTTCCTAGTGGGACTGCCGCTCACATCACAAAGTGTCCACCATAGATAGCACTTTAGCAGAGCCTTTATCAGTACTCTGAGAATTGAATAGGCTATTTGGAAAAGACAGTTATAATGTACCACCACTTCATTTGGATGGTGCATTTCGGAAGGAAAAGAAAACCAACAACAAACACCTCTTATGTGATTGCCTTTCTTTAAGAAATAAAAGGGAACTTTTTTTCTCTCCTGAGTCCTTTGGTGACAGTAGACTTCAGCATCCAGTACTTTTATCCTACCTGTTACATTTATATATGGGTTTGCTATGGGAAACAGTGGAATAGTTTGGATTGCAGGCCTCTACAGAGCATATCTTTATATCTCAGGTGGTCCAGTGTTATTTTACAGAGTCTAGTCGAGATAAGAATATAAATTACAATGCAGATCAGAAGCCCTAACCAGACTTGGCAAGGAGGAAAGGATATTGGTTTGCTGGAGTAATTACCCATAGGAAGTGGTGATGCTGACACTGGCTTAATTTTTTGAGTGCTGCTAAAGCTGTTTATCTTTACTCAGAAGGCTTTAGTCTTTCATGGTTTGAATGCTGGCTGTGAAGGAAGCTGCCTCTTTTCTCTGTGCTCTATCTAGCAGTAGCACTCTTCAAAATATTCTGAAGATTTTTATATCTGAAAACTGAAGGAAAATATATTCTGACTTGTGAGCTTTTTGCTGGAATTCGTTTAATCAGAGCTGTACTGTCTTGAATTTGAATTAATATTTGGCATGTATTTGGTTGAGTAAACAGAGGGTATTATGTTGTGGAGTGGAGATTTAGTTGCTGTTGTGTTACTTTTTTTTGTCTCTTCCACCCAGAATTAGCTAGAAAGGCATTTCCTAAACTGTAAAATAATATTAGAATCTTTTATGATTTCTTCTCTCTTACATAATTTAAACTGAAGATTCCTTATTTAAGAAAACCTAGAATGAATTTCAGAGCTTGTGTTATGTAAGTCAGTTAGTTACATCAAGCAGAAAAACTGAACATTGCCTTTGGGAGAGAGAGAGAGAGAGAGAAGGGGAAAACAAATGCTTGAAAGCGGAGTCTAGGGAATGGAGGACAACTTGGGCACCAGCTTCTCTGCAAACCATGGCACAGAGAGACTGGCAAAAGGCATTGGGTACACGGGGAGCACCAGTCAACCTCAAAGGTTCTTTGGGATCGATTACGGATGCTTTTGTACATATGTTCAGTCTGGGAATAGTTCTCAATGTTTCCACATGATTTTGTTTTCCAGAATGATTGAAGATTGTGGGAAAAGGGGAAATACCATGGCAGAGAGAAGGCAGCTGTTTGCAGAAATGCGTAAGTACTTCCTAGAAATGTTTTGCTGTGATAGACCAAGCCAGTTGCAATGCAGTGTCAGTAAACATTATGCAAGCTTTCCACCTCAGGTAACTGATACCTGCATTTCATAAATGGCTTAGTGTCATGGGACCTAAGTAGAGAAAAATGGGGTGATTTGATCACATAGCAGGAGAGAAGGATTTTCTACATCATATTTTGTGATTGTAGTATTTTAATCAATAGCTTCTATGTTGCAATACACAGGTAGCAATGAAGAGGGCCAGAGGTCTCTAAAAGACTACATCTTTTAGGGGTTATCTGTAGTCAGTTGACCCCAGCCAGCTGCTAAGCACCCACACAACTATTTGCTTAATCCCCAACCAGCCCCCAGCAGGACGTGAGAATATAGGGAGAGGAAAAGCAAGAAAACTCATGGCTTGAGGTAAATACAGTTGATTAAGTGATGGAAAGAGAGAGAGGGAAAAAAATTACAACATAAAACAACAACAAGTAATGCAAAGGTGGTAGCTCACCAGCTCAAAAACAGACCAATGCCCAGCCAGTCTCCCAGCAATGTCCACTGTGGAAGACCAAACTCCTCACCCCTTTCTTTCCCTACTCCAATTTTATTGTTGAGCACGATGTTACATGGTGTGGACTATCCTTTTGCTAAGGTAGGATCATCTGTCCTGGCTGTGTCCCCTCCCAACCTCTTGCCCACCCCCAGCTGACTCTGAGAAGGGACAGAGTAGGCCTGGATGCTGTGCAAGCACTGTTCAGCCATTGCTAGAACATTGGTGTGTTACCAACTTTTTTTTAGTCATAAATCTAAAACACAGCACCATGCAGGCTGCTATAAAGAAAGTTAACTCCATCCCAGCTAGAAACAGAGGAGGGAGTTCTATATTAAGTACCCTGCTTCAGCACATTTTTTATAGTTCCTAGTGAAGCTTTGTGTTCCCTGCAGAGTGGTGTGTCAGGGATGTACTATACTAACAGTGTTCCTGCAGTTCTCTTGACAATCGTCTCTTATTTCTCTTAAAAACAATCCACCATTTCTCAAGGAAATTCTATTATGCATGAAATTGGAGACTGTCACCCTGCTACTAGATTTACCCGAGTTCTGTCTGTAATTACTAAGCTTCCTATTATTTGTCCCTTGCAATGTAGTAAAAGTGACGGAACATCTCCCCCATCTCCCCATTTTGTGCAGGAGACCAAGATGAGCATTACTGGGACTTGGGCAGCTGTGCACACTGAAAGGCCAGGTCTGTGCTGGTGAATTAAATGTGATCAGGACTGTTCTTCAGTGGTGAGCCCAGAGGTGACTGAATGCCTTACATCTGCACTCCTGAGCTCTCCAAATTAAGGACTTTTCATTCAGATAAATCCTTAGTGAGAAAGGTCTTGGCCTGATCCACTGTTCCACCAGTTCTGTTGCATCCTGTAATTATTTCAATATCACACAAGGATTGTTGTAGCTCAGATGGATATTTCTCTTGTCCCTTGTGTACAGCATCATGGACTGGTGGAGGGAGGGGTTGTTCTTTGGCTAGAAGAAAAGAAAAAAAGAAAAACAAGAAAAAAAGGATGATGCATTGGTCCATTATCAGAACATACTATACTTTTAATTGGAATTATACAGGGGACTTAAGCTGTATCTGCTAAAGTCAATAGCACAACTTCTGTTAACTTAATTCAGTTTGAAGTATTCCTGAAACGGAAGATAATTGCCTAAGACTTTGCTGTGAGGATTTATGGTTTGTTCCCACAGTTTTGAAGGCTATTTTGTTGTTGGGTTGCTTTAGAGGAGTTAAGGAGGCGTTGGGAAAACTTAGAATCAGCAGTTGGGGGTGGGGGAGTGACTGTTTTCCCATACTGTACACAAATAGTTATTGTCTACTATTTTATGTTTCACATTTTAATATTTTGATATATTTACTTGAGTCTGATCTCATGTGTGCTTCCCTTTCTATTTGCTTCATCTGGTCTTCCTCCTTTCCTCCTACTACACATGCACGCAGAGAACTGGCTTCCAGCTTGGTAAAAATAAAGGAAAATATTAAATCTTAATGAAAAACTAAATATGCTTTAGGCAAAGAAATGTCCATATTCATAAAACACTGACTTTTGCATTTAGAGGTTCCCTTGGATTACTGTATGTGTAAAGGGTGTGCTTCACTGAAACAGAAGCTCAACCTGGCATTGCATTCAGGTGCCCTCAGCTGTGAGCAAACCCACACAATCCATGTGTAAAAAAAAACATGTGCTTCACACACCCTGCATACTGTGGAACATGCAAAACTTCCTAACATTATAACATAAGCTTCTGGTAAAATGTTAAACTCCACAGCCTGCTGATGTTAGAGGAAGAAAATTCATAATATAGAGGACTTTGTCAGTGTTCTAGGTTCTTGCAGTCATATCTGCAAGTCTGTGATTAAAACCTCACAGTACTTTCAGGAAGTGGGTCATCTTCCAGACTACACAAGACAGAAAAAAAAAAAAAAAGAAAATTCCAACTTTTCCTGCCTTTTTAAGTAGGAAATTTGTTCTGAACAAGGGACAGATGGGTTAGACTCTTTAAATTTGGGCCACTATATGATTTTTCCTGTATTTAAAGAAGTTTAGTTTGACTTTCTTGTTTCCTTTTCTTCAAAAGAAGGATCATCCATGAGCCAGCAATGTGCCCTTGTGGCCAAGAGAGTCAATGGTATCCTGAGATGCATAAGGAAGAGTGTGGCCAGTAGGTCAAGGGAGGTCATCCTCCCCCTCTATTCTGCCCTGGTGAGGCCACATCTGGAATACTGCATCCAGTTCAAGAGAGACAGGGAACTACAGAGAAAGTCCAGCAGAGGACAACAAAGATGAGTGGGGGATTGGAGCATCTCCCTTATGAGGAAAGGCTGAGAGAGCTGGGACTCTTTAGCCGTGAGAAGAGAAGGCTGAGATTGTTAATGCCTGTAAGTATCTAAAGGATGGGTGCAAGGAGGATAGAGCCAGACTCTTCCAGTGACAGGATGAGGGGCAATGGGCACAAGCTGGAACATAGGAAGTTCCAGTTAAATATGAGGAAAAACTTCTTTAAGGTGAGGGTGACAGAGCCCTGGGACAGGCTGCCCAGAGAGGTTGTGGCATCCCCTTCTCTGGAGATACTCAAAACCTGCCTGAATGCAGCCCTGTGTAATGTGCTCTAGGGGATCCTCCTTTAGCAGGGGGTTGAACTCGATGATCTGTAGAGGTCCTTTCCAACTCCGACAATTCTGTCATTCAGTGATTCTGTGGTTTTCTAGTTTCAAATTACAAACTTCTGTGAACTAGCAGCAAAATCAATATAGTCTCCTGTAAAGTCACAGAATCACAGAATTGTCACAGTAGGAAGAGAACTCTGAGATCACCTAGTCCAACCACCGACCTGGGAGGGAGGGGGTGGGAAAATACAACCCACACACACAAACAACTTTCAGCCAGTGTTCTACCCTGCAAAGAGTGCACCTGTCTATGCTGTCATTTGCCAGCTTCTCTAGGAGAATGTTGTGGGAGACGGTGTCAAAGGCTTTACTGAAGTCTAGATAGACAACATCCACAGCTCTTCCCTCATCCACCAGGCAGGTCACCTGGTCATAGACAGAGATCAAGTTACCCTTCCTGAACCCATGCTGGCTAGGCCTGATCCCTTGCCCATCCTACACTTGCCATGTGAGTGCACTCAAGATGAACCTCTTCATCATTTTCCCTGGTACCAAGGTCAGACTTACAGGCCTGTAGTTCCCCAGATGCTCCTTCGGGCCCTTCTTGTAGATAGGTATCCTGTGGTTAAAGCTTAGATTGTGTCTTATATCTCAAAATGCAATGAATGTCAATCACTAGGCTACACTTAGTCTTACCTGACATGCTCAGGTATATGAGGACTGATGAAGAGAGTTCAAAATGTACATCACTGTTGTACTGCCAGCACATATTATCCAGCAAGAAAACAGCAGCCAAAGCTGGCAATGTATCCCTTCATTATTTTTGCAAATTGCCAACAGTGTTACATGAGATGAACGTATTCAAAGGATACAGAGTGAAACCCTGCCAGTGGGCAAAAGGAAGGAAAGGCCACTGGCAAACCTGTAGGCAAGTTCCAAATTCACAGTCTCATTAGCCATGCTCAGTCCCACACATCTTCCCACTTCTTTTTCAGGACTTTCCGTGTAAGTAAACTTTTCTACAGAAGTTACTTGACAAATAGATCTCTGGCTGCAGCAAAATGTGAATCATGATCACAGAATCAAAGAATCACCAAGGCTGGAAAAGACCTTTAAGATCATCAAGTCCAACCTATGACCAACACCACCACACCATCTAGACCATGGCACTAAGTGCCACATCCAGCCTTTCCTTGAACACATCCAGGGACGGTGCCTCCACCACTTCCCTGGGAAGTCTATTCCAATGTCTAATCAGCCTCTCCGTGAGGAAGTGCTTCCTAATATCCAACCCAAACCTCCCCTGGCACAGCTTCAGGCTGTGTCCTCTTGTCTTGTCACTAGTTGCCTGGGAGAAGAGCCTGACCCCCACCTGACTACAACCTCCTTTCAGGTAGTTCTAGAGAGGGATAAGGTCCCCCCCTGAGTCTCCTCTTCTCCAGGCTAAACAACCCCAGCTCCCTCAGCCTCTCCCTATAAGACTTTCCCTCTAGTCTCTTCACCATCCTTGTTGCTCTCCTCTGGACCTGCTCCAGCACCTCAGTGATAAAATTACATTGTCTGTTTCAGATATTTATCAGCAAAGACATCTACTCCAAAAATAATATGAAAATAATACCATCCACTGTGTACATAAATAGTAAAGAAAAAAGGAACATTATTGCCTACAAATTTGTTTATTCAGGGTTAGTGCTGCAACGTAGGAAGCTCAGCGAGCCAGAGTTTCACTTTGCTTTGAATCTTTACATCTTCTTAAAAGGCTGAAGTTTTATAAAGGAGCACTGGAATATTTTATTAGTAGCTTTCACTAAAGTTAAGAGGGAAAAAGTTAAATTCATTTTGCTCATTAGTCCTATTAGCAAAGGAAAGACTTAGTATAACAAGCATTATCCTTCCCTTTACCAGTAAAGAAGTTTTCCAAAAGCTGTCAATGAGATACTCATGGAGAAGGGAAAAACCTGTGTAATTTAACAATAAAGCTTATGATGAAAAAAATAAAAACACTTTCCAGACCTGATGTTAAGTAGTTAAGGGTAGCTTCTCCCAGGAATAGTTGCTGTTAAGACAGTTAACTGGGAAAAAGGAGTAGCTGGGAGCCCTGGGATGGTGTGGGAGAATCCAGTCAGGAAAAGAGCAGAGGCTGGAGAGAGGGGAGAGTACCGTCCTCATTTTCATCTCACAGGTGAGAGCACATTTGAAAAAAATTTTGTTCAAATGATGGCAGATTGTTTAAGAAAGTGTGGGTGAACAATGCTGACATGGCCATATGTACAACAGTGCAGCTGAGCAGCCAATCCAATAATGTCAAGATGAATCTTAAAGAAGGCATTCAGGAAGGATGTTGAAAAGCAGAACAGAGCCATATCCCACTCCACTTCTCTTACAGCCTGATTGTACTTTGTTTGGATGTGTTTCATGCAGATGGTTCCATTAAATATTATTTGTTTGGTTTTTTTAACTTGGTGCCTTGTTTAACTGAATAAATAGTTTTTACTTCTGTTACAGGGCCAGCCACAGTGAAGAAGCAAATACTCAAAAGTTGAATTGAATGCCTTTCTATGAAATGTGTGGTACAATTAATAAGCAGTCTTGTATTTCATAGGCCATAATATAGTTATGAGGCAACACTTCTTTATGTAAGACATACCAGCCAAGAAGGAGAAGGATTTAAATCACAATCTCCTCATCTACTTTTTGAGGTTTTGGGAAGAGTTACGAGTGGTACAGTGCAGTAGGAGGGCCTAAAGATACTGTGCCAAGTTCTGCCCCCATCCTGGTCACTTGGTGCTGCAGTTGTATGTGAAGTAGCTACCAGTTAGTTTATACCCATCTCATTTCCTGGAGATGTGCTTGGGAAATGTTGCCAGATCTTTAAGTTGGAGCAGCCAGGGCCAAGCTATGTGAGAAGCAGAGAGCTGACCCTTTGAGGTCTCCATTGCAGAGGACATACCGCCGCAGAATGGAGGAAGTCTCACATGCTTCTATTCTTTTTGCCCCCTTCTGCAGATTGCTGCCAGTCTTTTCATTACAGCATAATGTTCTAATTTGGTTTGCTGGCAATACATTGTTCTGATCTGACATGTCAGCCAATGATACTTGTTATGAGCTTAGTTGTTAAATATTAAAATTAGACAGATATTTTCCCTGCTGTTGGAGCCTGGCCAGCGTGTCTTTTAGCCTGCAGCTTGACCAGATTGTTCTTCAAAGTGACAGACACAGTGGGCTGACAATTGCTTGCTTTCCGTTATAAAAGTCTTTTAACACTGTACCTCCTGCCATTCCCCTTCTTTTTCTTCACCCCTCTCTACTCTCCCTGCAAAGGAGAGAGCCTTGAAAATTATTAGAGTCAGCTATTGTGTCCTCTTTGTTCTTTGTCTTCCCTGCTGGCAAAGACACACACAGGTCATATTCCATACAAATGTCACTGTTATTCTCTTCCACTAGGGGCTCAAGATCTGGATCGCATTCGCTTGTCCACCTACCGAACAGCATGCAAGCTTAGATTTGTCCAGAAGAAATGCAACTGTAAGTATATTAGTGCTTCTTTTGTATCCCATCGTTACCAGCTTTCCCCTGCACTCCCCAGTCTGTCCATCAGATCAGTCACAAATAGGGACTGTTTGATCTGGCATTGTAAAAGACACTAATCAGAGTGCCTGAGCAGATTTTAAGTATTAACTTATTTCTATAAGGAACTTGTCTCAAACATGCCAGTGATTCAGTTGTAGAAGGGTGGGGTCATGATGCAAGCCACAGCTTCAGTTAATAAGTACATAACTACGTTTTCCAGTTTTCTTGCAAAATAACATTTGGGGTTCCAGCAAAATACTGCAAATTAAATGCTTTTATAGCAACTCCATATGAAGAAATGGTGATTCCAGTCCTCGTCTGTTTGCGGTGCAGCAAAGTAAGAGCAATGTCAGTCAGCCCCCTTTGTTTCAAAGGAGCAGATAGAGACATCTCTTCTAAGAGGGTGAACCTGCTTGTTATCTCTGCATGTGTCTGTCTTCCTCCTAGGCTTCATCCTTAAGAAATTTCCCACTTTATTTGTGACTTTTTAAAATGTTTCTTCAAAGACTCAGTCTTTCTTCCTTTATAGCTGCAGTTTCTATTAGCACAGTCATATGCTGTGAGCTTGAAAGGTGAAATACATAAAAAACCTGTAATGGAGTGTATCCTTTCTTCTCCATCCAAAATAGTATGCAGATACTTAGAATGGCGGGTTTTGGTTTATGTGTGTTACTGAACCTTTCCTCACCAAGTGTAAAAGAAAACCCTAACCAGGGGACCTCTTGTCAGCAGTATCAGTAGGGAGAGGACTAATGCAGAGAAAACACGTTTTTTTAGTCTTTGTATCTAAACTAGAATGACAGCCGGGGTACACTTGTGCTATGCACAGTGGTAAATATGTTAAGAAATGCTCCCTGCAGATTGAGATTAACCACCCAGGAAGGAGTTCCTAGTTTTCAGGCTACATCTGTCTGGTTACAGAAATATTTAGCTTATGCTGTCCAAGCATACTGAAGAGGCCAAGTTGTGGCAGAAAACATGTCAGAGAGTATTTATTGCATTATTAGCTACAGAGCTAGTCGTTCAATCACTTCTGCAGCACATTTCTCATGTTTTTAATATGCATTTAGCTGAAGTATGAATTGAAGGATTAGTATCACATTATAAGCAGGCTGCCAGACACAAAACCCAGGAGGGGTTTACTACCTGCCTAGCAGCTGGCTTCTCCAATCCAGGAACAAATGGTGTTGAAAGATACTATTGTGTTGCGTTCAGTTGGTTATTTTAAGTTTTTCAATTTTATGTTTTAAGAGGACAAAATTTTTGCTTCATTTTCATGGTAATGGAATACAATAGCTTGAGGTGACATAAGTATCCAATTAGGTTGACAGTGATAGCCAAGTTGTAACACTAATTGCTTTGAATGCTGTATGCAAAGCAAATGAAAAAACTAAGCGTGCAGTAGCCTCTTTGTTGGGAGTGGCTGGCTGACAAAACATACTGTTTATTAATCTTAACTTTGCTCCTCTTTTTTATCAGCTGCAATCTGCTTTTGTGGAACTATTGCTTCTCTTCATAGAGAACCAATGCACATGCCCATCAGTTTGCCAGCTTGTGCCAAGTCGCTCATGGATGGTGCTTGCCTCTGGTTGCCATTGGTAACCTAGGAGAAGTGATTAGTTAGTCTTATATCAAGACTTGTATTGTATCAGCCTCCTCTGAAAAAGACAAAAAAAGGGGGGGTAAGACTTAAACAACAATGTTGTGTTAAGAATTAGGTGCTGTGCAACTTAAGGAATAATGCTTGTTGCTCTGGAATGGGCTGAATTGCATGTGTCTTTTCACTGTCAAGCACAGTTTTCTTCTGATTTTTTCTGTTAGGCTGCTGCTCTCCCAGGTGGCTTTCTCTTAGTAGTTGGAAAAGAAGTCATTCATTCACCTCATGTGATTTCAGGCAATGTCTGTCTAAGGCAGAGCTTCTAAACATGGAGCCACTAAACCGAGCACTGCCCCGAAATGGTTAATAGCAGACCTCTACCTCATGTCAGCTACTCTTTTTATTATCTTTTTTTTTCCTACAGAAGTTGCCATTATGCACCACTCAATAGTAAGTTCAGGGCGGGGGGGGAAAGGATAGAGGCAAAAACCTTTCTGCTGCAGCTGAACTGTTTCATTTAGGGGAGAATATAAAAAGAAAAAGCTCAAAAGCAGTTCTGCTCCACTCCCAGTGCATAGCACCTCCTGTCACTCAAGCCATCCTTGTTTTCTTTCAGCTGTGCACTCCCTGCCCTGCCCTGGCACACTGACCAAGACTTACTAGGAAAAAAATTGCTTGGAAAGAATATGTTTAAGGGGTTCTTTTAGAGCTAATTTAATAAATTGCAGGAAACTGCTCTTGGCTACAGGCTGAAGGTGTATGAGGATGGAATCAGAGAGCTCCTTTTAGTGCCAGAAGTGGCTGTTCAAAGGAAAGCAGAGCAGAGGTTGTATTAACATTATCTTTTTTACCCAAAGGTGTCCATTAGCATAGACAGTCACGGGGTATCATTTAAGAGGCAGCTACATTTGTCACAAACAATGCATAGTTTGTTTCTGCTGCCTTTAATGCAGACACAGACACAGGTTCATCTCCTGGCCTCCCTTTGTGAATTCTTCTCTCAGTACAAAAGGGTGTTTTGCTGAAAGCTTCAGCAGCCAGCTGGCTTTCACTGATGAAGTAGGCAATGTGCAATGAGCAGAAGTGCCTTCATATTCTAGTATCTTCATATTCTACTCTCTCCATATTCTAATATGAAGAATGTCATCATATTCTCTCTTGCAGCATTTCTCCTTGAACTAGTTAAACTATACTACATTGAGTACCAACACTGTTGATCAAGTTAATTGCTCCATTGGATTATTTAATTTTCACAAGAGGAAGACTACTTTAAAGATATCTATATGTAAATAGGTCTTTCTGATAATTCTATGAAACTACTATGCATGTGAAAAGTATTTCTTTTATAAAAATCTCTCAGAGCATTAAACCAACAGGCAGTGTAAATAAAATCAGCAAAGTGAGAAAAATCAGGATCAGTCATGGCAATTACTGGTCAAACAGGATAGAATTGAATCCAGTCCAGCCTCATTCTTCAGAGAAGCAAGAAATTCTTCCAAAGAGGTCAGAAAATAATAAGTAGATAAATTTGAAAAAGCTGTAGTGTTATCTTTCAACAAAAAATTCCTTAAAATTTAAGCATTCTCCTTTGCCTATATTCATGCTACAAATAAATAACAATAACATTTATGAACTATTGTTGGCACACCTCTGCATTTGCTAAGTGGTGAAACATGGGATGCAATATGTGACAAAAATCCCAAAAGCAAAGGACCCACAAAATTCTATGTGCAGGAATCCTAAAAGCTGGGAAGCTTTTTTAGTGCACCAGGAATA
Source organism: Hemiprocne comata (assembly GCA_020745705.1). Classification (NCBI taxonomy): domain Eukaryota; kingdom Metazoa; phylum Chordata; class Aves; order Apodiformes; family Apodidae; genus Hemiprocne; species Hemiprocne comata. Next base: position 119,644,796 of record CM036587.1, read on the forward strand.
TAAACTCATTTAATGCTTCTCTATTTCTGCTGTTCTATTTCTAAAATAGAAAGGAATGAAAAGAGAAACTTCGTAGGTAATGCAGATACCTTTGAGGATATGGTGAGCGTGAGAAGAGGTGATTGCAGGCTATTTGCTTATTACTTTGATGAGCTTCTGTAGCAATAGATCTGTTGCAATAGCAATAGTCTTCTTTTAGTCATAAATACTAACACAAGATGTAGTACCTTTTCTGAAAAAAAAAAAAGGAAAAAAGAAAGAAAAAAAGCAAATAAATACTAAAGAGGTCTTGAGAAGATCTTGAGGTTTGGGCATGAATCATTCCAAATTAATGCCAAGCGTCTTGGACAGAAGGACCCCAGAGGAAAGACTGCTGGTGGTTACACAATCTTCAGATCTCAGAATATAAAGAGGGAGTGTACGAGCTGACTGTGTCTGCTCTGCTGGATGATGGTGTTGGATATAGTCTCGGAAATAGCAGCACCCTAATCATTTGAGGTTAAATTTCATTATTTGGGCTAATAAAAGCAGATAGGAAGCAGGTGCAGAAACCTGATCAAACATGCTACATGTTTATTCCGGTCTGTACAGTACAGAATGTACAAAATGCGAATCGCGGACTTCTTCATCATCTAAATTTTCTAAATGCATTTTAAAAGTAGCCCTAAATAGTGCATGCTGCAAAAATCAAGGAGGGAAATGGGAAAACTACAGGTGAGCACTGTGAGTTCTGCAACAGTCGCAGAACTGGAAAACCCTACAAACGAGTGTTGCTCTGACAAAGTCAAACATTAGGGTATTGTCCTTCACTTTGCCTCCAGTGCATTGGGGTGGTTTTTAGAGCATCCAATGTACATTCTCACTATACAGACTCCCACTCAGCTTCTGTTACCACCAGGAAAATGCCATCTTGATGAGGTTGATTTACAGCTGTTTATCTGTAGCATTCAGACACAGAAGCGTAATGGGCTTTCCTAAAACAAGGCATGAAGGACCAATGACAACAGTTGCACACATTTTTCAACATTCACCAGTATTCAGGAACCACCAAAAAGCACAATTTATAGTTATTCCCAGCGATCATCGTGCCGTTGGTTTATTTAAATATTTGGGTTTCAGTGAATTTATTAAAACCCAATTGTTTACACAGAAAAACAAGCTGAGATGAGATACTGTGTTCACATGCTAATTCCCTCTGGCCTGTGGTGGCAGCAGGAGTAGAACATAACAATGTAACTTAATCAAACCCAGTATACAGTGAAACATCACTCACTAATACAGAACTGTACCGCTGGAATGCTACTGCTGTCCTTGATGAACTTTTCTGAATGTGTTGTGAGATTATTCACTGACTCTGGCTGCAAAAAGCAGATTTTGCTGATTTCCCTAGATCAGAATAAATCATTGGCAGCTGAAAGCTTGAATCTAAAGCCGTGCTGGTGATAGTAATATGTGGCTTAGTTAATGCAGACACAAAGGATGCTTGCTTCTCTGGTAGTTTAATCCCAGCACCTTAGGGTTTCAGTGTCTTTGTTTCTCTCTTCAGTATTCTTCTGCATGAGTGCTTTCTTTTTTCATCTGTTTTGCTTTGTTTTGTCTTATCCAAGCTGTGGTACAGCTGTGTCCAGAGGGAGCACAGCTGCCATGACTCTAATGGTGACCTTGTGAATGTCCAGGGCAGTCGCCACCACCTCCACCCTGCTCTTCCTACTACCTCCTCTGGGCTTGAGTAGTCACAGCTGAGCGATGTAGGCATGTCAGCTTAATTTCCTTACACACTCTTGGGTGCTTCTCTGATCTGATCTGCCTTTTTACATTTGTTTTAAGTTAGAGTAATTTCTCACCCTCCTGAAATATAAAAATTTCCTATTGAAAATGAATGACAGTCATTGTAAGCACACTATTTTTAGATGCTTTTCTTAAAGCTTTTTTCCATCTGTACTCCCATACCTCCTTTAACACTACAGCAAGCTGCTGAAACTGGTTTTGTCCTAGAAACTGACAATTCGGGTATCAAATGATGAGATCAGCCTGTGTGAGCTACTGGCCCACGTCAGGGTGGCAAACGCTTTTTAAAAATTGTTCGACTAAACCTAAATAAAATGACCAGAGCTTGGATTTGGTTTTTGTTTTGGTTGTTGTTGGATTTTTTCTGTACTGGTATGACACTTAAAATATGATTTTACCCCATCCCACTCAGCATGTCATTCACCACAAAATGAAGAGATACCGTATCTGGTACTTGTAGTAAAAGGAAAGGATATGAAAGTCTTGATTCCACACTGAAATAATGCTGTGACCTTTGTGTTATCTGGTGACTGAGGAAGACAACAAGAGATCCAGGTGTAATTTTCAGTTCTACGTGACAACATATCCAAAAAAAGTTCCCTAAACACAAAGCTAGAGGATATTCAGAAGTGCTCCGGTCTGTCCTGTTGATGCTTAGCCACCAAATTATATGTTAATTGATTTAGGAATTGACAACTGCTTCTCTTTACTTAAAGGAGACCTCTTGCCACCGTAGCATAAAGCCATTCTTTCTTTGACTCAGTGAGTATTTATTTTCTCTGTGCACAAGAGTGCTCAATGATGCACCTCCTGGTGCAAGAACCCCATGAGGATCCCTGCCATGGCGAGAGGCATTCATTCTCTCATCCTGCCTTTTACTTCTCAAGGACTGTATAGCTAGTGCAGTTTTGTTCTTGCCCCTCATTCTTCCTTTCTCAGGATGACCGTCAGAAACAGGCACCAAATTATCATGATTACAGAATCGTTTTGATTAAATGACTTAATCCTTCATCACTGTAGATTTCCATGGTTAGCACTCTGTTCTTTTTGGTCTTACCATGTTTTTCATTCCATCTTGGAAGCAATAAAGCACAAGATAAATTCAGGCTGGGTCATAGAGCAATCAAACTGAATAACAAGCAATGTAGCCTACTTGAGAAGTGCAAAAGGTCTGCTTGGCTGCAGTTTGAAATATTATTTCCCAGGAAAACAATCTGCCACTTGAATTTGTGATCATAGCACTCTTGTATTCTTCTAAACCTTCAGTGATTGGTTTTCTAATGAGATTTGCTTAAAAATCCTAAAATTTGGGAAAAAATGCCACATTTTTAGTTCTTGGTTTTATTCTTCTCTGTTGATCATCTTGGGTATTCTACTGTATTATTAATTTTAATATTAAGGCTGAAATTATTAGTTGTGTTCTTTGTTTACTGTTGTAAGAGAAGCTGAGGCTTACAATCATTCACACCCAAGGCCAAGAGATGTTCTTTATTTTAAAAAAGAAAAAGAAAAGAAAAAGCACTCTATATTACAGGAGTCATGATACCATTGTGTAAGTTACTCATTCAGGTATCCTGCAGCACTTGAATAATGGAAAGAAAGATGAGTTAATAATTTTAAAAACTTTTTTTGTTCCTTTGCCTTTACCAGTGACTTAGAGACTAAATGCTCCTGGAACTGCTAGTACCATTCCATATGGGTTTCCAGGCAACTATGGGGAAAGGACACGTATATCATACATTCTGCATTATGCATCAATTATTTAATCAAAAGTTCAAAAGGGTTTGATTTTGCATATTCCCTGCAGACAAGTCCTTCGTAATGATTTTAGTCTGTAAGTGTTCACTGACAGCACTGTATCCTGAAAATGGGTTCAGATTTTCTTTGATTTTCTTTTTAACTGTAAAAGTTTATTAATATACTTCACAGATCATAATACCTGTTAGAGACCTGACATACAACCTGTATAATTGGCATGTTCATTGAGTGTCTACTATTTGATAGAATCACAGAATCATAGAATGGTTGGAGTTGGAAGGGACCTTAAAGATCATCGAGTTCCAACCCCCCTGCGTGAGCAGGGACACCTCATGTAGCCTTTTCTTCAATGTGAGCATAAAGTGGACTGTTACTACGTGAGGGGGTTGTGGTATCTCAGATGTCCCTGAGTATTTGCTCTTACAGGCTACCACTGCAAGTCTGTCTCACACAAGATTGATACAAGAACTATCAGTGGCATTTGGAATTCGTTTTAATGTCAAAAAGAGTGAACCAAACAAGGATATATATCTTAAACTTTCACATTTTCATTTGCTTCGAGATTGATTTTTCAAATATACCCATGATTCTAAGCAGCTCCTATTAAAACCTGAGTTGCATAAGTTTGTCATTTAATATTTTACCCTTTACAAAGGAAAATGACTGAATTGGTTTCCTCTGAGATAGTAGTTGACAGGCACACAGACTAGGCCATGTCCCAAGTATACCTACATGCTGCCCTCTGCTACACAGGTGCCTCAGCCCTGCCTTGATGCAGACAGCTTTTGTAATTGGATCATAGCTGAAAATCTCTTCGTACTGACTTCCTGAACTCTGCTCAAACTGCCGTTCATTGTGCTATTTCTGATGACTTGCCTGATGCAGGTTTAAGGTTGAGACAGCCTGTTTGGTTCCCCACTGGTGTCTCTGAACATCTGCTACTGGTAACAGATGTCAGTCACCTTTGTCTGGCAGGCTTTGGATTAGTTACACAAAACCAGAAAGTTTGTTCATCTTATTTCACATCGGTCCTCCTAATGAACACCTCAAACAAAGTAAAATAAATTATTATTAACTTAGTACTCTTCTAGACAGTCTAAACATTGCAAAATATATGCATATATAGAGCCTCATGCAAACTTATACAGTGATGATAACAGGATCAGCATGTCTTCTGGGGGGATGCTGCTTCTTCATGTGAGAGCTTTTTCTTCTTTCACCCTCTTGTTTTTCCCCTCAAACTATAACTGCGTTTTAAAGTCTCCTTCATCATATTCCTTTCTGTTCTTCAGCTTCATGTCATTAGCTGTGGCATTTGCTTTATCTCTGACTGTGCTGCAGCCCTCATTCTTTTGGCTGCTCTCTCCTTTCCTGTTATCCTCATGACTCCAAGCACCTTTCTTCAGGCAAACCCTCTCTTTCTTCAGGCAAACCCTCTCTTACACTTGAACCTTTGTTACCTTTCCCTGGGCTGTTCTGTTCTGTCCTGTTTGGGTATTTTGCTGAGCCTGTCCTGATGCCACGTGAGCACCTCCATAATATGCCACTGTGCATTAAGCAGTGGGACTTCATGCCTGTTGCATCTTGGCCATTCGCTTAGTTTTTTGCCAAATTACAACATAGTTGTGTGAAAAGGAGGAAAAAAAGTAGTAAGTCTTCCTTGGAGTAAATATTGGTGAGTTTGGTGATCATGGTCCTTTGTTTCCGGGGAGCTTCAGTCCATCATCTTGAACCAGCCCTGCCTCCCTTCTGGACTTAAAGCAGTAAGTCTTGAGGAGTCAGACATGAGCTCAGGACATAGTACTTTCTGTAGAGAGTAACGGACTGTTTTGATGTCATTGCAGAAAACTGTTTTCCTAAGAAGATAAGCTGCAGCATTAGCATTGCATTCAAAGTGTCCTTCTCCATTGTGTGAGCTGAGTTGGGACTTTTGCTGAGGATTTTTTACCTTTTCCTGGGTTTGGTGCTGTCACTCAGTTCTGGAGAATGTGTAGGCACTACACAGCTTTTCTCTACCTTGACTGCACAGTCTGCACCATCTTCCTGCCTAAACAGTGATCTCTGCTGCAGATTCACATAGGTGGTCCGAACTGTCTCCAGCCTTTCCTTGTTCCCTTTCAGTATCCATCTCCAAATAAAACTGCTGTGGAGCCAGCAAGGGTGCTGGCTCTACATGTTTTCAGCAATGATGGCCTTCTTCAGGGTAAAGACAGCAAATAATCCACAGAAGGACAGTAAGAGTGTGGGGCCTGACGTAATTTTTAGTATAATTGTCTCCTTCTGCAGTTTCTAAAGAGTATTTTTTTCTATGTTTGTTTGTTTTCAGATTTACATCAAAAGTCAGTCTGTGTACCTCCAACAATATAGATACCTTTGTAACACCCAGAATATTCAAAGACAACCTTTATCTTACCCTAACTGTTACCTCATATTTTTACCCCAAAACTGCACCTAGGATTATTTTCTGTAAGTCTTGATGGAAGTTTTCATACCACACGTATCTGGTAGGCTAGGACAAATTGTGAGAGCAGAAGATGTTGACCATAAAAATAATTTCCTGCTTTTATAAGCATGAAGAGACTGCACAATATAGTGGCCTCAGTGTGCATTGTTATTAATACAGTTCTGGGACTCTACACAATGAATATTCAGCTTCCTGGCATTGATGTTTGTGATATACAGTGGCTTTACAAAGGCAGTTTTCCATGTGCTAATTTAAGGCATTTCTAGGCTGAATCCAAACTGAATTATATCTCAGAGATTGTTGTTGGCTGCAGTGGATTTCTAGCAGGGTATTTGCAAGCAGGTTTTGGCCCTTTACTGTGCAAAGTGTGGGAGAAATTTTGTGTATGCTCAGCCTTTTCCTTGGTCTATGTGGATAGATAGATGGATGTCTCCTTTCCTGACAGAAAGTAAATTGAAAGTAAATCTGTTGAACTCCCTGACATTACTATGGCACTAAGGAAGGAATGAATCAGTCCCTTGATTTATGTTGTTTGAGGAGGTTGAACTCAATTTCTGATAAATGAAGCAGACACTAGTGTCATACTGCATCTCTTGTAAAGGTGCTGATCTTTAAGTTTAATTTTCCACATTTCATTCACCTATATTTTGCCTCGAAACTCTTATTTTGTCTTGGATTTGCAGGATATTTTTAAGGATTGCATGTGTAAACTGAAGGACGACAGATAAGTGGCCATGTACATCGAGACTCTTACTCCATCTAGGGGCCCTGACAACATCATTAAAGAACTTCTGTCACACAGAGAAGGAAGGACAGATGTGTGGGACTGCACCTAAATCCCATTTATCTGTCATTTCACCTTCTGCAGTCTTGTTCTGTTTCTCATTGTTGGTGATTGTCAAACTCTGTGTCAACTGGAGCTTTTCTGCTTTTCTTGGCCTATTCCTCATACCTGTTTCCTTAAGAGATGTGAAGTTCTAATGGGTGATATTGCAAATTGCTGCAACAGGAGCCAGTGCAAGTTGCCTCCTGGTGCTGGTGTTCTGGTTACTGAGCAAACCAGCCAGGGAACTGGAGCATGGTGCAGCCCTTGCAGAAGGCATTGCTTTGAATATGAGTAATGGCAGGAGGGCAGATGTGGAAAGACTCTCCTGCATGTCATATGAATGTCCTACTTCATAGCAATGCTCTCACTCTCTACAGCTGAGGCTGATAATGGCAGAAACCCTCTGGATTGATTAAAACTTCAGAAACTCTTCAGAAGAGAGAAGCATATGCCATGACTCTTCAGTGTGTCGCTTCTGTTCTGAGGGTGAAAAATGCAATTCTGGTGTCAGGCAGTTTACCCAAGCATTAAGTTCAGGTTAAGTATTTCTACAATTTTTTTTTTTAGTTAGATGAAAACATGATGGGCCAGATTCAGTCCACATGATATAAGAAATTATTCAAATTAATAATGAAATTAAATACTTAGATTTAAATTAATAATCAATTAAAGTTAATATTTCAGGTTAAGAATATCCATGTATGTAAAATATCACATCTTTTATATTCAAGGAAATACCCAACTCATGTTTCATTAGTATTCTGTACCTTGGGTTGCTGTTTGTGGTCTTGCCAATCCTAAATGATTTTTTAAAAAAATTACAGAAGACAGTAACCGTAAGTCCATCTCTGAAAAACAGGAGTTGGGCCAAGGTGGGGTTTTGTCTTCAAGCAGTTCTAAATGTGTAATATGTGCTCATTCTTTTTCATTGACCTTTGTGATACGACTGAACCTTAAACCTATTTTCTGTAGCCATCAGGGAAGAAATTGCTGTAAAGAGCTGTTAAATTGTGTATCCTCTTGTCATCATGAGACCTTTTTAAAGAAAACAGCGGTTTCTATGAGATGGGGTATAATACCCTAATCCTTAGAGCTGGTAACACATACTGCTTCAAAAGTACTGAGAAATATAAATAACCCAATTTGTTAATACTTGCATTCATTTTACACTTCCTTTTTGCTTGTAGCAGTGCCAAAGCAAGCTCTAGTCCTCTTATGGCATGGGGATGTTTTTAAGGGGGATAGAGGGAGCTGGCAGTGGTTGTATCAAAAGAAAAAAATGAAGTTATTTAAGCGAGAAAGATATAATATTAGTCAGACTTGGCATTTCAAGAAACATACTTCTGGTGGAGATTTTATCACTGTAATAAGGACATTCAACATGAAGACATTCTGCCCTTTCTACCTCACGGCTTTGTTATCACTTACCTGTCAGATGTGATCACCTGTGTAGGACATCCACCCCTCCAGATCTCCAAGCACATCGTCTTGATCCAAACAAATACATAGACAAGGCCATTTTCTGGAGGGTGGTGGGGATGCACAGCCGTTGGTTTGTGGTAGCTCGCTTGATACTGTGCTCGTAGAGAGTTAAAATGTTATAGCAAGTGTGTGCTGCGCTTACTAAAATGCACCCAGTAGTGCCATCCTGTGGTCAGGACTGTGGCTACCAGACTGCTTCTGCACCGTGTCCCGCCTATTTTCTGAAAGCTGGTTGTCTTGGGTTGTTACGCATAATCTGAGTTGTGCCAGACTCTAAAATTATGGGTTTTTTTCTCATATGTTCAGTTATTTCAGTTTAATCGCCTGAATAGGAGGGCTGAGAAGGTCTCCATAATTCAGTTTCTGTCAGTGGATCTATAACAGAGAAAACTTTGAAAATCAACTCCTGATAAAGTATCATCCAGCCTTGGAGAGCTTTATTGCCACCTTTTGGGAGCGCAGAAGCTTTTCCTGATATATGGTCTGCTGTAATATAGTAGAGAAGAGTTCTCTTTCATTAAAATTTTGAAATACTGTTATTTTACTAATAGAAATATGAACTCAAATTGATGAGAAACGAGAAAGTTGTTGTGTGTCATGTATTTACTAACCAAGGTTTGTTATCCCATGTCCCCATGAATTCTTAGTCTAATTTAAAGCTGACGTGCAAAACCCATTTGAAGAAACTCGTTAGTCAGATGGAGGCCTGATCACACAATGCCTCAGATAAAGCCTTTCTCATTAAAATGATATTATGATGGGATAGCAAGAATAATACATATGCACAGCCTAGGAATACCATTGGTTTGAGGGGAGGGGGGCAGAATTTATAGAGTTTTTGGCTGTGGAACGAAGGTAGCAACAGGTCAGATATTTACACATTGGTCTTTAATTCATAAATATGCTTAAGCCTTAAAACAGGAAAATTATATAAAATAAACGGATTTAAGCTATGCAACTTATTAGCAATAGTGCAGAGTTTTATGAGTAGTCTTTCGTGGTTGTCATAAAAATATTAAGAAACTTAGAATTAGATTTTTTATTTTTATTTTATTTTATTTTATACATGTCATACTTCATTCAGCATTTCAAATAGATTATTTCGAAGTGAGTTTAAAAAAGGGTAACACATTCCCAGCACCTAGGTGACAAGTAGATGACAACAGTTTCCCAAACTAGCAAGGCAGGGTGCATCGCCTACTCTTTGCCTTTGCAGAATCCAGCTGTCATTAGTGCTGCTCCTCTGGGAGACTGATGGCCTCTTCTGCCACCCACAGAGAACCCTTCAGGCTTCAGTTAAATATAGGTGAGACAGAACAGGCATGAGCTGACAGCAGGGGAAGAAGGAACTTTTATTGTAAATTGAATGAGTGTAAAAGAGAATAATTTTACTGGAGATCTTTACATATTCTTACACCTTGGTGGGTTTGTCAGGTGTCATATTAAAAGTAAAAAGATCACATTTCAGTGTTGTTACATTAATGGTTATTCCTCTTTAGTAGCACTTGGCCAAGTTGACAGACACTTCCAGTGCATTCCAACATGTTTGTTTCAGGTGCTGCAGTGATCAGAATCTCAGAGGGTTTTAGCATAACTGATTTTCCCTTCTGGGCAGAACAGCAGGTGAGGATACAAAGATGCAAGTCTGGATATGCAGACAGGAGAACCTTTAAAATTTTTACCCAAAAAGTTCAGTGCCTCGGTTGTACACATCACATCCTGCAGATTTCCAAACACCCAGCAGTCAGGTTTGGCAGCCACTCAGAAATGTGTCTCCTGTGCATGCAGGGTGAAGCTGGCCAGCACATGCACAGACCCCCCAGCTCCTGCTGGGTAGGACATCACTTGTGCAGACTGATCCCACTCACCATTTTGCACCAAGTTCAGCATGTCCTGCGAGTGTGCCACATGGACGGGTGATCTGCATTAATTCAGAGAGTCCGAAGACAGCTGACTTACTCCACATGCACAGTAGTTCAGAAGAAAGGTGTTTCTGTTGGCTGGTTTGAATGTTTAGTTCCTTATTCAGGCACTTCTCCTCACTGGGTGTCTGTCATTGAGCTGGGCAGGTGGAAATGAACAGCCTTACTCCAGCTTCTTGCTGGGCCAGGGCATACCATACACCTCCACAGGCAAAGAGGTAAGAAGGAAAAGGAATGCATGCAGCTGACAGGGGACTAAATGAAGCCATGACCTCCCTCTGAGCTCCCTTGGCATTCAAAGGAAAGCTCAAGACAATGTCTGAGTACACAGAGTGCAGTGAAGGTGCTCTGTACGCCTCATGCAAAACCTCTTGTCCCAAGCATTCAGGAGTCCTCGGCGCAGGCTCCGTGGCTTTTGGTTTGTTGCATGAGTCAGAAAAGGGACTTGGAGCATAGCTTACTTGAGCAATTACTTCAGAGAAAAATCTGTCAAGAGTTATTGTATGCTTTTGCAGTGTAAGTTCATGACTAGACAAGGACATCACAGAATCACAGAGTCACTGAGATTGGCAGGGACCTCTGGAGAGGGCAGGGTCAGCTAGAGCAGATTGCTCAAGGCTGTTTCCAGTTCAGGTTCGAATATCTTCAAGGATGGAGACTCCACAGCCTCTCTAAGCAGCCTGTCACAGTGTTTGACAACTCTCACAGGGAAAGTTCAGCCTGTACTTAACACTTTGCGAGTGAGGATATTGCGGGACACAGTGTTGAAAGCCTTACTGTAGTCAGAATAAAGAACATCCACCACTCTCCCTTGTCCCATGAGCTAGTTGTTTCACTGTGGAAGGCAAACAGGTTGATCAAACATGATTTTCCCCTCATAAATCCATGCTGACTGCTCCCAACTACTTTAATATGATTGGAAATTCCGGGAGGATGCACTCCTTCCCCTTCACAGGGGCTGAGATGAGGTTTTAGTTTGCTGGATCCTTTTTCTTGCTCTTCTTGGGAATAGGAGTCACAGTTGATATCTCACAGCCCTCAACCTTCCGTGATTGACACAAGTTTTCAAAGAAAGTCAAATGGCCTCAGAATTTGTGGGTGCAATCAGGGGGCTGAAGCACCTCTCCTATGAAGACAGGCTGAAAGAGTTGGGGTTGTTGAGCCTGGAGAAGTGAAGGCTCTAGGGAGACCTTATAGTGGCCTTCCAGTACCTGAAGGGGCCTACAGGAAAGCTGGGGAGGGACTTTTAACAAGGGCATTTAGTGAGAGGGCAAGGGGGAATGGCTTTAAACTGGAAGAGGGGAGATAAAGGTTAGACATTAGAAAGAAATTCTTTAGTGTGAGGGTGGTGAGACACTGGCACAGGTTGCCCAGGGAGGTCGTGGATGCCCCCTCCCTGAAAGTGTTTAAGACCAGGTTAGATGGGACCTTGAGCGACCTGCTCTAATGGAAGATGTCCCTGCCCATGGCAAGGGGATTCGAACAAGATGTTCTTTCTCATCCCTTCCAACCCAAACCATTCTATGGTTCTGTGATTGCCCAGATATCTGAACTTGTTCTCAGTCTGTACCTAGAAATGTCCTGTACGTTCCTATTCCTGCTCCCATGTTTCTTGGGCTTTTCATCTACCTCCCTTGCTGACCTCTGCTGCCAGACACAAGTCATACAGCCCAATGATTTCTAGCATAACTGGACAGCTGTTAGGCAGCCGATCCAAGAACCTTAATGTGCCTATTCCAGTGTCTCACCACACTCACACTAGAGAATTTCTTCCTAATATCCAATCTAAATCTCCCCTCTTCCAGTTTAAAGCCATTACTCCTTGTCTTATCACTACATGCCCTTGTAAAAAGTCCCTCCAGTCCCCCCACAGTACTCCAGGTGGGGTCTCACCAGAGTGGAGTATAGTGGTAGAATCACCTCCCTTGACCAGCTGGCCACAATTCTTTTGACGCAGCCCAGGACACAATTGGCTTTCTTGGCTGCCACGCCGCATTGCTGACTCATGTTGAGCTTCTCATCAACGAACACCCCAAGTCCTTCTCCTCAGGGCTGTTCTCAATCCATTCTCCACCCAGCCTGTAACTGTGCTTGAGATTGCCCTGACCCATGTGCAGGACATTGCACAAGGTGTAGTCTGAGTGTGCCAGGCTGTGTAGAATGACTGCTGTCACCAGACATACCCACCAAAGTGTTGGGTACATCATATTAGACCTGAGCAGAACCAACACCCTGGTACATTTTCATGTAGTTTGGCACTAGAGAACGTAAAAGACTGCAAGCCTGCGTAGCTGGCATGCTGATCTGCACAGCAGTGGGATGTGCAGGTAAAGCTTTTAGTGACCATGCAGACTGACTTGAGGGGCAGGTTGGCCACAAACAGGTGTAGTTTAGAGGGAAAACACACCTCACTCAGTCCTCCATTAGCCCCTGCCAGCAGCAGGAGAGGGGGAGCCAAAGAGAAAGAGTAACTCCCCAGGGCTTCATAGCAGTGATGATGATGAATGCCTCCTGTACTCTGATTTGTGATGCGTTCATAGATTCTAACAAAAAAAGGAAGACTCACCTAATACTTTATAATATTTTGGGGATTGTTAGTCAAGGAAGCACACATTTTTCCCTTTTAATGACATCTGCCTGAAATACCTGATGTCCATTCCAGTGCCATTGATTTCAAATGACAGTACTGGTATGTTTAAACTCAGGCAGGTCTGTAAGAGCTTTGCTGGGCTAAAATCTTATGAAATGTATACTGAAATATTGTAAATAATATAAAGTAATACTTCTTTAAACGTTTTTCATATATTTACCAAAAAAGGAAGGTCTATCTAGGAGAAATTCTGTTCTAACTATGAACTGGGCATGTTTAACCTAGATTTAGTTAGATGTACTGTATGTTAAATAATTTTTAATTTATTATTAAAGCCCTAATTTATTGGCTTCCCTTGTTTGATTAAATATAATCTCCTCTTCCTTGTTCAGTTAGTAACAAAAAGAAAGATAACATTGTAGAATTCTACTGCCTTCCCATAATTCTAAATAAACTGCATGACAGAAAAAAGACTTCATTTTTCACTGCATAAATAATTTTTAATTTCTTTGCTTTGATTTGAACAAAGAAGAGTGTAGTCCATCTCTTCTCTCACATTTTGGCTATTAAGATGCTTCATCTGCCAGACAGAAAATTACTAGTTAGTTGCAAGTAAATTAAAGTTACTAATTACAATAAATTAAAAGTACATTGGTTTCCTGCTAATGAAGGGACTGAAGAACACTTGAAGAAAAGAGGATCAAGGTCAATAAACCTGACATATGTGTTTCTAGTAACCAAAATTATTTTGCCCTAAATTCTCTCTAGGTCTCCAAATGTATCCAAAGTTAACATATTGATGAGTTGTAGGGTGGTGGAATTCCAGACAGCAGCTACTTATTACTGTTTTTCATTATAAAAAAATTGTAAAAGGCAATAGGAAGACATGTTCTGAACACAGGTAAAGGCAGAAGGGCAGTAAGTAGAAGTTCAGGGGTGTCACGGTTTGACTCAGGATCACCAAATAAACTAGAGACAAACAATGCTCTCGATTCCCTTCCCCCCCACCCAGGTAGGAAAGGAGAGAGAGAATTAGGAGAGAGACTTAGCTGGATTGAAAACTAAATTAGACAGCTTTAATTATATGTACAATTATATACAAGTATGTTCAGGAATGTGCAAAAGCCTCTTGCCTCCTCCCACCCCCAGCAACTCCCCCAGCACTCTCCTGAGCTGTGAGCAGTCCTGAAACGTCTCAGCCTGCAGGCAGGAGATAAGGCAGAGCAGACAGGGGCTGGGTTATGGGGGTTATGAGGTCAGAGCCTAGGGGTCAAGGGTGATGGATGGATGGAGTCTTCCCCGGATGCTGGCCATGGACAGAAGAGAAGGGAAGAAGCAGCAGGAAGGAAGTTGTCTTCTGTGATCTCTGACCTTCCTCAGAGCTTACATAGATATAGTGGAATGGAATACCTTTGGTCAGTTCTGCTGTCTGTGTAGTCCAGCTCCCCTACCGGGGGGTCATAGATACAATTCTCCTGCCCCAGTAGCCTCTGTAGCAGCAGAGCTAAGAAGTGACCTTGGAGTCTCGGCAGTAACATAAACATTCCAGTGTTATCAGTCCACTGGCTGGAACACTTGCTGCTAGTTAAAAGAAAGCTTACTGAAGGAAAAAAAAATCAGTAAAAGGAAAACTAGCTTCATCCTGAAGGGTGTCTGAAAACTTTTTAGTTTGAGGAAAATATAAAACTGCTTTCAAGCTGACCCAGCCATGTTTGATTCGCCAGTTCACCAATTCAGTTACAAGTCGCTGGCAACAGACACTCTCCAAATGTCATTCTAACAGGTGAAGGAGTCCACTGAAGGAATAACATTTGTAATTTGCAATAATTTTAACTCTCTGCAGTTCAGCCAAGGTCTCCTCAAAGTATGCAGCTGTTGGTAGTGACTGTTGTGGAGTGAATGGCAGCCATGTGGAATGGTGCTCATCTGCATCATCCCACTTCTATCCAGATACTGAGCTTTATTTATATTCACTAATCACTATCTATTATGGAACGTGCTCAAATATGAAACCCTCTATGACAGTGCTGAAATATTACTTAATCTTGTAAAAGGTAAGTTAGCAGACACTGTTTGCCATAGAAAGATTTAAAATAGATCTTATAATCGATCATCATCATAGAAGATCCGATAATGCAGATGTTTAGCTTAGCTGTGACTTTAGAAATCACGTAATAGAAAATCTAAGAGGAAATGTATAGTTTAACAATTGCCTGTGAAAATTGCTTACATCTTTTTCCAACATCAGGCAAATGAGGGAGATGTATATCTTGATAGCTGTTTTGGTTATAGAGTGCAAGGCCTTTGTGAAGGGTCCATGAAGATTGGCTGGGCTGCACGGATTGTCCTATACCACAAAGATGCTAGAGACTTTTACTGCTACTACTTAATGATCATCTGCTGACACCGAAGAAACAACCAACAGATTTCTGTATCTTTACAAATCCTTTTCAGAAAGGGCATCTTTCTCATGCTGAGAGATAATTCCCTTTTTGGAGGGAAATGTGGTTAAGGCAACAAAAGCAGCAACAGCAATCAGAAGTTAAAAACAAACTTGTGGAGTTTTACTTTGTCAAGGGAATTTAAGGCAGATTTTAGGAGAAAGAAAGCTCTCTTGTGTCTGCAAGCTAGTTTGTTATGCTGCAAACTTCTTAGCATCACAGTACTACATAGAAATTGGATTTGGCTTTTATTGCACTACATGTTGTGCCGACAGAGTAAGGAGATATGCCTTCTTCAGTAAGATTAAAGCAATCTCAGGGATGGATAAATAAATCAATGGGCATAGCAAGTATTATAGAAAATGGGTAGCAGGGAGGATGAAAATTAAAATGAGAAGAATGTAAGCTTATGCAAAGTTTGCAAGGCTGACATCCTGTTATTACACTGAAAAGACTACCGATACCGTATTAGCTGTAGTCATAAATTTCTAATAGTACAAATGAATAGAGTGGAGCTTGCAGAGTCCTGTGTTTTACTCTGCCATTTCCCAATGTTAATAGGTTGACTTGGCAGCATGATATAATATGTAAAAGTCTGCCTACTATATGAATAAACTTTAAAAAAGTAGGATTTGAAGTGATCAGTAGGGCACTACACCCAGCTGTACCTACACAAGGTTAAGTGTAAGAGGCCACGTCTGTGACAGGATCTGGTAGCTATTGATAGAAATTGAAGTATTTATTACTCATATTTTATGTAAAACCTGAATTATTTTAGGCCATGTAGTAGTCAGAACAGAAAAGATACATTTTCTTAATGTTTAAGAGCTAGGTGTGGGATTCATCTCAGTTAACTTTACCAGCTCTAAGGTTACATGCCTCATGTAAACTTGTCACTGTAGGCTTTGTCTGTAGTTAATTAAGATATTCAGGCACCTTCAAAACAATGTTCATCCCACCTGTCTCCAAGCAGCTGCTTTTAAGCTCTTTTCTTTCCCTGAGATTAGAGGGAGCCTTGATCACCTAATTTTTGCCATTTAAATTGAGGTGGGTGGATTCTTGTCCATTACAACTAACTTCAGTAAGGCCAGAGACTTCAGTACTCTGTACAGCAGACTAAGAAACTCAGACTTTTCAATAGGTATTTTCAAAATTAGCAGATGTTGTTAAAAAGCCTGGCTCTTGTCCGTCTTTCATTTCCTCCTTTAGAAAGTATTACTTTCCAGTCTCTGTGGAGACATTTGAAATTCAGGAATGAAATGCAAAATAAAATGGTGCAGGAGTTTATTCAGCTTCAAGTGGAACCAAAATGTTTCTTAAAAACATATATATATATATATAGCCTGGGCAAAATTATTTATAATACAAATGCACAGCAGTTCCTTGAGACTAATATTTTATGGTGGGTGGGGGACTGTTACTACTGTGTGATTTCCAGTAAGTCATTTTCTCAGTCTTGTGTCCTGCCTTTCTGGCATACTAATTAATATCAGGATAGCTTATGAGGCTTTCAGGTTAGAGTTAACACTAAAACAAATATATTTCTCTCAGATGTGTTGATGTACTGATATTATTAGTCCCACATCTGCTAGCCTCTGGATATTTTACTTCCCAGGACCATCATCAAAACTAACTCTGGGTATGATTATGTTATAAAAAATATAGTATCAGTGGGAAGAGGAAAAAAAAAGTGAAAATCTGATAGCCACATAGTATCAGTACTGGATTATGGGAAGAATAAAGACACCAGGCCCCATTTTAGCCTCATTCCTTGTGCCACCTGTTTTTGTCCATGCTTTCTTATTCAAGAGTTTTCCACTACTAGGCTGTAGCAATTAAATTGCTGCATGAAATTCTCACTCTTAGGGAATATGGATGTCTGGTTCAACCTCCTTGGACATCTTTTTGTCAGTCCTGGGGAAACCACCACAGTTCCCCACAACTGCAGAAATAAACACATGGTCAAAAAAACAGGCTAGTTGCTTTGTTTGTTCCTCTGCGCTGATCAGGTGCAGGGCTGCTTGAAGGGTACCCCATGCTGCTCTGATGACACGATTTGTTACCCTTTAAATTCCCCTTTTCCACTCCCATACTTTTTTTCCTCTACCGTGGTCGTGCACTCACAGCTGAACAGCCTGTCCCTGCTTATTCTTTTCCCACTAGCTCTGATGTTGCTGATTTTACATCCTCATTCAGTATTTATCATAGGGTTGCCCTAGACTTTTCTGCCTCGGTCAGCAGTGCTGTTAAGCTCATACCCCTGGTTGTGCTGTTTCTCAGGTTGCTATCTTGTTAGTGTAGCCTCTAAGGTTAGCCATCTGCATATGCAGTCCTCCCTTTTTGCTTTTTGTTATGCCTGGTAATTTCTCACGTCATTATCTTGTTAGTGTAGCTGCAGTTCAGGTTTGACAGTTTGTACACATACCCTCGCACCCAGAAGCCAGCCTGTTGAAACTGCTGGTGGAAGCACCTTCTCCTTTATCTGCTTGGTCTAAATTACCAGAGACAGCCCTCACGGCCAGTGACTGCTAGACCTTGAGGGAAACGTCACACTTTACCTTCTGCTTTCTGCCTGCCATTCTCTTATTAAGGCCACAAAATACATGCATATGGTCCAGCCTGTTGCTGCATCGTCTGGCATATTGCTCTGTATATCTTCCTTGGCTTCCCTACAGTGGTGACCCAGAGTAGGAAATGCTTATTAACCCTTCTCTCCTGGACCAGACCATGGCCTGCTTTCTGGTGACTTCTTCCATTTTCTGCCTACTCTGGCCTTTGAGCCATGTGGAAAAGCTGCCCAGAAAACCTCAGTTATAATGTGTTGGCTGTTTTCCTGGAGATCATTCATCTCCCATTTACCCAGATTACCTCTGTGGCAATTTGGCAGTGAAAACTGATTTAATGGGAATAGGAATGGGAATGGCTGCATTACAAGGGTCTGAGACCTGTGTCAGTTTTTTTAGGGGGAAGGTGCTCTTTCCCCCAACTAGAAGACAAAAAGGAAGAGGTCAGAAAGGCTGTATGATCCACCCACCTGACTTAATGCAGAGTGACACTTTGAAGACAGTTTGCCAGCATACAAGATCACCTGTAGAAGTTTCCTTTTAATACAAAAGCCAAATAAATATTTAGGTGTCACAATGGAACTGCGTCTTTAAGTTTTTCACAATTATTTGCTGGGGAACAGCAAGAAGAAGTGGGAAAGTGACTTGTCTATCACCTGAAGTAGTTGCCACTGTTGCTGCTCATCTGTATGGTGTATCTTTCTCCTTGGGCTTATACATGCAGTAGCAGGGCATTAGAGATTATTGTTTTCCTGAGGTAGAAGAAAAGAAACTCAATCATTAAGAAAAAGTCTAGACTAAGCAAAACTACTGTACCTGGTTTCATTATCTATCTAGTATCAGCTTACATTTCCCTGCCATCAGACCATTAGGTCACATTGCAGTTGGAGACAGCATTTGCAAACCAACCAAGCAAAAATATAATCATGAGGAATAGAATTAAATTTCTGTATCCACAAAAAAAAAATGCTTCTCCTTCCACATACAGATGGCTCTTGATATGTCGTAAGACCTACCACCATGCTAAGTAATAAAAACTATATGGTAGTTTCTGTGGTAAAAAAAGAATAGAGAATTTGCACCCTGAACCTCATGATTTGTTTCTTATTGACAGTTTAGTGGGACAGTAGGTAGGATAAAAAGAAGGGATGATTCTTTGAGTTCAGTCAGGTTTGAACTAAATCCAAATTTTGAATGAGTATAGGGGAGTTGTGTTTTTTTGGCATGGTCCACCACTTCTGGAAATGCCAATCAGCAGCAAGCTGACCGTACTACCATAATAACAGTGCTAGGCAAACAAGATTTCTGTTTGGGTGCAATATGAAGGTTGAGAAGAGATTGTCCTTTAAACTGTCCTTGAAGGTAAAGACAAGCCCCCATGAAATTCAGCTTAGACCAGGACTTTATAAAAGAGAGAGATTTAGCAAATATATTTAGAAGACACAAAATATGACTTTGGGATCACTTCATTACATGTTCTTTGTTTAAATGCAGCTTGTCTACCATAACTCAATTACAATTCTGTTTCTGTAAAATATGTTGCTTTCCATATGAATTGCTGAAAAGAATTTTCAAAATATCAATACGTGTTAAGCACTTAGTATTCACAGGATCTCCTGAAAAGCCCATCTGCTATGCAAATTAATATCTAAGAGTAACTTCTGAATGGGGATTCGTAGAGGCATGGTTCAGAAAAACAATTAGCATATGTTTACCTTCTAGTGATTTCCATAAAATATAGATTTTTACTTGAATGCTTCATGCAGTGAGGAGTGATTTCCCGAGCTGAAGTTGTACTCAGTACAACTGATACCATCAATATATTGTTTGCTTATTAACATATTTGTATTTTATTTGCTCTTTCCTCTACCAAGTTCAATTCTTAGTGATGGAAAACACATTCATGCATTTAATTATTCATTAAACATGTTCTATGTGATTTCCACCCCCTATGAGATGAAGTGACTTTTCTTCTCAGTTGCTTTCAGGAGCACAGGTCCCCACTGACCCTTTCTGTCGTGTCCCCTAGTGCACCTGGTGGACATCTGGAACGTGATAGAAGCCTTGCGGGAAAATGCATTGAACAACCTGGATCCCAGTATCGAACTGAATGTGGCTCGCCTGGAAGCTGTGATTTCAACCATCTTCTACCAGCTCAACAAACGGATGCCAACAACCCACCAGATCAATGTGGAGCAATCCATCAGCTTACTGCTCAACTTCTTACTAGCAGCCTTTGATCCGTAAGTCTGCCTTTCTTCCTTCCTCTCCCAACTGGTGAAAGGATTTTACTTGTTCTGGAAATATCTTTGGAAAACAATTGAACAAGCTCAATTCTGACCAAAATAATAAGCATGTGAATAGTGCTAACTAGGGAAAGAACCTAAATTAAGGACCTCTGCTTTCCTTTCTGCCAAGCCAAATTCAGCACAACTGTGTTTTCATCCAGTTACTCAGACTTGTTCCAGTTTATATCAAAGAAGAATTATCTACAGAAACAAATTTACATCCACTTCTAATTTGCCTTGTTATTTATTGACACACCAGTGGCTGACACCACTGCAATGCCTCTGCAGCAGTGACATGGGTTAATAGCTCATTATGTTGAAAGAGCTCATTTTCCTGCAAGTTCGTGCAGCTGTAAGCAAATTTTTTTTCTGGCTCATGCCAATGCAGCATGATTTTGAGACTGTGACAGAAATAAGATAAAGACCTGGAGATGAAGCTGAAATTCATGTTGGTTATTACTGCATGGGGCCCATCTTGCAAAAAGGACAAGCTTGAGATAGAACGAACCACTTACCTTAATGAGTATACTATGTATACATACTAATGTTTCTGAATACATAGTCGTCAACCTGTACTGCAATATTTGCCATCCTGAAAGCTGAATTATTGGAGAACAGTGGTTGAATCTGACAGATGCAGATGGCCCATTGCCTCTTTATTGGCTTGTATTTTGAAAATTCACCAGCTAAAAACATTGCCCATGATGCATTCAAGTAAGTATGCTGTCCCTTTTCACCTCCCTCTTACCCATCTTCTCTCTTGAGGGTCCCTGTGTTGGGTACCATTGTGCACCTTTCAGAGCCAGACCAGCCAGCAGCTCAGTTGCCATGGCAACAGTGAGAAAAAGTAGATGTTCCACATGACAAGGCTGCAACCAACCTCCCCTCCAGCCCCTCCGAGGGTAACAAAAAAGAAGACAATCCATTGTGAAACTATAGCCTTCAGGAATATTTTTCTCTCCCCAAGGGCAGTAAAAGGAGGAACAGGCATTTTAATTTATACTGTTGTGTCTGTGACAAGGCTGTCACAGACAGCCACTAAAAGGAAGGTGAAAATGGCTGGACACGTGTGTTGGTGCATGCCACAAGCAAACTGCTTCCCAGCTGGTAAACATGAGGAAACACCCAGGGCCATGGAAGCGAGACCTGCAATAATGTGCTTGTTTTGTAGCTCACTGTAACAGGGGTAGGGATCTCAGCTAGATGTCAAGGCTGCTTGCAGAGGAGAGGATTTTACTCCCCTGTAAGGAAACAGAGAATGTGTTTAAAGGTGGAAGGTTTTGCTTTCCGTGAAAACATCCCATGTGTTGTGGGTTGTGACCTGTTTCTGGGCTCCTGTAAGGACCTGTGGGGATGAGGAGGCTGTGACCCTCACTCCATTTGCCCAGCAGCAGTTTTGTTTGTCATCGTGCCTTGAGCAGGGTGCACAGAATCACAGAATTGTTCTGGTTGAAAGAGACCTTTAAGATCATCACGTCCAACCTAACCCTACCAGCCATTAACCTAACTCTGCCAAGTCCAGTGCTTAAACCATGTTGCTAAACACCGCATCTCTATGTCTCTTAAACACCTCCATGGATGGTGATTCAGCCACCTCCGTGGGCAGCCTGTTCCAGTGTTTAATTACCCTTTCAGAGAAGAAGTTTCTTCTGATATCCAATCTAAACCTCCCCTGGTGCAGCTTGAGGCCATTTCCTCTTGTCTTATCACTTGTTGCTAGGGAGAAGAGACCAACCCCCACCTTGCTACAGCCTCCTTTTCAGGTAGTTGCAGACAGCCATAAGATCTCCCCTCAACCTCCTCTTCTCCAGGCTAAACGATCCCAGTTCCCTCAGATGCTCCTCATAAAGCTCACAGGATGTCCTTCCTGGAAGGAAAGAGACACCCAAAGGACCCCCAGGAACTGGCCCCCAGCTCTAGGGTCTGAGATGGGGATTGTTTGCCTATCACCCCGTTTTAAATGTGCCAAACATCTGGGGTGAGGGTCAGGTGCAATCTGAGATATTGAAGTTCAGTTCATGGAGATCTGTGCCAAATAGATTTCTCTTACAGCAATGGGAGCTTGGACAGCTATCACAGTTATAGACATGTAAGTTGAGCATCTGATTCTCAAAACATGCCCTACCCTTTGCTGTTGTTCAGATTATCAACGTTTTCGGTCAGATGTTGGTTTAGTGACCACTGATGGTCCAAATTTTCATTTCTGGGAAACAGAGGGAGAGAGGTGACTCCACATGCTAGAGGGGCAGTGTGAGAACTGCTAGATCTAACCAGAGCTGATGTCTCTGCTTCCTATGTGGCACTTTTCCCTCCCTTCCCCAGCAGTGCAGCAGAAAGGTCCTCTGCTGAAGGCTACAAGTTGGTAGGAGGAACAAGGTCTTTCCTTGTGGACCCATTCTCAGAGGGAAGCAATTAACTGCATATAAGGGGAGCAGGGGTGGAACTGTGAGGCAGGGTGAAGTCTTGTTCTCACTCTCCCCCCATTTGTAGAAAATTTGACAGCTAAACTAAATTGCCAGCAGTCTTCTCTGATGAAAAAAGGGGTTTCACTAGGTGCACAAATCATAGTGAAATCATGACAGTCACCTCTAAAATAATCCCGTTATCTTTGATCTCGGTTCACTCCACTGTTTCTTAGCCTTGTGTTTTAAGGAAACAGTTGGCCTGCAGAAATGCTATCCAAATTTCTAGGTGGCTACTGAGGAATTGTTTTTCATGTTTATTAATTAATGTTAATATGATCACATTTGATTCTATGAATGCAGACAACAACAAAAAAAACCCAGAACCCTAAAAGACTCGGAACAGCTTTCTAAGACCAAAACAGTGAACCAAACCCAAATAGCTCTTCAGTATGAATGAGAAGGCTGTTCTAAGTGATCATGAATGTTTTTTGTGTTTGTGGCTACAGAGAGCGATGGCTTCTCCTGTGGTACTCTGGGCAGATCCAGAAAAGGTTGTGCAGTTTCTCATGTTCCATTTGAAATGCAAAGAAAGAAAGTGGAGAAATGGAGTGTGAGATGTAACAAACATTAAAGGTCCACAAGGGACAAGTTAACATGTGATTTAAAATCTAATAAGTGTACCACTTTTTCATTTATTTAGTTCTAGTTAAAATATACTGCCCCACATGTACTGTGCTGGCTGAAGATCCTCCAAGCTTTAAAAAGAGCTTCTTCCTTTGTTTATAGCCTGCTGAAAACCTGGCAGGGAGTATTTCCCTAGGCCTGCAATACAGATGTCTTCTCCAGAGCTAGAACCTGGCTAGCGAGACTTAAGAGGAAGGAACCCTGGTGCAATGCCGTGGCTTGTGGGCCAGCTTGCCCACTATCTATGCTGAACTATCTATGCTAATTTTGTAATGATTTTTTCATGGTCTTGGGGATTCATTAGGCCTACAGGTAATTATATTTCCCTGCTGCTCAACCCTGAAAGGAGGAAAAAGTGGGGAAAAGCTATAGTGCATAAGATTTCACATGTCACAGAGTATGATGCTTCTACATGACAAGCTAAAACCGAAGTTCTGCCCTACAAAACTGCAAGTCAACAAAACAAAAACTCACAAACAGAAATGCTGCTCCAATTAATTTGCCATTAGTGTGTGAAAGACAACATCATATGGTAGAGGACCCTGACAGACCAAAACCAGTGAGCAGAGTGAGGCAGTCAGACTTGAGGAAACCTGGACAAAAACATGACTGATTTGCATTTTTAACTGCACATTAAAATTTGTCAATAGCTTTTGCTTCAGGGTCTAAGGTGATTAATTGGCTTTATGAAATAAGAGCATAGTTCTTCACTGGCACACAAGTACTATGTTAAAAGATGACAAGTCCAAACCTTTCTGAAAAATTCATCCCAGGCGGGTGTCAAAGCCTGCGCAGGCGGCTAGGTGGAATGTCAACTTCATTCAATTGAGCTGTTCCCAAAAAGACTCTTCTTAAACAAACTGTAAAATATTCTGTGCTAGATCATCTTCAGCACTGATGCAGTATTGCAGTGCAGCTATTCCTGCTTTAAAGTATAACTGACAAGATCATAGCTGATTTTTATCTGTCTCTTGATGTACCTGTGCTATGAATAGAGGTGTGAGCTCTGGACTATGGTACAGACCAATCTGGCTGGAGGGGCTTGACTTCTACAAAGAAAAAAGGAAATATTAACACCCTTGCTTAATCAAATGCACATTTGCATCCTATACAATAAATACAAGTTCATTCATATACGTGTTCAATACATAGAGATGTTCAGTATCTATTTTGGAAGTATAACTTCTTGCTCATCCATCTACTCAGAGCTGTGAAGCATTTCATTTCCTCTCCTCTTCCACCATTGGAAGCTGTACAGGCCAGCTAGTTTTTACAAAGTCCACAAAAAAAATGCATGTCAGAGATTTGCTCTTTATGCATTTGCTCTCATAAATGAAATAATTTTGCTTGATTCCAATAAAATTTCCTTTCTGAAACCTGTTTGTGAAAATGGGAATTTGTAATTACAACCTCTGACATTTCAAAATTGGCTGCCTTGATTAAGGTGGGCAGTAGGAGGTTCACAAGTGATCAAGAAATTCCCTTACTTTTGGAAAAGATAACTTAAAGTGTTGGAGGAGCACCACTTCTTGCCTAGTTAATATTTTCTCAGTGTCCATTTCATGGGACACATCTGCTATTTCTGAAGATGTTACTTCTTTATAGATTTCCCCACCATGTGGCTGTCTTAGTATGAGAACTGCTAGAGATCCTGACAAGTGTCAGTGTTATCCATTTGGTACCACTTTCCTTGCTGAGCCAAAAGGCAAATTCAGGCCCTGGAGCTGGACTTAGCCTTGTATGGTGTGTGAATTTTATCTGGCAGTCTGTGGGGCTTCCTTGGTCTCAGAAGAGGCTGTTGCTCTTGGTAACCACGCATTTAAAGAGGAAACCTTCTGCTCTGGTGTCTGAAAGCATGTATTATTTTTTTGCCCTTTTTCCCCAAGCAGCAGGAGATAACCTTAAGCCCTGGCCATCATTCCCTTTCCTAAGTACTCCATCCTGTGTTGTTGCCAAGTGCACATCAGCTTCAAGGTTTGCCTTTGCCATCATTTTATGCTTCTAGTGCTTTTCTGTAGGGATCTGAAGAGTAACCTCAGTAAGAGAGGTGCTATATAAAATCAAAATATTTTCTGTCCTCTCCTATTTCCACTACTAAAATATGTGTCTCTTTGCTTTAGCCAGGCTAAATCTTCTTTCAGGGAGCACCAACTTCAATAGCCATCTTCATGCTGCTGTGAGCCACTGCTTCACAATTTGCTTTTACACAGTAAACACTGTGAGGCCCCAGTGCTGCTAGTGAAGGATATCTGTAGTGCTTAGACATAGCTTAGGGCTATTCTGGATCCAAATTATATTGACAATTCTTAAGCCCCATTATCCTGTCTCTTCATCAGTCATATATATTTATGTATGCATGTGTGTAAATGTGTGTTCACACGCACATACACACATACATATTTGAAGGGCAAATTGGACTTATACTGCCTCTAGTGATGCTTTTATTAATACAAATGACCAATACAGAATACAATGTTAAAACTAATCAACTCAAGTGGAGAGACTGAAAAGATAAATTAAATATTTTCTTTTCCTGTTCCTCTGTTCCGTGAGCATTTGAGTATGGGAAAAGCCAATGATTCTGGGATGGAAAGCTGAAGGCGAGTTGATATGGGTCTGCCATTCAATAATATAATCCTGTTAGTGACTGAAACTGAACCTACTGCAAAAAAAAATCTAAATCTGAAGCACTTCCACCTGTGCTTTATTTTTTCCTCAAATACTTCCACTGCTTCTCAATACCATTTCTTTCCCTTACCATTTCTTTTTCTGAAGTATAGCAACTCTCTTAAATGCAGGTAAAAAACTCATGATGAAACAGTGCAGAAAAGTTCCCAGAGGTCTACAGGGTAGCATGCATAAAAATGGTACAAAATGGCCAAATTCTTAGCCATAGTTGCAGCAGTGCTATGTCCTGTTTTACAGAAACTAAAATCCAGCCAACTAAGGATTGAAATACAGAAGACTGGAAGATATTCTGAAATTCCTGTAGTGTCATTTTAATCTTATGAAGGCAGTCAAAGAGAACACAATGTAATGGAAAAGAATATGTGCACAAAAGCCAACATTAAAGAACATTGCAAAGATTTATTTCTTAAATGGTTAAGAAGTAGTGAATTTAGTTCTTTTTTGTTGACATCTCTGGTTGATTTTCTGTCAAAAAGCAGAATGTTAAATGTCTGTAAAGAATATTTAGAATTATTATTTAGAATCGTGTGTTACACTGAGCTATAGAACTACATGCAGTTCACCACACTGTAATGATCAGCTAGCCAAACTTAGGCAACTGACTCATTTTCTAAAATCTGAGTGACTTAATGAAGACAGACACAGTCTGTGTCTTTCCAGAATCAGTTTATCCTTTAGTTCTGATCAGACACCACTTTCTTCATTGGAATCGTGAGTGACAATCAACAGAGTAATTTCATAAATATTGATGGGGAGAGCTAAATTCATATACATTGCTATTGCTACTGCACTTAGACTATCTTATGTAAGACATATCTATTTTAACAGGGAATTCCTTATATGCGTAATGTTCCCTGCTAAAGACTGAAAGTCACAGAACCTCCACTTGAAAAAATGGCACAGAACTTTATTATCTCATCCCATCATTAGCAGCAGAATTTAGTAGAATTCAGTAGAATTTAGAAAGAGACTTAGGTGCCATTTTGTAAAGCTCACAAATATTGGCATATAGACATATAGGAAGCTATTAAGCAGTGCTAAGGAGTTTGGATGATAGATAAGAATTGCCCTACTGCAGCTGTGGATAATTAAAACTGAGAATTCCAAGAAAAAACACGTTCCAACATTTTTATGCCAAAAGCGTGAACATTAAACAGCAGATGTACGTAAGAGAGCATGTTCATTCTCATCTTTGGAAAGGGACTGAGCATTGCAGTGATTTGTTCTGCCATCCCTGTCAAGTCTCTGGACTTGGTTTAGCCTAAACTGGGGGGATAGGTCTTTCAGGAGTGTTTTTGGAGTGCCTTGCAGTGTGTGAAGTCATGTATTACTCACGCAGCTCAGATATACCAAGGTTCGTATAATGGTAGGTAATCATTGGGGACCATCAGGAGTGGGAGGGAGAATGAGGACAGCAAGAGAAGCAATTAAGTTAGCCATTGCATGGTTCAAGGCGGTTGAAGGAAGAGTTGGCAATGTGCTAAAGGTGAACATAGCATCCTAAGAGTGCAATATATGGTCTGACTCTTCCAGGAAGAAAACAAAATATTTCATTTTCACCTTAAAGTGACTGCATTTACAGAAAAAAAACCTGTGTCTTTTTGCCCCACGGCATACTCCTGTATGCATTTGGGGTTTAATAGCATTATGCATTTCAAGTGGAAACCAAGAGAGCCAGGCTTAGCCTCAACTTGAAGAAAACTGGGACAAGACTGTTCTACAGATCACAACAAATGTCCTTTGCTTGTTCTGGATGCAAGCTTATTCCGCATTTTTCAGCAAAGTCCTTCTTAAAGGTTCATAAGGGTTTGGTGTATCTTTTAAAAGGCAGTTGTCAGGACTTATTAACAGGTACAGTGTGTACCTTGTGCGATCATGTGAGCCCTTTTCTGCTTTTTAATTTTTGTTCCCAGTGTTGATTTTTGCACTTGTAATCTTCTAGGGACAGAAGATACCAAGTGCACTTAGGATAGGGAGACCATGAGTGCAACAGGTGCCTTCCAGTTACTGCACAAATAGAAGTAATAGTCATCACCTTAGTGTATAATGAGATAAAGTTTAATACTGAGCTTCACATATATAATAAATCTGTTCTGAGATCTTTACAGAACAATGCACTGAAGCATACAAACTTAGATTTTAAAGGTCTTATTTATTTATATGTGAGTCCATATACAGTATGCAAATACAGTATTGCATGTCAATGATATAGATTTTGAATGGTAAGAGGTCCATATTATAATAAATGTCTACTTTCTACTTTTGAACAGGGAAGGACATGGTAAAATTTCCGTTTTTGCTGTCAAAATGGCCTTGGCAACTCTTTGTGGAGGAAAGATCATGGACAAATTAAGATGTACGTCTTTTGGGTGACTTTTTTTGCCTGTTAATCATTATTATACTTGGAGACATGACAGTATAGGTAGGCAGAAAAGGGAATTAGCATAAGTTATAGTTTCATGGCTGGTTTTGGGATTTGTAGTATATATATCTCCAAGTAAATCCTGCTAATTGTTTGACTAAACTTCACGCTGGACTTCATATTTTTGAAGCCAAATTGCAGATATTGAGGCTCTGATTGGTGTTTGTTTGGTTTTTTTCTTTGGGATGATTGAATTCATAGTACAGGTAAGTGATTCAAATGTTCAGCATCATGAAGCATCATTTAGCAATTTCTTCAGACACTTCTTAAATAACATCTCTTTCATTTCACATTTAGAAGTGTCATAAATTTATGCTCTATTTAGATTTCTTCCCATAGGACGCATACTAATTCCATCTATTTTGGAGAGCAGGTTCTCATTTCACAGGATTTATTCCCAGTTCCCTGATAGCCAAGGCATAGTTTACTTGTAGCTGCAATGAAAGACTTTCTCTTTAGTTCTATGATGTCTATAGCTCAGGTCCAGAACACCATTTTCCAGACTTTGTGACCAAAGGATTAATGTCAGCCTTCAGTTTTCTCTGAGCCTTCTATCACAGCCGAAGAAAACTGAGTTTACAAATTGTTGTTGATGAGAGTAGACAAGTAGAAATCCCAGGTGCTAATTTAGTCTTCCAGATTTGGTGCCATTTTTTACTATTTCATTTCTATGTAGAAATCCAAATACAGACTGAGCTTAAATTATAAATTATAAATCGATTACTGTTATAAATTGAACACTGTTTCCTAGGCTACTTTAAGAATAGGAGCATGGTCCACCCCATGGAAGGCTGGAGTACGATGCTGGTTTTTCCAGTCAGCAGTCCCAGGGTCCTGTTGCCAGAATTTCCCTTCCAGGTTCCTGAAAGTGAAGCAGCTGACACAACAGCCTGCAAAATGATAAATGTTCCTAAGTCCATGATCCCCTGCTAAGCTTAGGATAATTTTAAACAAGGGAAAAGGTAAAGGCTGGGAAACATGCATCTCTGAAATAATAAAATGGCAAAAATTTTATACATTAACAAAAAAAACAAAAAAAATAAGAGTAAAGAGTGATGCCTTTGAAAGACCTTCAGTCCTTTGTGTGTCTGAAACAATAATAACTGTCATGATGAACTCATTGTCAAGACTTAGATTTGACATGGTAAGCTGGCAGTAGGCAAAAAGCTGATGTTTTGCACCTTGTCAAATTAGATCCTTCATATTTGGTTAAATTACTGCCTCATGCCGTGCATCAGACTTCACTTAAGTAACTGACCACACACAGACACCAAAAAAAAAAAAAATTTTAATATCAAAATCAATTACGTTTTTATATAAACAATTCTCTTTGTTTTCTGTTGAGAAGAACTATAATTAAAGTTGCAGTAATAGTGGAGGTTTCCCTAAGCAGAACATGTTGTTTAGCACTTCTGGTTTAAATCAGATTATACTGAATTGAGAGCAAATCTGTAGCTCCTACTGAACTTCTTGTGTCCTTTTTTCCCCTCAGATATTTTCTCAATGATCTCTGACTCCAGTGGAGTGATGGTTTATGGCAGATATGACATGTTTCTACGGGAGGTTCTCAAGCTGCCCACAGCTGTTTTCGAAGGGCCTTCATTTGGTTATACTGAACAATCAGCAAAATCCTGTTTCTCACAACAGGTAAATGAACACATGGCTGAGTGGAGGTCCTCTTTCCTGATTTCTGGCGTGTAGGTTTGGTGCCTTCAATAGGAAGCTGGTCTCTATAGATTCCCCATAGAACCATGGAGGAGAGAGAGGCTTAGTCAAGAAGTGATTCAGAGCAGAATCTTACCTTACGTGTTCCTAAATTAGGAAGCCTGAGGAGACTAACCTCCTAACTTAAGCACCTCAGTTAGGTACATTTAAGTGATATAAATACCCAAGACATGCAGTCCTCTGCTGCGGTTAGTTGGTGTTGCTACAAGTATATGTGAGAGTTTAACTTCTCCATACAAAGCTCAGCTCTCACCAGAAAATCAAACTACATGTTTTTCAAGTGATGGTATACACACATGAGAAGTTGTATGAGTGAGTAGAAAATTGTCTTTAACCTTATTTAAAATGGAAGTCAGTAAGTATTAGAAAATCCCTAGTCTCCTACAGATAACATCAATGAGATAGGCTCAGGAAGCAATGAAATTATACTAACGAAAATATGAGAGTTTTCCACAACTTACCAGACTCTGTAGGTGTCTGAATGTTTGCTACAGTTAATATCTAGCACTTCAAAAGATCCCATAATTGGGGCTAGTTGTCCACTTCTCCGACAAAGTAACTGAGAACCCCTCTGGCTCTTGTCAGACATCATAGTGAGTAGTTCCATAAAGTAAGGGAAGATGCTGAAACTGGGAAAATGTTAGAAATTAAGTGGTATTTGCCTTTTCTTTATCCTTCCATTTGCTAAGTGAATACTGTTGAACAGGTGAATTGAATGAAGCAGGAATAGTGTTGTTTTCATGCAAAATAGAGTCCCTTTTTTTTTTTTTCATCATTCATCAGTATGCACTTCAGTCAACTGAATGGCATTGTTGGAATTCATTTATTGAATCATCTCCCCAATCATTTTAAATGGTAATGCTTGCATATGTGAAATTCATCTTGTTTCACAGGGGGAGACTTAAGACAGCACTTAATCTTATGTTGAAGAATTTACATAGTGAAGTGACTGGTAGTTTTGTATTCAAATAAAGGAATGCTCCTGCATGATAACAGGGCATTCAAGCTTTGTGTGTTGGACATGGTATTATTAAAGATCAAAAAAGCCATTTGTTGTCTTGAAAAAATCTCATTCAGGACTCATTTGCTATCTAAGCAGCCATCAGAAATGGCATTTTCACTGACATTGCATTCAAATGAATGGATGTACTAAGGTACCTTAAGAAACAGTCTCCAAGCAGTCATTAGATGGTTTAGTACACAATCTCCATTGAAAGCTGACATGAGTTGGGTCTCCGAGTGATGTAGGTACACAGCAGATTTACAAAGCCACTGTTTTGCATCCATAGTCAGCCAAGTGCACATGTAAATCTAGGCCACTGTTTTACTTAAATTCACTGTATTTCATTCTCATTACATCTTAGTGGAGATGGAATGGAACTCGAAACAATGTATCCCTATGATAAATGATATTTACAGTCTTAGTCACACTTTATGTCAATCTTTCACTGTCTCATATGGCACTTAGCGTTATCAAAAGTTGATACCCTGGGAAAAGTTGGGCTCTCCATTGTTCTCAGGGAGATAAATTTTTTATTTCAGGGAAATAAAAAGTTCTGGGAATGATCTTCTGCTCACGGTGTCAAGTCCGTTTCAGTTTGCACCTGAAAGGATTTTTCCTATTGCAGAAATGCTTTATTGTTCCCCATTGTACTGGTTTATGTGATCAAACTATGTATTTTTCACTGTCTGTGGAGGACTGCTAGATTGAGTGGCTATTCAAAACAGAAACAACAGTGTTTCCTCATTAGGAAATTTATAGAACAGAAATGCCAGAACAAGTGACTTAACGTTTCAGAATACAAATGTGTGGTTCAAAAAGGATTTTTAATGCCACCACTTTCCCCCATAGGTAACCTTAATGTGATGTCAAACTGTATTTATATTTTAAAATGTTGTTACTATTATGAAAAAACACTTTTTATCTCCTTTTTTTTTTATTCCAGTCTAAAAAGATAGACACCAACTTCATTTTCTTAGCACTTGGCTAAGTGTTATTCCACAAACCTAGACTCCATCTGCATGTAGCATATATTTAGAAAACAGCTTTCAGTTTCAACTTTCCCAGAAAATAGGACTGCAGGAGGAAAATATGCCTTTTAAAATGTATGGAAATTGCTAAATATGGTAATTTTAAGGGATATTGCTCACTCTAATCCATAAAATCAGTGACGACCAGAGGAGTTCAGCCATTAATCTGTCAGTGAAGCTAATTTGCTTTATTTGGTGCAATTTGGTTATAAACTATTGCTGCATTCAAAAGCCTATTCCATTGTGGAAGGGCTGTTCTTGTCTCCCCAGCTATTTGCTTGTTTAGGCGAGTTGTGAGTTTGTTGCCAACTTCTCTGCCTTCAAGAGCAGAGGGAAGACTTAAGGCTACTCAGTGCAGTACGGGGCACTAGAGGACCCTTCTCCTAGGCTGCATTCTGCCTTTTCTCCTCCTGCTCTCAGTTCTGCTGCAGACTGCACAGACGTTTGCTGGCGGCACTGGTCAGCAGAGCCATGCCAAACATCCCCAGCAGAGCTCCAAAGGAAAGATCCTTTTCTGTCAGCGGATGCTTATAGTGTAGGATGCCTATTTGGGAAGTGATTTTTCATTCTCCATAGGCAGGTGATTGCTGTTTGCTTGGACTTTCATACTGCAGGTATTGTGGGAGAAGGTAGTATTTCAGTGAGATTTAAAGCTCCTATTCTGGCTCTTTCTGTTCATTTTCACAACCAGCCTGAAGTATTTTGTCTTCTTTTAGGGACAAATACCTTTATATATTTCCCAATATCTTGCAATATGTCAGCCCTGAGACTGTTACAGAGTCTGATATTTAACACTGATCACTCAGTGTATAAGAGAAATATTTCTTCTTTACATCTGGTGGCAATTGTATATAAATGCAGCACAGACACTCCATCTGGGAATCTCAGCTCTTTAAAGCACTCCACAACACACAGAGATGATACATGTCACTGCATAGCTGCTGGTTT
This sequence comes from Hemiprocne comata, assembly GCA_020745705.1. Classification (NCBI taxonomy): domain Eukaryota; kingdom Metazoa; phylum Chordata; class Aves; order Apodiformes; family Apodidae; genus Hemiprocne; species Hemiprocne comata. The sequence goes on from CM036587.1 coordinate 119,677,822, forward strand.
TTTCCTCATGGGGTAACCACAGTTCTTGAGCAAGTTAAAGCAGTGACTTGTGCAATCAGGTCTGAAAATTTAGCAATCCCTTTGGATATGAGGATGCTACTTAAATATGTATGTCTATAAATTATATCTGCACACACTCTCAGCAGGGCTCAATATTTTTGCATCTTAATTTTATTTTGAAGGAAGGCTCAGCAGCTGATTTCTTAAGGACTCTCTGTCCTTGACCACCCAACAGTTGTATACTTTAGTACACACTTACGTAGCCAGTATCCTAGGAAGAAAAGAGGAAGTGTTTATGGTGGAGGTATCTCAGGATGAAATATCACCTCTAGGTCTGAAAATAACAAGTCAACTAAGATTTGTGCTAGGATTTTCCCAGATGCCTAAGAAACTTAAGTCCCTAGGTTACATTTTTAAAATCAACAGGGATATTTTAGAGTTTAAATCTCGTTGAAAGATGAAGAGGCCCAGGCCTGTAAGTGCTTACAGGTGTGGAGAGTTTAGGAGCAGTTGCTGTCCCTGAGTATGTGCAAACACAACATCCCATAACCACAGCTCACCCATAACTAATTGCCACCACTCAGCAGACACGCATTGTTTCTTAAATTACAGTAGCACAATTGTGTCTGGTGGTCTGTCCTTACCCTTTATTTGTTTTGAAATTATACCCCCTTGTCATTATTTTCTTTCATTTTCTCTGTTGGAGTTCCATCAGTCATACTCTGCAGTGGCTTTTCATGTGAAAACTGGTAATGTACAGTGATACCCTGCATGCTCCTGTACTTGTTATGGGTTACTCAAAACACATGAGCACATGAAGAGCTGAGTGCCAGCCTTATTCACAAAGCATCTTTAGGCAATGACTTTAGAAGAGAGTCTTGAAGTGAATGGGAGCTAGGTGTCTTCAACCCGGCCTTGTGGAAAGGGACTGCTGGTCTTCAGTAGTGTACATTGTAACTACTAAAAATAGTCTGGAAGAACTTTGCTAGTATCACTTGTTCTTTTTTGTAAACGAGGGCTATAAGTAAACAGCGTCTGAAACTTGTTCCCGAGTGTTTCTGTAAGGACAAGATAAAATCACTTTGCTGTGTCTAACTACTGATTCTTTGTGCATGTTTGTTTCCTTGTTTGAGCAGAAAAAAGTCACATTAAACACTTTCTTGGATACTCTCATGTCTGATCCCCCGCCACAGTGTCTAGTGTGGTTACCACTTCTGCATCGACTGGCAAATGTTGAAAATGGTAAGTAAAAGCAGCTGCCAAAAACAGTTGCAACAGTAAACTTTCTTGGGAGGATTTTCTTACTCTCTAGTACTCTCACCGGTAAAATATTAAAAGAACCCTGTTGGTCACTCGGCCAGGAACGTCTTATTTTTTGCTATGCTCAGGATATTATGCTGATCATGTCCTCTCCTGATGTGATCTGGATAAGCAAAGAGCGACAGGACTTGATCCATTCACACACTTATATTTAGTAAACTACCATGGCCACAACTTTTATTAACTATGACATATGGCAGCAGAGAAGAAACAGCTTGGCAGTTTCTGTTTGTGCAATACACTTGGCAGGAGATGCCCAGTGCAGTGCAAAATACCAGCCAAAAGGTCCTTCTGAAGGATCTCTTTCTAAGCCTACACTGCCAGACAGTACACTCTGAAAAGGAGCAAGGAGGTTTCAGATTTGTCCTTATCCTTTACTTGTACGGATGATGAAGGTCTAGACATTGAGTTGCCTCTTTCTCCTCAAGCATTGTCTTTCCTCAGAATTAGTAGATCCCAGATTTTAAGACAGGAAGGGACCATAAGGATGAAATAATTTGATTATTTCATAATGCATATTGCATGTCCCTGGACAACAGCATCTTCCTCAGCCTTCCAACTTCTTGAGCACCTGGAGAAAAGTTCACAGGAGCATAGTCCTCCAGCCAAACCCTTCATATACAGTTTCTGTCGAACATGCTGCCACACTGAAAGTGCAGGGGCAGAGCTAGAAAGTTTGTGCATCTCATCTCACTGTGTGCATCACCAAATTGTAGCCTGCAAACTCTGTACAGTTCCTTGTGTAGTTCTGGAAGAATTCCCCGCCTTCAATGCAGCCAGCTTCTGCTCTTCAGAAGGACCAGCACTGCCAATATTAAATAGGAAAAAAAAAAAAAAGAAACGAGAAATGCCTTTTTACTGTCTTGTTTATCTGGGTGTACTTGTGCCTAATTTGGCATTTCTTGCTGATGATCATCCGGAGGCAATGATGCTGACAGTCTATTCCAACTAAAATTTTAAAATATTAATTTAGCAAGATAAAAAGATTTTCTTGGTAAAGAACTTGCCATCCCTGTGTTTTCCTTCAGAGGTTGTTGTGTAAGGGACTTGTTGAATATTCCTGTGGTTTTGCTCCTTTGCAGTTTTAACTAGCGTAGCTGAAGCTTTCGGACACTTCAGGAAAAAAGAAGGGGAGGTATGCGGGAGGAAGAAAAGATCATATATATTCATCCTGTTGGACAATAAAAGTATTTATACCATATTTACAACAAAAAAAATGAGGCTTGTGTAAGGGAGGTGTGCAGATATTTTCTGGTGAGAAAAGGAGAAGGACAAAGTTGTACATGTTCTTGTACTATATACATCTATCTGCCACTGAAAGGCACCAACGTGGGTGATGTTCCCAAGTCCTTGGCTACTGAGCCACTGATCTACCCCAGCCTTCTTAAGCTCTCGTCATCCATCACTGTCCCTCACCAGCTTTGCACAGTTTGCCAGCCTAGAGTACTAATCCTTTCTGCTGTGAAATTCTGGCAAGGAATTAAAACCTTGACACACTCAGCACTGGATCCAGGTCCTCCCAGACTGAACCTTATAAACAGAAGAGCAGAAGGTGTCTAGGAACAAGAGGATGTACAGTACCCTGTGGTAAATTGGGTGCATGCTGTAGCGAAGAGAGAGGAACAGAAATAGCAGCATTGCCAGGAAGGGGCTTGAAAACATCATAATTGGTGGCTTAGCATGCTCAGTGACTTGAATTCTTGTTACTCTCTGCTTCTGAGTGGAACAATGAACAGGACCACACAGGTCCTTTCAGTGGCCAGCTTTCCAAATCTGGGCATCCAAAGCTAAGTGTTCAACTCTGTATATAGATACCTAAATTACTCCAGTTGTACAGATGCAACAGCAGTAATTAAGAGACAACAACATGCCTAAGTACATTTTCTAATCAGACAGCTGGGTTTGACTTTTCCTCCGAGGTGCATCACTTCAGCTCCTCACAGCACAGCAAAACATTCAGCTGCCTCCAGTAATGCAGCTGAAGGGTGCAATGGATTTTCCCACATATGAATTTCCTCTATCATGATTCTGGTAGACACTTAGCACATTTTTCACTGCTGCAAGGAGGAGGTGTCAGCTCAGATGTGGTGAAGGATTTGGTGCCCAGTGTAGGAGGCATTACCAGTGGCTCAGCACAGCTTGTTGGGTGGCTACTTGGGTTTTCATGGGTCAAAGCTGCAGGTGTCATCCCATGCTGCAGATCACTAGAAACAAAGAAGGGAGTCTCCCTTCAGTTTGGGGCTTTGTCAGTAAACTTTAGCAGGGAGTTTCTCTGCTTTGGTTTATGGCTTGGTGTTTCTCTCTCCTGCACAGTCTTCCACCCCGTCGAGTGTTCCTACTGCCACAGCGAGAGCATGATGGGGTTTCGCTACCGCTGCCAGCAGTGTCACAATTACCAGCTCTGTCAGGACTGCTTCTGGAGAGGCCATGCCAGCGGTTCCCACAGCAACCAGCACCAAATGAAAGAGTACACGTCATGGGTAAGGGAAGGCTCACGCCTCGCTGCGGACTGCTTTGCCCTCCAGCCGGCGGAGAAGCCCCCGGCTGCAGCTCCAGGCAGCCATCTGGCACGGGGAGGCTGGGAGCCAGGCTACCAGTTTGGATTGGTGACCCCATCAGGGAGGCTCTGGCCTTGGGAGCTGTCGGGAGAGCGCAGAGGTGGGAATGGTCTTGTCTGGGTGAGGATCTGGGGCGCCTGTGACGGTGCGTGCCGCGGGGAGGGCAGCACAGGAGGGGCTGGCAGCAGGGCACCAGGCTCACAGCAGCTTCTCCCATTCCCACAGGACTCGTGGTAAAATCCTCATTGGCTTGCTCTGTTTGGCTACATGTAAATGAGATGATGACTACTCATTCATCAATATTTTCAGTCAAGTGGCTGCAGCATATGTGTAGCATTTGGAATGGTCCCGGCACTGTAGATTTGAGCCTTGTCACAGGCTTAGATTCACAGTAGTGTTTACTGCAGAGAAAAACACACTTCAGTCTTTTCATTGTTAAACAAAACAATACAATGCTTTTTCTAAGCTGAAAGATAAGTATCAACAACTACATTAACCTTGTCAGAAGGGCATCAGACCCAGGGGCTAAGCTCTCCATGGACTGGAGCAAAGCCCCAACAGAAGCCTTTGGAGCATTCCCATCCTTCAGTGTTCAAATCCAGTGACTGGCAGAAAACACCTAACTAATCTCAAATATTACAAAAGCATATTAGTATTTTTTAAAAGAAAATTATTCATAAAGCAACGACTCATGTTCATACAGCATATTGTATTTTTTAATGAAGTTCTGAAGCTGAACACTTTAAAAATACATGTTTTTCTGTTGATGGAGCAGGCGAGGGTTAAATTTGATGTGGTTTTCTCTGTATGCCAGTCACACCTCCTAGCAGATCTGGGTCTGTAATTGTTTTTGTGGGTCCTAATTGCTGCTTGTTGCATAGACAGGAATGACTTGAGTTTAGTCTCTGAATAGGAGAGAGCCTGCTACATATAGCAATTTGTGCTATAAAATCATTTTTTGCTGTAGCCAAGGATCTGTAATTATAGGTAGGAAGTAATTGGAACACTTAAGGTTTCTGCTCAGCAGAAGACAAAAACATGACTACATGTGTAGTGGTTTCAAATGTTTCCTTGTCAGAAACAAATGTTTTGCTTCAAGTTTGAATTCTGTAGTGTTCATTAGCATTTGTTCAAACCAGGTTAGCATTCTCCATAATGCATCTGTATCGAGCTCTACATACAGATTAAACGTGATCATGGGTGCAGCAGAACTCAGCTGATCTGAATTCAGAGTGAAATCGCATTTATAATGAAAGAGAAAAAGCCTGAACTTTACATATTTAGGTTGGAATTCTGTAAGAGAAATATTTCGCTATTAAGATCTTGATTATGATCTTCACTTGATGTGTATGCACATATACAATGCTATTCCTGTTAAGTTCCAAAAAACATATTTTAATTTCAGCATGTAGAGCTGTGTTTGAGGGAGAGGAGACAGTCTGAGGATCCCTGCCCCTGGTTTACTGGCAGAGAAGTTGAGTCACAGCAGGGTGGGTTGGATTCCCTGAGGATCTCTCACACAGCCTAAAAGACACCCTAGGTCTTGGAGCTCTTCCTTAGGAAAGTGTTCAACTGCAGAGAGTGTCCAAACAAAACTGGAAAGCAGAAAATACTGATTTTATTTTTTATTTAGATTTGTTGATGGCATTTCAGGGTGAAAAGCATGCTTCTTGCACAGAGCCTCCCCATCCTTTGGTGGCAGCGATAGTATGTCAGCCTCTTCTGGGGCACTTGTCACCATGATGGGGTAATTCCCACCATGCCTGTTTCTGAAATTTCCTTTTCCCCGGTGTGGCAGGGGCTGCAGCGGCCACAGGAGGTGCAAGAGGAGGTTTGTAACAGCAGCTAAATGGTACAGGGTGCTGCAGCTGAGAAGGGAAATACTGGCAAGGAGAAAGAATATAGCAGCCTTGTGCCTGGCCCACAACTAAGGAAGGAAATGGAGTCCCATACCTATATGGTGTACCTACACCCAGTGTACCTACATGGACAGGTATACACAGATTTGTTCTGCTTGCACTCCAAGCTGGTGAGATACAAGCCAGCTCCTGTCCAGGTGACACTAGTGTCTGTACTTCACACAGTGCTACCTGAGTGCAGCATTGCAACAAAGCCATGGCAACTGCATCTGTCCATATAGATATACCCCCCAAGCCTACTCTAAAGGCCCCCGAAGGTAAGAGTAATCTTTCCTCCAAACTGAGCAGGCTTTGCCAGACTGGGGAGGGGGGCAAAGGAGATGTCAGACGATATGTACGTAAGCTGTAGAGCTTCCTGTTGTTTTGTGCTTCCTGTAGCAGAAACAGTATGCACCTTACTTGTCCAGATTACCTATACCTTCCTTGTTCCTCCCAGAAATCACCTGCTAAGAAGCTAACTAATGCACTTAGCAAGTCTTTAAGCTGTGCTTCCAGCCGTGAACCTTTGCACCCAATGTTCCCTGACCAGCCTGAAAAACCTCTAAACCTGGCTCATATTGTGTAAGTATCTGTGTGCTATAGAGAAAGTACACTTTGTTGTAGGAGTTGCTTACACTGAGTGTAGATACTATGGCTCTGAATAAAACTGGAGGCAGCTGTGGCGTATCGAGCACAATCCATCACTGACAGGTTTATTTAGTATAAAAATGTTCTTCTGGTGTGACTTCACTTGAAAAGTCAGTGGGGTGTGTACAATACAACCAAATACTGGCGCACGATGTTGGTATGTCCCCATTCCCCTCAAGAAATATCCATGCAGTTTCATGGAGTTTCAGCACTCTGGGATGTATTCATGCTGAAAACATTATTTTTGTCATCTAGAGTCTCTCAGCTTCGGTGTTTCACAGGTGTGTCTTGACACAAGGCACCAGAGAGAAGTGGAGGCCTACCAGTTCTGTTGAAATCAGTGTCAGAGCTCTTGCTGACTTAAGTGGAGCTACAGCTTCACCCAGCCCTAAAGACTAGCTGCATGATTATGCATAAGAGCTATGTCTTTAGTTGTCAAGTTACTCTAAAAGAGTCTATTTACATCTTGATGTTTTGGGAAAGCAAAATTATTGGTTTTTATGTAGTTGTGTCACTACTTGTTCTCTGCAGGAGTCAAGAAACTCAAAGCAGAGAGAAAATGTACTTGTGCGGGGTGGGGAAATTATCACTTTGGGTATTTTTTTTCTAAAGCATGTCCACCATCCATAATGGCAGTTGCTCAGATTTTCTCATTTATGGGTTTATTTCCCCTTTGCTTCCTGGGTCCTTAAGAAGAAAAAAAAAAAAGGTTCAATTTTCCAGGAAAAATCAAGACACTGGTTGGAAGAAAGTTACGAAGAAATGAACTTGGAAAAATTATTCCAAAGATACTGGCTTTAAAGTATTTCTCTTGTTCTGTTCTATGTGTCTTAAGAAAAGATCTTTCTTAACCACCTTCCTAGGGGCCCTGACGGAAGCATTTCAGGCAGCAGCCATTAAAATCATATTTGCATGCTTCATATCTGTGTTACTGGCTGCTGGAACTATTCCAGTCTGTAGTTATTAGACATATTTACTTTTATCAGAACTGAATGTTTGTATATAGCATCTTTAAGGGCAAGTGCATGCTGGCCAGTGGGCTGTGTGATGCCTGGAAAGTTCATTTAACCTACCTGACATTTTAAGGATAAGTCATGCTGGTGGTCCTCCTCACATAGTTACAGGAGAACTTTTCCAAGGCATAAAAGAGTGCTCTGCTGTTCAGACATGAAGTGCCTGTGACAGATACATAGTGCCAAATCCCTGTTACACTCGACTGTCAGTTAAAATCCATGCACCTCTTAATGGAGGTGTAATGGGAGGATGTTCTTCTTTGGAGGAAGGCCATCCAGAGATGGATCTGCTGAGCTACCCCACTGCTGTGCATGGTATAAAAGCCTGGCTATGCTGGTGAGCCAGTGATAATTTCACAGGGCAGTTTTTGGCCATCCTTAAGAGAAATTGAAAGAGAGAGTATAAAACTGAAAGACAAGCCTCTGTTCCCTGTTGGCTAGAGGCCCTCAAAGGCCTGGGGCTATGTCAGAAGATAACGGGTAGTGAAAAGTGGACTGCTGTGAAGGGATTAAATGCATTTAGGCAGGGGGAAGGTGCCATAATTGAGCAGGATCTGTTCCAAATCTTTGCTGTGAATTTAACACCTTCCCTTCTTCCTAACTGTATAGACATAATTTAGAGTGATTGGATGTGTGAACGAGCCACCATCTATTTTGTTTTATGATAGAGTTTCTCCTTGCTCATAGATTGAAGACAATATAACGTGGCAATATATATGGGCTCTAAGGATACATGAATGAAAAACCTGTATGTTTTGGAGGTAGCATGATCTACGGCATAATTCACATAAATTAATGGAGAGGAGAGATATGCTACAGTACCTCATTGAGAATATCTTCTTGCTGATGTGATTTTTATTTTTAAACATAATGGAGGTTGCGAGAAACAGCTCTGGGCAGGAATCCAGGCAAAAAGAGTTTTATAAGCGCATTTAAGGGAATAATTTTGGCAACAAAACAGTATCCTTTTCTTAGTTTCTAGCTTAAATAGGGACAAGTATTCTCTGCAGTATTCTTATTCTATTTAGCCTTTCCTTTTCATTGTTCTTCCACCTTTGAGTGGTACCAGGCAGAAAGACTATATGGTTTTTGTGTTTTAATGGTGCCAGACAAAATTTTCAATTAAGAAAGAAACACATCTAAGGCTCATCTAGAGAAGTTGTTATTGAGGTGTCATTAACCTGATGGAGATACTCCTGCAGCCTCTCCCCTGCCCTGATGGAGAAGTCATTTTCCTTTCTATACATAAGATTGGCAACAAAAAAGAAACACCAGACTGCAGTGATGACAAATTACATGGCCAGTGCATCATGGAGGGATTTTCAAATGCATTCTGCACTGGTCTGACTTAATTTATGTCTAAGCCCATGGGAGCATTATTTTTTACATCAGTGTGAAGAGGTTAGACCAGCATGGAACACTTTGGAATATTCCTCTTATTTAGTTTGATTTATTACTGTGGGTATGTTCCATAATGTGCATTTATTACATAGCATATTTCAATAGTATTATGTTTTCTGCCTCCTTAAGGATAGCTGATTATCATCAGCTCACTTTTATCAGGAAACTTAATCACTTGCTTCCAGAAGTTTAGAAATAACCTCAGAAAGATACACATTTCTAGTCAATAGCTGAGTTTTCCTTTGCTTTACCATAAAGTCTGCTGTTCTTGTCTTACCACATCACACAATTGTATGTATATGTTCGATCCATTTAATATTCAAGATGAGCCTGAGGAATGTGACAGTGGGCATCAGTCATTAAGACATGTGTTTTGGGAAACCTCAAATTAGCTTAATAGTAGTTTTCTTATAGAAGAATTTACAAACTAATGCTAATCATAAAACTTTAGCAAAGACTTGGAGTTCATAGACATTTCTACACAAGAGTAACAACATATCTAAACAGGATCAAGGACCTTTCATGTGCAGAGGCTCGCATGCTTTTTGCAGAATCAGGGTCATAAGCATGGAGTACGTCCAATGCACTATCTGGATGATATACATAATAAACTGACAGTTTAATTAATGATCTCTTTTCCATTTCATTTTGGCTGCAAAAGAGATACTTGGTGAGTATTTTTCTTCTTTAGTACGCTTATTGGAGGAAAAGGGCTTGGAAGAAGTGTGATAATACTACCAATTATTACCTTGTTACCTTGTTACCATTCCTTAACTTTCTATTGGAATACAGAACCAAATAAATGTTTTGAATACAAAGACAATGAAAGGGAAGAGCTCTTTCAGGAATTAGAAACTTTCCCTTCCACCCCTATTTCAAGGTAAAGCTTAGAGAAGACGTAAATCTGAAGTGTGTATGTGGTGATCTGCTGAAGTCCATGGGTTCAGCATACCCCCATCTGACTGGGTGCAAGGCAAAGTAGAGTACAAGTTCTGCCAAGGGAGCACTCATCCTGCCTCCTTCCCTGGGACAGCATTTAGAACCAGCCTGTCCTCCCTTCTCCTCTGCTGTTTAGAACTCCAGAGCCCAGGGTTGGACCCATCTTTCAGAAACGCCAGCCTGTGCCCAGTTAGTTTTTGAATGTGTTCACTGGCCAGTGATTGCATTGAGAAAAGGAAAGAGGCAGGAGTTGCATGTAGTTGGTGTGAACTGTTTCTCCTACTTCAGTTACCGGTTTACAATTCCCGGGCAACAAAATATCAATTGCTTACCCTTTAATTAAAATTGGTTTCTAAGTATTCTCTCAAAGTTTATTTTCAGATCTCTGTTTTTCAAGACTCATAGCACAATGGCCTTTCCAGGGGATTGGCTCTGATCATGGCCTCATCCAAACTCTTCCTAGCTCTGACGAAGGAGTCCATGAAAATAATATTAAATACTTCTCCATAAGTAGGTAGAGCACAAAGTGCTACTTCTCAAATTAACGACTGACCACAACTGGAGTTTTTCACATGGGTGTGAAGGTGCAGTGATAGGTTAAAACTTTATTTTCAGATAAATAAATAAGATGCCAAATCCTACATCTTTCTATTTGCAGTTTTAAACTTCTTCAAATTGGCGTGGTATGTTCATGGTGAGAAATTCACTTGGACTTATCAAAGACTACATTTATGCTTGTTTTCTAACAGTTACAAAGTAAGAAAGAAAACATAATAGTTCACTTCTGTGCAGAACTGGCTTTCTTCATTTCTTACAAATTGTTTGGATGACCAGTTGTCTTGCACAATTAGAGTGCAGTGAATAGTTTGCAGATGGCTAATCTATTTTGATTTGCACATGTACAGAATTCAGAAAGCATGATGGATCTTTCACAGAGCTTAGAGGGGATATTAACCTACTTGAAATTTAGCCAATTTGAAGTCTGAATTATATATGGCTTCAGGTTCTACTCATATCTGATTGAAAACCCTGTGGTTTTAAGAACATATTTTTAGGTTTTCCAGACTGTCTATGTCTTTTGCCCAACATTGCGTAAGAATTCCATTAAGAAGGGGAAATTTTTCCTTAATGGATGCAGAAGGAAAAATTACGCACAAAGTATTTTTTACGAGTAGATAATAAAAGAAACCTGAGGAAATATTCCTTCTCATTTAATTTTTAGTAAGAGCAGGAAATAAAACATCATTATTAATGTGTCCTCTTATACTAGATACTTATTTTAAATTTTTATTTGGAGGGTTGATGTGCCAGTTGAAAAGCTTTGCAGTTAAACCAGTTAAGTACTACATGTGTTTTATGGAATACTGAGGGCTGTGGGTACACTGTGCTCACTGTGTGGATATGGTAGCATGGAGCTTAGCGCCAAGGGTCGCCTCATGAAAAGGTGTGTAATTAATTGGTAGTTACCCCCTGCAGACCTCCATGCTGCCACAGTGAACCTGCTACCAGTGCTCAGCCTCACTGGTTGGAAGCAGTGACTACATCCTGGACTACAGGCTCTGGGAAGGAAAAATGGCATCATGTTTGTTTTGCCAGAGCAGGGAAAAAAATCAAGCAAGTTGCTTAAACCTCACCTCGGAACACACAACAGCAGTATTTCCTTCCAGGCCTAAGTAACAGTGTGGTTTAATCAGCTTCTACTTAAAAACACAGCATCTTTAATTTGGAACTATTGCTACTTAAAGCAGAAGGTGCCAGTGGTAAAGTTAGTTTAAACAAGAAGCTCAGTTAAGAAGCTCTGTAAATACTTTTGATGATGAGTTTTCTTTTGTGCAAAATTAATGCAACGGGATGTTTTGCCTTCTAGGCCCCCTCGACCTGTAACCAGCATGAATGACACACTCTTCTCCCACTCTGTTCCCTCAGGAAGTCCTTTTGCAAACAGAAGGTGAGTTCTTACTCTGACTTAAGTTAAACCACCATATGAGTGTGATGGAGATTTCAATTTCAATCCCCCACCAAAAAAAAAAAAAAAAAAGAGGAAACTCACATAACCAAACCCAAAGTAAAATTAACAGACACAACCAGAAAATGCCTTGGTTAATTTGAACTTATACCAAGATACCTAGATGGAGAACTGATATTAGGACACCCCAAACTCCTCACAAAAGAGCACAGAACTTAAGTTCTCATTTGAACCATTATGTCCCACTAAATGGGCTCACATGCCACGTAGGCACCCTCCCATAGGGGCTGAAAATTTGTTCTTGGTGAGAAGCCATTTTGTAGCAGGACTGTGGGAACAGGAAGTGGGACAGGCTGTTGCCTACTGGGAATGCCTGCATCAGACTGCAAGGTATGATATGAACTAAGAGAAAATGTGTTCATACTTGCAAGATATAGCAAGGCATCCTTACTCCTGTTAAACCATTCAGATTTTCATGGAAGGTTGCAAGAGAGAAGGAGTGGTCTTGGCATGTGGTGACCCTTCAGCAAACAAACCAGAGAAGAGTGGTCAGAAACATTAATCCCAAAGAAAAGGTGCTTGCAGCTGAGTGTGAATGTTTTGGCTCAGTATTTTGGCTCATGGGGCCAAAATACTTGTGTAACATTTGCTAGCTGTTTCACCCCAATCTATGTAAACCTAATGTACATAGATGAGAAGGTGACAGCTGTATTTGGGAAGACAAGTGCTGTGTCTTCCTTGGGTGCATTTTATTGCTTGATTCCTGCTGTATGTGTCAGTGCTCCAGCATTCCCAAATAACCAAACACCATCTCTGGATATGCATGGGTGACCAAACCAGGGATGTGCCACACTGCAGAGAGTTAGGAGGTTTTACTACTACTTTGCTTTATGAACTTTGTTACTGGGAGCTATAAACTGTAAACTCTCAGTGTTATCTTACTGCAAGTAGCTGCTGGCTGTGACTGAGATGCTCTTTGGAAGCCAGTCCCAAAGCAGCCCCCAAGACCAGCTCTGCTGCAAATTCGTTTCTGTTGTTGGAGTATATATGATTTTATGTGCCGGGGGAAGACAGAATAGTCTATTTGTAGCCTCTCCAGGGCAGGTCATTAAGATCAATGTTCTTTAAGAGCATAGCTGTTGCTTCTGTTTATCCCCAAGTCCCTGTGCTCATTCAACAAAAGTATGTGTTGATTTTTAGGCCAGAGACCTGTGGTAATAAGCACTACACTGTCTACTGTGCTACTTTTTTTCTTTACATAGGAAAAATTCCTGATTGTTTTACTTTTACTTACTCTTTAGTAATTCAACTGAATGTCTTTAAATATCAGGGTTACACCTACATGGTTCCTGAGCCATTAGAATTCCTTTTCTCCTAAAGGAAGAACTCCTTGATGGAGAAGCCCCTGAAGGCCAGAGACAATGAGCCCCCCTCAACCATAGATACCCAGATGCCCTTATAAGTGGGCTAATATGATACCCACATATAACAAATATTCTCCATGATGCAGCAGTCAGTTATGACTTTTTTAGAGTGAACTGATACATGAAGAAATTATATTTCTTGTGTATTGAAAGTTTTGTAACTTTTGTTTCACTGACGTAGCAGGATTTTAAGTGTTTGACAGTTTATTCTCATTATTTTTATTTTCATCTCTTTTGAATTTAATGTACACATTTTTTATTCAAAAGAAAAAGCATCCTACAAAATGTCACGTCAATGTCCTTTCTAAGTGGTTGCAAATTGCATTTATTGTAATGAACCCGCTCTGAACACACTGCTCTTTGTGTATACTTTTTGGAATGTTAACAAGGTTTTGTTGTTTGAATCATTCAGGTTACTTGGGGGTATAAATGCAGCCAGTCCTGTGGCTGATGAGCATTCTCTTATAAAGCTGTATGTAAATCAGCTTCACAACAATTCACGGTCAGTATGAGAGCACTAACCCACTAATCGCCCTAGTTCTGTAGCTCATGCACTAAATCCTTAGTCACTCTGCTAAACTACTAAAGATACTCTTTAAGGAAGGCTCTGGTGGGCTAGAGGGTTTCTGTGGCTCTAATTAGTCTTTTGAATAGACTTCCTGCTAGCCGTGGGCTTTGCCAACTTCTCTTGCTTCTGCACAGCACAAATCTTTCATTTCACCCTTTCACATAGGATTAATATTAATGTATCTAATGCAAGTTGGAAACATCTATTTTGAAAACGAAAAAAACTACACCTTTATGGTTTCTTTATCAGTGTATGACTTGCCTGTTGTGTTCTTGAGCGAGGAAAGAGAGAGACTTGCACAAGAGCCTGGAAGCTACTCCAGTCCTCACAGCCAGCCTCCTCTTCCGTGGCTCTTGCTGCTGGTGGTTATGGTTCTGCAGTTGGTGCCACGTGCTGACAACCTTCCCCAGACTCCTTTGCTTGGCTTTTCAAAATGGCCACAGAAAAGATTAATCCAAATCCTACTGAAGCAAAGGAAGACTTCCAATTTACGTCCCTCTCATCTTAGTGACCTAAAGGAAGAGCCTATTTCGTGCTGCATAAAAGAAATATGCAGTTGGATAAGAACAGTTCCCTCATTGTTTTTTTACTGTGGAGTGTAATGACCTTTTTTTCTTTTTTGTTTAATCCATGAGCATTAGCTATAATTCAGTAAGAAAGTACTGAGACCAAGGTACTTTTCTGCTAAATGCCAAGTTCTTCAATCTGTATTAGACTAATAACAGTATCTTCATTCATTCTTTTAGCTTTTACTATTATCATTGCTCTGGGAAAATCAGGCCTCATTAGTAGAAGCCCATCCTCTTGTACATCAGAGAAACAGACTTTGACAGCTCTGTTTGCAGTTGTGCTGATTTTATATTAAATGCCCCATGATTCATATTATAATAAAAATTGTACAAACTCAGGGTAAAATATCTAGCTGAACATAATCAAAGCTAAAAGCTCTGCTGGCTTTGTTTTCACTGCACATAACTTATGGTTACTTTAATTTGTGCTGCAGTCTAGTCCAGAGGTTTCAGATAGCTTTGAAGAAAGTTTTAATGTAATTAGAATGTTTATGCAAATGAGAATTGGCACAGCCTGTCACTTGTAGCATTCATGTGGTATTTATTTCAGCTATTTGTTTACATACGAACATAACCATTCTCAACCAGTTTATCCCCGTAGCAGCAAATGCAGAATTCAGCACATCGACTCATTCTGCTGCTGGAAATGGATCTTGTCTTAAAAGTTCAGCACAATATCATCTTCATTTCTAGATTCACAGGTGAAAAAGGGAAATTAACTGGGAGGAAAACGAATCTTATTAGAGATAAGATCTTTGATAACTAGTAAATACAATGACAAATTTTGAGGAACAACTGAAAGGAGATTGAACATTTTATCTTCTTTACAGTTGGTGTCTGAAGCACCAGTTTTGGGTGGGTACGCAATTATTCCGAAGCTCAAAGGAGGTCAGATTCAGGCTTTCCCTGAGGTGCTTCTTAGTTTCTTCAAGCCACTTCAGAATCAAAATTCCTTTCAAAATTTCTCAGCTTGCCTTGCTTAGTTTGACCCACTGTGTCCATAATAGATCTTTCACGAGGACATCGGCATAAGAATTACAAGCATTTTTCCTCCTAAATATATACAGCATTCAAATTGACATCAACAGTATGCTCTGTTCAGCTCAAGAACAACTTTAAAGCACTTACAGAAAAAACAAAAAATCTGTGATTTCCCAAATACTGAATCGCAGTCATTTCCTGCTATGACAGCTAATATGTGATTAAAACCACAAGTCTTGCTCTAGTATGAGGTGTCTCTGCTCATAGCAGGGATGTTGGAACCTGATGATCTTTAAGGTCCCTTCCAACCTTAATCATTCTATGATTCTGTGCTTTGCTGTAGCTAGTATCAGTTTTAATCCTGCATGTTTTTTGTGATCTCCAATTACCTAGAGGGCAGTAGAACAAGAGAATATTGCTGCAGAGTAGGTAATGCCCTTGGAAACCCAATTAATTGGATATGTTAGTCAAAGCAGGTGAATTGAGCATTACAAAAACTTCTGTCCGATCAAGAGGAATAACTGTTTCCTGAATTAATGTTTTCTTGCTTATTTGGATTATTTTGTTCCCCAGCTGCGGTCTGCCAGTGCTGCCGTAAAGTACCTAGCTACTATAGTAATGGGATAGCTACTATAGTTTCTGAATAAATGTCTTATTTAAGCTGTCAAATCATAGAGCTAAGGTGGGATAAGATGAAAGAGAACATTTTTTTCTTGATTTTTTTCGCAGCCCCCACCCTCACAGCTAATATACTTAGTTCTTCTAAAGGAGTAATAAACTGGAATAAATTGAGTCATACGGCAAGATCTGCTGAGCTTGAAATTATTTGGCAGTTCTGTGGTAGATAGAATTCGCTATGGTATCAAACGCCCATAGCCAAGGAGAAATTGAGTCTTATTTAATGCTGAGTCAGAGTGTTGGTGCTTTTCTGAACTCCACATAACAGCTAAAAATAATTGGAGATTCTACCTGGGCATAGCAAGAGATTAGGCAAAATTTCTGGACAACAGCTGACTTCGGAGCAAAACTTACTGGTTGCTGCTGTTGTCCATGTTTCTGTCTAAGGAATGTAGTAGACTTGAACTGCACATTACCTTCATATGTTGTTTTCACAATAAGATGAGAGTCCTTATTTCATCAGCAATTTTCTACCTGCTAAAGGAAATGTTTATATATCTGATTGTTTAGTAGTCAGGTAGACACTGAAGAGGGTATAACATTTACCATAACATTTACTCCCATGTTGTTTGTTCTAAATCTTTGTAGACATCTGGTCAGAGTTGGAGGTTTTGTCTCTTAATTTGGGTGGTGAAGCATTCCATTTTAATGGGAATTTATCTTTAAAATAGATGTTCCAGTTGGCAGGACTCAGAAACTCACTGTGGCCAAACCGATCTCTGAAATATTAGCAGTATTTTGGGGAATGTGTGGGGAATGTAGGAAGATGTAGAAGAACAAGGACAAATGTCAGCTCTTCCAAATGAAGGAAAGTTGAAGGTGGAAAAAGGGACAAAGATGAAAAGGGTTTTACAAGAGACTGCCTAACATTGGTATCCAAAGATACTGAAATAACAAAAGAATTGGTGAACACCTGGAAGATAATAAACCAACAACAAATAACCAAGATAGATTTCTGAAGAACAAATTATGTCAAACCAAACTAATTTATTTCATTGACAGGATAACTGGTCCAGTGGGTAAAAAAGATGTGTTACAGATTGACCTTAAAAGGACTTTTGACATAGTCCCATATGACACAAAGATATGAACTAGGGGAAATTAGTATAAGAGCAAGAGTGAAAATCAGTAATTACATTTTCAGAAGTTTGCTTGTTGTTCTAGGAGGAGGACCTATCAGCTGGCATTCTTGGAGACTGTCTTAAGTCAGACTCTAAGCACTATTTTTTGTAATGACCTGGTGGGACCGATAGAGTGAGTGTATGCAATTTGTAGATGGTACAAAGGTTAAACTAGTTATGGGAAGGAGTGAGTGCTTGGAGAGCAGTTTCTAAATTAAAAAATGAGCTCAGTTGCAATGGTAGTAATTGATGTCCAAATGATCTGAAATCAGTTAGAGGAAACTCAGTAATTATAAGTGAAACGTGCTGTAGCAAGGAAGCAAATAATCAAATAAAAGATGGAGCATAATTGGATGGACAGAAATATTATAATAGAGGACCTAGCAGTTGCAGTGAACCACAAACTAATTGCAGCCAGCAATATGATTGTTAGATTGCATCTGACCCTGGGACATCATGTGGAAAGCCATTAAAACTCATTCCCTGGAGGAGACAACTGCCTGGAGGTTTGCACTCAGTGTAGGGTAACAGCACAGGGCCAGATATGCTAACCAGTATGACAGAGTCCAGAGAAGACACACAAATATCAGAAAAGCTTAGAAAACATAACTTAGAAGAAGAGATTGGAAGATACAAGTTTGTTTAATCAGCTAAAAAGGAAATTGACATTGATAGACATTATATCAATTGCTCAATGGGAGACCCTTGCTTGCCTGTTCCCTCCATCCTAACTGTGTTGCTTCTGGAGCATAGGAGAGGAGAATTTACAGTTGGTAGAGGGGGCATCACACTGCATTGTTAAAAAGCAACAAACAAAATCTGCCCTGGGGTCTTTGGTCTCTCATTGTGATATTTATTTTTACTTTAAGAACCAAAAGTTGCATTTTTTGGCTGAAATGGCACACCCTGTACCCCTTGAATGCATTTTCCTTCTATAACTGGAAAGAAAACATGGGTGGAAAATGTATCCTTCTAGATGGCATGGAGCATGTTTATCTATATGGATATTGTTTCTGTGGAAGCACAACGCATGTTAGTAGCATGCTGATGGGCAGAGAAATGTGAAGCAAGCAATTTTTCTTGCTGTGCAGTACAGCATTTCATTCAGCTATCTTCCAGATTTATTTTAAGTCAATAGGGCTTTTGTTTTAGGACACCCCTCGGTGCCACCCTTTTCAGAACCCGCTCCCAACCTCTCCCTCCCAAAAGGAGAACAATGGCACAGACTTCATCTTACTGAATTCCTTCTTTGCCCTAATATTAGAGCTTTTGATCTTCAGTCCATCAGAGCCACATCTGCTCAGATTAATCATGCATCACATTTGTGCATCATCGGCCTATGCACACACCTCTGGATGCACGGGTGCATGCATGCTCATGCACCCATCTTTGGTTTAAGGCATTTACAGTATCAGTAGCCAAAAAAAAAAAGTTAATAATTTTTAAAAAGAAGAAAGTAAAATACATTTTTTGTTTGCTTTGCTGTTTTTTAAACCAAAAACACTGCAGCATGAAAGAATCACTCATGTTTAAATATCTCAATTTTTAGCCAGTTTTATCTTAAGAAATTATTCACATGGATATTTCAGCACTGGGAAAGATGCAGTTACTGCAATCCATTAAATACGGGAGTCAGGAAAAAAAAAGTGGGGTTTAAAAACTTTTTTTTTTTTAAATCATCATCAGAACAGTACTTCTGAAAATTAAACTGGTGTATCCCATCACTGGATCTAAATAAACATAATTCCATAGATTATTGAAAACATCTTATGGCAATTAAACTAATGGTGAAGCTTTCCCAGCTTGAAAGTTGCATTTAAGGTGATGTTTATCTCAGACTCTACCTGGAAACAACACAAGCCTTCAGCTCTCTGTTTGTGTGAGAAGCACATTTTGTTTGTCTTTGTTGTAGTGAAGGCTGTATAGTTTGCTTCTGGAGAACAAGAGGGAAAACTCGAATTCCTGACTTAGCATTTCCTGAAGTTTTCTACAAATTCTTTAAAGCTTCTACTGTAATTTTTATTCAGTCCAAGGCGCTTGCATGAGTTTCTCCATACTCTGTTCTGTAATTAATTTCAGACATCACTGTTCACCCTCTTCTTAGTTTTCCTGTCTTATTAACTAGCTCTCCTTCCAAGAATACTGAAGTAGAGCAGAGCAAACTGCTGGCTAGGGCTGCTCCAGCTTTCTTGAAAGGCAAAGGGTAAGTTAAAGAGAGAGTATATTCGTAGCTTGCACTAACACAGCTAAACCAAAACTTCTTCCTCTCTTCCTTTCACTTTTAATGTATTCTATAAACATCTTCTGTGAGAAAATTTTGATAACCAATTAACCCAGTGAGCTAAGCAGGGCATGTTTAAATATTTTTATGTACACCTGGATGCGTGAGGTCTTGATCAGACACTTCCAAGCAAATCCAGCTTGTGATCTGAGCATTTTAATCATGTAACATATGTATATTTAATGTATATATGCAATACATAGTATATTAAAACAAATATTAGTCTTGTGCGGGGGAAAAAGGAGGAATAGTCCATTCCCCACAAGCACTGACCTCACAATCTGCTATACCTTGAAATAAAT
Organism: Hemiprocne comata; assembly: GCA_020745705.1. Classification (NCBI taxonomy): domain Eukaryota; kingdom Metazoa; phylum Chordata; class Aves; order Apodiformes; family Apodidae; genus Hemiprocne; species Hemiprocne comata. The sequence goes on from CM036587.1 coordinate 119,697,489, forward strand.
GGTACTGTACAGCTGCAGTCCCTGGCCCGAATCTGCCATCTCACTAATTTCCAAGGCCAGCTCTAATCAAGTAGGATTCTACTATCCTAATCCATTAAATACTTAACATATAAATTACAACAATAACAAAATAATTTCTGCCCTTGGTGGATTTTTTCTAAGAACACTTAAGTATTGGTTCCTAAATTCCCCTTTCACTATCTCACTTGCTCCTGCTTTCTCTGTTTATTTCCCTCTGTCTGTCTGGACCGCACCCCCTCTCCCCCCGACCCCGTTCCAGGTTGCAGTACAGCCTCGATGTTGCAGACAGGCTGGCCGATGAACATGTACTCATTGGGTTGTATGTCAACATGCTGCAGAGCAACCCCGCACGGTTAGTGCAGGTTTGGCACCTTTGGGGAACCCAGGAAAGGGACGTTGGTCAGCCAAATGCTCTCACTTGCTTCCTCCTGGCTACAAGCTGAAGCAGCTCTTCATGGGCACTAAGCGAAAGGGGGTGCACATGAACACGGGGCATGTCCTCCCAAAGCTGGTGGATTATGGCAATTGCTGTTATTCTCTCTAGTGGTGCTGAGTAGCAAGGGATTGCAAATAACTGCTTGGTTCTATACAAATTGATTGGAATACCATGCTTTAGTCAGTGCAGGATTTGGCAATGGTACAGAAATCTTCATACAACAATGACTAACAAGTCCACATTTTCAAGGTAATAATTTTGAGGTGATCCATAATTTGTAGCTTTGCTCTACCTTGGAAGTAAGGAATGGTAATAGTATGTAAACAACGGCAATAGTAATAATAGGAATTTGCTCATTAACCTAGTGAAGGAAGACATTAATTTCAGTTTTTACATACATCAGGCTTTGTTTTTAAAATCTGCCTGATTTCTGCATTGTTTGGATCTTGAATATAAATTTGCCCTTTCATTCAGATTCAAGTATGCCAGTTTTTTAAACTGGTGTCATGAACGTACTTCATCATTTATGCTGGAGTGAATACAGAGCTTTGTCTCCTAAACCCACGTGCTATCCTAGCACTTGTGGATGGTGGCATCACAGCATGTTGCTCCAGGGAGCAGGAACACTGGCTCTGGCTCACCTCTCCAAATGCAACAAAACTCTAGACTTTTCAGCCCTGTACCAGCATGGTGGTGAGTAGAGCAGTATATGGCCCTAGAAAATGTGGCACTGAACAGAAAACTGTACAGTGTTTCTCACAAAACTATGCTCATGAGGATTCTTTTGCTTCTAACAAAACCGTCGGTTTCCCATGCTGCTATTGCAGAGCATTTCCCAGGTTAGGAGAAACTCTCCATTTACTCTTATATGTAGAGAAGGCAATGAGCAACTTCATTTGGAAGGGTGAATGCAGTGGTTCTCTGCAGTCTTATAAAATTCACTCCTTTGTGTAGCTCCAATTGAAAATGGGGGTAATTTGCCATGCCCCATAGGAAAAAGTCTGCCTTCATTGTCCTGGACCTGCTTCTCTGTTCTGTAGTCCACTGGAATGTGCAAGGCAAAAGGCAAAATAGTTTTGAGGAAAATGAAAACTATTTCTTCAAAACAAAAACATTTTGAAGGGGAATTTAGTTCCTGGAGAAGCACTTCCAGAAAGCAGGCTTATTGAGTAGAAATTTTACACTGTGGCTGTGAAAACAGGCTGTTGGGGCATGTGTGTGGACCAGTCACTGCCTGTCTGTCATTGAGGACAGGAGTAGACTACCACTCTATCTCCTTGAAGAAGAAGAAGGAAATGTGGCCCTGCATACCATGAGTGATCTGATACAGTTGTTCAGGAGACAAGCAAAGAGTGGACATGGCTTAGAGTAAATTCTGGTGCTAGGCTGGTGTGTCAGGCATGGCATTTTGGATGCCGTGTCTGTGATTCATTTAGCTTCACTGAGGACCACCACTTTGTTCCACTTGAGGGTGCTTGCTTGGCCTCATCTTTACCGTCTTCATCCTCTAAATTTTATCCAGTATATTCCAACCCATTCCTTCAAGCTTTTGAGCCAACGTCACCAACTCATTGTACAGTTGTATCCAAATGTGCACATAGCAATCGTGTGCCATAACATCCTTCAAATTTAACTTTGAGGGATGAATGGAGAGTGACTGATAATGGCCTTAATTGTTTAAATAACCAATGCAAAGCCTAGTACATAACATCTGATTACTGACATTCAATCACTGCAGTCACAGCATCCTCAGTGAGAAACAATCCCAGTAATTTATGTAAGATACCAATTAGAACTTGACAGAAATGTAACTGAGAGGGACAGCAGTTTTAGTCACATGCTGTATTGCCATTTTCTGCTTTGTGGCAATGAGACTGATAGTAGAGAAAGTGAATGGTTGTATTTAGACAAAGACAAGAAGAACAAAGTGTTGCCATTCTGAAGCTCCTGTATGAAGCCAGTTTCCAGAGGAGGTAGGTGAGGCTTCTGTGGGAGGCTCAGCTGCTTCATCTCATGTAGCCTAGGATAGGTTCTTCAGAAGATGTGAACTCCTTCTGCCCATGCCCTGAAATCACTGGATGCAGTTTGTACAAAACCCACACAGCTGTGTTAGGATAGGCTGAGTTCCAGTTTTTTCACCCTGCAGCTTAACAAGATTTGGTAACCCAAGTAAATCCTGCCGTTAACCATAACGAGGTAGCTTCTGATTTAGGGGAGGCTGCAGCTGGCCAGCTCAGCTCTTGTGTCTGCCTGCAGAATTTCACATGGACATACCCATATGTGCCATCACATATTTTCAAGTGCTGCTGGCAACCAGAGATTAAAAGAGGGATGATTGTAGCTGGACCTTCACCTGCAACACAAACCCACAGAAATACTTTGTGAGCCAAAACAAGGGGGTTTGTTAGATTCTGAGTCTGGCTAATAGTAGCTAATGATCAGTCCAGTATAGCCCAGTATACCTTTTTTTCTGTTTCAGGTGTGACTAGTATTTGTAATTTGGGTGGTTTTAATCAATTTAATTAATTTTCACTGCTTATCTTTATTTTTCATCTGCAGTTATTTGATACCACAACTAGAAGTACAAGTTTTCCTTTCCATCCCTCACAAGCGAATAAGCTACTTGAGGGTTTTTTAGAATCCAGTACTCCAGGGCAAATTAAGAAACAAGAGAAAGAATCAATTCATTATTTATAGTAACTGTATGGGTAGAAAAGGTATCCTTTAGTCAGATGTTTTGGTTAGTTTAATCGTAAAGTGTATTTTAGCATGTAAAACCGATACTTTATATTTGATTTAGTTCATCTTCAGTGTCTGATTCTAAAAAAGAACTTCTAACTGCAAATAGTTTTCCTTTTTGTTCATATCAGTTAGAGACTTTATCTAGTTTTGAATAGTAATGCCACATATTTCAGTCTCAGGTGCAGTAGAAAGTAAGATGTATTGTAAGTAGGAGGTTATTTTCATTCCATAGAAAGTTATTTTCTGATTTTTTTTATGTTTTGTGGTGTAGTACTGTGGCAAGTCATATTTCTGTAGTGTGCTATTCTGTGATATTTTAGAAGTGTTTATTAAGGGGGTGCACAACAACTCTAGCTAGGAAGGCTGGTCTAATCTTCCCTTGAAAGAGCACAAACATTCAGAGACCCACTGATTATAGAGGAAATGTGTAGACACTTGATTCCCCTGAGTAAACCCACGTACCCGAGTGTTACTAACATTTTGATGGTAAATCTTGGTGATCCTAAAGTAAATGGCAGATTAAGAATAGCAGAGGGCTCAGATGATATGTCTCAGTTTCAAGTCCCTTAAAACCAGGACAATACTGAAATTGTCACAGATAAACAATCCTCAGAATACATTTGGTGGGTTGCTGTTAGGACATTGTTCTTACAGCCCCGAGGCTTAGAAACCTACCCTTTAATTTGTCAGTGTTTTCTGTGGTATATTATTTCTTAGGTGACAGTTTGTCAAAAAAGAGCATGTCATGAAGACCAAACAGACGCCTCTACTGCAAAAACTTCAGGAGAGATTAGCATTTCTGAGACTTTTCTAACCAGTGGTGACATAATTGTAAGACTACCAGGAGACATCCATATTATCTATTGCAGGGTGCCTACTGCAGAACAGGCAGAGTTGACACATCTAAAGCCTGAGAAATAGCAAAGATCCTCCAGTGTCATTCCTTTGTTCACAGGCTATCATATTTTTCATTCTTTGCCTGCCATTTTGAGATCCCTTTCTTATGGATCTCCTTTAGACCACAGAATAGTATACGGATCAGCTAAAGCCTGAAAAAGAAGTCCTGAAAGAGTTACTTTACATCTGAATCATCATAATTCTGCCATACCAGTTATTTCTAATAATTATGAAGTCTTTAAAGAAATGGTCAGTAATGGAGAAGCAGTGTTAAAGCATTGTTTTAGAAAAGAAGGAGCAGCAGCAGGATATTTGTATGCAAAATGTTCGGTTTCTTCCAAAGGATGCCTGAATCATTCTCTTGAGAGTCCCAGATTCTGCACACATATTCATAATATTTTAAACTTGTGTGTGTTTCACTGTATTATTGTCCATGAAGTTGCTGAAGTGAAACAGAAGTGAATTATGGTGGTATCAGAACTCTTGAGACATAAAAATCTTGGCAGTTGAGGCTAACGCTGCTGCACATACATCTGTGCTTAATGATCACGTGGAATAGGTGTATCTCAGGATTAAATTTATCTCAGACATTGAAATTTAATTAACAAAGCTTTGGGGCTAGTGGTTTGTAGAATTCATAGATCAAATTTGATGTGCTAATATATCTATTTTATGACATCCACCTACACATAAATATATATCCAAAACATTAAATAGCAAGTAAGAATAGAAAAGCTGCAGTCACTTGGTTCATTCAGCAAAGTCATTGTCTCACATTTCAGAACCATGTTGCAGATTGTACCAGGCCAAAAAGTGGAACCATAATCCATTCTTTTTCCAGGATGGGTAATATGGTTGCACATTGCTGTAAAAAGGAGAACTGATGCTGAATGCTTGCTCTTTTCACAGCCATATGTTAGGATGTGATATTTTAGTCATTATGGAAAAATTAAAAACTAATTATACTGTCATTAAAGTAACACTTGTTACCCGGTTTGCATAATTTTAAGTGTCTACAAGAGCTGCTTGCCCCTTTCTTTCTCTGACAGTAAGCATGAGTATGTAAGAAGCAGAACTATATAAATTTAGAAAAATACCTTTAGTTTGGTTCTTTTCAGAAAGTAAATCAGTTATCCCACAAGCATCTGAGTAAGCATGGAATTATGCTGTATGTGTAACAAAATAAATTAAACATAACCAAAACCAAGAAGTCAGTGTTTATGTACCACCAGAAGCCTTATAAGCTTAGCATACACAGAACCCCTCTGGGTCTGTCTTTTCATAGCTTTACTGCTTTTCTGAAATTCATGTTTGTTGTCTCACAGGTTATTTATTGTCAGAATGGGAAAAAGATTATGTTTGTCTCTTTTCCTGTACCTCAGCAAGCCATAGCAATTCCTCATGACTCCCAGCTTTAGTTTAATGATCAATGAATATCAACCACTACTCATCTTTCTACATCTCAGTGGACTTAATCAAGTCAAACAGAAGATGCACATTGTAGTTCCCTGAGGTACTTGGCAATATGAACTCACTGGGAAATATTGGAGAAATACTTCCTTTTCCTTTTAAAGATGCCAATTCTTCAAAAGCCAAACTTTTTGCACAAGTGTCATTTTTGTCTGAAAGGCATTTCAAGTTCAACATATAATTTCTGACAAAAATCAAAGTAAGATGCCCACACCCAAAATAACCCTTGTTTTATGCACTCTTTTGAAACGTGAAACTCGTTCTCCAGCAAACAGTTGCACGCCCTGAAGAGCCCGTGGGTAGGGAGGCCTGCGCCTGTCTCCCTTCAGGCTAAACTCCAGACAGTTGCCAAGGCATAAGAGAAGAGATCAGACTTACCTCTGTCTGGGATAGTCTGCAGGCTGTCTTGTATTCCACACAGCAAAGCATTCTTCTCACCTCTTCTTAGGGGCCACTAAAATTAATGCAGTTTAGGCTTCTAAATCCGAGGATTATCCAGGGTCAACTAAGCCCTCTTCATATTTCGTTTTTTTCTCAGTTTATTAGTTTTGGTAGTTCTCTGCAAGCTTCTAGATATTTAGAAATAGTAAAGGTTCTCACTATATTACTTTTTTCCTGCTCATCTGATTAAATAGTAGCCTTCATTTAAAATAAGGGCAGCTGAGAGAAACATTTGCCTTTGATATTGTTAGAAAAAAACCCCAAAGTAATACAAAGTAATAAATTGCAGTATTTTAAAGAAATTCAGCATACTTGCAGTAAGTTCTTACACTTTCTGAGTGATTTCTGTGGAGACTCTGTGCATGTGACCAAAGCAGCCACTCTTCATAGTCAGCCGCTAGTAGATTTCTGTCTGCATCCTGGCAGCAGGAGTTGGCTCTGGGTTAAAGCCAGTCCAAGCCTGGGATCAGTGGTACATCACTATGTGATTCCCTGAAATCTTACTCCCAAATATCAAGAAACCAATAAAGGAATGTGATTATAAATTTCTAGATCAGTGGTTCCAAACTGTGGTCCATGACGCCTCGGTAAGTGTCCTGCAAAACTGTCTAAATAGCGTTCGCTGTTGCAAACCCTGACAAAGCTTCTCAAATTGGCCTCAACAAACACTGAAGTTCCCTCTAATCCTATGCCCAAAAAGGAATCATTCTTCTAGGTGATACCACAAGGCCAAGAAGTACAAACAAATGCTGACTGGTGGTCCTAACCAGCCGCCAGCCCTCTTTGGACAGAGTAGTCTGTGAGTTGCATCTTGCATGGCCTGGCCAGGGGCTGCAGTTCCTTGCTGTTTCCCCCTAAGGGAAGATGCTGCCTGGCCCCTATTGCTGAGCCTTCCAGGGAAATTACCCTCCCAGTTCTCCACTCAATTAACATCTGCTGTTGTTAATTTGGTGGCATTTTGCTTCTAAATTCTGTAATGAGTGTGCGTGAGTGGACAGTGAGACAGAGCAATGGTGATTTATACTGTGTATTGTTATCCTGTCTCCCCTCCTTCCCCTCCACCCCTGAGCAGCGTGCTCGACAGCGCAAGTCGCCTGGATGAAGAACATAAGCTGATCGCCAGGTATGCAGCAAGGCTGGCAGCAGAAACTTCTTCATCAGTAAGTGTTTTAATTAAAGGAAGGCACTTTCCTTCTGTCATGTTCCAGGGGCTTGGCAAGATCAGGGAAATTACATCTGACAGTCTTAATGATTAATGGATTATTTTTTCCCTATCCTTTTCATCAGATGCTGTTAGGCTTCAGTAATAACACTTTTATGCAGTCCATTTAAACCGAAGAATCCACATACTAATGCATGTAATCTATATACTAATGCAGTGGTATTTAAACAATTACAGCAAAGGGAATCTGACTTCTTGAACTCAGGAAAGACTAGAAAATATTGTCAGAACTAGCTTTGGTTAAAGGTTAATGATTTACTGCAGTGGAAAAATGGGGTGGCGAATCCATTTTACTCTTTAGTTCAAATATTACAATCACTAGGGCCCTAAGTGCTGAGGATTTTAAAGAATGATCTTCAGCAGGGTGACTGTAATGACCCCCTGCATTAGCCATGGCTCCCATTTTCATTTCAGAGCAATGATTATTCTGCTCTATGTATCCCAAGATAGAAGGTGATGACAGGCTAAAACCTCACTGACTGTATTCAGGAATAAGAGAGAATGAAGCAGGAACCTAATTGAAGTATATAAAACCTTAAATGGCACAAATAAGGTCAGCCTAGTTACTTTTTTTCCATCTCAGCACATTTGATAGAACAAGGGATCATAAATGATGGTTAAGTGAAAAGCAGCTGGTCCAGAGTGCCCGGAAGCATATTTTCACACAGAGATTTACACTGCAAGGTCAATTGAAAGGGTGAAATCAAGCACAGCTCTTTATGTAAAAGCATGGAGTCACGTTCATCCTGAGTGCAGGCAGTGAAGATGAATCTGCCACTCCGTGCAGCTGTCTGGCATGGAAGGTTTCACACTACCTGCAGCTGCAGGGGAAGTGAGGGGTGCATGGGTGCTCCTGGTCTGCCCAGACCAAATCAGTCCTTGCCACAATCCTTTCCAGACATGTGACAATGTTTCAAAGTTAAGTCAACCTGTACTTGGTGGTTCTGTTTCTGAAGGATAGGTAATTCTTCATGGGAATGAGATTTCCCATTAATAACGTCTCTGGGCAGAAACTGGTAGAAATCAGTTGTATGTAACATGTATCTGTGATGTGGGGTAACTTAGGAAACAATATTTCCTTTTTGAAGGAAAATACCGAATTTCTTGTTGCCATCCATCTGTGCTCTTTGAACAAAGGAAACAGAAGGAACAGAGGAGGTTTCTGTATACAGAAACCTTTCTGAGCACAGGAGTGGCACCACATTAGGAGCACAGTGGAAATTTTTTAAGTTTTGCTGATGGCCATTCTGATTTTTAAGGAGCAAAATGTATTACAACACTGGACACTGGAATAAAGTTCCTGATTCCCCTCTGTATCAGTCATGACATCCACTAGCATGGATCAGTTCTTCTTTATGCACTCCTCTGCTTCCCTATAGTTGGAGCATTGAAAGGAGAATGTACCTATAGCAAAAAAATAGTAAATGGTTAAGCCTGGTTACAGGCTTAAGGTACTGTCCTTTCCTCGAAGACAGTGCTAACAAAGGTTAGCACTGAGGTATATCTTCATCCTTTCTGAGGGTCCCTTCCTACAAAGTGTCACCTCCTGGAGGAGGAAATGCCTGGCATGACAAAATTGGGCTCCAGAGTTAAAATTCACACGGTTCTTTTGGTGAGAAATGCTCAGATCACCGCAGTAACTCAGCAGTGTATTCTTTAATGTCTGATTCTTTCAGGTTGAAGTTAGGAATAAATGGGTATCTTTGATAGCTGTGAAACTATAAATTTCTTGCTCTGCATTGTCATTGATTCAATACTGAAATACTGGAGTGTGAACAAGTAAAGAGATATTTGCTTACTGCTGATGAGGACGATAAAAGAGCATAGTCCAATGAAGCTGTAGTGAGCATAGTGAAATTGTTTATTTCCTACTTCATTTTATTGGGGAAAAAAGGCTCCTGAAGGACTGGAGAAAGAGGTTTTCTGAAGTATCATCAGAGTGTACAGGAAAACTTGGCCAAATGGGCCACACAGCCAGACTGAAAACTGAGTACAACTTTCAAGCTGGAAGGAAAACTGTACTTTCAAGAGAAGGAAGCATCACTGCACTGGATACACATCCCCTTCTTGTTGGAGAGAGACAGTTGTTTTTGCATCAGAGTATTCCCTTTGTCTGTAGTATCAAAATTAAGAGCTATATTACAGCAACTGCCTGCAGCAGTGCCGTTGCCTTTTACGATTGGTTCAGAGGAAGCTCCTTTAAGAAGCAATGAATGACAGAATGGTAAACACTGAGTCTTATTTACTCTAGCACTTACCCTGCTTTTAGTCGCAATGGAGCCGTACTGGTACGAGCACAACATGGATGCTCTTTTTTTAGTGTCGGCAAGCCTGGTACTGAGCTTTCTGTAAGGAGATTTCATAGGACAGTTCTGTGTTGAACTCATGGCTGCATGCTGGATATTCCTCCTTCAATGCAGCCTTCTCTTTTTTACAACAGCAGCAGGGGCAGCAAAGAGGGGCGTCAGATATCTCCTTCACCATTGATGCAAACAAGCAACAAAGGCAGCTGATTGCAGAGCTTGAAAATAAAAACCGGTAAGCGTCCGCCAAGCGCCTGGTCTCGTATGTTGTGTATGTTTATTTCCTGACATTTTTTACCACCTGCTTCTGTGCAATGTGCTTATACATCTGCATACACCTCCCCCTACAAAAAACATAGGGCACAAAAAGGTCTGCAAAATATGACAAAGGCTTTAAAACCCACAGCCACCCTGTGTTTTAATGAGTGTGCTACTCAATGGCGTGATGTACTGTTTGCAGCTGCTGTTTGTTAAGAGTTTAAAAAAAAAGCCTATCCTGTCTCAAAACCAGATTAACTTTGAGTCGGATCCTCTGTAGCACTGTAACATGAAATTATAAAAGGATCAGTCACACTGATAATGTTATGCTCCCTTGCTTGTATTTGTGAAGAAGATGATTAAAGCTCTCCAGAACACCGTCTGCCGGGGAAAGGTTTGCAGAAGGGTTAGCGGCAAGTGAGGCTGCCGATCAAATGACACACTAGGTATGGATGTGACCAAGACTGAGAATGTCCAGGAGAAATAGGCCAGCCAGCCCCAAAAAAGAGAGATGCCTGTTTGTTAGCAGTAGAGGATCTGGCCCTGGGTATCAGACTGCCTGATGCCATGAAATGTGTGGCAGCAGAGCTCTGCTTCTGTGCCGGACAGTAAAACAGAGGCCGGCCCAGACCAGATGGTTTCCAATTCAAAACTCTGCGCCGCCTTCTGTCACCGTGTAATGAACCACCAGCTCCAGTCTTCATTTGTTTTTCATAGTTCGAGGCTGCCTCCTGACCGTCTGCTATGCAGCACATTGTGAAAAAGAGAAAAAAATTCAAGGTTTCAAAGGTTTTTAATTTCAATTCAAAGGTTTCAACCTTCTGCTGCAAAGCTTTGTACTAGCCTTTTGACAGAGCTCCAGGGCTGGCAAGCCAGCCATAACAAGTTGCATTAGAAGGCTTCTCTGAATTGTTCACCACTCTCAGATCTCTACTTACAATAAAATTATTTTTTAAGTGTAAAATATTTTCTCTGATACTCAGGTGTGGATATTATTTTAGTTTTTGTGAAGTTCATGTGATGCTAGAAATGTTCATGGGGAAGAAGGGGGCAGTTTAATTAAGCATATTGCTATTTCACATCTACCTCTGATTTTTTGGGGGTCTTGAAGAAACATTTCTCTTTATGGTGAAACCCTAGAAGTTTATTTAAAAAATCTCCAGAGATCTGTCCCACTGCTGAGGGCTTATTTTGTTGGTTGCAGCACGGTCATTATACCCATGTTGTTGAAGAGCTATATATAGTCACAGTTTTTCTCCTCTCGTGATGTCCGGTGAGCTGGTTTAGTGGAAAATTACTGACTTGTAGCCTGCTGTGTATTCTCCTCCCCAAGAGAAATCCTACAGGAGATCCAGAGGCTGCGACTTGAACATGAGCAAGCGTCTCAGCCCACACCAGAGAAGGCACAGCAAAATCCCACTCTTCTTGCAGAGCTCCGGCTCCTGAGGTAAGTCCACAGCAGTAAAACCTCTGGCAATGCCTGGAGCCAGCCAGTTATTCTCAATAAAAGAAGAAACAAGAGATAGCCTGGCTTATGGTTTTGGGGGCTTTTTTGAGTAAATAGCACAATGTGCATTTTTTCTCCATTTTCAGTGCAGTCTGTACTCCTAAAAGTAATTAAGCTTATGCTTTAAACAGCATCCATGAGGAATCTCACATATTACTCATCTACATTAAATTAAGCGTGTGCATTAGCGTTTGCAGAGTTAGGCCCTTAGGTCATTTGGAATAGGTCCCCACAGGCCTGTCCAAGTGCCATTAATTATATGGCGAAAAAATGTTGTTCTGTCAGGACAAATGCTTCTACAAAGAATTCTCACTTATGCTAAAGTAAATACAGAGCTATATGAAAATATAGCCAGAACTAGATGCTAATTTTTGGAAATTTCTCCCATGTGCTGAGCTCTTAAGGAGAGGTCACTTCTCTTCCGGGTGAAAAACCAGGCTGCAGAATGATCCTGCTTGTCACGTGGGAAGTGAGGAGTAATGTCATCTGCAGCAGCTGAAGATTTAGAAGATAATTTCTCCAATTATCTCACCAAGCTTAAAACATTGATATGGATGTGTCTGCATGTTAATTAGTATACTCTACATGGATATACTAATTGCCATGTATATCACTTTGAAGCGGAAAAATTGTTATTGGCCCAGATTCATAGGCTCACTGGAAGTCCTGAAGTTCATGTTGTGTGAGGCAGACAGAGAATCCAATAAGAACTATTCAGAGCACTTCATGTCAGTAGACAGTAGAGTGTAAACACTTTATTCCCAGTGAAATAATGCTAGATTAAATTTTATCCCCCTTTATCCTCCCCCCCCCCCCAGGCCCCTAACAGAGCAGTTCTCTCATGAGAAGACTAAAGAACATTTTTGGCCTCTTAGCTGCTCCTCATACAAGTCATATTTTAGTGGTCTGATTCATAACCAAAGGAAATTGCTGTAAGAAATTGTGCTAAATTTTTTCTTTACAAATGCTGTATAGTTATATTATTGAATTTTCTACAGTACAATATTTTTCTGTTTCAGTTACATTGCTTTCCAATCTGAACACAGATTAACTTCTTCATTTCTGTGAGTGATTTTAGTAGAATGTAATTGCTTCTAGATACGTACAGGCAACTGACATTCTGTGGGACACAGAAAACTGACTGTGATGAAAATGTGTATTATGTAGCTCCTGTGCATCAAGCCTCAAGTCTGTTTTAAGCAGATTTAGGAGATTATCTTTCTGTGTAGTTGACAAATAAAATTCATTATCCTTAAAAAAAAACAAACTAATTGTTGTGCAGTGTTAGGAGACAGTCTACTTAATTTTCCCTCTTTTCAATTTTGCTACATGTATTAAAAGCATAATAACCTTATTTGAATTTTCCTTGATGATGGTATATTTTCTGATTTAATAGGCAGTGTCAGAGTCAGAGACCAACTTTTAATCTGTGGGTCTGTACTGCCTTGCATACCTTATAAAGTGTTCACGATTGAAAGGCAAAAGATTGGCTTTTGATTCACTGTGGAATTTCAACACCACCTCAAACTCTTAGACACTAAAGGTGTCACGAGGCTTATCACGTGTAAAACAGCAGGACTCCAGACAGCAGCACTGATACACATCTGTTCCCCCACAGATTTTTGGGGCTTGAAGCAATTAGGGCAGTAGGGCAATTTGGGTCATATAATATTAAGAAATGCTGGAATCTGTAAATTATGTTGTGGATGCCTGTCTCGGCATCTTTCACTAGCTGCTGCAACTGAAATGAGGTTCAGAACACAGCATTCCTTCACACCACCAGTGCTGTCTTGGAGACAGGTTGGAAAGTCCATTACTTCCAAGAACTTGCTCTGGAGTACAGCTGGAAAAAAAAGGTCAGAGGAGTGGTCTGTACATTGCACACTGCTTGGGTCCTCTCTCCCTGTAGAATAAATCTAAAACCCAGCAGAAATCTGTGGTAGGACCCGCCACTTTGAATTACTTGGATAAGGTATCTTACTTTTATTAGCAGTTTCTTAAACTCAGTTGCCTTTGTACAGTTCATAGCATTTCCAACCATTGCATGCCTGGAAAAGAAAAGCCAGGGCAGACAATTTGTAAAAGAAAACAGAGTAATCCTCCAGGAGAGTAAATGCAGCCTGTCAGTGTTACTATATGATCCTGTTATATAGGTGAGAGGTAGCACACGTGAGCAATCCTGTAGGAGTCAGTGCTGTTTATATTGGTAACTGCTCAGTCACAGGCAATGCTCAAAATCAGGGTTTCCTGTTTCTCTGAATACAGGAAATACATCTAGTCTTGTTTACTCTGGTGCTTTTTCATTTACGATTAAATTGTCGTATTTTACAGGTAGCACAAGGCTATGGTTTTATGTTATTTGCAACACAGTACTATATTAAATATACCTAATATGCATATTTTACTAATGTTAATTACATCATAACTTCTGGGAGGCAACAATTTTATTTTGTATCTAGATGGGGACCTCTCACGTGCAAGTGCTGAACCCCAGTCCTGTGCAGTGGAACTAAGCAGAATCAAAACTGTTCCTATTTATGTGGCCACGAACTGGCTGTCACACTTGGGAGTGGCTCCATATTCACACTGTCACAGGACCAGCACTGGACTCCAAGTGCAAAGAGCTATTTTCAAGCAGTTGTATCTCCACTACATGATTGTGTTACACTTGTTTTCAGAAAGAAAAAAAAAAAGGAAACAAAAGCAGATCACTGTGTTTTTCTGGCTGAATTTCTGAACTCTCTTAGTTTCTCTCATATCTTGTTCTGTTCAGTGTGCTTGCTGTAATTTCCTGTCCTTCAGGGCACGGCTTTTATTTCTCCTGACAGCTAGTGAGGTTATTGACTAGGGAGATCCAAAGACAAAAACTGCCAGTCGTTCCCACAAGGGAATACAACACAAATTTGTTTGAACATCATTTGTTCTTTGGAGAAGGGTTTATGTCAGTGTCTGTCTTTTTACTAATCATTATATTCAGTCCCATGAATATTCTCTAATGTGAGGGAACTCTGTAGCTTTCATGCAGCTCTGTTTCTAAGCACTGTGCTGAATTCATACTTTGTGTTTACCTTCCTGCAGTCTACAGACATACACCTCATAGATAGGCTGGGGAAAGGATGCAGTTAAAAGCTGATGCTATGAGGGGTAAGCTCTGATCAGATCTGCTTGTTTCTCAGACAGCGGAAGGATGAGCTGGAACAGAGGATGTCTGCTCTCCAGGAAAGCCGGAGGGAGCTTATGGTTCAGTTAGAAGGCCTCATGAAACTGCTGAAGGTAAGGAGCTCCACCTGATACTAGCAGAGTGAAGCAGAAGAGGGAGGAGACGTGACCACAGAATTCTGCATTTAGTATTTCCACCCATAAATCTTGGCTTTGTTTCCTTCCCTTTCTATTTTTTGCTTTAGTCTTTCAAGTTCAGGGGTATCAAAGAGTGTTGCTGCGGTAACACCACATCATCGTCACCTACTGCTAAGTGGATGGAACATTAGAGACAGCTTCAAACTATTGACTAATTAATACAATCCCTTGAACAATATTGCAGCATGATACAATGCAGTCCTGTTTTGCTCGTTTTCAGAATGATTTGGCTGTGTTTCCAGATTTCAGGCTGACAGTCTCTGGACCGACCATTCGACAATGTCCAAACAGAAAATATTTTGTGGTCCAGTTTCAGGTGTTTGCATAGCTTTCTCTGTTGAGGACATAAACTACAAAACAGAAGAATGAGAAAAGCAACAAAACGACATGTAAATTGAGATAACTAAAACTGTGAAAAAAATAGCTCAGCACTGTACACCATTATCTACTCCAGCTGACAATATACAGAGCTGTTTTACTAGTTCCTTTAACTTTGCCCATAGTTCTGTCAAACATGCCATTTGAAAACCACATCTAACTCTTTGATCTTTGAGATGCTTCCCCAACAACACTTGATCATTTTCATAAATACCAAAATGAGCCCTTGTTAAACAGATGAAATGTGCCTCAACAAAGGATCTCAGTTAAAAGTGGTGATATCAAAAAGCATGTGCATTTTTAAGACCGACTAGGGTAAGATGGAAAATTCATCTGTATTTGCAGAGACCATCCCTATTTATCTGATGTGCCTTGGGACAGATGATGCCAGAAATTCACATTGTAAGAAAGTGCTCTTAACGTTGTTGTTGGCCATGCCAGATAAAATGTGTGCATGGAAATACAGTGCAACTTGGGTCAAATACGGTTCTGATAAAAGCAGAAAAAATTTCATGGAAATCCATTTAGCAACATGGGTTTGCATCAAAGGATGAGTTTGACTCCTCATGGCATTTGCATCTCCTCAGGCACAAGCTTCTGCAGCCACAATGCAGGAAATGGTGGCACCTGAGCAGCAGAGCCCACTGAATAGACAGCAGATTTTTGGGAGCTAGGAGTATGCAGAATACTTTTCACTTTACCTATGAAGTGTTGCAGAGCCGCAGCTAATAGTCAGGGCTGTCTGCTGTCATTGCATAGCCTGGACAAGGAGGATTTGGGGTAGGAAATGATAGCAGCTTTCTGCTTGCTTTGCACTTACCTGGTGTTTCTAAGTGTGTTGAAGTGGGACCAAACCTGGTCACATACCTTTAGCTATCTCAACTGTAGCTTTAACCCTGTACTCCAAATTTGGCTTGTTTTTCTGTTCTTTACTTACATTCTGGCTAATCTCATGTGCTGGTCCTCTTTTTCTTTAGGAAGAAGAATTGAAGCAGGTAGTAAGTTACTGACTTATTGGAGGCGTCACTAACTCCTAAATGCGATTATGTTCCTGTGATTTATTTTACTTCCTGTGTTTGAAATGTATGCATGTTCTTTTGACCAAAATTAATATTTTGCACTTCTTTCAAACATTATTTTCAAGTATTTTTGGAGCAACTTTTACAATTAAACATCTTGGCACTCTAGAATGGGAGTCATGGCTACAAGTAGTCTTGATCTTTGTTCTCACTCTTCTAAATAAAAGCACACAAGGTAGCGAAACCACCACTCAAATGCAGTGAAACCAACATAGAACATTAATTAAAGAAGACTTCTAACATAGATAACATTTTGAAAATGTAATGAGAATTCTGGAACTTTAACAGAGTTTAAATTAGACCAGGACAATGAGATTGAAATCCCACTTCATCCAGAAAAAGTCGAGGAATGGTGAGCACATCTTTTAAAGTCAGCACTAACAGTACCATTAGTCTTCAGAAAAATAATGTCGTTTCTAAATGGCTCTGCCACCTGAACGAAAAAGGGTAAGTATTTATGTTACTAATGGTAAATTTTAGAAGATTGAACTGTTTTGGAGCTTTATAGTATTGAAATGGATCTTGGAAAGATATTAGGCTAAAAAAAAAAAAAGAACTTTTCAGGCAGCAGTTTGATTTATGAGTCCAATAAAAATGTTTCAATTTAACAAAACACACTTCCTCTTGATTTCATCAGCTGAAGTACACTCACAAGTCTGATGTGTTCTATCTATAGTAGAGCATGCAGAGATTGTAGCTAATGCTCACTGTCATAAAACTAACATTTTGGGTAATTTTTGTAGAGCGTAAATGTGTTGCACCAAAAAAAAATGTATCTCACCAAACATCACCTCTGTGTAAGGGCTTTTTGATTCTGCATAACAGTATTAAAAGATCTTCCATTTCTAAAAGAGAAGTTTCCAACATGACAGAAGTTTCCCTACCATATAAAATGTTCACTGGAGAGTGTAAGTGAAAGCACATTTTCAGGCTATTATGAGAGATTATTTTTTGCTTCCGAGAGTAATAGCCTCACTGAATACCAGGTGATGACACCGTGGAATTACTCTCACAATTTCCATGAAATGATCCCCATTACACTGCCATTTCATGATCTGTTGAGAGAAACGGGATTAAATTAATTTCTGGAGGAATTCAATTGGAATGAGCAGCCTGGCAATTAATTTAATGCTTATGAGCTTTCTGTTTCTCTTCTGCCCTTCCCTGAGAAAGGATAATGGGTTTTCACATCCCTGTCGTTTGATGAGGCTGAGAGACACTTTCCCAATCTGTCATCCCAGTGCAGTTCCGGCAGAGGGAGCAATGGGCTAAAACTCCTGTAAGGCTAGTTTTCATTTCAAGCATTTTATCCTAAGCATGCTTGACACTTGACAATGGGAAATCTTTTCCTGTTTAGCAAGGGTTAACTTAAAATCCTTAGCACGTTGACTAGGGATGGTGAATTAAACAAAATGCATGGAAGTTTTCCTACAAAGCAGGAGAACATTGATAGGCTGCAACCAAGCGCCATGTAAAAGCTGAAGCCATCCTGCTTGGGTAGTTCCCCTCAGCTGGTGGGGCTGCTGAGGTTTGGGAGCGATTCAGTGCTTGGTTTCTCTGCCGAGACTACCAAGAAGTCACTACTGATTATCAAGGCAGATTTCAGGCCATTAGCTCTAGCCTGTGAAAACCACATTTCTCCTGACAGCCACTAAGCAGGAATGCCATCCTAGTAGCACTCCATTCTCACAAACTTGTGCTAAGGTGGATCTGGATGAGTAAAGTATAATTACAGTGTTCACTTCTCTGAAATCAGGCATTCCCTAATATCCTCCTGTTCACACTTTCTGTTCATAAATTCTGTCTGATGCTGCCCAAATAGTATAAAAAGAGGGTTTTTCACCAGACAGGGGACTCCAAACGCTTCATCTCTGTATGCTTCCCAAATACCTTGTTCCAACACCAAAAGCTGCAGATAAGAGAGCACTGTTTATCATAAACACAAGAATTCAGTCATGGCTGCAAAGCAGACACAAGGGTGAGCACTGGTGTGAAGCAGCTTTTACATTTCTCTTGTGGGAAAATTCCAGTGGAGAAGTACTGGCAGGCATCTGTTATTTTTAGTAAATGCCTGTTCTGAAGTCCATTCCCTAAATGTGACTAATGTAACCTGACTATAAGAAGCAAATTTTGTCCATTTTTTTTTTCTCATCTTCTCTGAAAGTTCCCACTGTTCTTGGTGTTGCACAGAACAAAGATCAAAGGCAAAGGGGAGCTGAGGAAAAAGGGCAAGCACGAAAGGGAGCTGGGAACCAGAAATTCTTTCACAGATTTGTTTCACAGAGGATGAAACACGCCCCATTGGGGCATGAAAGGAGATAGCTGTAAATCCCAGATCCTCTCTGTGATGTGCAGGGAGTGCAACCTCCAAGGACCTTGAAGTGTCTTCAGGTTGCCTTGTGCCCTGCCTCTGGAGGACTAGAGATCTGCATTTCTGCTGGGGCGGGTACAGAGGATTCCAGAAACAGGAGAGCATCTGGCCTTTATATATGTGATTTCCCTTTCATCCATCATTTAAATGTTCTAAAACCAATCATTAAAGAAATTACAAGTATTAAATCCTCCATTCTCCCATCGGTAATGTGCTTATTCCTCATAAACCTAATTTACCCTTGATGTCTCTCTGGTGATAATGTCTCTTAGAAAGGGGTGATAGGAGAAAAGAACAAATAGTATTCTGATACATGATTTATAGTCCAAGGCAGGAATTTATAAAAATCTCAAGGACATTGCTGCTGCTGTTATCTTTTTTAGAACGTATTTGCCAAAGCGTATCAGGGGTGCAGTGGTAGCCACTACAGGAGGCAAAATTAATGCATGGAAAGAGTTAAGAAATTGTCCTGAATTTTCAAAATAAAGGCAGGGTGAGGAAAACACCAGCCCTCAGGTTACTTTTCACTGTAAACAACCAAGCACATGTGTTGCAGTTCCCCTTTAACAGCACTTGAGCCACCTACCGTCTACCAAACAGGTTTTCAGTCAAATGCCACTGCAGTATAGTGTGGGCTCCAGCATTTTTTTTTTCTTACATGGATACATGTTTCCTGAGGTTTTGGAGCAGTGGAGGAAAAGGGCACTGAGTTTCTTGGTATCTCTCACCCAGCTGCGTTTGTAAAAAATGACTGTTTTGTAAAGTCTGCTTGAATTTCAGCTAAGTGATACTAACTGCAAGGTGCTAACAGCATGACATTTTATATGACCGGTGTAGAACATTTTCACTTCTAGCAGCTGAACCCATAGCAGGAGTTTATTTTGCCCTATCCCCACAGTGTTTTGGGAGTGCCTGAGTATATCCTGTAGAGCGAATGATTTTAATAGTGTATGATTTAATAGTGGCTTAAAATAGTTCTCTAGCCCTGAAGAAAAAGCATAAAGCTATATTATTTATTGAAAATGTCAGACTTTATGTGACTGAGAAGTTGCAAGTACCATGAACTCCTGCAGGGAGGCGGAGGGCAGGGCTGTGATCAGCTCTCAGGGCAGCGCTCCGAGGAAAGGGTTTGTTTCAGTCCCTTGTCCTGGCTGAAAGCCACGTCGGTGCCAACATCTTTCCCATCCTGACAGCCTGGCTGGGTTATGTTTTATCAGACATGCATGTGAACTGGGGGAGTGAGAGAGGGAAGAGGGCAGAGAGAAGGTCTGTGTTTTGGTGCTTATTAACATGGATTTTATTTCTTTTTTAATTTAGCTGCCTGACATTTTCCCATGCTTCAGGGAAGTAGATATTGACTCATATTTTCCTGCTTACTGTTTTTCTACATGGGAAGCCTTGCTGTCTGCTAACAACTGACTTCAGTATATTTCCTTTAGCAAAATTAACATTACCCCACTGATGTACGAACAGCATGATGCCTTTAAGCTGGGAGATGGGTGACAAGGACAGCAGGCAAGGGCTCTTGCAAAGACCAGTCTAACCCCTCGTGATTGTTTTGTAGACCCAAGGGGCAGGTTCCCCACGTTCCTCACCGAGCCACACTATCAGCCGACCAATTCCAATGCCCATCAGGTCTGCCTCTGCCTGCTCCACCCCAACCCACGCACCTCAGGACTCTCTGACCGGAGTGGGAGGAGATGTGCAGGAAGCCTTTGCACAAAGTAAGTTTCATTAGTTGCTTGTCTGAGGTATCCGGAGACTGAAGGATCGTTATTTCTTGTGGTTTATGACTAAATCAGCTTGAGCTTCTGAGTTGCATGCAATGAAACAAAACAAAACAAAAACAAGAGTAAGCTGCAAAACTGTGTTTAGCCATTGAAAATCAAGATTGTCAGCCATCAGACTTTGCTGTCAAAGTGAGCAGGTGAGCAGAAACTGGACAATGATGCCAATTCATAGATTTTGTGGTAAGAGGGAATTTTGATGCAAGATGGTCAGACCAGTTATCTGTACTCTTAACCAGAAGAATTACTGTTGACTTCAGCAAGGCATTGTCAATATGTTTGGTTTAAAATACTTCACTAGGAATAGATGATACAATCACAGAATCAGTTCAGGGGGAAAGGGCTCTAAGTCACCATGTCCTCCTGCTCCAAAAAAGCCAGCTTCAAAGTGAGACCAGATCATTCAGGACTGTAGCCAGTTGAGTTCTGGATGGCTCCTGGCATACATTTTCCACAGCCTCTGTTCCAGCATTTGACTACACTTACTGTGGGAATTTTTTGTCCTTGTGTCCAGTTGGAATGTCCCTTGATGCACGTGTGACTGTTGTCCCTTGTCCTTTTGCTTTGGGCCTCTGGGAAAGGATCTGGCTAGACTGGACAGGAATCAAGCCTGGAAGTCTAGGTGAACCCTTCCTTTCTGTTTCCAGAAAACTGGCATAGGCCGCACAGTGTTCTTCGTTCCACTTCCCACAATAAATTAAAAAATATTTTTAATTTTTAGTGCCACAGATTAAATATTTGTATTCAATACAAAGGAAAATAAATAGTCTGTGTGATCTGAATGAAGAAATACTCCTTTTTCTAATCTGCTCTTTTCTAAAGCATTTACATCGCTGTAATTTTTTATTTGAATAAATGTTTGCTGTGTTTCACTAGTGTAAATCAAATGTAAGGGCATCTCTGGAGTTCCTCTGCTACATCAGAAGCATGTTTGTTCCTAAGAGCCCAGTTCAGCCTTCTCATGCACCTTTCCCCTTGACTTTCATGGCTATTGTGTCTGTGTATCTTACAACAAGGTTGAATCTATAATGCAATCAAGAACTTTCTACTAAAGCACTAGTCGATTCAGGTATTCAACATGTTTTGCCAAGGCATAATCCCTAGTCTCAGGTTGCTGGATATCTGATTTTCTGTGGCAAAAGAAGCAGGCAAGATATATTTTTCTTCCTTCTGCTGTGAAAAAAATCGAGACAGTCAAAAATAAGGACCACTAACCCCTGTGGACAGTTTCTTCCAGAGTTAAGAGTAAGAGAAATAATGTAGTGGCTGCAATAAAATATCCATAAAGTATACTAAGGCCGCCTCAGGCAAATGGTTTTTAATTGAATAAATTTGTTCTGTTCAAGAGACAAAGCAATATAAAAGGGTAAGAGATCACATTTTAAAAGTGCTGCATTTGATATATATCTAGCTTTATGTCATTATTTACCATATTCTCTGGATGGGAAGGTCAAACCCAAAGAGCTTGAAGCCAGCCATTCTGCCACATCTTGACATCCAGCTTTGTGAGAGGAGGAGTGGGGCTAAGCAGCTGTGGCTCCGTTCTGCACTGCACCAACACACATCTGCCTATAAATACCTAATGCAGACAAGCCATGGTTAAAGCACTGCTTCTTTTGTGCTTTTTTTTCCCTCTTTCCTAGTAAAAAGTTCAGAGATACAAAATTGAGAAGACTATAGAGAAGGAGTGGCTATCTGAGTGTTAGTGTGTGTGTAAGAGATTAACTAATCTACATTCCAGCAACCATTTGCTAGTGTATATATTTAAAAAACCTGTCTAGGATTTCGGGAATTGTTTTCAACTTATTGTTTTACATGCAGGTAGTTTTAAAGAATCTACAGCAGTCAAATCCTGCCAGTCTGGAAGATTAGAGATTCTGTTTTATTTAATATTGATTATTCAGCTACAATAGGAGCTATGTTTGGGATTTGAGGGAGTTAAGCCCACGTTACCCACAGCCTGCTCCTAGGGAAGGAGTATTTCATGCAGCTCACAAGAATCTTTCATGATTGATGGCTAAGGGAATATTGCCAGGTTCAGCAGGGAAGCACTTCTTAGATCCATTATTAGAAAGAGTTTAAAAGCAGCCTGGGGCTGTTTAGACAGGCAATAGTGCTTCTTTTATTAAAAAAAAAAAAAAAAAAAAAAAAAAAAAAAAAAAGGAAAAAAAGAGAGAGAGAGGAAGTAAATTATGGAATATACAAGAAAGTCCTTGAGCTACAGGAGAGGCTGAGAGGCAGCAGAGAAGAAAAATGCGTATTGGTCTTGATGAGGTCAAGTATGTTTCTTCAACATTTGCCATAATTATCTGGCAAATACCTGGCAATAATGGTGTCATTAAACAGAGCTGTGGGAACTTAGAGAAAACACTTCATTTCTTCCCTCCGCCCCACAGACATTTTAAATGAGTTCACGCTGGATTTAATCTTTCAGGCCTGTTCTGCTGGTGTCACCACACAAATGCAATCTTGATGGCAATGAATAATCTCCACATAATCTGGCATTGTGATTAAATGAAGCATGAGAGTAGGCTTCTGCTTTTGCCTACAGCATAAGTAAATGAGGCCATTCTGCAGAGAACTCTCCTGCACGTGTCTCTCGTAAGGACTTTGATACCCTGAATTATCACAGTGGCAGCTTTCAGCAGGGTTAAAATTGCTTTCAACAGGAAAACATATGTCTTGTGAAGAATATTAACACTGTGCTTTGTCTGTCTCTTGCTTCAGGTGCAAGACGGAACTTAAGAAATGATTTGCTGGTGGCAGCAGATTCAATCACCAACACCATGTCTTCTTTGGTAAAAGAACTAAATTCTGGTAAGTGAGGCTAACGAGAGTGGATAGTCACCACATTGACATTTCACATATATTTGAAAAAATGGGGAGCAGGAAAATACAAGCCAACAAGAAAGCAGTATAATATATCTTCAAAGCTTTTTATGCTTTTAGAAAAAAAATCCCTAAATAACATCTTCAGGAATACAGCAGTTCTGAAAGCCATGGGCATAGAGGTGCAGGTGGATACAGTGAAAACTTTGAGAAGTTTGTTTGTGAGTCCACAGGGAGCGGGATTTTGCTCATTAGAAATTTCATTCAGTATAGAAAATACAGGACCTGCTGTAAAATGTAGTCTGTAGTATTTTCCTAAATATATCCTACCTAATAACCCAGATAAGCAAAAGCTTCACTATTCTGTCCCACCACAATAAAGAAACTATTGGCTCTGAAGATACATGTAGAATAGTATGCTGTTATTCACTCTGAGGAGGTGGCATTCCAAGTAGAATGGCAGAGAAAGGCTTAAAGAAATAAGCAAGTATACTTACTCTTGTGAAAGTTAAATGGAACCATGTGTCACCTTTTGCTTCACAGAAGTGGGCAGCGAGACAGAAAGCAATGTGGATTCTGAATTTGGACGGACTCATTTTGATGACCTTGTTCCATCCCCAACATCTGAGAAGGCTTTTCTTGCCCAGATCCATGCCCGGAAGCCCGGGTACATCCACAGCGCCGCTGCCACCGGCTCCATCCGCAGTGACATGTGGGTACCTGCTCGATACCTGCCTAATCTCACTTTTTTTCTGTTGAGAACAATATGCAGCATGTAATATTTTCTCTCCCTCTCAACTATTTGATTACCAAAAAAAATACCTACTTCCAAGTGAGGACAGCTTCATGGTTAGATGGTAGTGAGTTCTGGAAACAATAAAGGCCAGAACTTTGATGCCCTCAGGAGTGCGTGGTCTTGCATCCAGTCTGATACACTCGGGCAGCATGGAGGCTGTGGGACAGCTGTGCTCCCTCATATGCCCCACAGTCCTGTCCCCTGCTTATCCAGACTGGATGGTCTGTTGGAGCCCACTAGAAAAAGATACATTTTTAAATGGAAAAGATTGAATGCTTTTTATTGACCAACTCAATTGATCAACAAACTGATTTGTTGTTAGAACCTGAATGTTCTTGTCAAAGACAATAGGCATCTTTCAAGTTGTTTTTTATTCAACCTCTTTGTATCAAGTTATTGAGAACTTTTGTTCCTCATTGTCATGGGACTGTACCCCCAAAATGCCTTCAGCAGAATATGCCCTTTGGTCTACTTCATCAACACCAGACCACTGGAGAGGGGAAATAGCAGAAGTGTTTTCCACTGCCAGGAAAATACTAAGCAATGGAGCATGTGGCTGAACTAGAAGCATCCCGCATTCCTCATAGGGTACAATAAGAGGAAGCTTTATTGGCTCTGTATATCATTCATCTCAGGAGGCTATTTATTAATAATTGTCTTTAGGGTTACAGAAGATGGAGACCCCTATGTCAGAGCAGATGATGAAAATTATGAGAACGACTCGGTCCGCCAGCTGGAGAATGAACTGAAAATGGAGGAATATCTAAAGCAGAAGCTGCAGGATGAGGCGTACCAGGTGGGAGAAGCTGCCCATACATCTCCATAAATGAGAAATGATAATGCACCATAGCTGCCCAGTGCCCTTCTTAACCTGTCCTGGGCCATGCGATGTGACCTCTTCTCAGTTCCTAGAGCAGCCACATTCCAAAAACTGCTGTTATTCTCTTCCACAGACACACATGCATCTAGGCTTTGTGCATTTCCGGGAAGACCACACTGCCTGAGGCACTCAACAGTACTCCTTAAGCTTACCAGAGCATCAGGTGGGACAGAATTGCCCCTGAGTATGTTCTCTGCCAGTGCCTACCAAGGCACTTAGACCTTACAGGCTGGTTCGTGCTGTCAAGCTGAGTTCTTGCTATATTTAGATTCCTTTTTTCTCCAATAGCAAAAAACATTAATAATGGTTTCTCTGGGGTGAACTGAAGCTCAACTGCAGTCTGTGTGTTATTGTCATTGTCAGAATCTGGAAGGAGAGGAAAGGATCTAAAAGTAACTGTATCCCAGAGGACCGGGTATTCAACAAGCATCTAGTGTAGAGAAGCCTGGGGATTTGTCATTAAAATCCCCTGAGGAAGTTTTGAAGGGGCATTTGTTTAAGAGTCTGAGTAAAACAAATTTGTCAGGGAGATGGAATTCTGTAGATATCCTGTCTTGTCTGAGTAATGGTCTCCACTTCTACCTGGTGTAATGGACTGTCACCAGTTTTTAAGTTATTCTGACTTGGATCATCCTAATATAAAATTAACCACTTCTTATAATGTTGGTATTAATGTCAGTAGGAGGGCACACACAGTTTGGTTATTTGGGAGCAGAGCTGAAGCAAGCAAAAAGTACTATTTTCCAACATGGTGATCAGTGAAAATTTGGAACTTACCACTACAGAATATAACAGAGACCAAAAGTATAAATGGGCTAATAAAAAGGATTAAGCAGGTACTGTATGGAAACGAGGTTCAAAAGCACCTTCTGGGCAGGAATTCTTTGAACTGCTGATTTCTCAGAGCTAACAAAATCTAGCCTTTTTTACAGGTAGTTTTTCTCTAGTGCCCACCGCCAATCACTTTGGAGACAAGAATTTGGGACTGACAGACTCATGATCTAATGAAGAATGGCTGCTCTTTCAGTCTTCTTTTCTGTAAAGCTGCTAGGATAAGTTAGTCCTGTAAAAGGTCATTGACTCATATCAAAATTGCAGATAGTTTTGAGGTTGATGTGAACATTTTTGTTGTTGTTTACCTAGGTCTGCTACATGTCCATGGTAGCCTGCCAAAAGTAATTTCATTGCAAAGATCTTTAAGGACATGACAACAGGAGCAGAATTGTTCTAGACTATCTACTAAGGCAACAGTGGGTGACATGGGCTTTTTGGTCAATTTTTTATCCATGATAGGAAATGGCAAAAATGACAGCCTTTGCTTCTGAACAGGATGAGCAGCTACAGAAGATGTAGTGGAAAATAATTGTCAGTTATAAAGAAAGAACACCACAGAGGTGACAGTTGTCAAGCATCAAAAAATGAATCTTGTTATTGCTGGTAAAAATTCCATTTTCTCCAGAAAGTATGGTAGACCAACTTGACTGTACTTTGATTAGAGTATGGAAGTGCAGTATATGGCAACAGTGGTACATGAGTTTCACAAGTGACAAGGGGACTTTGTACATGCACAAAATGGAGTATGCATGTGCATTGCAAACTGAGGGCATTCGTTGCGTAATAGAAGTTACACGTCGCTCTACAGAACTGGGTGTTGTTACTCTTGCTTCAGTCAAAACAGCTTTTCTGCTCTATTCCAACAACATTCCCAGAACAGGAGGGAATCTCCCTATCGATGTCAGAATAAAACTCCTTTTGAATTTAGGTCAGCCAACACTACATCCGGGTGAACTTTATTCCCCATTGTTTTACACAGTGTGTTTTCACTGGGGCGAACAGAAAGTCCTCATTCTAGACAAGTCATATTTAATAGCATTTTTTCAAAACCAATTTTGTGATGTACTTGCTGTCTGTGAGGTTGTCAGCTCCTATCAGGCAATGATTTTACAGTAGTGACTTGTAAGAAGAAACTATTTTTAGTTGATAACCACAGATCCAAAGCAGGCGATGTGTGATAAGTCCTTTCTAGCATGGCTGATGGCCTTTCGATTAGGGAACAGGTTTAAAGCCAGCGAGAATGGGTATTACATGAGTAGAGACCTCTTGGAATGTTAGGAGTTGGTTGGATAGTGTCATGTGTTGGTCCTGAGATATGTGCATTTGCTTTGGCTTGTTCTCTGCACTTTGCAGTTAATTTGTGGTATTTTGCTGTTTGATGCCTTTTTCTATTAGTATCACTGACTAGTCTGTAAAGATAAAGACACAACTTTCTTTCTACTTGCCAAAACAAAGGAAAATTGGAAAACTTAAGTTTAGGGTATCCTATTGAACAGTGGCTAGGTCAAATATTCTCATTTTGCATGCAACCATTGGAATTTAGTACCAGCTCTTTTACTATTTGTACTCACAAATACACTGCATTCATCTGGATAGACATGAAAAGCTGGTGGCTGTAGCTATCGTAATGCAATTGGCAGCTGAAAAAATCTACAAGGAGGAACTCCCACTAAGGTGACAGAACGATAACCTCAGTAAAAATATGGTAACCATTCTCATGTTATTAAATGTCTCACTTGGTGAAAAAGCAGCTCACTTAGAAAAATGTGTAGTTACAGTGTAGCATGGAAGAGGGTTGGTCAAAACCCACTCTTGTTATTACGTGTCACCTTGTCTCCAAGCAAGATTTTTCAAACTAGACTCTAAATCAGTGCTAAGTATGAGCAGAAAACCCAAGGTACACAAGGAAATCTGGGACAGGGAACCTCAAAGGAGGTTCTTTCTCTCTTTTTTTGAAGCATGTTGTAAATAACAAGTATCTGTACCAGAATAAAACACATTTAGTGCACATATATAAATGCTAACAGTGCTTGTCCTCCCACATCTGCTACCAGTTGTGTTCTTGTTACAATCTTTTTTCTGGATGTGTTGTGTAAGACAATTTTAGTTTGGTTTATTTTCTGGATCCTTAGTTTCTCCCTTTATTTCTAGGCTTGTGCATGGCTTTCTTCAGAATAATACACTGCCTGGCTGCTCACTGGCTTAATTTGTCATCTTCTTGTTTTCTATCCTTTGTTATCTACAGGTCAGTTTGCAAAGTTGAGTGCAATATCCTTCTCTCTCCTCTCAAGTAAGTATCATAATGATTTAGAAGAATATTTGGAATGAATCCTCACAATGTCTATCTCAGCAGCAATGGACCTTGAGCTGCCTGAGTGACTCTAAATAATTTCTAATAATTTATTTGAAATATGGTCCTAGTCCTGAGGATTCCTGTTAAGCCCACCAACCTTTTTATCTTCTTCTTTTGTTGACTGTAAGAGTGAGAACATGGGCTTGTCATCCTTGGGCATGATGACAAATACGTTAGCCAGTACAGAGAAACCTTATCCAGAAGATAAGGAGTCAGATTACATTTCAGGAGACAGGAGTTTAATTCCTAGCAATGCTTTAGCTTTCCTAGGATAACTGAAATAAATAATTTCTGGTGAGACCATAGCATCTACTCTACTGTGTGAAAGAGAAGTTAGGCAAACATTAAAGAAAGCAATCCACCAGCTGCTTGACCATAGAGGTGTCCTTAGATGTGTTGTGGAAGTTTAAAACGCCCTAATCCAAAGTGCCAGGTATTCAGTTACTAGCTAGAGTCTGGCGATTCAAGAGATAAGGTGAGAAGGTCTATAAATTCCCTGCTGGCCCATATTCAGGTCATGTCCCTTACATGTGCCAACCTCACAGTTGCAGCACTGAGTCTAATGCTCAGTTCAGTAACTGTTTTTATTCAGGAACACAGGCATCTATTTTTATGAAGTGGGCTGTTATTCTGAACATTTGCCCAGGAAATAGGAGACCACACGTTACCTTCTTGCCTCATCTGAAGCTGTGGACTCTGCATGTGTAACTTCCTAGGAGACTGCAGTGCCCTGCTGTGAAGGTGGCAGTGAGGCAATGTTGTCCATCCTACTGCGATACTGAACTGGGGGGGGTAACAGGGCCAGAAAGGGAGGAGAAATCAAAATCAGGTCTGACTCTGGTCTGCAAACTGAGTCTTTTCCTCACAACCACAACTAAATGCAACCAAAGGTCAGCTGCCAAGTGGGCACTTCACGTTGGGAGCAGTTTCATGTTCACATAAGCAAAACCAGTGAACTAACCTGTGCCAGCTTTAGAAGGAATTCATGCTGCTAGCTTTTGTAAGCCATGTTTTATACTAGACCTCCTTATTTATATGGCGATTTTTATGGCAAAATTTGACCCCGATTTAAGGGGTTTGCAACTTCTGATGACAATAGAATTTGGATGTTGAAGTATGGACCTTGTGAAAGCAGCTGCCAGTCTTCAGTATTAAAAGCTGTTAGGTATTTTTGAAGCATCTGTCTCAGTGTCTCTACCAGCTAAAGGAGAATAAATGGGTATGAAACACAAATACACAGCAATACCCAGAGAACTATAAATGCCAAATAACTGCTCATAAAAGTTCTCCTAACATGCCCCTCAGGTTACATTCATTTTCTCAGTAGCCTTGTTAAAAACATGAGCCGTGTAGAGTTTCCTAAACACTGGCAGCCAGAAAAACAAATTCTCTTCTTCTGTTTTGTTGCAGTTGTCAGTTATAGACTTATGCTTCTAAATAGTATTATTCAATCGATGATACAAATACAGTCAGTTTAAATTGCCTAGAGGGCCATATGAGGTAGAAAGCAAATAGTCTTTCTTCTCTTGCAACTGTATTACATTTGTGCTTATTTATAAAAAGATAGGAAAAATAGAATCAGTTTATTATAGCTTCTATGAGTGGTATTGCCTCTGATGGTAAGCCACAGGGTTTTGTTCATTTCCTCATTCATCAGTCATGGACAGGTGCTGTTGATGTCATTTGATGAAGGCTTTTTGCATTCTGTTTGCATTTGCATTTTTAAAAGTGCTATGTACAATTCTCCAGAATCGATTTTGTAATAATATCTAATATAACAAATTCCCAAGAGACCAAGTGGTTCCAGTAATATATAAAAGCATAACCATGTTCTCAGTTTACTTTCTATATTAAATGTACTTTAATACCACTCATTCTATTTTTAATAGAGCAACAGAGTGAATTTGAGCTTGTTTTCAGCAGGCTCTAGGCAGATCTTGAAATTATGTGAATGTGCAACTTCGATGTCATTTTGCCTTTATCCCTCTGATAGCAGCTGCTTTTCTGCCAAGGATGGCCAATGGAAGCAGAAAGCCCCCATCTCTGAAAGGGGTTAAAAAGTCATTTTCGATGAAGACCTGTCAACTTCTGCAGTGGACATGCTCTCACGAGACTTAAAATTTACTAGATTTTCTAAAGCAATGCTTTCTTGGTGCTGGCAGATCAGCATTGTAGTTGGTCATGTCTAATTTATATGGAGAGAGGCCCAGCAGCGAGGGACCTGGGAGTACTGGTTGAACATGAGCCAGCAGTGTGCCCAGGTGGCCCAGAAGGCCAATGGCATCCTGGCTGATATCAGGAATAGTGTGGCCAGCAGGAGTAGGGATGTAATTCTCCCCCTGTACACAGCGCTGGTGAGGCCTCACCTCGAGTACTGTGTGCAGTTCTGGGCCCCTCACTTCAAGAAGGACATTGAGGTGCTGGAGCGGGTCCAGAGGAGAGCAACAAGGCTGGTGAAGGGACTAGAGGGAGTTTTATGAGGAGAAGCTGAGGGAGCTGGGATTGTTTAGCCTTGAGAAGAGGAGACTCAGTGGGGACCTTATCACTCTCTACAACTACCTGAAGGGAGGTTGTAGTCAGGTGGGGGCTGGGCTCTTTTTCCAGGCAACCAGTGACAGGACAAGAGGGCATGGCCTGAAGCTGCACCAGGGGAGGTTTAGGTTGGGTATTAGGAAGCACTTCCTCACAGAGAGGGTGATTAAACATTGGAATGGACTTCCCAGGGAAGTGGTGGAGACACCGTCCCTGGATGTGTTCAAGGAAAGGCTGGATGTGGCACATAGTGCCATAGTCTAGATGGTGTGGTGGTGTTGGTCACAGGCTGGACTTGATGATCTTAAAGGTCTTTTCCAGCCTTGGTAATTCTGTGATTCTGTGATATGCATTATTATCACAGAAAAGGAGGTGTGAAAAGCTAATAAAAATCAAACCTAAAACATCCTCTTGAGAGAGAGTACGGGGAGGAGTCCTTATTAGGGGTTTTGTTCTCCGTTTTTTAACCGTGACACATTCTATCCGTGTTGACAAAAACATGTAATAAATGAAGATGAAGACTCAGTTTCATTCCCATTCCAAACCCTTTCACTTGCTCTAAATCTTATTGCACAAATTGTGGTGTCCAGGACTTTGGGTGGCCAGGGGTGACATTTTCCATTGCAAAAGCAACTGAAAGGTTTGTATTGAAACAGGTGGAAATTTTTCAGACAGAGAAACCCCAAATCCCTTCAACTTTTTTATATTAATGCATTGTTACATAATTATTTATTCATCACGGTTGGAAAAGGTCTCCTAGTCCAACTGCCCACCCAGGGCGGGGGGAAGGAAACAACACAGCCCACCCAAACAACAACAACAACAATCTGCCCCACAACCACACACCCCACAAAACCAACAACACACAACCCACAAAAAACCCACCATGCCCGCTAGAATGTGCCCTGAGGTGCCACATCTGCATGTTTCTTGAATACGTCCAGGAATGGTGACTCCACCACCTCCCTGGTCAGCCTGTTCCAGTGCCTGAAGGGCACAGGTGGTTTGTGTAAGTGCTGTGAAGACACAGCTGCCCTGCATCTCTGTCTGTTTGGCTTTTTTTTCTGGGAAGGAAATAAGATTTTAGAGCTAGCATGCATTTCACTGGCCACTGACATTTTCAGCCCTTTGCAACACGGACCTGGCCATTTAACATTTGAGAAAGATGGGACACAGGATCCATAGCCCAGGGTCCAAGTCAGGTTACTAACCCACAGTTAATGGTTGTGTGCCCACTGCCTGAGGTCATCTTTCCCAGCCATGCCCCATCCTCCCTTTGGCTGTAGGACCCCAAACTGCTAGTCAGATTTGACTGGCTGCCTTTAAAGCTTGTGTACCGTGGTTCATTCCTAGTGTGGGCTTCATGCCAAGAGCTCAAGAGATCACAATGGTGTGGGTGCATTGATTGATAGGACCCTCAGAAGGTCATCTGGTCCACTGGCCTGCCTGATGCAGGTCTAGCTACGACACAAGACCATGTCAGCCATGGCTTTGTCTAGCAAAGACTTAAAAACCTCCACAGATGGAGGTTTCACTAGCTCTGTGGGTATCCCCTTCTAGTGTGGCGCCACCCTGTTCATATTGGGGGTTTTTTTCCCTCTTAATGTCCAACCCAAGCTTCCCAAAATACAGTTTGTCCGTTTTATCCTTTTTGTGTGCTCCAGCACTACAGAGATGATTTTGTCTTTGTTATCCTAGTAACTACCCCTCAAATAGCTGCTACCTGATGCTCCCTTGCCACCACTGCCCCAGCCCCAGCAAGCCCAGTTTCTTCAGCCTCTTCCTCCTAAGTCAGCAATGCAGTGGTGAAGCAGCAGCGTACAGGCACTGGATGAACTGCTCACATCATAAGTCATACTCTGTCAGCACAACCCAGTGATTCAGTGTCTCTTTTTGGTATCTTCTGAACAAATACATAGAAAACAGCATATTGTGGACCATTCCATTTGAAAATAACAGCAGGCTGATAGCACAGTAATTTTCAAAAATGTCTGCTACATTCATGCAGCTATATTTTGGGTTTCCTCTTTATTTTTCTCCTTAAGTCCTCCTTTTTTTAGCATGTAGGCGTAAAAAAGCTGATGAAGAACTGTGACTGAGAAGAAGCAGCTTTGGTTTTGTGAATTTAATTCTAAAATTACATAAGTGATAGGGATCGTTTTTGAAAATTGCCAAATAAGTAACAGAAAACAACCTGTGGATTAAGTTACAAAAAAGGTCAAGAAACAGTTTTATAACATGACAAATCATATGAGTCTTAACTTAGAATTAATTACGACATTTCCAGAATGCTGCAATCAATTTAGAGCTCTGAGGTTCATTAATACTCGTTATCTCTTTTATAAAAATCTCTCTGTCCCAGTACTGGCTGTGGAACAGAGAGAAGCCTTGAGAGAATTTGGAATAATACTCCACACTCCACTAGAAGAGAAGTAATTTATCCAGAAAATTTGAAACAAACCCAAATACTTGCCAGTACTATCAATGCATCTGAGTGCCTCCAGTGGTTCACAAGCCACTCGTACTTTGCTCTTGTGGTTTATAATGATACCATCAAGAAATATGAGATGTACCTATATTTACGTAACTCTACAACTGATTCCATACAAATCAGTCTCAGCTGAGAACTGACCTCTTCCATGCCTTTCATTTGCATTTTTGGCTGATTTGTGAAGAGCAAAATGTTCCTTTACTAAGATTTCCAAATTAGTTTGCAGATTTAAGTGGTGTAGATGCATGTCTGATTTTTTTAAAAATACTTGTTTAAAATGTACCTCAAAAAAGTTTTGTCAACTTCTCATTAGATGTGCAGTGCAGATTTCCTTTCCATTTATCAATAAAATGTTAATGTTAGCTCTCTTGTAACTGCCTGATACAATGAGATACTAAATTAAGACCATCACAGTATTTGGCATCCTTAGGTATTATGAGGAATCAGATGGAAGCATTTGTGTTTGAATAATTAATACAATCAAATGGTGTCAGGAAGCAGAAGAGGCAAGCTAAACTACCTGACCTTTCTTCATTTGTCAGCTTTAATTTAACTCTTTTTTGATGAGGTAATTTGCATTTCATCTCTCGTCTAATAGATGAACTTTATGCCTGAAATGAGTAGAAAAGAATTCATGTCAGTAGTGTTCGGTCTTTTACACCATTATTATCAGATCTTATGCAATGCAAACTGGGTTTCTGCCTGAGGTAGTTCAAGAGGAAAAAATGAACTCCTGAATTTGGAAAGGGTCAAGTGTACAAACAATGCCTTTATGATAAATATGCCAAACACAGAAGTGTGCAACATTACCTGACTGTAGTTCTCAGAGCAGCAGTCATTTATCAAGCATGTTCTACTACTGACTAAAACTTTGATGCCTCTGATACAGGAATTTAAGATAATGATGATTCAGGATATGGAGGAACACCAAGGAAAAACTACTGCACCAGTGTATTAGGCTATTTATGAGCTATAGCACCCAGAACCATCCTTTTAACTGACTGCATTTATATTTAGACACAGTAAAACATACCCAGGCACGTAAATCAAGGGTGACACATTTACATGTGAGGGGAGGGTCATGATAGTGAGTGACTCTCAACTGAGTGGCTGAACGCTGTGGCCAAGGGGAGTAATCCATGGTTTTGCTACCAATAATCTATAGAGCAACCTGGAAGGGTAAAATGGAAGGGAAAATGGGAACATCTGCAGATCTGTGTCAGTGCATACTGAGTTACTCCAGGGTCCTACAGCAGAGCAGGCAACAGGCTTCTTACCCATGATAAGAAGAGTTTCCCACATGCCCTATAAGTTTCTGTTTAGAGCTCAAATTCTTATGGCTCACCTTGGAAGAATGGCTTTTCCATTTTTTTAACTTTTCCAGGAATAACCACAGGAATTGGCCATCCCCTCCTCTTTTTCTCCCAATAACACAGCAGGCAGAGGCTTTATTTGTTCTGTCCGTGTGGGTGCAGCATCATCTTAAACCATCCCTCTTTAAAAACCTTCCCTAAACATTTCTCAACAGGCAAGCTGCAGTCAGACAGACAACGAGAGCTATGTAAGAACTGATGATGAGGAGAGCTGCTTTCGGACAGATGACGAAGAAAACTCAGCTGCAAACTTGACAGAAGAGTGGAACCAAGAGGTGCAGCATCTCTTGACAAAAAAATCCCATAACTAAGTTCTGAGGACTGTAGCACAGTACTTTTGTTCTAAGAGTTGTAGTTTGTAGATGTGTGTTTTTGACAAGACTTTTGTTTAAAGCTAACTTGTATTAGCTACATCTTCTGTAACATGGCTCATTACCAGTGAAGAAGACAGACTGACACACCTACTGCTGTTACAAAGGATGGCAGTATTAATAACTCACGTAAACCCTTTGCACATGATATTGAACCTGTTCAGTTTACAATGAGAATACTGTTTATAGCTAGAAGTTTGATTTCTGAATACTTTGAGATTTTAGTAGATCAGTTTACTATACACTGTACATTTTTTCCACAGAAGAAAAAAAAAGCTACAATTATGCATTTAACACTGAATGATTATACTCCTGAGTGTATATATCTAGTAGCCCAAAAAACAAAATACCAGACTATATTTGAAAATCGTTTGCGAGTCTTTAAGACTTATACAAAATGTACTAAAATAATAATAATATAATTAATAATAATAATAAAATTATCTAATTTAGGGCTAACGTGTAACTTAGGAATGTTTCTTTCCAAATAATCTAACAAATCAGCCATAGAAGTTAGTGTAAATATTTTTTTTCCAAATAGATATCATATACAAAAGGTGACATTCAAATGATATAGAATCTAGTTTTTAAATCAGCACAGATCTTCTTAAAACTGTGAACTATGTTTTGAAATACTCGTTGCTAAAGCTGTTTATAAACCACAGGTGCCATAAGATCCCTGAACTGACTGATGTTACGTATAATCCTCCATGGTATCGTTTCATTGATGTTTTAGCTTGAGTAAGCATGTGTTCAACAAACTGGCTCTTTCCATCTCTCTGCCCCTCCTCCTCCTCCTCCCAGTCCCCATGACGTTACTTTCGAGGCCTTCAGCTTTAAATGTACAGGCTTAAAGTGCGCTTGCAACTGTTCTCTTTTTATTTCCGAATGTGTATTGCCTTAGCCAGCCACCAGATGTTCTGCATGCACTCTTGGAAATGTGTAGTGAGACTCTTTCGGAGCTGGATGGAAAAATAGCTATCGGTGAAAAGCACAAGAGAAGCAGTGGGTTTCTTCGAAAGGACAGGCATACAGTAACAGAGTTGGAGTTTTGTCTGGTTTTGTATTTTTCAAGCATAAAGGCATTTCAGGAGAAAGGGGACTTACCAGGTCATTTCAGATTAGGCAGTGAGACTGCTAGCTAAAGTGTTTTGCTCTGCTGTGACTACAAACCTGCAGGTAACTCCTGAGCAGGGATTGACACAAACTAGCTGGAATGTCCTCCCCACAGCATATTGCTTGGAAACAAAAGATGACACCTGTATGGCACGTAGCACTGCCATGCAGAGTAATCAGAGCCAGCCCAGGAGCAGCCAGACCAGAAGCTGGGCAGTAGCACAGTGCAGGGTTCCCTCCTGAGGAGCACAGTGTGCTAGCTTGGGATGGCCTCTGCGCTGATGTCATTCAACTGCCCCAATACAATATTACAGCTTCCAGTATCTGGCTGACATGAAGTGACACTAACAGCCCTGAAAACAAACATTTCATGCAGACATTTCACACCAGCACAGTTTGCCTACAGCAAGTGATGAGATTCCCATCTAAAGCAGGTTAACATGGTTTGTCTGTCCTTGCTTTCATGGTGACGTGGATGTGCGCTGCCGTATTTATGTGAGGTTGCTACGTGGCTCGACCCAGTAAGTCCACTTGTTTGCATGCACTCTCTAGGCTCGTGGCTGTTCTCCTGGGCACTGTGTTAGAGAATGAGTATCTGTATGAAAGAGCTGCTGCCATTTTTCACTTTCATATTGTACTACTGCGTATGCAGTCTCTTGTCTGCATCTCCTTGCATATCTGGGCTTGGTCTGAGACATCGAAATGCATACTAAGGCATCCAGATATCTTCATGTGAGCTTTTCATTTTTGCAATCACTGGTCTTTGCTCCTGGGGTATGTGCCATCCTGGCAAGGCAGGCACCATATCCTCCAATGCCCCCTCCTCCAACCTCCTCTCAGGAATGGGTGAGCCTCCACTAGTGCCTATCACTCCATGTTTAACGCTACTCCAGTGAAGCTGTCGATGTTGCTGTCAGCTCAGGATTCCAGGCAAGCATTTCCTGAACAGAGATAAAACAAGCTAGAACACAGCTACATGCAATGGCTGACTAATTCAACCCATGTCATGTTTAACTGTACCCAGAGTGATAGATCCCTCCCATCATCTTAATGTCTGCGTGCTCATTATCTCTATGCTTAAAATAGATGCAATAGAGTAAATCCATTGCAAGGGCTTTGGGGTAAGAAAGGAGTAAGGAAAAAAAGCTGACAGATCAAGCGCCTTTCTCTCAGGCTCGTGTCAACAAGGTGATCCCCAGCAGAGCTCTGGGTCCCTTATGCCCTGGAGCTTTGAGATGAAGCACCTCTTACTTGGCTCTCCAAATACCTATTTTAAGCATTTTTCAACTGCTAAGCTGGCTGCGTTTTCGCCCAGCTGGTCTTTGTCTGCTTCTTGAATATTATTTTGGTTGTGGTTAGCGGTCATTAAAATAAACAGAGTTACAGAAGAGGTCCCTGGCATGGGCCTTTTCTTAACTACCAATGGCCCTCCACAGCCACCCAAATTCCGGGTGGGTTTACTGTCGCTGGAGGGAAGCCAGTGGTTTGGAATCAGGAGACAGGGATGTGAAGATTTTAGGGTCCTCGAATGTCCAAAGTGAAGGTGGAGAATGGGTTGTATGTAAGTAGTAATGTTAATTAAGCTGCATAAAAAGGTGTGTGGCCTTTGTTGTGATATAATATGTATTTTCTTATATGCATGAGCCAAATTGTTGCATCATAATTTATCATAAGTGTGTCCACCTTTACTTTCAGCCATCTTCTCCCATCCTTATTGGTTCTTGGCAATTGCTGTAGATAGACCTTGTAAATATTGCAACCTCGGGTTGCTGTAATCACATTGGTTCAATTCAGCAGACAGAGCTGTGAACAAGTGTGTCCTGAAGACAAAAGGGCATTTTTACCTTTGAACCAAAAAACAAACAAACAAACAAAAACAAAAAAAACAACCAACCTATGAAGAGTTAACATCTCGAGGCTACTAATTGTAAGACATTTTTAAAACTACTGTACTTGACACCACTTGAGACAGATACAGAGACACTAAAGATGTCACGATATTCATTGGTATTGTAACAGAACTGCTATTGTATGGGTTTTTTGTATTGCTGTTAAGTATTGTTGTGTGTGTGTGTGTTGGAACCTACTGGGGACATGTTATATTTTGAAGTGATTAAACTATTTAATTGTGTGTCTATATTTTGGAATGGAATTATTTCTTCATTAAAAAGATTTTTAAAAGTAGTCTATGGAGCATCATGTTTGTGGCTTATTTTGCTTTCAGAAATCCTCTTCCATGGAGCCCATGCACAGGGTTTTTTCATTAGGAAAGGAAAATGTTTCCCTGTGGCGCAACAAGCAGACTTTTCTTCACTCACACTGTCTCCTCCAACTCTGTGTGAGAGATTTTCAGTGCTTTAATCATGGCACTGAGCAAAGCCTGTGTTCTAGTGGCCCAAGCACTTTCATCTTTCTTCCTGGTCCTCAGGAACCTAAACCAGAGCCCTCTTGTTTTTCTTATCCACTGTGTGTGTCTCTCTCTCTCCTTAGAAGGTGCAAAACCTTGGAAGAGCTGCATTTTAGTGGCTTTGCCATACACAGTTGCATGCTGGTTTTTAGCACAGAAAGACATAGAATCCTAGAATTGTTTGGATTGGAAAGGCCCTTAAAAATTGAGTTCTAGCCCACCTGCCATGGGCAGGGACACTTCTCACTAGACCAGGTTGCTCAAAGCCCCATCCAACCTAGCCTTGAACACTTCCAGGGAGGGGGCATCCACAACTTCTAGTTTTCCAATTACACTTTAAGGTTGTCTTTCCATATCAGGTGGTGGTAATTACAACCAGTTGCTAACCTAGAAGAGCATGGAATTGCAAAGCTAGAGGTATTACTTAAAGCAACAGGTTTGTGTCCTGATGAAGTACCTCCAAGCACAACAAAGACAGCTGGGAAGCAATGACCAGCTGCGCTCTCTGTGCCCTTGGTGCTGGTGGGCCTCCACAGGGCAGCTTGCTGAGAGTGTGCTGCTGCCCACGATGGCAGGCAGCCCTTTCCAGCCTAACACAGAGCTCAGGGCAGTTGAAAGGTCCCCAGCTGTACACACAAGGCTGCTAACTGGCCAGTTGCTTACACCAGGGTAGGGTCTGTTAAAAGGAAAGCAGTAACAGCACACCAAAAATACCCTCTATCTCCCTACCACATATCCCAGTGTCTTGGGGAAGCAGATAAAACCCAGTCTGCTGACTCCTCCTTCAATGCTGGTTGGTGTGGTAACGTATAAATCACCAGGGTTTATTTGCCCTAATTCCCCTGTCTACATGGTGACATTCTTCAAGAAAGATGATTGTTCTCTACTGTAAATTATTTGCCAGATCGCTGAACTTTGCCTTCACAATCCCAGTCCACACTCATATCTGCAGGATTATAATATGTGATGACATACCATCAGCTCATGAGGATAACTCCGTTTTATCCATCCATAATCCCAAATTGCTGTATTTCTTCTTAACCCACAATCAGGCCATGGCCTTTGGGGAACAAAGGAACCAGTGAAAACTAATTTATAGGCAAAGGCTGTTTTCCTCTTTGCCTCTTGGGTACTCTAGGACTTTCTGCTCCCCATAAGAAAAATAGTTTTCTACAGGAAGAAGTACATTAATTTCATTTTTAAAAGGAAATAAAATGTTAAAATAAAAAATAAATACATAAAAATAATATTTTAAAAATACAATTTAAATGAAATTAATATAAATGGGCTTTAGATGCGGGAAGTTGGCACCTTGGCTGCCACCACCTGAGTGACTGAAAGCCTCTAGAACTTTCTAAAACTGCCTGGGAATTCCATGCAGCAGCACACAGATCTATGGCCGCTTTTCTGAAGTTTGCTTAGCAGCTGGGTATTCCCTTGCAAGCAGCCCTTAGTTCCAGGTGAAACCTTTTAGGAGGATATCAAAGTAATATGAAGCTGAGTCTGTTTCAGAAATAGGGTAAGTGGGGTGGGAAGAGAAATCTCCTCTATTGTTCTACAATGAAAAAATGCACTGAAGAATTTCATATGCTTCAGGATCATCCTGTCTAAATCCCCAGGTAATCCACAGATTAAGGATTCCCTTTTGCTTTCTCCTGAGTGATTGCCACCATTTGAGTTCTCCGTGGATTAAGAGCTGTCCCACACTGCCAGCACAGCACCAAGCAGCCTTTGGCTGCAAAAGGCAAAGTGCTAGAATCAGATTGTGCCTCTCACCAACTTCCCATTCCCCCAAGAGAGCTACACGCCGATGATGGACAAGTCCCAGACTGGACTAAGCCTTTCTGAGTGCCCACAGCTCTGGAGCTTTCTAGAAAAAGCTGGTTTGGGGAAGCGACCTCCCAGGACAAGGCTGGGTGCTTTGCACAGGGGAGCAGGGAAATTGTGCAGCCTCATCATGCAAACTCTGAGATCAGATGGTTAATGCAGCTTGGTGATAATAAAGACTAGAAAGATAGGCAATGTGAGAGAGTAGTTGCTTTTCTGTGTCTTGGAAGGAAATGGAGGAGGCCATGGCACATTTTGCCCCTGGTATGCGACGTTGCAGAATGTAGTTTGCTATTTAATGCAACATAATTTACCACTAGCAAATTAATTTCCTCTCGAGTTATGTTTTTCACATAACACTCAGCAGTGGCCAGATGGCAGATGTGTTAGGCCTGCTGCTTGTTATGCTGATTGGCCACCGTTAAGGCCTCCCAGTTTATGTTTCTTCTCCTCTGCTTGTCACAGCCCAGCATTGCATGCAGCCTGCATCTTCTGTCAGAAAAAGGCAACCCGTGAGTACGTGTTTTCAGTGGTTTTCTTATTACTGCTGGGTGTGGTTTTGGCCCCTCTAGGTATATTCCTATCTAAAAAAAATTTGGAACAAAGTGCTTTCCAGTCTGTCCTTTCCAGTACCTATGTTTCTCAGCCTTTGGTCTTTGTATCCCCCCAGATTTCTGAAACATCCCCTTACCCCAGCCTGGGGCATGAAGTCTCCCTGCTCTTCCTCCCTCCATCACATGCACTTCAGTGTGATTGCAGGACCTCACCTGCACAAGCACTTTTCCTTGCAGTTCTGCTGTGGTTCAAGTCTCACACAAAGGTGAAACAGGATTTGACTGAAACCTCCCCAAAAGCAGAGAGCCATTGAGCACTGTCTTGCAGAGCAGTGACCTGGAAAGTAAGTTTCTCACCCTCGATGAGGATGCATCTCACGCCATCCTGTACCACCTCCCACCAGAGCTGTGATGGGGCCCAGACTGGAGTTTCTCCTGGGTGGGATCCCTTACTCAGGTCAAGAAGTTTCTTTTGGACATCCAAAAGTCTTCCCTGGTTTCTCCAAAAACATTTATTTCCCCCTGCCCCTCTCCTCCTGCACCCCTCACTGTTGCCCACTTCAATTACATTCAGGGGTTTTTTTTTCTTTCTTTGCATTGTTGTTTTTTAAGGCCACTAGAAGTTGCCTTAAATCCCCAGTGGTGTTACACTATCAGTAGGACTCAGGTGCTTAGCAAGCCTTGAATATCTACATTTCTGTCTCCGCATTTCTTTTAGGGCTGTCTTCATGTGAAAAAGCAAGAACTTTCAGGGGCTGTAAGAAGCAGCTTCATCACTATATATATATATATATATTAAGTGCAACTATACTCCAACGCCCCCCCCCAACAGACCTCAACTCTGACAAGCCACCCTATTGCCCTCTACAAAGCAGCAAAGTAGTATTTTAGTATTTTTAAATGGCACTATATGCACTCCAGAGCAGCTTTTACCTTTACCACCTATAAAAGTGTTCTTGCAATGAGCTCATTTGCCCAGAGCCCCTTACAGTCCCAAGTTCCCCAACAGACCAAAGGGTTCAAACCCTGTTGGTTTCCTTGGAAAGGCTAATATTGCAACTGTTGAAAATGGTAGTTAGCACTCGAGGGAGAGCTGCTTCCAGGGAATCCTCTCATCACTCACTCTGATTCACACTTATTGGAGGACACTTCAGCAGAAACACATTTTCTGCTGTGTTTTGGATCTAAGCTCTCACAAATTAATTGTGTTCATGTATAAATGCAAGGAGGAACACAGATTGTGAGAAATCTATGCATAAAGACACCTGTTTGCCAATTTAGAACTGTTTTTTGTAGGTTATAGCATCTGCACAGCTCTAGCATTGGTTGTTTGTCTGGCAAAGTGATAATCAACACGAAAACTAAATGGGCTTCACTGCAAGTGGGAGTTACCAAGGCTGATGGTGTCTGGAAGCAGAAAAATTTAACATGGTTGAGTCACCATCCCTGGAGGTATTTAAAAGATGCTTAAGGGCATGGCTTAGTGGTGGGCTTGGCAGTGCTAGGTTAACAGTTGGACTGGATGATCTTAAAGGCCTTTTCCAACCATAACTATTCCATGATTCTATGTTTTGTTGGGGATCCATCGCTTAATCTAAAGGAATCAAAACTGGAGGACTGAAAACATATGAAAACCAGACTTCTGTTTCAGTAGCTATTCCCTGGCCAGCTACTGCTTTCCTTGGGAAACAATTTGTTATTCCTCTTATGTGTTGTGCTGCTGGTAGCAATACAGCTCATCTACTGGGAACTGCTGCTAGGCTGGAGGTGGTTTCCCTGCCATGGCTGGGCCGTTTGGTACAGCTGAGATACAGCAGGCAGAAGTTTGCCCTAATAGCCCTCTTGAGTTGATAGCAGGACTGCATCTGGTCAACCCGTTAATAAAGTGTGATTAATAGCCATGGGGTGCTTTCCCTGGCAGCTGAAACCTTTTCCAAGGTGGAAATAATGTTTGTGTCTTCACCCACCTAACAGATGAGACAGAAAAGCTAGCAGCCATGTCCACAAAGCATGAGCCAGTCTAATTCTGGGATGAGGTTTCACACCAGGCTGTGTGATAATTCAGAGAATTCAGAGAGAGAACCCTTGTATCAGGTCTTTCCCCTGTCCTTTGCTACAGACTCTCTGTACAGTAATAACATTTATTCCCTCACCTCAGAATATAGGACCTGGCCAACACATTAAAACAAAAACAAATAAACAAACAAAAAAAAACTGGGAAAGGCAAGGGTTGAATTTTGTTCAGTATCTGCACCGTGGTCTGTTGCCTTGGTATCTACATTCAAAATTCAGGGGCCTGTTTCTAGGAGTTATGAGCTAGAAGAGTAAATAAGCTGTTTTAAGAATGCAGAAGAGAAAAAAATTCAGATTTGGTTTGCTGTATTTACTTTGTTGTGCTCATTTGGACATTCATTGTCTAACAATGGCCTGGAAATGTAGATACCCTGCAGCAGCATTTATGTAAAGTATAAAAAATGAGGTGACAGAGATGTTCACCTACTAACATGAAGTATCAGTAGACATAACTGGTGGGCTTCAGGCGAATTTACTTCTAAGATGTGAATCAACAATGGCTATTTGGAGTATCAGCAAGTCGTGCTTGCACATTGTCCTCATCCAATTGAAGCAGCACTAGTGCAGCCCCCCTGAGCAAAAATTCTCGTGAAAGGCACAGTAGTAATGGAAATATTTATTCCTTATGGCCTGTGAATGCATTTCATTGCCATTTAGTGATATCATAGCTGTAACCCCACTAAAACCTGTTTTTTATATACTGTGTGTCTACAGAGATATCCAAGCTTGCTCCAGAATTTCTGGGTTGAATTCTGGCAAGTTTAGCTCAACCCAGCACTTCCCTTCATCTAATTTCCCACAGGGGCATGTGGATGTGTCTTTAGCTCCATAAACCTAATTATGCTCCCTCAGCCTCAAAACTGACAACTAAATTACTCTTCCAGAATACTTACAGAACAAAGCTTAACCAGAAGTGTTGCAGCTTGATTTGTTGGACCAGCAGCTTGAAAAAGAAAGATTGTTATATAAATTTAATTTGGAAATGATTAGCAAGAGTGATGCCACAGAACAGAATCCATTTTTTTTCCAAGGGATTCCAACTTACTATAACCACATTTTGTTTCTGGTTACATTAACATAAATAAATTGCAAGTATATGAAGCTGTTTTGGTAGAGTAGACAGGTTTTTGAAGATGAAGTCTTTCTTGTACAATGCGATCCTGAAGGAGGCCTTAAGTATTCCTAAAAATCCTGTAT
Organism: Hemiprocne comata; assembly: GCA_020745705.1. NCBI lineage: Eukaryota > Metazoa > Chordata > Aves > Apodiformes > Apodidae > Hemiprocne > Hemiprocne comata. Next base: position 119,741,391 of record CM036587.1, read on the forward strand.
TGATTGAGAGCATTATTTCTTTTCCCTGTAAAGCTGCAAAATTGTTGTTCAGCAGGGAGTTGGCAGCGTTCCTAAGTGAAGTCACACTGGGAAAACTGAAGACGTGCACCCTGGCCAGTCCTAGTCCATACCTTGCTCCCTCCAGTGCCTTTCCTTCTGTATTTCCTGCCTGAAGTAAAAGTTGGGCAAGGTCTGGAATCTCGTAAAACCTACAAACCATGAAGATCTGTTGCTAAATAGGGATGATACAACACAATCATGCAAGAAGGAGTCTCTGTCATAGTTGAGACTTCATTTGTGTGCCTGTCTTTCACAGTTGCAAGACTGATATACCTTCAATGTATAGGAGGATAGGTAAGTGTACTGGAAACCAGGGCAGGGACCTATAGAAGATGTACGTCTTCATTACATTAGTTGTTGTATCTATCAGTAGGGGTTAAAGTTTCCATCTTAGTTGAAATTAATGCTATTTATACTCTACTGACATTATTTCTATCTGTTTATATGGGACATAGAAAGGCTTGGAAAAATAGATCAATACAAATCCAGTCCTCGTAGGAGAACACTGGCCTGATCCATTATCTGCTGATCTAAAAGATAAAGCTCTTATTTTTGGAAGCATGGGGTCAAGGCTAGTATGATAGTCTGTTTGGTCATACAGAAAAATGTTCAGCTTTTCCTTCCATTTCTGAAGAATCTAAAAAGTAACCCATGAACAGATGTGAAACAGGAAAAACAATTGTTGATTTTTTTTTTTGAAGTGCAAACCTGCAGTCATGGAAGTTACAGAGAGCAAATGCAAACCCGTTCAAATAACTACAGAAAATGCAGAAAGACATTAACTTATACATCTTTAAAGTAGTCATCAGCACATGTCTTCCAGAAAACCATGCTGCCTTTCCACTAACAGCTGTATCCTGGCTTTTTCACCTAGTGAAGCAGAAATTCAGTAGCAGAGTTGTAAAACCAGGAGACTTCCAGAAACAGAAATATGCAGTAAAATGAACTCAAAAGGCTGGAGTTTATTTATTGCAGATAAGGTCTGTCCCATAAGAAATAATTGGAGGAATGGAAGAGTCATGTCACATTTTTCATGACAAAAAAACCAACAAGCACAGATTTTTGGCACGACATGAGGCTTGGGATCTTGAAGAGCCCTGTTCACTGCCTGTAGAGACAATAACCCTGGTGCAATGTGAGCCAAGCCACTGCCAGGCAGCACGACATTCAGACATCCTCTCCTTCCACCCTGCAGCCCCAGCTACCATGCATCTTGCTGTGCCATCTTGGTCCTGTGATTTGTGCTGTGTGCCTTCAGGTCTTCGGTGGAAAGAGGGGAATTAAAGACTGATGGTGAATGAGACCAGGAAAGAATAAAAATCACTTTGAAACTCTTCTGATGCATTTCCCTGAGTTTTTCATGGGTAAACAATAATTTAAGACAAAAGGGATATTTAAAACTTTGTCCTTGAGCACAAAGTCATACCTAAAATCCTACTGTCGGCGTAAATTTTTGGTTTGTAGCCAAAAATAATTTTTCTTGCTGCTATTGCTGCATTTTCTCTCCTCTTTAATCCTACTAACCTAACAAGTTGCTCCCTTTCCAATGTCTCAAAGCACAGGCCCATCCCCGTGGCACCATATTCTCCTCCAGGCCCCAGTCAATCCACACAACCTGCATTTCAGCCTGGCTCGTCTCACCAGTGGGATATTGGTGGGGTGGAAGCCACCTCCTCACCCCCAGGGACAGCAACCCTGCTCCTGCCTGGCTGGTGCCACTTCCTCCCAGCAGCCAGGAGGCACGGAGTGCTCGTGCCTGTGTGCTGACTTTGCCTTGAGGCAAAACTTCTGCCTGTAGCGCACCCCAGTGAGCTCTCCAGGAGGACATTCTCCACCACCGCTCTAGGAAACCTGGTCCTGAGTCAAGACTTTCCTCCCCACAGCATGGTCTGCTGCCCACTCCATCCTGCAGTTTAACTTAACATGGAAGTTCAGCAAGACTCACAAGACATGGGAAAAAAGATTAATACTTTATTCCCATTACTTTTGCTCTTTCTGTGGTGCAGCAAAGGCCTTGACTTCCATGACTTTGAAGTTGTTCTTCCTCAAGAGTGTCTTTGTTTTCTGCATGAGAGATTTACCTCTTGTCTCACCTCAGAAATTCAGATGTCTGTAAAGCTGGAGAAATTACAACTTCAGAGGAGCCTCAAGACTAAGCAATGAGGAAGGGGAGGAGCTTCCTGGAACCTGTAAATTCTTGGGGCCGAAAATGCAATCTTGTCCATCCTTACATTCCCTTCCAGTACAAAACCGGTGTGAAAAAATTGTAGGTGTAAATGTGAAAAAGCCATCTGTTAATTTGTTTATCTTCTCAAATACCTGCTTTAGTGCAACGATAAATTAACATTTTATGGTGCCTCTGTGTAAGTTTATGGATCATAGCACTTACCAGATGTGACAGTTGAGATTCCCTGTGATCAGCACCTGCAAAAGCAGAGGAGAACAGTTCTGGCTTCACAACTGTTCCGAGGTCACAGGACAAAATATTTGGAGACAGTTTTTTCTTTTTCAAAAAAATTGCACTTGAGCTTTTAAAATGTTCCAGATGAAATGACTACACAAAGCCACAACACCACTTTAAAATATTTGTCAAGGATGGTCACCACTAAAATCTATTTGAATGACACACATACTAGCTCTGTTTGTCCAATTTTGTACACAGCTGTGGTAGGAAAAAATCATGGTTCTTTTTTTTAAAAAAAAAATGTATTTAATTATTTTGCAGATTAACATTTTCTTCCAATGAAAACCAGTTGTAACAGAAAATTTCTTTTTTAGAGAGATATTGGCATAACTAAAAGGGGAAAAAAGCACACACACACACTGTTGAAAGAAGTAGCACTAACAGGTTCTGAAGTGAGAGCTTTACAGTTACACTGTGTATATTTATTATTTTGTTTATTTAATCTGAAAATTAATTTTTAAATAAACTACATTTGAGTACATGCAATCAGTCCAAAACTCCACAGACATCAGATTCAGGCAGGGAAGGTGCACGTGCATGTGTGCACATGGCTAAGGGGACAATGGGAGGACACTCGTGCCTTTTGAGTTCCACGTTTATTTTGGCTTTAAAGAGGAAACTCTAATTAACAAAATCGAGTTGCTGTCAAGTGTGCTTTTTTCCTGTCCATCTCTATTTATAATTACCACAGGACACAAATTAAGCCTAAACACTGATTGCATAATGTAACAGTCAGAATACATTAATTCTGGCTGTGCTGGGTGCTCCACTGAAGAATCATAGAATGGTTGGGCTTGGAAAGGACTTTAAAGATCATCTAGTTTCATCCTGCCTGCCATGGGCAGGCACAATATGTGAATCCGTTTGAGAAGGCAGGGCAGGTGCCTCCTCCCTCTACACTTTCATTCATCCTTCTCCTGGTTTTCCGTTGCTTGGGAAAGCAGGGTGTGGAGCTGTACATATGCTGTGCACCGTGATGTGAAGCAATGTTTTTCCAGAGATTTACCAATTCCCAGAGGACTGTCCAAGTCAAGCAAATGCCAGACTGTTCAGTGGTGTTCTAGAAATGCATTGCTGCTGGAGTGAGAGGGAGATTTCCGGAGACTGGGCAGTGTTGGAGGATGTTAACAGGCAGGAGGTAAGACGCTGGCAGCATTATTAGTAGTTGTACTACTAAGCTGCTTAAGCCACTGCAGTACAGTTGCTAAACCTGCTTATTTTGTTTGGGCATCCATCAGGACTTTCAAGTTACTTTAGCCACTGTTTTGGAATAACATACCAATTGGTGAGTAAGCGGGTAAAACTTTAAGTTATGCATAAGTAAATAGTTTCATTTCTGTCACGGGTCCTCTGTGCAGGAGGTGAAGCGCTGCTGTCACACTTCCCAAAGCTCAGCCAAAGATCACAGTGCAACTCCCTGGCCAGCTATTCCAGCCTCTTAGTTACTCTGCAAAATTGCTTTTATACGCCTGCTCTGGTCACATGTCTCCTCACTTACCTCATAAAGAAACTCCAATAAATCTCCCTTGAATCCAAACTCACCGTTTCCAGAAATCGGTTCAGTCAGCAACATCTATGTTCTTCTCTGCTGAGGAGAACATTCCCGAATTACCACCTGTCTCCTGGATCTGCCTGTGCAGGGTAGTACATAGCCCCAACAGCTAAATCCTATTGCACTCTTTGCTTCATCCTTTGCCACAGACATTCCTAATCCCTTCCCCTGTGCAACATTCTTGCATGATGCTCCCTAGCAGAAATAGCTATAAAACTCGTCGATGAATGTCGTGGACCGAGATGGGTAAATTAAGGACTGTGGCCCCTACACCTCCAAGAGGAATAAAGCAGCTCATTAATAACAACAAGTAAACTTGATTAATGGGATGGGATGTGAAGGTGGTATTAAGGAAACTTCTTGTTCATTAATTGATTAAGAGTTCCAGGAACCATAGATCATACTGCTCTCACTGAGGCTTAGCCACAGTACAAGACAAAGGTGATGACACTTCTGATACAAATAATTTATTTCAGTACTAGTTAGATCATACTATGTACTAATGTTGAAAAATATTAAAATTCATTTGTAATACATGTAAATGCAATGAGTATCCTATGATATCAAAATTAATAAGTCCTATCACCATGCTTTGAAACCAGACATGTGCCACACTTTGTGTAGCCATTTTCCTGGTCATATCAAGATAATCTTTTATAATACACAAACTGAAGTAAGCTCATCCTCACTCTTTACCACAAAGATTAAGAGATTTTTCATTCATCTGTGGGATTGACTGTCGCTGCCCTAGGGTTCCCATAGCCAGGCATGCATCAGCCCTGCTGCAAGACCTCTCCCTTTGCCACCACAGACCTGGAGTTCTCCATGAGTAAGGCGAGGAGAAAAGCCTTCAGGTCTCCCATCAAATTGAATTTAGCCAAGCAGCCCCAAAGCCTGGTGTTTCTGTCCCCTCTACAGTCTCTTGAGACATGCTCTCAGTGCATTTTTAGCGAGGATAATGGGGTTGCCCTGAACCTACTAATAATTTGTCACCACCTCAGATCCTGTTTTCCCAGAATAAGGAGTAAAAGGCAAAGCCATTGCAGCAAAGGGAAGCCACTTGCTTTCAACTGTTTTAAGGGTTAGTCATTTTCTCAGCCAGCCTACAATTTTAACTATTCAAAGCAACGCTTTCAGTGTTCCTGGCAGTATTACAGTAGAAATGCTTTAGCCACTTGTATGCTTTGAACAGGGATTTTTATCAAATGAGAGCCCCACGCCACACCTTGCTGCATCAGCTGCTGTTAGGACTATTTTAAGTCTTCATTCCCCTGAGTGCTCGTGAGGGAGCCTAGTTGCCACCTGCACCCCATCATTACGGATCCCAGGAGATGCCCTCAGCCCAAATCCCAGGCTTGGTGTGTGCTCCAGCTTTGCTTTCTTGATGCAGCTCCATTTAGTTTGTGCTTTGCACTAAGTCGTCTCTCTGCTGTGGTGACTTGGAGTCAGAAGGGTCAGGTTTGTACAGCAAAAAGCTAATTAATTAGATCAATCTCTTGAGGCCTATTTGTAAGGGGAAAATACCTCCTGGTATTAATTTGCTTCAGTAATGTAAATTATGTATTTCTGGCTAGTCTTCTCAGGCACTGTTCCCACTATTTTCACACTTCTAAAAAGGGAGAGGATAGTGCAGCCAATAGTCCATGTTTAGCCCATGAGCTCCTGGTACATCATTAACCTCGGGACTACAGCTCAGATTTAAACTCCTTTTTTATGTGCAGTAAAAACTACTTTAATTTTTATAGAAAACTCCACTAATGCCAGGTTAAACTCCACATCGTGGAGCTGCTCAGTCTAATATATCAGGAAAATGCTGCCATATCCATGTGTCTTTTTAGATCCTCCTTCTCTGTGACTTTCTTTCTATGGCTACTTATGCCACAGTGGGAAAACCAAGGCAAGAACCACACCCCTGTTGCACATCCTCCCTGGGGACAGTTCTGCTGTCTCCAAAGCTGTTGCAGAGCCCCTGGTCCAAGTCAGAGTCCCAGAGAACAAGGAAGCTCCATTCTGCCCTCAGCAGCAGGAAGGACCTCCCAGATGGAGGGAGCACTGGTGGGGAGCTTTGTAGAGGCTCAGAGTGAAGGTGCTTCAGGGTGAAGGCACTTTTGGAGGCATCACCCAGACACTGAACCCCTGCCCTGTGCACCCTGCTGCAGCAAGAGCCAGCCCAGGCGCCTCTTGGAGGAGGGACCAGCTGGCACAGCACTCTGTGACAGCACCTTATCCTGACGCCACCACCTACCAGGCAAACGAAGTTTAAGGCCACAGGTATCTCACCTTGTGCAAACTTCCTTCAGGACAAGACTGTTGTAGTAAAACTGAACTGGCAAGGAGAGAAAAAGGGAAGGTATGGTTCCTGTAGAGTACAGCCAGCATTTCCATATCTGCCAGTTTCCAACATGAAGAAAATGGTGCCTTTTACATTCCAGTTATTTCCCTTCTGCTTTCTGTCTTTTGGTCACCAAATATACTCAGCTTTCAAAAGTCGATTCACAAGATAAACATTGTAGGAAACAGGGTAAGAGCCAAGAGATACTTTTTCTAGCTACTGACTTGCACCTAGCACGTGCTCTGGGTTGTGTTTAATTACATTAGTACATAGTAAAGACTAACATCATTTATAAATGTAAAGAACAATTTCACTTAAAAGGAACACTTTGATTCTGGGAAAATGTTGGCTTTTTATTGCTTGTTGACTGCTCTAATCTATCACAGCTCCACGTCTTCTGAGAGTATTGAATGGTAAACGCTTGCCTAGGATCTGCTGTCCATCAAGCTCAAAGTCCTACAGAAGGTGTGACCTGCAATACTACATGGAACTTATGCCATGCAGAGGTTTGGTGTCAGTCAATTACCAACATGCCAAAAAATTAACATGCAGATTTATATCTATATGACAATTGTCAAACGGCTACTCTGCCATATACACCCTGGTCTCTGGCTGACTGAGCCCCACAGAAACTCATCAGCAAGAACAGAGGAGGTCAATATCAGTACCTCAAACAACAATCAGTTTATAGTAGGCGACATCCATCAGATAAAATGATTAAGAGATCAGCTTTCCAAACCATGACCCCGATCAGCCAACAAAGATGCAGAGTGCAAGCGCTAGTATGACTGCATCTGTCAGGACATATTAGCTCTGAGAAATCATTACCCACCCTAGGGAGGAAAATTAGCAAAGAAAACCATCTACACCCTCCCCCAGCATTAGTCTGAACTGTGTATATTGGGGATTTTCAACAAGCAGGAGAAGGAAACAGAGCAGAGCTTTTCCTTACTGCTGGACAGCCACTGACTTTCCAGATCTATTCTTGGAAAAACAAAAGGCAGAGAATAAGTTGGGGGAATAGTGAGTTATATTTTTTTTAAGATAGCTTCTCCTGCCCTCCCTAGTTGCTTTTTGTGAGAAGTGGGTTTGGCAAGACCTGTGAGTTATTTCCTTCTTTTGATTTTGAGGTCACGATCCCTGAGCACTGACAGCTCTGCATTCAAATGATGCAACAAAACATGATTAATTCATAAACCCCTTTTTTGGGGGTGGTTTTTGTTATTGCTTTCACTACTAGTTTAGTTTCCTAGTAAAAGCATTTCTCACACTGGCAGCTGCCTCTGGAAAAGCTAGCATGTTCTTAAATGAATGCATAGATCAGTCTTTAAGAACTGTTACATGAGTTAATCCTTATCATTTGTTATTGCACAGAGGGCTCTACAGAGGTGAATGAATTGGCAGCATTAGCTCTGTTCCACAAGTGAAGAAGTAAGGGTTCCAAACTTTCACTAATTCTAGATATTCAATTGAAGAGAATTGTCACCCTCAATTTCAGAGAAGATACTATCTCACTGAACCTCAAGTTTTCAATTTTACCCATTTCAGCTTAAAGTACTTTTTGTTCAGCTTACTATACTAGTCTTTAATACACAGTCTTAACTGTTGCATATGAGGCACAGAACAAAGTCATCTGTGGTGGGGAGGATGGCTTCATTGCACATTTCTAGGTCTAGTAACATTCTGAGCTCATAGGAGGTGTAAAGTTTTTGGTAAAAAGGATAGAATTTTTGGCACATAAAGTTGACAGACATATATCTTCTTTCAAAAGATTGTGTTAGTGTAATTTTTTTTTCTGTGTTGTTTTTGTAAATAAGGGGGTGGTTTTGGAAAATATATATATATTTTCCAAGTACTATGTAAGAATATAAGCAATAAGGAAAAAAGTATCCAGGTCGTACATTACAAAGAAGTATTCCTTCCACATGGTGACATTCAACCACTGGTGGTGGAAATAGGTAAATCTCTGAAGCTACAACTTCACTTTTCTTCTCCAGTTGTGTACCAGACTGAGGGCAGAAGAAACATGTACATGTGAAAGCCACGTACTCAAGAAAAACCTTCAGAAAACATCTTGAGAAAAAAATCTAGGTGTGCTGAGTGAGTTTTGCTATTGACTTGAACAAGATGACCCTGGTGGTTACAGGGTGCCCTGGGACCCAACTGGTCAGGAGCAATGGCCCAGGACACAGGGATCTGCAGAAGTATTTAGTTCTGCATTGTCAAACATCTACAAGCACACCTAGACTCAAACACTTAGCAATAGATTGTCCTCTTTTCTTCTTCTCTCTTCCACTACTAACTTAGCCAAGATCCTCAAAGATACTTTACACTTTCTAGTATTTTTCAGAATGTCAGCCATACTGATGGACTCTGCAGGGCCGAACCTGACACCCAGTCATATTCCCAGAGGACTGAAAAGATGTATTAAGCAAGTTAAAAGCATTTGAACTGTCAAGGTTCTTACCAGGCAAGGGTTATTCTCACATTTGCTGCAGGTTTCCTGGGTGGCTGTGAGTTTGCCACCAAATCTCCATGTGTACCAACTGTCTATCACTGGTATGGAGTATTTCACTTTGTTTTTATGTTTATGGTATAATTCAAGCATCATTAATGTGGTGCAGCATCTAAAGGACCTCTGTCATCTTTATTTTCCTCCTTTCCTCTTTTAATCTCTTGGTCCCTGTTGTCCCTTTTGTCAACTGTCCTACACCTTTAGTCTCTATGTTATGGTGTTCAAACTAGGTTTTAAAAACAAACTCAAAACCTACATGATTTTTGCACATTACTACTGTGAACCCTGTCTGCACACTTTTAGAAGTGTTTCTGGGTTCTGCAATAGAAACAGCCAAGTAAGTCCAGCAGGGATTATCAGGGAAAACACTTGGGGGAAAAAAAAAAAAAGGTGGGTAAACCAGAAGATCCACACATGTATACTTGCAAGGTACCTGAAAATTTGGGTTAAATTATTGCATGGAATTGGAGTACTTTCATGAGAAAGTTGAACTGTGCCCAGTTGCCCTCCACACCCCATTAGTGGCAAAGGAGAGCACTTTGAATATGGCCTTTTGCTAGGATCAAACCTAGAGCATCTTTCCTTCAGAAACTGAGGATGGCTCTGTTGCTTTTATTTTTAGTTCATGCAGAATTCCCAGACAACAATAGTTCTGCAAGTGCAAGAGAATCAATAGAAGTGCCTTGAATAAAAGCAAACCAGAAAATAGGCCTGGCATGGCTTCCTTTGGTCTCAGAGTGCTCTTCTAGTCATTCTTCTGTGAATGAGTAATTCTGGGTGTGAAAGCTTCCATTTGTCAGTGAGGCTGCATTGCCTGTGCAAATCAGAACTGTAGGTTAATCTGAGGCACAAGGCAAACTGAATAAACACAGTAGTGGCAGTAGGTATCGTGAGAATGTAAAATGAAATTTCAAAGCAAGAGAGAAAAGTTCAAATGGAGGTGACTCAGTTGCTGAGTGTTTCCCTTGGCCCAGTGAGAAAATCTGTAAATAACGAAGTATATTATTAATGCACTGGCATTCTTTCAGATATTGCTGTTTCAGCAAGAAGCAACTTCCACTTGCCAGACACCCATGTGTTTCTGAAGACAAGATGCCATGAAGTAATCTCGTGTCTCTCTGGGCCTGGTTCATGGATGACTGAAGACAGTGGAGGATCCTCCACTGACTTCCACAAATGTAAGCATAAGACTTATGGGCATATGAAACACAAACTAAACATCTGTCACCTCAAAAACAGGGAGGTTTTGGAATTGTCAACCAGAGTTCATTATCTGTGTACAGGCAGCTGTTGCATTAACGAAAGTCTGTGCTTTGGTTTAAAAAATATGGCCTTGGATGCTCCTGCATCATCGTGGGCCTGAAAATGTACACACTTTTACACCTGTTTGTCAGTGAATCTCTTCCATTACAACATTTTTCACTCTTTACTCTCTCCCACCAAATTCCATACCAAGAGGAACTGTCGTCTCACTGCCAAAAAACATATACCAGGGGGTATCTGGTCTTTGAGCTACAGAGGGGCTGGCAGTCACACACAGGACATCCCAGCACAGGCACAGCTGCGGACAGGCCACTCGCTGTGTGTTGTTGGCAGGCATTCCTGTTCTTCAGAGAGAGAGGGGGAAAAACACAGCACAAAAATGGAGAGGTTAAGGTTGCCTTTTAGTTCTTTGGCTGCTAGCTGGTTTTTGTTGGACGGGAACATGAAAACAAAGGGAAGGATCAAATCAAGGCTGAGATCTTTGGACCAAATTCACCCTGGCACGAAGAGGGAGTAGCTCCAGTCAGGAGCTGTATGTACCTGCCTACTCATTGCCTGGAGCCTTCCCATCCTGGAGATTTGTTCACACATTTCATTGTGTGCTGTTTTTCTTCTCTTTTGGCATCACTTTCTGGATCAGGGAACATTAAATCATCCAATTTTCAGTACAAAGCAGCAAAATGAGCAAATGGATGCCTGCAAGTCACAGAAAGAGGTGAAGGTGGTATTGCCTTCCCTGTTGCTGTGTCTCCCCTGGCCAGTGACAGTCACAGAGTTGTCAAGGTTGGAGGGACCTCTGAAGATCATCTAGTCCAACCTCCCTGCTAGAGCAGGATCACCTACAGTACATCACACAGGAACATCTCCAGATGGGTTTTGAATGTCTCCAGAGAAGGAGACACCAAAACCTCTCTGGGCAGCCTGTTCCAGTGCTCTGTAACTCTCACAGTAAAGAGGTTTTTTTTTTCCTTACATTTAACTTGAACCTCTCATGCTCTAGCTTGTGCCCATTGACCCTTGTCCTGTCATTGGACACTGAGGAAAAGAGAGTGGTCTCATCCTCCTGATGCCCGCCTTTTAGATATTTATAAACATTTATGAGATCCCCCCTCAGCCTCCACTTCTCCAGGCTAAACAGACCCAGCTCTCTCAGCCTTTCCTCATAGGGCAGATGCTCCATTCTTCTAAACATCTTTGTGGCCTCATGCTGGACTCTTTCCAGTAGTTCCTTATCCTTTATGAACTGAGGAGCCCAGAATTGGACACACTATTTCAGATGTGGCCTCACCAGGGCCCTGATGCCCAGCAGCCTGCGGTGCCAGGGCTGGTGGGGCTGTGCCACCCGCAGTGCCAGGAGAAGCAGCCACAGTGCCCACTGCTGCTTGGTCCCCAGGCCCAGCAGTGTGGTCGAGGCACCACCAGCTGCTCCTTGGCAGCATTCCCTTCTCATTTACGATTGTGCAGTGTGCACTCGTGGCTCAGGGACAGCACAAAAATAGGCTGTGCAGACAGGCTGACTTTCTGCCACAGTGATAGCAGGTCTGTGGCAATAGAGCTTCCTACAGTTTATCCTGCTGCTTCCAATTAGAAGTCTGTCAGAAAAATACAGTCACAGAAACTAATCGTAGTGAAAATCTCTAAGCAGATGTGGGTACTGAAATAGAGGGTAGCATGGAAAATGGAAATCCCCAGAGATGGTTTAGCAGACCCAAAGGAACAATAAATATTTTCCTCATAAAATAATACATACAAATACCTTGAGCTATTTGCAATGAAAAATTTAGTGTAAACATCTAACCCCATTCCTCTCTGTGATTTCTTTACAACTAAACACAATTGTTTATTATTTCCCTTCTTAAAGTAGTCCATGAATGTTTTATATGAACACGTTTCAGTCTGTGCATGTTTTTGAAAACTATATGGCTTTAGCCTTGACTGTTTGTTTATTCTGATCTGCTCCGTGTTCTCTCATTGCTCATCTAAACAACAGAAGTTATTTTTCTTCCTTAATATACGAGTGAGCCTGCACAGATGGGAAGATCATTTGTTATTAATTTGCTGAGAACATACAAGTGACCACGTAAGAGATCCACGTTTCAGATAAGGGGGAATGCATTTATTTCCCCAACATATTTTTATGCTGTTGTAAACGTGTTGCCCAAAGAAATCAAAGCACTCCCTGTATTAAATTAATTCTCACACAACCCATATTTCACAACTGAAAAACGTGGAAGAAAGAGGACATCAGTCCTGTGCCTTGGCTTACACAGAAAGAAGTTGAAGGAAAAATAGAACTGAAGATGTATTTTGCTGTCACAAGGTCTTCTTTAGCAGTGAAGCCACTGGTCATTTTTCCAATTCCATCTTCTGATAATTAGTGAAAGAGCACAGTCATAAACTGGGGATTTAAATTTTTGCTTTTCTTTTTCTGTGGTTGAATCTCTATAATGAGATTTTAGAGGTAGGTGAAGCAATGAACTTTTTGCTTGGTGAATGTACCCATTGCTTAACCCATCTGCACTTCTGAAAGAAAAACATATGACTGTCTGTCTATCCGTCTGCTTGTGCTGGTATATGCTTTTAATTTTCACTTTCTTCAGAAGTAATTTCTTTGCTCATAGATCACTAATCGAACACGTTCTATAGATCAATTTTCATTACATTGTATTTCTGCCTCACTGGTTATGAGACATGAGCCATGAACTGTAGACCATCTCTCTTCCTGGCCAGGGGAGATAATCAAAGTTGTGGTTAAATCTGCTTCCTATACAGTCTGATAATTTTGAGCAATAGTATCTTTTTTTTCCGCTCTCTCTCCTTTCTGACCCCTGCGAATATGACTTATTAATCAGAGCTTCAAATGAAAGAGGAGGGGAAAAAATAAAACTACAAACATTACCATCCGGTTGCTTAAATTCACAGCTTCACTCAGTGATTGTCTCTTTGGTTCAGAGCTACAGTAGATCACATTCTTAATCTTTTAATTAGAATTTTTTTATTTGAGTCATGTGAAGTTACATTTGATAATATAAAAACACAAATATGACACTGAGCAGAGGGAGGTCCTGAACAATTTGTAGAAAACTGTCAAGGAGCTTCAGTTGATTCTTAGTATTTTTCAACAAAATTATGTGTGGAAAAAGAACTACTGTTTTATAATGCTACGAGAATCTTATCTGAAAATCAGAGAATGTGCCAAAACAATGGTGCAATCTATTGTACTTCAAGATTATCAGAAAACAGTTGAGAATATGTTTATTATCTGTGCTCTATTTTGGACTCTTTCGGCATATCAAAGTTCTGGTTTACTATGCCATAAAGCCCAGGTATTGAAGAATCCCAAATCACTGAAAAATCATTATGTTGATTTGATATCCATATGATTTAAGTTATTTTTATTCAACTCTGGGAACTGGATGTTGAGGCTTAAAAGTTTACAAGTCCTGAGTACTAGGATGTCCCCCTTCTTTTTTTCTCTTACTGCAAGTTAACATAACATCACAAGAACAGATACATTGGACCAGATTCAAGGTCCAGTTAGCTCAGGATCCTGTCTCTGGCAGCAACAAATATTACCTACTTTGGGAAGAATACAAAAATAGGCAGTAATGTAGTGACATTCTCTTAATATAGTTACCAGCCTTCTGCGACTGCAGCTCAGGGAGTGCCTGCACCAGACATGGCATCTGGATGTGCAACAGCCCTTGAGGATTTTTCTTCCATGAATATATTCAATCAATGTTAACCCTTTTAGGCCTTTTAGATCTGTAACATTCTGAGGCAATGGGATCCACAACTTAGGTATCTGTTGTGCAAAGAACATGTTTGTTCTTGCATCTCTTCTCAATCTACCACCAAGAACCTGGAATTTTTATCCCAAATTCCTTTATTCTGGGAAAGAGAAAACAATCACTCCCAACTGACCTTTTCAGTGCGTCTCAGGACTGAAGAAACAGCTCTTCTATACCCCTTCGTTGCCCTTATTCCTGTTGTAGAGCACTTGTCTATTTATCACTCCTTGAACAGAAGTGGTGCCACATCTTTATCTGCCTGGTTGCCTCTCTGTGCAGCTCTTCCTCCTCTGTTATATTGTTTTAGCAGCAAGTGAGGGAGAGAAACCAGACCCAGATGCCCTATGGATTTATTTATATTATGGCATAATGCCCAATAGCATAATAATGTGAAACACAATAAGTAGCAAGAGTAAGTAACACTGATAGTGGAAGCAACACTGCTGACCCATTAGCAATAGAGAACACACAAAATCTAGTTCAGATGGTGCTGTACAAACATTTAAATCATGTTTGCAACTTCACTTCCATGAATTAAAAAAGATACACTTGTTATTGAATCATTATACCTGGTTTAGAAATTTCAACTCTTATGGAAATTATGAAAATATTATAAAATCTAGTCTGTTGTGTCAATTTTAGGTCAACCCTTAGTCATTGCCCAGCAAAGGTTTCAGGCTCAAGTCTGGCTTTCAACCCCTCAAACCTTGGTAATATTTTCAACCTTCTAAACAAAATATGTCTGGTTCAACCCTGGCCTAGATAATTTCAATTCAACCAGGAAAAATGGAAAAATACAGATTCTTTTTTAGACTGTTTTCAATAACTTTCCAGCAAATCTGTACAGCTGAAGTTCTTCCATGCCAAAAGCTGAAATTTATCATGGAATAGCTCCAGTTACTGAAAAGGGCTTTGAGTGTTTTGGTAGAACTGACTGTGTGACTGATTTAAATCAACGTAGAAATTTATCACTTCACAGGAGTGTTCACTCCACACAGGCAGTAGCAAAGTTGGGGCTAATCTAGCAGCACAGCAAGGAGTGCATTGAAGTTACACAGAAGAGAGCCTTGCAGAAATCTTTGGTTGAATACCCACAGATCAAACATATGCAGGCATTATCCAGAACTGCTGCCTGCTTCACAACTACAGCTAATGTGGGACACAATGCTCCATGTATCCAGGAGTAGTGATCAATTCTGAGGTCACTGTGCTCCCCCATGGAAAGCAAGCCACAAACCCCTGAAATGGCACACAATGTCTCCTCCTTCCTCATCAGCTCCTGTTGGTATAGGTGCAAATGTCCCTTCAGCTGGTTTCCAGTTCTCTGGGTTGCTGGTGGAATGGGATGGGTGGAGAACAATGTGGCACACACCAAGAGAGACCCCGAGCTTGGCATTGCAGTGATGTACTGCAAGTTGACCTTGCTCCTATATGTCCTCGTTGGACTGCAGAGGCAGCAAGCTGGGGTGCTGGCAGGGCTCTCAAGTGACTATCCTTGGGACATGGGGCCATCAGAGCTGCAGAGGAGAGGACCCCAGCCCGGCAGTCTGATCCCAGCCCCCCACTTTTCCCTTCAGGATCTTGCTGCTGTGTCAGTGACATTTGCTAATCACGAGGTGCATTGAGCAGCCTGATGATGACAGACACATACATGACCTATACTTCTCTCTTGGGTTGTTGTCTGTTTGGAACACATAAAGAACTGGAGGGCAAGGGGGACATGTCTGTGTGAGTGCAATGGTCAGATAGCCTGCTCCAGCCCAAACACAGTGACTCAGGCCAGGACAAATCTTATCTTCCTTACAATATTTGCTCTGCAATTCATGAGACTGAAAGAAGCTTGCTTTTGAGGACAGCTAATTTTTAAAACATAATGCTGTTGAACAGGGAGGAGTATTTAAGAGGGTTTTATTTTGTGGGGTTTTTTTATATGTTGACTTCCCCAAAGCACATGGACCACTAAAAAACAGTAACTATTGTTTTGTGTATCTTTCCATGGAGTCTCATTAGTATCAGGGAATCTGCAATGCAAATAATTGAGAGTACTATTTGTTTAAGTAAATCTTTACAAGCAGCAACTTTCTGGACAATTTGTAACAAAAATATCTCTGTGGCTCTCTTCTTTCTTCCTGCTACCATTGCTAGTCCTCGCTCCCACACAACTGTCCTCTTCAATGCAGAAAAAGTCCTTTATTACAAGGCAAAAGCAACACATCCCAATAATTTAAAAATGTTTGCTATGGTAATTTTTTTTCTTCCTACCTAGTTTGAGTCTGCAATGTATATTCTGTGTCCACTACAGCAGTGCTTGCTTTGAAACTTCCAGCCCAACAAGCAATGCAACAAAAAAAGTTCGATTTCTTAATCTGCAAATAAATAATTAAAGCCAGAATGATGAGTTCTAAGAATAATCTGACTTTCATTATTATCAGAAATTAGAGGCTCTTTGAGGACACAGACCAATATATTTCTGTCTGCCAAATACTTAAAAAGTTCTGGAGTTACTTAGTTGTCTCCTTTTATTTCAGAATGTTGGACAACTAATTTATTTATTTTTTTAAGTTAGCCTAAGCAAGACTTTGGGAACTAAGATTTTATTTCTGGGAATTTAGTTCTTATTGAAACTCTGCAGTTGTGGGGCATGGTGATTCTCCTCAGCTCATTTGAAGAGCTCTGCTCATCTTTTGCTGTTGATAGCACTTGGGAACTCCAGCATCAGTCAATAAAGAATGTGTTGACATCAGAAGTGTTTTTTTTAACAGGGACTCACCTGGTTGTCCCCCCTGAGCTTTGTTTCACACTTTGCAGCAGGTGCAGAAACCATGGATCTATTTTGAAAGAAACCAAACCAGATGATGCAATGCATTTACAAATCACACAGAATCATAGAATCACAGAATCTTAGGGGTTGGAAGGGACCTTGAAAACTCATCTAGTCCAACCCCCCTGCCAGAGCAGGGTCACCTAGAGTACATCACACAGGAAATTGTCCAGGCGGGTTTTGAATGTCTCCAGCGAAGGAGACTCCACAACCTCTCTGGACAGCCTGTTCCAGTGCTCTGTCACTCAAATGTACTTGATGACACCAGGTGCTAAAGCCCCTCAGCTTGCAGGACTAGTCCAGAGCTTGTCCAGAGTGGTCCTTCCCTTGCATACACCTAAAGTTGCCTTCAGGTTCACCTGCACTTCCCTCTGCAAAGCCACTGCCTGCTCCTGCAAGCAGAACCAATCCTGTGCTAAGGACAATGCCCTTTGCTAAACTGCTGCCAAAATATTCAGCTCATCACGCAATACAGTCCATGACAATTTAAATATGCTGTTGCCTGAGTTACTGAAGTGCTCTGCTACCCACAGCACTTACTCATAGGGAAGTGCACATGGTGTGCAGAAGAGAAAGGAGGCAACAGGGTATGGCAAGGATAAAAGATATATTTTCTTGTCATGGCTGATAGGGAAAGCTGCTCTTTCAGTATCACTCCAAGGCCAGAACCACTGGAATTTGCCCTTTGTAACTCACCAGACTCGTGTCTCTCTACATTTGTGACAGCATTTGAAAAAAACTCCTTTACATCCCATATAAACCAAACTGCATTTACCATCTCATACTAACCCATCTTTCTTCGAGGATCTCTGCTACCTGTTTATGATCACTTCCTCCCTGAAATCCCTTCAACTGCACTGGCATCTGTGTCATCAGTACTTCTACACAAGTTTCCATCCTATGTAAACAGCATGTCTGGGTTTTCAATCAAGCTCTGAAGCTGTAACTGTGATCAGCAGTCATGATATAGACCTCTATTTCACTTCTCTCTTATGCTATTAGGTTGGTAAGAATATATCTATATTTATGCATGTGACAATCGGGCTTTTTAAGTTCAACAATGACTGTATTTGCTCGAGTCTGACATTTCTTCCTTATTTCCTTTTGTGAGTGTTCCTCACATATGTCATTTAACTTTTAAATGTACTGTCTTTGTGGGAGGGAAAGTGGCTCATGGAGGTAGGCATTGCTTATGCAAATTGTTCAGTCCTCTGGGAAAAGGTTTAGTCACTTGTCATTAGTTTCTTTATTACCCACTGTAATGGATGAACAGTTACTGGTTTGAATATACATTTTCAAATGTAGTATTTAATAAAAACCCACCTTTTATGTAACAAAATAATTTGTGATCCATTCATAGAAAATGTACAGCCTGACAGGAAAAATGTGTTAATTTTTGCTATTAGTCACTAGTATGAGACAAAGCCAAATGTGCATACACGGATAGTGCACAGAATTAATTTCATCAAGAACAAAGAAACACATGGTGGCAGGGTGAACAACGTTAGGGGTTTTCAATGCTCTGCTGACTGGGATATTCAGTCCCCTGGACTCTTCTACCATTGTTCATTTTATTCCTGTAGATTCAATAAGACTTGATCTGGCTCTGTGCACACAGTTCATTTACTTCTTACATGGCTTGTTTCTATGGTAATACTAAACCAGGAGATTTTTAATTACTCATGCTTCCTTATTTAGAAAAAAAAAACACTGTCAGATGCCACAAACTGAATCATTTTAACCCATGATGCTGGGTAAGTGCATCACTTTGCATCTGAGTGTGGCAATACACCTTGCTGCTATGATTACCCTAAGTGACCTCAGCTTTACAGGAAGAAAACATGTGGGGGTTTTTCAGATTAGATAGTTCCTCATTTTACCCCTCATTTCATTGCTTCTATTCCTGACAGTCACAGGAAGAACGTCATGGCTCTCTCCAGCATCTGTTACAGTGAGATGTGCACAATGTTCTCGAAGAAGAATAACTCTCCAAGTTGCAAAGGAAAACACCGTAAAGGGAAAGTGTGCTCAACACTTTGAGTTGCAGCTCAGCTTCCTAATTATTCCCTCAGGGAGCAGAATTTCTTCCAGTCGTAATCAGGGTAAGTCTGGCTCTTCAAAGCAGAAGATTTCCTGAATTTTACACGGCTTGGGGGCCACCTATATAGGGTGAGGAGACCTTGTACAATGGCACATTGCCATTAGCAATGGTTTTGTCAGACCTTTGCTGCTTTCCCTGAGGCTATTCAGGAACGGCGCTTCCCACGGTTCGGAAGGGTTACAGGGACAAGCTTCACACTCGGTTAAGTACTATCTGTCTCCTCTGCTAGGTGCCACAGACAGTGTCTGCTCAGCCATCTGCTTCTGTCCCACAGACATCACTAAGATCCCACCTTCACATAGGTGAAGTTTCCAAAGAAAGATCGTCAGCCTCACTGCTCCTCACTTTCTCAGTGTATTCCCCCTAATTATCATCTGGCACGTCCCTGGGGGCTGTTCCCATCCTCAGTGGGGCTATAATCTCCTTTCACTCAAAAAGCAGACCTACCTCCTATAACTACTTTCAGAACAACAGTGTGTTGCCAGCTTGTTTGAACTGCTAGCTAATATTTTTTGGCTATTGATGGCAAAGATTATATTAATCTTCAGGAGTTTGTTTCTTTCCCAACTTGTCCAATACAGAAATTCCCCTGGCATCAGGAAAGCAGGCACTGACCTGGCAAAGAGCTTTCACACTTCACAGGCCCTGAAAGACTTAATACCAGAATTTCAGCAGAAAAGCAACTTAATTAGCCAAGATGTCACTGATTAAAACTTCTTCCATCTAATGAAAGAGAGTACTCCCAAATCCTGAAATTTAAAGGTCAAAGGTGAAGCAGAAGAGATTGGCCAAGATGGTCTTGGGCATCCCTTCAGAAATTAGGGATTCGGCATACATTCAAGAAAGCATCTTGCTCAGAAAACATTTAAATGTGTGCCTGCTGTGAGGTGCACACTTAGGAGCTTTTGTGAAAAGGATCTTGGTTAACAGGAACCCTCGCGTAACCGCTGGTAAAGAGCATGGGGCTGGCATGTATTTTTTGTAATTGTTGTTGATTCCCTTTAAGTGAACACATTTATCACCACTGTCTGACTATTTCAGAGTTAGAAGAACTCCCCTCCTCAAGAGAACCTTTTCAAGAGGCCATACTTGGGTCTTAACCTCATGATAGTACCCCTTAAATTAAATGCACTCTTAAAACTCATTCATTCATTCCAGTGATAGAGTGTATCAGGGCCACAGAGAGGTTAGGCAAGAGGGATTGCTCTCCAGGGATGCTGGTAGAGTGGGCAAATATGTAAATACAGCTAAGAACCTAATTTTTAATGCTGGGACTGGGCTGAGGCAATTACCACTTAATGCTTCCCGGAGGCAAGGAAGTTAGGTAAAATGAGCGGTGGAGGACTGTGCCAAAAAGTCTTGCTTTGGTTCAACTAGAAATAATGTATTAGGACAGCAACAGAAGCAAATTATCATCTCTTGTATGAGCCAGGAATTGCTCTATTCAAGCCTGCCTTTGAGCACAAGAACACAGAAAGTTATGCCCTTGAGTAGGACTTTTCAGACTTACCCCCTGAAGATTTATATACTTCATTATAAAATATTAAGAATGACAGCTGATATATTAGATCACTTCTGTTCTACACACACACCATGTAAAATAGGCTGCATATATCCAACCAAACAATTTAATAACTCACTAATGAATTTGTGGTGTGTTTTCTCAAGGGGAAAAAAAAGATCTTCCGTAAAAAATATGGTACAACACATCTGTCAGATCACAGTGTGGACAACAACACAAAGTAGAGCTTTCTCAGGCCTCCTTCCATCCCCATGCTCTGCTCTGCTCACTGCAGAGAGAGGTAGCAGAGGCACTGCATACAAAAATGAGACCCTGTTATCTTCAGCTACTGTGCGCAGTGGGGTACAGAGCCGTATCAGCCTGCACACTCATAGCAGGATGGTGGACTGTATGCTAATCTGGGGTGGTAATTTACCTTACTATTGTGTTCCAGAGTAACTTTTGTGGCTGTCAAGGATATTCACCTCCTGCTGACTGCATAGTGCCTCCTGGGTGGGAAGGGATCTGAGCCCAGAGCTCCAGACATGCTGGGGGCACTTGGGTTAAAAGGTAAAAAATAGAAACGTACCAAAAATGCAAGTAGAGAAATAAGCAATACTAAGAGATTATGCTTTTCCTCAGATGTTTCTGGATATCAAATTGTAAAGTTTGACCAAACGCAGTATTTTGTGGGAAATTTGTGGTTTGGGAGGACAGCTGGTCAGGGAAGGAAAAAAAAAATACAGACTGAAAAGCTTTATTACAGCTAAGATTGAAATTTTGCACAAGGGAAAAAAATCCTCTTTCTTCCAACAGGTTCTCCAAAACAAGAATTTAACCTAATTGTGACATTTAGGAAATGCTATTATTTATCCTAAGACAAATCTGGTCTTTATACGTTCTGTAAATAAAGCCTCTGCTGTATATCATTATAGGGTCTGTTAATTTGAGCTCTTTCAATTAGTTTTAATGGGAAATATATCACACTGTAAAAAGAAGTCACTATTCAGGAATGCCCTCCTGTAGTGAATGAAGTAGTAAATGAAGAAATGGAGACTCCTGATCTGCAAGCAGGAATCCTAAGTTTGATTTTCAGATAGATGTATTTATACGAATGCTTCTTTAGTAGACTCAGCCACATACTTTGCCTTTACTATGGGTTTGTGTAATGGGTAAGATTCAAACGGTGACAGAAGAGCATCTAAATTAGTTCTGCATCAGAGACATTGATGTTCCTTTTGTTCCTACTTTAACTGCACTCACTGATTAAGATGATGCAGATAATTAATTACAGCTATGAAGAATGAAAGTGAAAGGGCCATATTCCCTCTTCAGCCATGACCCTGCACTGGATTAACATCAAGCAGGTTGCAGGGTCAAAGGAGTTGAGGAAAAAGCCTTTGATAATAAATTACATTGAGATTATGTCCTGTAACCTAACTGCAGCTGTTCCACCAGCAGTTAAAGATCAAGCATAAAGAGCTCTGGGTTGTTTCAGCTTAGGAAATCACAGGTGTGCTGGGTGAACCACGCTGCCCACTGTGACCTGTGGTGATGGACATGGAAGCATCTGGCCATAGCTGAGACCATATATGCCTCTAAATTACAATGCTGGGAGCCTCAAGTAGGAGAGAGGGACCAGCCAGCAGTGACCTGGAGCTAGATCTCCAAATCACAGATCTTCTGAGTCAGCAGGTCTCCTCATGAACATTCAGACTGGACAGGCTCAAAGATAAGGGTATGTATTTTTTTAGCTTGATTCTCTCTCTGCTCTGCAGCCTGCCTTCTGCACAATGAAGATAATATTTCCAGCACTGCTCAGACACATGCTGATGACAAAATCATCCACCAGGACCTCAAACTCTGCTGTGTGAAGTTCCAGAGAAGACCATATAAAAATAGCATATCTTTAGATCTTCAAACTCAGTTAAATGCAGCCTGCAGATGCAGTAAAATCCTTGAATTGTTCTGTGGGCACAAAAATAGGCTTCTTGTCACTACGACATGAAGCAACAGCATTAGGACAAAGTTGAGGAGTTTCCAAACACTACCAAAAAAGCCAGAAAATTCCTTTGGCTTTGAGTGGCAAGTTTTTGAGGTGTTTGCCACTCTGCATTACCTGAGAATGCTTATATTTGGGATATTTCCCCCCTTGAGGAGTGGTCTCTCTTCCTAGCAGTGGGAAGGGTTATTCCCATTGCCATTCCCAGGTCACCCTTTCCATAACTTAAGTGGGAGCAGAGCTGCTGTGCTGGGTCTAGCTGGGGTTGGTCCATCCCTAGGGAGATGGGATCCCAAAATCCATGCAGGAGAAGAGGTCCCATAAACATTGGAGAAGAAGCTGGGTCTCAGTCCGCTCCATCACACAGAGCTGCTCAGAAGGAAACAGCACTGTTTCCTCTAACATGCAGAATGCTTCCCCATCTCTGAAACTACAGTTACAGCAAACTCAAGTTATTTATTTCACACCTTTGGGGCTTTACCTCCACCTGTTTTTAGTTTTGTGTTCATTTAAATGTGCCCTGACATAATGCCCAGGGGGAAATATCAGGTTGCATTAAAAGGGAGGGAAGGTCTGCACTATTTCTGTTTTCTCTAAGTCCCAGTTGATAGTTACCATTATAAAAATAGGAAAAAACATCCTACACAGAGATCACCTCCCTGCTCCAGCATTTATGGCAGCAGGAGACAGAGCTTAAAAACAAAACACTAGACTGCACGTGGGCAGGACTTGACTAACAGTCCATCTGCAGAGCAAAGAACTAAAGAGCCCCGACGGCTCTGTCTGCTAGCTCAGTTATCTAGAGCAGGTGGGGTGATGATGCAGGGGGCGATTTCTGAGAGCCTGTGGAAATCAGCATCTCCTTCTACAGTGCGGGCTCTGGCTCTGTGACCCTCGGGCGGGTTAAACAGGGCTACGGAGCCGAGGCGTGGGGATTCAGCGTGGAAGCAGGCCAAGAAGGGCGATGCTGGAGCCGCTTCCCAGTCCCAGCGCTGTCTGACCCCGCCAGGGAACCGGCAGCTTGGGGGAAGCCGAGGGGGCTACGGGCCCGCTGGGAACCTCTCTGCAACCAGGACTGCCTGCGCTTCCTCAGAATCTGCCGGGACCTGGAGGGGGAGACAGGCAGACCCGGAGCTTAACTTTACACCAAAGACAAAGGGGAGAAAGAAAATAAAAAATAATAAGAAAAATAAGAATAAAAGGAAAAAGAAAAAAATAAGGAGGGGAGGAAGGAAAAAAGAAAGGAAGGGGAAAGGGGAAAATTAAAAGAGAAGAGAAAGAGAAGAGAATGTTTTGGGTTTTTTTTAAAGTAGTAATAATAAATAATAATGCAGCCAGCCGTGGATTAGGGCACTCACTGCCCCGTGCATGGATGGAACCGCCTCCAGGCGGGATGCTCTCCCCGGGGCAGGGACAGACAGTGTACCGGGGTGCCGGTGCTGGTGCTCGGGGAGGTTCCCGCGGCGCCTCCCGCGCGGGGCGGAGCGGGGCGGGCGGACAAAGCCGGGCTGTCAAGCGGGGCGGGCGGACAAAGCTGGCCTGTCAAGAGGGGCGGGCGGGAGAAAGGAAAAGCGGCGACAGCGGAGCAGGTGAGGCGAACAGCGGGGGTTGTGCCACGCTGGAACCGGGAGTGCCCGGCACCCCCGAGAGGGGGGAGACGGGAGGAGCCGTGGACTGTTTTGTGTGCCACGGGAGGAGGAACGGATGGCCCCGCGGGGGACCCCCGCTGTAGCCCGCGCCCCGTCCCCCGCGGGGCCATCCGTTCCTCCTTGGGCCGCTCCGGGGGGGTTCGCAGCTGGCGTCACTGTCTGATGCAGCCACTGCCTCTGCCTGGGGGTCTGAAAGTAGTTTGGGAAGGGAGCGAAGCAGTTGCTACTCTTAGTAAAAAAAAAAAAAAAAAAAAAAAAAAAAAAAGGAAGGGAAGTGAAATCTAGAACTGTGACTGTGCTAAAACAGCCTCTTGACTCGGACCGAGCCTGCTATCCCGTGGCGATTAAACCAGAAGAAAAATCTCAGGAGTATTTCAATGAGTAGCATCACCGGAGAGTAATTAGTATTTAGGGGGCTTAAGGACTACGAAGCGTGTTTATGTGTTTGTTTAGTCGACGTGAACAGTTGAGAAGCAGAAGAGTTGTTAGCTGTCTCTGCAGTGCCTGGTGTCAAAAGCAGGAAGGCGCTTACTACCGCCTGAATTTAAAATCCTTCGGTATATAAGCAGTTTGCGCGTTGCCACTGAGTTGTGAGCATCCAAAGCAGCTTCTGGTAACGGAGGCTTGAAAGGAGCTTTCGTCGGGCGTGCTGCACGGTAGGGAAGCTCCGTCATGGATACATCCCATTCCAGAGAATGCACCTAAAAGCCTGATGAATCAGCATGCTGCCTTCACTGACTGAGGGTGGCAGCTCCTGCGAGGAAGGATGCAGCAGTACAAGGGGGATATTAACGCTACCTGAGCCTCCGATCTTCCTATGCAATAGTGGCACACGGGAAATTGTGAAAACAAAAATAAATTACAACCTTTTGTTTTTCAACAGCTTCTCCTGATAAACAAACGACCCTCTGGTGCTTTCTGTGGTGAGTGAGTACAGCCCTTTTTGTACTTTACTTGCTTCCTAAGGGGATATTTGTTTTCTATCTGTAGCCCAAACTGTGCAGCAAATTAATTCAGGCTAAGCTGGTAACTTCATACAGCAAGAAATCTAAAGCAGTAAAGAAGGTGAAAACTTTTTACAAGGAAATACTGTAGCAATTTTGCTGTGTTTTAAGAGAAGATAAACCACGAGACAGAGATGACATTTTAGAGGCAGAATAACAGAACAGTATTTCAAACAAGGTATCGTAAGCTTAAAGGTTATTTTGTAAGATGCTTGTGCTCTTTCCAAAGATACCATCTTTGGAAGTCAAATGAACTGTGTAAACACTTCTACAGGAGCAGTGTGACAGGGTAAATCTATTAGTCAGGGTTCTGATTACTTCAATGAAGTGCTAAGTATTTGGAAGAGCCATCTCAAGGGGATCTTGAGATACCTATTATTCAGTGGCTGTATGAGCAACTGTACACACAGTCACATCTGGATGCCCAGGTCACAGGCTGAATGGTCTCCAATTCCTTGGTGTACACATGCTCACTCCATCTTTTTCCTGAGATATAGGGGCTCCAGTTTTAGTCCTTGTTTATGCCTCTACTCACAGAACTGGATGCGTGGGGTGGGCCTTCACCCAAGCAGTGAGAAGACACAAAGAGCACAAAATGTCTTTGTCTCACACAAGGGTTGTCCACAACCACTGCTGAGATTCAATGGCTGTTTGTTAGTAAAGCCCTTGTAGGGAAAATCACCCCCAAAGTGGAGGAGGGGAGGGTTATGGCCCCTTAGCTCACCTACTGCCACATGCTGTGTGTGCAGTGTTTGAATTACAGGAATGCTCTTTATCTTCCTAAAACATTCAAGATTTATGGTACTGCTGTCATGTTGTCCCTAGTAGAGAAAGCTGACTGAGATGCTGTATAATCTATGTAAATAGATTACACAAGGGGCTTTGGAAGTTATTAGGAAGTGATGATTTTGACTTTGCCTTTGGGTAAGTGTGGTTTCTGTCAGCCTCAAGTTTAGCCTACACAATCTGTGAGTTGCTTCAGCTTTGTAAGGAGGAAAGGATCAGCTTGTAAGAGAGGCAGGGAGCCAAGGACAGCAGCACACAGAGCAGCTAATGTCTTGTGGCCTTGGTGTCTATTTATGAGATACCTATGCCTTTCAGAGATGTTTCAGAGACAGGAAAATATGGATATTTTTCTCTGACCTCACTTTGTGCGGTGTGCCATGGTAGGTTAGTATAAGCTGGCCAGTTGCCCTATCAGACTGTATCAGAACATCTGGTGCTGGATAAGGCTTGGTCATTGGGGGCATCTTCTGTTTATTGAAAACTTTTGGCAACTGGCCACTTACCTGGTACTTATTCTTCACGATTAAATCTTCTTGTAGCAAGTCTCTTCCTCTGAGAAAGAATGGGGACCCTTGTGCCCTTGCTTTTGCTCCTCAGGCAGGAGCGGCTTCTTGTCATAAGGGCAGCAGGGACCACTTACTCAGAAGGACATGGAGTCTTTCAAAAATGTGTTGGAAATAACCAAGGCATTGATGATGCTGACTGGTAGTCTGGGGCTGGAATAGTTATTTCAGTCCTACTATTTTCTTGGTAATGTCCTGCTTTAGTTTTAGTCGTTTGATATTCTGTATTTAAGGCCCATCCCTGGCAATAAAAATCTCAAATTGAGTTTCTTTCAGCTCTTAGAAGTCCAGGTGTTCTCAACTATTTATCTTTGTCTCTTCTCGCTAATTAGCATTTTTCTCTGTTATTTTTTGACCATTCCTCCAAATGCCAGTGAAATATTTGGAGGACTTAAAAACCAAATTACATCCCCTCCACCCCCACCCCCACTCTCCCAAATGGATAATAACAAGAATCCAGCCTTGGTTAATCTTTGAAAAAACATCTGGGGGTCTTTAAAGTTACTAAAACTTTTGCTAAAACATGTTACTCAAATTTACCTTAAAAAGCTTTTGTCTCGGCTCTTCTTCTCTTAAGCCTTGCAACATTGAAACCTTAATACAAGTCAAACTTTTAAAAAAGAGCTTAATTCCAGAAGAGTGAAAAACATTAGACTAACACCATTAGGTGAGTGGAATGCATTTTTTCCCTCAGGCACCTCTGGAGAGTGACACTATCTCATGTTAAAAACTGTAAGCTGTTGCCTCAGGCAGAGTTGGGCTGGGCTGGGCTGGGCTGGTGTTTGCATGAGGTGCAGGAGGGAGAACTGCAGCTGGTGTAGAAAGCCCCGATGGGCAGCATCTCAGTGGCATTGCTCCAAGTCACTGGGGGCCCAAAGACCAGCCACTGCATGGTTGTGGCACATGTGGTCTTGTTGGGTGAGGTTTAAATGAGATCTTGGGCCTTTCAGCACCTTTACAAATACAATTTATTTTATCCATGTATATGTATATAAAAGTCAGTGATTTGACTGGGCTCCTTTAAGGATACAACTGCCAATGTGAAATCCTCACAGCTCCAGCAGGGCTTGATTTCTCACTGATGAAAAAGGGAAGTTATTTGGGGTAACCCAGGTAGGGCTTTTGCATCCTTTTTGTCATGGGATGGCTGCAGTCCCTCCCTGCTGGTGGTCTCTATGATGCTCATGTCGAGGAGCAGTGAACTTAAAGACTGAACTTGGACAGAGCAGGGGGTGCTCTAAAGAAAACAAGAGAAACTACGGAGTTTCATCTGTCTGCAGGAAAGTTGGGTGGGGAAAGAGCCTCAAACCACCTGTTTTTTTCCAAGGAGTTTGAAACTACATTCCATGGACTGTAAGGAAGAAGCAGTGAGTCATCTTCTGCATTTAGGAAAGTCAGGTGAAGGAAAAAGAGACTGGCAGCAGGGCTAAAGAGAGGGCAGAGGAGAATGCAAAACCTGAACTGCAGGGAAATGATCCAGAAAACAAGAACGCTCAAGGAAAGCTGTCTGGACAAGCACGTATCAAAGATGCAGCTGGATCTCAGAATGGTTTCATGTTGCATTTGTCCCCAGTAGCTGAACCATATCCCCAGCGTGCGGTCACAGGACAGGCAGGATTAAGGCACAGACCTGTTCTGGGAGCACTGCCCAGCTTCAGAAGCCCACAGCAGGGCTGCCCTGAGCTATTTTTATTATGACTGTGTCCAAAATGTGTTTTAAAAAGGCTGAAGGAAAGCAACCCTGCTGTCTAACAGAGTCCCTATAACAAGAGCAGGGCTTCAAGTAGGGAAAGTATGCTCAAATTTGTCCAGCAGCTGCTACCCTGAAGAGGGGACTGTGCTCCACAGTGGTCTAGTAAGGATGCCTGATGGTGGGGAAGAAGAGGAGGAGGCATGGTAGAAAAGAAGGAAAAATGGCAAAGTTTGTGGGGAGAGCCTTGATGATCCTGGTTGAACACCTCTTCAGTCCCCGAAGCTCCTGCATCTCATGCTCAAGAGTTTTTTGTTTATCCAGCTTAATTCCACTGAACCTTGAATAAGCCCAGATTCCAAATGTATCCTATTTAAAGTTTAAGAACAATTCTTATGCTTTACAGGAACCAAATCTTTAAGCCAATCTCTTTTGGGAATGGCTCATCATGTTACTCTTCCACCTTCTATGAAGAAGCCAGTTGAATTTCTTGAGAAAGGCAATTTCAGATACTGAGTATATAATTTCATTTACTCAATCGACTCTTCTTTTCCTGAAGGGATAAAATTAGAATGATCCTAACACTGGGTAATCTACCATACACATAAATTACAAATTTTCATGTTGATCTACTGACCAATGCCAAACCACATAAAAATCACAAGTTGCCAGAAAATACAACTCCTGCATAGTTTTGACAGGTGAGAAGGGACGAAGAATGTAACATGCAGGTCTATCAGCTTCAGACACCTAAATTGTTTTAATCTTGTAAATCTTGATAGAATTCTTGAAGACAGCAAGGAAAAACTGTCTCTTGTTTCACCTCGTATTTTGGTTGTGCAAGTCCTACTGTGAAATGGCCAAATATCTTCGGAGGTTACTCCTTCCAGAGGAATTTTATTAAAATAGGCAACCGTTTTATGTCTCAATTAATACTGGGTTGGATATATAGTAGAAACAATCTCTTCAGGTAGTTTGAATCACACTGCAAATGAAGCATGTCAAGTTTTATCAAAGGAAAACCGTATGTTTTGTTTGGCTTTACAATATTCAGACTAAGTAGAAACGCTGTCAGTAAGATCATTCTTGAAACTTCATTGCAATATGGCACTTGAAACTAACCTTGGATCTCATGACTCATCTCTGCTGGGAATGTGGCATCCCTTCACCATTCTGAATCCAAGAATATTTGTAAGTCAGAGCCAAAGACCTAGACTAAGAGGCAAAACTGAAGCAATAAATGAACACCTCTCTTGATTTCCAGAGTCTCGAGTTCTTTGTGTCTGATGCTAGTTCAGAAGACGTTGTCTTGCAGAAGTACCTGCAAATGCAAATATTGTTCAGCAATGTTTTGGTCTTGTGGATTTAATGGCCAAATACATTTCCAAACACCTGCAAATAACATTTGCTTTGCTTTGTAAGATTGGAAGTAGCTCACTGGCAGATGGCATGAGCACATCGTTAGTATTAATAGAACTATACACACAAAAGAACAGGTGACTTCTGTTTGTAATTAAGCTAATCACAGAGGCAGCAGAGAGCTCCTATCTTATTAGGATTACTGCTTAAACTCCAACTACTAGACACCTTGACATTTGATGTTAATATAGCACCATGTGCTTTGGGGTTTCCCTGGAGTGGTTAGTGGCCAGGGCGGGATATCCCACTCCTGTGGTTCTGTTCCACTTCAGCAGGTTAGCCTACAGGTCTGCTGTAAAGCTAATAAATTTAGTTATCACTACACAACTGGATATTTAAAAACCCCAAGTGTCCTGGTTTGAGCCAGGATGAAGCTAGTTTTCCTTTTACTGATTTTTTTTTTTCTCTTCAGTAAGCTTTCTTTTAACTAGCAGCAAGTGTTCCAGCTAGTGGACTGATAACACTGGAATGTTTATGTTTCTGCTGAGACTCCAAGGTCACTTCTTAGCTCTGCTGCTACAGAGGCTACTGGGGCAGGAGAACTGTATCTATGACCCCCCGTAGGAGAGCTGGACTAGACAGACAGCAGAACTGACCAAAGGTATTCCATCCCATATATCTACATAAGCTCTGAGGAAGGTCAGAGATCACAGAAGACAACTTCCTTCCTACTTCTTCTTCCCTTCTCTTCCGTCCATGGCCAGCATCCAGGGAGGACTCCATCCATCCATCACCCTTGACCCCTAGGCTCTGACCTCATAACCCTCATAACCCAGCCCCTGTCTGCTCTGCCTTATCTCCTGCCTGAGGGCTGAGACATTTCAGGACTGCTCACAGCTAAGGAGAGTGCCGGGGGAGTTGCTGGGGGTGGGGGAGGCAAGAGGCTTTTGCACATTCCTGAACATACTTGTATAAAATTGTACATATATTTAAAGCTGTCTAATCTAGTTTTCAATCCAGCAAAGTCTCTCTCTCCTTCCCTACCTGGGTGGGAGGGGGAGGGGATGGAGAGCATTGTTTGTCTCTGATTTATTTGCCGATCCTGAGTCAAACCGTGACACCGAGTAAAGTGTGCAACGTACACCGACTAAGGGTTAAAGCTGTTCTTTTTCTGCTTTTAAAATTTTTTCCTGCAGCTCAGGTTCTCGGCCTTTAGTAACCACTTATAGTAAGTTCTATTCTACTTCTTTCAACTCCATTAACCCTTTAACTCCCTCATGATCTTTATGTCAATCATAATAATGAGAAATGTTTACCAAAAAAAAGCAGGAAGTTTAGAGATACAAGAGACTAGACACTGGCAATTGGTTGTGAACCCCTTTATGCCTCGTTAGCAAGCCACAGGAAATTTGCTAGGAATACACATTTCTGTAGGGGAAGCAGGGGTTGGAAAGTGCAGCAGAAAACAGTGTGGGGAATGTCAGGGGAAAATTGCTGAAGTTTTGAGCAGCAGCTCTAGGTTGGCTTTCTCTTGGAAGACTTTTGAAGTACAGATTAAATAATTCCAAATGATGTCAAAAAACTCTGTTAAGAAAACAAAAGATCTGGGCTTTCAGCCACTTCAGGGTTGTTTTTGTGCCTGGAAAGAACCCCACACCCAGTCACTGCTGCCTCTTTAGCTGTTCCTCTTAAGTTGGTCCTTTCCTTCTCATACATTCTCCCTCTTACCAGGATTTTTCTTATCCTTATCCATGTTGTGCCTCTTCCCCTTCACTGGGTCATAACTTCACAATAAAATTTCCAGTAATCAGTTTGCTTTTCTCCTTCCTCTGCATTTGCCCAGGGAACTGGAAAGCCTCCTGTTTCTACAGCTTCATAGGGTTGGAAGGGACCTTAAAGACTATCCATTGCAAACACTACTGCCATGAGAAGGGAAAGAGAGAAACCCATCCCTGCATGGGCTCAAAGCACCAACCTTTCTGTTAACAGCCAAACGTGCTGAAAGATTGTGCCAGAGAGACTCTTTTGCTTCCCCTTGGTACCTTGCTGACCTGGCTTCCTGCTTGTGATGGGCAGTGATGCTTTAACAGTGCCTCTTTAAACCCTCTTCTACCAAACAAGCTGCTCCTTGAGAACTGACTCATGATCTCCAGGATGGAGAGAGGGTATGACTGAAGCACCTTCTCAGTGAGGACTAACCTACTAGCCCATTGCTTGCAGCTGTACACTCACCTCTCCCTGTTTTTGCTGCTAAAATATGATTTGGTCAACTAAGCTTTAGCAATTTCCTCTGGTTATAATGGTAGAAAGCGTGATTGCTCTTACAGCTGCATGATGCTGTGTGTGCCATTAGGACAACAATAAAGTAGTTCTGGCAGGCAGTGCAGGTGTGCCCTTACAGTTGCTAAGTGGTGTTGGTGATTTTCAGAAAATAGGAGTTTTCTTTCTTTCTTTTTCTTTTTTTTTTCTCCCCCCATCATGTGCAGGGTTTATTAGGATTGAATCCCAGGCACTGAGCACTTTTGTCTTTTCACTTTATTCACTAGCTGCTACAGATCAGACGATACTCAGTTTCACCATTTTGTGTTTTAGTACTAGGATATAGTTGCTACCAGCTAAAACAGTAGGTCCTTTAACAGTTAAATCATCTCAGGTATCTTCCTGGTCCTGTATTTCTAAACAAAGCATAGTTTCAAGCCCCATCCTAGGAAGAGCATCAGTACAGAGTTACCTGCATTAAGCACAACACTAGTACTCATACATTGATTTCTGGTTTTGCCAATCTCCTGTGATATTCCTCCTCCCCTCTCCCACACCTCAGGGTTCCACCACTATGCATGGGGAATATCAGTTCAAAATAGGTGAGAACTCAACCAGAGGTGTCAGAGCTGACCTGTTTTGTCAGTCATCGCTGAAGCGAATGCTGTCTGCACCTCTGCCGGAGGACCTTACAGGGGTAGGAAAGAAAATTAACTTGCCTCTATTTCTCCCAACTCTGCATTTAAATAGAACTTCTCTCCTTCCTCTTGCATGCTCTGTTTCATTTGTGAACTCACCAAGATGTTACCTTTTTCTCAGAATCATTGGACTCTCTTTAAAGGGTGAAAAGGTTCTCTTGTCCTTGCAGAATGCTGCAGAATTTTTGCATTCACATACAGTAGAGCATGAGATTACAGACTTTTGGCCACAAAAAGGGACAAGGGTATCTATCCTTTAAATATAGATTTTAAAGTAAATGATACTTTATCTTGCCTGCAGAGGTACAGAAGCAATGAAAAGAGAATGCTGTAGTATATTAAGCAAAATTTCTTGTTGCAAATTTTTCTCCATCTGACACATGGATACATACATTTTGATGACCAGTTAGCATTTTCGGACAGAAATGGCCTGGCACTGTGCAAAGAGATGAATGTTCTTCTAGTAATACTTTTTAAAGTTAAGACTTGGCCCAAATCACAAGAGAATACCTCAGCTCTTCATATCATGATGGAACAATCACTTCAGCTTAAATACAGGAAATGTTGGGCATAATAGCCATTACTTGCACAGATCTTGTTAACAAGAACATAATTTCCTAATCACTCCCTTGAAAGCAAACCCAGATGATAGAAGCATAGTTGAGCTCCTGCCAAACACCTCAAGGACTCTAATTTCACACCCAAACTCCTGCAGGAGTGCCCAGATAACCTCAACTATTCAGTGGAGAAAAAAAAACAAACAACACAACAAACCCAAAACCAAAACTTCAGCACTATGGTTACAGTTCCTTACACCTGTATTTTTAAATACAACAACTATCAGTTGGGATAGTATAAAAACCAAGAGTGCAGACCTTTAGCTGTATTTGTATTACCCACCAAGGCAATATATAACTCTGCAGGCCATATTGCCTTAGCAGCAACATCCTACTCTGTCTCCCCAGCCTCTTGAATTAGGCCTTGAGAAAAAAGGAAGTAGACTTTTTTTTTTAAGATGTAGAGTAGTTAGAGGACAAAGGAGCAGAATCTAGTTTTATTGGTGGTGGTCTGTCTACAGAGAAGGCATGTGTGTAAGTTAATGAGGCATGCAAAGAGCTTTGATCTTGCATCATTTTCATGATGTAAGTGATGAAAACAGGAGCCTTCACTGATGGTGGAGGCTCTTGATAGGTTGCTGTGATGTAAGCAGCAATTGGCAGCAAGTCTGTAGATATTTTGGGGTTTAATATAATGCACGTCTAATACAAATAAACACTAGAAGCTCTTCGACTTCCCTCAGGTTGTTACAGAAGTGCTTTTAAAAAGCAAAAAGCTAGGCAAGCTCACCCACTACATGTTTCTAGACCATGCTGTGGGAAATGCAAACATTAGAGAGAACTCTGGGAAACAAGTTATCTACTACTCAACTAGTTATCTACTACTCAACTAGTTATCTACCTTTTTTTTTTTTTTAAACAGAGCACATGACAAGTTAACAAAATTACTGTCTTGCTCTGGAGAAATGTTTTATAGGCTGAGTGGGATTAAAGGGTGGAGCTAGTAATTTAGCCACACCCCTGGTGAGGTTTATAAAAGGAAGTTTTCTAGGGGAAGTTTTTTTCTACCAGTCTGTGACAACTGGCAACTCAACAAGGTTTTATCTTTAAAAAAAATTGTAATGGCAACTATGTCAAGGCTTCATAAGGGTTCCCATAGTGGGGATGTTCCTCTAAAAGCATCTTTGAAACAGCGAGGTGTGGTAAGTCAAGGAGTCTGCTTTACTACTTTAGTTCATTTTTATACATAATACTATGGCAGAGAGATGAGCATTACTGTAATTTCAAAGGTCTGTGTTTTCTGTGCTTCGTATAATTGGAGTTTTGTTCTCTGTAGTTTTGTATTCCTGTAACACTGTCTCAAATGGAGGCAAAAAAAAAAAAAAAAACTTATAAAAAACTTCCCCAAACTTACTAGAACTTGGAGAGGTTGGTGTTTGTCATGGGATGGTCAGGTTTTCAAGACTGATGACTTTGAGGGCTAATTTGCACTACCTGACCACAATGCTAGGGTTAATGTTGCTGTTGTAATTGTGCTGCTGTTCATAAGTCACACCAATATTCATTTCCCAAACAGACAAATAAAATATATGCTTTATTGCACAATTGCCATGACTTAGTCATGACTTCTTGATACACCCAGGAATCCTGCTATAATTTGTGGTTTATGCTATATATCACTCTCTCATTAGGTGTACATTCAAATAATTGCTCAGAAGTTATTCTGTTTAGCAGAGATCTTGTGAGTTACTCTGGATGTCCCTCAGTGAGTTTAGGTGCTATGAAGGTTTGTTTGCTATTGAACATAGGTGTTCATGTTGGTACAATAATTTTGTAGACAGGTTTGTATCAGTTTACGAGATGACTAGGTTAAATCTTTCCTACTCATCAACTGAAGTCAAATGCATTGTATCAAAAGATGATCACAACATGTGGGGTGTGTACCATGGATGTGTCAAGAATGCTGGTCAGCATGAAAAAATACCTACCTCATTACATTTGTTACCTAGCTCTGGGCTTGTTGCTGGTGTGATGGTACAGCAGAATTGTAAGAACTTGGAAGGAAAGGAATGAACCTTGAAAATATTTTTTAGGAGCTCCTTTCATGGCTCTGGGAAAATGAAAGGAAGTCTGGACTTTTTTTAAAACTTACCAAACAACCATAGATATGTGTCTTAAAGGTTAACTTTTTCCTCTAATTACTTGATCTGTACATATCTATAATGGAGAAGAATAGTAAGTTTTTCTTGTGAGCCTTCAGTTTAGAAGGAGTAAAAGTCACTGTTTTATTTTTTTCTTTAATTCATGGCACCCAAAACATGGGAAGTATTTGAGGATCACTGTTCTACTAGCTGTTCTCCACAGTATACTAGTGTAACTATGATGTGCTACAAAAATAACCAAAGTACTGGTTTCCACAAAACTGGTGGTGTTGGGATCTCTTACTCAAACTGAATTAATGTAGCTGGCAAAAAGCTGACTGGTGGCCTCTTGGGCAAAATGGTATGATGTAACTTGGGGAGGCTGTCAGAGCATTTTGGTTTTGTGTGATTTCGAGACATGAGAAAAGAAATGCATCTTGGGCTTGAATAGTTGCATTTTCCACCTTGATAATGCTGTGGTTTTTCTTTGGAGCTTTTGCTGTCAATATGAAACTTGTAGGATGGTTAACTTGAGCAGTGTGGTCATTTCTGCTTTTTACCATGTGTTTTCGCTGATATGTAACAAATTGGGCTGTGCTGGATTGTGGTGAGAGGAGTCTTGTTAGACAGCATAGCTGTCTTCTGCAAGGGAATCCCCGTGGCTTTGTCTGCTGCCATGCTTCCGGGAGCTTGACGTGCTCCAGTCAGATGGTTCATAGGTATTTTTAAGTTAATTGTATCTATTTTAAGTGCCTGATGTAGTACAAACTGGTACAAAATACGTGCTGTTTTCAGTTGTATTGGTACAGTAAAGATAGAGATATGAAAGAAGAAAAATACTGTCAGTACTGGTGGAGAATCTTGCATGTCTGTGCTCTTGGATATATTTGGATGGGTTTTCTGAATCAAGGAGAACTTTTGAGCTTTTTAGAGTGGGTATTGTAGAGATACTTGCTTTTTTATATCACTGCATGGTTTAACGTGTTTGTAAATTTGGTCAGTCCTCTAAGCAGGGATTGAAGTGACTTCCATCATATTGTGACTTGAAAAGCAATATTCATTTAATAAAAAACCTGTCCAGGGTAATTCTGACACTAATCTGCTATTCAACACAAATAAGTCAAGGGACACCAACGGTCCTATGACCAATGACAACTTATATTTGACAGATTTAGATAAATCTTCTAAAGACTACTTTTGAGTAGCCAAGATACAAGCTTAAGGGTGCCATCTTCCTCTCCTGGTTTTGATTTTTGGAGCCACGTGTGTACTAAATGCAGAAATTCCACGAAGATGACTTCTTGGTGGCGAGCTAAGTGATTAAGAGGCAGTTTGCCAGTGACAATCTCTTAGTAACTTATTTCTTTGAGGTCATGTATGACAACTGACACTGACAGCTAGATTATTCTGACTTGATATTCATTTAGTCCCTTCACTTTTAAATACTTTTGCTATGAAAAGATTCAAGCACAAAACCTGAGCTTATTTGGGTGGATTGCTAAAGTTAGGTCTTGCTCTGGATTCTCCCTCCTTGATTCATGCATGCAACACAAATGCATTCAGAGCTGAGCTGGGGGAGGGTTGTGGGGTGGCTTGCAGGTTTGGTTGGGGTGGATGCGGAGGTGGTCAAGGGGAAGCAACTGGTGTGGATGGCCTAAGGGGTCAAAGGGAAGGAGGTGGAGGCAGTGTGAAAGGAGAGCAGCCTGTTGCAACAGCAGTTTCTGAGTTTTTACCCAACCTTTAAACCTTGCTGGCCCTGCACAGTCTTCAGTGTCTCTCCTCGTTTCCGATAATCTTTTTTGTTACCAGTAAGAAAGTGAGTTTTGTGACTCCTGGATGAGGAGAGAAATGCATTTTTCTCCTTGTTCATGGGTCCACTGATGTCAGTTTTGCCTCTAGCACTGGGAAGACCCAAGCTGACCCTGCTTAGCTGGGTGTCTTACTACTTTATGAATCAGCACACTGCTGTGGATTCTCCTGTTCAACTGTTGTTTATTTAGATAGTGGATTCCAGAAATCAGAGGGGTTTTACAGATCCTAAAATCACTGCAGGTTCTTTAACATGACTGGATCTCCTTAAAATTTGCTCTCAGGCCAGTGCTGCCAGAGAGAAGAGTCAGCTGGCTTTTTCTGCCCCAGTTTAGTTCAAGTCAAACCAAGTTGCTGTGTTTCAACAATAAGTCTTGCAGACCTGAGTTAATTCAGTTGTTGTCCTCCTGACAATCATGCATAATAGGCAACAATTTCCATCACAAGGAAGGAACCTGAAGCTTAGCTCCTTTGTGCAAGCTGGAAGGGGAGTCACACAGGATGGGGTATACAATGAAAGCTTTACTTAGATAACTGAGATGTAAATAACTAACCGAGAAAGAAATATAACTGCCAGTCAGATGTCACTTGGCCTGAGACAACATTTTTGAGGTGCGTTTGTAAGATGCTTGAAAGCCACATCAGGTTGAGGACGTGATTAACATCCTGGGTATGACTTTAGGATGATGTATTGTCTGCACTGCAGCCATAATCCTACATTGGGAGGCAGAGACTACAGACAACATGTGGTCATGTTAGAAAACTAGATAAAGAAGTCCTGCAAGGGGCTTGTCAAATGACAGGGAACTTATTATGTAGCTGTGGAATGGTCCAACAAGAAACATTTGTCTGACTGATGGCAGTGATATCTCGTCCTCCTCTGAAAGGAACGCGTAGCTACTGGTACAATTTCTGTCTATTAAAACAATGTGACACACAGGAGTTGATGCTGCTTTGTTACAGCCTTCACTGTGTGTTGCTGCAAGAAATTCCAAGTGCTGCCTTCTTCTCTTTGCCAGGGAAGACCTTGTTCCAGGCTTTCTTGAATTCAGTGATACACAATAAGACATAAAATGTGTATGTTATGCAGCTAAATGCACCTATTTCAATCCACTAGGATTAGTGGTACAGGGTATAGGGCCTCAGAGTTATTTCCTGTATACGTCCCACTGTGCAGTATGGGGTTTATCTGGTGGTTTTTTCATGATGACCCATTTACATTTGATAACTCACTTCTGATATTTGAAATTGCAGGAGAAGTTTTACTCAGAGCAATGTCTGAGGTAAAACTGAATGGTATTTCTGCCTTTCTCATAGCCCTAAGCATACAGGCTGGTCCTGGAAGGTGCTGACAAGGCTACTTAGAAGTAATTGATGGGAGCTGGGTATCAGCCTGTGAGCTTGCAGAGCACTGCAGCGGGGCCTGGAGCTGGTCTGAGCCTTGTGGGGGAACCACCCACTCTTTTCTATTATATCAGCATAAGTGAGATGTTAGAGGCTTCCAGCCCACAAAGATGCTTTTATTAGAACATCAAAAAAACATTTTAGAAGAGAAAAACATGTACCGACAGGAGAGAGATCTGGTAGGTGAGATTAAAGCTCTTTAATAATATATACCTTCCATGCTCAACGTACCCTGTGCAGTAGGATCCTTCCCTTCTGTCTTTTCTCGTTCTCAAATTTTTTGACTTCTAAAGTTGAAGAAATTCTGCCTTGTCCCCAGAAAAGTCTATTTTCACTTCTTGCTGGGCTTGCCTTTTAGTTTGAGTCCCTGGCACAAGTACAGTACCTTGATCGGGCATCTCCTGTTGTCCACTTGTGTGTCACATTGACCATGGAGGGGTTTTACCCCTAGCTTGCCCCATGGTGTGTACCTGAAGCTAAGCTCCACAACAGTCTAACAAGTAGTTCTGTGTGTTCATAAACATTAAAACTCTCTTTGAGTTGAATCCTCTCGGTGTGCTACCAGACACCTTTCCATTGGTATCAAGGAGAGACAGGCCCACCTCTTCTGAGATGCAGGCTGCCAAAACATGTGGCTTTATTCCAAATTAACAAATAAACTGTAAATGAAGCAGCAACTTGTGTTTCTGAATTTATTGAGTTCTTAGTGTCAGAAAACCATTACGCTGGCTTGCATGTCCTGTTTTCCTGTGTGGAATAGTAAGGCGACAAGCACATCACTTCAAACAAGAAAAACTTGTGAGCATCTATACTGTCTAATGAAAGCAACAGTATTTCTGGGGTTAAAAAATAGTGCACTTCCTAGCGTAACATTGTGTCACTTGGTTAGAGACAGCTTCAGATGCATTATTCTTTACCCATCTTGTATGTCAAGATATATTATCTCAGTCATTTTCATATTCCGGAAATTAAACTTCAACATCAATTTGTCATCAAAAAGAAGCAGGAAAGCTGAACCCTGACAGTCTTCTCTGGGATACAGCAGTTTCTCAAAACCAACATATTACAGTGAGGGAGAACAGAATAGCACTGAAGTAAGATGATGTGCTTGTGCTCTTGACAGGCAAAAGGCATTTAGTTTGATAAGCTGCCAAACAGTGTCATTTGAGAGGGCTGCAAAGACTTCCAGCTGTCTCGCGTATGCTAACTAAATATCTGGGTGAATTAGAATATATCCCTGTGAATACCTCACCAGAACTGACCTTGCCTGATCTGGTTAATTCAAGCTCAAGTGCAGCTGGTTGCAATCTCCTAATGATATTTTTGACCAAGACTCCGTTTCTCAGAGCATCCTACCCAACTCTGAGGAGAAGGACTGCGTTTGCAGAAGCATAGTGGGGCTCTCCTCTCAGCTGCTTCCCAGCTTGCTGTGGGAGATGCTGCCCTGCTCTGTTGACTCATGTGGAAGGTGTGGTGTGTTTTGACCAGGAATGGAAGGGCGTAAGAGAGTCGCAGCAGAGTCTGAGACAGGCCCTGCAGGGAAATCAATCTTATGGGAAAGCGTAGGTTGAATCTTGCATTTTTGCTATGTGAGTTAACAAGCAAGCTGACTACCAAAAAGGGATAAAAATTGGACCCACACCATGAGCATACACAAACTGCTCATTAGCTTGTGAGGGAGAGACCTGCTTTCAGCTGATGTTGGATGCTTCAGCTGAGGACACTATCCAGCTGCTCATTTGCTCCACAATTTACTACCTTGATTCACCTTGGGCATGTTCAGTTCAGTCATATCTTGTTCCAGGGACTTCCAATAGCTGACTAACCTTGCTGAAAAGAGAAGGGCCTTGTTAAATGAGTGCATGCTTGGGAAATAAGAATTTCATTTGCAGAAGTTTTATTTAGAGCCCCAAAATGCATGCTCACCTTTTGTACATGTATTTTATATGTAGCACTGTTCATTAAAGCAGTTGTGCATGAAAATATCTGATAGTTGCCACCTTGAGAGCCCTGGATGCAAAGTAAGGGAGTTCATGCAAGACAGGAGGTGTGCCAAGCACTCTTTCAGGCTCAGCTGAAGGACATTCTGGTCACTCTAAAGCAAAACAGCTACTGGGAGGCTGCCACTAGAAAAAGTACCAGAGTTCGAAGAAAGCTTATCTAGCAACATTAACAGGGGCTAGCTTGTCTAGCACAGATTGCACGTGCCTGAGAAAAAAACAGTAAGACTGATGCTTCTGCACAGGGTTTGCTGTACTGGTAGGTTTATGAAAGAGGGAAAAAAATTAAAAAAACAAACAAAACCAAACAAAAACACAACCAATCAAACAGACAAAAAAACCCCAACAAACAAACAACAGAAAAAAACCCGCCAGAATTTTGCTTCCCAATCTAAGCTAACAGACTTTGCCTTCTAGATGTGAAAAATGAGTCAATATAGAAGTTTAGTCAACCATAAGGGAAGTAGTGTGCATGTAAATGGCAAATCAATCTAAAGTATCCGTTTCTCCAGTTAAGTGGTGACTTTTATTGCTTAGTTTGGAAAATAAACAGAAAACATAAGTGTCTGGGAAAGGCAGTGAGAGAAGTATCTACACTTAAATTGTGTATACTGGTGAAATTACTTTAGTGTTTCTCCAAATCAGTACTTACAGGCAGTATACTGAAGGAAAAACTTTACAGAGCAGAATGTTGTGGAAGTTTAAATTCAATCTGATACTATAGAATAACTTGGAAACTTCCCAATTAGCTTTTTTCTAATCCGCAGAAGAAATGCATGCGGCAAGTTAGTGGAATGGTCCGCTGTGTTCTGTGGCTCTTGTCTGCATAACAACATAAAGAAACAATAATTCCTGTGATCTTTGCACTGCTGTCTCTTGGAGGAAATACCGCAGCTCAGAAATGCAGCCCAGAAACTTCCGATTTGGTAGACTTCAAATACAAACTGTCCTTTCAGAACAAAGCAGCATTAACTTGAGGGGTTAAAGTTTGACAGCCAACCTTTTGAACCCCTTCCCATATGACTTGCTTTAGTTGTCTAGTGTCATGGAGTACCTAAGTGAGATAACAAGCTGTCACTCCTATCTCACAGATTGGAATGTTTTCCTTCAACTTGAAGCTCGAAAGCTGTGATCAGGTGGTAATGTTATTGTAACTGAAGGAGTAAAAGTATTTATGCAGCTTTCAAATACAGTCCTACTCTGAAGAACCCCTCAATAACACTCTTAGTTTCCCTTAACGTAAAGACTCCTTTCTAGTTTCCACCTCTAATAACACTCCAGATCCAAAAATCTCAGTTGACTCTGCTTCCTTTGTGTCAAATACACAGGTTTTACAATTTTAGCTCTATTAATAATGTATGTAGGGTCATTACCACAATGCAAGTGTCCTCGAGCTTCAGAGCATTTTAGCTTTCCCATTTTGCAGGCAGGATGCAAGGTTGCCCCCAGTAGCTGATAGACCTTTTACCAGTGCAGGCTTCTAACCCTTACTGAGAATACAGGTAGCTATTATATTTGGCAGTGAAGCTTCTCGTAGCAATCAGAGTTACTGCCATCTGGGTAGGTAAGCAAATCAGCACTCACTGTTTTGAAACATGAATACAAGATAGCATTTCTCTGCCTACTCCCCCAAAGAGATCCAATCTTATCAGCATACCCAGATCATGCTACCTGTGCCAAACACAGCAATCGCTGACTGCCTTCAGTCAAAATAAGTGCAGAAGAGTGTGAAGTGATGGCGTGCCATTCCTCCACCTTGTAGATGAGGACAGTTGAAGGACTGCCTCAAAACATGAGATACTAAATGAGTTTTCCCCTCAGCAGCTTGGAGAAGGCTTAAAATATGTTTCTCCAGAGAGTTTCATGACCACCTGGCTGTGATTATGTCACTGGGACACCCTGAGCACTTTTTTCCACTGATTGAGTAATGTAGAAGATTAACATAGTCCTTTCAGCAGAGATTGACACCTAGGGATGATTGTCATGCTGTGGGTCTTTGGAAAAGTGACTCTTACATGCAACCTGGGAAAACCAGATGGTTGGGATTGATTAGGTGAAAATGAGAGAGGAAAACTCTCAAACTTTTTTGGCTTTTGCTTTATGACTCAGAGCACATGTGGTGATCTGTGCAGTACAAATGAGGTGATGCTACACCCTTCAGTGTATCTTCATCTGTCCTGTGAGCACCTTATGTAATCAGAGGTTCACAGGACAATTCCACAAACTATAGCCTTACATCTTCATAGGTCTGTACATCTGTAATTGACTGCAAGTAATCCATTCTGCTCACAGAAAAGAGGAGCCCAAGAACTCCTGGACAGCTTCATCAGTGCTGTAAAGATACAATACTTCAGCTGTATTCACCATCATCACAGATGCTGGAATCTATCTTTATATCCTTGAGTTAATTCCATTTTCCTGTTCAAGAGCTTGAGACAAGAAAGACATGTCAAAACTCTTAAAAGGGCTGAGGTATCTGGAGTGGCAGTCCAGTATGCCAACTAGGGCTCTCTTTCCTGGGTAATGCAAGCAGGCAATGAGCAGCCTGCAGTTATGATACTTTTACATGGAATAATTAGATGATGCAGGTTGAAAGAGATCATCTTATTCAACCCCTGTTCAAAGCCATCCCAAACAGATCAGGTTGCTCAGGAACCTGTTGAGCTCTGAATGTCTCAAAGACATTCAGACTTCTCAGCCTCGCTGGACCCAATGTTCAGCCACTCTCGTGATGAAAACACTTTCCCTAACGTGTAATCAGGCTTTGGTCTGTTGAAACTTGCCTGTTGCCTCTTGCAATATCAGTGTGTGCCTTCTCCTCTTCAGGCTGGACAAACCCAACTCTCTCAGCCTCTCCTGTATGATGTGCTCGGGCTCCTTAGCCATCTTGGCATAGTAGACTGGGCTCCAGTACGTCTAACAATGGTTTGTGGTTTCTAATACCACTTCCATACACCCTGAATAAGGGGAATATCACCGTTCTGGATCTGCAAACCCAGCCCAGTGTAGGCTTGTCCTTCTTTACTGCAAGGGCACAGTGCTGAGCCTTTTTCAATTTGTTGTCCATGAAGACCCCCAGTTTTTTCCTCTGAAGTTGGTCTCCAGCTAACTGGCACCCAGCATGGGCATTTCTTCCCAGGGGCAAGAATTTTGCATACTTGCTTTCCAGGTCTGTCCTTGTCTCCTTCCTGATCTGAAACAGACACAAATAGTGAATGTTGCACTGTTTTAGAGATTATTTTTACTTTTTAAAGAAAGCCACTGAATTCTGTAACTTAGCAAAGATCACTGGTCTGTAAACTAGACAACCTGCAGGCATGGCTCTGTGCTCATAGCAGAGCAGCATATTAGAGCAGAGGGTTGGTGGGACCATGTATCTCCCTCTATGTGGCTGCCTAACTGATTTTTGCTGAATATTCTCAGATACACTTCATTTTCTTCATTTGCTGTAAAGAGAGATCTGAAAAACTAATCCCACAATAGAGGAGGATTCAGCCCATCCAATCTCAGGCACCCTAACTGAGTTGCCTGCATTTTTCTCAGGCATATCTAGAAGTATAAGGATTACAGTGAAGGGTGCCATTTAAATATAAGGTACTTCTTGAGTTTAAACACCTGTCTTTTAAAACTCTTAAACTTGTTCTTCTAAGTATTTTTCTGGACCCAAAGCTGGTACATTTTAGATCCCTGAAGTAGTCCTTAGAGTCCTGCAGTTTGCTGCAGCTGCCTGTATAACTCTTCTATGGAAGTTATCTTTGGGCACTTCCTACCATGCTTGTTCAGCAGGCTTGTTTTCAAAGGATGTCAACCTGGGTAATTCAACGTACTATTATGCCATCAGGACTCTTCATGCTAAACTTCAGGTTTTGCTGTCTTAATAGAACTTCAGAAAATATCTCAGGTCAGAACACAGACACAGGTTTTTGGTTTTTTACTTCTGTGTGTATACTTCAATGCTTTTTCCTTGAACCTTCTTTTTAATTAGAAGTTGTTGATTAGCCTATAAAAATTCAGCTACAAAATTAAGCCTAAAGTTGGGTACAGGAAATTATAAATGTACTGAAAACTTTTGGTGGACTGAAGCAGTCACTGCTAGCTGTCCTCCTTGTGTCCCTTACTTCTTCTATATTGAACAGAGAAAAGCTGATGTGTGTTCTGCCATAGTTCTGTGTATCCACTAGTCTCTAGACCATATCTGATTTAGCAATACCAACCTGTGAGTTCCAGCCCTCCCAGTTGTGCCAACCCAACTGTTAACAGGGCCATGCTGTGTACTGAAACAGGGAACCTTCCCAGATTAATTTTTTTTTTATATCAAAGAAAGAAAAAAAAAAAAGCAGCTTTGAAATCAGATCCCTTTTTGTGTCTGCTTCATAGCGGATTGGATTCGGAGTTTTTCCTGCAAAACTGAGAGGCAGCCC
This sequence comes from Hemiprocne comata, assembly GCA_020745705.1. Classification (NCBI taxonomy): domain Eukaryota; kingdom Metazoa; phylum Chordata; class Aves; order Apodiformes; family Apodidae; genus Hemiprocne; species Hemiprocne comata. Next base: position 119,786,133 of record CM036587.1, read on the forward strand.
AGAGATATAAATAAGGAGCAAACAGTTAAGGTTGGAATGCCTTAAAGCAATATTACTGCCAATTTTTTTCATAATGTGATACCTCAGTCAGTGTGGGCTTTTCTTGCCTCACTATAAAAGATGCATCACCACAGCATAATTTTATGTTTAAAAATAAATGTGTTAAGAGATTCTAATGTGTGAAACAAAGCCGAAACCTGACCAACTCTAGTTATTCTTAAACCAAGGGCATTCTGTGAGGTGGTATCATGCCTACCAGAAAAACACATCAAAATGCATAATGAATAAATACCTACAGAAGTGCATCAGTATTAAACTCCAGTTAAATGTGCAAACCACAGACAGGTGCCGAACAAAATTGGTGATTGCGTTAGATGTAGAAGGCAACAGATGTGGGCATTGACAATACAAGCAGAACAGACTTTTAGTTAGCGTGGTGGAAACTGAAATGCAGACATCAATGACTCTGAACAAAAGGATGCCTCAAATAATTGAAGGAAGATTGTATTTTCAAAAAGAAGCAAAGACAAACTCTCCTTAGTTAAATGGAGCTAAGTGCAATGTTTCAGCCTGCTGCTAAATACAAAGAATGATAAATACACGTTCTCGTCTGTTCATCCTATTAGGTCTGCTACCTGCTGCTTGATATACTGGTTTGGCATTGCTTGTTATGACAAAAAAGTTTGCCAAATCTTTCACACTAACTAAAATCACATGAACTGAGCTCTGTTACACCCTTTTCAAGTTGGAGGATTAATTACTGCATCTCAAAGTTACTGGGCAGGAGGGCAGGGAAGGTGTTCATTAATAGGAGAAGGGCAGGTAGGCTGCTACACAAAGCTACATAGGTGTGACACAGCAGTTGGCTGGAGCTTTGAGTCCAGCACTGTCTCCAAGGTACTTGGATCTTGGAAACTCCAGTTTACAAAAGCTTGAGGAAGGATGGCAGAGGACAACAAAAATGACACAAGTTGGTTTACTGCTCTATAGGGAGAAAAATCTAGTGGCTTCCCAAGCAGGGTAGAAGCCCTATTCCCAAGAAAGAATGCATGTTCTTTCCTACTAAGCTGTTAAGCAGGACATGCTTGGATTTACTTTATATGTAAATGGCCAAAAAAAGATTGGTTGCTTTGTAAATGAGAGGGAGGGAACAGAGTTTTGTAAGAAGTCTGTAGGACCTTTTTAATGCCAACAGATGACCTGAAATCAGAGCACTGGCAGAGAAGCAGAGACGCTGGGACAAAGCCGTGTTTGAAATGGCAAGAGCAAAAGAGGTGGGAAGCTCTGTCGTGCACTCGGTAGCAGCATCTCCTGCCTTCTGAGACTGCCTTCCTTGTGAAGCACTCCGGGTGGGTCAAACTAGGACATTTCTCACAGGTTTGGAGTTGGAGATAGTACCAAACTCAGCTCTGTCACTTGATTTCTTTGCTGTGAGTCTGTGTCTTTGTGTCTTCTGTACCCTGCTGTGGAGCCCAGCCCTAAGTAGGTGCAGAGGACTTACCCGGGAAGAGTGAGACAGTATAGGGCTGGGCTGGTAGTTAACAGTAAGTTGAGAAATCTGCCCAACTGTGGCATGTATGAGGGTTTTTGTTTTGGTTTTTGTGATTCATGCACAGCTCATAAAAACAGCAGTTCTTTTCTTTGATGCTGGAAGCCTTAAAATTAATCTTTCAGTTCATCTTTTCAACAGGAAAGCATACATAAATAGTGATATACACTGTTTTCTGATTTTACACTCTGAGTTTGTCCATTTCTGTAATTTATCAAGCTATTCTCCACTCAGTAAATGCCTGGATAGCAGCCAGAATCGGTTTGCTTGAATTCTTTCAGTTGCTAAAAATAAGTTGGTTTTGAAGTTATTTTCTGTAACTGCTGAGGATATTTGAGGCAATAGTAAGTGACTGCCAGCCTATAGTACAAATTGTTTTCATTCAGCATCACATTTCCAGCCATTGGTAAGGGGCAGGAAAAAAGATCTGTGCAGTATAGAAGAAAGCATCCTGTGTACTGAGACACAGAAGAGAGGGTTTGGTGCCCACACGGGAAATACAGTTCCTGCACATGAAGTTTAGAAAATACATCATCAAATGTGCTAGAAAGCATTTGATTTAAATCACCTCAGTAACACTCTGCTCTAACTTTTCCTCCTTGGTCCTTCAAACTAACAGCTATGGGTACTACTTTTCATAGTATGACTAGAATGGTATGCTTCTACATGCTGTTGTATCTTGTTTTCTTTGGATAACCTCTGCTGTTTGTTTTTCACCAGTTGCTTTGCAACTTTTTTCACTAGTTGCTTTGCTTTCAGCTTGCTTTCTCATATCCCTCTTGCCCAATCCTTGTTTTGTTTGTGGTTTGTTGGTTTGTTTGTGTTTGTTTTCCTTTGGTCAGTATTCATTCAAAATTAATGTTTTACAGCAGTTCATGGGATATTGTCATAAAAGCCCCTTCTGTGTCAGTCTGTGTGAATGGGTTCAACAGGTAACTGTGTGGATGTAGTAATAGCTACCAGAAAACATGTTCACAGGGAGAACTATGCACTGAGAGGGAGCAGGCAAAGGTCTCCTAAGACCAGATAAGCCCTGGAGAGCAGTAGTGCTGTTGAATCCACCGGAGACCCCAAGATCCCATAAACTCCAAACAGCAAGAGTCTGCAAACCTATTCAGTGCCTCCACCAACACACTAGCACCAACAGCAGGTGTGTAACAAGGGCAAGTGTAGAGTTTTGCATTTGGGGAAGAGAAACACCATGTACCAGTACAGGCTGGGGGCTGACCTGCTGGAGAGCAGTGTAGGTGAAGGGGACCTGGGGGTCCTGGTAGACAGGAGGATGACCATGAGCCAGCAATGTGCTCTTGTGGCCAAGAAGGCCAATGGCATCCTGGGGAGCATTAGAAAGGGTGTGGTTAGTAGGTCAAGAGAGGTTCTCCTCCCCCTCTATTCTGCATTGGTGAGGCCACATCTGGAGTATTGTGTCCAGTTCTGGGCCCCCCAGTTCAAGAAGGACAGGGAACTGCTTGAAAGAGTCCAGCGCAGAGCCACAAAGATGATTAAGGGAATGGAACATCTCCCTTATGAGGAAAGGCTGAGGGAGCTGGGTCTCTTTAGCTTGGAGGAGACTGAGGGGTGACCTCATCAATGTTTACAAATATGTAAGGGGTGAGTGTCAGGAAGATGGAGTTAAGCTTTTCTCAGTGGTGACCAGTGATAGGACAAGGGGTAATGGGTGCAAATTGGAGCATAGGAGGTTCAAGGTGAATATCAGAAAAAACTTTTTTACTGTGAGAGTGGCAGAGCACTGGAACAGGCTGCCCAGAGAGGTTGTGGAGTCTCCTTCACTGGAGACGTTCAAAACCCGCCTGGACAAGTTCCTGTGTGATGTGCTTTAGGTGACCCTGCTCTGGCAGGGGGGGTTGGACTAGATGATCTTTCGAGGTCCCTTCCAACCCCTAGGATTCTATGATTCTATGATTCTATGAAAGTGGCAAATGTAGGCTATAGAGTTATATATACCTCTGGTGTAAACGAAGGACCTCCGGAGGGACTTTCTCAATGCCTACCTGGAAACCAGTGACCCACCACTCAGATCCCCCCAGCTGGGCTTGGCCTCCTGCCTGCTGCAGCAGAGGGGTGACATGAGGGGTTGTGGGAATGGACTGTGGGAGGGGGAGAACTGACTGCACTATGTGAATAGTCACTGGCTATTAATAAAATCTGCTCAATTCTGTTAATAACAGCTTAACTCAAAACATTTTCTCATAAATATTGTCTGTTTCCCCCAGCACAATTCCCCACCACCACCACCACCCCCCCCCCCGCCCCCCCGGTCAGAGAAACAGTATAATATAAGGAACTTGCAACTGTGCATAACTTTAGAACAGTGAACAAATAATGATTTTCTGTCCTGAAAAAATGCATAATTGTTTTTTTCATATCTATTTCACTACATAGGGTTTTCTGAGATTCCTCTTTAAATTCTTGTTAAATAAATATACTTTTTTCCCCCCGATTAAGATCTTTTTCATTTTTCAGATCCCTTTGCTTTTTATCCCTGGGCCTTCTTCCCATGTTTACCACTAGATGCCTTAGTAGGTGACTCCTGAGGAGATGGGAACCTATTTTAAAATCAGTGCAGCCTGTGTATGTTGTGGAGTTTTGGGGAACTGAATTGTGCTTGCTGATTTATGTAGAGCAGCAATATGATACCAGTGTCTGCAGCTGAGAGCTATGCATGGCCTGGCATGTAGTGGGAGGAAACATGGCATTCTTTCCTCCCTTTTGTTTTCATTGCACGCTTTTATACCTCCACCCTTCCAAAGAAGACTGCTGCTCCCCATCGTTACCTTCCTCACACCCACTAACTAGAACTTCTTCTGCATTCTTTTGTCCACCTAAATTAAATTGCACCTTAATGACCTGGTGTTTCCTACCACTCCCTTGCCTGGATGCTGTTTGGGCATCTCAAGCCAGAAGTACAGGTCGAGGTGTTGGCATGGCTCATGAAGCAGGTGGAGACCTGGCAGCAGCACTGCACACAGCAGTGAACAAGTGCCAATTATCTCATCTGGCCATGACCATCACACTGCTCCCTGGAGCTCAGGGAAGTACGTGTGTGCAGGCAGAAAGTAGGGAGCTGTTGCTGGGATGTATGTACAAACCAAAGAAGTACACCATCATCAGTTTTCAAGTTTTAGGAACCTTTGCTGTGAGGACTTCTGTTTTTTTTTTCTTTTTTAAGACTATATGGATGAAGTTCAGCATGGTAGTGTTACTCAGATCACTCTCAAACTGAGGTCTACTTACTGAAGGCAAGGAAATAGTTGTGTCTGTCTTCAATATGCCATAAACACCACTCTCTTCAGAAAGTATAGTGTACAAAATGTTCCATGAGCAAATTAAGTCTCACATTTCTAAGGGAATCGCCATGCCTATCCTCTGCTGTTGCCTGTTGGAAGTTCTGCTCAACACATTCTGATGCAAGATTATTTCTTCTAACCATCGTTTTAAGAGTGTCCCATCACTACAAGTTATTAGAGTAGTGCTGTTAGATCCCAGCTTAAGTTCAGGGGGGGTCTACTTGAGCAAAAGCCAACATACCAGGATGGATATGCTGTTTCTTTGCCAATAGAATGCCTGAGGTTTGTCAGCTGTGCTGGAATCACTTTCCACATTAAACAAATGGAGGGGAAAAAAACGAGTGCATTGAAAAGCTAAGCTTAAGAGGCTTGGAGAGTTTCAAAGAAATGAAACAATAACATGTTTAATAGCTAATTCCCATTCTGGTTTGGCTTTAAGGTAGCTGCAGCCTTCCAGTCTGCCAGCAGCCTTCCTAAGTTCTCTGCCAGGATGAGTCACAGCTCTTGGAGCTGGGATCCAGTCCTTCAGACAAGCCATCTTTAAAGGTCTGTTTACCTTTCCCAGATGATAATGAATTGGAGTGAGAATTGCTTTGTTTTCTTCCTTTTTAAAACAGGGTTTATGATAAATATAAATTCACTTGTGGGAGCTTCTGGCACCCCTTAGTCTTTATTTAATACAAGGCCCTCTAGGATCCTGTTTGGTGTAGTTTCATGCTGCTATTCAGAGTTAGATGCCTTTGGAATACCCCTCCCTGCTGGGCTGTCTCAACTAGTTGACTAGGAATGCAAAACAAGCAATAACCAGAACCCTGGTCTGACTGTAAACCATTATTTACCTGCTAGGAATGATATTTCCTGCTGACTGAGAAGGTGATTTAGGAAACAGCCACATAACCCTAGTATGTAATTCATGGCACAAACTGAAACCCGTATATGGCTGCTCCTGCTTACGCTTCTCTAGCCTGAAATGTAGCACTTGAAAGAATGGATGTGAGAACAAATCTAGCAGCTACAGATAATTACATCTAGGCACATAGAAGGGGACAGGCCTTCATGTGGCTGCTACAAGTGGGCAACATCATGACTTCATTGCTAAGTGAGGCACTTAAAAAGATTGCCAGTGTTTTTGTGTTCTATTGCCAAAAACATAGGCTTTCCTTGGTATCAGTTTGTGTGTTTCTCAATGGTGGATTTTTTTTTCCCTCAGAAAAGCTGTTCAGGCAAGTGCAGCAAGGCCCCAGTTGCATGACACAAAGGTCATAACTGGTTGTCTGTGCTCTGAAGAAGCCTGGTCAGATGAAGAAACAGCAATGTGCCTGGCAATTATGAATAAACTCTGAATGTAGCTCTGCATAAGGGACCTCACAGATTTGCTACTATATCCAAGGGACATCTGATTGTTGTGCAGATGTGTTAGACACTGAACCATTGTGAACACAGCTGAATCAGGGTATTGCAATGAAGGACTTCTTCTCTTGTTTCATTTTTAGCATACGGCTATTGCATCACTGCCCAACCAATACAAAGACCATTCAGTGAGCCTTTTTTTTTTCCCCCACATTTGCTTGTTGAACTAAAGGTTTTCATGTTTTCTTTCCAGTACCAAACTGCTGCAAGAAATAGCTCAAGCCGGCAACCAGGGCAAGTGTTTGGATGCTCAAAGTAAGTATGTTTGTGTGCATGTGATTGTTACATCACTAGCAGCTGAGAAAGTACTCAAGAACTTGTGTTTGATGTCTGTAAGGCAGAAGCTAGATAAGTTTGGTATTAATAATAAGTTATATTCCTTTGCAACATCTTTGACTATGTAATTAATAGATTCTAGTAATCAGGAATTATGCATGAACATAAATGATAAAAACTTAAGTAGATGCCACAGATTTTTGAAAATAATTTGGTTTTTGACTGGAGTAAGAAGGAAAGGCTGGCAGAAAGGAAGAAAAAAAAAAAGAAGGAAAACTAAAGGTCAACCCTTTCTGTTTGGGAGCTTTAGGAAATTACATTCTTGCTGCTGTTCTGTTTTGTTAAATGTTAGCACTTCGGTACATTAGTGCTGCCTTCATAATGGTAAGTGGAAAACCAGCAAACTACATGAAAAGCCACGGTGCAGGGTTAGTAATTAATGTCACATAGACTTTGTAAGGTGCTGTCCCTTTTTAATCCCCACCTGTAGGAGTTTAAATTGCATCCCACCCGAGTTGGATGTTAACTTAAAACTGTCCAGCCTCCAGCTTGGCACCTGTGAAATCCGCCCAGGGAGCCAGCCACCTGCGGAGATCCAGGATACCAGGAGGCAGGAGGCCCACAAGGTGGCAATGTTTAGAAAGCCTTCGGAAAGGATGCGCCTGGAACAGATCCGGGACTCCTGCCGTTGCCATCGTTTGCTCCTCTTGTGTCATTGCTGCTGCATCTGTGCTACTAAACACGAAATCTTAACTGCTGCCAAAATGGAACGTTAGATAGACAGTAAAAAAGCCCCTATTTGAACAGATTCACTGCTGACAGTGCTCACCGTACTGTGCTGGAGACTGTATGTGCCTTTTCTCCTTGCCAAGGAAGGTGCAGCAGCATTAGTTTTTTTGAAATACGGTGTGGGGTTTCTTTTGTTCATTATATAGTGCTGAAAGTATGCAAAGCTCTGAAATTATGCTAGGGCCGTATAATGAAGAACTTCCATTTCAAAACATACCACTGCATTTCTGCTAATGCTTGAAAAGCTGTTACAGTGTATAAATGCTAATGTGGATGTAGGGGGCATCCCAATTCGTGGAGACACTTTGTTGGTGCTTTGTAGTTAAAAAGTGAGTCTAATCTATTTCACTGTGAAACTAGGGATTCACTCCAAGTTATTTAATGCCCTGAAAAAACCTTAAATACATCTTCAGAAAGGTTTCTTCAGATACATGATAGACATGAGAAATTATTCAGTGTAAGTTCTATGGGAAGTGTAAGAATTGCCTGGGTTCACTGGCACACAGGCAGGGAAGGAGAAAGACTGACACTGGGAGAGGTAGAGTTAAAAGAGGAGCCACAGAGTTCAGATTCATCAGGCTGCGAGAGAAGAGTTCCTTTCATAGCAATTAGAAGCTACACAAGGCTCAAATGCACCTGGAGATTCCCAGGAGCAGAACAGTCTACGATTTAGAGCTGAAAGAGGCTTGTATGCCTCAAAGATGAAGCAGTAGTTCTAGACTACAGGAGTCATCTTGAAAGCAAGAACTAGGAGAATGTAAAACATCCACCAGGTGTTGCAGATGGAAGTGCAGTGGGGCAATGTCCTGCTTTGCACGCAGCTGGTTGTAACAGCAGGGCCTGTTTCTGCACTGTGTTGGTAAAATGTGGCAAACTGACAGAAATAAGCTTTTTTTAAAACTCTGTAAATGTCCCAGACAAAAAGCAGTGTCCTGTGCTGAGCCATGGTGGGTTTCATCTTTAGCTTTCTACTCTTGCATGGAGTAAGTGTCACTGCTTAAAGTCAAGTTTTGTCACTGCGGTTATACTGGCATTGTCACAAGTACTTTGAAACAACAGGAAATCTAAAGAAACCTGTGAGTGTTGAGATAGTGCACAGCCACCAGGTGGACATTTATAAAACCAGACGACTGTCATGGTTTGACTCAGGATCGGCAAATAAATCAGAGACAAACAATGCTCTCCATCCCCTTCCCCCCGACCCAGGTAGGGAAGGAGAGAGAGACTTTGCTGGATTGAAAACTAAATTAGACAGCTTTAATTATATGTACAATTATATACAAGTATGTTCAGGAATGTGCAAAAGCCTCTTGTCTCCCCCCAACCCCAGCAACTTTCCTGGCACTCTCCTTAGCTGTGAGCAGTCCCAAAATGTCTCAGCCTGCAGGAAGGAGATAAGACAGAGCAGACAGGGGCTGGGTTATGAGGGTTATGAGGTCAGAGCCTAGGGGTCGATGGTGATGGATGGATGGAGTCCTCCCTGGACGCCAGCCATGGATGGAAGAGAAGGGAAGAAGACACAGGAAGGAAGTTGTCTTCTGTGATCTCTGACCTTCCTCAGAGCTTATGTAGATATATGGGATGGAATACCTTTGGTCAGTTCTGCTGTCTATCTAATTCAGCTCCCCTACAGGGGGGTTACAGATGCAACTCTCCTGCCCCAGTAGCCCCTGTAGCAGCAGAATTAAGGAGCGACCTTGGAGTCTCAGCAGAAACATAAACATTCCAGTGTTATCAGTCCACTAGCTGGAACACTTGCTGCTAGTTAAAAGAAAGCTTACTGAAGGAAAAAAAACAGTAAAAGGAAAATTAGCTTCATCCTGGCTCAAACCAGGACAATAACATCCTGCCTGTTGAAAAGAAACTCATCTGACGTGCAGATTTCATGCAACGAGGACCCCTCTCCATGAAGCAACAAACAGCTTTCCAGCATATTTCCTGTGGATTGCTCCTTACTGTGTAGCCTTCCCTCTCCAAATCCCTTAGTCCTTATGGCCTATTACATGTAAAAATAAAGATCTAGCTATCAGCCTTCTAATACCAGAGATTCATTATATTGCTAGAGAAATAGCTGAGCTATTGCAATTGCAAAAGCCAAATCAGTGTAACATGCCATTATGTACTATCTCCACTCAGGAAACCTTCTTGTTGGGTTTCAGTGCCTTTGAGCCTGACAAATGGGCATACATTTTCATGCCATTAAATTATATGGACAACAACATGAAAATGGATGTTGGAACATTCAAGGAATTTCACACCTTTTATACTGGGCCTTTGGCAGTTACAATTCCTTGCTTGATGTATTATCACTAAAACATTTACAATATACCCTCACATTAGGAAGCAGGTCTGGCATTTGTTACATTTCAGTAATTTTGAGATATAAGAGAAAGCAAATATATTTTAAAAAAATTATAAACACATGTATATGAAGTATGTTTGTGTGATGAACTGCTAATTCACAAGGTGTTCAAGGGGGATCTGAGCAAAAAGGCCCTTGTGAGCTTTTCTCTTCTTTACACAGAAACAAATGTTCTCTGGTCATTCATGCATATAATTACTTGAACCAAGCAGACTAAAGAATCATTTCCTCTCACTTCTTTCTCCCTACCTTCCAGCACCAGCACTGGTGCGGAGTAAAATACTACTTCTAAGTGCTCTTTGTTTCCCACTCAGTTGCCCATGCTTGTTTCCCCACACTGGTCATCTTAATGTCCACCAAAGATATGACTTTCTTAAGGACCATTTGTACCTTTAGACCTTCTCAAGAAGTACAAAATAGGTGAACTTCTGGGCCAAGCAGACTGCTTTGAAAGAATTTTCATTTGGTGAAGACAGCATAAGGTCCCCCAAAATGTAGCAGAAGACATCAGTTTAGGAGTCAGTCCTGCACAGGACACAGCTGGTTTTGATCCAACATGAGAAAACTGGAGACCTAAATCCTGAACCCAAGAGAGCAAAGTTAACAGAAGTGGAATGTTTGTTTATGGCAGTGTACTCACTAGCCCCGTTCCCTTCTTAACTTAGGAATTGGGTGGCTTGAATAGCCTTTTATGGTGCTGTCTGAAAATATTCTGAACTTCGGGGTGATATTTATTTTTTCAGTGCCCAGTACCAAAAATTATCCCACAGGAGCTCAGCAAAGCAGCTGAACATGACTTTGCGTTTCAAAAAGATAACGTGTGGTTTTGTTCAGAGTTAATAATGAGATCCTTTCCAACACAGAAGCTGTGAACAGCACTGACATAGATTCACAGTTACAAAAACACATAGCCTTGTGGTTGGGGGTTTTATTAAATAGAAACCTCATTTTCTACTGCAATGAGGAAAAGACACTGTTTTCATGCCACTAGTACCTTTTGCGCTCAAATGTTACAGAGGCCTTTTTTTCACTTTATACACAATGCGACTGTTCAGAGTTTACAAAATGTTGCTCCTTTGTTTCCATGACTGTTGAAGCCGTGACAATATACAATAATATAAATGAAAAAAACTATACCCTTATTTCTAGTCATTTTTTTGTTGCCTTTTGCATTTTATCTATCAATGCTGCTTCATTTAAAAGCTGGAGAATGTTTATTAAAGGATGATTCAAGTAATGATTCGAGTTTTGCTCCAGCTGCAAAAAAAACCCAAAAAATATATATTTTTAAGGACCTTAAAAAATATTAATCCTGGTCAGAAACGTCAAGTATTTGTAATGCATCCAGATGCTCTAAATATAACCGTGTCACTTTTCAAAGCAATTTCTAGATTTTATAAATACAATCTTGCAAATTTGCCTAGGATCTACCCTGATTCTGAGCAGTCATCCTGAGCCTGCTGTCAGGCTGGATCTGTTAGGAAAGCACAGGATCTTTTTCCAGTAGCTTGTGTCTTGCTAGTCTGTTTGCAGTACTGACTGTGAGTGTGATGGTTTGCTGATCACTTTAATGTCCACAAGGTGCTAACAGCAAAGTGGTAAATAGCTGTAGATTTAATCTAGGGAAGCAAAGGCAAAGGGAGGAAAGGTGGAGAAAGGAAGGCAGATGGAGGAGTGTAAAAGGAAGATGGGAAGACAAGGTTGGGCTGGTGCGGTGGTGATGGCACACAGTGGTGACTCCCAAGTGCTGCTGAGGAATGTGCCTGTCGTGGTTTAGGCCCAGCCAGCAACCAAGCACCATGCGGCCACTCATTTGGTCCTCCCCCCAGTGTGGGATGTGGAGGAGAAAATATAACTAAAAGCTTGTTGGTCGAGACAAGGACAGGGAGAGTTCACTCAACAATTATGGTCACAGGCAAAACAGACTTCGCTTGGGGAAAAAGCAAATTTGATTTGTCACTGATCAAAACAGAGCTGGATAATGAGATGTGAAACCAGATCTTAAAAGCGCTTTTCTTCCCCCCCCTCTTCTTTCTGGGCCTAACTTCACTCCCAATTTCTCTACCTTCTCCCCCCTTGCAGTGCAGGGGGATGGGGAATGGGGGTTGTGGTCAGTTCATTACATGTTGTTTCTGCTGCTCCTTCCCCCTGAGGGGCAGGGCTCCTCACACTCTTCCCCTACTCCAGCGTGTGGTTCCTCCCACGGGAGACAGTCCATGAACTTCTCCAACATGAATCTGTCCCATGGGCTACTTTCCTTCATGAGCTGCTCCAGCATGATTCTCTTGCACAGGGTGCAGTCCTTCAGGAACAGACTGCTCTGGGGCAGGCTGCCCACAGACTCATGGCTTGCTTCGGGCGCAGCCACCTGCCCTTGCATGGGGTCCTCCATGGACTGCATGTCCACATCTACACTACCATAGTCCTTCACAGGCTGCTCAACCTTGCTTCTCCATTGGCTGCAGGGAGACAGCTGCCATCCCACTACAGGCTGCAAGAGAATCTCTGTTGCAGTGCACCTCTTCCCCTCCTTCGTCACTGACCTTGATGTCCTCATAGGTTTTCCTCTCACATCCCACTCCTCCCTCAGCTGCAGGTCTTTTTTGCAGTGTCCTTTTCCCCATCTTAAATACGTTCATCACAGAGGTATTATCACCATCACTGGTGGGCTTGGCCTTGTCCAAGGGCAGGTCTCACTTGGAGCTGGGGGAGCTTCTAGCAACTTCTCACAGGAGCCGCCCCTGTGGCCTCTACCCTGCTACCAAAGCCCCCACACACAGACCCAGCACAGTGGCTTACCTGGCCTGTTCTCTAATGCTGGTGCTGAAGTCCATACCTGCACATCGGGTGCTGGGATGCTGAGCTGCCGTGCTCAGGGCCTCCAGCAGCAAGGTAAAATCCAGGGGTGGACAGGTTCCCAGAAACCCACCATGCCTGCTAGGAGCCCAGCAGTAAACAAAAGCTTGAAAGAGCTAATTCAAATGTTTCACTTACTTTTAAGGAGGGGTTTTTGTTGTTTTTTTGCTGGCTTTGTGGGTTTGTGACTTTTTTTTTTTTCTTAATCCAAGTATCTCTTCAGTCTCTGAGGCTGGAAACTTTGGTTTTCATTAGCTGACTGCTGAGATTCTTATATAATGAAGTTGCTCCATGACCTGCAGCTTCCAGAAAAACACCCTGTATACTTAGTCACAGGAAAGCAGCGTGAGTTGCTGGCAGCCCGCAGCATGCTAGTGAAGTCAGGTGGAAGCAACACATACTTAATTTATATAAGTCGTCCTTACAGTAAAAAAGTTGCCTATAATAATGGCTTCATGGACACTTCTTTAGCTTGAGGTAGAGTGTTGGAAGGGCACTGTTGCGTGCACTGCCGTTGCGTTACAATACAAGGTGGCAAAATTGCAAAATTAAAGGCTTTCAGAGTCTTGGGACCTAGTAATTTGTTGGCCTTGATACATCTCCTGTTGTTAATTCAGGGCTTACACTCAAGGCCAAATGTTGTAATCATCTGTTTCATCTTGCACGTGTGTTCCTACCTGAATCTGAAGTAGGTGCATGGACAGACTTGTGGTGGGAGGCACTTACACATGGGCAGAGTTGATGGCAGCTGGCTAGAGGCTTAAGAGCCTCAGCTGGAGATCTGTCACCAAAACATGCACAGCTGCAGCCCCTGTTAAAAATCCTGAGTGATTAGATAGGTCAGATACATGTCATGGGTACCCTTTTGTGTGGGGAGTGCCAGTTTTACTTCTTCAAGAGTACCTATTCCTCATAGAAGGAGGCTGGTAGTGCCCCACATTAAGGTTTATGCAGTTTATGGCTTCATTAAAGCTTCATCCTCTTAGATGAGGACTGGATTTGGCTCACTGCTAATGACCTGAGTAGGCTGCATGGGATAGAACACCTCCTGAACAGCACTACAGGGAACACTCTTACATTATATTGTAAGTTTTAAAAAGAATAAATGGTCCCTGTCTTGTGTCTGTATAAAAGAGCAATATTGACTGCTCTGAAGTATTTTCAGATGTGGTCTGATTTCATAGCTAAGCTCTTTTTTTTGGTCTAATATAAGAGGCTTCATGTAATCACTCTTTTAAATCTACAGCTTATGTTTGACAAGTGGGTCATTGGTTAATGGAAGCAAGTAAATCCAGCTGTTTATCTTTTCAGTAAGATCATGCACTTTCTGTATGTTCTTGTCTGCTCAGGATGGACATATGTACATTTTTTATGGCACTACCTCTATTTTAGAGCAGGGGTGTGAGCTTTATATTACATTTCATCTGTTCCCTACATTTAAATAAAATAAAGTCACAGTAGTACTTCAGCTGGTATCACATTTGACTCATGACTCAAATTTATGGCAGCAGTTGTGGTATTATTAATTACTAGCTGTGAATTTAAAAATTCATTGATATGACTTTATGAGGAGATTTACTGTTGTACATTGCTTGCAAGTTTTCTTGCTTCTTCATTTCTCCTCCCCAAGCCCCGGTATTTTTGTGTGTTGCTGTTAACTGATCTACCTTCCACTAAAGCAGGCCAGCAGTAGCTTTCTTCCAAATTGCTTTGCCCCTTAGCAACCAGGCAAGGACATCTTTTGGCTAATTTGAAATTTCAGAAAGTGCTTGGTAAACTTAGGGAATACTTGTCAGTGAGATAAGTTTCCTGACACAGTCTGCAATTTTTTATTATTAGTAGTATATTTATTCACAGTACTAACATCAGTGTAATGTAGTTAAAACTGTCTGTTAATATTATTTTTCCTCTGCATTTGAAGGCTTCATTTATTTAATTAATAAAGACTTTGGATAAACTCTAAGATAATAATGAACATTGACTTGCCATTGGAAAAAGTCTGTTGTCCATCAATAAAGGAGGAAACTAAAACTTTATGCTTAGTAACGTATTGTGTAAAGTAGAAATGAAGTTTTACTTAGAAGTTTCTTGCTCCCAAATGCCCTAGCACTTGCAAATAGAAACTATTACTTACAAACTTGTTATAGACCTAAATACTTAACAGCAAGTAATAAAGCATGTGTCTAAGGAATTATCAAGTAAAGAACAGAGTGTTTTGGATGCTTGCATTTGGCCTGTAATGAGCATGAAATAACTAAGAGCAAGTCCATTTGAATGGTAAGACAAATTTCTGTTTTAAAATTGTGTATAATACATATATTTGTTCTAGCCCAAAGAGGAATCACTCCTCGATTCCTGTGAGAGCTACTGATAGCAAGAAAATCCTAGAAACCGAGTTCTTCACTGGTGCTGAGGAGCCTCCAGGGTTTTAGCTCTTTGGTGTGCTAATGGCAGCAATGTGTCACACGAGGTGTGCAAATTCTGGGTGTTATGCAGCCCTCAAATACAGGTGCCACTTCTTGGGATGAGCTTCGTGTGAATGTGCATGCACCTTAGCAGTCAAATACTGTAGCACATTCCTCTTACCCTGAATAAAATAAGGCGTAATTAGCTAATGACAGTATAGTAGCTGGATGACCAGTATGCCAAGGACTTTGTCTGAGGGAAGGAAACCAATTTCACCCAGGTTCTCTGCAGGTGCCTGATGAAGGAAAGTGGAAATTGCAAAAGTGTTATAGGGGATTATGCCTGACAGAGGAAGGGTGGGAAAGAATGGGAGAAAGGGCAATGGGAAAACCTCAGGTGTGGAAGAAATCCTGATGTAAAAGGGAGCTCATCTAGTTGTAGCAATGGAGGAAAGGGATAGGATTTGAGTAGCTGCAGTGCTGGAAGCACTGCGTGGATCTTTGCAGGCATCACACCATGGAGGAAGGGATGGAGCCCCAGCATAGTGGTGCTGTAAAGGAAGCTTGCACAGACTTGTGACAGTGTTTGAGGAAGCTGGTTCTAACAGCAGGGCCTGTTTCTGCACTGTACTGGTAAAATGCAGGAAGTTGACAGAAATTAGGTTTTTTTTAATGCTGCACATGTCCCAGATAAAAAGCATTTACCAAGAGAAGTGGCAGATGGCATACAAAGAAAAAAACACACCACTTTCTGGGTAACTTCTTGGCATTTGCCCATTTGATGGGCACGTGAGACATTCACTCTGTAAGAGAATGCTTTGTAGTATGCTGTAAGGACATGAGGAAACGATTTGTAGAGTATTTTGCAGAAAGGCACCGCATTCTTGGGCCAGAGTTTGCAATCGTGGAAACACACACCACTGAATGGCTTGGTAGTGGGATTTTGATCCCAGTCAGGCATGAATATGGTCTGTTATTTCTTTCACATTAGCTACAGTATGCAATAATGTTTACCATGGCTTTTTGCTGGCAGTGGGAGGACAGACATTTAATTAACAGTTTCTTGGAACAAAGTAACCCCTTCAAATGTTAGTTTGTAATGATCCAGCCCTTTCTGTCAGCTGGTTGAAGCATTTTTGATTCAGTAAAACCTCAATTGACTGTCTCCTGGAATGATTACTTTATTGTGCCAACCTTCTCCCTTCCTCTTTAGCAGTGGTGAGTGTCTTGGACAGTTTGGCAAATGCTGACAAATATAATGTTTCTTGTGATGGGTTATAAACCCTGTGCAAGCTTCACAAGTTCAGGATCTATAATAGTGATAATGGACCAAGGTGAAATACTGAATGCTGAACAGATCTGAGACAATAATAATTCAGCATTTGAACTTCTCTTTATGTAATATGTATGTATTGGATATTCATGTGGGGCATTGAATTACTTGGATAACGTGGGCCAATTAAATGGTTACTAACTTCAAAACACTTCTTGTACAATACTAAAAGAGAATCGTTGATCCCAAGATGGTTTTAAATATTCGTGTATTCTTAATATGTAATGTCAATGCGAAGTCAAGTTTTCAGCAAAGTATTGTAACAAGTTATGTTGGAAGTCATCATCTGCCAATAAGGTATCATTTTAGCATGGGATACAACCATATCAGATTTTCATGTCAGAAACCTTGTGGAGTGGTGTTGTAAAGCTTCTTGCCCTTGCCCCAGTGTTACTTTTATGGAATACGCATCATTAGACTGAAGTGCTTCAATTCCTTTAAATCAGAATTAAAGGCAAAGTGAGTCAGAGAAGTTGTTACTTCAAACATTTATTGATCACAGCCTCCATTTACAGGTTTTCAGGTGAAAGCAGCTGCTCAAGGTGTGCCTGAAGCTCTGCTATAGCTCAGTGGATATCACTGAACACAAATGCAACAGACAGTAAAGAACTGAAAATTTTGGTTTGGTCTGGGCTTAATGGAAGTAAGCATTTCTTCCCTTAGAATCATTCTTCATTGGGTATTTCCTGCTCCCACTAGAGCTTTTTGTTATGTGGGCATTGTTGGATAAAAATATTTTTGATATTCGTTGTTAATTTCTTATATTTTAAGTATGGAATCCTTTGATGTATATTGAAGAGTGGACTAGGAATTTATTTTTTTTTTCTTTAAAACATCTGGATTTAGCTAAACCCTGAAAGGGTTGGATTTAATAAATGTCCACTAAACCTATTTATTAATTTTAATCTAACCATTAATATTAAAAGTATGTAACTAGTCAACTAGTCTTAAAAGATCTCTTCTGTTAAAGGGTTTCTGAAATCCTGTTTCTGTGAACAAAAATAAATCCAGGTTTTGTAGACAGTATTTGAATCTTGAAATAATCCTTTGATTTCTCTTTGATTTATACAGAAACTAGAAAAGGTTGCTGCTGCCTTTTTAAAGAAAAAGACCCGCAGGCTGTGGCTCTTCAAGACCTTTATCTTTAGTGAGGAATTTATATGACAATAGTCAGATTGGATTTGCAGCTTATTGAGCTACATTTTCAAGAATGCTTAGCTGACGAAGACCCCAAGTTTTATTTTATTCTTCCTTATTGGCACAGAACACTTCTTTAAAATATTAAATGTGACCTCTGAAATATAAATATGTCCATATATTTAAAAATAGACTTGAATTACCTCATACGGATGTGGTCCATGCACATTGTGTAATTGGGACAGCCCTTTCTTTCTTTCTTTCTATTTCTCTGTCTCTCTCCAGGGAAGTCAAATAATCAAGACTTTGCTTAAAGTGGCAATGCTATAATCCCCAAGGGTGGGAAACTCATTCTTTATCTACAGGATGTCTGGAGTGATAAGTAGCTGTTTTATTAAAACTCATGGAGTGTTTCTTTGTGCTGACAAAACTATCATTTGTTGTTTGGTATGGTGAGTTTAAACGCAACATGCCTGGAAATTTAAGGCATAGAATGAAGTCATAGGAGGGAGGTGGGGGAATTTATTCGGTGCTGTGTAAACAAAGAAAGTCTATGAAGCTGTAGTTCTGAATTTTCACTTGAAGTGATTTTACACCACAGTGGGACCTTTCCTTCAGGCTGATCAGTGCGGTTGAGAGTATGTCCATGAAACAGGAAATGTGAGTTCTCCTTATCATGCACCACATCATATCTGATACGTGTTCACTCTGTTAGTAAGACTGCTTCTGCTAATTCCTGTATGGATGTTTCTGTGTGATACATGATAATTACAGGTTAGAGCTGTGCACTAATTTAGGCTGGCACAAGCCAGTGCTCTGTAATAGACATAGGCAGTTGCAGATACCTCATCTGTACTTCCCATAGATCACATGCCAGTCTGGATCTCCTACATCTTTTGTTCTTAATTTACTAAATGAAAATTTTATCTGTGGTGTATACTACCAGAAATTAGGCTGATTCTAATGCAGCCTAATTAAGTATGCTCATTATTCTATCTGTCTTACTGAATCTACTCATGCTGGGAATAAAGTATGGCCATGTACTTTAATGAATTAGGGCTTCCTTGAACTAGCAAGATGTGCCCAGGACTCAACAGAGTAAATCATTTTAGCTCTCTCTAAACTTTCTTCTTTATTTCCTTTATTCACTTCTTTTCAAATCTAAACACTGTTGGCCAGCTCCTTCAGGGCCAGTTTCTGCAGGGGTTTCTGATAAACATGTTTGAGCACTAGAAATAACTTTGATTTTACTCTACAGTGTGCAAATCTTTTGCTTTACACAGTTCTGTTAATCTTCATCCTGATAAAGGAAGATTATAGGACTAGTTAAATTAGAAAAGCAGACTACATTTGTCAGAACTGCTGCTTTACAAAAGCTGTTGCTGCCTTCTAACTGTTTGCCTGAAATCCCGTTTTCTTGTTCTCTTTCCCAGTGGAAAAACTGGACTGGTGACAGAAGTGTTTATGAAACTCCTCTCAAATGTGAAGTATATGGGCCAAAATAATTATACTTGCATGATGTTTGTTACAGTTTAAGGTGTAGCTGAGGTGTATTCCAAGAGTGGTACAAGGAATATCACACTGATTCCTTTACAAACTTGAGCATGAACAAAGTTGTCAGAGATGAGGGACGCTCATTGGCCACTCTAGGGTTAAATGTGTTTTTCTTGATCTCACCCCCTGCTCCCCCTCCCCCCATCCTCGAAGTTATCCAAGCAGTGGGGAATTTCTGCAATCATTAATTGTATTTATACTTCAGCCTTGTAAAATACAAAGCTCCCTAAAACCGGTTGTTTTGGGTTTTTTTTAATCTTACGACAAACATATCAGCAGAAGTCTCTAGTGTGACTCCTATTTGCAAAGGCTGCACAATGGTCATTTTTTATTAGCATTAAAATACTCATAATTTGTTTGCACATTAGCTGCCTACTGTAAAATTCTGTCTAGAGCATGCCTGAAGTCTTTCTAACACTGCATTTTCATCTTTTAGGGGATTTCACTCTCAGGAGTTATAAATTATGCTGCATGGCCTTTTTACTGCTGTAAGTGAGGCCTAGAGCAAGTCAGGAGAGAGGAAGTGAAAACAAAAGCTCTGAGGAGGACAAAGCAACCAGATTTTAAGGAATGTTTAGGCCTGTTGCAGTGTTCTCTCTACCTGGTTCACCACAGCAGAAATCAAATTACTGGAATGCATGTGCTGGGGCAGGGTGGTGACTTTTTCATCTTCAGCACATCTGGCACTTGCTGTATTTTCCTGGGAAAGTGTGGGATCACCTTGTAACCAAAGTCAGGTAGGAACTGGGGAACAGCAGGCTAAGAAGGCAAACAAAGCATGGTGACCTGAGAGCATGTGACATCTCCATCCTTGGAGACTTTCAAGGTTTGGCTAGACTATGATCATGTCACCAAACATGACCTGATATCATGTTGGTGATGGTCCTTGTCTGAGTGATAGATTGGACTGCAAAACCACCATAGGGCCCTTGCAGCCATTGCTTCTGTGATTCTCAGTTCTTGGAGATGTATTACATCAGGTTTTGTAATTCCACTCTTCAGCATTAATTGCTTCCCTAGCTCTTTGCTTTGCTTAGTCTGCATATCGCTTAGGAGTACCAGATTTCTGTACTTTCAACAATACCATGGATGAGGTTTTTTATCAACAACACGCTGACTTTTTATTCTTCAAGCTGCTTTTCTATTTGTACAGCAGCTGCATGTAATATCTTTAAAGGCAGCACAGATGCATAAGCACCTAATAACAGCAATAGGTTCCTCTTTCTTTTTGTGTGTCACTGGATCCATGTCCAGGATCTCTTTGCTCAGGATGATGAAAGTGGGAAGAAGACGCTGGTGGCTTCCTGCACATCAAGATAAGAGTTGCATTTGTGAAGCACGCCATGCTCAGAAACAGAGGTGGGAGTGGCATGCCTATGGAATCTATATTGCACCCTGTGCCCCCCAGGCTGTGCTGGATCGACAGAGGCAGCTTGTGCCTTCTGAAAACCAGCGCCAAGCTGCTTTTGCAGAGGCCTGGCTCAGCCTTCATAACAGTAATGTACTGCTTTGAGTTTTTTTATTTTCTGACCTTGAATTGTAATGCAGAGGTAAGACGGGGTCTGAAGCGAGGCTGCCGTGCTGTCCTCATCTGCACTTCTCTCCAGTAACTTTGCTGGTACAGGTTTTAAACAGTTTTGGAGACTTCAATAAAGAAGCTTCTGTTCTTTGCCACTGGCGAAGAAATAAAAATATTTTTACAAGTTAGGGTAGCAGAGTGTTTTACCACTCACTGCCTAGCAGAGCAGGTAGAGTTATGTCTAGCAGTTTAAGACCTACTATAGATTATTTTTATATTCTGTCACTATTTCTGGTTTCTCCATGCTCTGGAGTGTTACTAAGACAATTACTGGCCTTTTTAGAAGAATGTATTTTGTTGCTTGTTTTAAAAAATACTCAAAGGCAACTTTCTCCAGTGGGTTTACTGTTGACGGATGAATGGAACAGTTTTCAATGAAGTACGTCAACTGCAAATGTCCATAGGTTGGTTACTGAATGTGTAATTTGACTATGTTTGAAAACCTGGCAGAGAGAATAAATAAAACCTCCTCTCTTGATGTTCAGAGACTGTGACAAATTGGCACATAATTTGAGTTCTGTTAGAGTTTGTGCTCTGTGTGTGTATGTGTGTTAACGTATACATCTGATTTAAATCCAAGTAGTTTCTCAGCGGTCCAAGTGCCGTGCAGTTGGTGTTTAGTTATTGATTATTAGACTCTACAAGCTCTTTGTGAATCCAGTCTATATCATGAGCATAATCGTAAACTAAGCTTCCAGCAAAGTGTCATTTCAGACTGAGAGGTTAGATCAAGATTAGTTAAAATTTAATAAAATCACTTTCTTCATGCAGAAAAAAAATCTGAGGTATGGATCTCATCAAACTCAGAAATCAGATCTTTTGAGTTTTATTAAAATATCAGCATGTGCTCTGAGAACGTATCAGAAACACTAATATTGCTTCCATTTAACCACCTTAAAATCCATTTTAAGAGAGAGTGGATCTGGGGGTGCTTTTTTTAAAAAAAATAAGATGTTGGTAGATCTGCCCACATATCTTTTACTCTTTTACATCTAACAGCCTTGAGGTCATACAGAGCTGTTTAGAGACTGTGACCATAGTTGCTCGTGTTTCTATTTAGAGAAAAAAAATTGTAAACAGTTGCATAGTTTGTTTTTGTAATGTGGTAAATGGGTGAGTTTTGATCCACTGTTGGGACATAAGGGTAGGTTCTACCTCGGTTAAGCTCAGATCTGCTGCTAAGGATGACCAGCATCTCTCTGTGCTTAACCTCAAACTTTGAAGGATGTTGCTATTTAGGCAAGGGAGATATGCAGAAATCGTATAAATAGGCAAAGAGGAATGGACTAAGAAACTCTTAGACGGGATAAGAAACTCTTTTGAATGAAGAGGAGGAAGAGATGAAGTGTGAATGGTGGTGCCAACAGAGCCAGCAGTGCCGGTAGTTCAGCGCTACTGCCTTGGCAGGGTTTTTCCCTCCTTGTTTCTGGCTCAAGCAAGATTTTAAAGGATGTGCCACCAAATGGTTTATCTGCCTAAGCCTTAGGGCAGGAGAAAGCTGGAAATGTGCAGTGTAGCTGGACAGGTGTTTCATTGTGTTCTCCAGTGAAGTTGTTAGCAGGGATATAGAGGTTGGTAATATGGACATCCTGGTGCTTGGGGGTGGGAGGGGAGGGTGTGTGGAAATCCAGGCGGAGTAGCAGAGACAGGAACAGGAAAAAAAAAACCCAGCATCACTGAACTTGGACCTTCTTATGCCTTTTTAAGATTAGGAGTATGATTTCTGACATCCTTGTATTCTCATACCATTTAATACTTATGCACGTTTTTATTAATGAAGTGTCTACCGTATTAAACACAAGACCTGTTCTTGTGAGCTGCGGCCAGTGGCAGACAAGGTCAGGCTTTGTGCCGTGGAGATGGCCATTGCTGCCGGCAGACCGGGGCGGAGGAGAGGTGTCAGGAGAGCCTGTTTTAATTACACTGCTGCCGACTGGGCGCTGTAACAGAGCCCCGTGTCGCGGGGGGCTGGTTTCCTGCTGTTTGCATAAGGCTGAGCCCGAATTAGCTTTCCAGTGTCAGGAAAAAGAGGCGGTGATGGAAAGGAGAGTGGTGAGGAGGTGTCGGGCTTAGGGGTCGTGGTTGTTCTCATAGAGCTAGGGCCAAGTCGTACCTGCCCTTGTCACAGACAGAGGTGGGCAGAGGGACAGCGGGGTTCCCCTCCCAGTTCCTGGAGGATAGAAGGACGTGTTTCCCTGCTTCCATGGACGTGCCGCCCACCAGCGCAGGGACCGGCGGCGTGCGGGAGGATGGGGGGAGCGGCGGGATAACGGTGTGCGCGGAGGCTGCCCCTACCGCTTTGTCTGCCCGCACCCAGAAGCACCGCCCTCACACCTCGGGCCGTCCCCGCCGATCCCCCGCCGCCCCGCACACACCGGACGAGCTGCTCTTTGTGCTGGGACGCGGGCCCGGCGCGGCCCCACACAGATACACCCCCCCCCCCCCGCTGCTCCCCTCCCCGGGGCGCAGCGGGGCGGCCCCGGCGCGGAGGGAGGCGCGGCGCGGAGTCGGCCGGTTGCCATGGCGAGGGGCGGTCACGTGGGCTGACGCGCGGGGCGGGGCGGGCGGCGCGAGTCCCGGGCGCCGCCGCCGCCGCCACCTTCCGCACACCAGCAGCGCGGGGCTCTGCGGAGCCGCGGGAGCGCCAATGCCCGGACCGACCCAAGCCCTCTCCCCAAATGGCGAGAACAACAACGACATCATTCAGGATAACGGGACCACCATCATCCCCTTCAGGAAGCACACGGTGCGGGGGGAGCGCTCCTACAGGTACTGCGGCGGCTAGCGGGGCGGCGGCGGCAGGGAAGGCGGGGGGGCTGCAGCGCGGGGGGCGGTTGCATAAGGCGGAATGCAGCCCCCCCCCTACCTACAGAACCACCCCGCTACTTGGCCCCGGACGGGGGCTGCGTCGGCGCCCGCATTGTCCGGCTGGAAAGCGTTTGGTGAATAGGCGGGATGTCTGCGGGTGCTCGTCGCTCCCGAGCGGAAGAAAGGCAGTTAAAGATAATAAAATTAAAAAAAAAAAAATCACCAAAAAAATAAAGGGAAAGGGGGGGAAAAGGGAGAAGGAAAGAAAGAGCCCCGCGCAGGCAGCCAGCTCCCCCTGGAAGAGCCGCAGCACCTCGCTGCGGATCTGGGAGGCGGCGCCGTGCGGGAGGCGGCGGGCGGGGATGGATGGCGGGGCGCGGGCAGCCCCTGCCCGCCCGGGAGCCGGGGACCGTGGCGGGTATCGGGCACTGCTCTGCGGGGCGGCCGCGCCCCCTGCCCAGCACACAGCTCTGGGGTGACCGCGACCCCCCGCTCACCGGGGCGGGGTGACAGCCCCCCCCGGTGCTTGGTGGGGGTGAGGGGGCGGCTCCATCCGCCACCCCCGCCCGTCGCGGCGGTCGGAACCGGCCCCATCTTGTATTTATCTTTTTTTTTTTGGGGCGGGGGGGGGCACGTCCTTTGTCGCAGTTGTAGGCATTTTTGATGAATCGTTTGGCATGCGCTGCTGGCAGCGCTTCGGCACTAACATCTCTGACAATATGTTCCGGGAGATAAGCTCATTAAAATTGTTTGCATTGTTTGATAAGGGTCGCGGCGCAGCCCGGAACGCAACTGGTTTTATGTGCTCCTTGCTGCCGACTCGAAGGGTGATAATACGGCTGGTAGCTCCCCTTATGTTAATACACAGTTATTTTAAATCCTGCCTGGATGACAGCAAGCAATGCTTCTGCAGAGAACACGCCCCTTAAAGCTGATTTTCAAACAGCAGGAAATGATGCTGCTGTTTGAAATATCTGGCTAAAGTGGCGAGTTTTATGCTCGATTAGATGAAAACAAATGTGGATGACTTGGCTTGTTTGTCTGAAGGGAATCACAATATTTTTTCTTCTACTGAGGAATAACAGAGCTGCTGCCGGCGTAGCTGACCATTAATAACCTTAACAGTGAACCTTGTTGATCACACACTGGCGGCTGATCGTGAAATGCGTCTGAGTTCCAAGCGTGTGGTTTGTTTGGATACCACGAAATTTAGTCTGTCTCAATCTATTGATGCTTTGTGTAATGAAGCCCGGATGCACACATTTAGCAGAAAGTAGCAAAACTGTTTTTGTAAAGACCCATTTCTACGTGCAGGAAGATTGGAGCTCACACTTCGTATATCTGAATTTCAGCTGAGCAGTACAAGATTCTGTTTTAGAGGAAAGCTGTATTTCCATCATGCACTTAAGCAGAACTATAGAATAGATTTGAAATGAGTTGTCATGCATCTGTCTGTAGTTATTCTGATGTGTCATAGGTGCTACTGATTTCGCAGCTTTCCTTGGAGAAGAGTTCTTTGGAAAACCTGTGTTGAGTGCGGTTCTCCATTCTCCTATTGCAGTGTGCTTGTATGTAATTTTCTGCAGCCGTCAACAAGTCAGTTTCCTTGTCCTTCTGCCTATCACATACATTGAAGTATGTCTAGAAAAGACATTTTGCAAGGCTGCTGTGTTGAGCACATTATGACAGAAAGAATTATATCACCTGCCCAGTCTTCCAGAAACTGTGAAGTTACTCTGCATCTGAGTAGCCTTTCATCCAGAGGGTTCTCCTTAGTCTTGCAGAGCTTTGTATCCCTTCCTTGAGCAATATAAAGGAATGCAGAACTACTAATGCTAATGTTGCATGTTATTTGTTGCAGTAAATAAGTAATCCAATAATTTATTTTTTTGTCAGAAATAAACCTTTAATGCACAAATAAAAATCTCCACTGGGGAATTCTATTTAGGCTCTCTTTTTTCCTTGTGGAAACATACCCTGATCTACAGAGTCATGGTGCCCAAATCTGTTGATTAGGGAAAAGAATTGTTGTAGGGAAAAGAATGATTTGTTTTAATCCGTAGCTCTAAGCACTTCCTGAAGTAAATGTCAGGCTGAAACAGGAGGAAACTGTCACCAAAATGTGAAAGCTGGTGGAACAACTTCCTGATTTTTGGGCACCATGTGCTTTTAACTTCTATAACAATATGTAATAGCTAGTCTAGTCTGGTCCTTGCTAAGCTTGAGCTGAAGCAGGAGATGGCTAAATGTAACAGATTATTACCATCAGTGTTGTGCCTACTGCCACGTGGGACTGTTGGTGCCATGCTGACTTTGGAGCAGCCTGTACAGCTTCACCGTATGACACATCAAGTTGCTATGCCTCTGATTGTTGGGCTGATTTGTTCCATCTGCATCTAGATATACAGAATAAATATGTCATTAAACACAGCCTGAAGCGGGACAGTAGATCAGCAGTTGTACAGACCTAGAAGTACGTAGTTTGTTTGCAATACACTTCTGCATGCTGTAGCTTTACTCTTAAGTTAAATTGCACCTACGATATGTCTAGATGTTCAGTATTTGCCGTTTACTTCTCTCTCCTGTAACATCAGAAATATTTTCTCATTTTTTACTTTTAACACACTATTTCATGAAAATTAGTGTTTGTTGATCAGAATAAATTTGTGTTTAACAGTTTAGGTGTTCTCGTTTAGGTGTTTTCAGACCTAAAAAAGGAAATTTACTGTTTCAAATACCAGCTCCTACCAAAGACTTTATATCCAACTCCTGAAGCAGATTTAAAAACAGGTGAAGTTTATACCAGTCTGCAGACTAGGAAGCTGACATGAAAGGAGTTGCCCTGAGTTGCCCACCAAGTTGAGGACACAGCAGGGAGTTGAACCTATACCACATGAGTCCCAACCATGTGCTCTGTATGCAAAGCCACAAATAGTTTTCCCAAGTCTTCCAAAGGACATATTATATTTTGCAGACTGGGACATGCAGGCCCAAGGTGTTAAGTTTCTCATCCAGCCTCACTTAGCTGGTAAATAGAAACCAGGGACTTTGGCATAAAATTGAGTCACAGGAAGATGTTACCTTTTGGAGTAAATAGCTGTAATCAATCTGTATTGCTCTAGTGAGATGCTGTTTCAGGCACCCTGGATCAGGAGGCTGACTTTAAAAGTTAGTGGGAACTGAGGTGTTGTTTTGTTGGCCCAAAATAGATTTGGGCTTATTTCTAAAAATGGTATAACAATTATAGTTTTACTTGTATGTTCGAAGAACACTAAAAAAATCCAATGAGAAACCAAATCAAAAGATGTGTGGAGAGTTCTTTCAAGCAGGGCATGTCTGCAGTGCTTCTTTGCCAGACTCTAGGCATCCTGTGTGGTTCACCAGTTCATCATGGTTTTAAAAGCTAGCTGTACAAAGAGTTTTAGTATTTCCAGTGTTCGAATGGCATACCTAGCCTAAACCACTCCAGTCTAAACGGGACAAACTGTTGTACCCACCTTTGCAGGATACCATGCCTAACTTTTGGTTTCTCTATGTGCTGCTAGAAAAATGGTTTTCTGGTCTTTTGTACACTGGTTATATTTAGTTTTATACCCAGAACTTGCCTGAAGAGGGGGAAGGGGACTAATTTCCTGATTTTTTTTTTTTTTTTTTCAAATCACTAAGCTAAAAGAAACTAAATCAACAACAACAAAGCTCCCTCTTTCCTATCTATGAGTATGTACCTTTCTAATGGTACCTGTTTTAAATATTTTGTTTTCCTAAGTGTTGGCTTCCTTTTAGAAATCCTTAAGCCACCACTGTGCAGTGGTGCAGTGCATGTTAATGCAAGCTGGACGGAAGTGGTAATTTCCTCACCCTCTGCTGAAATAAACCGTGGGGTGTTACAGAATATATCTGGCCGTCTTAGTTTACTGCAGTGGGAGCTGAGAATCCCATGCTGAAAGTAGAGATTTCCATTTTAGCATAATCTGTTTTGGTCTCTGCCTTCCCAACTCCTGATGAATTGCCGGATGCAGGCAGGCCCCCCATGGCAGAAAGCATCCTTCCTTCTGTCCTGCTGGCTCTGGCAACTCTGTGCCTTCTACACATGTGCAGCTTTACTCAGGGTACAGAGGGATACTTGCTGCTTCACTGTACTCTGTCAGAAGGTGTTCCTTGCTCTAAAATTAGGTTTCATTGAATATGGTGAGCAGGTAATTCCACTGCAGTACAAAAAGATCATTTGTGCTGTTAAAATTAATAGATTAAGGGCCAAACTTCTCTGGCTGAGACCTGGGAAGAGGATACAGAGTATGAGCAGTGATTTGTCTTCTCACTTCATAGTACAGACTGGCATGACTCTCTCTCTCTTCATCCTCTGAAACTGTAAATGCTAGTCAAAGCTCCTACTAGTAAATATATTAGTAACTGAAACATTGGTTCCAGAGGTGTTGGCTGTTGGCCTAACAGCTTCTATTGCAGATTATTAGAATTTTGCCCTAGATCTAAATGGAAGCAGGAGAAAGGCAATAATAAATGTTTGGTGTTTTTGGTTTTTCGGTGTGTTTTTTTTTTAAAGACATAAATCACACCTCATAGATTTGGCTTGAGTTTTTCTAAATTTTGTATTTGTGATAACCCCCTTGTCTGTCAAGCATCTGGATTGCTAGAAGATAGTTACTTATCCAAGGGAAGACCATCCTGATGACTTACAGCCAGCAGCTACTAGCCACCATGAGCAGTACCATGCAGAAATCTTTCCTGGGTTCTTGTAAGCTTAGGTACCCTCTATTTTCTCTTCTTTCACTTTCATAAAGCTGACTTCCTGCCACTGCTGCTCTTCTTTAATCTTGTTTTCTGATTACCCAGTACTCTGCCTAGGGAGAGCTGTTTTGGCGAGTATCTTCTGCTGGGCAAGTCCAGCTTTCAAAAAGTATAGGGTGAAACTGATGGAAATCACATGTGAGTGCATGTAAATGTCTCGGAGGGTTATGAGGATGACTCTGCTCAATCCTGTATTGGTAGTTTGAAGCATAAATAGTGTCTGCATTATTGGACTACCTCTATCCTCCTAGATTTAGATCTTCCTTGAAGAAAATATCTTCACAGTGTTTTGGGAGTTGAGGTTATTTGTTAAAATCCGGGGCTAAGAGAGAGGTAGCTTTGCAGGGTGGGGGGGGCAGAAAACAACACTACCGACAACCCAGATTGTGTAACAAAAT
The DNA here is from genome assembly GCA_020745705.1 of Hemiprocne comata. Lineage (NCBI taxonomy): Eukaryota > Metazoa > Chordata > Aves > Apodiformes > Apodidae > Hemiprocne > Hemiprocne comata. The sequence goes on from CM036587.1 coordinate 119,814,703, forward strand.
GAAAGTAACTTTCGGACAGCACCATCATCTGAGCTTGCACTCAAGTGTTCTTGCTAAAAAGGTCTGAGTATACCTCACTTGCACCAAGCCTCTGTGGGCTTTGGAAACATCCTGTAGGTGGGAGGCTGTGTTCTGGTTGCATGCTGTGTTTTGTTTTGTTGGTTTTTTTAACTACCTTGTTGAGCTGCATGGCAACAGTGCTGTGTTTCTGGTTTACTAACAAAAAAAAGAAGTGAGTTTAGGGCATGTGAGAACTGAACCTGATGCTGTCACTTTGAGAAATAGGCATTTTGGCTTCTGCCTAGCTTCTTCAATTTAGCCTCCCTGGAAAACAGGCACTGAAAAATATACTGTGTTGTGAAAGAAAGGTGATTTGAAGGTGGGGCTATGGAGCCAGAGAGCCTGATTAAAGCTGTTTCTTAGAGTTTTTCCTTTGCTGCACGAATGGCTAGTTTGAGGGAGATGCAGCTACCTCATGACAGGCAGGCAGGACCACAGGAATATTCTCCCAGGTGACATACCTGGTTTAACCTTTTGAGATATAAAACTTGTTTTGAGAGGCAGTAAGAAAAAAATAAGTGTAGTAGGTCTACATTTCAAGCCTTGGCATTTGAACGAGTGACTTTTTAAAAATATCTTCAGAGGTTTTGGCTTTGGGGCTTGTGGGGGAGGCTAGTTTAATTTGACAGTCTTGTCTCCTTCCTCATGCCCAAAGCTAATTATAGCAAAAGCTTGGTAAGGAGGAAGATAAATCGTGTGCCAGCTTTTAGTTTTGGAGATGCAACTTTCAGCCTTTGTTTGATAATTGAAAACGAGTGGTCTCACCACATCTGTTCTCAATCACAGAAACCACTGAGTGGGATGGCATGAAGGCCAGAGCGGGGGCGTAAGCGTGATGGTGGTGGCAGTGAGACTCGTGCTGCACTGGGACAGCATTTGGATACTTGTGTCCTCCTTGTTTCTTGAATCCTGACCTCCAGCTAGCAGCACTGATCATTGGCTTCCAGTATCATTGTTAGGAAACGTAAATGGAAAGCATCCACGTTTCTTCTGTGGGTGGTGTTAGCTGAGCACTGCGTAGCTCTTTGGGTCTCACTCAGATCTCTGCCTGACTCACCAATAAAGCATCTTCTTCACATTGTTTCATTATAATTGGGTGGGAGGGGGAGGGGAGTATCAGCTGTAAAAGTTTACTGAACATGTATTTGGCTGTTGGGTTTCTAAAAGTGGTGACTTTTTTATTTTTAATGCACTTCTGTTGTATTCATGTTATTACACATTTAATTAAAAATTAAAATCCTGCCTGTAATATTTTCACCAGCAGTTAATCTAGTTTTCTAGTGATATACCAAGCTATTAAATATTTGATAGAGAAGCCTCTGTATACTGAAAGCACACTCATTAAATGGCTCAGGTTACACCACTTTGAAATTGTTTCTTCTTTCCCATAGAGTTCCATGCCTAGTGAAGGGTGCTTTTGTGGTTAAATCTGTGTTTTTTGCTATGCTATCCAAACAGGAAATGCAAACATTCATCAGTGAGTCGAGACTTAAGGATGTAGCTTCCATAGGAAATCCTACAGCTGTGCCAAGTTGTTCTGCCATGCATATGCCATGCAGGTCTTGGTCTTGATCTTCTGGCTTTGTGTTTGGCCGCCTTGCATCACTTACATGTGTCGACTGGGGGAGGAAAGGGGTTTTGAAATATGGGTGAGGTGGTGGAAGATAGAGCCTATGAATTCTGGGCCCTCCATGTGTGGAGGACAGAAACACTGGTGTATGCTCATGTGAATTTAAACAGAAACTGATAGTGGTCTGGTACAATATTTAAACAAGCTATGCAAACTGAAAGCTTCTCGGTTTGGAGTGTGTTTGGGATTTTTTCTGTATAAAATGGGCCCTTCTCTAGTGTGGCAGTTGACAGAGTAAAGGAATAGCTTATTTTGCTCTGATGGTATAGTGTAAAGCAATGTTGTATGTTCCTGTTGTTTTCATATGATTGTATGTATTGTTTCAGAGCTTCAATTTTCAGTATTATGTTTCTTGGCAGTTTGAAAGCCTAAGAGCTACTTAGCAAGATCCATGGACTTCAGTCCTATCTTTTAGGGGTAACTCAAGTGAATATCCCCCCTGCAGCAGGGTTCTTTAGTACCAGACACATTTCCTACCCAAGCAGCTGTAATTACTCAGAGATGCACATGAATGCAAATTCTTGCCTGTCACTCTGGAATGCAGTGTTGATGCTCAGAATGGCTTGCTGGCAATATTTATTAAACAATTTTGGGGGAATGAAAATTCATTTTAGGCAATTTTTTACGTGGTTGTTATGCTTTGCTTCTTAAGGTTAATCTCTGTGGAGCTAGTCCAGTAATATCATTAATAGGAAGCACTGAAATATTTGAATTACAGTAAGCATTGGCTTTACTTATGGATTCAGTGTTACATAAATCATAGCTTATTAAAATAACTATAGAATCTGTGAGTAATTGTTTGTATGTAAGTGGAGTACATAACCCAGTGATATGAAAGTCCTGCAGGAGCTTTCATATACGGAAAAGACTATGGTGTGTAGGAGTGCAGAGAACATGGAGGCAGTGAAATGTTAATTGGTTGAATAGAAAGGATAGGTTTTCCTAAAAGGACAGCATTCATATGTAAGTAGCCATTCTGTTGAAAGCCTTGTTAGGCAGAATGGCTTTAATTATATTTTACTGAATTATTGTTTGAGGTCCATATGAATCCTTGCCCATGTTAATGTTTCAAAGTTAGGCGGTATGTAGATTCTGAATCAGGATCTGAAAACACTGTTTTCACTCAACACATTCATGTCGTGCCAGTTGTCAGACTCAAGGAGACATAGGGAGTATTTTCTTTTTTTTCCTTTAATATCTATTTCTGCCTGCAGAAGTTTGGCTCTCCAATGTACATTTTGAATCTGTGGTCCCCAAGTGTGAAATGAGTTTCGTGGCAATGGGAATGCAGTAGAACTGCTTTGTCTCTTAAATCAGCTCTGTTTTTAATATGGCGAAGTGTTTTTTTAATATCACTTTAAGCAGCCCCCATCTAATTGTTCCTGAAGTGCTGCACAATATGGACCTGATGGTGCTGGTGGACAAGATGAACATCAGTCAGCAGTGCGCTCTGCAGGGAAGAAGGCCAAGCCCATGCTGGGCTGCATTAACAGGCATGTAGCCAGCAGCTCCAGGGAAGTGATTATTTCCCTCTGGTGCTTCTGAGACTGCATCTCTCATACTGTGTCTGAATTTGGCTTCTCCAGTTTGAGAAAGACAGCGACATGCTGAAGCAAGTAGGGCAGAGGGCCACCAGGATGGTCAGGGGGCTGGAGCATGTGATCTGGGTTTGGTCAGCCTGGAGAAGAGAGAGCTCAGGAGAGGGGAGAAGGAAGGTCTCATTGAAGTCTTTTAGTTGTCTGTTGGGTAGGGGTGTAGAGGAGATGGAGCCAGGTTCTTCTCTGAGGTGCACAGGGAGAGGATGAGAAGCAACAGCAGTCAGCAGCTGCTACAGTACAAATGGCTTTAGATATTGGGAGAAAAACTTCACAGTGGGGATGGGAAAACACTGAGAAAGGTTATGCAGAGAGGATGTGAAGTAACTGTCCTTGGAGAGACTCAAAACTCAGCTAGATGAGACCATCCATAGCCTTTTCTTACTGGCTCTGCTGTGAATGGAAGGTTGAATCTCTGGAGTTCCCCGCCTACCAAGGTCACTTCATGATCCTGTTCTGTAACTCCACCAGGCATAAACAGCTCTTGAGTTCAAAATGCACCACACAAAACAAAGTCATGAAATCAGGTGCTTGAAAAGTGAAAGGAATATCATATGGCAACAAATTTAGTACTGCCACCAAGGTGAAACCATCATATCATCAAAGGTTTCAAATGGAAAAGTGTACGTATGCAGTCTCAGTTTGACTGCATTGATTCCAACTGTTGTCTAGCTTAATTCTGGCAAGAACTATACTTCTGCAGCTGCTACAGTGTATTCATTACTTCATATTGCATTTTCTACATCACTTGCAGCTACTTCTGCAATTTAGTACCCAGGAATGAACAAAAGTTTGTAGGTGTACGGTAGAGCAAAGGGGTAGTTTTGCTGCATCATAAGATTAATTATGTACATTGCAATTAAAGAGTATATCTTGAAGTTAAAAGCTGATAAATTAATCCCTCTGCTTTTAATTAATTATGTATTTTTTCATGCAGAAAATATTACTATTACTGATAGGTTTAATCTGCAGAAAATGTTTAACTATATGCACAGCTCTTAAACTATGTCAGATGTGTGCTTAGTCTGACGTGCTTTTATAGGGAGTGGTGCAGAACTGTCTTGTCTCATGACCTACAGCAACACTGAGAGGCTTGAAGAAAATAAATATTCACATTGCACCACAGTTATTACCTTAACTGCACTTATATGTAGACGAAGGTAATTCAAGCCATAAACTTTTTTTTTTTGCCTTGTTTACTGTGGGAGTTGAACTTGGTAATGTCACCATTTGCCAGCTGGAAGCAATACACTTCAGGAACTGACCTCAAGATATTCCATGAAAGGAGGCCAAGTCCTATTAAACAGGACATCTATGTTTCTCTTAGCTTAAGGTACAAGGCTTTACTTCTGTTTGTAGATAAAGATTTATAACAATCACAGTTGTGTCAAAGGAGAAAGCACCACCTAAAGAACGTTATTTGGGGAAACAAAGCTTCTGGGATTTCACCCTTTAGAGAAAAGGATATTTTAAAAGCTAAAACCCAAAAGAAGACACTGATTTCACAGACCTTCAAAGACCAACATGGTAGAAAAAAAACAAAACAATTTTGGGGAAGCTTTACTTGGTACTGGTGGTCTCAGCAATTGCGTTGGTAGTGCAACAATGGTAAAATAAGTTTGTGGTTACTGGCACGCAGTGAGAATAATACATTACATAAATCACAGATGGTTGAGCTAGCATGTTCATAAAGGGCAATTTACTCAGTGAAGGATTAGTGAATTCTAGTTTTAGTTGCTCCGAAATTAATTTAGCAGTTAAGTAATTGCACTTAAAAGTTCAGCCCTATTCTAGATAGTCTTTGGTAGGATTAATTCTTAAGTGCAAGTAATTTACTGGTAATATCTTGGGCACCAAAATAATTTGGGAGTATCTCCTTGTCTGTTATAGTATTAACTCGTGAGAATGAGGGAAGAGGTCAAGTTACTTTGGTATCCAAACCCAAAATTAAGTCTTGTGGCTGGTAGTGTTGACACTTGAAATCTTTGTAATACTGATGAAGATCTGTAGGGAGTTTGTACAAGCTGAAGGCAGGAGTATTTATTTGGGCCTATTTCAACAAACTCAGCAATGTCAGAACTCTGAGATTCTATATTATTTTTTATGGGATAGCTTGCACCAGCAGAGGAGGGAGAAGTGGGAGAGAGGTTGAACACAGAGCCTAGTAGGCAGCTATATAGTGTGTTGGCCCAGTGGTCTGCAGAGGCAGTGCTGGCAGGGGATCTACACATGGTTCAGGTCCCAGCCTGCTGGAGAGCTTGGTCTTAGAAACCTGTCCACTGTGTGCCCTGCATACCCAGCAGAAAGCCTGACACAAACCCCACAAATGGCAACAGAGCTGTGGTAGCAGTGGGAACCCTGGACAACCATCCTAGAGCTTAATATTTTACATTACAAAAATACACAGCCATGTTTTAGGGACTGATGCACCCGTGAAAGCAGCCAGCATGGTTTCCTGTTCGTCATCTGTTGTCACATGCTTGTTTACAACTGCAGGGTAAAGGTGGCTTAAAATAAATGTTGTCTTATACCCCTGCTCAGTGTCATCACCTTCCTGCCACAGGGACTTATTCAGGGATGGAGGGAGGCTGGCTGCCCACCTGGCAGCTCTGTCATGCAGGCTGACCTCCAGCCCCTCTGCCCATGGATCCTGGGGTGGTTGCACTGGTTGCATGGGCAGTAGCTGTGCTGTTTCTTTCCCTTTCCCAGGTATCACACCATGTACCTTCAAAATGCCTACTTGAAAGGCCACTTTGAAAGGACTTTACTCTCTCCAGTAACAGGGAGTTGGACTCTATGATCCTCATGGGTCTCTTCCAACTCAGAATATTTTGTGATTCTAACATATGTGTATAGTAAGGTTATAATAAATGTTACAAGGCTTAATTTATTGTGTATCTACATTTGTTTTTAATGTAAAAGAGAGAAAAGTTGATGCATGATGTAGTCCTTGTTTTCTGTATCATATTACATCATTTGAGAGTAGAAGAGTTGTATTGTGGTCCCTCTTTGGCAAGCACGAGACCTTTCCCTTGAGAGCACTCTCCAGGTTAACTCCGCATGCCTTGGACAACCAGGCTTTATTAAATGTACCGCAGTCTCCTCTTAGGAAATTACAGCTACGTGTTAGGAGAGAGGCATTGCATTTCCCCTTGTTTAATCCTCCTGTTTTCCCTTCTTCCCAGACTTGTCCTCCGAAACCCCTGGATGCTCAGTGCTGGGTCTCCTGCTGAGTCACTGCCTCGCTGGCCTGGCTCTGGGCGGGGCTGTGAGGCATTTGGAGGCTGCTCAGGCCCCCCGTCAGGAGGGCTGTATAGTATTACAAAATCTCATTTGACATTACGTTATGCTTGGAGTAAATCAGCGTGTTACTTTAGCCTTTCACCTCCGAATGTATACATGTCAGGCGCGGGGGGGGGGGCGGCGGGGGAGTGGTGGCAAAACTCGGGATAGGTCAAAACTAAATTAATTTGGTGACTTCATCTGACTCTAGCTAGTTGGATCTCCTCCCTGCTGAAACTCCCAAGCCTGCCCACAGTGTTTTCTGGACTTAAAAGGCGGAAATGGCAGGAGTCCGGAGCAGCAGGCTGCCTGCCTGTCCTGCCAGAGCTGCTGCTGGGCTGCAGCATGGCTGCTGTGCTCTGGAGTTCTGCCACCAGCATAGTGCCTCGGGTGCCCAGCAGCGTTGTTTTTTCCTAATCAGGGTTTCTGATTATTTTTATCTCTTCCTAATCGAGGGCAGATGTTTCCCTGGTGTAGATGCAGGTGACTGCTGAGGTGTGTGGCTGTATCCGCATAATTTTGCCTGAATTCACATGCTACACTCAGGTAGGGCAGCGGCTTGGAAGACAAGCTCTCCTTCCCTGCTGTCTTCATTTTCCCATAAATCTGCATTTGCTAAAGCACTTGGGAATCTACTGTCTGAAAATACAACGACTCATCCATCATCTAGTGGGAGCAAAAAGATAGGAAGTTCCTTTGTTATTTGCAGAGCCCAGGTCAGGAATGGAGGCTTGCTAAACGTTGCTGCCTCTCGAGGCACCCTTTCTCCACCAGTGTTGTACACCAGAGTGTACTCAGCACTGCTGTTATCTTGCATTACAGCATGTGTTTAACCTCTTAGAATTCCTTCAGTGATGTCTGCATGTATGCTTAGTAATCTTCCATTTTCCATAAGAGAAAAAAATTAATAAAAGGAGAATTAAAGCTCCCATGTTTGTCTTGGTGAATTGAGACCTTGTTTCACACATTATATATTGGTTTACTCATCAGCTTTTTAAAGGTTTTCTAGTTACAAAATGGTAATAGATCCTCTTCTGTTTTCTAAAATGTAGGTGTTTCTGATTGACTTGGGTTTACTGTATAAGTGAGGATTATTTTTCTCTGAAGCAATCTATTTTTTTCCACAATCCCCCTGTCTGTTGAGAAAGGTAGAGTATTTGCCAGTGTCTATACGTTGAATGTCTACCTTCAGGGCATAAGAGCAGCAATTCAAGCTTAAGATCTTCGAGTTAAAAGCTTTGGTGGGAAGGGTAATAACTGTAAGTAAAAGCAGTTTTTTTAACACTGCAACCTTGCCACACATACGTTCCTCTCATTCAGCCCACTTCAAAGGTGTTTGTGGTTCTCCATTAATAAAATTCCTTCTTAATTTTTAGTAACGCTGATTTTATGGTGAAATTGGTGCATCCTTTCCTCATGTTACGAAGTGCCGGTTCAGCACCAACCACTGCTCTTCCTTTGTTTGACTCGGATGCAGTCTGAGGGTGCTGTGCACTGCTGTGGTTTGCTCCTAACCAGAGTGAATATACCTTTGTGGGAATGGTGGTGACCAAAGAGTCTGAGTTGTTTACGTTTTGTGTAAGCAGTTGATGCCTACCTTTCTTGAACCTCTATCCTTTGTCTAGAATGTGTTTTTCAGTTGGGATTCGTTTACTCATAAAATTGATAAGGAGCCTTTCAGAATATGCAAATACTTTCAGCTGAAATTAAGATATCATGTAGTTAAGTGTTAATATTGCATTGTACTTTTGGAGGCAAAGGTGAATGCTGAAGAAAAAAAAAAAGGAGTTAATATTGCTGTAGAGACGTGACGTTATGTATTACATTGCCTTATAGTTTTCGGTGGCAGCAGAAGGAATGAAGGAATGAGAAGACAGTGGGGGGGAGGGGGGAACCAAATCTTACTTCTGCTATACTGACAGGCAGATTAAAAAAAAATCAAATTCAAGCAAGTCAGTGAATGTGGCTTGTCCTCCTCAGGTGCCCAAAAATATTTCAAGCACTAAATAATTTTCTTGGAATTTGTAACCTTTCTGATTTCAGTGATCTACCCTAATTTCGTAACTGCTTAGTGAACAAACTTAAAACTATTTTGTAAAAAGTATGCAGTAGACAGTGTAATGCATTGCTGGTTATTGGGCCATCTCAGAGGTTTTGGCTCAAACTGTGTATATTGTTTCAATACTTTTGATTGTGTTTTTCAGATTTGAGGGAACTGAATGTCTGGAAAAGAACCAGTATTTTCTGTCTCAGAGATAATAGGTTTTTAGGGTTTTAAAAATTTTTCTGAAGCTGTATGTACCACGAAACAGAATTACCACCAGTCTTTTATAAGAGATACTCAGATTTGGGTCTAAATCTGCCCCTGAGATCCATCATAAACATAAACTAATGATAAACCCAGCATCTGAACATGTAGGTCAAAACATCCCAGTGTTGGCAGGCAGCCTCTAATTTAACAGACCAAAACTTAAAACATGCCCTAATCCAATCAAACTAAATCTCTAGTACTCTAACCTCAGTTATATTTAAACAGGGAACTGCAATGAGAGCAACAGAAAATATGCTGTTTGCTGTGTTAAATGGTACTCCTGCAACATTCAAGCAATCAAACTATACGTGGATTGCCTCTGTCTTGTCTAGACTCTGTAGCTTCACAGATCGTTTTAGGTCTTCAAGTCAGATCCATGTTGTGAAGCTAAAATGGCATTCCAAAGTGAATGAGATACATGGATAACAAAAGACTTTTAACATTTCAGGGCCATTTAGTAACATGAGAACAGTGCACAGGAGATTTGGTATTCAGCATTTTAAAAGGTATAAATTTCTCCCAATATTACAAACAGAGGATTATTTTCTCCTTTTTTTTTATGGCAATACCTCATTGTGATTAATCTTGAACTGTTTCTGACTAGATAGAGCTTTTATATTGCTTGCTACAAACATCACTTCAGTTGCAGTGTTCTGATGTGAGGGGTCTGACCATGGACATTGAATTTGCTGCAGGAGTACCGTGTAAGTCAAAAGGGAGATTAAGAGCAGTGTTGTCAGCATTGTGCAGAAGCTTTTGTGTTGTTTTTCTGTCCTCAGGACTCCTTTTAGTAAAGGCAACCTTGACTGTAACTGGTCTCTAATGACTGTGGCTGAGGCTGTATGCAGTGAATGTTAAAAGAAGCAGGCCAAGTCCAGCTGCAAATCACCTGCCATTTCAGGATGATACAAAAGGATGAAATTTCCTTCTCCCGGGATGCAGCCACTGAGGCTGGCAGGGTTCTCCCTTCAGGGATTTTTGTTTTGCATCTAGAAAGCCTTTCCAACAGGAGCTACAGCAGTCTCACTCAGCTACACGTTAGCCTTTCTGCTGTAGCTTCCACTGCAGTGATTATTGGTGTGAGATCTTTTGTTTTACTGGTAGTATCTCTATTGATGCTATCAGGTGCCAGCTTCCAGAAAGCTCCTCTTTGTATTGTCGCAGAGGCTTTCTACTGCCTTTAAAAATTTAATACTATACCGTGCCTAATTGCACAAAACAGAAAGGCCTGGCAGGTTCAGAGGTGATGCCACTGTGATGAGTTTTTAGACTGCAGATAGATTCTGCTGTAATCCATCCAGTCTTGCCATTATTACTGGTTTGGCGTAATACGGCTTCTGCTGTCAACAACTGTTAGTTTATCCCCGGAAAAATAAATATGCCTCTTGCAAAACTGTCCTTAAACACAGCTGGATAACACCTAGTAACAGCTGCAGCTCTCTGTAGTGAGAGCAGTGGAAAATGCCAGAACATTCATGATTTTCAGCACCTAACCAGTCCTCTGAGCTCAGGTCTGTGGTGCTTAGTCATGCATGTGCAAAGTGTTTTTTTCTGAAATTGTCTGGACTCTCCTATGGCTTGTTTGTATCTATAGGGGTTTTGAATTTCAGTTTCTTACAAGCAAAACAGGGCAGGGTCCTTTGTGGTTAGTCAGTACTGTAACAGCCAGAGGTTTTGAATCTCCACCTGCATGCTCTGAAGTGGGTGATGTGATGTGCTATCTTCAGTTTGTGTTCAGTTGCCATTGAATTGCCAGGCATCTCTATGGAAGGTGGAAGCTTAAAGATCTTGATGAGGTAGATGCTGATTTTCAGGCTTGTATAAGCCTCATCGAGGCCTTCTGCTTGAGAGCTTTCAGCCTAAACAAGGGAAAGTCGAAAATGTAAATTATTTTATTGGGAAGAAGTAGTGTATTAGGACATACAAATAAGTTTTTAGCTACTTGGCTGTTCACAGAGTACAGCTTGTGAGTCTTCACCTGTCCAGCTGTTCTCTTGCGTCACCTTGCAGATGTTTCTTAATAATGTTTTGAATGTTCATCACATTTTGCAAAGCAATTCAGCACACAGGGAACAGAGTCTTGGAGAAAACCTGGGCCCAGCTGCATTTGTTGAGCTTAGGGCCTCTTGTCTGTTGCCGACTGTGGTGGCTCCACTACCTACATGTGGCTGTTCTTATTTCATATATATTGCCCACCCCACCCCCACCAAGATCTGTCTGTGTGGCAAACAGGATATGTGTGTATCTGAGCACCAAATTAGAATATCCTCACTGCAAAGGAAGCCTTTCCCAGCTGAGTTTATTTAAAACCTATTAGGAGGGTGGGGGACAGAAGAAGCCAAAAACATGGTCAACTTTTTCGAGAGATGCAAAGATATAGTGAACTCTTCCCAGAGAAGAGGCTGTGGAAGATTGAGACGTGTTAACAAGTCACTGAAAATAAATGGCGCTGGTTTTGTTTGTATTTTTTTTTTAACATAAATTGATTAATTTTGCATACATTTGTTTAAAATTCTGTTCATACACCTCATGCTTATCTGCGTGTATGACTGTGAAGCTAGTGTTTCTAACAAATAGCCTGAACTTGGACACTGGAACAGGCTGCCCAAGGATGTGGTGGAGTCACCATCCCTGGAAGTATTAAAAAGAAATGTAGATGTAGTGCTTAGCGACATGATCTAAGCACCGAACAGTTAGATTAGGTTATGGTAGGTGGATTTAGGTTATGGTTGGACTTGATGATCTTCAAGGTCCTTTCCAACCAGGACGATTCTATTCCTGTTCTATTCCTGTTCTATTCCTGTTCTATTCCTGTTCTATTCCTGTTCTATTCCTGTTCTATTCCTGTTCTATTCCTGTTCTATTCCTGTTCTATTCCTGTTCTATTCCTGTTCTATTCCTGTTCTATTCCTGTTCTATTCCTGTTCTATTCCTGTTCTATTCCTGTAAACTTTCATTTGACCCATAGAGTATAATTCATTTGTAGACACAGTGTAAGTTATATTACAGATATCCTTCAGGGCATCATAGTAAAACTCAAGGTTACTCACTGTTTCCTGAAGTAGTTTGCCATCCCATGCACTGCAGCAAAGGTGGTTGGTTGCTCTCCTGTTGCTTGCAGAAGGATAGATATTTATCTTTGCAGCTGCTTTTAGAAAAGGATGTTGAGGGAATTTCTACTTCCTGTGTGTGGATTTTCTTGATCTTTTCACCAAAGTAGACTTGCTGCTTTCACTACTGGTAAATGATGGTTCTTCTGAGTTCTACCTGGCCTTAAAATTTGTACGAAGTAGTGGCAATTGTAGATCAGAGTAGCTTTATTTCAAGTGTTAGCATCTACGTATCTTTAGCTTCTTTAGAAGTGAGTGGACTTGTCCATATTGTTCTCTTGGTTTAATATTAAACTCAATTCTAAATCTTAAGTAAATACGAAAGTCACTATTAAGCTGTTACTCAAACTGTCATACAAACAATACTGAACATGTTAGTTGAATAGTGACTGTGGTAGTATCTTTCTGTTTGTTTCTGATCTATATAAAAAGGCTAGGAATAACACAGTAAAAACCATAACAGTGCTGGCTTGAATTTCAGATGCTGCCAGTAACAAAGGTGCTGTTTGCCTTTGTGCTCCAGTCCCTTCCACCCTGATGTTGAAGCTAAACTTTCATGGTTAGCCATTGCGGTGCAGTTTCAAGAGTTAAAGGGCACTCCCTGTTTCTAAAACTTTGTTCCTAGTGCTCGGTTCAATCCAAGCACTTAGTGTGTGCCAAGAAAGCGACCTTTGCTAACTGTTAGAGTGAATACAGTGCTATGTTCATACAATTAGCTGCGCTGTCTGGGAGCCTGCAGGGAGAACTGAGCAGTCTGAGGACAGGCTGATTTCTTCCCTACTTTGGAGGTGCCCGTACAGAAGCGGGTAGAGGGGCAGCCTGGTTCTGAATTAATTGCTGGCAGTAGTAACCTGACTATTGGAGCATGAATTTTTTGAGCCTGCTTTCTGTTGCTGGTCTATCTTTTCTTCTTTTATAATTTTTTTGTTCCTTCTCATCAGGCAAATTTTGGGATGTAATGTTTTGGATCTTAATGTCAGCAGGTGGGGACAATTTAAACCATCTTCTGTGTTTGTGAAATTTGTTTCGTACAAAGTGACCTATATAATGAACTGTCATCTTCTATTTTACATTTCCTGCTGTACGTACTTACACAATTACAGAATCATAGAATTGTTTTGGTTGGAAAAGACCTTTAAGATCATCAAGTCCAACCATTAAGCTAACACTGCCAAGTCCCCCACTAAACCATGTCCCTGTGCACCGCATCTACACGTCTTTTAAACACCTCCAGGGATGGTGACTCCACCACTTACCTGGGCAGCCCGTTCCAGTGCCTGACAACCTTTTCAGTGAAGAATTTTTTCCTAATATCTAATCTAAACCTCCTCTGGCACAACTTGAAGCCATTTCCTCTCGTTCAGTTATTTGTAACTTGGGAGAAGAGACCAACCCCCACCTCACTACAGCCTCATTTCAGGTAGTTGTACAGAGTGATAAGGTCTCCCCTCAGCCTCCTTTCCTCCAGACCAAACAACCCCAGTTCTCTCAGCCGCTCCTTGTAAGACTTGTGCTCTAGACCAAGAGAGAAATTTGTCTAGTTTCATGCTATGTGGGTTCTTCACACTTTTTATCTGGGTTGCTGCAGCACACCTAAAAAATGGATGGAGTAAACCTGTGGTCTTTGTGTTCCCTGTAGAATTGTCTGTCAAGTTTCAAACAGTTACGTTTTTGCAAATCATCAATGGAAATAGTCCATGCAGACCTTAGATCCCACAGAGGAGAACCTGCTCTCTTTCACTGAGGGAGAAGCTTGAAGTCTATGGCTGACATATCACTGGCCACCAAACCTAGTCAGTGAAGGATTAGCTACAAGCTGTCACTAGAGACAAAGGTTTGTAGTCCCCACCAAACCCTTTGCAAGAAAAATAGCCCAACTTTGTTGGCTATTTGATAATTTCTGAGATACCTCATACTCTGATTGTTACTTGTTGACTTCCTGAAGTCCACTAGTCTTAGGAACATTATTTACTCTTTTCATTAATTACCTTGGCTCGGCTCTTTGAAACTGTTGATGAGATAAACTTGAATGTGCTCATCTCTTGTCTTGGCAATATCAGCAGCAGGAAGATGTGGCTAGTGTAGAATAATAGGGAATAAAATAAAGTAGTATGCATCACCAGTCTGTGCGCTTGCTGACTGATGATAAAAGGTACTATGAATTAGACTTGTAGGGAAGGACCTTAGGTAACTAGAAAGATCTGTTTAAGATGGTGTGGCTATGCAAATTTTCAGCACAGAGTGCCATTTTCCAAAGTCTTGGTTGAAACGTTATCTGAACACAGTCGGGAACTGTTTGGCTATGTACAAGAAGCACTGCTGGCACAACCAGTAAGTGAAGGTCTGAATGTCTAGGAGACTCAAAGGATTGATTTGTTTAATCTAGCCTACCTGGGCACTGGGACAGACTCTTGAGTGCTGTCCCTAACGCATTATGAAATCAGCTCTGGGGAAGAAAAAGCCATTAGAGTGGGAGGATAATGTTGGCAGAAGAACAGATGGGTTTAAGCTGAGAGGAAGTATTCCTAATGATTTAGAGGAATCGAGCTCCACAGCAGCTTTCCAACCAGACAGTTGGGAGTCCAAGTCTCAGTTACTTTCAGGATAGAGGTTGGTAAATGGATAAAAACATTATTTGGTATTCACTCTGTGATTTTTAGGTACTGAGTTCACGGTCCAGAAGGCCCCTGTCCCAGTAAGAAATCAGTATTTAAGTAAAGCAGCTACCTCTTTTAGAAGTTACCTGAAAATTAAATACGGTTTTAGGCAATCTGATCATCCTGCAGTGGCAAAAACCTGATGGATAGATGTCAGATCACTTTATTTGTGCAGCACTATGTGACAAAATCCCAAATCTCTGATCCTATCTGTTTATCTTTAGGCTGTGTCTGATTCTTTTTTTCATACCTTATTAGCATTAAGCAGAATACTGCCAGTTTGTGTGTTCTTTAAGTTCTCAGTGACAGCCAGAGAAATATGTTCACAGATTCCAAGAGGAAATTGAGGAGGTGATGTATTATCATTGAAGCATAAAAATTAAGCCACCTTTTTCAATAAATAAGAAAATATTGTGCAGTGATGCAGTTCCCCCCCCCTTTTTTTTTTTTTAAATCAAGAAGTGTAAATTTATTGTATACAGAAAACAATTACTAAAATGTCAAAAATGTTTTTTGTCCCTTTTTTTTTTTTTCCTAGTTGGGGAATGGCGGTCAACGTGTACTCTACCTCTATAACCCAAGAGACTATGAGCAGACATGACATCATTGCATGGGTTAATGATATATTAGCTTTAAACTACATAAAAGTCGAACAACTCTGTTCAGGTAAGAAAGCACGGTATGCTCTACAAATGTTTATTTTAAAACCACTTTAGGAGTCTGATTTGTTGAAAATAGATAACTTTTAACTTTGACATAAAACAGTTACTCTGAGAAAAGAGACTAATGTATGTGCAAAGTAAGCATTTTTGCATTCATTTTAATCATGGGAAGATAAGGTGCCTTGAGAAGGCATAATAAATGCAAAGGTGAATGGGACAAATGTAGTGGAGGATATGTAGAAGTAATAAAAAGGTTGGCTAAGCAAGAAAAGAATACAATGATAAGCTTTTGTGTTTTAAGCTACCAGGGTGGTGTCTTTTCAAATGGAGAGTGGGTATAGCTGAAAAAGAGACAGAGAACAAACACCCGGGGTGAACAAAATTCTCCTTTCTGGTAAGGGTCCTCAAATCCCTGCTGATGTTTGCAGGAAAAGAGCACAAGTATGACTGTGAAGAAGAACATGGATTTGAGGAAGTGAGCCTTTAGCTGTTCCGAGGGTTTTAGAAGTTTGTCAAGAAAATCTGCCTGTTTCTCTTTACATGTTGCTGAACTCTTGTTGTAAGTAAATTTGGTAATGAGCTCTGAAAAAAAGGGTAATGGTTTGAATACTTTTGGATATTTTGGTTAATCAGGGTGGCAACTACAAGATACATGTTGAACTACAGGGTCTGTAACTAGATAATAATGACTAGAAATGACACAGACAAAAGTTGATATTTCACTGAGAATACAGATGCCCCTGGGGAGTGATTCTTTCTGATTTCCTACTGTGATTTTTAAATTTGAAGATGTTTGTGTTGGAGGAGATCTAACTTAGATCACTACTTCCAGACAGCTGGCACGGTGGAAATGTCTTACTCATGAAGACAATGCTCTAAGTACCTAGAACTGAAACCACATTACCATGTTTCAACTATTTAATGGTCCAGCTGAAGTGCATAAATGGGGTCTTATATTAATATATTTGAATTTGCTTACCTGTCTGGCTGAACTTGCAGTCTCAGATGTTCCCTGAAAGGCAGAGAAAACCCTCGAAGATGGTAGCCTCGTAGCCTACTCCCCAAAATCTAAAAAACAAATCTCAGCTGCAGAAGCAGGCTTTCATGCTTGCAGCCTTGCACAGTAACTATGCAGTTGAGGTTGAAAAAGTATAGGTTAAAGTGCATGTTAAGTAATGGATATAAACTAAATAACAAAAGACACAGAACATGGGAAATAACCTTTTTAACAGTTATTAAACTTGAAATTGAAATGTTATATTTACCTGTTTTTACGTCCAGAAGTTAGCTTAGGTATTTTCTTTTGATGAATTATACATAAAAAAATTATCCACACGGGGATGTGTGCACACATGTATAAATATGGGTGTAGCTGTATCTAGATAGATATATATAGATATACACGTGCACACACACTTAAAAGGAGATAAAAAGATTCAAGAACATGGGCATATTCATCCCAAAAATACCCAATGTTTGCCATTGTTTGAAACGGGAAGCATACGAGACACATTATTGAGTTGTTCCTGCATAGCTATTTATATGCCCATAAATAGTTGAAAGGAAGCTTTTGAAGTGAGTTCTCCATCAAGTTAAATGTGTATGGGCATGCAAAAACAAAACAAAGAAAAAAACCCACAAAACCCAACAACCTACCCAAAACTCTTTCGCAAAATAGGGGAAAGGTGATCTAAGAAAATTTTTGTTATGCAGATTACAATGAGTTAAAGATATTTAAGAATATCAGATTGAGAGACTTCCGCTGGGTTGGGCAAGCAAGAGAAAAGCACAGAAATTGTCACAAACCCACTGTCCCACTTCATTACACAGCTTCTTATACAACTTCTTCTGTGACCTCAAGCGAGGATTTTGGGACACACCACAAGGGAAAAACTGAAAAAGGGTCATCTCATTAGAGCTCTTACTCCATCTCATGTAAAATTAAGCTATTTCTTCCTTTAGAACTTCCTGGATTGTATTGATTGCTGTTGTTACTTGATACTTTTATATTCATATCTTAACAGGTCAAAGCTGTAAACTTGAATTGCCCCATTTGGTTTGATAGTCCAGCTTGATACTTAAACATTTTTGCGCTGATGTTCACTAAAATCCCAGAAGAGGCTTTAATACTTGCTTAGCTGAAGCAGCTTTGTAGCGTGGTCCTTCCTGCCATCCCGAGGACTTTACTCTCTGAACTGATGAATCTAAACTCTGTTAGATTATTGCAGACACTGGAGCACAGTAGTCTTACAGACTCGGCAGTCCTTTCCCTTTGAGACTGCATAGTCTGTTTCTCACGTGCAAGGTGCACACATGTAGGGATTGAAGATAGGTGAACAAGAAGCTTTGGGAATCTTCTGTATTTAATATATTTTACCATGCAAACTCAGAGGAGTTTATTTAATGTACATATAGTTTATTTAGTGTACTTCTAGTGCAGTTTACAGGATGGAAGCTAGGGGAACAGTAGGACTAGATGAGCTGCCAACTAAGAGGCAAAGCACTAGCAGACATGGTACTGGTCGTAGTTAGAGAGCAGCCAGTCTAACTCCTTCTTTATGGCATTCCTTTGGCTGATGTCCCTTGGAGAACTGGCAGCTTTCGTGCAGCTTAATGTTAGTTTCCATAAAACATAAGCATTTCTCCAGGACTTCAAAGAGAAGGAATATGTGGGAAACTCTTTACAACTATGAAGCATTTCACAGCATTACCAGGGAGCTGCAGAGCCACTGTAACTGAAGTTTTACAACCTACTGTAAAATCGTAGGGACATTTTTTTCTTTTTTTTCTTTTTTTTTTTAGAAAAAAAACATTAAGATTTGTCATGCTTTTATATGACCATTCAATTTTTGTTCATTTTTTCTTATTAAAGGAGCAATCAAAAGGCCAGAAGAAGCTACATGCAAGGCCAAAAAAAGCAGGGGAGGGAAGGAGGGAATGTTAAGTCAGAATGAAAAACTCAAAAAGTGTTACTTTTAGGAGGCAAGAGCTACCAAGATGTGTCATACGCTCGTGTTCAGCATCTAGCTGAGAGACCTCGTGAGTGACCACCTTTTGCAACCAACTTAGCAATAATTTTTGACATTCTGAACTTAAGCAAGAAGGAATAATGTGGCATTCTGCCTTCACTGAAGGCTTTATTCAGAGCATACCTAAAGCTTAATGTGACAGTTTCTAATAAAGACAGAAAAAGCAATCAGACCTTCTTTTTCTCATTGCCAAGGAGAAGTAGCTTTGATAATACATATGCGGTAGCAATACCAGTCTATGCCCCAGTTGCCAGTTACAGGAACAGAGCTGCTAGGATGAGGAGCAGCAAAGGAACAGGCTGGCTTAGTCATAAAGTATTTGTATTCTTTGGGAGTCTTACATGTGTTTTTTGTCTCTGCTAAGTAGGCCGAGCAAAGTGCAGTGTCCCCTGAGCTTTCTGAATGCCTGCTGTAGCAGTGATGTGCCAAAAAGGCAGGTTATGGATGGATGCAGCCCTGGAGAGTCTAAATTTAGTCTGCAGCTCCTCTGGTAATTTAGTTTTGACAACTCAAGAAAGAAAATCTCACTGAGCATCTCAAAGCAATGCAATTCTCTTTGCTTTAGGTCACTGTCATTTAGTCAGTTTTTGGTCTATGTGTTTGACCTCCTGCAAGGTTGTTAACCTGAATATGAAATGTATAACTCATGGTTTTAATTGAAGGCATAGTGCATTAGACTTGAGAGCATTTAATTTGATACATGAATGAAAAATAACAGAGAACAACTGAGTGGATTTAATGTAGCAGAATCCCATAGGCTTGCAGAATAGGAATTTCAAGTGAATCGACACTACTTGTTTCTTAGGAGTCATGCTATTTTTGTAATGAATACACAGTGGCTTCTTAAAAAGAATTCTTACTAAACAGCTTATAACTGAATTTTCTTTACTAAGGCTGTTTTTCATCTATAGCGAATACCAAGTGAATGTGTTACAGGGCTTTTCATGAGTGGCTGCCACATGAGAGTATATTCAAAATAAAAGTCAGGCAGGAGACTGTAGAGGGCTTGCATACGAATTAAAAATAAACAGTACAAAGTGTGCAAGCTATATAAATTATGACCAAGGCAGACAGAAATGGTAGATGTATGTAGGAAAGAAAATGCAGTTTGAATTGGGGTGAAATTTCTGGCTTAGCCATACTTGTGTGATCCTTTGAGATTAAGGAGATACAGAATCTTTCCTCCCCCCCTCTTTCTGCATTTGAAAATTCTCAGTAGAATTATAAACTTGCAAATTGTCTGGCCTTCAGTGCATAGAGACCTTCTGTCTTTCAGGATTTGTATGCAAGGATCAAGGATTAAATGGGGGGGGGGATTGTCTTTTTTACCCTTGCGTTTAATACATGACCATATTATAAAAAGAGCATGTGGTTTGGCATTTTCAAATTTTAGACTGTCATGCTTTCTCTGCACAAGCCCTGGGTGTTGCCACAGGGAATTTTTCATGTGCTGACTGCTGTAAAACACCATTATCTCAGCTGGCTTTTCTCCTGTGAAAATACATAGTCCCTTTATAGATAAATTTTGTTTGTACTCCACCAGCCTCATCTTGAAGGAAGGTCAATGGCAAATGCTGAATCTGAGACCATGCAGACAGAATTTCAGGCAGTGTGATGACAGGGTAGATGTTGGTCTTTCTTTGACTTTATGTTGCCTCTCCAGCTCAGGATTTGGGGAAGAGCTCCATCACAGCCTCTGTGGGCTGTTGATCCTTGTGACTGGTGCTGTGCAGGGTGGAGAATCCTTCCTGCCTTGCAGAGGGTGTCCAAGGTGCTCTGCTCCCAGTGACTGTGTGCTGGGCTCTGTGCCGTGGGGCTGGTCACCATTCCCGTGTGTTTGCAAGGCAGCCATCCTGCCTCCAGCACCTGCTGCCCTGGGTAGCAGTGGGAAGCGGCGTGCCAGGCACACTGCTTCCTGAGCAGTTCTGTGTGACAGCTGGCTCCTCTCCACGTGGCAAAGATCTTTCTGAGCAGGGCTGAGGTGACTGGTGAAGGTTACTGGACAGGCAGAGAGATGGTGAGACGGGCTTTTTCTTCTGCATTTCATTTGTGCATACATAAGTGCAAACGAGGTGTATTCTGTGGCTTAGTTGCATAGGGTTTGTTTTTTCCTGTCTCAGAAGGTGTATTTTGTTCAGTGCCTACATTAACCCATGACTTCCTACACGAGTGTTCCTAAAATCTACACTGTAGGACCCTGTTGGAGCATTTGGTGCCGGCATGATTTCTGTACAACCCAGTGTACTAGTGCCTACGAAGCTGAAGTGTTTTTCAGGATTGGTGGTTTTAGGGTTTGTTTTTTTTTTCCAGTTTGCAGCTTTGCAAAGGCTGGGTCTCTAAAGCAGCTTGGAAACATGATTAAAACATGGCTCGATCCCATTTGCACTCTGTAACCAAGCCATGTTTCAAGGAACTGGCATGTTGTCCTGAGGTCATGCAACACAGAGGATGCTTAGTGTCAATGACTCTCTAATATCTTCCATATGATGTTTAGGATTAGAGGGATACAATGGATGTTAATGATTGCATTTAAGATTGTTTCCAAAACTTTCTGAGGAAGCTTGCAAAGCAGTATCAGGAGATTTTTCTGCCAATAATTTTTTTTTTCTCATTTTCTTTCATTAAAAATTCAGGAGGAATAGAAATTATTATGTAATTACTTATAGCACTCACTTGCGGTCAGTTGCTTGATCTCCCTGCTTTTGAAAGAGCTTTTTAGATTTTTGAGTGCTATTTTTTTTTAGGCGTGATGAATTACGCAGCTATTTTAAATAAAATGGCAACTGTGTTATCTGAAATTGTTCTGATTTTCCCATTTTAAAATTAATGAAATCCAAAATAAATTATTGCTAAAAATTAAGTATCAAAAACTCTGCTATGTATAATTTATGAGCAGCTTAACGATTTAGATATTTAAGAAAAAAAGAATACAAGTTAACACAGGGGAAACCTCCCTCCCACAGTTGTTATTTAAGATTATCAGCAGATAGTCTGAATTATGTCATACAAATGCCCAATCTGTGTGGAATAGGACTGAAGCAGTGGTCAGTTAGATGCATAGAATCATAGGATGGTTAAGGTTGGAAGGGACCTTAAAGACCAACAGGTTCCAACCTCCCTGCTATGAGCAGGGACACCTCACAGTAGACTAGGCTGAACAAAGCCCCATCCAACCTGGCCTTAAACACCTCCAGGGAGGGGGCTTCCACAACCTCCCTGGGCAACCTATTGCAGTGCCTTACTACCCTCATGGTGAAGAATTTCTTCCAGATGTCTAACTAAATCTACCCTCTTTAATTTAAAAACTGTTACCCCTTGTCCTATCACTACCCATGTATTTCAGTGACCACTGGTAGGGTTGTAGGAGGTACGCAGGTCTGTAGGATGTTTTCTGTGGTGGCAGCATTGCCTTCAGAAGCTCCCATCCGTATACAAGCACTGGCTCAGCCCTTGAGGCAGCTGTGCTCATGCAACTATGTGCAGGAGTCCAGGGCTGCACTATAATGTGCATCAATTCTATTATTTTTTTGTGTCCTTCCAAGACTGTTGCTGGTAAGGATGAAGCTCATACCAGAATGGCTTCATTGATGCACAGCCCCATCAACACTTGCTTCTCTACACCTAAGCAGGCAATAAACTGATGCGGGCTTGAACATTCACCAGGAAATGGGCTGAAACCTCTTAAATCAGGGTTTTTTTAGTTGGAGAAATAGCATTGTGTCAACCTATATCCTAGGTCATATAGGTGCTGCTGGAAATGCGAAGAGGAATTTGAAGACCGTGGTCTCCAATGGAGTGTTCAACATGAACTGTGCAATTTCTTAAACATGGGTATATGTAACACACCTTTGTACTCACAGACATGTCCAGCTTAAAAAAGACTTGAGTGACATAATATAACACCCATATTTGAAACCTAAATTAAAATCTATACAATGATAGCAGAGTCAAAACCCATCTTAACATCACTCCCACAGAAGCAATTCTAGGAAGCCCAAGGTAAAAGGCAAGCCCCAAGTGCTGCTGTACTGTAAACAATGATTCTTGGCTGTTGTGGTTTTTTTCCCTTTTCTTATCAAAACTGACATGCTCATTGCATGCTCCTTTTTTTGTTGTTTTTGTTGTCCCAGCAACAAAAATCCCAGGTGTGTGCAGTTTCCCATCTGTGTTAGCAACCATTGCTCTTGTGAACTGAAATACTGATGATTAATATGCATACAAATCATCCTGTTATTTTCCAAATGTGTGGTCAGGTTGTTGCAGCTTTGGAGGGGATGAATAATTTGAAGGAATTTGTATGTTATGTGGCTGGATATATGTTTTTAGATTATCTGAAAAATATTTCCTTAAAGCAAGCAAACAAAAAATTCTAATTACAGAAAAAGTTACAGTCAGCCTTTTTCCCAAATGGGATTTTTCAGAAACTGAGTGTGTGAAAATCAAAGTAAGGCCTGGTTAAGTTTTAAAAATGAATTGCTTGCCATTTTACTAAGCACTTACACCAAATTTCTAGTGTAGCACTTAGCTCCTTTTGCTGTGGTTTGGACGCCAGAATTAAAATAAAACAGTCCCCCACATAGACAAGCCCTGTTTTTTCATGAGCCTTTTTGTGTTCCCATGTTGTCTGGTGTGGTTTTATGTAACTTTCTAGGATCTCACTCCCACACTGCAGGGATGAGCAGGGAGGGAGAGTGTCTTCTGACATTTGATGTGAAGGATCGACCTGACTCCTACTATAGGGGACAAATATTAATTTGGTATTGCTACTAAATACTTTATTGCATCTGGGGAAGAACAACCCCATGTACCAGTACAGGCTGGAGGCTGACCTGCTGAGAGCAGTGTAAGAGAAAGGGACCTGGGGCTCCTGGACAGGAGGATGACCATGAGCCAGCAATGTGCCCTTGTGGCCAAGAAGGCCAATGGCATTCTGGGTTGCACTAGAAAGGGTGTGGTTAGTAGGTCAAGAGACGTTTTCCTCCCCCTCTATTCTGCCTTGGTGAGGCTGCATCTGGAATATTGTGTCCAGTTCTGGGCCCCCCCAGTTCAAGAAGGACAGGGAACTACTGGAAAGAGTCCAGTGCAGAGCCACAAAGATGATTACAGGAGTGGAACATCTCCCTTATGAGGAAAGGCTGAGGGACCTGGGTCTCTTTAGCTTGGAGAAGAGGAGACTGAGGGGCGACCTCATCAAAGTTTACAAATATGTTAAGGGGGAGTGTCAGGATGATGGAGCCAGGCTTTTTTCAGTGATGTCCAGTGATAGGACAATGGGCAATGGGTGCAAACTGGAGCATAGGAGGTTCAAGGTGAGTATCAGAAAAAACTTATTTACTGTGAGAGTGGCAGAGCACTGGAACAGGCTGCCCAGAGAGGTTGTGGAGTCTCCTTCACTGGAGACATTCAAAACCCGCCTGGACAAGTTCCTGTGTGATGTACTCTAGGTGACCCTGCCTGGCAGGGGAGTTGGACTAGATGATCTTTCAGGGTCCCTTCCAACCCCAAAGATTCTGTGATTCTGTGATTAGTATACTAACTATAGTATATTTAAAGACATTAAGTTGCAAATAATCTTTTCCTTTCTATGCTTATAAACCAAAATGCTAACAAACCCCAAGGATCTAATCTTGCTCTCCAGCTGAAATCTAGGAGGTTTACTGAGCAGTAAAAACTTACAGCAAACAGGACTCTCTTGTCTTTGTTGTTACCTCCTTACATTTTCTTGTGTTTTAAATAGTCCAATGCAGAAGTATTTTTTATTATCGAGAATGTACTTGTTGGCATTTGTGAGCTCATCAGTCTCTAGATGGAAGATGAGAAAGAAAAACTGAAAAACTGTAATGATGCAGAGTGCATGTGCTTCAGAGCAAACTGGAAGTCAGTAGGGACAGTCTTGGAAGGGAACATAGAACCAGGGGAAAAAAAGTATAGGACGAAAGCTAGAATGAGTTCAGTATTTCTTACTGCAACGGGAAGTAGTATAAGTTTATCTACAGCTCTGAAAATGCTGTAAAAATGTTGTGATTTTATAGATTTGGTAGAAGCTTCCAGCTTTACCACTGCATGTGGCAAAACCCTTCATTTGTAATAGTTTTAAACAAGCATGTCTTCAATTCTCTCTTTCTTCTTTTGTTGTGTCTTCGTTCTGCCCCAGCATCCCTTCCCCTCCTCTGGCAGCTGCCTGCCTGCCCTGAGCCTGGCACAGGGAGTCCACCAAGCACCTGCAAACTCTTGTGATGCTGCTGGACTCTTCCAGCTCACTAATTGGGCCAAAAGTAGTGACTGCTGTGGCTGTAATCAGCATAGCCATGTTTGCACGTTGCTTTTAGAGCCTGACCTGTGACTATCTTCTGGAACTAATGGCTGCATCAATATTTTAGATCAAAACACAAAAGGACTTTTAGCCAGTGATTCTAAATTGCTTGTTAGCAAATACAGGATAAGAGGTTTTTAACATTGATCCCTCTTCTGCAGTGCTACCAGATGTAGTTTTCATCTTTCATTTGAGTAGATTTTAAATTATTTCTGGTTTTGTATGTGTGTGTATATGTGCATGTTTATTCCTGTACAAGTTTTTTGGTCATAGAGACAGATTTATTGTGAGAGCCATTCTGGGCAGGTAGCATGTTTTCAGTTCCTCTGTATAGTTGTTTGTTTTTCTGTTGTTTGTTTTTTTTCAGGGGTGGGGGTGAGGTTGGTATTCAGCTTTGCTTTTTTTTTGCTTTTTCTTTTTTTTTTTTTTTTTTCCAGAAAATATAGGGAATTTTTGTAATCCTTCAATAAAATATTGTGACATGAAAATCCTTTTGTTCATGTAAAAGATGCAAGAGGTGTGTCACGAGCCACAATGTAATTATTTCTACTGTCATTTTCTTTAGATTCACTTAAAAATGTTCCTTTCCAATGCATCCATGTTGAAGGATCAGTTGTGTAGTAAATTGAATAGGTCTAAAGTGCAGTCTGGTATGCAGAAGACCACACGTCTCTACTCTGTGGCTGTGAGGTAAAGGCATTGTAATCTTGGAGCACTTAAAGTAGGGCTGCTCTTTCTGCTGCCTCCAGGAAGTCTCGGCCACGGGCATTGTAGAAAGTAGCTTCCCCATTCTGCTGCACTGACGTTTAGCATTCAAATGCAATGCGACAGCTACAAGCTTTAGGGGGTAACATTTTAAATTATAAATAAATACCTACACAATATTAAATATGTACATAACCTCCATGTCCAAAATCGGTTAGTCCCAGATGACTCTGGTGATACTTTTACTTTCTCCTGTTGCTTTGATAGGCAGGTCTCTGCTTTCTGGAAGCTGGGAAGAGTTTCCTCTCTGCAGTTTATTGTGTTTAGTTCAGTCTGTGTTTGTATGTTGCCTCTGTACTTCAGGTGGGAGAGTTTTAATGAATTGTGTTTGCTAATGTAATAAAATCCTCCTGTTGGGGAAACAACCCAGCAGCCGGCTTCAGAGACCAGTTTTGTGCTGTCATGTGGATGCAGTCCAGTGTTTTCTGCCCTCGAGTGTTGTGCAGACGCAGGACCACCTCCTGGCTGGCAAAAGCACAGAAACAACTGCCAGCATGATGGGAAGAAAACACAAGGAAGTACCATAACTGGAGTCTTAAACTTAGTAAGACTCTATCTAAAGGCACGCAGAAGGAATTTGCATTACCAGCAGAAGGAGAAAATCTCATGTGAACACTTTGGGTTTCTAGTTTTCTAAAAGGATCTAGATGAAAGGTTGCACAGTGCATTTTCAAGGCCTCCAGGCAATTACTTAGATATCAGAGTAAAGCTTATAATTGGGATATGGGGAGGATGAAAGGACAGAGTTGGGAACAAATTCAATTTACAACATGAAATGATTGCATAATAATCCTTTTGCATGAAATTAAATAGTAATAAATGTAGTCAAGCCATTCATTATCTGTATATCCATGCTTTAAATTGTGATGTCATTTTTCTGTTGCCACATATTTACCAGTTCTCTGGCTAAGAATGAGTTTTGAATAACTAATTGTGTTGATGCAGCTTTCTATAAGAAGATGCAAATTTGTCATCTGATGTTTGTAACTTGCCACAAGGCTCCTTTTCCTTCAGGGAATACTTTACTTTGACTCGTAATTGTATCAAAACCATTGCAAACAGCTTAGCACAAGGTGTCCTTGGAAAATCAGATTTTTTAGTAGCAGTTTTCCCCCACAAAGCTAGGCAATGTGAAGAGAATTTTTTTTTTTAAATGGCAGTGGTTTTAGCACTAAAGCTTGATCTTGGTAAGTCCCTTAGCAAAACTCCTATCAGTATTTTGGGAAAATTTTTGGACTGCACTCTTAAACTCTGCTTGTCTTTTTGGGAATTTATGAGCTCTGTAAGCCTTCATATGATGGTTGAATGGATACAGAGAATGAGAACTGTCTCGTGCATCACATTGGTCTTGTCAAAACGCATGTATAGCCATGGAGAAAAATGTCTGTAAGTTATTGTTGCCTCTCCTGTAAAACCGGGCAAGCCGGGTGTTAATTTGGTTTCTGTATGAGCACTTAGCAGAACTATTTTTTCATAGAAATTAGTGTTGTTGATACTGGGCTGAACTGTGAGGTGAGATCTGGACGCTTGTCAAAACTGATCTGCACTAAATGCGTGAAGGTCTTTTTTGTGGGAAGTGAAATCGAACTTGTCAGGAGCAATCAGGTGACCGCTTCCCTGCCCTGCCTGCTGCAGCGCAGGGGCTGGAGGGCTCCTCAGCCCTCTCTGCTCCAGAAACGGGTGTTGCTGAGCCTTTGCTAAGTATAAGTAAGCTAAGTAAGCATTCTGTAGGAAGAATGCTTTTTCTTCTGAAGAAGAAGAACTGAAATTTCTTTTCCTCTGATTTCCTCAAACATTTTCATGCTTAATGTTGAGTGTGTCAACAGTAAAAATTTCTTTTGCAAATGACAATGATATGATGGTGTTGGAGGAGGAAGCTCCCTGCATACCAGAAAAAGCTTTCTGTATTAGCTATACTCCATATGCTGTTTAGAAGTTTTTCCATATACTTGCCACTCTGTGCTGGATGAGCTATACACTCGCTCAGGCACACACACCCCTACCTAATACTATTTAAGTTCAAATAGCCTCCCAAGTTTTTTTGTTTTTTTTTTGAGTGAGAACTAAAGCAGGCAACCCAGCTTCTGAAATCTATGGGTGGACTAAGCTGAAGTCTGCTTATTTAAAAGCTTTTCTCAGGACATGAAAATCAGTAAGGATGTTTGTTATAGAGGGGTGAGAACTGGCTAGTGTGTTTTAACGAACTGGAGCTTTACAATTTTTTTTTTTTTTAAATCATGGTTTGATATAGTCTTAAATTATTCAGACTTGATTAGCATTCAGCTGCAAGTGCCAGGATAAAGATGATCTTGGCTTGATTGAATTAAAGGGCCTGTGGGCATTGAGGGAGCTTGTGAAGAGATTTCCAGTTTGACCGTCATCTTCTAACTGTATGGACAGTCCTGCTGTGTATAGGGACTCCAAGAACATCCATTTTAAATAGAAAAAGTTTTATTTGCATTAGTCATGGTGGTTCTTCAGATGCCACACAACAGTGTGTCGTGCATTCAGATTGAATGGAAAAAATCCCCACATTAATATGCCACACTCAATGTACATTAGACAAGTAGGTCTTGGGTGCATAGTGTTAGATGGAATTGCAGCAGGGACATATTCAGCACAATTGCTTTCTGCTCATGCTTTCTTCTAATGACATTAAAAACCATTTAGTCTTAGCTGGGTGCATCTGGATTAATGTCAGTGCATTCTCTTGTTATAGGAGCAGCTTACTGCCAGTTCATGGACATGTTGTTCCCAGGGTGCATTAGTTTGAAGAAAGTAAAGTTTCAAGCAAAGCTGGAGCATGAATACATTCACAACTTCAAACTTCTGCAGGCATCGTTTAAAAGAATGAATGTGGATAAGGTAGGCATTCTGTATTTGTATTTCAATCACTGCAAGTTTCAAAAGTTGTACAAACTGGGTAAAATCAATAAATAGGAGAAAGAAAATACTTCAAAATACTTAAGTCCCTTTTTTCAACTTTTCGACTGAGAACTGGAGTTACAAGTTGTAGGCGAAGATGACCTTTCATTGTCTGAAAAGAGTACCTAGGCATGAAGGAAGAAATTTGGCATGCCCTGTGTAGGTACAAAGTGAAAATTGAGTCCATGTGTCTGCTGAAGAGTTGTGCAGCATAATTTGTTATATCTTAATATCAGAGATCCTTTTGATAAAATACCATGTGTTGGAAATTCGTTACCTTCAGTGAACCTTAATTTTAGATAAGTAAAATTACTGGTGACCTGAATTTCCAACAAAATAACTTGGAAATATGCTGTTCTTGCAAGTATTCCATGTTTTTTGTCCAAAATGGGATTTAAGGAATTTAAAGTATTCAAGAGCTGGAATAACTTGCCCAGTGTTTCGATAGGTTGGACAGTGCATGTGATCTTGTAAAGTTAACAATGGAAGTCTCTTAGAAAATGGCTTGTTCAACCATAAGGTATTGGTTTACGCTTCAATGTGAGAGTTTACGGACTCACCAGTATAAATTACTACATTGATAAAAATGAATAATGGAAGTTATGCTGTCATACTTTTAAACAGATGCACTACCTGTATATCCTTTTAAGGTTCTGCTCTGGCTTTTAGTGTTGCCTTACTCTGAAATTTAAAGTCTTAATAGAGAGTCCCGTAAGAATTCTGTAGAGCACTGGAAATCCCTCATTGTTTCCTGAAATGTTGCAGATGCTTTTATTTACAGTGTGACTTGTTCAAGAAATGCTGGAAAGCCTAATAAAGTTTACATTGTCGATTTTTCAGTAGGGAGCAAACTTGCTATATTTCCTCAATGCAGAATTAAGATAAAATTGGAACAACCTGAAAGGACGTGCAAAATCCTACTTTAATCCTTGTAGGAGTATCATAGTCTTATAATTTGCTGTACAGTTGGCTTAACCTTGAAGAAGAAATTAAAAGTGCAATTATTTTAGGTACCCTTTTTCCAGCTGAAAATTGAATGTGTTCAGGAGGCATTAAGATCTATTGAACTTGTCTCTTTGATCATCTGCATGAATTGAGCAAGGTAGAGGAACCCTCCTTCTGCAGCTGTAGTCCCTGTCTGTCTAGAGTGTCTGGGAAGCTTGAGCACTGTAGGATTGGCCCAGGACACCTTTTGGAGTTCCATTTCTGTGAAAAATTTGCAGGATATGGAGACATCCTCATAGCATTTCTTTTGTTTTACTTAAAGTTTATAGGTATTTTAGTCAACTGCATGTCCACAAACTGTCCTATGTATAGCTATATATGGAATGGAAAAAAATTACAAGGTTAAAACCTCAGGGTGAGTTCATATGATGAACATGTACTGCCAAAATGCGTTGGTTTGAACTTCAGCATGTTTTGGAAAAGCTGCTGGTTTTTTTGTAGTTCAAACAGTAGGACAGAGAGCAAGAAAATCCCATCTGGACCTTTGAAGAATAGTTCATTTTTAGTATGCTCAACTATAGCATGTCCATTAAAAACAGAAATCCCTAGTTAGTTGAATATAGTGTTACTCCCAGAACAGCTTAATTCATCATGGCTGTCACCACAGTAAGAAAGGAGTAACTCTGTGTAAGAGGAGTTATAGAGGCTTACATACACCCACCAGATAGACACTTCAAAAGCTGGGTCTTTGTTTTATTTTTGTTTTATGTCTTATTAAGTGCACTTCCAAATCCACGATAATTTCCTTTATTTTAGGAAGAAAAAAATGGCAGAGGAATATAAGCTGAAATAGTTAGTAGATTTTTTCAAATAGATGTGTATACCTAATTTTTATATTTAGAAATGGCAATGATATATTATTGGAAACCTGTATTCTAACTTTCAGGTAATTCCCGTGGAAAAACTGGTCAAAGGGCGCTTCCAAGACAACTTGGATTTCATTCAATGGTTTAAGAAGTTCTTTGATGCTAACTATGATGGGAAGGAGTATGATCCCGTGGAAGCTCGACAAGGTCAAGATGCTCTTCCCCCACCAGATCCTGGCGAACAGATCTTCAACCTGCCCAAAAAGTCTCACCATGCAAACTCTCCAACAGCAGGTATTTTGAGTCTTAAAGAATTTAATTCATGCCTCTGAAGACAATTATAAACTGTGATCCATTTTACATAGATACCAGTTAGAAGTTATTTCCCCATGTGGATGGATCATTCTTTTTGCCTTGTCATAGGCTTAGCATCTGAAACAGCAGAAGTTAAATTCTTGTGGTGTGCTCTAGTTTGGCCATCCCTATCTAGCATAGGGTCTTCTCCGCTGAACCCTTGGTGTAAATGATGTGGATTCTAAGGATGTCTTGATGGTGAAGACAAAGGCATTTAACCTTCTTGTTGCTGAGTATGGTATGTGTAAGTTTATTCAACAACAATATATTAGGTGTGTTCCTCTATTACCTCCACCCTTACAGGAAATTGCCAGCACAGGTTGATTTCTTTTTAATTTTATAAGGTGAGTGAAATGCTTGCAAATTTTAAGGGCTGACCAGAAGGAAAAAATTAATTTATTTCTGTTTTTATATGTACTTAGTGTTCAGGTATGCTAGTCGTCTTAAGTGAACAGCATACAACTATTGCTCTTTCTTAAAGATACCTTTGTCTTCTAAATTTTTGTTTTGTGTTTGTACTGGGTTTTGCTAGGATAGAATTAACTTTCTTCAAAGGAGATTTTTATGGTGCTATGTTTTGGATTTGTGACCAAAACAGTGTTGATAAGACACGGATGTTTTAGTTATTGCTGATCGGTGCTTATACAGTGTCAAGGCCTTTGCTGTTTCTCATGCTGCCTTGCCAGTGAGCCGGCTGGGGGTGCACAGGTGATTTGGAGGGGACACAGCTGGGACAGCTGACTACAACTGACTAAAGGGATATCCCAGACCATATGACATCATGCTTAGCAATATAAGCTGGGGGAAGAAGGAGAAAGTGGGGGGATGACACATGTTCAGAATGATGGCATCTGTCTTCCTAAGTAACCATTGGAAGTAGTGAAGGAATTCCTTACCTTGCTTTGCCTGCTTGCATGGCTTTTACTTTGCATATTAAGCTGTCTTTACCTCAGCCTATGAATTTTTTCACTTTTGCCCTCTCCCCCATCCCACCATAGGACAGTGAGCAAGTGGCTGTGGGGGGCTCAGTAGCCTGCTGGGGTTAAACCACAGTAGTGTTTCTGGAACACGCCAAGGGACTAAGCCTGATCTTTGGTTGTTATATAGTATGGGCATGATTGGTCATTAAGCAGATGCCATTTTGAACAGCTGAAAGTTAAGTGAACAGGAGAGCAGCTAACATGTAAAAAAAAAATAAATTATAAAACAAGTGTTATGGGGATTGATTGCCTTTTACCCATGTAGTTCTGTGCGTACAGAAACATATATGCATTTCATTCCTTTATTGGTTTGTCCTCAGTTTACCTTATTCATGCTAACCCATTCCTCAAATACAGATTAATTGTCAGTTGGCTTAAATCTGTGACCTGTCTTCTCATGGGCTCAGATACACAGCAGTGCTGGCAAAGGGAACGTGAAAGTATGAGGCACCCTCAGCTTTAGGCTGGCTTGCACTCTGGAATCATACCCAGATTTCAGTGATCTGCTCTGATCACTTTTGACGTCAAAGTGGGGCATACTTGGCCAGCTGCCTTCAGCTCATTAGTGCTTCCAGGAAATCGAGCACCTAATAGCAGGCCAGTGCTGTTCTGGGCTTCTAAAGCTTGTTTACATCTTTGTTTTGCACCATCTTGTGTCTGAAGTTTTGAATTTCAGGGCCTGATACACTGTAATTTCCCATGTGATGTCTTGCACTCCCTTTGAAGACAAAAAAAAACAAGTGCTAATGTCACAATGTTGTCCAACTGAGAAACTGGAAAAGACACTTTTATTAAATACAGCCTTTACCATGCTTGTTAATTTTTCTCACAGATTATCTGTTTTTACCAAAGTCATAAATCTGTCATGCAAATTAAAGCTGTGGAGGTGACAATCCTAGAGAAACAGAATAGCTACTGGAGTGGAACCAGCCAGTTGATATAGAGGATAATGCAGGGACCTTGTATTGTGTTGCTGGTTGTATGAAGAGCATATCCTGTGCCTTCCCAGCCCATGTATGGAATAGAGATATAGTGTGATGAGTTTTGGTAAGATCATGTGGCTGTGAGAGTTAGCTTTTTAATAGAAGATGATTTCCTTCATTATTAACATAGGCATTGTCCAGCAGTGTGACAGGCAGGAAGCTAATTTCATTTCTGTTGAGCTGAGGAGCGGGTCTGTAGGCAATATGTGATGCTAGGTGAAGTGAGAGTTCTACCTTTTATCACTGCTTGTGTTTTAGAACAAAACTATTTCAGTTAGGTGTCAGTCATTCACAGGTTTTTTTTCAATTTCTGGGTGAGCACGTTTTCATTTCACTGATGTATTGTGCCTTTGTGCCTCACCACGTTATTTAGCCTGGTTGCTTGGAAGGTTGGGATCCCTTACTGGGTGCCTGTCAATAGAGGACACTCTGGGAGGAGTGCTGTATGCATCTGCAAGTGTGTGCCTCATCTGCCATTTGAGAGTAAAGTGGGATAATGTGGAAGCAAGGCCACAGCAAGTTGGGATATTGCCATGGAAGATGCTTCTGTGCCTCTGTCTCGTGCATATGCACGCTTAGCTGGAAATGAAGGAGCGTTCATTACAGTTGTTATAGGAACCATAACGTGGCCTGTGAGGAAAAAAAAGAAAAGTAGCCATTTATATGAAAAGGGCAAAAAAAGAGAAGGCCTCATGAGTTCTCCTGCAGCAGGTTGAGAATTCCCCACCCCATACGGAGCTTTGCCTTCCATGATGACCAAGCTCAAAGAGGGAATACATGCCCATGAGTAAGTACATCAGGTGGCATAATTTAAACTGCTATGACTTTTATGTTGATTATTTTATCATTCTACTTTCTTGGGTCCTCTGTGAAATGGCTGAGGTTTTGGGCACATCTGTACTTCCACTGACTTTGTTGTGGAAGCAGTAAACATCGTGGGCTGCTTGATGTAATAACCTCTTAGACCGATGCAGCAAGCACTTGCCAGCATCTGTAGCAGTTTGCCCCACAGTAGCTTGCCTCTTTTTTGTACATTTTCTTTTTTTATGTCATTTTTTGATTGGTGTGACTTGCTCTACATTAACACTGAAGCTTTGAAATCTTGGTACTGCCTTGGTTCAGTTCATTTAATTCAGTTCAGTTCATTAGCGAAACAAAGGAAGCAGTAGTGAGAGAAAATAAACCAGAAGATCTTTAAACATAATCCAAAACTTTTTAAACAGTGTGCAGTGGACATACCTGCATTTATTGTTTCGTGTCAGGAGTAAGCAGACATATGGGTACACATTCAAACTATTATTTTTTTACAGACTTTTAAATATGTCTGTTTCTAAGTTGATCAAATACATAAATTTCCAAATGAATAATTTATTTGTTTACTGGTAATTCCATATACATTTCAGATGATTCCTGATGTTCCATGGAATAACTCTTCCAGTGCCCTTTGCCAGAGTTTTAGTTTTGAGAGATTCAGGAGGTGCTGATTTCTTTAATTATTCACACTGCTTTATAAGATTCTGTTCTAACACTGTATTTTCAGAGGTAGGCTGAAATATGTCTTTCAATTAACAAGAAAGTAGTCAAATGCCCTGGACTGCCCTGAGTGCTTGCCCAAAAACATACTGGAATGAATTAGAAGTACTTTTGATATTTTAATCTGACACTAAAGCTTGAGAAGACCCATGGTATCAGGTAGCTGCATTCTGTACCTGTACCACTGCAAACGGGGAGTGTGGTCTTTATTTCATTGAAAAAAATGCTTTTAAAACCACAAAAACCTCGGGAAATCTGAAAATGAACCGGATTTTGTGTTAATTGGGGAGCAGGCCAGCAGCCATGGCCCTACGCCTTGCAAAGGCGATCCGACTGAGGAGTCAGCGCAGGTCAAGGATAATGCAGCTTGGAAATGGAAGCATAAATAGGTGCCTACAGCTAATCTGCTGTGCCACCCTCACATTGCCTCGTCCCTTCCTTGAGAGGCAGAGCCGATTTGTTGCCGAGCTGACAGGGGTACAGCGGGTGGATGGCTTTGGTAGCATGCGTAAAAGGCTGCTTCCAGAAAGAGTAGGAGCAGCAAGGATTTGCCAGGTAAATGCAGCTCCCTGCTGAGGGAACGAGCATGTTTTCATCCTTCGAGGGGTGGAGCCAGCAGCACAGACCACCGCTGCAGGATCCCAGGCAACAACACCACAGCTGCTTTCAGATATAGCACCATCTGCCAGCCCTGAGCCACCTTTCCATCTCCTACAGCTCCCCTCTTTTCTAATGCAGTGGTAAACAGCCTACAGATGTAGATTCAAAATCATAGTAAGGGATTAAAATATTAGGGCACTGTTGTTTGTGCCAGTTCTAATGCTCCCCATGGAAAATAGCAGAAAAAGCTTCATCTGATCAAATTGAAACTAGTGATCAGATTGTCAGGATTTTTAGCTTAGTGTCTTATGTAAGTATTCCTGTATGTCAGAGCAAATCCGGGGAGTGCTACTTCGTTATGTGTGTGGGGTGTCAAAAACACACGGGTAAAAGACAGCTTAATAAAATTAATTATTTACATGCAAGCTAAAAATGCAAGAGGTTCTTAGACCTGAAGGCTGTTTGGCATGTTAGTTTGAAATATTCAGTGAGAGCAGGATGACTAAAGCAGAGCTGGAAAATACTGGAGGATCACATGAGGGCTAAAAATACTCATGCTATGACAGGGAAAATAACCAGGGCAGAATGAACTGTTTGTGCATGAATGCTTTATATATAATGTGCATACCATCAAAGAACAAATTGCACAAGGAAAATACTGATTTTTCTTTAGGGAAATGGGATATCTGACTGTGACAGATGTGCCGTAAATTAATTTTGAGGGATAAAAATACTCAATAAAACCAGTCTTTATTTTAGCAGTTAGTGATACCATTTGGACTCCTGGGAGACTAGAGAATTCCTTATAATGTTATTTGGGTTTTTTTAAATTTGCTTTCCACCAAAACATGCCACCTTTTCCCCCACATGGCAGGGAGTTGGTATCAGCGATGGCAGCCTCTGCTCGTGGTGGTGTGGTGCTGCAGAGCAACGTGGCAGAGCTGGAGATGGGAAGAACCGCAGGGCGACAAACTGAAAATGCTTTTGTGCCTAGTTCATGTGAGGCCAAGGAATTGTACTAGCCAACGGGAACAGCATGGGCGGTGACAGTGCTGGCCCGGGAGGTGAAGGGGAAAGTGGTTCAGCCTTCATACAGGCACACTCCCTCTAACAGCACAAGGAGCATTTAATTTTTAAACCCACCATGCCTGAAAATTTAGACCACAAAGCAATGCTGCTTGCAGTGCAGGAGCCAGGGCCTTTTCTCTAGGAAGAAGATGGTGTTTGGAAAACAGTAGTGAAAACAGCTATCTTAATTTTTTCTTAATGGGTGTGGTTTGAATGTTTGTGTCTTTCAAATTTTTGCATGATCTTTTCTATTTCAGTATGCGTTTCTTCTTCTTTCCCCCCCCCCCCAGATTTTCATTTTGGGACTGTTGTCTCCTTGTAGCTAAGCAAACAGTTGAATTTTAGAAAATGCAGGTTTTTAAGAGCATTTCAAATTTTAAATTGTATTCTTTTAAGACTGTGTGGAGTGGTTTCTTCCATTGAAGATGATCAGTTGCATGGCTAAAGATGTTTCTAGAGAAAATAGGGGTTTCAGCTGAGAACAATTAATGGTTGCCATTAAAGTGTTGCTTATTTTAAATCTTAAAAAAAAAATATTAATTTATGATGGGGAAAAGACTGTGGTTAGTTCCTATCTATCAAGTCTCCTTCCATTAAAGCCATGCCATAAACAAGGCTTTTTCATCTGGCAAGTAGACTCAATTGTGTATTCTTGCTTGGATTAATAGAATCATATAGTCATAGAATGGCTAAGGTTGGAAGGGACCTTAAAGATCATCAGGTTCCAACCTCCCTGCTATGAGCGGGGACACCTCACACTAGACCAGGCTGAACAAAGCCCTGTCCAACCTGGCCTTAAACACCTCCAGGGAGGGGGTTTCCACAACCTCCCTGGGCACCTAATTCCAGTGCCTTACTACCCTCATGGTGAAGAATTTCTTCCTGATGTCTAACCTAAATCTCCCCTCTTTCATTTAAAATCATTACCCCTTGTCCTATCACTGCCCTCCCCAGCTTTTCTGTAGGCCCCATTCAGGTACTGGAAGGTCTCTCTGGAGCCTTCTGTTCTCTGGGATTAATAGCTCCAACTCCCTCAGCCTGTCTTCATCTTCATGCAAACTTCTCTTTGCCAGCTCTCTGACAGTGAAGATCAACGTAGGAGATCATCAGACTGTACTGTGGGCAGCAGCAGTGAAGGTATGGAGAGCTGAGGGGACAGAGAGGTCCTGCCACCCAGGGAAAGTTAGTGCTACAAGATAATTAGGCGGCTGTACCACAGCATGCTGAAATTCAAGTCAGATTTTGTCTGAGGTAGTTTCATTCCCATTAGGAATCATTTGTCATCACTTATGCCATTAAACATCCCTAAGTAAATTGAGCAGTCTCTTGCATCCCAGTGTAGCTGCAACAATAAGTGTGTGTGCATATTAGTTCATCTACTGTTCTCACTCATTTGTTTTAAGTGGGTGGAGAGGTTTTTCTTTAGCTCGTGAAGAAATTGCTAGTTCTGTGGCCTCTTGGTGGGTTTGTTTTTTCTTCTGTGGCATGGGTCAGAAATATTCATTTTATGAAATCCTTTATTTTGACTGAAGATAGGCTGCGAGTGATTGCCAAATTCCACTAAAGCAGTCTGCAAGACTGCAGTGGGGATGAAGAAGTGACCTGGAATTTGCAGACTGGCTTTGTTGTACCCAAAACCTGCATAGTGCCAACATCCACTGTTTAAATTGCAGAAGTTTACATCTGTTTGTAAAACTTATGTCTATAGCAAAACGAATAGTGAAGTTGAAACTGAGGGGGGTATATTTAATTATGAGGTACTGCCTAGGAATCATTTCTGGAGCACCACAGATAAAAAACTGTAATGCATTTCAAAGCTGGTTCATCTGACTTATCTCAATACAAGAACAAAATAATTTGTCTTTTAAGTGTGAATTTATTTTTACCATCTCTTGTAGTGTTATATGGGCAGGTACATAAAGTTACCTGGGTGCTAATTGAAGTAGCTGTGATACTGTTTACAAAAAAATTCTAATTGGAGCCTGCATTGACCTAAAATTTGAGCATGCTGTGACAGAATTTCTTACAGAGTGGTGGAGGTGGGAAGGCACTCTGAGATCTTCCAAATCTCTGCTCAGAGCAGGGTCACTGGAGCTGGTTGCCCAGGACTGTGACCAGTCAAGTTTTGAGTCTCTCCAAGGATGAAGACCCCACAGCTTGTTCTAGTATTTAATCACTCTCAGAGTGAAGAAGTTTTTTATTACATTTAAATGGAATTTCTAGTATTTAATTTGTGTCTGCTGCCTCTTGTCCTTTGACTGGGGATCACTGAAAACAGCTTGTCACCATGTGCTGTACACTCTCCCTTTGGATAAGATCCCCCAAAGCTTCTCTTCTTCAGGATGAACAGTCCCTGCTGTCTCAGCCTTTCCTCATATTTGAGGTGCTCCAATCCCTCATTCATCTTCACGGCCCTTTGTTGAACTCTCTCCATTACGCCCATGTCTCTCTTGCACTGGGGAGCACCAAGCTGGGCCCCTCACTCCAGATGTGCCTCATAAGGGCTGAGTAGAGGGGGAGGATCAGGATCACCTCCCTCAACCTTCTGGCAATACTCTTCCCAATGCAGCCCAGGAGACTGTTGGCGTTCCTTGCTGTGATAGTGCTTTGCTTGCTCATGTGCAATTAGGTGTCCACCAAGACCCTAAGTCCTTTTCTGCCATACTGCTTTCTGGAAGTGTGGCCACCAGCGTATTTTTGGGTGTTTGGCTGTGCCTTTTGAGGGACAGGACTCTGCACTTCTTTTTGAACATCAACAGTAAGGTTGAGAAGGAGTTGGTAATGGGTGACAGTTATGGTGCTGATAACGATGGAGTTCTCTCAGTGGTCAGAGAAAAGAGCTCAGAATAGTTGTGTAAAAATTTGTGCTTTCTCAGAACATGTAAATGAGTTTTATATAAACATTTTAGTAGAAGATAGGATGTTGAACAGAATCTAAACTGCTTGGGTTATATAGTGCCTCTGAGCAATGCGTTAGGAGTTATTCCACACTTGTGATAATTGACTGTGAAGTCATTGTGGTGCTCAATAGCGAAGTCATTAAGTCTACCAAGTTCTTTCATCTCCATTTAGATTTCTGGCTGTTTCAAGTACTTTGCACTACCCTACCAACCAGCATCCTTTCATTCTTTTATGAAATCAAGCTTCTATTAGAAACAGGAGGCCTACCTCTGAGCTGATTCTAATACTGAAGTTTCAGAATAAATGTGCAGTAAAGCTTTTTTTTTTAATTCCAGGAAATTTTAAATTAGAAATCCCTAGGCATTCTGTCTTGCAATTAAGTTCTATCCAGCTGTCGTTAATACAGTCTGAAATGCTCAGGTTATTTAGCTAGTTTTTCTCTACACTGATGAAATTGGAACATCGTGTTCATTTAAGAGCTGATCCTGAGCAGTGGAGCATAAGTCGATTTCTTTTGATTTGTCTAGACTTTATAAAGCTTAGTAACATTTTACTGTAGAAATTCAAAAGGCTTTGTTTTCAAACGAGGGCAGAATAGAATGTGGGGTACTGGTGCTATCTATGCCTCTGTGACTGCAGATGGTGATGTGAACTTGCTCAGCACACTCTGGGAGGGCACCTCCACTGCAAATTAGAGAGGGTACCTGGGGACTGAATGTTTGTGCTTGCTCTGTCCTTAACTCTCTCTGCAAGTTAAAAAGAAGTGTGTACTTAACGGTTTGGCTTTCTGTGATCAGTACCCTCTTCTACAAAGAGGTAGCTTGTGTCGCAGTGCTGTTGAGCATGAAAGAGAGCAACGTGCTGTGGCTGCACAATGTGCAGGTCTCACACCATGACCCCCCCAGGAGAAAGGGTGAAGAGCTGACAGGCCAGGGGAGGCTGCCCTAGAAGAGCTGAGCAGCTTCTCCCGTGCTTGCTGCCTAGAGAAAGTCCAGTGCTGCCTTCAAGTAGAAGGGTAGTTGGCAGAGGAGGCAGCTGCATTGACCAGCCAAGGTTTTACATCTGAAGATCCATAGCTTGTTTTATAGCATTTAATTTTCAATTGATATACTGAACTGCATCTTGCAGGAGTGGAATATAATAAGACATAAATAGAATCATAGATCAGAACCATAAGTTTAGAATTTAGAATTCCCTAAAGAATGAAATAGCGCAAAATATCTTGGCATTTTTAATGTTTTTTCCACAAATTATTTATTCTTTGCTAATCTAAGTACAAAGTGAAAAGAAATTTAATTTCAGGCATGTACACAACATTGCATTTTCCCAACTTTAGCAAGTCTGTGTACTGTATCTGAAATCTGTTAGAGGTGAGTTTGCGCATATAATTATAAGGATTTAGGCATGGAAGTTATTGATCTGGAGTCACCAATTTAATAAAACACAAAACAACAACAACAAAACTTTTTTTTTTCTTATGTGTCTCATTTTAAGGAGCATTGAAAAGAAGGGTGGACATCTTGCATGGAAACGCTTACTTGAGTCAGCTGAATTATCAAGTTGTTTATTTATGTTCTGTTGGTATTAGGTGACCCAGTTAATACAGTTATCATTAGAGGCGAGAGGAGATGCTTGTTACAGAGAGAGGCCTGTAACCAAATCAGAAAAGCCTAAGCTAGCTTGATTAAAAAACCCATTGCTGCTCTCGTTTCCTATCACTTTTCAGCTCCTCCAGTGGACCACTATACATAGTTCTAGGTCAGTGAGACTGTGTGAGCTCCATGGTTTGGTTGTATGGACAGCATCACAAGTCATCTTTCTCCCCCTCTTGCCTTTCCCTGCCTCCTTGTGATTTCATCCTAGTAACACCTTTGTAAAACATTAGGTTTTGCAATGAATTGCTTTAATAAAGTGGTGTATGATATGTTGTGGAAATGACAACTTCGAGGAATGTGTAGTGTGCCATAAATCATATAATGGTATGGGATGAGAACTGGCAAGGTGTGGGGTGGAAGGTGGCTGCTGAGAAAGCTGGGGCAAATCCCTCCAGAAGTGGTGACTGCAAGCTCAGAGCTCAGCTGGGTGCTTGCTGGATTTGGGCTTACTCCCACACCCCGTGTGGCCCAGGCTTCAGAGCTGATGGCCTTTGATGGAGGAGGATGGCCATGGAGCCCATCAGCAGTCCAGAGAAATGTTTTGCTCTTTGTAAGAAACAGTGATAAACATGGGTGCTGCAAAGCAGAACTTCTGATTCACATGCCTGCTCAATAAATCAAATAAAATAGGTTGGAGAGAAGGCTGAGTTTCTGTTCTGTCTTCTTAACTGAAGTTATTTTTGTACCAGATGTATGTCTACTGCGTCTGAAATTTATTCCTAGTTGATGGGAATAAGGACAAGGCTGAGAGAGCTCAGTGCCTGTGGGAGCCCAGGCAATGGGTGGCTGTGGGCTGGGGACTCGTGTACTGGGGCTCAGCAATTAAATCAAACAGGCAGCGATAAGGAGAGGAAAGATGGAGCAGCAGAGCAAGGTTTGAGGTTCATATGAAGGCACTGCGAACCCTTTCACATAAGTGTTCCTCTGTTTGGGCTTTTGGTGCCACAGGCTTTGTGAAATAGAGTACCTGTACACACTTACTACTTGCTGTCTTTGCTGGTAAAGATGTTGCTCTATCTTCTGGCAGATCTACAGTGCAAGTAATTAAAAACAAATAGCAAAACCTAAGCAGATCAAAACTCACCTCTTGGTTACTATGGTGACTGCGAGTTCACTGGTGGATTTAATTCTGCATGCTCTGTCTGAATTTCAATGCCCTTGTCTTAGGGATGGTTTACATTTAAAAATGAGGAAAGCACAGAGGCAGTTTAGCTAAGTTTGTTCCAAGTCTGTCTTTCTCCAGGGAAATTTAAGATAGATACATATACTAAATATTGGGTTGGGGAAACTGTCTGTTAACAACCTATTTTTTAAAGCTGAAAGCTGCTGAGCACTAAGGGACCTTTATATTCTCATTTTCATGTTTATTTATTTTAGTTTCAGAGTTACTTCACTCTCAGTAGCAAACTCAAAGTAAAAATGCTAAGAAATGTGGGTTTTTTGCTTTCCCAAGGTATAGCAGCACTGGAACTTCCTTCACTGTCACCTTGAAGTAAGAGAGAATGGCTGTCTGTGAAACAAATACTTTTGGTTCAGTACCAGGTTACTAGGAATGTGCTTAGCACAGAGATAAGTTTTGATTATTTTTTATTTATTGGTTTTTTTTTCAGGTGCTGCTAAATCTAGTCCAGCTTCTAAACCAGGATCAACACCTTCTCGTCCATCTTCAGCAAAAAAAACTGCACCAAGCAGCTCAGCATCCAAATCAGATAAAGATTTGGAAACTCAAGTTATACAGCTCAGCGAACAGGTAAATTTGCTTTAGGCATAAAATTAGATGCCTTCATTGTCACAGGCAGGCATGAAATCTAATATTGCCCTCTGTTGAATGATGCACTCCAGAATTATGAAGGGACAAAAGATTGAAATAGCTCAGCTGGGAAGAAGAGAAAGTGATTTATTGTTAAAAATAATATCTGACAGAGATGACTGGTGTTTGCCAGTAATTTTAAAAGGTGATCTTCGAACGACAGGTAAGACTTGCTGAAGCATCATAATTTTATTAGATGTTGAAATATATCTTTTAATTACTCTTGGATAGGAGTAATCCTAATAGGGTCTTTGCTCCTGTGTTTTATAAATTTGAAACAAATTGGTTTAATGTGTCATTGTGGAGAAAGATGCCTGTTAGTAATACCAAGGTGTTAGAGATTTGCAGGGGAATTGAGACTAGCTCATTGCACCCTTCTTTCTGGAAGGGAAACACTAAGAAGGTAATACACTTTCTAAAAATGTCAACTACTTTGTGAAAATAGTTATAATTGATGTTCTGCAGTATAATTAATAAAGCTTCAGAATTTCTTTAATGTACAGAATGTAAGGGCTTAATTTTCACTTACGCTATGGTGCTTTACACACTTCGTCATTCCTGGACATACAAGACTGTCTGCACTGGACATGAAAAAATCCCTGCATCTGGCTCAAAACTGTGTTGTCAGATTGATGTAAATACCACTAGTCTAAGTGAGGCCTGATATTTTCCATGGAATCCTTTTTTAATCAATTTAAGGGTGGGTTTCAAACATCAGCTTAATGCAAATTAAATCATGACATTTGTACTCAGAAGTCAGAATGTGTTCACTTCAGCAAGAAGAGTTGTTTGGGTTCTGAGCAACATAAAAATACTTGATCTTTACTAAAATAGGCAGTTGCTATCACATCCACTGCTAATGTATTCTTAGCACATTCCATGTGTGAAAACCTTAAGCTTTATACGCAAATAACCCTGAGGGAAAACTGATTATTTCCCCCATCACCAAAGAGGAGAAGAAATTTTGAGGATCTGGAAAGCTGGTGTTTTAATAGCTAGTTTATAAGAGACCAAGCTAGAATGGTCTGGAAGCCTTTTTTTTTAAGACTGGCAGCGTTTGGTATTTCATTTCCCACTAATGGTTACGTGTGCAACCTGGGCATATAACACAAGCCATAAAGCTGTGCTGCAAGCACCTCTGAGCCAGGTTTTTCTGACCCCCAGGCTGAGCATGCTGGAAGAACCAGGTTGCCCATTTTTTACCACTCTCCAGCACCCAGGGAGATGAGGGCACTTTTACCCCTTTGCTGTGTTGATTGTGAGTGAGAAATGTTGAATAGTGTCTGAGGATCTCAAATTCCAACGTGGCTCAAACAGTTGGATTTTTTCAGCCCTTTCAGGAATGACAGCTAAAGGAGATTGAAACATCTGAACTTCCATGCATTTTGTAGAGGAAAAATTGAAGTAGTGAGGCCGTCCATACGGGTTGCTTAATGAGCTATTTGCAATAATCATAAGCCATCCATAACATTTGCTAGTTTAATGACTCCCAACAATCTTAGTTTCTCTTAAAATGGTCTGAGCTATTGCCTGGGTCTGGGATAGTAAACTAAACATTCCCAAGGAATGTTGCTGTACACTGGGACTTGATTACCCCTAAGCATTAAAATGCTGAAGTGGTCCCTGCTGTGGTTTTGGT
This sequence comes from Hemiprocne comata, assembly GCA_020745705.1. NCBI lineage: Eukaryota > Metazoa > Chordata > Aves > Apodiformes > Apodidae > Hemiprocne > Hemiprocne comata. Next base: position 119,858,376 of record CM036587.1, read on the forward strand.
ATGTGGCAGCTAGTACTCTCCCAAAGAGTTTAAGTGCACTTGAGGAGGTGACACAGACCAGGAACTGTTACATATGGGGAAGGGACCTTTATATATGGTGAATGGTTCCAGGAACTGGGAACTGTATGCTACTATACACCTAGTTTCTGAAAACAGCACCACCTTGGTTGTGTCTCTACAATATGCACTTAATCTCCAACCTGCCTCTGCAGCCCTGTGGGTGTCCAGACTGCCAGTAAGTGCCATCAGAGAAATGACCAATTAGTAGGAACCTTTTGCACCTGTTCACTGGATTGCAGAGGGGTACTTCTGGTCCAGAAACAGCACGGGAGTTAACGTGCACTGTTCCTCATATAGAATCAGCCTTGTTGCATGTAAATGGAAGGAAAATGTAGCACATGGATGTGCAAATTACCTGAAGAAAAACAAATCAATATGTCACAGACAAGTAGCTGGTATGTAACTGAAGAAAAGAATCTCTGGTTTGGTTATAACTGTGTTTACTATGTACTGTAGTAAATTAATTATATGCATATATGCATAGTTTGATGGTTCTGTTTCTTAAAACAGAGTGAATATATAGAATGAAAACAGGAGAATGCCTTCATAGTAAATAAGTCAGAAGGGGAGGCAGCCTGAGCTAGTAGCTGCCAATGTTTCAGCTGAAGTTCCTTGTTTTCCCAAGCTCTATCAAACACAAAGGAAGAGATCTGGAAGCACTTATGTTTTTGTTCTATCTGAATGCAGGCGTTGCTCTCAAGGAATATGATGCTGCAGATCTGGAAGACATGTCTTAAATGTGACGTCTTCAACTATAGACCACAATATTGTAAACTCTTGTTCCATTTTGGTTTTCCTAATTTGATGAATAAATATTTTTTAAGTAACTGGTTATTGTATCAATCATAGATTCAAACTGTCAAGAATTTGGTGCCACACTTGGGCAGCTGGTCAGAAATGGGTTAGTACATGAATAGATCCTGCCCTGGTGACAGGTCAGTTCTGCTGTCTGACACCTCCAAAAGTGTAATGAAAGGTCAGCAAAAGGCATTGTGAGCTCAGCAGTTATGGGAGAAATGAACTGGTAGGATTTAGGAGGCTGTCGAAGCGTTATTTGAACTCTGCTGGTGTTTTTACTAGTGAAGGAAATAAATTAGTTTGCAGTAGGAGTGGCATCACAGAAGTTTCTATTGTATCAGTTCACTGCAATGTAGTCTGATGTGATTTAATTTATTTAGCATGTTCCATTTAGAAAATCAGTTGTGTAATTGCAGGCCTTAAAACGTGGATGTTAATTTGGCTGCAATTTTGATGCGATTGGGGTCAATGTGTTTACACATGCACTCGATCCCCTCCCTCTCCCACCCAGGTAGGGAAAGGAGAGAGAGAGAATAAGGAGAGAGGCTTTCCAGATTTAAAATTAGACTAGATAGCTTTAGTTAAATCCTTATGATAAAAGAAAATATGTACAATTATATACAAGTATGTTCAGGAATGTACAAAACCCCTATCACCTTTCCCCACCCCCAGCAGCTCCCCCAGCACTCTCCTGAGCTGTGAGCAGTTCTGAAATGTCCCGGAGCGCTGCCGGAGAGAGCGGCAGAGCAGACAGGAGCTGAGGGGAGAGTGATGAGGGTCAGGAATGCACAGGCCTGGGGATCAATGGTGATGGATAGACAGAGTCCTCCCTGGAGGAGATCTATCCAAGAGGTGTAATGGGGAAGCCTGATTTACTATTCTCTATTGTGTAAGGTTCAATCTAGCACTTCAGAAAATAGAAAGAGTTTACTTCTTTTTAAGCTATAAAGTTGTATATATATTTAAGGTTGTTTAGCATGCATAATTTTAGACTGAGTTGTGCACCTCACAACTGATGCATCGCATCTTGTTTTTTGTGCAGGTACATTCATTAAAACTTGCACTTGAAGGCGTGGAGAAGGAAAGGGATTTCTACTTTGGCAAATTAAGGGAGATTGAACTTCTCTGCCAGGAACACGGGGGAGAAAATAATGACCTTGTCAATCGGCTAATGGAAGTCCTTTATGCTTCAGAAGAACACGTAAGTTCAAGCTTATTGTCTTTTATTTTGACAAAACAGCTTAATTTTCTAGAAATGTATTAGCACAGTATTGGTTCATGTCCTACATTTAGGTCAGCAAAACTGTAGCCTCTAGGATTTCCATGCTTCCTCCCCCAAAAAGGAAGTTTGCATTTGCAAACAACGGACTTTTCAGCGTGGGGAAGGGAGACTCAGGAGGCTGGATACTTTTTGCTGCTTTGGTGCAGGTTTTGTGTTCTAGGTTTTCTGAAGTTGATCTGAAAGGGGAGGATGTGTGTCACAAATTTATTTCTTATGGTTCTGAGCCTTCCTGTGGTGCGTTTTTTCATCTTCCACCTTTCTGCATAAAGTCTTACTCATGTTCTTTCATGTGTTGAAAATCACAGAAATTCTGAGGGAGGTGTTGTTCAGTGTCTACAGCTGTGAACCTTCTCTAGCCCAGTTAGCAGTGTTGTAATATGTATGGTGCAGGTTGCCAAATACATAATTATATCTGCAGAGATAATGCTCTTTAGCATTTTTTATCCTGTTGCTATAGGCAAAATTCTTCCTTGTGCAAACCCAATAATCCTCTGTTACCAAAATTTCAGAAGTGTATTGTCTGCAAGATTAAGCAAGAATCTCATTGCATCTTAGACTTAGCACTGCAGACACTGAACAAAGCAAGAACCTGCAAAGAGTGCTGGTTAAATTCCTCAGATACATTCAGGGATAATGATTCAGTGGAGATTTAGCTGAACTACTCCCATTCATGTTAACTAAATCCCTGTATGCACTGTACTGACAATTGACCCCTTCAGTCTCCAGCAGATGATGGCTTTGGCTCCAGAGTGTATAATCATCAACTTAATCTCTCAGCAGCACTGTGGGACAGTGGGCTGTCTTAGAGCTGTTCCCAGAAAGCTGTTGCAGCAGTAGTCAGATGACTTAAAATTTTATATCAAAAGTAGTGACAAGGCAGCTACTAACTCGCCTGCTTTCTAAAAAGGACAAGAAGAGCATAAATGGTAGTTAGGTGCAAGAGCTTGCCACTGACAGGGGCCACTGCTCAGATGAGAAGTGACAGGGGAAAGAGGATTTGTTCAGTGGTGCAGAGTGAGTGCTAGAGAGGAAAAGGAGGAGGAAAGCATGATTTTCACAGGAATAAACAGTAAGACAAATTTGCCAGGCTTGTGATAACAGGCTAAAAGAATTACATATATATCTACAGTGGTCAGAGAAAATGTCTTCTGGATTCAAGAAGAGTTATTTATTTATAAAACAAAGCAAAAAAAAAAAAAAAATCCCTCTTCTCCCCATACCCCTACCACATCTGTCTGTCTGTTGGCTTCAATAGCAAGTGATTCCCCACCAAGGAATGCCTTTGTTGCTTTTCCTCCTGCACTTTTCCTAAGCAGAACACATTAGAAACTATTTTACCTCAGCTCACATCCCAGTGCTTTATCTGCTGCCTCCTTCCAAGCCTTTCTCTGTTGAAAGCATCATCCGTGGCTGCACATGAACTACGTATGATGACTGTGCCTTTATCTAAAATGCATTTGCAGTTGGAGGCTGAGTATATCCCTTCAGCAGAAGGGCCCTGCTGCCCCGGAAAAGTGTACAGAGGCCATTCCCCATGCAGTTTTTGTCTTGCCTTTTAGTGGGAGCATTGATCTCCTCATCTTCCAGGGTGCATTTCTTCCTTGGCCTAGCAGATGGACTGTAATTTGCTGAGGAAAGACCCCAGTGCATTAGCACTAAACCAAAGCCTGCTGTAGCAAGGGGGGGGCAGGGGCTGTGGATTAGATGATCTTCAGAGGTTCCTTCCAACCCTGACTACTCTGACTCTGTGACTGGGTTCCCTTGCTGATGCAGATCCTGCCTAGTTTTTGGTTTGGACTTAGCTGTTTCATTGCCCTGCTTTGCCCTTCAGTTCAGTTTTTTCTCTCTCTGTAATTAATTTGTCCCAGATTGCATTCTATATCTTGCAGCATTTTGCAGGTTAATCCCCCAGTAACAGCAGTTTGTCTTTCCCAATCCCCATATGGGATAGAGCCCCAATTTCCAAACCCTAGGCAACTCCAGCATTCCTAGTTTCTTGCTAATGAGTTAATCATAAATCCAACTTAGATTATTTTTTTTAATCTCTGTTTCAGAGTGTCTCAGGTATACAGAGGCAAAGTGGAAAAAAGGGATTACATTAATTTTCAGGATTTGGGACATTTATGAATGATACATGAGGCTTTTCTTTGGGAAGGGAATGCACAGGAGTGCAGCTCACACATACATACTGCACAAGTGATCCTTGACCAAAGCTTTGTGCTTGAGTATCATAACTAACTTAAATTTGTGTTCACCTCATACTTCCAGTAACTGTTCGAAAGCAATCTTGAAGTCTTTCTTCCTAGCTCTAATTTGACAAGTGTCTTCTGGATTCAACATGGCATAGAGATCATGTCATAGGTTTCATAGCAACTGTTCTTATTCAGAAGGGACAAGTCTCCCTTTATACCTAATTTTCTATTGCACTTAATCCTCCTAAAAGAAAAAATAAAAAATCTGGACAGTACTTTAAGTGGTCACATCTCCCAGTAGCCGTAGGTCTCCTTTGAGCACTGTAGGCTGTCAGGTGAATTCTGTGTAGAATGATTCAGAATGCAAGTACAGAGTTTAGTCTCTACCAAAGGTCTGGTTATTGTAGTATTGCACTGAAGAGGTTTTTATTAGGTTCATGTCATGGTGGCGGGTGTTAATAATTTTTTCAGAATTCCAAGTCACAGTGTAGTTTCAACCATGTCACTTCATAGGCTTCTGTTTTGTTTAATACCATAACGGCTAAATTATTAAGACTGATTTTTTTGTTGTTGTTATTTTGGTCTTGATTTCGATGAGGTTTTGAGTCTTGCAGCACAAATATAAATGCATTTGGGTTCCTTGTTTTTAGAGGCTCTCTTTTCCCTGTTATGGTTCTGTTTTAAATCTCATCATAATGTCTCTGCTTATGCAAGAGAGATGTTGTATCTGCCATCGTCATTTAACGTTTGGCTGATCAGTCTGTAATCCTTTGTAATTTTTTCATTACAAACTGCTCATTTGTAATCCTACTTCTTCAAACACATCAGTTGGCAGAGAATGGTGTTAAAGAAGGATACAAGTGGGTGGTGGAGAGAAGCGGCCCCTTGCACTCTTGCTATGATAGCTGTAGAGGCATTGGGACCTTGAATAGTATGTGAAGCATTTGGTCATATGGTCTTAGAGTAGGAGAGCTTCAGAGTGATGAATCAGAAGAGATTATGTGTCTAGTTATGAAACCCAGAGCCATGTAGGTCTTTGCATGCAAGCAAAAATGTGGGAAAGCTTTTGCTTAGGCTGTTCTGGTTCAGTTCATGCGGAAGTTGGGGTGGATTGCTGCAGTTTGGTGTATCAGTTGGTCAGCTCAAGTTTCCAAAGCAATTGCTCGAAATGCAGTTGGTTTTGTATCTTTCTGCTCTAGCAGCTACTATGTCTGATGCTGCTGCCGCTTTGTAACAGACACCCACCCCCCCCAGCAGCTGGTTTTCATAAAGTCTAGGTCTTCAGTCTATAGGCACACCTCAGTAGTTTGAGGCAGATGTATTGAAGGGTCAAAAGGGAAAGCACCTTTCATTGTGGGAGACAGAAATGACCGTGGTTGTTTGATTTGAGCCAGAAATAAATGCTCTAAATAGGTCTTCCACTACTTTCCTTATTAGGGGATGCTATTCAAGGAGATTCCACAGTCCCAAGGTAATTGGGCATAATGAGTCTTGTCTTTCCCATTTCACGTATTTATACAAGCTGTACATACTGAGAAGCACGTGTCCAAGTCTCAGAACAAGTTCTGAGGTAGTCACATAAGATTTACCATTTCCGTCAAAGGTTAAGTCTAGCCAGAAGGGAGCCACCACGCTTCTTCAGAGCTGCAGAGTAGGTTCTCAAGCCACTCCCTGTGGTTAGAGGCTTTTCTGTTATATGCATGAAAGGATACCATGTACATGACATAAAATTTGCATGAGTGGGCTTTCTAATAGGTCACTTTGACACATAAGGAGTGTCAGAATAGGTGGGTTAAGGGAACATAGCTTACTGTGGCTGAACAAGCTTCAGTTTTCTCACCCGGTAAGGCAGGGCCACGTCCTCACAGCTGTCAGCTTCTCTTTGTGAAATTCCTGTTCTCTATAAGTCTTGCACCCTTGCAGCCCATTACAGAAGTTGTGATTTTTAGATACTACTGAAAAAGCTGTTTTGATGTGATATACCTGCTGCAAGTAATAAGGGCATCGTTTCCCCCAAGGCACCGTAAGATGCTGCTGTTGTGACTCAAGTGTGTGGCTTCTACCTTCAAAAAGCACTTGGGTGACAGAAAGCCTTCAGTTGGAATTTGGCTGTTTCTGTATGTGGTAATCAACTTAATATTTCCACTGTATTAGCAAATGTTAGGAACCATATTCTCCTGCTCTTGTCCTTTAGAAAGATGAAATGTTATTGCCAGAAGGTAATTTTCTTACTGCATCAGGTGCTCTGAACTATTCTTGGAAAACCTGAACTATGGCCTCCCTTTTCATTTTTGCCTCAAATTTAAAAACTTAACAGGATCAATTTGTTAAAGTTAAACCACTTGCTTCTAAGGAAAACTGCTGGGAGCAGGCAAGTTCTGCACAGGTGTCACATCAGGGATGCTGCATTTTGAATGGCAGCTCAGTCTCTCGGAAAAGCATTTTCCTTTGGAGCTGCCTACAGCGGAGCGCTACTAACGCAGGGCGGAGAGTAGATGTGTGGGATCTTTTCAGTGAACCATGCTCCAGAAAGATGGAAGCCACTTGAGAGAAAAGCTGTAAATGCAGCTGCACTTAATGGTAATACGGAAGTAATGCCCTAAGAGTCAGCCAGATTTTTTGAGCTCTGACACATCCAGGCCAACTCTAGATACCAGGTGTGTTGTCTCTAAAAAGGAAATTGTTTAAAACTGGTGTCACGTCCAGTGAGGATCCAGCCTTCCTTTTGGTCAGGGATTCTCCTCACAATGGCAATGTATATTCAGAGAGACAGCCCTGGAAAATACTGTGCATAATAACCATTTGCAAAAGGGAAGTGTTTATCAGTAGTTAGTGCTTTTAGCAGTAACTCTGTAAATCACTGAATACTGGGCTTAGGTTTTGTTTCAAAGACAATGTATTTGCAAGTCTTTGTTTATAAATTCTGGATACAGAATTTATAAAGTCATTATTTTGGTAGCCTTTGAACTCTAGCATTAGTATGTTATTTTGGGAAAGCAGTATCTCTGACCTCAAAAAGGAGGCTGAGTTTCATTTCTAAAGCAGGTGACAGCAGAAGTGTCTTGTCCATTAAGTGATCCAAACCTAGAGTGAAGACTGTGTGAAAATTATAGCAGACAGGTTCGGAAATCTTTGGACAAACTGGAAATGGGAGGACATCAGGATGCTATGATCCAGCATCTAATTGTTGAGCATGTTCAAACTGTCTAGCTGTTCAAAATGTTCACTTACCAGAACAATTAACACTCAGTGATGTTGAAAATTGACACTTTTTCTAGAGAAGTATCAGTACTGCACATGCATTGATTAAAAGCAAAGTAAATTCATGTCATTGTAGTAGTACAGGATGCTGGTTTTCTCAGGTTACAACTCATACTATGTGCATGAAAATTTGAGGTTAAGTTTTAGGCTACAGGGAGTACCGGGGCGGGGGTTGGGGCAGGATTACATGAGAAGTGCTTTCTGCTGAACAATGTTTTGGGGTCTTTTTCTCCCTGCAGGAGAGCCACACAGAAGAGCATGAAGGTGAAGAGCAAGTCCATGAACAGCCCCAGCAGCAGGAGGAGTACTGACTCACCCAGCGTCTCTGACAATTTTCGTTTTGTGTGAGAACTTTCTTCTGGAGAATGGAACATGTGTGGCCTCAAACTTGAAATCAGTTCACTCCCAGTCTGCCATTAACATTATGTACCATAGTGAGTGCCAGCCAACCACTGCATTCTGTACCCATACTTTGCCAAGATGCATTTGCAGACGTCTTCTTTCAGTGTGTCTTCCCAAGAGGTTGTAGGGCTACATCACCTACTGTACATCACTGCGACTTCACCACTTGGCTGCTTGAGATTTGTTCTGCTCTTTAAAAAAAAAAAAAAAAAAAGATATTTATTTTTTTTTTCTTTTTCGTCTTACATATGATACACTTGTAACTTGTTCTAACATATTTATATTGGCATTTTGTGTGGCAAGAAGTACCATACCACTAGCTGTCTCTCTCACTTTGTGGTGCTTTTGCGTTTTCTCGTACATCTGCCTTGGGCATAAATTCGGTCTAATAATTGGAGTAAAGGGATACAGTGGAAGTCATACTCAAGCCATAACGATGAGGTGTGTTGTGAAGGAAAATGCTTGTGTTGCTCACTTTTATTCCTTTCCTGCCTTCACAAAATGGAAGGCAGAGCATCTGTTTCACTAGGAGACATTTAAACCCCTGTGTTAGAAAGCTTGTTAGAAAGCTGCATGGTATGTTTCTTGGCTTGTTTCTGGAGGAATAGACATCCAATTACATTTTTTGAAAATCCTCCCAGTTTCCTGACTAGTCATAGACATTTTCCAGCTTTCCTTCCTTCTTGAGGAATCCAGTCCCAGCCTCCAGCTTCTGCTCTGCCTCTGCAGAGCTCACTGCTGATGGAGGAGAGAAATCTCCTCAACAAGTGCAACTGCAGGCCATGATCTCTGCCATCATACTTGGCTTCCCACCCCTCAGAGGAGGACAAAGCATGCCAGCCATTTCTTTTCACTGTCCTTCTCCCCTCTGCTTCCATAGAATTACGGAAGACAGAAAATTTCCTCACTAGTGCAAGGCATGGGGTAAACAGCAGCAACAGCACAAACCCTGAACCCCTCCCAAACTCCCTTTAGATGGGTGGTAGACACCTCACAGTTGTTGAGGCTGCTTCCGTAGTGTGGACAGCCAGTGAGGAGTCCTGCTGGAGACAGAGCACACACCAGAGGGGGACTAGCTGAGTGAGGGGCACAGAGCTTGCACTTGGCTGACTTTCCTCATGCAAGGCTAGCATGTGCAAAGCCACATCTGCCCCAGGGTGTCTGCAGTGAGAGTGTTCCCTTCGTTTCCTTCCAGTACGGTCCCATCGCCCTGTTCTAAATGGTGGTATTTTATGAACCGAAGTATCTTGAAGTGTATAAAGCATTCCTTATTTTTCTCATAAAAGTGTGCATTGTAGTCTCTCTGAATCTTTAATGCTTGGTATTCTTGGTCTCTCACTCAGTTTTCTTAATTCTGGATTGTGATGTGGGTTTAGCAGGTGCATGGAAGTCCCATCCCAGTCAGCAGTCACTGAAAAACTCAAAAACCTATTGAACAGCTGAATCATCTTAGACCTTCGTGGGCTCCTAAAGCATAAGTTCTCAGCTTGTGCTTCCATAGAAAGGTTTTCAATTAATCAGCCCCCCAGCACACACACATGTGCAGTTTTCTGTTCCTAATCAGTCTTTTGCAGCTAAGTGGCTCTTGGTTAAATGTGAGATCCCTGCTGTTGTGTCGCATCACAGACAATATATAAAATACTGTTAAGCATTAGAACAGATATTTCCCCTTCCTTGATCACTCCCCCTGCTCAACAGAAGAGTTTCTGGACCCTGTGGGCTGAAGGTTTTCCATCCCTGCCTCCAGCATGGACCTCACTTCTTACCTGATGATGAAGTGAAAGTGCTGCAACCTGCAGGCCACCGCTTTCCTTTCCCATTTCAATTGGTTACAAATAAGGTCTGGTTTATAAAAATGTGTATATCCCGAAATTAGTATTTCTGAGAATCGCCACAAATGGAGGAATTGTCATTTTTGTTGTATTTGTGTTTATTAGAACATATGTACTTATTACAATTGTCATTGTAATAAACGGTAGTTCTTCATAATACTGTTGAACCGAAGAGCAGTTACTAATTTTTTCCAGTCTCCAAAATGTACTTTAACCTGCATGGGATTTCTGATGGGGCAAGGAGTTTGGGATCAGACTATAAACCTAATTTCTTCAGCACCAGTCTGTGCTTACTGCAGTTCATCCTTTTGCTAATACTGGAGCAGATGCATGGAGAGCACTTCAAGAGAAAATGTTTTTCTAAGGGTGCAAACAGTCGGGTTGCTGAACTCCCTGGAGGGTTCACAGCCAGGCTGTTGTGCCTCTCTCCTTCACTCTCTTTGAAGCACATTTTAAAAAAAATTAAAAAAAAAATTTAAAAAAGCTGAACTTAATTTCCTGAAAATTCCTTACATCCTATTTCTGGCCTTGCTTGTATCAAGGGGGAAGTGACTAAGGCAGGGAGCCAGGGCAGTAAAGTACCTCATGGGCACTAGAAGTTTGGTTGTGCTGAGGGGAGAGCAATGCTCTGAAAGGGGAAAGAGTTGTCCTCCCCCCACCCCCTGTGAGTAACCCATTCTTCCATTATGGTTTTAATATGCATTTGTAATTACCTTTACTAAATAGCACACCATAAAGCTTTGGTTATATATTAAATGTAAACTGAAAGGAATGTAAACATATGTATTGTTAATTATAAATAGATAAGTAATGACATAATAGATACAAAGAGTCTTATTCAGATGTATCAGTCATTTTACATTATCCACAAACTGTCGCATGGTAGAGTAGATTTCTGTCTGAATATGTGAATAACTTGACTTGCGTTTATCTTTTTACATATTTAATAAAAAAATATATGTTAAAATCTGTCTAGCTCTAGAGACTATTCGAAACATTCTAAAATAATACTTTTTCTGGTTTAAATACATATCTTTGTTTCAATAGTGACTGCATATGGGATTAGGAAGGAAAAGGCAGCTTCTTTAAAAAAAAATAAAAATGTTCATTTATTCTGTGTGTGTAGGGTAGTATCTGATTCCCCAAGAGCTCAGCAAGTGTGTCACCTTCTACAAATCAAAAAAGGCATGTGTCTTATGTGCATGTAAGCAGAACATTCATCTTTATGATGAATGCTTTCTAATTGCAGAGTACTAAATCTCATTTGATAGAGGAAAAGCAAAACTCCTGGCAGCCAGGAGATGAAGAGATCACTCTATAGCAAGGACCCTGAGGCTCCCAGTGGAGTTTCCTGGCAATGGCTACATAGTCAGGGATGAATCTTCAGCACAGTACCTAACAGCCACTTATGTTTTAGATTAAAATACTAGGTGTTTGGAAGAAAAGGGGGCAACTTCACTGTAATTCTCATTGCTTTGATCTTGTGCAGCATGAGCAATGTTGCTGCAGTAGTTGCTGCTAACTTTCTAGGGATTTGAGATATGGATGAGGACTTTCTGCCATGGGTTGAAGCTACCTGGTTGTGTGCCACCATGGAGAGGTCAGCCTGGGTCCTTCTGCTGCTTCCAGGTATCCCCAGGGCTGGGGCTGACCAGTGCCCAGCCCCACTTAGGAAAGGTTTCTGGTAGAGGGGGGAGGATTAAGCCAGGACCAGAGGAGCCCATTTCCAGCCTGGGCACTTAAACCTGGGGCAGCAAAACTAGTTAGTTGCTTTGCATAAGACTAGGAGGGAGTCATGTCTTTGGGCCACTGCAAATGCTCAGCAGTGTAAAAAAATGACATTTTCCAGCTCCAAGAGTAGAAAACTTTCTGCTGTAATGTTGTGGGGGAAAAAAAAAAAATAGACTGTTAGGTCATCTTCATCCCATTATCTGGCTTCGCAAAATAAATCTGTGACCATGCCACCCTCTGAACAAAGCATTTTTATTTTCATTCATTGAACCAGTACCATCTAGGATGGCTAACAGCTCAGGATATACACTGTGCAATACATGATCTGTTTTTATACTTGTCTTCATAGAGATTGTAGTGACAAGTTGCTTTAAAAAGGGAAGTTATTTGCCATGTCTTCATACAGAATGTGAAAAAGCTGTTAGAAGCTTAATTTCCTTTAAAAGTGATACAGTATTTCTCCTTAGAAAGGTATAAGTGCAGGCAGCTTGTGGTAGTTCAAGTTTTATAATTTATTTTAATGAAATATTGCAAAATACTCCATTACAGTGCACGAAATTGTGCCACGTCTGTGACCCTTATTTCCAGCTGTGTCATAAATAAGTGCAAGACAAAGGGAAAAGCAAAGCCTGGCCACAGAGTTCCTCCAGTACAACCACATTCAATCCAGAGTATTTTTGTTTATTGTATTCTAATTCTTTTCTTCTCAGGACTTCCTCCAGATACTTTTGATGGCTGGGTTAAATATAAACTGTTGAAATAGGTGAGACACTTGTGGCAATGTATCTGGTATTGGATGTAATATTTAACTTCATCAAACAGTGAGACTGCTGGGCACATGCCTGCATCAAACTCATTGTTCCCTTTCAAACACAGTCAGGACTGTCATTTTGAGCATCCTTTGTTAAAAAAAAACAGCTATCAGCCTTACTCTAAGAAAGTCCTTGGGCAATTAGGGAGCACCTCCGTGGAGACTCCATTCTCTCTGGGCACCATGCAGGGCAGGGGCACGGCCACCCTGCCAGCAGGGAGGAAGGCTAGAAGATGCCTCTCATTGCTTCAGTTGCAGCCCTACAGCTGGACTGCAGCAAAGCTGAAGGGCTTGGGAGCCTCCCCTCTCTGCCCCAAGTCTGCAGGCCTCAGCAAAATCTCTAAAACAGCATTAACAAGATGACATGAGGCCTCTGCAGAGCTCAAGCCTTAAGCTGCTTGAACTGTGACTGTAGTATGGTGTTCCTTTGGGGGTGGGACCCTCAACGTGCTCGTTTGGTGAGTGGAACACACATACTGGCAGACCATAAGACACTTCCCAAGTCGGTGTGGTGTTTCTGCTTGGTGAAGAAGGGAAGCTGCTGTGCAGGCTTGTCCCCTCACACCTACAGTGAGGGCTGCCAGTAATTGGCCCTACTGACGTTGTGGTAGGTCAACTACTGTTAACAGGCTGTACAAACTGAAACTGAAGCTGTTGATGAAAATATGACTAGTCAGTGCTTAGCTGAAGATACCAATAGGAGCTACTGATGTAAGGGTATGCTAACTGGGGGAAAAAAGTATCAGGCCACTGATACAGACAGAGAAATGGTCTAAGAACTGAAAAAGATGAACTTAAGGCTCAGCAGCTCAACACCTTGCCCTGCTCTGGCAAGCAAGATAGCTAACTAGTTAATTAACATGCCAGTCAGTCACATCCCTCTGTGCAAGAAATGTAATATAAAGCTTACCTTGGGGAAAGTGGACAGATTGTTTCATTAGTGCTTCAAGGCCACAAACTCCCTCTGGCTAGGGCAGCATGTGAAAAGAGATGAAACTCAAATTCTTCCTCCAAGGCACACAGAAAACCTACATATATTACAGATTAAGCGAGCAGTTTACATCTGCATGCAAACATATAATGTCTAAAAAAAAAAAAAAGGTTTTTTTGGCTCAGTTCTTTTCTGGTTTTCTGACATGATCTAAAACCACAAAAATTTGTTTCAAGCATGCAGGAAAATAATAATTTGCTTTGCATTTCACACTCATAGATGAGGCTCGACTAACTAGTTTGGCGGTGAAACAGGAGAATCTTCAAAGGTTTGTTGGCCAAATTTATTCTCAGCTGGTTACCTTTGTAGGGTATATTGCTTGTTGCTACCAAAATACCAACAATGCACTTGTTACTACCTAGAAAATAAGTATAAAGGCCAGCTGCTGCTGTATGGAGCCTGCATTTCTGACAGATGCAGGTCAGCTGAGACTCATCTTAATGCTGGGCAAAAAAAATCATACATTTCAAAAGCACTTTACCCATAGTTTTCTGAAATTATTCTCTTCTCTTCCCACATCCATGGGAGGTGAGAAAAACACTGAATGTGCATAAGCTCTCCAGGAGTTTGTATGGAAGAAATGAGTTGAGAGAAAATAAATATGGAAAATGCAGCAGGCACAGACATCTGAGAGGGAAGGACATACAAGGAGGGTTTGCACTGCTGTGGTCCCACTGGTGACTAGGCTTGGCCAAACCAGTGCTGGTTATAAACCCTCAAGAATCTCATGTAACCTGGCATGGGTTTATCCAGGACTTTGGACACAGTGGCAAGGAGGAGGAAGACAAAAGCTTCAGAGGGAAGTAACATGGCATTAGTGAAGAGAATAAATATTAGCAGCAGAACAACTTGGTAAACACTTCTCTGCTGGATGGGAATCTTCCTCTGAGATGAAGCATCTTGCTGCATAGCTCATTGTCACAGTGGTTCAGATATCTGGACTATTCTGTTCTTTGGTTATTTTCACTGGATTAATTACAACTGTTTATCACATCAGAAGAGTTGCAAATCTCCATGTCAAGTGCTACAGTCTGACCACAGTGCAGGTGTTCATTCTTGGACACGTTTCTTCAGGGAAAAGATGTAAATATTCAAGTGCTCACTCAGCTGCCTCCCCTAAAGAGAAATCATGAAGATTAGCAAACAGTTTTGTACATCCTTCACAATTCCCCAACTCTGCTGGTCAGAGGGGCGAGGAGCCAACCACAGTCCTCTTGTACTTGAGGACCTACAAGAATTCAAGCAAAAGAGCTGTGATCTTTACATTCCTCTTGAAGCACACTGATGGGAAGTAAAGTCACTAAGGAGCAGACTCACAGATGACATAAACAGTGATGGAGTTGGGCCCCCTTGGTCAATAGCGGATTTGTGACCAGGTATTTCCTATTTAGCCTCCACCAGCTGGCCTGTATCAGTGGTGGGGTAAAATCTACTACACTGCCAATGTCTGCTGGCAAAAGGCCTCTTCCAAAAGCAGAAAGAAGCATCCTTGCATCCCAATGGTTTATCTTAAATAAAAGAATGTGGATCAAATCTCTGTGAAATGAGATGTGCAAGATGTTTTACCTGAAAGGAAACCACCTAAGGATTACTTGACAGCACTTTTTAGAAAAAAAGGGCATTAACTGAGGACAAATGAATTTAAGCAGTAATTAAGATGGCAATAAATGACAAAACTGACATCTAGCAGACCCAAAAATATGCTGATAAAACTGAATGAACTGGAGCCATTCATATCTCCAGGTTGGAAGATTCTAATAGAGGGATAAAAAAAGATTAGAAATTGAGACAGCTATTTTGCTTCAGACTCAAAGCAAAGTTAACCTTATTTTATGAGTTCTATTAATTTCACTTTGCATTTTAGTTTGGTTTTTTTTTTTTCAGTCAGGTAACCTCAGGAAGAAAAAAGGGAAAAGGGTTGGGAAGATTCATGCCATGCGGGTCAACTGCTACATAAAACCAGTCCATAAATATTCTGGTTGTGATCAGTTTTAAAGCCTAAACCTGTTGGCTATATTGGAATAATTCAAGTCACTGAAGTTGCTGCATGCCTGCTGTAAACTGATTAAAAAATTTTATACTGAATAAAACAATATACAGAAAAAAACGCAATAACTGAATATTCAGACTCCTGGACACTACCCCAGCTGGAGGCATAGAAACGGTTCCCAGACCCCATCTTCCTCCCCGCCCAGCTCTCCTATGGCCACTTGGGAAATGCCAGCTCACCACGCAGACCCCGTAGTGCACATGGGCAGCCGTGACCAGCACGGTAAAGACTGCGAGCACCACTTCTTCCATCCAGCCCAGCAGCCCGGAGATGGCTGCGTAGACCACCAGCGCCAACGGGAAGAGGAACCAGTGGAAAAGCTCCGGCTGGGTGCTGCTCATCTGGCAGATGATCACCTTGCACTGTCGGAGCAAAAGGCACCAGGTGAGAAGTGCTGTTTTCTCTGTGGGTTGCTATCAATGAGGGGAAAACAAGCCTAGAGTTCAAAATGGGACTTGTTTGTGGTGTGAAGACTACTATAGATACACCTTTGTGCCTTATTGTCTGTGAGTCCTAAGAAACTTTATTACAAGTAATTTAAAATATGCACTTCTGTTTTGGAAACAGGGTTTAGACACACTCTGCTTTATGAGCTGAATGTCTGACACCTTATGCTTTCCCACCAGCTCGTAAAGTTGTGATCCCAAACTGAATGTGCCACTACTTAATCACTGGGAGAACATACTGGTGTTTTAATCACATGGCATGACAGAAGCATATTCTGATTCACTATCTAGAAGGAAGGGAAGGTAACATAGGCCACTTTTAAATCCTGCTGTTCTTTCCTAGCACTCCTTCATGAACTAAAACCATTTCCTTGGCTCAGTCGTGGTGGTGGACTCCCTGGAGATGCAGCTGGGGGCCCAGGGAAAGGGATCCCACTCAGAATGACAGGAAAAAAATGAATATATGGTGCATGGTTTAACTGAAAGCAAATAGCTTAATTTTACTGAGTTCTTGAAATGTAATGAGTTGAAGTTCAGACTATTAAAACCAGTTAAGCATGCCTGAGTGTTTAACCTGGTTTAGACTCCTTAAAAAATGTCTCATATACAGTATTGTCTTCTAAAAAAAAGGAATTTAGGCACATCTGAAATATTATTTCTATGTAAGTTTCTATCAAAAGTTCAATGTGGTAAAAAATAGATTTTATGTATCCTGAAAACTGTAGAAGGATGAAAAATTAGTTCCCTGTGCAGTGCTTGAAATCCTACGGCAGCAGCAGCAGGAGTCTGATCATAGGAAAAAAGTACTGGCATTACTGTCAGTGCTGTGGAAGCTGAAGACTGCAAAAATAAACCATGAAAAAATAATTAACTTCCAATAATGCAAGAAGTAAGCATTTGTACCTAATGTAAATATTTTGCTTACAATGCATTATTGGTATTGATTATGGACTCTTTGAATACCACTGGTTTGATGTGTCCTTTGGGAATAATTCCACAGGATATCAAGAATTGCTAAAGCAAACTATATGCTATCGTTTTTCTGGCTGGATAATTGCACCTGTCCAGAGACTGGATTTCACACAGTTTTAAACTGTTATTACAAGAAGTTAAGTACAGTACTTGATTTTTCATAAAGATTGCTTATTAATATTTAGAGCAATTCACCTTCAGTGTATCAGAGGACTGCAAAAGGGACTATGCTCTGCTCTGCTCCCTCAATTCCTTATTCCCCCTGGTGCTGAAGCACTGACTTACACTACAGGTGAGGCAAAAACAGCATTAGGAGATGAAAGCACTGGAGTCTGGAGCAGACTGGAAGGAAAAGGTAAGGATATGGGACTGTGCCCTGTGATTTTTCATCACCCTCACCCACACCTTGAAATGCTACTCTGGTCCTCTGGAACTTAAACCTCTGGCAGCTGTGGTTTGTGCCCCTGGATAGATCCTTAGTGTCCTCGCTCTTACTGTCTCCCCTGGGAGGTTCCTCAGAAAGCATCTCCTGATCCTGAGCTGCCCTCGCCCATCAGCCGGCCACCGCATCAGCCACTGCACTCCTGCCGTGGTGATGGCTGAAGGTTCCCTCCATGGGACATGCCCACTCTGTCCACTGCACCTGGATTCAAACACGTGCCCCTAAGGGCTTCCTAAGCCGGAGCTGTGACAGCTGTGCTCCATGCCTATTTGCTCAGACCTGGATATTTCTGAGAATTGCCCTACGAGCTAATCTCAAAGAGAGGTCTGAGCCTTCCTGCAAGAGGGTGGTCAGCCCATGGACAGTCCTGCTGCCAGCTGGGGCACTGGAGAACTGGGCAAAAATGTCCAGTGGGGACTGGGAAAAAAAGTGTCCTCCTCTAAGGGATAAGCAGCTTTCATTTTTTAGGCCTCAGAGGCCTTTTTTCCTTAGTTGAGCCAAAAATGCTGGAAATGGCCAGTATTTCTGCCTCTCTCAGGAGACCGTCACCTTTCCTACCCATCCTGACATTGCACGGCTGCAAGGCCAGGCCTGAGACCAGGCGTTTAGCTCAAGGAATCTGCTGAGCAACTAAATATGTTGTCATAGGCATGAGATGTTCAAGATACTGGCAGGTAGAGAAACATGGGCTGCAGTTTGTGGTCTACAGAAAAGATAATAGAAACCTAATGTGTCAGAGTACCATGGAGAAGAAAAGCATTGCCATGACAAGCCTTACTCTGATGTTGGAGGAAACGTGTTTACTAGGGACCAGAGGAGGTAAAAGGAAACACAAGCTTGTTTTTCACTTTTAAATGTTATAAATTCCAACAAACACCCATACATGTTTAATGCTTGCTTTTAAAATGTTAATACTTTCTTTTACCATGAATACATTTTTAATTCACCTGAACCTCACACACTGCAGTAAATGTTTGAGTAAAATCAAAAACAAGATCTGAAGACCATGCATTGCACTCAATGTCGAACAACTGTAGTCCACAGAGAAACTTCTGGTTTGCCATACTACTTCTGCAAGCATCCTGCCACAATTGCTCTCAGTTGGTTAAGGTTTATGTGCAGGACCTGCCATCTGCCAAACTCTGAAAGCACTTTCCCCACTGATATGAAATTACTGCCTTTCTCATTTAGGAATCTACACTATTCTCTTAAGAAAAAGGGATTAATTAGATAATGAAAAATGCATACAATAAAACATACACTTCTGAAAATACCCTAACTGTTGTGCAATTAAGTCCTTAAGATAGAACCACTTGATTTGTGACTCTCAGAAACATACATTTATAGGATACATTAAACAAGCGTCACAATTATGATTTCTTTTCCATTCCTGAATAAAAATTTCTAGAAAGGTTATGCTTTCTCTTCTAAAATCCTTCATTTTCAATGCGCGCTCTCTCTCATAACGAAAGGTAATTCAAGCCTTTCACTTTATAAATTGCTTGTAGCATTGCTCAGTGACATGATTTTAGCTGGAGTTGGAGATTATTTTCCTAAAATGGCACTAGTCGCTAACCTGTAGGGTATTTTAAGCATTAAATGGAGGAACACCTTTCAGCTTGTCTGCAGGCCCCTCAGCTCTCTCCTGGCAAGATGAGAGGGAAAGGACCTCCTCTGGCAAAGAAAGTCCTGAGTTAAGTGCAGTGTTCAGCATTAGGGTCTGGCTGCCCTTCTTAGTGCTACACTTAGGTTTAGGTTGCCTCACAGGCATTAGAAGGGGGACACTGGGGGATGATACGAGAAACTAACCTGTGGGCAGAGAGGCCCCTGCACATCTTTATATCTTTTCCCTAAAAAACACTTATTCTGAATAGTGATGGGAAAATGCAGGATCAGCTGAGCTGTAGGATACAGGAATGCATATACCACACTAAAGGGCACAGCAGCAGGTGAAGGCTACAACCCCCCCCTACTCTTGCTGGTAAACCAATGCTTGTGTCGAGCTTCCTTTTACTTCAGACAAGTCCTGAGTTGTGCCTATGTGTTGGGGAATATCTGTTCTATTTCTGGAAGTAAAGCCTCCCCAGGGCTGTTCATAAACTTCCCAGAAAATAAAGAACGCTCATAAAAATGTTATGCTGGGGTAGAGTAGGTATTGTGGTACTGTAAGTGTCCAGACAACTGCTGTGGTGTATTTTCATACAAGAGTGGGGTAACACAGAGGTAGAAGAGCAGTGTGATTCTGCTGAGTTTTAACTCAAGTTTCTGTTCCCTTCTGTTTATTCATATAAAAATAGAAAGCTATCTCTAAATAATACCACCACCACCACAAACGTACTTACAATAACATTTGAGAAAGCAACCCCAACCATCCATAAAAACAATCTTGGTTGCTTTGCTAGTATGTTGCCTGGAGATAAAACCACCCAGACTGTAAGAAGAATGAACAGCAACAGAGGTGACACAAGAGGTAGGAGTCCTTCATACAAAGAATCATTCTTCAGTGTTTTCTTTAAATATGCTCTGTAAATAAATAAAATTATTTTATGGAGTAAGAAAATGTATTGATTCTGTTTTGACACAGTTACTTTGAACTCTAGCCTAAACTCAGCCCAGTAATTCATCTTGCAACACAACTACTCATGCAAATGTGCTAGGTACCCAGACATTTAACAAGAAATTGTAGGATACCCAAGTAACTTTTATTTCTGGGAAAAGATTATATAGTTTTATTTACATGGATTCTGGTCAGCTTCACCAGCTCATCATTAGACACCAAGTAAGCTGCAGTAGCCCTGTTGTTGTAGCTGTCATCCAAACACACAGCATGCAGGCTTGTGGTGAATTCAAAAAATATATATATTTTTAGAGGATGAAATCTCTGACACGAGGCATGAAATTACTTCAGCCAATATGCCCCATTTTTTTGGTAGCAACACAGTCAAGCACACAGCTGGCAGGCATTGCTGTTGTTCAGATCTAAAGATGCTGCTGCTAGACGATCCTGCACCGTTGCCAAAGCATAGCCTAAAGGGGAGGCTTTTTTTGCTAACTAGAGTATAGGAAAGTTAATACTGCATTGTGTTTTCTTGACGAGTTTAAGCTGTCTTTTAAAGGTAGTACTATTAAAGGTAGTAAATGACTGCATTTTCTGTCCGCTTGGGAAAAGGCAACTGTAAGATCGAGAGCTTTTGCATCAGTCTCATTCAGGCAAAACTCATTGAGAGGTTACAAAAGGAGTAGGAGGTTTAATTTACTGAAGTTCACTATCATTAAACCATTTCCTTCATAGCAATAGTTCAGAGGAGCAATTCTATGTTTGAAGTGTGCTGGGGAACATCCTGTTTAAAATCGCTGAACAACTGTATTTATAGAAACAGCTAGACAAAAATCCAATAAATATCTTTGTCATTCCAAAAAGTAATATTCTTCCGATAAAATAACAACTGAGAACAGGCAGCAGGATGAAGAAAGAGAGGAGATGATTGGAAAACTCATATTCTTCATCACCAAATAGCTTGTGTGTGCATCCTTCAGGCATCCCTGACTGGATGTTTAGAATTACTGTGCCTTTCGGTTCAGAGGAATGATAAACCCACCGGAAGCCTTGAGAATAACTATGCCAAATGATGACTTGAAAGGGAAAACACTAAACAAATGTCCTGACATGAGAGGAAAGAAAGCAAAAACTAAATGTTCATCAAGGCAAATGCTGCTACTAGCAGGAACCGACGTGCCCAACGTGCTGTTCTCCTTCTCCCGGTCTTCCCTGAACCAGAGTCCCTTGCATCACTGGTCCCCAGCTCCCTCCCAGTGCTGCTCCCAGCAACCTGCCTCAAATCCCAGCCCTTCTGTGGATCCTCAGCCTTTCCTGCCCCACATGTCCTGGCTGTGTAGGAGCAATGTGCTATTGTCTTACAGTCTCTCAAAAGTTTAAATGTTAATAATTATTTCCACTAATTCCTGAAGACAGGCAGTGACAGTCCTTCCTCTAGGACACCTAGGATCTGAGAGACATGATGTGACAGATGAGTGAAATGAGCTAGCAGGCAGCAATAATAAAATAGGCCATCAGAGTATAAACTAACCATGTATAAAATGCCTAGGTGCAGCAAGCCAACTCTCAGATGTAATCACAGCTTGCCACCTGCCTTGCCTGTATCTGATGGCAATTATCTGCAGACTTCATACAGAGAAGAGTTGTAAAGAGGGATCTGGAAAACAGTAAAGTACTTCATGGAGTGCAGGATGATCAGCTACAGAACTTCACCTAGCGCAGGTAGAAGTTACAAATCACATTTGACTGCAAACAAAATGCAGTGTTTATAACTCCAGAACTTTCATCAGTTTATTATGCAGGACCAGCGTGAGACTGCCTGGAAAATGGCAAGTAAAAGAAAGAGGAGTTGAGTTATAAACATGGAAAAGAAACCAGTCAGATTCTCAGAACTGACCAGAAAAACGTTTGACTAGATTATCAGGACAGCATCTGGCTGAAAGAAGCTAGGCTACTGACATTTATTTCTCACATAAGGAAACTGTTAAATATACCGAATGAAATGGGAAGGGACAGAACTTATTTAATGTTAATTAACTTACCTGTGAATGTTGTATAGTGTTTGTGGAAATGAAAGAAATAAACTGAAGCCTGGAAGAGAAAAAAAGATTCATATGTAATGATATACAGTGCTGCTACACTGATAACCTCAGAGCTATCTCCTATGATAACAGTGTGCTATTTTAAAAATGAATCAGTATTCCTGTACTCATTACAGGATATGAGTTTGGAGACTTTAGGCAATTAACAAAACCTTCCTAATTTTTCCAAAAGTTAGCTGCTAGAAATAGTTGCTGATACAAAGCTTCTTGTGCAATGAGTGGCAAGTCCAGAAAGATGTTTCAAATTTCTGATTCAGTTAGTAGGTAGGATCACTTGCTTGTCATATGGGTTCCTCTGCTGGACCCAAGAAAGATCATGGCCCCATTTTGCATAAGCTGCTCTCCGTTTATGTAGAAAAAAACCCAAGTCTGATACCAAAAGCTTTCCAATGGAATATATAAAGGCTACTAGCCTCAAACAGGGCTGTCCATATCACTGGGGAAATAACAGGTTTATAGTTCAACGTACTTAGGTTCAATTAATGATCTCCCTTGCTGATAGAATGGCTGAAATGAATTAAATTTCATTATATGGCCATCAGGTTTTTTTACCTTTTTTCTTTTTTTTTAATACAGTTGTGACCTTTCTGGAGCTCAGCTTTAACTCACAAAGGACAAGGATTCATGCTTGCTAACACTGTCTATCTGCATTGCCACCAGTATTGCCAACACAGCTGTGAGCAGCCCTGCAGCTGCCTGAAGAGCCAGTGGTGCCCTGTCTAACACACACATCCCAAATACTTTGGTCCATCAAGGTTCAAAGAAGACTTCCAGCAAGAAGTGGTAAGTTCAAGGTTTAAATGAAAAAGCAACAGATTAATCAGTCTAACTGGTGAAAATATATATAAAATCCTTTTTTAATCTGTGACACTCATTTTCTATGTGATTCCCTGCAAAGCTCTTCGGTTTTGGTTTGGTTTTCTTCCCCACTTTCTGTGTATTAAGGGCTTTTCCGTGATGTGTTTGCTGCTTGGAGCTTGCTCTGGGTAGCATATTTCTGCCAGGCTTTTATATTCTAAGGCACAAGGATTGGTTTTGGTGCATTAAATGAATTCATAATTTCCATTTTGTTATGGCCAAGCAAAGTACTCTGACATTGTAAACCTTCTGTTTTTATCTTTAAAAAAATTGCGTTTAAGAAACACAGTGTACTGTTTGTACAGAAAAGTAGCAAAATTTAATCTCATTATTAGAAATAAGGAAAACTGAGAACAAACAGAGGAAAGGATGGATTTCAGTTGACTTTGAACTGGGGCTAAAATGGCACAGAAGAGTCTTGAGAAATGTCAGTGTTTATGGTTCAGTCCTCATCAAAGACATGCCCAAGTGTTTAGCACACTCTGGCCAGAGAAGCAACTGCAGAAAAAACTAAAAAAGCAGCAATAGTGGAGATCAGGTTTGCTGGAAAGCAAAAAGTGATGCAATGGATAAACTCCTGTCTTTCTGATTAACTTTTAAAGAGAAGGAAACAAAGAATTGGAAAAAAAGAATACCCAGCTTGTAAATAATTACAGATATTGCATTTTTACATGTTTACTCCTTGGTTTTGCTTTCTAAAACAAGTAAGATAACGAGCTCTGCTGCTTTACCGTGGCAGGAACTCTGTATCAAACAGCTGAAGGATGTGCAGCTGAAGTAATAACCCAAGTATTCTGTAAATATATTTCTAATATTCGAAAGCTTAGTGCCTTCAGAGTGATCTGTGTTTAATGTGCACTCCAGTTAGCTATGTTTTCTATTAGGCAGGGAGGGCTAGTTCAATAAAATCTTGAGTTACGTACAGCAGTTCCAACATCTGTATCACATTAGAGCAGACATGAGACAAAACATTGACTCTTGAGGTTAAATCTAAATTTCCTGCTGCAATCCAGAAGTTTGATTTGTTAGGAGAAAAGCAACCGAGAGGAACAGAAATAGAGACTTGAACTAGAAATAGAATTCAAAGAGCAATGGTTGCCAACAATTTGTTATTTTTATCAAGTGCCATTTTAGTTAGAAATAACACACTGACCACAAACAATCCCCCAGCTAGCTAAAAGCCACTTTCGGACTGGGGCAGTTACACCACTTACTCCTCTGTATTTTTATCCAGCTTCCCTTTCAGCAGACCAAGAGCAGAGGATGCGGTAGGGAAAGCAAAGGGTGTTCCCCTGATTCTTACGGGATTTTCAAAATTCCATCATTTCCTACAACATGTTGCTTTGCCATCTTTTTTTAGCTAAGGAGGCCTGGCTTGGGGGCTGCTTTTGGTACTCATTAAGTCTGCTTTTTAATTGGCATTAAGGATCCCTTTGTGGCCAGGAGCTAAACTGCTGCTTCCGCATTGCTGCCATTCCCTGCTGGTCTGGGGAACAAAAGGTGCAGCCTGGAAAGCAAAGCCACCGCTGTCTCTCTGGCCCTCAGCCACCCAGGCACTGCCCAAGTCATGACATGGAGCTTTTTCTTTCTTTTTTCTCTCTCCTTCTCTCTTCTTCTTTTTTTTTTTTTTTTTTTTTTTTTAATGTCCTAAAAGCACATATTTGATTTTAAAATCCTTAAAAAAAAAAAAATCAAGTTTCGTGTATTAGATATTCTTAACACATTACAGAAAACAGAACTCATCAAGTGTTTCTGGGAACTATTACTGCTGTTCCAGTATTTTTTAATTTCTCCTGTAGTATTTTCCCTCATTTTGTAGCTGATTTAAATTCTGAGACCTAACTGTAAGAACATAGGCCTGTATTAAGTCAGAAATACCAAAGCACAGATAGGCGGCACAGATCCACACAGGGAATTCTTGTGTCACGCTAGGCTGAAGGTATCAAGCCCAAATCCTCAGATTTAGGTACAATCCTATGGTCAGTCCTCTGCCTTGTGCTATCCTGACTCCCTTTTCAGAGAAATAAGCATATGAAAAGCTCTTTACCAGCAATTATTTTGCCCATATTAAAAACAAACAAAGAAAAAACAATACATTCAAGAATTCTGGATTAGTGACATGTGTATCTTGTTTTCCAAATATATGCATATATGAACACACAGATACATACATACACATACATATATATTTATGTATATATTTTTATATATATATGCATGCACGTAAAAGGGATCAAAAAGATAATTCCCATCACTTCTAGAGACAATTTTAGATTTTATTTGGTGTTTTCAAATTCAATTCCAAGATCCTAAGATGCATGATATTGCAGAATCAGGAAAAAAAATAAAAAAGAAAAGCTAGCATGTGATGGATACCATGGTACATTTGTCCCCAGTGTCAGTCTAGACTAAGACTAGTGGAATTAAGTTTAGTTACATGAGGACATCTTAAACCGTGCCCTGAAGACTACTGAGGGCCTGCTGACAGCCCGGTTATGTTTCCATGACACGGTGCAGTTACTAAGTGTGGCTGCTGTAAATGAGCTAATTTAGGCATTTCTGCAAAATACAGACCTGCTTGTTGTAGAGAAAGAGAGGGTACAGCCAGAAAGGATCTGCTGACGCTACTGTCAGCTCTGGAAAACGCTATTTCAGACAGAGCTAGAAAGCCTATTACAGGCAGCCAGGTTCCTGAAAACATCAAACTTGACAGATTCCAAACACCACTAAAAAAGTAGGTAACCAAGACACCTGAGACACTATTTTTAAACAAATTATACTGCTGCAAAGAAGGACACTGTTTATGTTAGCCGTGTATCTTCTCCACACCTTTGTTATCGTAAATTGTGTTTGTTGGTAAGTTCTGGCCAAGGAAAACACCCTAAGAAAAGTGTTGAAATATTGTTTGTTAAGAATTGGCTCTTCCTGATAGCTAAAAGTTCAAAAATGAGACAGTGCAATACAGGGATCGAAATGTAGGTGATCACCACACTGGAAATTGTGGGCATTTGTTCAGAAAAGTACCCATCCCTTCCCCCCTGCAGTCCCCCAGAAAAAGACTCCCCAGAGCATTCCTCCCGACTGGGAGGCAGCCAAGGGGGTTGTGCAGACCTTCTCCTGGGCATACTGCAGAAGCTGAGCTCAGTAAAAATCACTTCTTCAACAGGAGGCAGTTTCAGCTGCATTTCAGCCTACAAATGAAATACCATCACCCTCCTCTTCTTCAGCTGCCCCCACCTCCCCACAGCCAGTACCCTGCTTGGCCTTGCTATCTATCACTGGGTTGGTAATTACCATACTCAACGCTTGCTTTAAATGGGCTGTCAAATACATCATTTACCTTTCTTAGCCATTACATATACACACAAAAATAATCTGTAGGCCTCAATACTAGCTTGGAAAAATATTTAAATATTTTTCTGTGTCTTTTTCCAGATTTCTTCCACCTTTAAAGCATCCGGGCACATGAAAATATCTTAACACGCTGAATGTTTAGCACTCTGATCCATGCCTGAAACACTTGTAACTGGAACAGCAGCCTTTTATGGAACAGTGAGAGTTTTTCAGGCATGTCTTGAGAAGACAACTTTCCTAATTACATATTGAGCTGTCAACTAACTATAAAATTATGATTTATTATTATTATATAAAATGGCAACCTTAGAACCACTTAGTGACTGGAAAAAAAAAGCTTTGAAAAAAAGAGTATATAATTTTCAGACTGATTTGAGCCTGTAAAGTCCAAATACATTAAGCAATTTAAGGACAGAAGAAAAACACACCCAAACAGACCTACGCAGTGAAATGATTTCACAGGGTTTGAGAGCGCAGTGTAAACATGAGCATTGTCTTCATGCACAAAGCTGATGTATGCTTTGGATATTTAGTGTCTAAAATAGTTCTTGAATATAAGATTGTAAAGGGATGCATTTGTCATACTTCTTAATTTTATAGCTTACTTTCAGTGTCTAAGGAAGTACATACTGCATTTCTCCCTCTTGAAATGGGCTGTAAACTAACAATCAGCATATGGAGCATTGGATTTATTATAGATTGAAAAACTAGTCTATGGATGTAGATGCTTCTTTGATGTAGTCCTGTTCACACAGCACATACACACCATTCTGTTTTTCTGGGCAGAGCAAGAATTAAGCACCAGAGAAATGGCATCTTTGTTTTTTGAAAAGCCCAGGCTGGCTTCCAGAAGAACTCTGCCAGGTGAGATCCTGTGTTTGACTTTCCTCTGGGGTTCCCACTGCCCGTGAAATGACCCCTCATGGCTTACACCACAGAGCCCATTCCCACTTGCTATCAGCATCCCGTGACACTGCCCTGCCTCCAGCCTTCAGCACTCTGTTTTCTGGGTTATTGCTCTGAGTGGTGCAGGTGAGTTACTCCAAACATGAACTCAGCTGCTTCTTACATATATACATCTTGAGTGACAGGTGAGTATTTTACACCCTTTACTTCAACGAAGGCTCATACAATCTGTCAGAACAATGCTTTAATAAATGTTAAATTGGTGACAGACATGTAGAAGCCGACTCATGTCAGCCACCCTTTTAAAACAAAACTAGTCAAGGCCTGTCGGAGTGACAACATTTTGAAAACCCATCACTTAATGTTTCATCATTCAACCGTCCATCAGTAAGGCAGAACCATGAGCCACTTTGCAATGGAAACTATAGGAAACCACTACAGAATGACTTATCCGTATAAGGCAGCAACAACTTATAAGCAATACAGATAAAAAAGAAAAAGAAAAAATTCCTTCCGCTTAAGTCAGAAATGCACTTACGTTGACTTTGTGATTACTGCTTTGCATTGGTATAAAAGAACCCTGAGGTCTTGCAGTGCAGGCTCACAGGATCACAAGTTTTCCAAGACCAGTATGAGAGAGCAGGCTGCCTTATGCAGCAGCAGTTCCCTGGAGCAGAGGTGGAGGACCATGTTCAGATTGCTCCAGCCAAAAGAAATCTGCCTGCCTGCTGTGATGCAGATATGCTGGATGGATTTATAGGAGATAAATGTCCTGCTAAGGATTAAGGACTTCCAGATATATTCAAATGAATAAAATTACAGGCACATTTCTTCTTTAACACTGACAAAGACCAAAAAAAATCCATTTTTAACCAAAAAAATGTGAATTTCAGATAATATCTGTTTGACCATGGCCTTTTAAATATTTTGTGATGCTGAAAAAAGAGCCCACTGCATGGACTTCTGCATCCTCTTTCAATACATTTCACATGTTGTGGCTTGGTCTCATTACTTTTTTGCTGCTAATATGTTTTCATTTATGTATTTACTCCTCATTTTATATACTTAAGTAGCTCTGAGAAGGAGTGAACTTCAAGGAACACACACTCTGCAAAAGTCTGCACAGAACCCAATCTAATATACATCACAGGAAATAATTCTGAATGCTTTGCCCCATCTCTAAAAGAAAGTTCAGGTTTCAGATCTCTGACTGATGGTAGCACTCCATTCACATTTCATGTTCAAACCTGTACTTTGAAAATTTGTATCAGCTTTGCCACAGGATTCAGATCTGGGCACCATTGACCAGATAGAGCAGACTCAAGTGCCACCATGTCTGGACTCTAGAACTGTCACAGAACCACAGAATCACAGAATGTTAGGGGTTGGAAGGGACGTCTGGTGATCATCGAGTCCAACCCCCATGCCAGAGCAGGACCACCACAGAATCTAGGGCAGGTCACACAGAAACACATCCAGACAGGTCTTGAAAGTCTCCAGCGACGGAGACTCCACAACCTCTCTGGGCAGCCTGTTCCAGTGCTCCATAACCCTTACAGTAAAGAAGTTTTTCCTCATATTGAGGTGGACCTTCCTGTGTTCTAGTATGCATCCATTGCCCCTCGTACTATCACAGGGCAGTCTGCCCCATCTGCCATACACCGATGAAGTACAGAATATCCACTCCATGCTTTAGTGATCCTTTAACCACAAAGCCTATTCTTGTGGTTGTAATTCATATCAAGGAGGAGTAGGAATCTTTCTGTGCATCCAGGAGGCATTTTTTCAACCTGGCTTCCTAAAAAATGAAGCTAACATGATATCACTTTGCTTGTTTGTGTGCATCCCAGCTTAACTTCCAAGCCTTCTGGTCAATGCTGAACGAATAGGTTGAAAGAAATTTATTGTAAGTTGCAAGGAAATTAACAGCTAAATCTCTCCAGTGAGGGAAGGACTGAGTCTGAACTCAAATTTTATTAGACATTATAATACATATCACATAAAGAGCTAGTATGAATGTCCCAAGAATGGGAAATGCTTCATTCGAACATGCACCTACTACAGGTCATTTAATTGCAATGTGAGACAGAAACCATCATCAATTAGTAATGCTGCTCCCTGAACTATCAATGTTTACCTGTCAGTGAAAATCTTCTTATGAAGTCTATGGCATCATTTGTGTGGAATTAACTGTTTAAAAATGCTTATTGTAAATATTTTATATTGCTTTCAACCTGAGAGGACAGTGACAGGAATGCTATACATTTGGGATACCCTGGAGGGGTGAAAATAAATGATAGCTCTCAGCCCAGTGCTGCCCTTTGAAGGAACCCTAGTTAGCCAGAAAATACTATAGGACAACTGTGGTTACATCCCAAGAGAGCTTTTGGAGTGTCATCCACAGGAGCCTTGCTGAGAGCAGAGGTAATTAGTTCCAGCTGAGCATACAGGCACATAACTTTAGAAAGGTCTGGCTCCTTTCATGCTAGGAGAGAAAAGGCATTTCTGTCTAGAAGCCAGGACAATGTCCTTTGGAAAAGAGGAGAATGGCCATGCTCGTTTGTTTGGTGTTCAGCTAGGTGTGTGGTTTGGAGCTTCAGGATGGAATTGCATTCACTGCCTGTGCAAAATTATGGGTTTCTGTTCGCTGGGTAGCTGAAAAATTCCCATAAAATGCTACGCAGAAGTTTCTCTGCTTCACAGGGGAGTCCTTCAAGGTCACTGTTCAGCAGCCCGACACTAGGCCTTCCTACAGGTGTTCACACTGTGCTAGACAGTATCCAGGGACATACGTAAAGCTCTTCTTTGAGAGGCTTTCCTAAAACATCTAATCTAAACACCAGGATTGCTGCACTTTTATGTGTATCTTGTGTGTTCTGGCACCTGATAAAAATTCCATTATTTTCAGTGAGTGCCTGTCACCTGGTGATACCACAGCTTCCTCTGAGGAGGTGCTTTTGCAGAGTTCATCCTTAAGTTAAACATGGGCTTTTTTATTTTTTTTCCCCACAGAAACTCCAGGAAAGACATCTGAAAAACTACACTTTTGTGCATCCCATTTGGATTTCTTTCCACTGCAGAAGGTACTAGCTAAAGCTCAGCTGCTCTCAGAGAAGTGACAGGTCAGCAGCTGAACTCCTGTTGTGTGCAGAACAGTAAAAGTACGAAACAACATGTGAAACCTCTGCCAAGTATTGATGGACCAGCTACAGGTTCATTGTTAGAAGGACCACTAGTGACTACTAAATGCCATCAGATGGTTGCGGACAGCCAGTTACAGTTTAATGGTTCCTCTCGGGATCCTGGGAAACTAACTCGTAAAAAGCACCAGAGGCCCACTACATCCCTTTGTTTTTTAACTAGCCACAAAAGCATTTAACTGAGCATGCCAGACAGTGGGAGCCCTGATGCAAATGGATCTGGCTGAGCAAGACACACTTGCTGCAGCCTCTCTAAAGGAAACAATAATTTAATCTTCTTGACTGCTCAGCCCTTGGTGTAGGTTAGACACTTTTTTTTTTTGCAGTCACTGCTTGCAATTTACTCCAAGCTTCTACAAACTTTATACATCCATATTCACTGCACACAGGTTATCAAATGATAACAACCTTAATCACTATTGCTGAGCTGAGGTTCAAACCGGTGATGAAATGGCAGCGCTTGCTGGATCAGCAGGATCCTCAGAGGGAGGATTCTACTTTTTTAATATTTAAATTTAGTGCCTGTTTTGAAGATATTTACTAATATTGTAATAGACAGTCAACCAAGATAATTTCTTGCATTCTTTAACCTCATATTTAACTATAATTAAGCTGCTAAAGTTGGCCTGTTAATGACATTGTGGATAGTGTGTACGAAAGTTTTTAAAGAAATCTTCTGACAGACTCTTACTCATGCCTAATCCACCTGTGACCATGAGGGGACAACTAATCAATTGCTTGCTCACAGATCCATTCATGCAAGTGTTTAACATGAGTCAGAAGCAGTACCTCTTTCTAATGCTAATGGAATAGTCCATCAAACCTTACTTTACAGCTGGTTTTGGTAGAGCATGAAAAAGGATGCTTGCTTCTGCAGATTTGATGACTTTGACATTTTTCCCTACTACAAACCTTCCTAATAGGTTGACCAGTTTGAATTAAACCTTCACCCATGACTTCCCAAGCCCAAGGGAAGCCATTGGTGTACTCACTGAACGGGCTGCCACGTGCCTTAGTGACAGGAACAAAAGCAGCTACGTGTGCAGCACCAACCAAGCACTTCCCATGGACTAGCCCATGCCAATGCCTAACACCATCACGGGCCCGACCTGCCGCTTCTGGGAGAGCCAGCACCCCCCTCCAGGACTTGCTGAGCTCCTTTGAGAATACGTGTCACTCCCCATACCTCACTGCCCTGCAGCCACCAGAGGGCGTTTTATAGCCAAGATACACTAAACTATACCACGCTAAAACCTCTGCAAGCTGAGTGATTCCATGACTGAAGAATAAGCAGCTGCTATTTTTGCCTCATCCTTTCTTTCTTTTCCTCAGAGTGCCCAAAACAGGCCTGACCAACACAAACCAACCAGAAAATCCAACACCACACTTGTACAATCTTGGTCACAGACAGTAGGTTTATACTCTGGATAAAGCACAAGGGACTGTCAAAACCAAGTCCGAGTACACGCTGCTCGTAGAAGCACAGCCTGAATGGAGGGTCCTTTCCAATCTGGAAATTGTGGGAAGCACGGCTGAGGTTGGAGGCAGTACCTCCATGGGAAAGGGTGATCAGAACACATCTCAGTGCAGTGAATTCCAAGGTCCCCCCAAAATGCTCAGTCAGTTCCTAGTTAAGAGTTGGCATTGGGTGGGCACCTATATTCAAGCCCTCCATTTGGCTCAAGTTCTGAAGACGTTTCTTGGCCTGCAAGTCTAGGCTCTCTATGTCAAACACTTGTTTTGGTGTCCTCTTCTCATCGTTTGTACTTTCACATAAAAATCCCTAAAATGTATGTGCTGATTGCTTCACCTTCCAAGCAACACATCGAAGCCACTTCACATACATGCATTTTTAGCTAAGATTGTCATGTTTTTAACTCATTAAAATGTAACTGCTATTGTTTTCAGTCTCACTATAGCAGGTGAAAAAGTTCTATGCTTATTTCAAACTACACTGACAGTATCAGCTACTGCTGTGAATGAAAAATGCATCACTCCAGTTTGGAAAGTAATTCTAAAGGAGAGATTAGAAACCATCTATTTTTTTTATTTTTTTTTTTTCAGATTTACAGTTGTGCCTCCTAAGATTATTTAAATATTTACTTTATTCCTTCTATCCATAATCTTTTGGAGCATAGTATGCTGCAGGCCAAAACATTAAACTTCTAATATATGTAAACATAAGCAACATTTTACCTGAGTGACACAAGGAATTCCTGAGACTTTGAGAGCAGCCAGCACAAAGCACTGAAATGCACATGCCAATAAGGAACTTTTCTCTATATTATTTGTGTGCAACAGATAGTAATTCAGAGAGGAAAAATGTTTTCAAAGTTACCTAGTCTTTCAAAGTTTTCCAATATTAATAATCTCTATTCATCTGGTTTTTGGACCAGCCAACAGTTAGAAAGAGAAAAAACAAATTATGAAAGAAGTATCAGAAATATCTAATAAAAATAATTAAAAACCAGTACAGTTTTCCATGGATCTGGACACTTACCTATAAGCAAGATTACTAATACATCTGTGATGTAATAACCAAAAAGGAAAGGCTTCTGCCAGACTTCCACACCAACAGTACCAGTGAGAAGATATGCTGCAATTAATACCTATAGAAAAAGGATAAAGTATTTTCAATCCTTAACTTCTAAAGGCACAGAATTTTGCTTATCATCATAGTACCAATATAAGAGTAAAAAAAATAAGTTATTGTCCTCCTGTCTCCACTTGACAGGACCTTATGCTGCCATCCCAAAACAACTACTTCTAAACAGTGAAGCAGCTTCGAGGGTCACCAGCAAAATTTTTTAAAACATATGAAATACAGTAAGCAAGCAACTTCCCTGCTAGTGTGTGCATCTGTTTGCAAGTAGTAAGTATTATTGACACACCTTTTCAAAACACCCAATTTCTAAATCCCTTCTTAAAGCCAGGTCTCCCCACTGCAAATGCACTTCCTTGTATTCACATGCAGACTTCAGAATTAGCAAATGGGATTATTTTTGCAGCACAGCCCCCTGAACTCATCACATCAAAATAACTGAGAGGGGGAAAAAAATCTAAGCTCACCTGAAATATTAAAAAAATGTAAAATGAATGTGAAGAAATAAAAAGAAGGGGCAGTAGCTGAAGTCTTCCCTGATTTTTAATTTGTCTGACAGATAACATCATTACAGGACACACAAAGAAACAGTCAAACGTCATTAGGAGTCAAAGGACTCATACAAGAGACTCATGAGTCACTTGCTGGGAGTGCCACCAGTTTCAGCAGAGATGTAAATGTAGTTTCTACTCTCTCTTCAGAGTGAATTTTGTGATGCAGCTGAGGTCAGAAAGCTTATCAATACCTTTCACACCCATCACCTGTCGCAGCACCGCCTACAATCAACAGCACAAATTGTTGAAGTTTTACCATTTTAGGCATGTAATGTGCAAGCGCAGTACAAGAATGTGTTGCAGTGGTTCCCAAGCCCTTGAGCCCACCTCCTCAAGGGACCCCCCTCTCCTTTGAAACTCATTTCCTGGCTTAGCCCAGGCCACCCACACCTGCAGTCCCTTCTGCTGCTGGCACCCAGCTTGTAGTACTGCTGCCCTGCACTTTCTCCTGGCTAGTTTGTTTTCAGCTGTTCAGTTTTGCTACAGGACTCATAAGGAGCTGTGTGCTTCATGCTACGTCTCAATCTCCTGAACTGTTCTAGACTTGGATTAAGAATGAACTGCAAACATTCATTCTATGTTAATGATAATGTCATTTAGAAGATTATATATTCATGTCTCTCTTCCCAGGTAACAGACAGTAACTTCCATTTTTTCCATGCAATATAGCTTCTCACTCTGGGATGACAAATATTTTCCAGCTTTATTTATAGGATAGATTTTACTATTTTTGGTTCCGTTTCTTTTTTTTTTTTAATACTCCTTTTTTAATATTATTATTTACCACTATTTTTTCTTCATTTTTAACTTCAATAAACATATTTCATAGAACCACAGAATAATTTAGTTTGGAAAAGACCGTTAACATCATCAAGTCTAACTGTAAACCTAACACTGCCAAATCACCCAGTCTTCTAAATTAGATTAATTGCTTTGATTTACAGATACACTGAAAATATCTTTTCTAGGTAACAGGCTACTTAAGATCACAGATCAGTGGCAGAACACTGATTGATGTCCATTAAATTCCCTATTACACCTATACACCACTTTATTTGACTTCACTTACTTCTGTGATCTAATTTCAAGATTCTTGTCCTATCAGGATGTGAGTTTTAAAGACTTTTGCTTGAATGGGGCATTGCAGAATTGGATGTTTGAATTGCCCCTGTAAGAACAAGCAGCACAACAGATCTGCAATGGAGAAGAGCAGGTATTCCTAGGAAAGTTACGTATTGGGCCATTAAAGACAGTGAGTCAAATTTTGGTCTAAATGAAGGACATGTATAATAGTTTTTGCAACTAACTACAACTGAGCTAACATTTGGTTTTCTGAAGAAATTGCATTATGTTATCCATAAGACATGACAATGGACTCCCGGCCCCATGGAAGTCGATGGCAAAAGTCCAGCTGGCTTTGCTGGAGCCTGAACTTACCCTCACACATGGAATTCTGAACAGATATTTTTGGCAAGTGATAAAAGGACCTTCAGTATTATCCATTATTACAGTCAGTACTTTTGGCAGTGCAGTCATGAGTATCACTGTCAGATGTCTGCACACCTCTAGGAACAGCAGCGTTGGTGCAAAGGGCTCTCCTGAGGCAATCCCTTGCCCTGGGATTTGGTGATGCAGCACTCACAGACTGAGATTGCCTCGTATTTAACAGATGTTGTGTATGAAAGAAAACACTCTGGCTTCAAATTTTTGGTGAGTTGTTTTTTAAGGACTTGTAACTTTGACTTCACTGAGGCAATCTCAAAGACCTCCCTCAGAAAGATGGAAGGACAAGCAAATGGCTACATCCCTTGATCTAAGCTGTATGAGCAAAAACTGAAGATTATCAAAATTATTAGACAAAAGCTAAGGATGTTAATCAATATGTTTTTAAAAGCACCAATGTTAAAAAAAGACAATAAAATGTAGAGCAGTGTTCCTAAGTGCAACTGAATAATTTTACTTAAGAAAAGATGGTCAGAGTTTCTACTCATCTCCTTGGCATCGATTCAGCTTTAGTATTTTTCAGATATAAATGTAGTCTATAGTAAGTAAAAGTAATTGCAGCCTTTTGTAAAGCAAGAAATTGAAATTAAATAACACAATAAGGGCTATATCACAAGTTAGTGTCAAACATATACTATTTCGGATTCCAAGTCACTGCAGCATCTGACCAGGAAAATTTTGGGCTTGCCAAGCCCTTATTTATGAGAAAGAGGAGTACTTATGCAGACAACAATCTGAAAATATGCAGTGCTAATTTGTAGGCCCTTTGACATGGCTGACCAGACGGACAGCAGGCTTCTGAGCAGTGGCTCCCTATTTTGTCCCAATATCACAGCAACATAGTCACCTTTGTCCTCTGTAAAATCCCAGTATTACTTCTTTAATGCGGCATTGGGAAAATTCTCCAGAGCTGTAAGGCAGTATAACTTCTCAAAATCTCCTGGCCTTTTAGCTGTTCTCTGAAGTATTTGATTTTTTAAAGTCACCATCTCTTTCATGTCTTTCCACTACTGCAGGTGTAAGTTTTGTGACTAAACTATTCTAGACTGTGTGTGTGTGCATTTTTTTTCTCACTAATGATTCACCATTTCTGTTTTACACACAGGAAAAGTTCATATGAACCATATTTCAGCGTGAGTTTTGTAAACTGCTTCTCAAAAGAAAACCTGGTATATGACATTCAAAAAACCTCTTCCCCTCTGCTGATTGAAAGGAAGGAGAAAAGTAAGTTCTACAATGTTTAAGTTACTACCTGCATAATATACTTAGAATCATAGAATGGTTAGAGTTGGAAGGGACTTCAAAGATCATCGAGTTCCAACTCCCCTGCATGAGCAGGGACACCTCCCACTAGATCAGATTACTCAGAGCCCCATCCAATCAGGGCTTGAACGCCCCCAGGGAGGGAGCCTCCACAGCTTCTCTGGGCAGCCTGTTCCAGTGTCTCACTACCTTCACACTAAAGAAGTTCCTTCTGATCTCTAACCTACATCTCTCCTCCTGCAGTTTCAAACCATTACCCCTTGCCCTATCACTGTGTGCTCTTGTAAAATGCCTCTCCCCAGCTTTCCTGTAGGCCCCTTCAGGTACTGGAAGGTCGCTATAAGGTCCCCCCAGAGCCTTCTCTTCTTCAGGCTGAACAACCCCAACTCCCTCAGCCTTTCTTCATATGAGAGATGCTCCAGCCCTTGGATCATTTTCGTGGCCCTCTTCGTTTATTCAGAGTTTCAAGGCAGGCAGAGTGTTGTCCTTGAGAGCCTAGGTGGGACCATGCAAAGCCATTGGGCAGGAACAGCTGGAAAAGCATCTCAAACCTCAAAGCTGGGGCATCCATGCTCACAGGCATGCCTATATATATAGGATTTCTGGACATCCTCCCCTTCACGGGGCTAGGGCTGGGCGAGAAAAATATGCCCGTTGCCTTTCACACTGGTTAATTATGCTTTTGTGCTTTTTTCCAGCTTGCCCTCTTGGCTGGGGAGGGAGCGGGGAAGGAGTGTGGAACCACTTGGGTCACTCCAGCTCTCACACAGCTCTTATTTTCACTTTTAAACTTTCATTTAAGAATGTAAAGGGTACCTCCCTGTTACACTTAAGGCAGCCCTGATATAAGCAGAGGTATCACTACCTCCTGTTGAGGAAAAAATCATATTTTGTTCCCCTACTATGAACTCAACTGTGGTGGCTTATGAAAAGCACCAGCAGGATTAGCAGAGTAATTCATTAAGGGAATATTAAGAATTTTCAGGAGGAAAACAGACTTTCAAACAATCCAGAGGATGTCTGTGAAAATTAATTTATGGCAGGAAGCCTGAAATCTTCATTTCTCAGGAAATATTTGTCTCTTCTCTAAGAAACTTAATTTGCAGGTATTATCTTTCTTTGGTTGGGCTTGTAACAAGATGTATGCAACAACACAGCAAGGGTTTCTTTATATAGGCTTCTCTTTAGCCCATGCCTTTTGGGAGTTTGTGCTTACTTAGAAGTGCATTTAAATTGTCTGTATGAGAGGGTGTAAAGAGGCTCCTCTTCCTGCATCTTTTTCTGCCCGCAGAGGACTCAGCAGGAGGTAAGTCCTTGTAGTGGAGGGAGGGTGGGGGAAAAGTTTTCACTGTTGCAGATGCCTTGACTCCTTGACTCCAGATTTACAAACATAACAGTCCTCTGACCAAGCATGTCTCAGACACATTACAGCCATTTTTCAAGTTTACACACCACAGTTTCCTATAAATCACTGTCTGCTGTAATCAAAGCTAATTGGAGTGCCAATTACAGCCCAACTAGCGCAATTAGGTAACAAATTCTGACGAGTCATCACATTGCAGAAAAATGTGATCTGCATAAATCCCACAAATTTCTCTATTTATAATGAGGTTTGCTTTTTTTCATGAGGAACAGCAGCTCTTTCTATACCACAGTTAACACGGAGCCATTGAGCGGGCTGTCTGTGTTTATATACAGCAAAGCTGACTCAGCAGCAGTGTCCTGGGAGCTACGTGCCGGTTCAGCTTTCATTAAGTTCAACAGCTATCTATTTGCACACTTATACTAATTACTGTATTTCCTGAGCTTTGTGGTGATAACCAAGTCTGAAGTTCCTGGCTACCATAAATTTTAAAAGCAGAAGCAGGCGACTAGACCACCCGAATGTCTGACATGCCAATGCAGTAGCATCATGTTGCGGGGGAAATTATTGAAGACAGAGCAGAGAGGCACACTCGTGCAGCGATCCAGCTAGGAAAGCCACGGAGGAAATGGTGAGCTAAATGCTGAGAATTACTCTGAAAGCAGCTTGAGAGTGCTTCCACCCTCTCTGCCTCTGAATGTGACTGGTATCATCTGGCAAAGACGTGGGATGGGGGGAAACCAGCAAGAGGAACACGACCTTTCTTACCGTCAGTCACTTACTAGTGTCCTCAGTATCCTCTCCTCCAAGTTGCTGGAGATGAAGAGCTACCTTTAATAGTGCACTCATCATATGAAATTTGTAGGAGAATTACCTAGACTAGTTAGTACAGCTGGGAAAAAAAAGTTATGTACTTTCTGGTGTGCATGAAATGTAGTTTAGACTAAGGGAAAAAATGCTACCTGGAGCTGGAAAACCTGTCTTGTCTTTGTTCATAGGCAATCACAGCTACAAAAGCTAATTATTAGAGATGAGAAAATTGACATACAGACATTTCAATACTACAGTCTTCCGCTGCTGTCGATGACTGTGCTATATAGCATAAAAAAAATCCTTACATGTACATGCTTATCATTTTGACCGTAGGCAAACCATCACAGAAGTTACTAAAAAGCAAGCACGCAGGACAGTAATTCAGCATCAGAGGGGAACAGGAAATAGCACTTGTTAGCACCTTGCATCCATGCAGTTTGCAGACTTTACTGAAATTCAGCCTCACCACAAATCTGTCAGTCAGGGGAATGTTATTACCATTATTTCGCAGATGGGAAAGCAGATACAAAGGCCCAGGTCATTAAAAGGCACTGACGGAGTTAACAATACTGCTCCGCTAGCTGATACCCACTCCCATATTTAACCACTAATACAGTTTGGATGCTGCAGCAATCCAAATGAGCTTTCTAAACATTCACATGTATAGCTACAGTGATCATCTGAGCAACAAGTGACATGGGTTTGAACATAGCTGTTCCTCTCCTGCTGGAAGAACTTCACCAA
This sequence comes from Hemiprocne comata, assembly GCA_020745705.1. Classification (NCBI taxonomy): domain Eukaryota; kingdom Metazoa; phylum Chordata; class Aves; order Apodiformes; family Apodidae; genus Hemiprocne; species Hemiprocne comata. Next base: position 119,897,465 of record CM036587.1, read on the forward strand.
GAAGCCTTACACAGACAAGGCTGAAACTTGCAGACCAGCTGGCTGCCTAATGTCTTAGTGCCGAGCCAACTTCTTCTCCCACAACCTATTTTCTAGAGGACAAAACAGATGCACCACAGCTGGACCACCATCTCTGAGTTGTTCTCAAACCACTGGATTCTGATTATGTTTACAGCAATACATCTGCAGCCATTAATTCAAATACTATATTTCCATTAAAACACATATTTTAGTATTTGTCGACTTTCTTTTCAATTATGTATATTTGGCTGCACCTTTCATCTCATGCTTGTAACAGGAAGCTCAGAAGACTGGGACTGTGCTCTTTAGGCTGCAAGAGCCTGGCTATCTAAGAAATAGATAAGTCAGCCCAGAAATTCCAGCGCTGGGGCCTTGGCACTGGTTACTTGTTACTGAGCTTGTTACTGCTACTACTCATTTGTGAAATGAAGCCACCACTCCCCGTGGTGCCCCGGTCATGTTTCTGAAGAGGTCCACCCCAAGGCAGGGCTGTAAGCAAATCAGGAACTTAGATGAGGACTGGATGTGGGCAGATAATGTAATTCACGTTACTGAATGCCATTCCCAAAGAGGAAACCCCTAACTGTATGTTTTTAAAGAGTAAAACTCACTTGACAACAGTTCATGCTCACTGTATAGGTATGATGCTATATCCATTACCACATATGATGTAGAGGCAGTAGAACTGAGAAGGTCTACTATTGCATAATTACTGGTCTAGTTTTGTATAGCTACTTGGACTAATTCACGTCCTGCCTCAGATCCTAGTGTTGGTGGGAAAATTGCTTATGGCTTCAGATAGCATAACAATTTTTGTTAATATCACAAATCAAATGCCGTTAAATGACATTCTCATGAGTACTATTTGACTGCTTGGCTTGCTGAAAGCCTTTTTATTCCTGCAAGGCAATGAATCTCTGATGCTGACAATTTGCTAGAGAGTGTTCCTTCTTTGCAAATGCAGGAAATATTTCTGAATTACTTTTCGGGTTATGTTATTTCACATTCAAAATCTTGGCAAAATACATTTGCCTTGAGCTCTATTTTTCTATTCTTGTATTATTATGAAAACACTAACATAGTTAAAAAAAAATAAAACTGAAACAGGAATGATAAATACTTACCACTTGGCTTATATCGTATCCCCAAGGAAGAAAAAGAACTCCTGTGTTGTATTTCTCCCAGTGTGAACACATAAAGTTAAACAAGACAATGCTTAAATATATATACATTGTATATACAGAAACTCCAGTCTTCCCATTGTCACGGGAACAGACAGAAAAAAAAGAAAGCACAAAAATGGAGGTAGCCCAGCTATCCAGACCGTGATCAAATAATTCTCCCAGAGGAGTACTGGACTGAGTCCTTCGAGCATGTTTCCCATCTATGGAGTCTAGAAGGATTGGGAAAGGAAAAGAAATAAAGAATTAGAGCACAAAAAAGGAGTAACTTTCTTCACATTCACTTCACTATTGCCACATGTAACATATGGGAAAAATACACGACAGCAAACTGAAGCACAACAGTCCCTTCAATACCAACATGATAGCATCGCTCATAAAATATTTGCTTCAGTTATCAAGTAATTTTTCTGTCCTTACCTCAGCTCTTATACTAAATGCCATGCTCCTTACAAGCTTTAGAAATATATTAATAATTACTTGTCCCCACTGGCCTTTAAATGCTACTGTGTCAGTCCCTGCAGTTTCTCAATGAAAATGCTGAGAAGAGTCCATAGGGCTTGTTGCCTGTTTGTTGGTGTTGCAGACCTTCTGAGACTTCAGACTGATTGTGGGGTAGATACACTAAAGCATTCAGGTTGCCTGATGCTGAATGCCTCAATGACTAACAGTTACATGGCAGCCTCAAGGAGCAAATGTCACAAAATGTATTTGGGTGTGTGCCTACGTAAGGTATTTTGGAGCCTTTCAGTTGAAATCTTAGGATACAGGAGTCAGGTGGCCAAGAAGGCCAATGGCATCCTGGCTTATATCAGGAATAGCATGGCCTGCATGAGTAAGGAAGCAACTGTCCCTCCGTACTTGGCACTGGTAAGGCCACAGCTCGAGTACTGTGTGCAGTTTTGGGCCACTCACTACAAGAAGGACATTGAGGTGTTGGAGCGTGTCCAAAGAAGCTGGTGAAGGGTCTAGAGCACAAGTCTTACGAGGAGTCGCTGAGGGAACTGGGGTTGTTCAGTTTGGAGAAAAGGAGAACGAGGGGAGAACTTACGGCTCCATACAACTACCTGAAAGGCGACTGTAGCGAGGTGAGTGTCAGTCTGTTCTCCCAAGTAACAAGTGATAGAACAAGAGGAAATGGCTTCAAGTTGTGCCAGGGGAGGTTTAGACTGGATATTAGGAAAAATTTCGTTACCAAAAGGGTTGTCAGGCACTGGAACAGGCTGCCCAGGTAAGTGGTGGAGTCACCACCCCTGGAGGTGTTTAAAAGAAGTGTACATGAAGCACTTAAGGACGTGGTGTAGCGGTGGACTTAGCAGGGTTAGGTTCATGGTTGGACTTGATGATCTTAAGGATCTTTTCCAACCTAAATGATTCTATGATTCTAAGAATACTTTACTGTTAGGGTGAGTTAAGTGATCTGAAAGATGCCCAAACACTGTACTGGATCTCACTCTAAGAATGCAGCTGCACAATATGTTTTGAGTCGATCTGAGAGTTCACAGCTGGTGGAAAGACAGCAAATACTACATTTTCTTCTGTATCACAGAACAGAGTTGGCACTGTGAATGCTACAAAAAGCAAGGGAGATGGCATAAGGGATGGGCAGTGAAATCAGGGAGAAGGAGGAAGGGGGTCTAGCAGCTATAACCTTTCTTAGCTGTATTGTCAAACCATACCCTTAGTTTCTTCTCTGAGACAGTGCTGGTGAGAAATAGAAATATTTTCTTCCTAAAGAGAAGTGTAAATATGCAGGATGAACCTCTCAGGAAAAAGTACACAGAACAAACCTTACAGACTACTCATTGTTATCCTGAATCTCAAAATAACATGGACAATTTTTTTTTCTTTTTCATGTTACTTGGAAGGTACTATAGCTAAATAGCATTAGTAACCCAAAACTAGAGATTCAACTCAGCAGAGTGAGACCAAAGACTCCACAGCTGCTATAGATCATATGCTACTTACTTCTCCAGATTATTTGGCAGCACTCTGAGTTTTGTTTAATGTAAATATACTTCAGGGATCTAAACCAGGAAAACATGGGATTTCATTTTTCTGCAGATTTTAGACTATCTCCCAGTAGTAATATCTAAACAGCTGTGAGATGTTCTCCACTCAAATAGAAATCTCTTGAGACAGTTCTCACAACTCTAAAAATGAAAGATCTCATAGAAGATTTCAAATATGGCTTGCCCCCTTCTAGAGCTGCGTTCTCTCTCCATTAACACTGCCATTGAATTGCCAGCATCTTACTGAAAAGCGCAGAAAGAAAAATGTGTATAAGCTTAAGGTCACCTGAACAGTGTTGTTATAAATGTAGAAACTCTTCAGTCTATTTTAGGATGCTTCTGAGACTTAACTAGCAAACAGGCATGTAAACAATCCTAAACAGTATATGGGCTTTCATATTTCAAGAACATCTATCCCAAATCAGAGTGAATTCAGTTACAGGTGTAATTCTTTTTTAATGAGAATGAGAGAAGACTGGTCTTTTTACATTGTCACAAACTAGTAATCACATTAGGTGCTAAAATATGTCCATTGATGAATGAGTGGGTTTCATTTTGTAGGAACATTTTACTAAAAAGAATGAGGCTTATAATGGTGTCATGAAATGCAGTGCTCCAATTATAAAGGACATGGGGAAAATTGCAGGAACTGTATAACACATACATAAAATTGGATTGTCACAAAACTTTACCCACATTCTCCATGTGGTTTCACTAGCTTTTTAAGAGACTGCAAGTATTTTCTGGTTTAGGTTTCTGTTTGAAATAATTCATGCCAACACTGGTGTATGTTCAATAGTGGACATACACTTTCCAACACTTTCACTGCTTTAGAATTCTTATATTATGATTTTGTCTCATAAAGGTTCATAAATCCAGTTTTACTGAAGTTTATGTAACTTTTAAATAGTGGAATTAAAAATAACAGCAAAGAACATTCCACTCTACAGAAAGGGAAAAGATACCAAACCACCTTAACAAAGAGGGGAAGAAGAGCAGCATGTTAGGGAATTTGGAGAGAGTAACTGTGTCATTCAAAAGAAGCTGAGGGAGATTAAAGCAGCATATTTGGTTAGTTATTATGGCTCTTTGCAGTGTTCCAATGGGAAAACTGGCCATGCAGAATTAAATCTGAGACTAAATACTTCATGAAGTGGCTTGGACCGCAGACATAAAAATCTACATATACATCAGTTCATTATAGCTTTGACTGTCAACACCATATTCCTTGTCTTCCAAGTATTACGAACCTCACTGGCAAATCTATATTAAGAACCTCAGAAGCTGAATTTCCAATTAGTTTTCTGGGATGTCATACACTAACAGCTCCACTATGTAATTCCTGTTTATGAAACAATAGCCACTTCAATAAATTCCCTACAATTACATAAATGCTTCTCACAAAATAAGCTGATGCTTCTGCTAATGATTACAGAGAGCTGTTGGGGAAATCTGATGGATAGTCAGCTTCAAGGGACAGCTGCCCCCTTGATTTTTTATGGTACAACTAAGGAGAAATTATGCACAGAACAATTTTGGCACAAACTCACCACTGCAACAGAAATGACAAGGCGTTCACAATGCAGAAGGAGATGTTTGGATAAGGGGATACACCCAGATTAATTAAGATGGCTCTACATGCATGGGCCTGATACCAAAAGTGGTCAGCATCTTTGCACAACAGTGCAGTGTACATCTAGAACACATTTATACCTAGTCTGGCTATCTTAAGTATGGCACACAAATGTATGGCTACACTCTACAATGCAGGGCCCTGTAAGAACCCACTCCAAAAGAGACCATATGCTTACACAGCACCATGCAGTCCATGTAGATATGCTGTGTCAAGTGCCCCTAAAAAAAAGAGCTCTGTTGCACCATGTTGTGAAGAGACTAGTTAGGAATGAGTTAGCTTTGGAAGAGAAAGCAAGAAAGCCATGCCAATGTCTCACTCCCAGGTCTGCATCAGTTCACATCTATGTCTTCACAACACCATACAGCAAGAAGAAATGTGCCTAAAATACGGTCATGGTAGGATATAAAAAGTAAATACGGAATATGAAACTGAAAATGAGGTAGTGGTGGGAGAAAAAAAGCCAACACAACCCCAAAAACAAAAAACCCTTACTCTCCATAAGAAGCTGAGGCTTGTCACCACATTCATAGCATAGAATCATAGAATAGTTTTGGTTAGAAGAGATCTTAAAGATCATCTAGTTCCAATCCCCCTCCCATGAGCAGGGACACCTTCCACTAGACCAGTGTGCTCAAAGCCCCATCCAGCCTGGCTTTGAACCTTTCCAGGGAGAGGGCATCCACAACTCCTCTGGGCAACCTTGTTTCAGTGTCTCACCACCCTCACAGGAAAGAATTTCTTCCTAATATCTAATCTAAATCTACCCTCTTCCAGTTTAAAACCATTACCCATTGTCCTATCACTACATGCCCATCTGCCCTGACACACGCCATAAGCACTGAAGTGCCTAACAGGTTAAAAAACAATGCTACACTCATTTTCCTTTTTCTCTGCTTTGCCCTTTATTTTCCCCATCTTTGGAAGCACCCTCTGCTAATGCCAGCTTCGCAGACAAAGATTTTTATGAAACCCAACAACTGCTGCTGTGGAAGAATTTCCATTGTTGCTCTAAAACAACTTAAACTTTCAAGAGAGATAACAGTCATTGAACCTCTAATACATAATTTAGAATTCTGTTGTATGGAGGGGTTTCAGTTTTATGGATTTTTGCGTGTGTGTGGTTTTTTAATCTCAGATAATTGTTTTTGAGTGAGATCAATAATTTATCCACAATGCCTCTTCATCTCAAGATCAGCACTAGTGAGCTAGTAGATAAAACTATATGAAGATGTCAGATGTGTGAATTATTTCATTGTACTTTACCTAAAGCGTAAGCACAAAAGGTGGTAAAAGCACTGAACAGCCACACCCAGGTGGGAACAAGTCCAGGACTGGTACCTGAAATAAATCAGGTAGTGAGTCAGTGTAACAGTGGTTAACATCAAAGAAATCCACCGAGATATGCATATACATATGAACACGTTGCCACTGATCAGCCCACTACATCAAACAGATTGAGATACTTGTTTTTTGACCTGCAAAAAATGTAGGTCATCAGTGAGCTCTACCAAAGAAGCAATGAGCTGGCTTGAATATGCTTAAACAGTAAAGGAGAGAAGTGAGAGTTTTTTAGTGCTGAAATGACTAGTATTTCACAAAATAAAGACAGTAACTAGGCAAAAATTTTCACAGGTCATGGGAAGACTACCCATCAACAAATTATTTAATGTTTATGTAATATCTACATGTTAAAAAAAGTAGTTTTTCAAGCATGATTATTAGCACCATTGGGGTTTTGTACAGCCCTTTTACCATACAGATCTGAACAGCAAATTTTTGTCCTTTGGCTAGGACAGATATTAGCACCTTTTTTTGTGTTGTTGTTTTTTTTTTTCCTTGAAAAAAGGAAATTAATCTGGAAAAGAAAGCTGAACTGGGCAGAACTCAAGAGTTCTGTTATTGCTCGGCTGATCACAAAAACCCACAGTTATCATTGCTCTTTTAAATAAATCATTCCTTTTCCCAAAGAGCATTCTATTTAAATTAAACATAATCCAATAACGGCTCTGCCAGCACTAGGAACAACTGTATATGCAAAGCCATCTCAGGTTTCTGGCATTTGGCACCAAACACAGGGAATACTTGCACAGAGGGTTGTGTCCTTGCTGAACAGGGAGCTGCCAGTACCTAAAGCAGTGCCCTGGCCATCTTTGTCTCAGTGCCTCATCTTGTCACTCTGAAAGAAAAGATGGCAATTCCAGACTCACAGCTGCAAATTTTCAAACTGTAGAATGAAAACCAGCTGTCCAGGAAATTAAGTCTTTTATTTCTGATCCTAGGTATGGGATTGATATATGATACTCAAAAGGCTCATTAGGTTGCATGAACGTTTTCAATCAATTGAGAAATGGTGGGCACTGTTCTTGTGTGGAATTGAGAATAGGCTTGCATACAGAAATCTCAGTTCTAACAGACTTCACCACCATTTCAAACATCTTCAGGTTTAACGTGTATCTATCAGGAATGTGTCAAAATAAAATTATCCCATTAAAAGATCTGTGCTGGATGCTCTTTTACTACAGAACTTAGTAAGTATGAGCTGCATTGATTAAAAAAACCAAGTGTTTGATAACTACATAACATGCTGGTCCTGAAAACTTAATGCTCTTACAGGATTATTTTTGAACCAAAACTGTTAACAAGTATTCCCACTTCCAAAATTGTGATATATGTACCAACAGCTCACGCCAAAGGTTACCTCCTGAATCTAACCACAGGCAAAAGAAGTCAAAGGCAGGAAAACTGTAATTGTTTCAGGAAATAAAAGCTTCGAGTCACCTCCAAACTGTCTATTTGAAATAAAAGCAAAGCTTTTTCTATATTAATCACCTGGGAGATGCTTACTACTTACTGTAGGCTGAGCTGGTCTGAGAAGTCCAAAACTGAATGTGCCGTGTGCTCAGAGGCAATCAGCTCCAAAAAGCTTTGACTTGGTCTGCTATGAGGGGCAAATATGGACTTGGAAAGTCATAATTTAAAGAGATAGTTGTTTAAAAACTATTTCTTCTTTGTCTAGAAGCAGTCTCAAATTGAGGGGTATGGGGAATTAACTCATTCAGGCATGGGTTTAGGTATTGGGAAATGTGAAACCAATGAAAATTTTATGAAGAACATTAGAGTGCTCCTTGGCTGTGCATTTAAATCCTGGCATACACTTCAAATAAAATGAGGTATTATCACAGACTTCAAGTAGCACATGCGGAAATCCATATTTAGGGATGAAATTAAGTAAGCTTTTCCAATAAAACTACCCACGTTTATAATGCCATGTGTGATGTCAGATCCTCCTATATGGACATGGAGCCTCATTAACGGAAAGAGTGGAAGATTCAGGTATTTGATACTTCACCATATCACTCATAAGTATTACATAAGCAGCTCTGTAATTCTCAAAAATTACAACATGAGGATATTTACCTGAGGCAGTGTAATCCCAGTCATAAAAAGATATTAGAAAGTAATTAACTAAAATCATGACAAATCCAGAGAAGGTTAACAGGTTGGGAGCAATCCACAAAGGCACTATCTGTTAAAAAAAAAAGAAAAAATCTAAGAAAATATCATATTCAAATTATAAGTCCTGTTTTCATTGAATATTTTGTGGTTTTTTATTAGGAAGGGAGAAGTCTGTAAATGACATCAGCAACATTCAGATTTGTGCATATTTTCCCATTTTCAAATTACAATAAATACAGTTTTAATTTCTGAAATGTATTGTCAAATATAATGCTTTTGCCTGATCTTTAGGACTGCTCTAAAATGTAATTTTAAAATGCCATATTATGTATGTTACACACTATCCTTATATTCCCAGTCACCAAGGAGAGCTTCTTGCAGTTTTGTGTATCTCAACTGGAAGAAGACTGCAGCACCCCAGTGTGGTAACTCAGCATCCACATGGCAGGTATTTTTAAGCATTCTATTCCCACACTAAAACAAGGAAATTTCCTCTTCTAAAATACGTAAACAATTTCCATCTCAAAACATCAAGAAAATCAGACACTGAGATTCCAAAGATCTCTTGTGAGAAACAGCTCCCCACTTCTCTGGATAGTAAAATTTCTGCAGGGTCTCCCTCTTTAGCCATAAATTATAAATACTCCATTACTTCATTTTACTTTGTAGAGTGCTGAAAAGGACTCTCCCTCTCCACCTAAGCCTCTAAATCTTTGTCCCATCAACCATTCTCTGTCATTCATCCCCAGTAGCTTTAAGGTATTCCTTACACTGCAATAAGGATCCTTTCCAGTAACACTCTTCCCAAGTAACACTGTTTCTCCAAAATATTTCCTGAAATAGTATTCACAGCTTTCTACATAATTTCTCTGCAGACTTTTTCTGCAGAACTACTGAATAGCAACCACTACTGTCACTCAAACATTGTATGAGTACATTCAAATTACAAAAATACTGGAGGCTTATAATGAACTTACTTGGGGTGTCTAGGAACTGTAAGTGTATGTAAGGTACTTCAGTGCTATAAAATATTACAAAATAATATTAAAGAAAAATTAGTTAAATAATTGCAGATAATAATAACCATTTTGAAAGCAAATGTTTTAATGGTTTTGGATTAGCAAGATGGACAGACAGATGAATACATATTAATTGATGTATAGCTTTGCATTTCCTCTATCCTATGACTACATGAAAAATTTGCATATAAAATTTGAACACTGAACACTTGGACTGATTAATTATCCTGATTAAATAATCTTTTTCTACTACAGAACAATTAATAATATTCAGGAGAAATAGTGCAACTGATAACGCACAGAGTAAACTTTCAAAAATCAGATTAAAATTCCTGAATATTTTTCAGTTATATTCTTTAGATGTTTTCTTTAATAACATTGGGGAAAAAATTTAATGTGTTTGTTGCTTTCCTTATGACCAGGATTTTATCACCCATTTTAAAATACTGTCTGTCAGCTCCTACGGTATTTAAAACACATCATGGAATGCATACAGCTACAAGGAAAAAATTTAACCTATCATTTGAATCTTCAAAAGCCCAATTCTAAATCCCTGAGAACAAGAGACAGCAAGTGCTCCCTGAAGCTGCTTTGGGAGAACACCTAAAGGAGGAACCCTTCACCACACAGCCCCCTCTTCTTGCATTGCCTGCACGCTCAGCATTGAACAACTGTGGCACATCTCCTCATTTTGCTATCTGGAGATGCAGAAACCTTGCAAGATTGAGGCTGGGTATGAATCGCCTGCTGTGGAATTTATCTGATGGCTATGACCTTACATGAAGCAAGAAGGATAGATGCTGAGGAAATTTTAGATTGGTCTAAAGCATAGATCAAAATAGCACATTAGGACAACCTGTGGATCAACCTTTTACATGGATTTACAGATGCCAACAAATTTCTTGCTTTAAAATGATGGTTTTTTACTGTATGATTCATAGTAATTGTTGACTATTAAATAAGGTGTGGCTCCATAAATGTCTGCTTTCTAACTAGGCTCATCATTCTAAATAGTCACAATGTCATTATTAAGTCACTACAGGACATGATTTATGCTTACACAGTGCAAACATGAACACATTACTTTAACCCACTTTTTTGCTATCGTGTATTTTAAGAAGGAAACTATCAAAGTATGTTGCTGTATTTGCAATCCCTTTGACTAGTAGAGACACCATGAAACAGTCACAGGAGACCTATCCTCAAGAAAACAGCCTCTCCTGCAGTTAAACCCCTAAATATACTCTTTCAATCCTTATCAAACCTAATTTTGCTAGGTATTTGGAATGTATTCCAGTTGCAAAACCCCTTTTGTTACATTTAATGCCCCTTATTCTTTTGGTCAGCATTGCACTACCATCACCCTATTTCACAATTCAAAAATTACAGAGTGTTAAATCTTTAACTTCTTACACATGTTGGAAAAATATAGCCTGGATTTACTAGTATCCTATCAAAGGCTACATTGCAACCTTTATTATCTAAGTAACAGACTGTACAAGTCTAATACACCAATGAGCTACATGACTAATATAACTGGAGGTGCCACTGGTGACAATCACATCTGCTCTCTGGCAAAACCATTGTATGCTTGAACCTTTTAGTTCCACAAAATACCAACTTATTTCTGTTTCAGTAGGTCTACAAGCCATTCATGCTAAAAGCCTGAACACGAATAGAAAATGTTGTAATATATAAACTGTCTATTTGGATAATAAATGGTAAAGTACAGATTTCTATAAAGCTCTGTTCAAACTTGAAATGTTCCTCAGCTAAGTCCCTTGAGACCAACGCCCAATTCTAGTGATAAAATCAAAGTTCATAAAGGCAACAGAGGGGGGTGTCAATTGACCTCGGTGAAGGTGGCATACACCTGTGTATCCCAGTGGGATTTCCTCCTCTCTCATTGTCTTGCACAAATATGGTTTCTCATGAATACAAAGAGAGGAGGAATATTCAGTTTGTATAGCAGCTAAGTGATACTATCCATTATCTGTCAGAGAGCACATGATTATGCTTTATTGTAAAATACAAATCTTAATTAAAGGCAAAAGGACAGAGCATTGATTTAATTAAAGACAAAACTGCATAATCAGAATAATTTTAAATAACAGGTAGAGAAAGTTAATTGTTAATCTGTAGTTTCATATAGGTGTTACTGTAGTTTCATAGGAGGTGGAAAAGCTGCCATGGACAGGAGTATCTCAGAGTATTTCAAGCCCATTATAGAAACCTACAGAAACAGGCATGAAATGTTACCCCTCACTTTCTGCTTTAGCACCAGATTCAACATGTTTCTAAAGCACATACTACCAAAAATCACACTCAACTGACACAGGCACAGGATACTGTACGTATGATGTCCTTGGAAGAGGAAAGGGAGGAAGGTAATGCTCAGGATTTCTAACTTAAGTGCACAAATTCTTTGCGTTCCTAGCCTCCTCACTACAGGTAAATGAGCTTGGTTATGACATGTTTTCAGTTCTTATATATGCCAACATCCCAGCTCATAAATTCCCACATCTTCTCCTACATCAGGCTCTTCTTCATTTCTCCTAACATAAGAAATATATCTTAGAATGAATGATAATGTCTCATAACATCGGAAACACATCTCACAATACAGTTCATGTTACAATGAACGTTTTCATTTAGGACTAAGTGGACATATGAAAGGCCAGACCCAAATCCCAAGCCTCTGTTCTCACAGATTTATTTTTTTTTGCTTAGCTCTGTAAATTTTAGGATTTTTTTTTAAAACTCCTCTAGAGTCTGGTAAAATAGTCCCTGTGGAATATTTATTTCCACCAGATTAGAAACTAGAAAAATAATTTATTCACATCTGCAAATGGATGTATGAGGATGTCTGAACTGGGAGAAATTACTTCTCCCACTCTTCAAGATGCACACTTGTACTGCCCAATTTTGAATGAAAATACTAGACACAATGTTTCTTCTTTAAAATTATCCCAGCTGTACTACGTTTCCCTATTGCAATGCACTGTTCTATTTAAATAGAAATATGATGATAAATTGTGAAATTTAAATTCAATATTATATTCTAGATGACAGAATACTGTAGTCTAGGGCACCCACGTAGCCTAGTTATAATGCTTACAGCAGGTCCAATCTACAAAAAAATCAATACAAGTAAATGCATTCAAATCTTCTCCTTCTAAAAATAACACTTGATCACGTTTATTACGATATCACTGTCTTACTTATACTTCAAGAGAAAAAAAAGTACTTTTGGGTGAACTAATGAGCAGAATTTTCTTGGACTGAGTTTGGGTAACAGTTACTGCCACACATGGTTTCAGTATCTAGCCAGGAACAAAACCATTGTAAGCAACTTCCATTCCTGCTAATATTTTACAAATGTTAACATTTTGACCAGTAAGTTTGGTGGTCCCCCAGTTCTCATTTTTAGCTCTAGGAGCCAGCCAAGATGACTCTCCTGCAATCTCCATTACATACTACTTTCCTCTCCACAGCGGTGCAGTTCCAGCTCCTCTGCAGGACTCTGATTTGACCTGGCAGTATCTTTTGATGTTAGAAAGACTGCTGCTACGAAAGCTGAGAGTGATATTATTTCCCTTTAAATCCTCATGATACATCACTGAGAATCATCCTGCGATGCTCTTGCACCAAAAGGCAAAGCAGAACATTCATTGCTGTATCTTCAGGGTTCAAATCAAACCAAATGCTGAAGTACAGACAGCACCTATATTTTTTTATAGGATCTATCATCCTGTGCTACATGGGGACAGTCAAGAATGTTGATTTTCCTCTGGGAAAACCCTGCAACCATTAGAAGGACTTATCTCCAAAGGAAGTTCTTTGCTGATAAAACACTCCCTTCAATTTGATAGCAGATGAATACCCATGGACCTCCTAAATCAAAGTGTGAGTGCACAGTAAAGCCTCTGCTCACTTCCTGTGATGGACTCCAGAGTCCTGGGATGGCTGTTTTGCCACATTGATTTCCTCAATATTATGATGGGAATGAAAACAAAGTCGCTGAACTGAATTACTAAATTCAGTTTCACATCTTTGAATTACTTTTCTCACATACCATGTTTGGAGGTCTTTTTAATTCTTAAATGAGGTCATATAAACACTTTCACGAAATTACTTTGAGGTTATGAACAAGACATTATGATTCTCCTGGTGTAACAAGCATAAGCAATACCTGAATTACAGAATCCAAAGGTGGCAGACCTGACAGCTCTCTGACCATGTACATCCTTTTTTTTGTTTGTACAAAGGTTTGTTTTCAAGTCTGTCCCAGTCTAAAGCTTTCCTCTGAAGAGGCAGATGCAGAAGTCATTGCTTCCTTTGAGATCAATAAAGTTCGTATTTATTTGAGATACAGCCTTTTTTTTTTTTTTTTTTTGCCAACAACAGCTAAACTAATTGTGAGTGATTTTTATTTTTAAAAACTGCAGCTCATAATGCATTCAAGAGATGCCATCTTCCAATCGTTACGGTGATCATGGTAACCGCTCTCATTTTCAGCTTCTCAGAGAACCTCCTAGCTCCCTCCAGCAAGTGCCCTTGGGAGAAAATGAGACAGCACTTGCATAAAATCATGTGCACAGCACAGAGATAAAACCATGCTGTTGTTAGGTAGCATATGCTCCACAAAAATAACTCGTGCTAAGTAAACCCCTCAATGTCTGCAAAGCTGTTTAATGAAAGATGTAATAATGAAAGACGTAAAAAGAGATGGAGCAAAAAAATGAATAAATAAACCTTGGATTTCTACAGAAAACCACCTCAAAATCCAAACACAAGCACCTTCAAAATAGCTATAGATCCTGTAAGATTTGTCTTCTTTTAAACAGATGTCTTAATTTCAGCTTTATTAATCCATATATATTTTTAAATGGAAATACATGCTAAATGTAAGAATTTGTTTTAAATAATCATGTGCTATTTCTATTAAATAAAATTCTTACCTTAATAATTTTGTTCCAAACAGGTTGCATAATATACACAGATAAAGGATTTGTATCCACAGCACTGTACTGTGAGGAAAAAAAAAACAACATGTTAAACAAAACACCAAACAATGCACATTTTTCCTTCACTGTATATCCTTCAGCATCTAAGAACAATCACTCTGAGTGTGACTACTGTAAATTTATTTTATTCTGATAACGATTCATACAGTTTTAATTTAATTTAAAAGCATGGGCCTGGTTTACAATTACCTTGTTAGGAACAAAATGTACTACCACAAAAGTTTAGGCTGGTGAAATAGCGAACAGTTCTGTTTAATTATTTTACTTTTAAATTCATATTCATTCTGCAAGTTATCCTACCAGGCTCTGCATTTCTACCTTATTTTGGATTTAATACCTTTATTTGCAGTCCCAGTAATGCATAGTCTGAGCAGCAGTGCATTGCTAATATGTAGAATAGATAGTGCATATGGAATATAATCATAAGTAGAATACTATCTCGCAGAGATACACAGCTTTTCACAGAATCACAGAATCATCAAGTTTGGAAAAGATCTTCAAGATCATCAAGTCCAACCATCTGCCCTACAACCCCTAACCACTAAACCATACCCTGAAACACCACATCTACCCCTTTTTTGAACATCTCCAGGGACAGTGCCTCCACCACCTCCCTGGGCAGCCTGTTCCAATGCCTCACCACTCTTTCTGTGAAGAAATTTTTCCTAACATCCAATCTGAACCTCCCCTGGTGCAACTTGACCCCATTTCCTCTTGTTCTATCGCTAGTCAATAGGGAGAACAGGCCAACACTCGCCTCACCACAACCTCCTCTCAGGTAGTTGAAGAGAGCAATGAGGTCTCCCCTCAGGCTCCTCTTCTCCAGGCTGAACAGCCCCAGCTCCCTCAGCCTCTCCTCATTGGGCAGGTTCTTAAGACCCCTAATCAGGTTAGTTAGCATGGTAAACCAGTTGCATTTGCATTATGCTAATTAATTTAAGGTGCTGTTATTATTTTAAAAAAAGCTCTAAAATAGCACATTTCATAACCACAACGGAATTTCCCTATTGGACTGACAGTAAAAATATTATGTTTTAGAAATTCAGTAAGTACACATCTGTATCTTTTGCAAACGAAGTATTTCAGAATTCTGAGCCCATCCCAAATTGCTGTTGTCTACTTTCTTCCCAGAGGATGATATCAAGTTTTATCCCACCTTGAGATTGCAGAACACAGACTCAGAACAATCTTAACAGACGTTACCACTCATAGCCATACTCCTGAGCCCTGGTGGGTCCATGGTGGAAGAATTTAGGCATCATTGAGGTGGTACACGTAATTCTTTCAGAAATTCTTGGACTTTGCAAGTGCCTATATGGCTTAGGCTGTTAGTATTGATGCATAGGACTCACATAAAGATTCAGATACATCTATATACAGCATTGTCCAAACACTGTGTGTGGACAACGGGAATAAGATAGGGATACGTTAGATCACAATTTGTGGAAGCTGTTCATATGCAGAAGAGCTGATGACAGAGAAGTTTTCATTTCACCTAACTTCAGCTAACAACTTACTCTTCTGTCTACAGCTAATTTCTCAACCTCTTCTCTTAGCCAACTACTCTTCGGATGAGATTGCACTCTGGAAGTACCTGTTTCAAATCATTAATTATCAAAGGAGCTTAGACATTTGTCTTAAACTTAGACACCTTTTAGGTGAATGAAGTCTGGCAAGATTAATCTCCATTTCAGTATCCCCATTTACCAAGCTTTTACACACACACTGAACCTGCACACCTCTGAGCTAAGTGCTTTCCATGGACAAGTGCAAGAGGGATAAAGATTAATCCAGCATGCACACTCTGTGACTTTTCACCTAATCTTTCTGAGGATATCAGGCTATGGAATGCCTAAGAACTCTTCTGCACATTTCCTTTTTTTATCAGCATACAAAGGATAAGTTTTTTATTACTTTGTGGACAAAACAAAGCATTTGCCTAGTTATTTTGTAATTTATGGTTAAAATTTATTATCACAGATACTAAATGAAGTATACTTGAAAAATTATTATAACACAGCTACATGTTGTGATTATCCAAGAAATCACCTATCAGTTTCTTGCCAGACCAGGCAGACTAACTTTCACAGGGAATAAAGTGTACAGTTTAGTGAAGTGTACATCACTGATTTTGTTTTGAAAAATATTGTGTCACTTCAGTGCATAATTTTTTCTCTGATTCTGCCACCCACATTATTTAAAACATGAGAAACATGAGGCAATTCTGTCAGCAGCAGCTTTTCTACCCAAATACATATTAGAAATCTTAAATACATTACCTCAAAAAAAAAGACTTTACAGGTAAAACTAAAACTTTCACTACTCTGTATGTATTTGCAGCTCCAGATGCTGTATTCTACCCTGTATCTTTCAAACATTGATTATTACAACTGATTGATCTTTTGATGGGCCAGCTTGCATGCTGTCCATAGAATTTGCTTATATTCATGCAAAAAAAAACCAAACAACAAAACCCAAGCCGTTCAATAGCTATGCCAATAGAACACTCAGCTAGTACTTAATTCACATGAAAACTATGAAAATCCTCTGAAAATTCAGAAAATTCGAAGTATCCATTAGCACTATTGAGGTTCCAGGTAACCACGAATCAGCCCAAAGTTTCTCTGTAGTTACTGCCCATCTCCTTACCTCAACACATATTCAAGACTATGTGAAGTAACATGATTATTTGCTGACCAGCAAACTCAATTAATTCAGCCATATCTGGATAAGAATGTGCAAAGGTCAGAATATGTGACCTTCACTCCTGCTCCTGTTTCGGCTTTCTCCTTCTGCCCTCCACCCCAAGCCTTCAAAGTCATGAATATAATCACAAAAACCCAGTTAAATAACAACAGTAAAATGCAGCTTTCTACCCAAAGTACTCAACTGTCTGTCCAGAACTATTACTTGCTCCCAGAAGAAAAAAGGAAAAGCAATCTCATGTCATTAAAACTATTTTTATGTAGAATACAAGATCTTATATAGGGATTATACAACATATATTTTCTTAAATGGAAAATATACAAGATTATGTCATTTTCCAACATATCTCTAGATAATAGACACAAACATAAGACATGGTCAGCTTTTTGTTTGCTTCACAGTTTCCAAAGTCAAGCACCAAAAAAGTAGAACTAGTACCAGCTTCTGCCACCTAAAGAGATTTCAAGACCTGTCACTCTTCATCCTGTTCATTCCTAGGTCTGTGGCTGAAGTGTGGTCCTCTGGGCAGGGAAGGAACATTCAGCAGATGTGCAGAAGAATGGAAATTTGCTCTTCCCTCGTCAGTAATCTGTTTTAGCCAGACCAAAGGAAACATCCATGGAAAAAGCATTCTGCTAGTTTTCATGGCAAAAATAAAACTTGACAAATAAAATCTGCTACAGAGTTTAACACTCTGCTTTGCTCTGCTTCCAAGAAGCTACTAACCTCCAGGCCATGAAATCCTCAGGAGTTTAATGTCCATGGCTGCTCAGAAAAGCCAATTACTGAGTAACATGCTCACATTAGGATCAATGAACATGAATAAGAGAGTGCACTGAACCTGATATAAAGAAAGTACTGCCATTTGCTATTACACAATTCTGTCCTTTTCCAGGCAAAAAAACCTCTGTCTTTTTCTGTTGAAGGACAGAATTGAAGGATAAGCCTATTGGAGGTTTTTAAGTGCAAGGCTGATAGAAGTACTAAGCAAACACTTTCTGCACTATAAAAGGGATCTTGATTATCCTTACACAAAGAAGAAGGGCTTGGATTAAGCAGAAGGCTTATGTTAATTATTTTTAAAAGAAGTTGTAATAGTTGGGAGGGAATGGCAGTAGTGAGGGAATAGGGAAAATGGCATTAAACAATTCCATCTGACTCCCAAGTTCAAAATTGCTTCTGCTGCTGTTTTTTTAAAAAGCTATCTCCTTGAAAGCCATCTGCTTTCCCTCTCTGTGTTAATAATGGCTTCCAGCGGAGCAAGAAATGAGAATACAGACAGCAGACATGTGCACACATACATGTTGACTCAGGTGGCACATGTAGAGATGTACTTTTACTCTGTGTTCTTGCATCTTCATCTCCATCCAGGGGATCCAGCACAGCATCAAGTCGTCAGCTGTGTTTGAGGAAGAGGAAAGATGACAGGAAAGATGATAAGATTAAGGTGAAAGGGAAGAAAAAAGGTATAAACAGAAAGACAAGTAAGAGTAGGGAAAGAAAAGTAGTTGAGAAAAACAAGAGAAAGAAAAGCAAAAGCAAAGGCTTGGCTACTCAAAAGAAAGACAACTGTTCTGGAGCGGCAGAGCAGAGACAACCCACCTGCAGGCCAAAAGCACTCGTAGTGACCAAGGTCTGCACTGCTAAATACAAGAGAAATGGTACCTTCTGGCTCACATCCACACAGCTTAGAAATACCTCCCCTTATTGCAAACTGGTCACATCCATAACTCAAAGCATCTGCCTTATTCGGGGCCTCGTTATCTGGCCCTGCACACCTAACACATTATTAGCATTGCGTATGTTTCAGTTCTAAGTATCTAAAACAATCTGGAGACTATGTTGTAACCCAGCAATACCACATTTCCAGAGGACAAAAGAGAGAATTGTGTGTTGTGTGTGTTTAAAGATCCAAATGCCCATGTTGGGAGAGTGCTGAAGGATAGTGAAAGCCGAAAAATACCTCCAGAATGGAATATTTCCAAAACAAAGCCCAGCTATTGTCTTAGAAAAACCTTCTGGGAAAGGAAATAACCAGAGAGTGAGCTAACCATTAATCAGAGCAAACAGCTGGATCTTCACTGGGCTCCCTGGCCCTCTCCAGCCTCGCACTATGGAGGTAGACCAAGAAAAAAATTTTGGAATGAGGAAAAGAATAAAAAACATGTCTACACAAACTTCAGAGTCAGGAGAAAAAGAAAGTTGCAAGAAATGTGGCTGCATTAACTGCTGGAAGATACTTATTTAAACTCAAGCTGGTCCTTATGCTAACATGCTATTCCTTCCCTCTATTTAAATTGTCTTATTCCAGTTAGCACCACACTGTGCCATACAGTCATATACATTCCCAGATTCAGAGTAAAACTGCTGTGAATTGTTTACATTTGAACTGTTGGCATGCAAATTACTCAGTAGGGTTTAATTGCATATTAAGAGCAACATATTTGCAACACCTCACATTCCAGAAATCAGCTAATTTATAAGTTCATTAAAATTTGCCTGAACTTCATGAATCAACACAGGATTTATTATCCCCATTCTATATGTTGGAAAACTGAGGCACAGATGGGCTGTGACTCACCCTGAGAGTATCCACCAAAGGATACAGCCAAAGTATTGCTAGAAACGTCATATACCTAATTTAAGTAAAAGCAATACCTGTACTGGTTTAGTCAAATGAAGTCTACCCACATTAGCTCAACTTTATACTCAAGTTCACTTCTACAAAGTGAAATAAAGAAGCCTGTAAAGAATGTAAAGGCTGAAAATCTTCTTTCCCAGACAAAGTAATGGTTAAACCAGCTATATATCAGATAGTAGTAATGATTTAGGTTGCAGTAATTTTGAATATATGGTTCTGTGGTCCCTCTAATATTTCAAGAGAAATTAGACACCTGTTATGGAAGAATACACTAGCTGTTCCCACATGGAAAAGAGGAGAACCATCTAATGATGACAAAAGAACTTAGATGAAGAACATAAATATTGTGATACCTGCCCTTTCCTGCAAGTAAACTCAGCCAGGTCAGGCACAGGTATGGAAGAGCCACAGCTGTACGTATGTGGTCATGTTTAACAACTCAGTGGTTCTGCAGGCTTGGGCAACCTCTGCTTAATTCAAGCGTTCGTTGTATTTGTGTTACCCATGCAAAAAGAAATATCTCTATTAGTGAGCAATACCTGGCAAAAGAGCAATGATGGAAAAGGCTGAGAACAGATAAAGAAGTTACTATAAGATAAACAAGTGTTTGCCTTAAGATGCACCACAGCAGTTGTACCTGTGCGTGTCATTATCTCACATGAATATGTGCTGAACCTCTAAGTGAAAAAAGGATAACGTACTTTGTGTTTTCTGGGTGGAAGCACCAGAATGAGAGCAGCTGACATGCAGTAAGCCTCCCACACACCTTATTCCACATGAATTATCTTGTTCTCTCAGTATAAAATTGGTTCAAAGTGTTACCAAACATTTTAAGTGTTAAACAAGCTTGAAGCCACATCTGCTCAAAATGAATTAAAAGGGGAGTGGAGGAAACAAATAATTTTCTCCTCTCTCCTCCTAAATTAACTTCTACCACAGAATAACAGAATCAAAGAATACCAGGTTGGATGGGACCTGAAGGGTCATCTGATCCAACTTCTCTTGTCAAAAGAACAGTCTATACAAGATGGCCCAGCACTCTGCTCAGCTGAATTTAAAAGTGTCCAATGTTGAGGAAAAATGACTTTTCATTAAGACAACAGAAGACAGCCTAAACCAGCTGAGAATCAATCCATCAAATTAAAAATAAGCAAAAATTATGGTCTTTAACCAAGTGATCTACTGAAAATAATAACTCTGCAGTGTGGCTTTCCACAATATTTGCATGATGGCACCATGCCACCTGGACAACAACTGATCACTTCTCCAGCACATATAAATGTGAGCTGGTCGTCATTTAGCCTATAGTTATATGTATATACTTATATACATCTTGGATGGAAAATGTTGAAGGACCTGCTGATTGAAAAGCTTTGGAAAGCTGATGTTCCACAGCATTTATTTGAAATATATGGGGGGCAGCACCTTCCTTGGGTGCCCATAGGGAGAGGCACCCTGACAGCTACCAACACCTTCCTATGGCTTCTTTTATCCCATTTCCTCTTGGGTTATGCAATTTCACAGTACCCATGTTTTCTAACTGACAGGAAAGGGGATAGAAGGAACAACGATGGAACAGACAAGGAATATCATATTTTACATGAGATGAGTTTTTTGTGGTTTTGAAGGTTAGCAAATGACCCTTCCAATCCAGGGCACAAGCCAATCACTCTTTAAGAGAGCTCAGTGGGAACTGTCCCTTCTAGGGAATTTATTTTATACTTATGTGATATGAGCCTTCCTTCTGGGGTATTTTAGACTTCTGGAACTACACAAAAATTAAAGAAAATACTGAAATACTGATACATCTGGTAACAATTTTCCATCCACCTTTCAGATTCTTAGACAACATTAAATATGTGGGTTTTAATTCTACCTGATAAATGTTTTTACAGGTTTGTAGCTGTTATGGGACACAGTCTTGGGTTTTAGCAAAAGCTTCACAGAGGGAAAGAAAAGAAGTATGCCATAAAACAACAACAGAGCTCTACAACACTGTAGATGCCAAATGAATACCAAATGCTCAGCAGTTTAAAAGTGCTGATGTATTCCAAAGCACAATTGTGCTATTTCTAATAATAAAATTACTTTAGGTTGTATCATCATTTAGTTAATTATTCATAAATAATGGCTTGGATTTTGTATTTCCTTTTGCTTAAGTGGTTTGGACTACTCTGCCTTTTCACCCCATCCAGATATCTATATTTGGATTAAGTCATTGATACCTAAGTCCAGGAGTTGTAAGCCCCTAACACATCTAGGGCTGAAACATATAGCACATGAGTCAAAACTGAAGAACAAGGTTTGTAATTTAGCCTGGAAAAAGAGTATATGGTGGTGTGCATATAATTGCATCCTAAGATACAAATGCCTGTCTCTATTAACTAATGGTTGTGTGTCTGTGCCAGGGCTGGAGGTAGCTGCACTGTGAGGGAAGAGGCTGCTTGTGTTGGGCTCCTGAGTGGTTTTCTCCTCCATGACTTTGTCCCCTTCAGTTCCCTTACCCTGGGCATACGTATGGCTAGGAAATATGGTTAAATTTTTCCTTACATCTTAAACTATTCCTAGTAAATACTCAAAACCTAGTATGATGGTTTGGACAACTCAACAATTGTGGCTGGCATTGCTAAGCTGCAAGGAAGCGGTTATTATAAAAATTGCTGTCCTGTTGCTGCTGCTTCATAGACATAAACTCACCATTCAGACCTTCTCATTTTCAGGAATCCTGTCACATGTATTGGGTCACACGTCACATCCTGTCACTTAATGGAGGTATGTATGAACCCATGTCCATGAGGTCTTGGGGCATGTGGAGTTGTTGGCTGGGATAGGCTGCTCTTAGGGAGTCATGAGGGCTTGTGGCACATATCCTTGCCTGCAGGGAGATGTCATTGCCTCAAGATCACAGAATCATGGGTTAGGATCACAGGATAATTCGGGTCAGAAGGGAGCTCAGCAGGTGTCTAGTCCTACTTCCTTCTCAAAGTAGGCTCAGCCATGAACTCCAACTAAGTATCTTGTACTTCATCCAGTTGGGTCTTGAAAGGAAGGTGACAACATAACCTCTCTAGGCAGCTTGAGTCTGCCTCACTGTGTTCCCAGGGAACATTTTCTCCTTATATCCAGCATGAAGATGTCTTGTGCCTGTTGTATTCCCACCATGCACCGTTACGAGGAGCTTGACTCTGTCTTCTCAAGGACTTCCCCACAGATACTGGAAGAGCTGCTGATAGGTGCACTGAAGCTGTCTCATCTCCAGGCCAAACAAGCCTCAGTTCCTCAGCCTCTCCTCACAGGACACATGCTCTAGCCCCAACTACATTGGTGGCCTTCGCTGAACTTGCTCCAGTTTGTTGATGTTTTTCTTGTATTGGAGACTCAAAACTGGACACAGTATGCCAGATGTGGCCTAGTAAAGGGGGATAATTACTTTCCCCTTTTGTAATGTGCTGCTGACCTTCTTGCTGCCAAGGCACGCTCAGGGCTTGTGCTCATCTTCCTGCCCACCACAATCCCATCTGCCAGAAATAAGAGACTGATGGATCACAGATCTGCTAACTAGTTATGCTTGAAATGTGGGATCTATGAGAGACATCAGGCTACGACTGAGAGAGAAGCACAGTTTGGGGCAAGAAACCATAATGTGCTGGCCCCAACAGTAAGGTTCTTGGTCACTACGTGAGACTAGATGGATCTGATTCTTTGTGGACAGGACTGTAAGCACCCAGAGCAGGGAGAGGTGGAGAGGGGATACCACTGGAAGTCAGCAATAATTTTCTAATCAACACTAGTTATGTTAAGGATGCTCCTTAACTTGTCTTCAGGAAAAGGCTTGGTTTAGTGGGACACATTCAAGCACTTGACAATGAAGCCAAAATGGAGGAAAGAAACACAGAAACATGACTGAATATTGAGCAAGGTATAACAGAAGGCAGATGCACATTTGTTGCTGTAAAGGGACAAAGCTAGAGGACGGCCCAGACTGGCAAAAGCACAAATCCTGCTAAAAAAGCAAGCCCTACACATTCTCAAGGAACTGCACAAAAAGATCCATAACCATCCCTATTTAAAGAAGCTGTAGCATGGTGAGGAAGATTTATTTTTTGTGTAGACTGGTCTTCTGCAGTTGGTAAAGGAAAAGACAGTAGGATTCTGTGCCACATGTATTTGTGTGCATGTACAAATGTGTGTTTTTGGAGGTGCTAGCAGCCCTTTAAAGATCGAACAGTAGACCAAATTCCCACGCAGCTGGAGCTCTGCCAGAGTGTGTACCTGAATCTTTGAGGAACTCAAAGAGCCTGCTCTAGGCACAAGAGGCCAAACAGATTTAAAGTGGGTTACAGTTTCCATGAGAGATACTAAATGGGGGTTCTGTACCACATGCATGGGACAGTTGTGCTATCTAGTATCCTGACACACAGAAGGGGGGATATTTCATAGAAAAATGCAAAAAACCAATTCCTCCCTCTACAAAACAACCTTTTCATGTATGGCTCCCCTAGATTTTTAACAAATAATCCTCCTCCAAATCACAGGTATATCTTTGCAATTAGTCTGGTATTAAAACACAGATGAATAAACAAATACATACGGGTACATATATGTGTATATATGCATATCCTACACATAAAAATTGTATAAGCATTTCAGAACATGAATGCTTCTTGATAAAGCAAGAAACAAATAAAGCAAAATTAAATGCAGTTGGTATTTGCACTTTTATGAGACTCAACAAGGCACACAACTCTTGATAATCAGCATATCTGTCCCAAAAGTGATGTAATTAACTTCTGTAAATTCATGGGCATAGTATAGCACTGAAAAACATGTATAATTACACCATCATTAGGAAAAAAGTCCTGCAGCAAGTAATATCAAATGCAACATCTCTGTGATGTTATTTCATTATGTTGTTGGCTTATTAGCATATGATATATAGAAGAAAAATAATTATTACAGAGCTCTTGAAATGCTACATTGTGTTAGCTATGACTACAACAGGATGAGGAATAAGAAACGATGTGCACTCAAAGACAGTCTCTCAAAATTTTGTAATTCAGTCGGCCCACGACTCTTTACACATGAACACAGTGACAGAAGAATTATTTCTTTTATTCCACATATTATTTAACAACTTTTAATTACACCCATAGTCTTCCAATCCATCAAAGTAATATGATGAAGACTGCACCATTTTATTTGTAGAACAGTGGGCTGTTGACTCACCAGTTTTATGGAAGGGAGAAAATATTAGTTTTCACTGCCTCAAATATTCAAGGGCTTTATTACACTGAAGTGGTTTGAAAAAACTGACTACGAAAGATGAAACTGATGAGATCTTCATTTAAATAATACATGGAATGAAAATGTGGGGAAAAAAAAAAAAAACAACCCAAAAATAGCATCTGCAAAATGATTATATAAAAACACTGTACTTATGATACACCAGATTACGGTTGGACTCAATCTTAAGGGCCTTTTCCAACTTCTACGATTCAAATTGCCCATGTACAATCATGGAATCATAAAATGGGTTAGAAGGGGCCTTTAAAGGTCATACAGTCCAACCCTCCTGCAGTGAGCAGCGACATCTTCAACTAGATCAGGTTGCTCTGAGCCCCATCCAACCAAAAGTCTGACCTCATCTTTCTTATAAGCCCCCTTAAGGTACTGGAAGGCCTCTCTAAGATGTTCCCAGAGACTTCTCCAGGTTGAACAACCCCAACTCTCTTAGCCTTTCCTCATAGTAGAGCTGCTCCAGCTCTGATCATTTTTGTGGCCCTCCTCTGGACCTGCTCCAATAGGCCCATGTGTTTTCTGTGATGAGGACTGCAAAAACACAGTACTCCAGGTGTCATCTCACCAGAGCGGAGTAGAGGGGAAGAATTACTTCCAGATGAATATGCAAATGCAAGTCTCCTGACTTGAATTTTCAAAATAATGTAAAATACTTGAGCTACTGGAATGGAAACCAAAACTCCTATTCAGCTGATGTGAGTAGAATCCACTGTGTTTCTAAATCTTATAGTTACACAGATAGCCTTGGAAATGCACAAACACTTAACATAAATCCAGTCCTGTATCTTTCCACACCGGATTTGTTCTGAACTTCCAGAAAGCAACTCACTATACTCAACACACTTTGCTCTTTTGCTATAAGTCAGCATGAGAGAAACAATCAAGCCTTGAAACGTGATCATCATGTGTCTGATCTTGTTTCTCTAACCTACAAAAATGAGGGTTGGGAGGTAATTTGAGAGGTCTTCCAGTCCAGAGCACTCACCTAATGCAGGATCACGTTTAGCAGACATTCAGGAAGCAGATCAAGTTACCATGAGGTAATGAGCCACTGGCTTCCAACTGCTTGTGATAAACAGCCATGTCGGCAGATTAAAATAGAACACATTATCCAAAACTCTACTAAAACAGGTGTAAGCAACTGTTAATTTACACTCAACACTATATTTTAGATCCTTCCTGAGAGAAATTGAACCATTTCTTAAGAGTGATAAAACAATTGCACAATCCTCCCTAGTACCTGTTCCAGCACTTAAACACCCTTATAGACACAAGATTGCCATAGCATCTGCCTTAGATTTCTCTTTGTGCAGCCAAAACTTAGGTATTGTCTTTCTTTAACAGGGTATGTGTGAAGCCTAACTGGCTGCTATGTTCTTACTCCCACGATACTAAAGACTGTTTGTCACTGTTCATGTTCTCTAAGCCTCTTCCTAGTGGATTGTAAACTGGGTGCCAAAGCAAGCAGGGACGTGTTATTCCAGCTGATATCTGATTAGTACATCAACTACTGCAATATATGTAACACCTTTACATATCTATGACACCTCACACTTAAAAGCTTTTTTCTTTTTATTGTAACAGCCACAATGCTGCTGACACACTGATCCCCAGGGATATTTTTTTTTTTTTGCAGTCTGTTATCTCTTATTTTATTCTCGAAATGTTGGGTTTTTCTTTCCCCTGAGTATTGCACCTTGTTCACTAAATTTCTTCATATTGATTTTTGGCCATTATATCCCTTTTTCCAAAACATTTTAAACCCATTCTGTAAAGTGTAATCTCCCTTCTGTTAATAAAAGTATTGAACAGCAACAGAGCTGGGACTGAGACACAGCTCTGTAGACAGGATCGCATTTGGTAGAACCTCCTAATTTAACAGAGAACTTAAAGTTACTCTTTAGAGTAATGCATTTCCATTTTACACTGACTTCATCTTATCTCTACATACTTGACTTATAAGAATGTAGGAACTATCAGAAGTCTCACTGAAATGAAACCACATATATGTCATTTACAGTCTCCACTTCTCCACACAGGGTGTTTTCCCCCCTAAAAAATGGCTTAGAGATAGAAACAGGTTAGACACACCAAGATGAAAACGTGGAACCTTAGACCTTAACTTTTAACGTTATCTCTGATTTTTTAAATCACATTTTCCAAGTCATAATCTTCGAGTCAAGCCTCTACAGCCTGTCCTTAGATCACTCTTATTCTAAAAGAGGATAAGGTGTCAAAGTTTTCTAGCTTGGAAAACCTCAGCACATCAGTGCTGTAGAAGAGCTGATTCAAGGCAGATTTGCAAGGGAAATTCTAAGTGAGAAGAGGCAATGGCAACAAGAGCTCATAATTAACATTACTGCATTCTGGTGGGGAGGATAAAAAGTAAAGAACCAAATTCTGCTTTTATTTGTACTCATCACTTGGCTGTCTCAGAACTGCTTGTTTCCAACAGAAACCCTAACAGGTGGAAAGAGGCAACCGTGTAATTCCATGGATGCTCTGCTAGAACTACAAAATGCTGATAAAAGAAATACAAAAGTAGCAATGACATGACCCAAGTGTCACTCCAGATATAGGCAACAGCACAAAATCCAGCTATCGGCTTCTTCTGCCCTACAGTTGCAGCAAATAACCTGCACATGCAACTGTCCTGAAACCAGTACCTGACCCACAGGCAAGCAGACAGCAGAAACATAACCAATAATACCCAGGATTGCATCTGAACTCCCTCATCATCACACCTCTATCTGCTCTCAGTGTGCTTTTGAGCAGAAAAAGGAAAACTGAATCACTGAATCCCCATTAACATGAGGAATACACCAACAGGAGTAGATTTCTAAAATGAAACAGCTAGCCCTAATGACCCAATGTACCTGCTATAAAGATTTTGGGAGGTTTTACACTGAACTGGTTTCAGTGTGATACCATGGACTGAATGTATTTGGTGTACTTGTGCATTCCTAGTACATCTACGTGCATTCAAAGGGAATAAATTTTGTGTGCTCCAGGGTAACTCTGTGACAGAAACCAAAGCCTGGTAAAAGGGGAAAACTTGCTTAAAAAGCATAATATACATGCACCTGACAATGCTAAAGGGTGCTGAAGTCTTTGCATTCATTAAGTCTGCCATTCCCTTTGCACAGAACTGGAGAGGTTTTGTTGCCAAGGCCCTCCTCCAACTGCAAACAGGAGACAGAGAGTGGCTGAGACATACAATTGTGGCATTCATGGCAGAGAAATGAGTTCAGCTGTGTGAAAATTTTCAAAACTGAGCAGTATTTTTTTCAGGCAAAATTTACCTTTATGAAATGGAGTTGATTACACAGATTACTCTTTTAAGCTGTGTTATGATCAGCTCCCAGTTACCTGCAGATAAACAGTGCGAAGTGCAGAGCATACTGAGCTACTGACACTAGTGCAAATATAATCATAGAATCATTGAATTATTTAGGTTGGAAGGGACCTTAATGCCGCAATGTGACACACAACAGAGAGATAGATTCCCTTACCTAGTTTCCCAGGCACACTTCAGGTCTGGAAGCAATACATTGTTTTAGCTCACTAATGAACATGTGCTAGTAAATCCTTCCAGAGATTAGCTTTTCACAGGGCCATCCCATGCATCCCTTCACTGTACTCTAGAGCTGGGTCCACCAGGAAACACACTACAGAGATAGGTGGTTGTAAAAAGAGTTAATTTGTGCCTGCTGGGCACTGTAATCTGAGTTCAGTGCCCATCCTGTTGACTAGGCAGCAAAGGCAGCAGCAATCTCCTCAGCAAGGCTGGGAAGCAGGAGGAGTGGGATAAGGTGAGGCCCTAGTCTGAAGAGGACAACCTAGCAGATGGCAGCCAGAGGGCAATAAGACGGTGAAGAGTACCTCTCAGGCCTGGGAGATGGTGAGAACAAAGTGGTGGTTGTGGTAGCAGCCCTGGGCATGGGAGGGTGAGGTGAGGAGGAAGGGAGGAGACTGTGTAGGTGATTAGTGTCTCCTTATTGCACTCCTTTTGCATTTTTGGAGGACTTTAACCCATTGTGAGCAGCACTTCAGGAATGGGCAGACCTGCCATCACCTGCCATGTCTTCCTGCAACCTGGAACACCAGGAAGATAGTGCAGATACCCCACCAGCTTGGCAGCACTTACCTCATGCAGCAGTATTTCTCTGGGTGTAACCTGTGTCATTTGGATTCATTTATTTATTTCCAGCATGTCCCAGTCCTGAGTCACCTCATATAATAGAGAGCTAACTACTTGATTTCACCTTTCTAAAACCTGTAGTTACCATAGTTTTCCAGAACACAGTCGAACAACTACTTCTCAAGTGTGTTGGCTGATTCCTATAGTTAAGAAAACTATCTAACATATCTTCTGACCTTTGCAACACTCTTCATAGAATCATAGAACCCTAGGGGTTGGAAGGGACCTCAAAAGATCATCTAGTCCAACCCCCCCTGCCAGAGCAGGGTCACCTAGAGCACATCACACAGGAACGCATCCAGGCGGGTTTTGAATGTCTCCAGTGAAGGAGACTCCACAACCTCTCTGGGCAGCCTGTTCCAGTGCTCTGTCACTCTCACAGTAAAGAAGTTTTTTCTGATATTCACCTTGAACCTCCTATGCTCCAATTTGCACCCATTACCCCTTGTCCTATCACTGGTCATCACTGAGAAGAGCCTAACTCCATCTCCCTGACACTCACCCCTTACATATTTGTAAACATTGATGAGGTCACCCCTCAGCCTCCTTTTTTCCAAGCTAAAGAGACCCAGCTCCCTCAGCCTTTCCTCATAAGGGAGATGTTCCACTCCCTTAATCATCTTTGTGGCTCTGTGCTGGACTCTTTCAAGCAGATAAGGATAAGCAGATACTTAGGAAACCAAAGTAATTTTAATATACTCAACTGAAATATTTTGATATGCAATTCTGCCTTTTGGAAATAATCTGTCCTATAATTCATCAGTAGTATACAATGATTACAAGTTAAAAAAATACAAATAAATCTTGTTTTGATTCTTCTTCATCTCCATTTGTTTGCAGCTACTTTCATTCAAGTGATAAAGAAGAATGCAATAGAAGTCACAGAATCACAGAATCCTAGGGGTTGGAAGGGACCTCGAAAGATCATCTAGGCCAACCCCCCTGCATTTGAACTACAAACAAATATTTTAGGAAAGTTACTTAAATAATAATGTCTGATTATGCTAAAAATAGCTTTTTATTTTTCCTCTGGTGATCTCAGGCAAGACTGCGGCTCCAGCGTTCAAGCACAGGCCTGTGCAACTTACACGCAGGGGCCAGACGCAGCCTGCAGCATGTTCTCTCTTACTCCCACTGGAGACGTACAAACAGGTTGGTATATTTTAACAAGCTGCTCTGTCTAACAAGTTCCTGGTAAGCGACCTACAGAAGGCTTTTGAAACCACAGTTACTCCGTTCACCGTTCACCCTGCAGTGAGCAGGCAGAAGTCCTGGCCTGGGGAAGAGAAAGGCTTGGTAGAAGCCCAGAGAAGCCAAATGCCCTGGTTGGAGGCCAGGCTGGGAGGGTAGTAAAATCAAGTAGGCAAGAAGCATGAGGAAGGTAGGGTAGGGGCTGCTTTGGGAAACTGAACATAAAATACAAGGTTAGGCATTATACTGGTGGATGCTGGGGTGCTCCCCATGCTTGTAACAGGGAGTCAGGTGAAGGTGTGTGAGGTGGGTGGCACGGCCCATCTCACACAGCTGCACCTCAATTAAAGCAAATTTGGATAATATCCTGCAATGCACCTACAATGTCCTGGGAACAAAATCCAGGTATCTTTTAAGTCTGCAACGTAACGCTGGTAAATCAAAATATCTAATCATCCACCCATTCATTTGAATTCTGCAGGCCAGTTACTTGCAAACATCATGTTTCATTCAAATTATTTAAAGGAACTTTTTTCCTGGCTTTCTTCTTCCTTTCTCAAAGCCAAAGCATTCCTATGTATGAAGAATCTGCACAGAACCAGACAAGCCCCATCAGTGCACACTTTCTTACAGAAATACCAAATTACACCCAACCTATGTTTCTTCAATATGTGCAGGGCTTTTAAAGATGTTGCTACTCAAAACTGGGGAGACCTTATAGCACCCTTCCAGTACCTAAAGGTGCCTACAGGGAAGCTGGAGAGTGACTTTTTAAAAGGGCATGTAGCAAAAGGACAAGAGGCAGTGGCTTTAAACTGGAAGAGGGTAGATTTAGATTAGGCATTAGGAAGAAATTCTTTCCTATGAGGGTGGTGAGACACTGTAACAGGTTGCACAGGGAAGACATGGATGCCTCCTCCCTGGAAGTGTTCAAGGCCAGGCTGGATGGGGCTTTCAGCAAGCTGGTCTAGTGGGAGATGTCCCTGTCCATGGCAGGGGGTTGGAACTAGATTATCTTTAAGGTCCCTTCCAACCCAAACCATTCTATGATTCTACGAAAAGCCGGTTAACTTTGTTTCCACTGAGACCTGCCACTTCGTAAACACCCACTTCCTACCCTCATACATCCTTGATGTGAGGGAGCCCCGGGGCAGGTTAAGGGCACCCCGGCTACGGCTGCAGGCTGACCGAAGGGACACAGGTGGGAGCCGGGCAGCGGGATGGCCGAGCCGGCCGGGGTTGCAGGCAGCACAGGGCTGGGCGCTCAGTCGCGGCACAGCCGAGCCCTCAGACACGCCAAACCGGGAGGATCAGCCGCAGCGGGGGCCGCCGTGCCCGGGCGGTGGCACGCCGCTGCCCCTATCCCGCCCCCCGGGTCCGGCCGTTACCTTGTACCGGCGGAAGCCGTCCAGCTGCCGGGCGCTGACATACTGCCACCGCCACATCGCTCCGCCGTGCTCCGCGACTGGCCGCGCCGCGCCACGGCGGAAAGAGGGAGGGAGGGAGGGAGGGAGGCGGTGCGGCCGGGGGCGGGCGGAGGGCGGCTCCCTGGCCGCGCCCCTCGGGCCGGGACCTGCCCCCCGCTGTCGGGCATCCGCGGGGGCGGCGGTGTGCCCGGGGTCGGCCTGCCCCCAGGGCTGGGTGCCCGCCAGCGCTGGCAGCCCCCCCGGCGGCTCTCGCCCTCCCAGGAGTTTCCCCGTGGCCCCAGTGCGCTCCTCCGGCCTCGGTGCCAGCCTGCCATTAGCGTCTTTTGTAGATCTTTAATTTCCTCACGGCACTGGGGACAGGCTGAAGCAGCCTCTCTTTGCCACAGCCAGCCGTAACCCTAGAAACGCCGCAGTATCAGGCCCCAAAACTATTTTTCTGGTTAAAGATGTATTAAAGATGCCATGATACAGCATGCGTGAAGATGTGCCCGTGAGAGCAGTATACAAACCAATGTTTGCTTAAGTAATGTGTTTTAGAAACAGGTGATACTAAGGATTAAATATTTTATTGGCATTCCTTTCCAGCAATAATCTGTCTTTATATCTCTTTATTGAAACAACTGTACTGGAGCCCTTCATACCACGTCAGCCTGCAGTAAGTTCTGCACCTTCTGATTTCCAGGGAAACAAGGCACTGGTATAGGCAAGACTGGAAAATACCAGGAGTAGTGTTTCAGCTGCAAATGCATTTAAGCATATGAGATTACACTTTGTGTTACCTTCACTGCACACTGTTAGAGGGAGAGATGAAATCACACACATCAGGGTCTGAGATCTTATTGACCAAATGGAATCTACCCAGAAAGGAGAGCAATTAAAATCCATTACTTGCACCTCATGAGCTCTTCCAGGCACCTAATGCATTGTAAGAGCCAATGTTACTTTACAGGTTTGATAGGAATTATATACAAGTTAAAATCACTAAGTGCAAACTGTATACAATGGTCCTTGTTCTCTAGTATTAATTACACATTAATCACTTGAGATGTGCTTACAGCTACATTCTGCTTCCAGCAGCAGCATCGAAACTTCTGCTCTTGAAAGCAACCAGAACTGTAGCACTCTGCTTCAGGTTACTGAGTTAAATCTCAATTCCAGTTAGGAAAGTTAAAGCGTTTGGAGCTCACAATTTTCAGGAGCTAACTCTAATTTTAACAAGTGTTCATACCCATACTTCGATTTGGCATCCCCTTCACCTCCCATTGATATGTGTTTTAAGTTGTAATATGCTAGTTATTTAATCTACAAGGGTATCTAAGAAAAGATTTGTGACTACTCCTGTATTCAGAGCAAATTCTTTGTGCAAGTAAGTTACTAAAACTGACCAAACCATTTCATAGTTATCACTTTCACTTCTTAAAGCCAACACTCATAAGCTTCAAACATGAAAGCAGCAATTTGACTGAACAGCTATTAGAAGTGTGATGGACAGTGGTAGAAAAGGTGTTTGCTTTTCTGAAAGTTAGAAAGTCACAAATTATTCTTCCTCTTTGCAGGCCTCTAAACTTGTGCTAAAAGATGCGCTGTCACAAAGACACAGACATAGAAGACACACAGATATTGCAGATATAGAACAAGAATTTAATTTCCTGTTCTCTCAAAACTGTCTTTGTGATAAATGAAACACTTAAACAAAACCCCACAAACCCTCATAAATACTCCACTAAACAGAATGCAGAAGGCTGCACATATGTAAAAATGCAGTTTCATGAAGTCATACCTTGTCATGTTCCATGTCTGCTAACGAGCACATCTAAGGAGGCAGCATTAGATAAGCTACATTAAAGAGAGGGAACAGACTGGTGACTGGGTTTGGAACATCACAGAGCAAGCCATGACACAAGTAAGGCAATGTTTGAAAATACTGTGGAAACTATACTGACATGTGCCAGCCTTTGATTTAAGAAACTTCCTTGATTTTAGGCATCACAATTCATATGAATGGTTGGCCTGTAAGACCTAGCACACTGGCTAGCCAAGCCCAGGTGTGAGCAACATCCACCTCTACATGGTTTACTGCCATACCTGATGTTCTCGTTCTTTCCATGCACACCTGTGTATATGTTTAGAGGTTATCCTATGGTTATGTTTTTCAACATTCTGAGATGTTTTACAGCTCTTTTCCAGACAGCTGTTTGAGCTGTGATCCAAGCTGTCTGCCCTACATGCAGGACTGTGGGGAGAGCAGTGAAAAGAGCTTTAGTGCTGTAGCACATTCCCTTGTGTCCTTTCTGGAAAATTAATGAGTATGAGCTGCAGCCTGAGTAAAGAGGAGCTCTAACTGGCACTAGCACATGGGTATTATAACCTGAACAAACTTCCATTTAATGAGCTTAGGTGTGGATGAGATGAGCACTAAGACAAAAACCCAAATCAGAGCACTGTTAACTTTCACTGCAGAAAAATTTTAAGTTTTTTAACAACTGTGGCTGGGATGGTTGTGACAGTTCAGAATTTACTAAGTAAATGACCCAAGTGCAGCTTTCTCCAGCTAAGGGAAATAATTCAAGGCCAGATTTTAATCCAGTGAAATCAGTAGGGGGATTCTCAGGTCTTTAGTGCTGCTTGCTGATTACGTGTGGTACTGAATGGAAAGCAGTGACTTACTGTTTTGAAAGAACAGGCATATTGTACCGCTGCTGCATGCACCAAAAAGTTAAAAATAATAACTGTTCCACAGATATGAATGGTATTTTAAAAAAAAATAAAAATGAAACCAAACATCACATCAAGACAAGTTATATTCTTCATCCATCAAAATGGTAGGAAAAGAGATGAGGGCTTGGGATGGTTTAGAATGAGTCCTTAGCTTTTAGTTTTTGCTTTCTCTGTTACAAGTTGTATTAATAAATTATTAATGATGGAGTTTCTTGCAAAGGGAAAACTACCTAGTGTGGCAACTTCGGCTTTTAATAATTTATGACAGTGTCTTGTTTATTCTCTGACTTAAAGCTGCCAGCTATGCAATAGTCTTTATCTAGAAGGCATCTAATAGTACAATCCTGCCTACTTCAAGATGATAAGAAAAAGCAGAGAGAAATAATGCAGAGAGTAAAACCCAAATGATTACCTGCCAAAGCAGCTGAAGAAGTGACTAATGTACTGGGAGAAATTAGTAAAGAAGGAGCAGTGTGGGATACCTTAGATTTCCCTGGAATACGGGACACAGGACGCAGGCAGTGCTTCCCTCCCCATCATTGTATGGGCTAACATAAATCTGTTCATATTCAGGATATCTATGCTGTGAAAGAAGAAAGCTTTTCTAAGGTGGCTACAATTCGTTTAGAGGCTCCATTTGTTCCAGGCTCTTTGTAAGCTTACCTTGGTCTGTTAATCTGGTTTATAAGTCCTGGCTGTTTAACCTAGCATTGATACTGAATGCTAGAAAATTATCACATCTGTCCTCACAAATTACTGTATCAGTTCCAAAGCCAGTTGTCCAGCTGCAGTTTCAGTTTGTGCATAAGCAGATACGCTCCATAAAGGTAGACTCCTACTGGGAGTTCACCAAAGGACCTTAAAGATGACTTTCAATTTTGTTTGCATGAGAGCTACTGTTACTACATCAACAAAAGTATTCAAAACCCAGTTTTTTAATTTCAGGCTAGGGCTAGAATATGGCTAGTGGTAAGAAAACAAATGAAACAACTTAAGTAGTGTAACCAGATTGTGGCTTCTTAGGTGCACCAGGGCTTGCAAACAATGCAAATGCAGTCAGGCACTGCTGGGAACCACAGTCCTCTCTCTGCCTGCCTATGCCTCGTGCAGGGCCAAGGGCCACCACCTCAGCAGGCACCCATCAGTGAGACATGTAGGAGTCAGCAGATGTGTGACATGTGGCCTGGCCATAATGGCAGGTTCTGGTTCCCACAGTCTGTGTTTAGTCCTTGTGACATTGGCTAAAAGCCATTAATATTATGGTGTGGAGAATCACACAACTGAGGGACAAGGGTGCCAAGTATCACAGGGTGGTTCTGGATGTGTCTGGGGGCCATGCTGCAGCAAGGGGACACATGATTCTGAGCACGTACAGGCTTCCATGTTCCCAGCAACTGGAGTTTGTATGAGTATTCATGGGATGCCTATCTAGTTGCTACCTGGAAAGGAAAAGTAATTTGTCCTGAAAAGAACATGCTTCAAAATAGAATCACAGAATCACAGAATTGTCATGGTTGGAAAGGACCTCTGAGATTGCCAAGTCCAACCATCAACCCAAAAAACCCCAGACAAACACAAACAACCACACACACTCCACCCAAAACCACCCAAAAACCCCCAACTTGGCCACTAGAGCATGCCCTGAAGTGCCACATCTACACATTTCTTGAACACCTCCAAGGATGGTGACTCAACCACCTCCCTGGTCAGGCTGTTCCTGACCACTCTTTCAGTATAGATATTCTTCCTAATATCCAATCTGAAGCTTCCCTGCCGCAACTCAGACCATTTCCTCTGGTCCTATCGTTATTTACTTGGGAGAAGAGGCCAACACCTACCTCCCTACAACCTCCTTTCAGGTAGTTGCAGAGAGCAATGAGGTCACCCCTCAGCCTCCTCTCCTCCAAAGTTTATAAACATCCCCAGTTGCCTCAGCCACTCCTTGTATTATTTGTTCTCTAGAGCCTTCACCAGCTTGGTGGCTCTCCTCTGGACATGCTCTTGCACCTTAATGTCCTTCTTATAGTGAGGGACCCAGAACTGAATCCAGTACTTGAGTTGCAGCCTCACCAGTGAGCAGAAGCTGTTGCCTTGCACAACAGCAGCAAGTGTCTCTGCAATGATGCATGGTAACTTGCTCCTTGGCATCCTTGGCAAGATGGCTCTTTGCAGTCCTGGCCTGTTCATAGCCCTGAACAGACAGTACAACCTTACACTCAGAGTAAAGCAGGCTCATAAAGTAAGCATCAGTGGTGAAGGGATATGTTTAAACAAGATGGAAGGAGTAACAGGAAGGAATTTGGGTCTCAGTTTGGGGAAATGCAGGTAGCAGCAGGGCTGTACCTTTAGCTCCTTAGCTGCTTTACGGCAAATTTTGGAATTTGAAGGTAGCCACTTCTGAGGTGAGACTGTAGGACTCATCTTCACAGAGAACCCTTTAAACAGACAGCTTAATCCATGCTTCCCCTGCTGCAGATCACAGCTCTCTAGAGGTTTCCTCCATATTGTCATGGTGATCAAAGAAGTGTTAAAGTATTGTGTGTCATTAGTCAATATACTATGCTAATAAATAAAACTGTTTTGAATCTACTGTCAGGCACTGAAGAGAAGTGCCATGGTACAGCTTATGATCGTATAATTAAACTCTCTTCTTCCAAGTCAGGGCAGCCTTGTCCATATTGCCTGCTGAAAAAAAGTCCTGCCTTGTGCTATTCTCCTAAATGGTGCCAGGGGCACTGCTTGGGAATACGCCAGCTGGCAGGGCCTGATCCAGATCTGGGAGCCTGCTGAAAACTCAGCAGCAAGGACAATCAGAGGAGAGTACTCAAGCCTCTGCTCTGGCTTCCTCCATTTGCTAGTGGGAAACTCTGCTGAGTGCTGCCTCCAGCTGTCCACCCCGCTTACGTTTACCCTCTTCCCAGCTCTGCTTTGGATTACCATCTCCCCTCAGGCTGCTGTGGAATAGCTAGCCTCGAACAGTATGGATGCACATGAATCCATGCCAATCAGCCTTCCTTCCCTCACCAGTATAGATATGCTGGGCTTAAGTCATGCTTAAGATTAATTTTTTAAACTGGAAAGGTCTTCTTGACTGTAGACAGGAGACCCCATCCACTTCTCAACATATCCTTCTGCATTGGGCATGGCATTGCTTAAGGTTTTTCAAGAACAGCTTTTGTAATGTCTTCAATACAAGGGTACACCACAGTCATGATAAAACCAATTATCCTAAAGCAGTATTAATACTGGGCCTGAAAAAGGAAATTCCATTTCTGAAGTTACTAAAATACATAAAGTGCAGTGTTATCAGTACCTTAGTATTTTTAGAATATTGTTGAAATAAACTAACAGGAAGAACTTCGGTGGGAGTAAACTGGTCTAATGATTGAAGTTTAAAAATTGCCACTTTTTCCAGCTCTGAATTATAAGCCTGCATTTTTTTTTTATTATATTTTTTTTATTTTTCCAGTTAGAGTACTTTGATGATAGATGTTCAGTTTCAGCTTGGAAAATCTTATTTTATTTGCATTTATCTTGTTAAACTACAGATACATCTCATAAAAAGTAAGCAAATATGCTTCACAAATGTTACCGTCTGTCAGAAAGTTGTGTACTCCTATTTATTGTATAGCACAGAGTACAAAGAAATAGCAGGCGAAGACATAAAAATATCAGCCACCGTCAGATGCCACAGGCAGCGCTCGGTGGTGGGCGGGTGAGATGAGGCCCAACACGCACCACCCTGTGCTGGTCGGCAGCCGGGAAGCCCCTGAGGCTGGAGTCCCTCTCGGCTTTATGGCCCAGGGGCAAGGCCTGGCTAAAAGTTGCTTTCCGGGTATGTTGATTCATTTAAAACGTTGTGTTTGTTTGTGGTTTTCATTCTTTTGATTCTCAAACGATCAGCTATGAATTTTTAATTTGCATGAATGTCAGAACTTGACTCTCCTTGCTCCACTAAAATCTGGCATTTCCTGAGGGCTTTTTTCCTTTTTTTCCCCACAAGTCTACTGCTTGCCTCAGCACAGCCATGCATCCTACTACATTAGAATGAAGGACAGGTACATCCAATCAATATAAACAAGTTATCCAAAATTCAGTAATTTAAGCCTCCTTATCTGTTGAACCATTTGTATAAAATATATTTTCTTTGTGAGAGATCTTTCTAGACACACACCGGAAGAAAAATTGCAATAGACAGTGCCAATGACAAATAAATGCTCATTTTTATGGACTTCACTAAAGAAATCCAGTTTTGTTATTAATGGGTGTTTTGTATTTTTCATAGAATTTTCATGCAACAAAAATACAAAAAGTATAACATTTCTTAATGTTCCCTGAGCAGCAGTAAATATTGATCTTGAGAACAAAGACAATCAGTGTAGCAGATAAAATGGTGTACTCAAATTATTTAAACCTGTGAGAACACAGACAAGCTTGTATGAGTAGATGAAACATATTCCTAATATACAGGGTGTTTTTCTGACCTGTTTCCTCAATTTCCATGTAATTTCAGTACTTCTTTGTGAAGAACATTAAAACAAATAACGGGTATCTATTGATATTGGGTCACTTCCTTGGGATTCTGTAGAATTAAGTTCCTCCCAGGTCCAAGCACCTTGGAATACTGTGAGGGAGTTATGTACAGAAAAAAATAATACAGGCTCACTCACTAAGCAGACCAGGCTTCTGTGGTCCAGATACTTCTCTGTGGTTTAGCTCTAACACAGACTATTTAACAGAATAGTGCAATAACATACTTCTTCAAATATCAAAGGAAAACACTTTGATGACATAGAATAGAATTAATTTGTCAGTCTGGTAATTTCAGAAGAAATACTGCAAATTTTTGGAAGGATGAGAACACAGTGCTTTTAACTCTGTTTTGAATATAGCAATCAAAGACAGTATGGGGTTTGGATTATGATGTTTCTGGCTCGCCTTTCTGTGCAAAACCCACTATAATTAGTGGCAATTTTATAAAGGGAATGTGAGATGGGTATTGGCCACAGGGTGCCTTGGAAAAAATACAAACTGTAAACTATAGACACAGATATGTGTAATTAGGCTTTAATAATAAAAAATGCAATCATACAATACCTTCCATCAGAATGTAAATGCTTTACAAATTCTAATTAAGCTGTAAGATACGATTATCTCATTTTACAAATATTAACTGCGTTTAACAGCAGCCCTGACAGCCTAAGTGACCTTCTCAAAAGGCAGTAAAAAAATAATGTATGGGTCCCTTTCCTGAGTGTTTCCACTTGTATCAGGAAAGTATTATCAAAGGTTATAGGTCTTTTTTTTTCACCTTCAGTTCGTTGCAATTATCGTTTTATGTAAGGTTCATTCAAAGCAGTTTTAATTCCAAGTCCCTACCATCTTTGCACCAACGTTATCCTTTTTGCCTGGAAATTTATCAGCTTGTTTGTTGTTCAGGGAGTTTCAAGTCTGAAGTTAATTGAACAGTAAACATATTTTTCATAAAATGTCTTGTGTTTAGACATTACTTGCTTAGATACATAATCAGTGTTCAGATCCCAGTGCTGTTTATTTCCTTGTAGCGTTCAACAGCACGAGTGAACTTGGCTATCATGAAGAATGCAGAGGTTAAGCACAGGCTGGAGAACTCTTTCCACAGCAAATACAGTTCAGATACGGCCCCCTTAGAAAACAGGCCTCAGACAGTGTCCAGGGGCAAGGGCAAAGAGGTCGCAGCACCCTCCTCGTTCCCAGCTCCGCGAGAGGCGGTGGAAGTAGCTCGGCGGGAGTGAAGGCCTCAGGCCAGACCCGCCCAGGCCGAAGATGCGATGCCAGCAATGGCATTTCCCACCGAGAAAACCCCGACGGCTCCCTGCACGGCCGGAGCTTGCCCTGCACCGGGCAGGGCCGGGAGGTCGAGGAGCGCGGAGCCCGTTAACGTCTCCAGCACAATCCGCCACGCTGTGACGAGGGTCTGCCCGGCCCGAGGACGGCAAGAGGCGCCTCTCAGGCCCGGAACCTCACAGGGAGGAAGGGGAGCGCCCAAAGTTCCGCACAGCCACGGCAGCGGGGGAATGCCCAAGAAACCAGCCAGCAACGGCAGCCACCCATTCAATCACAGCGTAACCCCACCACCCATCGCCCCAGCCCGCGTAGGGCGGACGCGCACATGACCCCCGCAACGTCACGCGCGCCCCGCCACGCCCGCCCAATCAGGAGCCGCGTCTCCGGCGGCGCCAAAGCTAGAAAGGGCGGGGGTGTGGCCGCCAGCCCGGGGAAGGGAGTGGGCTGGGGGTTCCCCTTTGCCCCGCCTCCTGGGGCTCCCCCGCCACGTGACAGAGGACGTGGCTGCCTTGTCAGGGGGGCGATGCCCAGTAGGAAGGTACCTGCGTGCGCGCGGGACTGGGGGGCCGTGGCGCGCGGGCGGGAGGGGGGCTTCGGTGGGTCGGGCGCGGGCGGCCGAGCCGGGCAACTGCTGCGGCGGCCTTTCCCCAGGGCTGAGACGCGGCCCCGCTGGCCGCGCTCCTGGCGCCCTTCCCGGCGGCCTAGCCGGCCAACTGCCGCACCTCCCCGCCCCGGTGCAGGGGCTGGTGGTGGCGGAGAAGCACCCTCACTGCCCCCTCAGACCCAAACCCCGGGCCGGTGCCTCCCCTCCGACCGAGCCCAAGGAGGCGGTTTAGAGAGAAATCAAGTCGGGCTCGGCAGGAAGGGTGGTCCTGGCGGTGGGTGATCCCTGCGTCCCGAGCAGGCAGGCAGGGGCCGGGGCTGAAGGCGCCGAGCTCAGCCTGCGAACGAGCGCTGTCGGAAAGGGGCCCGGCGACGCCCGCCCCTGAGCTGGGCCCGCGCCCGGGGGCCCTGCGGGCGGCCGGAGAGGGAAAGTTCACTCCGGCTCGTTCGAAGGGAAGGCTTGTATATCGGCACCCCGCTGCACGGGAGCCGGGGGCTGGAGAATGGGTCCGTCACCGCGTCCGTGGTGGTCTCCATTGCGCAACATTGACCTTTTCTTCCTCATGACACAGTGAGAGCACTGGGGCAAGTGTAATTCAGCCTTTTCACTAGATGACAGGGAGAAAGTGCAGGGAAAGTAAAGCTATTGAGAGGAAAAGAGACTTTTAAAAATTGTCAGGTTGAATAATAACCTTTTGAGTAGCTTAGGTTCATTGGGCATGAGTGGGAGTCGAGGGAGGAGAAGTGCCCTGCGCTTTTTTCTGGTCTCCTTACTTTGGTAGTTTGTGTGGCGCATATGATGGTATCTGCAGGACAGTAATTAGATGTTGTCTCTGGTTTGCAGGTCTTATGCTCATACTGAGGTGCTGCTTAAAGACAGACTGCAAGTGTCATTGCTATATAAACACAAATAGAGTTCAAATTACAGATGAGGATTTTAAAGCATTTTGTTTTCCATTTAGCATATGGGTAAAATGATGTGAATATTTTACACCAGTTTTTAAATTCAACCACATTTAAAATTAGTTTTGGTGGAAGGAACTGTCAACAGCAAGCTGAAAATGACCTCCTATGTTTCATTGACATTACCTTTTAATACTGACACTACACATATTTACATCTAAAAAGTTTTTTAAATCTTGACTAGTGGAAAACTGCACACTTCAACTGCCAAAACTTAACCAGCTCTTTTTGCAGTGTGATTACAGCTTTTGATAATAGTCATTCCTTCTGCAGACAAAGATAACGTTCCTCATTACTGTATCAATGAAAACTATACTGGTCAAGTGAAAATACAGCAGTCCTCTCCACTTGCTGACTTTTAATTAAAACCATTTGAAAAAGCAAACCAACCTGATATATAACAAAAAGGTGTGATACTGTTATTTTATCCTAAACATTTTGGGTAATTTAATCTTGTGAAAGCTTTTCTAAAATGCTTGTGTTGTAACCATTTTGGCATAGTGCCGACTTCTGCCTAAATAACTTCTTGACACCAGTTACTATTACGATGTGCATCTCAATAGTATTCTTATTCCATGAGAAGTTGTTTTTTTCTTAATGTAAGCATATAGTAATTTATACTCTTCCTTAAATAAGCAGGTATAGGTTAAAAAAGTCCTGATATTCAAGTGGTAATATTATATAAATCTCTCTATATATCTCAGTCAATGAGAATAGGCTTTCATTAAGAGTACTAAAAATGATGAATGCAAAGAAGTATTTTTAAAACAGTGCTTAAAAACCTATCTCGCACATCAGTGACAATAGGAACAGTATTTTAAGATGTGTTTGGTTTTTTTCTCACATGCGTGCTGACAATGTGGAAGGAAATGTGCCAGGTCATTGTGACCATGGTCATACAGTTCAGATTTTTTTCAGGAATTATTATGGCTTCATGAGGTCCTTTCTCAGGATCATATGTATGCTTGCGAATCATCTTTGGAACACATGCATACTAGTTTTCACAGGAGCTAAAAAAAATCTTGGCTTGAAAAAAATTACAGACTATGGTTTTAATTCTGCAACTTTTATTTAAATCCTCACTTGAGGGTTTAAAATGCAAGGATGTTTTAATAATTTGTGCAAGGCACTTGACACTGACCCACACAACATCTTGGTCTCCAAATTGGCAAGGCATGGATTTAACAGATGGACCACTTGGTGGATAAGTAATTGGCTGGGTGGCCACACCCAGAGAGTTGTGGTTTATGGTTCAGTGTCGAAGGAGAGGCAAATGATGAGTGGTGTTCCTCAGGGATCAGTACTGGGACCAGTGCTGTTTAACATCTTTGTTGGAGACATGGACAGAGGGATTGAGTGTAACCTCAGCAAGTTTGCTGACGATACCAAGCTGTGTGGAGTAGTTAACACCCTAGAGGGAAGGGATGCCATCCAGAGGGACCTTGACAGGCTGGAGAGGTGGGCCAATGCCAACCTCAAGAAGTTCAACAAGGCCAAGTGCAAGGTCCTGCACCTGGGTCAGTGCAACCCCAGGCACAAATACAGGCTGGGGGGAGAATGGCTAGAGAGCAGTCCTGAGGAAAAGGACTTGGGGTGGTAATAGATGAGAAGCTCAACATGAGCTGCCAGTGTGTGCTTACAGCCCAGAGAGCCAACCACATCCTGGGCTGCATTAAAAGTATAGCCAGCAGGGCCAGGGAGGGGATTCTGCCCCTCTACTCTGCTCTGGTGAGACCACGCCTGGAATACTGTGTACAGCTCTGGAGCCCTCAGCACAGGAAAGACATGGAGCTGTTGAAGAGGGTCCAGAGAAGGGCCAGAGAGATGATCAAAGGGCTGGAGCGTGGGCTATGAAGATGGGCTGAGGGAGTTGGGGCTTTTCAGCCTGGAGAAGAGAAGGCTCTGAGGAGACCTTATAGTGACCTTCCAGTACCTGAAGGGGCCTACAGGAAAGCTGGGGATGGAGTTTTCACCACAGAGGGCAGTGACAGGACAAGGGGTAATGGTTTTAAACTGAAAGAGGGGATATTTAGGTTAGACATCAGGAAGAAATTCTTCACCATAAGGGTAGTAAGGTGCTGGAACAGGTTGCCTAGGGAGGGTGTTGATGCCCTCTTCCTGGGGGGTGTTTAAGGCCAGGTTGTATGAGGTTTTGTGTGGTCTAGTGTGATGTGTCCCTGCTCATAGCAGGGAGGTTGGAACCTGATGATCTTTAAGGTCCCTTCCAACCTTAACCGTTCTATGATTCTATAATTCAATTAAACCTTTGCTTTTTGTCCAGACATTTAAAACAGTAACTACACTGTCAGGAGCTCAGCAGCACAAATACTGAGTTTTACTGCAAATGAGGTACTTGTCAAATTCAGTTTTGTGC
This sequence comes from Hemiprocne comata, assembly GCA_020745705.1. Classification (NCBI taxonomy): domain Eukaryota; kingdom Metazoa; phylum Chordata; class Aves; order Apodiformes; family Apodidae; genus Hemiprocne; species Hemiprocne comata. Next base: position 119,941,765 of record CM036587.1, read on the forward strand.
TGCCTTAAAAATTGGGCTTTTGAAGCCCAAGACTTCTCTCTTTTGTTTATGAGTACTTTTACTTGAAGTCTGAAGACAAAGGCAAAATATGATAATGATTGTGGTCAGTGTTGAGTATTTCTGTGTACTTTATGTGATAGTTCCATTCAAAAGGTTTTTTTAAAAGAAAAGTCTCTGGCAGCTAGATCTGTGATTTTCCGCATGTTTGTTGTTCATTCTGCCCTGTGTTACAGAAGAATGCAATAACTGTATTTGAATACTTTTGAGTGATGCTTAAGGGTGTTACTAACCTCTGGATTTGCATGTCAGTAGCAGGAGGAGTTCATGTAGTGAAACATTTTATTTTCATCCTTTAGCTTATGTTGTGTTTTGGTGTTAGAGAAAGTGAAGTGTCAAAGAAATGCCCCTTACATTTGAGGTAGATAACATACTGGGTCATGTTTTCCTGAGGGTTCATTCTGTGATTTTTGGAGCAGCCCCAAGAAAGTGGGATTCTCTGGAGTGTAAAGGGCTGTGTAGTGAATATTCTTGGAATGTACCATCCCAGTGACTTCATAAAGGGTGCTTCTGGGTAACATTTGGCAGAAGTAAAAGTATAGATTGGTGATGTTCTAAATGGGACCATCCATGTAAAAATAAAAACCAAACCCCCAGCCCCATACTTTTAGTAGTCTGTTGCATAATCATTATGTATATTTATTGAATTTTCTCAATGTCTCTCCCTTTTCCTCACATCTGTGCCCATGCAGGCTGACTTACCTTTATCTCACTGGACGTAACTAAAGGAGTAATGGGGGAAGGATTGCTTGCTGTGCCTTTGACATGGAAGGCTAATTCCACTGACACAGCAGGAGTAATTTATTTTTTTTTTTCCACTCCTTAAGAACGGACTGCTCCAGAGACAAAATCCAATGCTTTCAGGAATAGAGGTCAACAGACAATTTCTGCATGAAGTAGCCATCCTAGTCTCCCCTTTATAAACTAAAAATTTCAGAGGTCATATTTTGCCTTTGGACGCTCTATGCAATCCACAAGATTCTTTGCCTGACTCTGTTTTGTAATAAATCTTGACTTTTATGAGATATGCCAGGTCTACTTGATCTAGCTTTTTTGAGCCTGAATCAGCGATTTTTTTTTTTAATACCAATATCTTGTTTCTAGACACCTCATGCATAACATTAATAAATTACACAAAATATTTTTGTGTGCCCCATTTTTTACACCAGAGGGAAAAGATTATGATTAACCTTGTGACTTGAGATTAAGAGAAGTCATTGTTGTCACTTGATTTCTTTGGGAACAGCATGACCTTCGGATTAACTGAATTATAAATATTTATTCTTGAGAGGAAACAAGCTTCTTAAAATATTAGCTTCTCTGTTGCCTTGAAGCAGGCTGAAGCGGAAGCAAAGAGCCTTTAAAATGTTCCATTTCTGCATGCCAGCCAATGTGTTCCTGCAGCAGAGGTCCTTGGACGCCAGACCTCTGTGCCAGGGTGTTGGGGAGCAGCAGACCTAGTTGCTCCGCAGGAGAAAGGCGATGGTGTCCTCCCTGGCATGGGCACCATCCCACAATGCCCAAAGGCCACAGAGCCAAACGGAGGCCCCCCAGGGCTGCTCCCACCTTGATCACACCCACTCCCAGGCTGTGGCTGCACTGCCTCGCTGCTGGACTCCCTGCTACTGTAGTGCAGTTGTAATTTGACGCATGGCAATGCTAGCTGCACGTGTGGTCACTGTGCTTCCCTTCTATTCCATGGCTTGTAGGCTTTGTCCAGAGGGAATCCTCTGTCATTTGTGTCCTTGGGAGTTTTTCTTCTGAATTGAATCTCGTAACTTCTGATCTATGTAGATGTGTAACTCTATTCTATTGCACTCAATGTTAATATTATAGATTATTAATAAAAATACATTTGTGTGCTCCACATTTTTATTTGCACATAAACATTACTTTATGCATGTTGAAATGATATACTTTTTACATGGCTTATTTTTCTTTAAAAAAAATGTTTAGTATGTGAATGTATGTGTATACATGCACCCATACATATATATGCACATATACACTGCTACTGTGACAAAGTCCCACCTCAGTAACTGTGGATTGAAGCTGTATGTCCAATTTCAGTTCACATCAGATATTTATATGGAGAAAAGTAAATTGTCTAAGAGTTTGGCATGAGGAGAGTTGTCTTTAGGGTTTGTTTTTTATAGTTTTTTTTAAGGTGGTGTAGGATGTGGGAGATGGTGGGAAGGAGCTGTAAATCACTGCTGTAAATATCAACAATCATAAGTCCTTTTCTTTCTCTTCCTTCCAACTGATGTCTGCCAGACATTTGTGGTAGCTGAGGAGCATCTTGTGTAGAGGCTGTATTTCTTTACTTTCTTGTTCTGTGACTTCAGGAACTGTTTTCTGTTTTTCTCAGTGACTAGAGTGGCTATAAATTTCTGTGTAGTGGTAGCAGACACTCTCAGATTTTTCCAGTATCTGGGGTGCAGGACATACGGTTAGACAAAGAGATAATTAACCTGAGCTGTCAGCAGTACTGATGGTTCTTCAGGTTGTAATTAAGCTGACAAGGTGTCAAGCAGCTACTGGAGTGGTCCCCTGGTCCTTGTATCCTTTCTTCTGCTGCTGTGCCAGCTGTAGATAGCCAGTGCTTTTTCCCAAATAAGTTTTCTGCTGGTTTGGTTCCTTGTTACTATGTCTTCATGAAGTCTGGCGAGTGCCAAGTGCTTGGGAAGAAGGGGGAGAGGAGGCTCTAGTTGCTTCTGGTTTGTCATGAGACCGCCTGCACCGAGACACCCCTGTAGTGCTGCTCTGAAAACCTAAGCAGCCCTGCCTTTATCCAGGCTAGCAAACTGGAGGTTCTGCCATTAACAGTCATTAACTTTCAAAAGTCCCTTTTTGCCTGCCACAGCCATGATTCTCTAGTGCCTCTGAAGGAATATTCCAGCTGTTTAAAATTCACTCCCAGTTCCGCTTCCTTGCACTCCAACAATCCAAATATAAGCATAACCATCTACACCACCTAGGTAAAACAAAAATATATTTGTTCTAGTTGTATTAGTCTCTTTTGGGGTTTTTTGTGTTTTTTTTTTTTAATCTTGCCAACTGTAAGCATACCCTTTCTATATGCACCCTAATTCTTCTTACTTAGGGAGAGGGACTTAAAATGTTCTGCCTATTTTTATGTGGTGTTCCCTTCCCAAATGGTGACAGTTGTGCACCACTGGCCATTACCTCAGCTGCGACGTTCTGCTGTCTCCTGCCTCTTACGTCATGCTTGGTCTTTGCTCTGTTGGTATTACACAGCATAGGGAAATACAGGGATTCTCTCTGTCAGGGAATTTAGTGATTTTAAGAATAACATGGAAGAGAAATTTAACAGAGAGTAATTCTCTAGTTCTGTGCTTATTTGGCTTCCTAACAATAGAAATATATTACAAAGCCTTTTTTTGGTAACTCTTTGTGCATGCATTTGAATGTTTTTTTCACTTTTTTGCAACTGTTTTCTGCTTTTAATTGACCATCAAAAGCAGTGTATTCTACACCCATGCGCATGTCATAGTGCTGTTACTGGCACGGACACACGTTGTTCAAAACTGGAGTGTCCCATTTAAGAAGTAAGCTTAGATGAACTGCATTCTGCACTATAAATTTTTGTCAGCAAAATGTATCTTGCAAAATTATATTTTGTATAAGCAAGGCTTCCAGCACTGTCTATGGCTTTGAAAGAAAACAAAACCAAAACAAAGAGAACCCACACTCGAAAAAGCAAACGAGAGCCATGGCATGGTGTTGAGGCTTCATGCACCACTGGCTGTACTGTTAACTCTGAGCCTGGCAGAAGTCATCCAGTCTGGGAGACATGGAGGTGAAGTGAATGTCTCCAACTGGAGCGAGGCCTTGCTGTGTCATTTTGCCACAGAACCAAAGAATGGGTCTTGACATGTTTCAGCTATTAGTATTTTTCCCATCCATGCTTTTCTCTGTGTAGAAGCAGGACTACTTACCAAGAGGATAGATAAATATAGATGTTTGTGTCTAAGCTCTTTGGAAATGGAGGCTTAGGTCAGCTTCTTCACTGGAAGGAAAGCAGGATTTTAATTCTCTTTGAGTAATAATGTTAACCTTTCTTGTTTAAACTGTCATAGCCTTCTTACTTGACATCATGTCCTTATTAAGGTGCTTTTGATTCCTCATTTAATACCACAGCAGATTCAAGATTGTACTTCTTCTCATTTATGTATCAATGGGAGCAGTTACGAGGACAGATTGACTTTGGTGATAATGCCCTCTTGTTGTAGCTACTTTGCAATGTGAATACTCCCAGCAATTTCAGAAGAGGCTCTTAGCAAGATCAGCTGCCATCAGAGGAAACCTCAAAAGCCCTGGTTTTACTTGTCTTCTTGTTTTACTCTGACTTCTCCCGATGCAGCAGTAGGACTGGGTGACCACAGGTGTGAACCAAGATGCTGCTCACTGTATGCTTTTGGAAAGTATTTGTTCTATTCTTGTGAGCACTCAAAAGGTCTAGAGGAAAAAACAAATTAGCTATCAGTTACAGAATGGACAAAAGCTGCCAAGCACTTTTTTCTTTTTAGCTGGTTTCTTAGTTCAGAGTGTATGTTACAGTCCTGATTGACCAGGTTGGCTGCATTTATATACTGATTAATGTAACTTTGAAGTAATTCTTAAATGTAGGTAGGAACTGTAGTTGCCTGAGAGAAAGTAGTTCAAAACAAGAAAGACATATTCAGGTAGATAGTATAGTCAACATTTTGTAAGATGAGTTTCAGTAGCAGAGTAGACTAAGATATTTATTGTGCTTAAGATCAATTTCTATGTGTAAACTGGTGTATAATCTTAAAGAAAACTTTGGATATTGTAACAGGCAATTCTCTCAGCTTTAGCTATTCTCAGACATTAAAATATATTGCATGAGATTAGAACTGGATGCTAATCAGCATCCTGTTTCGTGACTTATCTAATAGTTCAAATGACTTCCTGCATCGCATGCAAGGGAAATAGTTGTGAAAACAAATGTAATTCTTAAAGCTGAAAGAGTCTGGGTTTTTTTGGTTGGTTGGTTTTGAATGGAGAATTGGGTAGTGATTATGTAGTTTGACCTCCTCCATAACACAGAATTCAATCAGATTAAATGTAAGTTTGTAGGAATTATTTAGTTAAAATGTATTTTACTGAGCTGTTCCTGTTTAGGGTAATATTTTCAGCTTCACTGTGCAGCTAACAGGTACTACAAATGTAACTTAGATCAACATAAAGTAGTGTACTTACAAAAAATTAAATTTACCCATGACATTAGAGTTGTTATTCTACTGTGTTGCATAAAAATGTTTGCAAGTATTAGAGACTTTTTCCCCAGTTCATTAAAAATTAGAATTTACATTTGTAAGTATTCAGAAAAAGAGGCAATCTAGATTAAGTAAAGTTCACTTGAGAAGAATTATGTGTAGATGGTGTTTTTAATGGGTTTGTTTTTCCTCATAGCGGAAGCGATTTTGGAATGCAGAATGCACACCTTTCCCAGATGAGACACCCCTACAGCTGAAAAAATCAAATGTCAGGACATCGGTGGCTGCTACTTCGATTTCCAATGTGTGGCTTAGGTGTGGGGATGGTTTTCAGAGCACTTCAGTGCTGGAGGTAAAATGCTGGCTTATTTAAGGGTGTAACAAAGAGATGCAAACTGACAAATAAACCAGTTTCCATGCTTGACTGAATTAAAGATGTTGCCCTTTTTTGTGTTGTTTCCCAATTAACAGCATATTGTTGTAATTGTCAAAGTAAACAAAAATGGAAAGCATAAGGGCATTGTCTTAACTTGTTAGTGTAATTTTCTGAGCATACCTTAATATATTCCTGTTCTAGATAGCACTTACCACTTGGAAAATTTCAGTAATACGTTGAGGGATGCAAAAGTAATTTCATGTTTGGGGTGTAATACTGCATTTCCTAAAAAATATGGAACCAAAAACTCTAGTTTGCATCTGAAGACATTTTTGCTAGATCTAAAGAGTATGTTTGCAACAGTGAATTCACTGTAGAAAGTCTTGCTTTTTTGATGACCCTGCAGTTATGAATCTTGGTGCATGTGCTCATTTGGATGATATATCAAATTATGTTTAATTTTTCTGTATGTGTTGGTCTTGTTGGTCATGAAGAAAGATGTTCAGCCAGCTCTGAGTGAGAAGTGCTTTGTGCTGAAAATCATCTTCAGCCAAGTTGCTTCTCTTTTTCTTCTGGTACTGCAGTGTTGCAGAGCTTGTGGAATTCAATAAAATCAGAGGCAGGGCCACTGAGTGCTTCTTTCTGTAATCTTTGAATAGTGTACATCCTTTGTTCAGCTGTGTTCTTCCTGCCCACTCTTGACATTTTTATGCTGAAAATACTGGCTCTTGTTCTTTGCAAGGAATCAGATGAGATTCCTTTCATAGTCACAGTAAGTTTATACTTTCCAAAACAATGAAAATTCAGATTTTTAAGTTACTGTTCTCATGCTTCATTACCTCACTCATTGTATCACAGTCTTGTCGAAGATAGAATAACTAATTTGAAATAGTGCTAAGTTGTGGTGGGTGAGTAACAATTACATGGTAAGATTGTTTTTTTAATGTCTTGGTGATTAGATCTCCCTCTGCCTTTTCTTCATATAGTCCCTGAGACCTACAGATAAGAAATCCAGGATTAAGAAGCATCTTGGACCACTGTTAAGATCTGCTGAAAGTGCAGCAGGTATGTTATAACTGTTTCATGTTAGTGTTGTCAGAAGATTGTCACTCTGGTTTGCCCTTTGTCAAGGTAGAAGTTGGCTCAAAATACTGGTTGCTTTTGTCTTTGTGTTGCTTCTATTGTACTCAGAAATGAATATTGATAAGTGACACATTCATTACTGGATTCCTGTGTTCACCTAGAGTGCCAGAAATGTAGTCTACAAAGCTGCAGGCACTTCAGCTATGGCTCTAGAATAGGTGAAAGAAGCACCACTAATGCTCTCTATAGTGTGTGTGTGTTCTAGGAGACACAGGATAGTTCAACTTCCTCACATTTTTAAGAGGAAGGAATACAAAACATCCCTTAGCTGTCTAGAGGGTGACATTATTCTCTCTTCTGCTAGAGACAGACAAGCAGGTGTGAGAGAAAACTGGTATTTTCTAAGTATGAGCAATAGGTAGAAACCCAGACTTTTGTCAACCTTCTGCTTTCAGTCTTCTATATGCACCTGTGTCTGTTTAATACTGTTATAAAATAAGAACTCTAGGCATAATAAAAATGAGAAGGAGGACTTACTGGCTCCCTCCAGTTCTTTCCCTTTTTGAGTCCAGAGAAAGGAATGAAAGAGGGGTCACTGGCTCCTTCACTGTTTGTATTTCTACTTGCTCCAGCAGCTGTGCTTCCTCTGTTGGTGTGGAGGAAGTAACCTACTGGGCATCTTTTCTCTACCTTTTGGGTTTCAAAATAATACATTTCCAGATTTCTGAGAAGAACCTCTGTGTGTTGCAAGAGGGAAGATACAGTTCTGTTTCTCTCTTCGGGGCCCTCCTGCCTAATTCCAAATCCTCAGTAATTGTCTAACTTCCCATTTACCTAAAGAACTTAAGTAGTTGCAGGAAGTAGAAAATTCTGCCTTCCTATGATTGCTAATTCTGCATGCTCCACTGCTAAGCATTAATCCTTTTCTCCTTGCTTTTTGATTAAAAATGGTGGAGAAACGTCTTTCAAATGTAAATCTCTCACTTCAAAAACTCAACAGCTATTCTTCATTACTCTTGAAAAGTTTAACATTTTTTTCTCTCAGGACAAAACTGGAAAGTAATCTCTGCTGATGACATACTTATATTCATTTGCTATTCATTGTGTAAAGTCAGAGAAATCCCAAACCCAGAATTCTGGGGACAGTCTTTATTTAAAACACTTGGTATTTTGAAAGGGCACATGTGGGCACATAAGAACTGTGTGTAGAGAACTTTTTGTCAGACAGTCATTACTTGTCCTCACTCTGCTGAAGGACTGATTGATAGCATCACTGTATACAATGAAGTTTTAGCATTTATTACGAAGAACCAAAATGAAAATAATGCATGTATGTATAAGAAGCACGTGTAAGTTAATGCTCCAGTATTAATCTCTGCCTGGTGACAGAACTGATAATTTTTTTCCAGTTCAAAAATGATATAGCTTAATTTTTAATAATTTTTAAATTTAACAGGATAACGTGTGTAACAGTCTAACGCTTTACAATTATTTTTAATAGGATCTGCTGCTGCCGAAAGCTCTAAGGAGGCTGAGAACATAATATGGACCTCTAGTGACAGTGAATTTTCAGATGATGAAAATAAAACATCAATTCCAAGGTTGCACAGCAAAGAATGTCACACTTTCAAAACAGAGGAATCACCTAGCAGACATGATTTATTGTTAGAGGACAGTAGTAGTGAAGGTAAGTTGAAACAAGCATATTTGTCAAGAAACCTTCTGTCAACTTTAGGTGCTGTACTGAAAATTCTTTGAAGTCATTCTGACAAAATGACATGATCTAATCCTATTCCAGTTAAATTAGTTGGTGTTTTTTTCATCAATTTCATCTGAGTATGGAATAAGCTCTTAGAATAAATTACATATAAAAATTTTAAGCCTTGGAGTAAATGGGCAGTTTTCCAGGTTATACATGGAGTAACGCATGTTGGCTCACTTCATTATATTAATTTGTACCATTTCCCCCTCTGTGCTGTGGTACAGATACTGGGGTTGTGAACAGCTTTCTTTGCCCACCCTGTTCTACTGGTGATACTGCTGTCTGCATCTGCTGACTAGATGTGGCAGACCGTGCATCATGGTCTGTGGCATGGGTTTTTATTTTGGTACACAGTATTCCTTGTTTTCCCCTCTTAGCTGTATTGTGTGAACGACCTGAGTTGTGCTTAGGACTTGCTTTCTAATTCATGGAGCGGGCGATACAGAGGGGAAAGAAATTGGTTAAAAAGTGCAGATGAAGACAGAATAATCTTCACTTGTGTGTGCCATTGCATAAGCGTTAATTAGGATAATGTCTTAATTTGCATTAGAACTTCTTAGGAGGTATTTTCAATGTGACTACTTCCAGCAAAATAAATCAGGTTACCTTTGTAATACTTCAGCTAGATCTGATGTGTTACAGCTGACTTCACATCTGGCTGTGTGTTGATTCTTTCATCCAGGTTTTTGTCACTGATTTAACACTGTCAATGACATATCTCATGGTCATCTTTTCTAATCCCTGGTACTTATTTTTGAAACAGGACTGTCCATTTTCTAGACTGCAATCTAATACTCACAAGGAATGTTTCTTACCTGCTCTTAATATAATTTTATTGCACTTGTCTCCTGCAAGTATATCCTGCAGGTTTTAACCTTTAGTTATCTTTTTCTAAGAGGCAATGCACAGACATATTTCTATTTCAGTAAAAATTTGGTTTCTCTGTGTAAATGAAGAAACCCTGAGGCATTATGTATCTGCTTGAAGGTACTGAGGAAATCCAATAATTTATTGATTTTTCTTCTAAACCCAAAAATATATTTAAAGCAGTGGGGAGGAAGAGAACTGTAATTTCCAAGCTTTTTCAAGTAACCATCATATACACTAATTACAGTATTGTACACATGTACCTCTGTGTGTGCATATATAGATACAGTATGGGGATAATATTTGAGAGAGTATTTTTAAAAGTGACTTGCCCTTTGATGTGAAGTTCACGTTCAGAGACAGTGTTAGTCCTGGAGCATGACAAGATAATAAAATTTGAGATTGTTTTAAGGAATTTATACTGCTGTCACAAGCTGCACGTAGCTTGCCACACAACTTCCAAGAAAGACCTTTTTGTTCCACAGGGTCACCTATGTCTGTGTTTAAAAGTTCTGATGAAGCTTTCTTGTACTTAGAAATGCATTCACGCATGTTAAAAAGCAGGCAACACCAGAGCTGTGTGTTCATTTGTCTGGGTGACTTCAGAGTTTGGAAGTTCCATGAAGAAGCTTATGGTTTAGACTGTAGTAGCACTGCCAAGTCCAGAAAGTACTGCTACAGTTTCATGGATCTGTGCAGATACCTGGACTGTTCTGCAGGTGCCATCTTTCTCTCTGTTGCCTCCTCTCTGTACGTGACTCTTTCAAAGTCAGAAATGTGATATTTACAAAAGCAAACAAGCAAAACCAAAAAAGCTCTCATCCCTCCTCATCCAAACATGCTCATTTATACAAAATACAATGAGATTTTTCCTCCCAGTGCTTTGTGGCATTTGGACGACCTGAAGGATGGTGGGGCTGCTAAGGTAGCTCAAGGCTTCCTCTGCCTTCAGGAGATCCTTGGATGTATGAGTAGACTTTTAGAGTTGCATTAAACACCACCAGCTCATGAGGATGGTGGAAGGACTGTTCTGCATCCCTGTCTTTGTTTATTGCCATTTTGTTGTGGTTTTTTTGTTTTGTTTTTGGGGTTTGTTTTTTGTTTGTTTTTAAAAAAACAACTGTCTTTTGGTCTCTTCTTGTGCCTGTTTCTATTAATTTATCCTAAACAATCCTCTGTCTGATGTGCTTAGAGGCTTGATTTGCAGACCTCTGTGTTTAGCCATGGGTTTTAGGAGGGAACCATTTCAACAAGCTTTTTCATTTCTCTGTGGGGGTTACCACTTACAGCAGATGTTAACTTAAACCAAATTTTCATCTCTTCCAGCTCATGGAGATATTTGTTTAGATCAGTTAATTCTGAACAAGTACAGTTGAAAAATCTAGTACAACTGGGCAAAGAAACCTCTAACTACAACCTAGGAAAACTCGTAAAAACTAAACTAAAATAACCCTACCTACCAAAGCAGTTAAATATACTGCCTCCTTATGGGCAGTGCTTCAGAATCTTTTTCTAATGGACTTTTTATATCTTCACAGAAGCTTCTATTGTCTGCTAGTAGGATTTAGCTTTTATGAAAAATTGGATCACAAAATACTTAAATGTAAAGATCAATTGAACATAAAAAAACCTTTTTGCACTTTTTCCCATGTGGGGGACAACTGTAGTATATTACTCTGTTTGACTTATGACTTACATGGTGATTAAGAAGAATTATTTTTACAAAAATTTTTATTTTAGATGAATCAGAGTTCATTGATTGGGAGAAGGATAGTGATTCTACTGATAGATGTGATGGATCAGAAAAAGATGATGGCTCACTGGAGATATCAGACTCGGACTCCTGCACAAATCTTAATCCTCTGCCTGTCACTGAGGAGAAGCTTTGTAAGGTAAGAAACTCTTTCAGGTTAAAAAAGAAAAAAGCTTCTACTGTAATTATGGAGTGTATTCACATTTGATTGCAATTAATTTGGAAGAATGTGAGGCTTTTGCTTACTTCATCCCTCCAGAAGAAATTCTGCACAAAAGAATTTCAAGATATTTTCTCTGGCTGCTAAACCTCAAAACCAAGCAGTGCACTGCACGTACAGCTTGGGGAGTTACCTCTGGAAGTCTGGTCAAACCCCTCTGCTCAAAGCAGGGTCAGCTGGAGGCATTTGCTCAGGAATGTGTCCAGTTTGGTTTTGAGTAATTCCAAGGATGGAGACCCCACAACCTCTGTGAGCAGCCTGTGCCAGTGCTCAGTCACCCTTGCAATACAGAATTTTGTTGTTACATTTAAATGGAATTTCTTGTATTTCAATGTGTGTGCAAAAAGGTGATCAAGTGGGTAGGTTTCTCAGATGTGGTGATCCGGATTCTCCACAGCCCCTAGCTGTCTCTTTCAAGTTGATGTACTGGGTTTGCCCGGCCCGGAGGAAGCCGAGGCTCCGACCCTTCTCAGAGGAGCCCGCCAGCGGTTCTCTGGCAGCATGGGCGGGTAGACGAGGGGAGGGTCCGGGGAGCCTCGCTGGGGCAACTCTGGCGCCGCCTGATGCAACCTGGCCACTGAGGGCACCCGCGCCCTCCGGCCTGCGGGCCGGGCCGCCCCCAGCCCGTCCCGTCGGGCGGCGCTGGGCTTCTGGAGACGCGGCCCGGCGCTGCCGGCGCGGCCCCGGCAGAGGGCGCCGCAGGCTCGGGCTGTGTAGCCCAGTTCGCGGGCGCGGCCTTTCGGCAGCCGCTCTGTCCGCGGCGGGACGAGCGGTGCGGGCGGCTGTGGCACGCAGGGCGAGTTCTGACACTGCCTGCGGACGGGGGAGGGCACGGGCCGGGTTTCGGCCGGCAGCAGAGATGGGGACGGGGAAGGTTGTTACCGGAAAGGATTAAAGCCTTTCTGAAACTCATGTAAATGTATGTATCGATTCTTTATTTAAATCATCGGGAGACTGTGGAAAGGGTATGATAGTTCTGCTCCTGCTGCCTTTCGGAGGATGCTGCCTGGCTGTGGCTGGAGTGTGAATCATAGAATGGTTTGGGTTGGAAGAGACCTTAGTGATCAGATGGTCCAACCCTCCTGACATGTGCAGGAACACCAGGTTGCTCCAGTCCCCATCCAGCCTGGCCTTGAACACTTCCAGGGATGAGGCATCCACAATTTCTCTCTGCAACTTGTACGAGTGTCTCACCACCCTCACAGGAAATAATTTCTTTCTAATAGCTAATCTAAATCGTCTTTCAGTCTGAATCCATTCTCCCTTGTCCTGTCACTACATGTCCTTGTAAAAAGTCCCTCCCCAGCTTTTCCTGTAGGTGCCTTCAGGTACTGGAAGGCCACTATAAGGTCTTCCTGGAGCCTTCTTCAGGCTGAACAGCCCCAGCTCTCTCAGCCTGTCTTCATAGGATGGCTGCTCCAGCCTCTGATCATCTTCATGGTTGTCCTCTGGACTCACTCCAACAGCTCCATGTCCTTATGTTTGGGACCCCAGAACTGCACACAGTACTGGATGTTGTACATGGCAGTGTGCCTGCTGCTCTGGTGACATGAGACCTGACTTCCAGCTCACTCACATGCGTGTCCTTAGCAGTTCAGCATTTACACCTCAAGAGTTTAGCAGGGGTTATTCAAGTATTTTTCAGGTTTGTGAGGAACTGATTTAAAATAGCTACAGTCCTGGGCAACAGTGTCAGAAGAGGTTCACAGTCTGCATAAACCTGGGAAAGCAGAGCTGTGCTTTTTGCAAGCAATAAAAGTTACACCAGCATGACTTACCCCAGTGTAGACGGAGAGTTGGAGAACTGTTTTGAGATACATTCATATTAGTAAATGGTGCTCATGAGAGAGGGCTCTTTGGAGGGCTTTGCAACCATGCTGTAATAAAGTTTTTAACCCTAACCAGAACAGTTATGCCACTACAAAAGATGTGGATACATTGGGAACCCGAGGATGCCTTTGCAGATTTCGCTTTCTCAGTTGGAGTGCCATGCAGTGGGAATTTTCACTGGTGATCAGCCTTGCCAGTAAACTTTCTTCTGGGAATTTGGTGTATGCAGGAGAGTAAATCCCAGTTATCCTTGTGCGTGTTGCAGTCTTTGTTTTGCTTTACTTGGGATATGCTCTTTTCCTAGGAAAAAATTATAGACAAGCTGTATGAGAGGTTTGCAAGAGATAATAAAAAAGCAATGTTCACTATAGGAGGTCATTTGCTGTATGACTATTCTTTAAAAAGGCCTGTTAATTTTGTGGCCTAGTTCATGGTGAAGGAAAGAAAGGAAGCCAAATGTTGATATATCATAATTTTTTGTGGTGTTTACTAAATCTCTGGTACCTAATGGAGTGTGTGGATAATCAAAAGACCATGAAATTTTTCTACCCCACTTCAAAATACGCCAAATGCCAAGAGGTTCTGGAGGTTTAGGATTGCTGCCAAAATATCTTTATGGTAGTATTTACCCATGGTAGGAGTGTACTAGGTTTCTAACGGGAAATCCTGCAAGACTAATAACTTTACAGCTTTTTTTACCCCCATATATACCAATAGATCTTATTAGAAAATTACTTCTATTCAGTGAAAATTAACTACATAGCAAGACTTGATGTATTGTTTTGGTATGAAGATAAAACTGTTGCTTATCTGTAGGGTGTAAAGCTGCAGTCCTGAATCAGTTTATGTTCCAAGTGCCTGTGCTGCGTCTTTCCTATCAGCTGGCCACCTCTGACGTGTAAAGCTGCTTGATAGAGGATAATGAGGAAGGCAAGTTGAAGTTGGTTTTGTGGTGAGCAGCTGTTAGCTTATTTTTGGTTTGGGTTCAATTCACAATTTTTGAAGAAAACATGCAAGATACGACACGTTCATGCTTTACTTTCCTTTGTATGTTTTTAGGGGATGGGGAAGTTACTTTTTAATTGTTAACTTTCCTTTGACCTATAACTGGTTGGATTTTTGCTTAAAGTGACGCAGGACAAAGACCTGGCAAGGTCTGATCCCAGATGGTTTTATTCTGAGACTTCCTCTGCTTTCAGTTGGCTGTGGTGGATGCCTAGTTGATCTCTTTCTTGGAGACTTGTGCTAAAGATTAACTATTAATGTTAATTTTTTGGCATACATGTTTTCCAGAAGAGCACCACCATGTAATCACCTCAAAATGGATCTAACATATTTTTATGCATTAGTCAGGACTGCTTTTTGTCTGAGTTGTGCAGAGACTTTGTCTCATGGGCTGAAGTTCCATATTTTATAAGAACTGTTCATGTCTGAATTATTTTCAACTTCTAAATATTTTAATCCTAGGGTTTAGGTGGTGTCTAGCGCTCTTGTGCATGTATCCATGTCTCCTGCCATACTACTTCCTGGACTTGGAACTTTCTCTGTCCCTGTATAGCCAGAGACACATGGAGGGGTGTCATTTCCCATACTCGGATCCCTCCTTAAAGCACTTTCTATAACTTAATGCCTTCAAGTAGGCCAGAGTTTTTGTTGTGTATATCATTTTGGTATCTTACACAGTACTTTTTTTTTCTTTTTGTCCCATGTGTTAAATCTGATGGGTAGTGAGATTTGCTTGCTTTAGATGCAAGGCAAATGAGATTTATCCCAGAATGATGTGAGGAGAATTTTTCACCCTTTATATTGCTAATCTGTAGGAATTAGATAGTCCTTCCTATGCAGCATTAATAAAGCTTAACTGGTTATAGTAGACCCTTTTTATCGTAGAGCACACTAATAAGCTTGAGTGCTAATCTTGTCTGCTTGTTTGGATGAAAATTCATCAAAAAGCCAGATGGTTTCTTGAGCTTGTTTCCTTTAAATATCTATAGAATAGTAATGCCCCCAAAGTATCTTGCTGTATGATGATAAACAACTGAAAAATAGAATTTTGATATTTAATATGTTTTGAAGCTCTGTTAAATGGATCACTGTCATGTTCTCAGCTCTTCTGTGCTGCAGTCTGTGTGTGCTGACAGTGGGCAGTCTGATCTGATGATGTTGAGTCTTGTGCAAAAGTTGTTGTGATGTTGTGCAAATGGGTTACTTTTTGGGTTTTTCCTGAGTGAATAACACATTATTTGAGAAGTCCATCCTGTGCATGGATGTATGTAGGTATATGTCTTATCTGAGGCCTTCTCATCTGTTAAAATAAAGGTTCACTCTTTTGCTTAGTTCATGGATTTATTGCTGTTTTAACCTTGCTTTAAAAAAAAAACAAACTCTGTCCTGTGATGTTACATTGAAGGGGATTCAACATACCTAATTAAATTCTGAAGCTGCCACTTAAAAGGTGAGTAGGCCAAGGTTTTGCTGTTATTTCTGAGCCTGCTTTTTTATGTCCTTGCTCTCTTGATCCATTATAATTGTAACTGTAACTATCATTTGCTTCATAATTAGAATTGAGTCTAGAACTATTGTGTAACAGAACTTAAAATAGGTTATCTCAAGGTACAGAATCATTATTATGGTAAATGGAATTTGTGTCATCATGTTAGACTGATGACTTCACACTGATAAAAGGTGGTAATATGACCATGTTATTGTCAGTGCTTATTTTTGTCAGTCCATTACCAAAGGAAGTTATTACAATATATTAAAGAATACCCTCAAGTTTACTATAATTTCTAAATGTGTACTTCATGGAATAATTCAGGTTGGAAGGGACTTCAGAACATCTCCAGTTCAACCTTCAAAAAGCAGGCTTAGGTTCAAGGTCTGAAAAGGTTGCTTAGGGCCTTATCCCATTGTATCTTAGAAAACTAAGGATGGAGACAGCATAACCAGTCTGGGCAAATCCTTCTTCCTTCTCTGTCTCTCACTTCCCTGTCTCCCCCAAAAATGGAACCTTACTTTTCTGGGTAGTACTGATCCCTTCTAGCAGGGCTCTTCAGGTGGGCTTTTTAGGCAAGTCCTGTTAATCAAAAGACTGCAAGTCAATAGTGGTACAGAAACAGCTGCCTTTTGTGGTCATATCAGCAAGGTGGAATAATTTATACCTGAACTATTAGACAAAAGTGAAGTTCTGTACCAGCTGCTTTCTGCTACATCCCATCTGTGGGGATATCTATACATCTGATCCAGAAATGAAGCCTTGACGCTTTTTTCCTTAGTCACAGACAGTAGTTCCCTTCTCAACTTTCTGTTTTCATGATTTGCTCAGATTATCAGAATAGGAAACAGCGTATCACTGGGTGGGCTGTGGCTATTTGTATTATGAGTAGCTTCTCTTAAGTCTCCAGTTAAACAATCACTCCTTGAATTTTAAATCAAGATTGAAGATCGTAGTTCAGCTAATACCTGTCTCAGATATTCCTTGCTTTGATGGTTTAAAGTATCTTGGGAAGACTTTTATTCACAATTCTGAGACGAGTTCAAATCTCTAGCTGAATTGGCTCATTTTCCTCCTCAAGAATGATGCAGTCAGTCATGAGTGTCTTGACTTTCCTATGTTTTCAGTGGTGTAAAAATCTTGGAAGCACACAGTGGCCATTTTGAAGCAAGTTTCTTTGAACATAGTTTTCATACTTACAGGTGCTTGCATATATGTGTGTTCTCTTGTAGGTGATCCAGAGTGTCCTGGAGATAGCTGTACTTCTTCATGCTTAGTTTGTGAAATTCCCTGGATGCTTTATTAACTGAGTAGAAAAGAGACTCCTGTGTACCACATCCTGGGTATACAAAATCTGATGGATTGCAGGAGCTACCACTGTTACATAAACAGACTTTAGACCTTGCTTCCTTATGCTGTCATTCCCAGACTGTATTTTTATGTCGTCTCAAGCACTGGGCAGTTTATGCACACTAATCCAGCCCCTCTGCTTTGTTTAACTTAAGGCTTCAGCTGAGGCCTAGAATTCTTTCTTGCACAGCTCTGGAGAGCAACAACTTTAAGGGCAGCTGACAGCATTGCTATCTCGGCATCCACGTATTGAATGCTCCTCTCTTTGCTGTCTCCTCCCCACGTTTGCCTCGTGTATTAAACAAGATTCAAGTGGCCTGTGTTAGTTTTCTAGCAGCTGCGTGCCACAGGAGGCATCTGCGTTTCCTCAAACCCAGCACCTCTGGGCAGCGTGGCTTTCTTCACAGCACCACAGAGGTCTTCAGGAGTACTAGGGAGAAGCAAAGTGATCCACGTTTGCTCTGTTGGGGCTCTCGCCTCCATGTCAGGAGGTGAAGCAGAAAAAGGAGGTCTTGTCTGTCTCTCATACCCTGCCTGTTGCTACAACAGAAGAGGCTACAAGAAAGAGCATTGCATGCACTGCCGGGACTGCAGTGCTCTTTCCTGAAAGGAGCAAAGGGGTAAAGCCAAAGGAGTTAAAAACATTAATGGGAAGTTGAAGGCTTTTGTCTTAGTTGTTTTCACTCCTCTGATGAAGGTCTCTGTTGTTTGCCATTATGGATAATTTGCTAATGGTTTTATGCTCTGCTGGAAGCCGTGAGGACAGTGAGAAAGCTACTGGTTTTCATAGAATCATAGAATGGTTTGGGTTGGAAGGGATGTTAAAGATCATCTAGTTCCAACCCCCTGCTATGGGCAGGGGCACCTCCCACTAGATCAGGTTGCTCAAAGCCCCAGCCAACCTGGCCTTGAACACTTCCAGGAATGGGGCATCCACAACTTGTCTGGGCAACCTGTTGCAGTGTCTCACCACCCTGACAGGAAAGACTTTCTTTCTAATAGCCAATCTGAATCTACTTCTAGTTTAAAGCCATTGCCCCTTGTCCTGTTGCTGCATGTGACTTGTAAAAAGTGCCTCCCCAGCTCTAGTGTTTAGTGGAATACATAGAACCAGTCTTAATAATTTATTCTGATAAATGTGCTTTATCAATACTGTGGTTCTAGAAGGAGACCTGAACAGAGCAGATTGGCTAATGGCTTGAATTTTCTAAAAGCCTTTGGTTTACTTGTTCTTGCTGGTTTTCACTTTGTTTTAAAAATAATTTTATGATCTTTTAGTGGCTGGTTCTGTTATCTATCATGCATTTTTGCTGCATCAAGCAAAGGCCTGAATATATGAGGGAAAGTAAAATCCTCTTTTACTGCCAGAATATTTTTTGTCCAGTGATGAAAAGAACATTTCTTGTCCTATTAAGGTACCTAATGCAGTTGCAGCTTGTATCTTTTCACAGGTCAACCTTTACTGGTCTGTAGTTTTGTGGCAGATGTACAAGAAAGACATACACAAAGCTATCTGGGAAAAAATGCATATATAATACTGCTTACAGAATGGCTACTAAGTGAAAATAAGATATTTACATGTTCAAGGTCATCCAATTCCTGGTAGAACAAGTAAAGCATGAAATGTATAAAAATCATCCAACTATCCATGTATTTAGGCTTCATCTGCTTATGAGTGTATTGTCACTTTTCACTGAAATAGAACTGTTCCTTTGGTGGTGAGGGTTAGTGTATACCAGCTCTTTGTAGAATCTACTGAATTATGAAGATCTGGAAATAAATGTAGAATACCTTAGAAAACACAGGAAGATGAAAGAACAGTTTCTAAACTAACTATTCTAACTAACTTCAGGGTTATTTTAAAAAACCTGATGTTTTTCCAGTGTGTTTCTCCTCTAATGGATGAAGCTCTTGTGCATCAGTGCTTGTTTTTACCTTGCATGGAAGAAGACAGCTATGTGAGTGTTTTGTTTTGTGGATTTTTTTAAGTCATGCCACTTGTCCTGGTTTTGCTTGGAAAGAATGTAATTTGGTGGTATGGTATGATGAACAGGACATTTGTTCCTGGCTCCCATTGTAATGTGGAAGTGTGTTGGATAGATGAGAGGGGAGTAAATGGGGGCAGAACAAATGGAATAAAACTGAGAACATTTATAATAAGCCTTAAGATATTTGGAGGTGGGAACTTCTGTTGGGTGTGGGGGGGTTGACTTTCTTGGGGACAATGAGATGGATCTAGGGTGGGGTGAAGTCTAAAGTCTCTCATATCCAGTTTGACAGGGTCTGTGTCATGTTCTGTTGCTCTTGTTTTGTGATAAACAGTTTCTATACAAAGGTCTGAATCATCTGTAGATGACTCTTCAGATTTACAGTTCTTTTGTTATCAGGACACTTACATTCCAGACTAAGAACTGTGGTGACTTATTAACCCTTTCTGTGGAGACAGTCTGTAGCGATGGACTAGAACTCTGTAAATGTAGCATGTTAAAGAGGATTTTGCCTGCTCTTCAGGAATCTGTTAGCACACCCTCATGTATATGCCAGCTGGGTATAACCCTGCTTCCATGCCCCTTTTTTTTTTTTAATGTCTCCTTTAGCACATTGCTATTTGCCTTCAGACCAGGGCAGCAGCCTTGGCTACTTGGTGGTTTTGTCTTTGTCTGTGCTTGGTCCCTCTAGAAATATGCTAATAAATGATCACTTCATACAGTATCTCCCACTTCTCACAACTTCAGCCTAGCTTTATTATTCCCACTTCTTGGACACATGAAGAAGCTGTTGCACCTGGATGTTGATTCACTGCTCAGTCCCAGCACGGTGGCATACTTTTTAACTCAGTCCCAGTCTTTCTCCTCCCACTCTGTCTCCTCTTCCCAGCACGGTCACTGCTTAGCTCACTTGTCCCCAGTCACCCTCACCTGGTCGTTGCTTAGTCTCAGTTCACGAGTTCTCTCTTGCCTAATATAACTCTTTAGTTCTGTGCCATCAAATAATCTAATCTGGTTGCAAGTCTTCAGAAACAGTGGCTGTGGCAGCTCCTCACATCAAGGGTCTCACCAGCGCAGTGCTGTTGTGGTGGCAGCCACTAGTGTTCTGCTCACAACAACTGTTTGTTCGTCTATGTATACTTTTCTCATTGCACCAGTGGAGGAAAGCCTTGTTCTCCCTCATTAGGAATTCCAGTGGGGCTGCTGAAGTCTGATGCTTCTGAGAGGAAATGATGTGTTGGTATTTTGCAGACAACTTGTTAAGTGGGAAACGCAGACTGGATGTGTTTGCTTGTCAAGGTAAACATGATAGGCAGAGCAGCTTCAAGCCTTCCATAAAGTAGTAATGAACGAGAACAGTTGAGGTTTGCATTGGGGTTTAAATACTCTGAAAAGCTGCTAAAAACACAGCAGCTCTAAAAATCCATTAAGTTTGCACATAAAATTACTTGTGAATAGTAGTTTTGGTCCTCCCTTTCACAAAACAAGGTGCAGTGGAACAAGAAAAACTTCAGAGCAAATTGATAAGTGATGAGATATATGGCAAGTATTCAGCACGAGAATAAATTCTGTAGTGTAGAAACCTTTAGCCTCAAAAAGAGACTGCTGTGGAGAGGACATGAAAGAAACCCATTAATCACAAATAGATAGGAAGGAGTAAATGAAGTTACTAGGTACCTTATAGAGCTAGGAGACATCATAGAATGGCTTGGGTTGAAAGCGACCCTAAAGATCATTCAGTTCCAACTCCTCTGCCATGAGCAGGGATACCTCCTACTAGACCAGGTTGCTCCCAGCCCCTTCCCAGCCCCATCCAGCCTGGCCTTGAACACTTCCAGGGATGAGGCATCCACAACCTCCCTGGGCAACCTGTGCCAGTGTCTCACCACCCTCACACTAAGGAATTTCTTCCTAATGTGTAACCTAAATGTCCAGTTTAAAACCTTCCCCCCTCATCCTATCACTACGGGCTCTTGTAAAAAGTCCCTCCCCAGCTTTCCTGTAGGCCTCTTCAGGCACTGGAAGGCTGCTGTAAGGTCTCCCTAGAGCTTTCTCTTCTCCAGGCTGAACAGCCCCAACTGTCTCAGCCTGTCTTCATAGGTGAGGTGCTCCAACCCCTCTGGTCGTCTTTGTGGCCCTCCTCTGGACTTGCTCCTACAGCTCCATGTCCTTCCTGTGTTGGGGGCTCCAGAACTGGACACAGTACTCCAGGTGGGGTCCCATGAAAGCAGAGTAGAAGGTGAGAATCACCTCCCTTGACCTGCTGGTCACACTTCTTTTGAAGCCTGGAATATGGTTGGCTTTAAAAAGGAGTTTGTTCATCTCACCATGTGAGCTGTGGAGCTCCTTGCCATGGGATGATATTGGTGCTGAAAGATCACATGGGTTCAAAATTAATTGGACAAACCCATGGAAGACAAATCTGTTAAGGATTAAATAAAAAGATTTTGCTTCTAGTTGAAGCCACAAACTGGAATTAGGGCAACTGTTCTGGGGCAGCATTGCCACATGCTTGTCCTGTTCTAAACTCTTCCATAAGCATTAGACATTAATAATTGATGGAAACAAAAGTAAGGGGCTAGAGTGATCCTTGGTAGATTCTCCTACAGCTATTCCCATGTTTGTGCGCTGTGGGCTTTTCAGCATCTACGAATTTTGTCCTCTTTTTGTTACCACCCTTGATGCTTCCTCTGCAGAGCAATTGAAGTCATACCAAAACATAGGGATGGAGAGGAGTCTTTGAGATAGTATAGATTTTGCAGAAGGTGATGGCTGTAGCTAAACTTGCCAAGAAAAGCATTTAGCTTCCCTAGAGTGAGCTGGTAACAGGCTTCACAGGCTTTCTGTAACTTGCTTGATGGGTGAGGGAGAAGTGCAAAGGTAAGTTTTGGGTTTGTTCACTTTTGAGTTGTGTTTTTTTTTTTAAAAAAAAATTGAAATCTTTCATTTTTATGAATAATTGGAAAAACACTTGTTTTTTTTAACATGCGCATATTTTGAAGTACATTTAAGCATCATGAAATTAAAAAAAAATTGGTGTTCTGAGTTTCATTGTGAATCTTGTATGTTCTGGTAGGAATTAATTTGTCTAGGATATGAAACACTTTGGTGTCTATTGAAATGGGAAAGCAATATAACCAGCAGCATGAAAAGAATAAATAGTATAAATCCACAATACTGGATTTATCCACTACTTTGTTTTTGGGGTAAGCAGGGTAATTGCAGCTCCCTTTCAAAGCATATATCTGAATGCATGAGTGTGTAATGGGTGTGGGCTAAAGCTCGACATAGATGCGTAATGCTAAAGTAATAAATAATGTTATTCGTGAACTGACACAGGATTATTATATTGAAGGTTCATTTAGCTTGGGGCCTGAATTATAATAGTATTGGGAGAAAAGTGTAAGGCTATGTTAAACATTGTGCAGTGGGAAAAGGAGGATCTTTGTTGCAAATTTAGGTGCGTTCGGAGCCAGAAGTTGCTTTGAGATTATTAAGTCTGAGAGACGTAGTGAGTTTTGTCCTTAAGTAGCTAGCTCAGTCCCTTTTGGAACAAATGTAAGTTTATGGTCTTCAGAAGTTTGAGGGGGGTGTATACCCCAATCTAATAATGCATTATGTGGTTAAGACAGACTTAAAAAAAATACCTTTTAGTTGTGGCAATTGTAGATAAAGTATCTTGTATGTCCTTTCAGTCTGTTCTTTGCATGTGGGGGGGGAGAAGGAAAAGTGGTCCGTTCACCTCACACGTACAGAGGAAAGAATTAACAATATTACAGACAGTAATGTAACAGTTTCACAGAGCTGCTTATAAAACCAGATTACATATCTGCATATTGTGAAATTTCACCATTAGCTTTGTCTAACGTGTTCTTCCTTTACAGGACTCGACAGGATCATTCCTTATAATGCAAGATACTTGTAGTGGTTTAGGAGAAGAGTTTTTGTATGGGACTTACGGGTTTTGAAAGGAAGGTTCTTTGCAATAAGAAACTTTGTCATCAGCCTGTAGTTACTGTAGGAGTAGATAGGGAGATGTATTGTTCTCTTACGTAGTTTGTGGGGGAAGGTTTAAAAAATATCAGGATGTTTAGACTTTCTAAAGGGTTAGACTATTAGTATAAGCTTAGGACAAGGAAATAAAGTAGGACATAATTGCCACTCTCATATGCCTAAAAAGCAATGAGCCAGACAGCAGATTATAAGATTGTCAGCTTAAACAACAACAAAATCCATGTTTTTACAAGAAACAAATCTGAAAAAAATGTAAGAGGGTGATTATTCCCATCTACTTTTTAACCTTTAGATGAACTTGAGTCTCATTTTCCATATTTTTCCCCTATGCAAACAGCAAGGCTAAATTTTACATTAGTTTTGATTTGCAGCTTACGTTACTTACAATTTAAAGATCCTGTGATTGCTTTTCTGTAAAAGCACTTTATTTTAAAAAACTTAGCACTAACCACAGGAATTGTGGAGGGAAAAAGTCATTAAGTGGGCATGAGAACAGGGCAGAGAATTCAATTCTTACATGGTTTTACAATTTTAGATAAATGGTTCCTATGCATATTGATGATTTCTTAAATCTAATGAATTCAGAGGAGAAACTAGGTCCAGCAAAATATGTGTTCACATGTATTCAATGTTTTTAAAAAAACCCCATAATTCTCAAAAAAGGGTGAATGCATTTTGTTGATAATGAAGTTGCTGAGTAGATTAATCACTTTTATATATGAGTCTAAGTGAAAAATATTGCACATATCACCTGGGTTCCTATTGTGGATGTTGGGTATTTATAAATATTTAAGTTAGTTAACATCATCATAGGTCATTGTGTTGGGAGCTAAGTGGAATAATGGAGAAATGATGGAAAGGAAAATCAGAACATGATTTTACACAGTGTTGGAAAGCAACATAACTTCTACACCACACGTGCAGGGTGACTCACTTTTTGAAGACAAGAATGACAGATTTAAGTGGAGAAAACCAAGAAGTTGTACTATATGTACTATATTATTATAAAGTACTCCACTTACTTTTTTTGTGGTATGTGTAACTTCACAACTACCTTAAGCAATCTCAGGTTGGCATTTCTGCATGTTTAATGAAGCACTTTCTTATGGATCACTACTTCAAAAATTTGGTTGTGAAGAAGCAAAACTTTTTACGTTCTCTGGTTTTTTAATGCTACTTAGCTGTTACTTAATTGCCATCAATCAATTTGTAAGCATTTTGAAAAGTGTTGGTGGAAGTTTTGTATCTTTCTTGCATGCTCCAGACACTCTGAACAGTCAAAATAATAATGTAGACAATAATCATTTGGCTCTGACACAGTAATGATCATTGTCATTGTCATGGAGCCTAAAAAGTAACACTACTGATGCTATAATGAGTGGTGCGTTATTTTCATATTTTGAGCGGGGAGGGATGATTTAAGAGACCACTGAATGCTAATTTCTGTTGCTTTGTTACATGCATATTTTAAATGGAAGAAGAGCAAATTGATTTAATTTTTGAGATCTGCAGCCAGTAGATCATAAAAACTCTCCATTTGCTTATTAGCAGCACTGTGCTCCAGTTAGAAAAAGATTATAATGTAGTATGTGTTTTCCTGAACTGGAATTAATTGTTTTGAAGGAGATCCCCAAGTGTTGGTAGTATTGTAGGGTTTAACTGCAAGAAAAGTATATTTCAATGTTTGGGTTTTTTTCCAGCACTATGACTTTTCAAAAAACACACTTCATTGTTCAGCCTCTTTAGCTGGCACAGTGTCACTCAAGAGAGGTCACCAGTTCTTTTTGCATTTTTTAGTACAAGTCTCAGCATAACACTCCTAATCTTTTCTTGGACTTCTTTAGTTGTTGCAGCAATAACAAATCACAATGAGTGTCTTGGAAACCTATGGCTTGTGACCCACCTGTGGTCTCTTCAAATTACTTTCTTTGCTGACAGAAATATTCAGAAGCTGTACAATACTACGACACTTCTGCAGAGTTTGCGTTAAAAGTGATTGGACATTTTTTTCTGGGGAAAAATCTATTAAGCTTATAGGTCAAATGATGCTCCCTTGAGAAACTCTGGAGTTGCAAATCACTGTGGAGGAGTGTATCAGGGAAGAAGTATTCACTTGCTTGGTACTGCTTCTTTGCTTTATGCATCTTGTATAGGCCACTGTCCCAGATATTATGCTGAGTTCAGCAAGTCTCTGGCTTGATTTGTTCTTGCTGTTCTTACTTTGTTTCCTTGATACTCACAATTTTTTTAATTGCTGCTTTATTGTGCATTTAGGTCCTCAGCTTCCAGACCCTGGTTAGCATGTTATCTTACGTGGCATTATGCCAGTGTTTATGGGATTAAAGCAAAAGGAAGTTCTGGTTTGATGTTTATATCTGAAATGCAGAGTGGATCCAATAGGTCACTTCTGTTTAGTGAAACTGAAACTTCATACCTGGTGCCTCAACCTCTCTGGCAGGCGTTAGTCCCAGTGTGTTCAGTTTCTAAAAAGAGTAATGCTTTAGTTTTTGCTAGATAAAACTACACTAATAGCATGCATAGCAATATAAACAAACAATACTGGAAAAAGTTAGAAAGGAATTCTTTTGTTTGGTTTTATAAGCTTAGCATGTAGTGTTGTAAAAAGAGGAAATTGTACCTTGGAAAATCAATACCTGCTAAAACTCTCAAACACACAGAGGACAAACTAAGGCAAACTAGTGCATAATGAAGTGGAAGTGTGAAGAAGGTGATAGTTATGGATATAAAGGAATTAACAAGAAGTGAGAATAACATTAAGACTGAAGAAACTGACTTGAAATTTTATTTAAATAAAATGTGCATACAAATCTGTTTTAATATTGTGAAACTGTAGAATCCAGAAGCCTAATGGGTTGTATGACATTGTTACTGTGGTTAAAATGTGGTCAGTACTACAAGTGTGTGTTTGTTTTTAGAAAAAGATGTCAATCTGCAGTAGCTTTTGAAAAAGAAAACACACACACACCCTCCCCAACTCTAAGCTGGAACTGGTAAAAATAAAAACAAATATCTAGAAATAAGTTCCTATATGTAGTGGCAATGAACATCATCTCCTTCACTGCAAACAGCAATAACTTAGATTTAATTAATTGAAAGGTCTTGAGTTTTGTATGCATAGTTAAATAGGTGCAATTTGTCTGCCTCTGCATTTATTGTAACCACAGATCACATAAATCCTATTCTGTTGCCTCGTAGGTAGCTAGACATTTTTTCCTCTCACCTTTGTTCTGTGCTTCTCATTTGGTAATAAGTAATTTCCAGACCAAAGTGTAATGAGGACTGACAGATTAGGTGTTATAAAACGGCAATAGAATGAAAATGTGTCGACTTTTAGTACTTCCAAAAGCTGAAATGGAACGCTAACCCAATTCTGGCGTTATCCTGGTTTTACTCACCTATGGATGTGATTGTATCTCGTGCTATTGCACTTCCTGCTCCTCCAAAGTCATGTTTTTATGTTGCTTCTGCACTCACAACTCACTCTTGTGGATCTGTCCTAGATTCTTTTATCTGACCCTCTAAACAGATATTTTAACTATGTTTAAAAATGGGGGGGAGAAAGTAGGCAAATGCATTAGATTGTCAGGTTCTGCAACATTACCAGCAGGTCTACTAAGTGCTCTTTGCTTCATTAGCAAATGACCCAGCTCTCAAATTAATAACGACGTGGTAACGGAGCTACAAGGTGTTGCCATTCCTCAGTATCTGAGTCGTGCTTACACTTGTTTTTAAGGAGGGTGACCCATCTAGTATCATCTTCCTTCTTTTAAATTGAGAAACAGTGTTGTATTTAAGAAAATAAAAGTATTCCTCTCATCTAGGTTTTTTTTTCCTTACCTGGCAGGTGTGTAACTAGCTGTAGTTG
The DNA here is from genome assembly GCA_020745705.1 of Hemiprocne comata. Classification (NCBI taxonomy): domain Eukaryota; kingdom Metazoa; phylum Chordata; class Aves; order Apodiformes; family Apodidae; genus Hemiprocne; species Hemiprocne comata. The sequence continues at coordinate 119,968,706 of CM036587.1, forward strand.
TGTGATGTCGTGTTTGCTTTCATATGCATATAGTTGAAGATGGTTAGAAAATGTGCTTTGAAAAAGGGACTTTACCATTAAAATTATTGGTGGGTAGGTGGGGTTTTCTTTTGTATGTTAAATAAAAACATAATGAGCTGTAATTGAAAGTCTTAATTCAACCAGTATGTACTGAAGTCAGGGAATGTGTTACTCTGGTTTTGGTCCTGGTGCAGCTAATTGCACCCAATCATTTGAGATTCCCTAAAAACCACACATGAAAATATTCCAGGGCTTAGCAAACTGAAATACTACATGTTCCAGAGAGATGAGGTGGTTTAGGAGAAAGGCAATGGAGCACAGGCCTCACTGGCTTTTCTGTTCAGCTACAAAGTATGAGGTCTTGCTGCTTTATCTTTTCATTTTAAGAGATCTCAACTCTTTTATTTTTTAATTATCTTTTAAAACGTCCTGTTCACAGTTTTGAAGGGTGTAAGAACAAACGGTCTTATTGAATACATACTTTAACAATACAATAAAAATTAGTCTCACCCTGTTTGAGCTAATAGTCCTGTGCACTTCGATGCTGCAAGCCATGCTGTATGTTGGGTAGGCAAGTAGCCTGCATGATTGCAGTAAGTGTGTCACATCCTGCCCTCAACTTTGCCCTCCTTGGAGGCTCTGGCAGTCTCCCTGTGGTTTGCCCACTAGCCAGCTGGGAGTGGCTCGAGAAAACTTCTCTAACCTGTGGATCTGGTTCTCGAACAAACTTTCAAGACTTAACAGTATCTCGGTGCTCCTTGCCAAACCCAGTTAGGAGAGAGGTGAGGGTACTGGGGCAGGCTTTCAAAGCTTGGCAGAGAACTCATCTGTAATTTTGTGACAAATTTAATTGTGTGTATTCAAACATGTTGCATGGATCACTGTGGGTTTTTTTTCTCCTTGACAACCCAGTAAACTCCTTGGTAAACATGAGACTACTGAAGAGCTTCCCTCTTCTGTGGAAACTTCCCCTCATCTCCGCTTGCAGGAGTAGTGTTTCTGGCTGTGCTTGGGGGGGAATGGGCAGGTAGCTGCTTTGACATTAGATGTATATGGTGTGAATGCCAGCACATCTTTGTTAAATAAGTAGGAACTGCTCCTTCCATAGGGATTTTTAAAGATAACCTATCAAGTCAAGGCATGTCGTTGGAAATGTACATGTCTCGATATGAGTTCCCTGTCATCTGTGTCATCAGTAGCCTGTGTATTTCTTATTTGAATGCCTTTCCTTCCTGTAACTTACCTGACTGAATTCACTTTATCTCTGCTACTTATTTAGGTGCTCTCTTTGATCTGGAGCCTGACCATAGAAAGACGAGATTAGAAATTATGATTTCCACTGTTGTTTCTCTTGCACTGTGAAAATTTTCACTTATACTGATTGTGTCAAATTATCATTAATTGTTTATAGAGAGCTTTTTAATTATTCATTCTTCAAGTAGTCCTATTCTCTACGTTGTCCTGATCAACATTTGTGTTACATCTGTATCCCACAGAGAGGTAAAAGAAAATGGTGTAAGAATTGTATTTTTTATAGGTCCCTATGTTTTTTTATTTTAGGATGAGATTACTCAGAAAATAACATTTTGAGCACCAAAAAAATATATCCCCAAACATCAACACATGACTTCTTACGATTTTTTTTTTTCATCCTTGGGGCATTAAGGCAGACTTTCCTACTGTTACTGTGTTGGAGCTAATACTGTTTTCATTTGAAAGGCATAAGCAGGGTTCTGTTTGGAAGAAAAGGACTTTTGAAAGCATTTTCTATGATACTAAGCAGGGACTACTAAAAGGGCCTAATTACTTCCTATATAAGTTTTATTGTCTCTTTGTTTAGCAGGTAGTTTATTTCTGTGGTCATAATGGTAGCTTGCAGTGTGTAATAGTCAAGGTGAAAAATAACCAGTGCAACTTTCACATATAACGCAGGCTCCTCATGTTGGAAGGACTGGCCAGAGATGTGGATCATCTCCCACATGCATGTGTTGCACATCTCATTAAAGAATCTGTGACTAGACCAAAATGTTATTGTCTTTCAGCTGATGGATGAAGGGTGGTGGAATACTGGATCATCTAGTAACTGAGGTAGCTTTTCAGGTTTGCACTGAAATGGTGGAAGCAGCTTCAGTGGGCTGTCCAGGTAGGGTGCATGTTTGCCTTACTGTGTGTCCTGTATATCCCTCTACAAGGGGACTGCATAGGCTGAGGATGTGTATGCAGAAGGTCATGAAGATGAAACTGGATCTGTCTTCCTGTTGCTAGGGCTGATGGCCTGGCTGGAAGGCACTGCAGGAGGCTTGTGCTGTCAGGACATTGGTGGGGGTTGCAGGTGGCAGGGATGGGCCATGAACAGGTAACTGGGGAAAGCCCTCTAAGCAGGCATCTGTAAGCTGGTTTTGATCCTGCACCTACAGATGTCTTGATCGGTCATTGAAGTGGAGGTTAGAACATCAGAGATGGAGTGATAGACAGGAGGAAAAGAGACTTGAGGCAAGGCTTTGGAGAGAAAGAAGGTGAGTCCCAGAGGGAGGAAATGTGGATATGGAAGCTAACAGCCTTATGGTATAGATGGAGGAAGTACATCAAGTTCACTAAGTTCATTTTACCTGTCCTCCTACTTGTTTGCTTTTCTTCTCATGGCAGAGTGTTAGCAAAATCCATCTGTGGATGACATAACTGTACAAGCGATCATCCCCTGTACAAGTATTGCATGAGGTGCCAGCCGTGTCGCCTCTGCAGGAGGGCTGGGTGAGGAAGTGAGTCAGGGGCAGCCCTGGCACCGCAGCTGATGTCTGCCCTTGCCACCCAGCTCAGCGCTGCACTGGAATTTTCCAGGTAGGGCATGGGGAGACGTAAGAGGGAGAGCATGTGGGACGGGATTTGGACAGGGAAGGGCTTGTCTTGGGGAGAGCTGCCACTGTGCCGGGCTGCTGGTATGTGAGGGAACACCAAACGATACGAATAAATCGGAGGGAAAATGCAGTGGGTGCATTTTAAAACGTCCAATGCCGCCTTTGTGTTTTATTACCTTTTCATTACCGTTTTCCTTTATTAATTTGAAACATACACAGACTTTTTCTCTCTCTCTCTGCAGCGTGGATTTCAACACATTTTTGTGCGGGTGCCAAGAACACTGTGTTCTGTTAAGTCACGGGGTGACGTAGGGCGCTGGCCAGCCGCCAACCTGGGTCAAGTTCATTCAAATAAGTTTCAGTGGCGGCTCTTGCTGCCTGAGCCCTGTCAGTTCTGCCTTCGCATGATAGGTGGCTCTGTTGTGCTAGTTTTCCCGAAGAGCTTGGGCTTTCAGGGCTTTACATTTTATGGGCTTTTGAATTTAATTTAATGTTTGCAGAAGGATTAAAAAAATATATATATATATCCCAACCTCGTGTGAATCTGTGAGGAGAGAAAAGGTGGTGGCCATGGGTTTTCTGAGCAGAACAAGGTCCACAAGTTGTAGCATGTGTTTAAGTGTTTTCCTTTCTCTAGCCACTAAATTTTTTTGAATTTTTTTTTACTCCTGTCCTTGTGATGGCTTTTAATCATGGTGTATATTTTGTGTCTTTAAAGCTACTCTTGATGTTCCAGCAACAAAAACCTGCTTATGATAACAATAGATGAAGTGGCACATAGTGTGAAAACAGCAATGGGTGTACTAGGTTAATCACTTCCCTTTCCTACAGGATTTTTGTTTTGCTCTCTTAGTCCTGGAGCTTTGGACTGCTCTTAAAAATGCATTAAGTAAAGAAATTTCTTCTTCAGGGTGAGCTTCTTCTATATGGGATTGTCCCATGTCATGGTGTTGAAAAGTCAGACTAGTTTTCTTCGTCTCTTTATTCCAGCTTCCCTTTCAGGGGACTGAGTTGTTGCTACTTTGCATAGTAGTGTACTTTTCCTTCCTGTAACCCTACCACAAATCACACTAGATCCCCTCCCCTTCACTTCCAGTAACTGCTCTGTGAGCAATAATTTTGGAACTACTGGCAAAATAAGAGTCTTTGACAAGCTCATAAAGTGCTTACAACCGGATAGCAGTTAGAACGCTAGAGACATCACTAAGTGATCTCTAAGACAACTGTTGATATTTTAGTATTTAATGAGAAACCCATTCTTCCCGTTTGCTTCTGGGATGTATTTTTTTTTTTTAATTAAGAATGAGATCTCTGGGAAAACTTGATGTTTCTAGAGAGAGGTAATTAATTTTTTTCAGGAGAATGGAGAAGTAAATTTACAGGTTAGGATTTAGATCTGTTTTAACAGTCTCTTATTTGAACAGATTAGTAGCCTTTTTTTGCCTTTTTTTTTCCTTTTTAGTTGTGCACCAAGTTTGTAGGTCTTGGCTCACTTTATGTTTGGCTTTTAAGGGAGAGAAACATGGTAGTGTCAGGTTCCCATGATTCAACACCCACTCCTGAGTTACCTGTCGGTGCTTGCTGGCTTATCTGCTCTGTGTGGGAGAGTGAAGGATGATCAGATTTGTGTTCATCACTAGATGTCACTCACTTGCAATTACTTAAAGTATGTTTCAGGGCAAAATTAAAAGAAACAAAAAAAAAATAATCTCTTGTTTCCTACCTCAGCCAAATTGGGTGTGTGTGAGGGAAGGAAATGGTGTGAAATCTGGAAAAGAACTTTTTCCCATCCTTCTTTCCCATAAAACTATTGTATGTGGTGTTCTGTAATTTTATTGCTTTAGAGTGTATCTTGATCTGTATTTTTTGTTATTCTTATATAGTTCCGTTGATGCAAGATAAAATTTTCTTGTATGTTTTCAATGATGTTTTCTTCCCCCTATCATGAAGTGTGAAAATGTGGCACTTAGTGCCATGGTCTAGCCAATGTGGTAGTGTCAGGTCGTAGGTTGGACTTGATCTCAGAGGTCTTTTTCAGCCTCAATAATTCTGTGATTCTGTGTGAGAACTTAAATAATAGCAGATAGCATTGTAAAAGACACTAAAATCTAGCTAAAGGAAGGTACAGGGATGGAACTATGGGATCACTTGAGAGAATGCTTGGAAAAAACTGGAGATGACAGGACTCATGAAATTGTTCTTGGGACTTGACCACTGAGCTGTGTTGGGTAAAGGATGGTGATTAAAAACTGTGCATGTAGAAAGATGATTTATACTTCTGTTATCTAACAAATTATGTGGAATGTGGTGCCTTGGCTGGGTCCTGGACAACCTTCTCCATTGTCAAGTGATTTGTATGGGGAATGTATATTCAGTTGTTGAACTGTAGAGTATTTCAAAATTCTAACACCAATGCTGAAAAAATAAAAGGGTGAGAGGAGGAAGATTAAATAGTAAAACTCGATAGATTTGTTCAGAGCTGTTGAACGCACACCAAATGCTCTAAATATTTTATTCCAGAGAAGAGTTTCCAGAGAGAGTACAAGTGTCCATGCGGATGACTGGAAAACTTACTGGCAAGGATGACTCTCTTCTTCTCCTGTGTCTCCTGCTCTTCCCCTTTCTTTTTCCCCTTGGCCTTTTATCCAGCCTGGTTCTGTCAGTCGGTTTGAGGGCTGGGACTGCTGTGGATCAAGATGTTGCATTGACCCTGCATCCCCTCATTCTTGTTCAGTTGAACTAGGTCTGTGTTTTGTCTGAGTTTCTCCTCAAGAAACTGAACTGGAGGGTGTCCAGGCAGCACTTGCTGGGGAAAATTTTCTAAATGGCTTCAGTGGTGTTAAACATGAGTATCAGTTAAAAAAATGCTAATAAACTAAAGCTTGTCTGTTGTGCATTTTCTTTTTCACTTTCTTTCTTGTATAAAACAAATGTTAGTTTCTGTATTAGCTATACCTTTTAAACTGTCTTCCTTCATCTTTTCTTATACATTAACAGCAGTGGCTGTTTGAGATCAACTACTTTTGTGTGAAAGGTGACCTAAGCCAAGGAAACCACTCCTAGACAAAAACCATTATTCCCGTGGACCTGAAGTCATGATTTGCTGAAGGTAACGATAACAGAGGAAACCTGTTTCAGGACTGAAAGTACAGTGAGAAGGAAAAGGTTTCTATTTTGTTTAGGCTAAGTAAGATTCTTAGCGCCAGCCTACCCATCTGCAGAACATATATGTGGATATCCACAGAAGTTATGTGCTAACCATATAAACAAGTAAATCTCTTAAGCTCTGTGTCAGATCCCATGTTTGCAGTATCTTTGCTCATATTTAGCCCCAGCATGAATTCCTTATGACAGCTGGGAAGAAAACACACAGCCTCCACTGATACCTGCACAGATATGACAGAACTCTTAATCATACGATTTAGTTTCCATTTGCGAAGATTATAGGTTAAAAGATTCATCTCCTTGTTCTATCTTGGATTACTAAGTGTTTGTGGCTGTGTCTCACTGTATTTATCTAGTCCACATGTTGTATTTGAATTTAACTGAGAGTGTGTTTGGACGAATAAAGTAGCGTAATTTCCTTCCCTTCCCCTCAAGGAGAGGTGGGTTTCTTTTAAAGTATGGCAGCTATTATGACTAACTATATAATTACACCTTTAATCAGAGTAAAATATTTTAGATACACAGTAGCCTCATTTGGTCCCTCAGTGTTGAATTGAAAAGCCTCTGAAGATGCATAGTGTGGCCTGTAGTCATCATCGTCACCTTTAATCACTCGGTATATATGAAAGCCACTGTACAGGAGTGCACATGGCTGTGTGATTTACTTCTGGGGGTGATGGGGAGGGCAGGGAAGAGAGGGAGATGTTACTGTAAATTCCTTTTTCTGTCTCTAGATCAGCGATGGCAATACCGTGTTTTCCCTTCTTACTATTTCTGATCATCCTTTTGCTAACATTGAATAGATTTCTTTTACTGTTGTCTTGTGTTTTGAGGTAGATGTGGCTCTGAAGATGTAGGGAGAAATTTTTAGTACATTCAGGCTACAGAAAATTTTGAGAGACTTTGATGGGTGTGGAAAGCAACTTGTTCAATGCATGGTTCAGAAGCATAGCCTCCAGAAAGCCTCTCTTCTTCTAAACAGTGTGCTAGGTGAACCTGTCCTCACAGCTCCTCAAAGACCCAGCTCAGATATTCTCTGTCCCATTTTAGGGGAGTTAAATGCAGGTCTCGAATTTGTGGCATATTGGTATTCCTCCTCAAAAGAAGAAAAATGTCTTGCTATAACTAATATATCAGCTTTGTCACTTACATACTCCACCCGCAGTGTTAATCCTATGATTTTAATAAAGCCTAATAACTGCTGTTTCTTGCAGACCTTAAGTATGCTAGCAGCTATTTTTAAAGGAAATCTTTTGCTCTAGTTGAAATACAGTTACTTCCAATATTTACTTCTGCTCTGTTTCATGTTTTGCCTGATATGTTTCTTTTGCATCTTTTTTTTTTTTTTGTGCAGAGAATGAATAGAGGAGAAAAGGAAGGGGCAGATGTCACATAGTGAAGAAGGGACCACACCAGAATGGCAGCAGTGTCAAACAGAGCCAGATGCACAGATTTCACAACATGGCACATATGGTTCATTTTTGTTGCCATCTCTGACACTATCATAGGCTAGTTTGGGGCTAAAACATTAAATGTTGGGAGAAGAATTGAAAATGGCTGAGAATACTATTCAAGAAGGTTAGAAGGAGCTTAGGGTTGTGCTGTAGCAACTGATTTCACACTGAGGGGCCTAGAGTTCAGAAATGAGCAGATCAGTGGTTTGAAGACACATGCACCTGACACAGGTTTCCAGGCTTAATTATGCATGGTGTATTTTACTTCATCAGGAATTAAAGCTTTTGAGCATTATGTTTGCAAAAAGATCATGACAAGGTTAGAGTTTGTTGCTTGTTACTGCATGTTTTCTCACAACTTACGGTGCATACAAACATTGCATAGGGATGTTGGTACTGCACTAAGATAAGGGCAGTAAATTAAACCAAACATAATAAATGGGAAAGCCTTTGTAAAAATATGCAGACAACTGCATTCAGCACAACTGTTGATGGCTTGGCCTTGGGCTCAGTTGGTGGAGCTGCTGCTGCCTGACTACAAGATAATGTGTGTGATGTAATGCTGCCAGGCCCACACTATCAGGATATTACAGCAAAAGCTGTGCCTGTGAACTGGGCACGTTCCCAGTTACATACAGGTACAGTAACAAGATAATTGTAAAGGCTTTGTCAATACTGTATAGGTATAGTTAGAGCTTTACATTCGGAACATGAAAGGCAAAGTGAGTCTCTTTTGTTAGGCATAGTCTTCAGTCTGGACATTTATTTTACATAACTCTTGTATACAAGCACATACCTCTCCCCCAGCTGCAGAGAAACATTTTCTGATATAAGAATGGCTATATAGGATAGACCAGAGATCTGTCTAGGCCATTGCTCTTTCTGCTTGTGGCCAGATGCTCACAATTTGGACACAGGATATGAACATAGGTTAAACTAAGTGGATTAATTGGCCAAATTATAATATCAGTTGCTTTGCTGCTGGTAGAATGTGTGTTAAAATAATCCCCCATCTTCAGAGAAGACTAGGTATTTGAATGCTAGAAAGTTGTGAGTAATAGGGAAACCTGCAAGAAAATACAGCAACTGTTCTGGTTTTAAATACATGTTACATATTCCATTACAGAATATGAATGTCCTTGTATTAGCCTGTTATAAGTATCTGCATTTAGCCTGTCCAATGGGTAAATAAATCACAGAATCACAGAATGTTAAGGGTTGGAAGGGACCTCTGGAGATCGAGTCCAACCCTCCTGCCAGAGCAGGACGAAATCTCAGACAGGTCGCTCAGAAAAGCATCCAGAAGTCCAAATACGACAACTGCAGTAGGTCCAAATGTGACAACTGCAAGGATATCTGTTATGTCCTTTCAGAAATATGTGCAACTTGATGGGAGATTCTTGTTTGTTTGCTTTGTTGTGATTTGGTTGTGGGGTTTTTTTAATTGGAGACATATTCTTAAGATATTTGCAGACTCCTAAACTGAGCTTGTTTATGTGATTGCATGCAGTTTCTTCACACGGCCTTCACAAACCCTTCCTGCTTCCTGAAGTTTTGGAAGAATTAGTTAATTCTAAGTCTCCCATCTTCCTCTTTCACTGAAATTTGCAATTTCCTTTCGAGAAACAACTTCCTATTGAGTATAACTTCTCTGACCATTTTGATGTATTTGAAAATTTTTTATTTTTTTTTAAGTCCTGAATGCATTGCAAAATCCCATGTTGTCTTCACAGCTTGAATTTCTGCGCTGCCTGAATTGAGGAAGTAGAGAAGTGGATAGGAACTCATCTAACTAACAAATGAAAATCAAATTAAATTGTGCTTGGTCATGCAGTGTCACTGTAAAATTCCAAACTGTGGTAATTGAAATATGGTTAGGCAGCTAAAGAGGACTGAATTGTCACATATTTGCCATGATCAGCATTGACTTTGGGAGATTTGCCTTTTGGGAGTTGTGTGGATTTCCAAAAAAATGCTACAGCATATTTGGAGGCAGATAGAGAAGTGGGCTGATTTCTGCGGTGCAGCCGGTCGTCGTGCCAGAACTACAGGAATCTAAGTCCTGGCCTGCAAAACAGCCATTAAACTTAGATTTAGATGCCTGTGTTCTGTATACAATGAACAGAAGAGCTTAAGTGCTAAATACCAAGATTCCCAGCTACTGTCTTTCTGGCCAAGGAACGCTTAAGCTCCCTGGTGTTCCTGCATTTTATCTTCTTGTTTGATGTGGAGCAGAGACTGGAGCTCCTAAAGGCCTTTTGAATCTCGTGGTTTTTTGCACAGTGGCTCAGCCTTTGAGTGAGAGGTAGAAATGACATCCTTGTTGCTTTGTTTGGCGAGCTGAGAGGGAGGGATTTACACTCTTTTAAGCTAAACGTTGTCATGCCAGAATTTGGGTTCCTCACTGCTTAGACTGAAATGTCTGGAGTGTAACAGAAGAGTTATGTGTTTACTGTTGTGGATGTGCTGCAGAGCATAAACCCCATACCTTCTGAGTACACCCTAAACAGGCTTAGGTGCAGAAGTACCAACTTTGTACTCACAGGCTTAAATGTGACATAAACCATGAGAATGCAGAGTTGCTTTGTGTCTGGGTGTGTCCAGGAGTGCTTTAAGAAACTCTTGAAATACTAGATATTGAAAAAGCTGGGTTTGTCAGGAGGCTTTGGGGAACAGGAGTGTAGGATTTTATGACTGACCTCTTGGACTTTGATGCCTAAATGCCATCAAAGTGCTTCTTGGTGTTTGAGTCTTAGCTTTTGTAGAATAATTCAGTTTTTTATTTTGTGGTCTTCCTGAAGTTATTAAAGTGATCAATAGTCTCTTATTTTGAAGAGTTAAACAATTAAATGTGGACAGTTAAACAATTAACTGTTAGATCCAGTCTTAAATGTCAGGCTTTCTGATTTAGTCCTGTGTTTACAACCAGTAGATCGCATTTAATTGTGAAGGTTCACATGTTCAGGCAGTACTTCATGAACATCATGTGCTTTTTAAAGTAGATCCTTGGGTTCCTATTACAGCTGTGGTTTCCTCTTCTGTATATGAAACAGGGAATTCCCTAGATTTCTCCCAAGAGTATTTTTTTTATAAGTTCTGGATTGTACTCTCTGCTTATAAATCTTCTGGTTCAATTTCACTTCATCAGTCATGAGCAAACTCTTTTTGGTGGTGGTTGCCATCTACAGCAAACAGCATTCCTCTGCTTCTACCAAAGTGGTTTGATATTTGTCTGTCATGCTACTTCAGACATCTCTGTACTTCTTTTTGCCAGGGTTGTATCCATAGAGAGGCTGCACTTCACTCAGTCTTCACAGTCTTGGCCATGATGTGTGGTAATATTATAGTGTCTAGAAAAACCATGCATACAAATCTGGTGGTGTTGCTTTCATAGAAAACCTGATTGACATGCTTTCTGGGTCCTCTCCCTACACCGCTTTTTAAACAGTTGTCAAATGGGGCTTTCTGACCTGCCTTTTTCCTAGACTTCCATACTTGCTGTTCATTACATGAACAAGGCATTTTTCACAGAATCACTTAGGTTGGAAAATACCTTCAAGATCATCGAGTCCAACCATTAACCCTACTCTACCAAGTCCAGCACTAAGCTATGTCCCCAAGTGCCACCCACATCTTGATGACTTTTAAACACACCCAGGGATGGTGATTCAACCACCTCCCTGGGCAGCATGTTCCAATGTCTGACAACCCTTTCAGTGAAGAAGTCCTTCCTAATGTCTAGTAAACCTCCCCTGGCACAGCTTGAGGCCATTTCCTCTTGTTCTATCACCAGTTACTTGTGAGAAGAGACCAGTGCCTACCTCTTTGTCCTTTCAGGTAGTTGTTGAGGGTGATGAGGTCTCCCCTCAGCCTCCTTTTCTTCAGACTAAACAGCCCCAGTTCCCTCAGCTGGTCCTCATAAGACTTTCTCAAGGCACTCCCTTTAACCAGCTTTGTTGCCCTTCTTTGGACACATGCCAGCACCTCAATGTCTTTCTTATACTGGGGTGCCCAAAACTGGGCCCAGTACTCGAGGTATGACCTCACCAATGCCGAGTACAGAGGGATGATCACCTCCCTGGTCCCGTTTGCCACACTATTTCTAATACCGGCCAGGATGCCATCGGCCTTCTTGCCACCTGGGCACACTGCTGGCTCATATTCAGCTGCCTATCAATCAGAACCCCCAGGTCCCTTTCTGCTGGGCAGCTTTCCAGCCACTCTTCCCCAAGCCTGTAGTATTGCATGGGGTTGTTGTGGCCCAAGTGCAGGACCTGGCACTTGGCCTTGTTGTACTTCATACAATTGACCTTGGCCCATCGATCTAGTCTGTCCAAGTCTCTCTGTAGAGCCTCCCTACCCTCAGGCAGACCAACACTCCCTCCCAACTTGGTGTCATCTGCAAACTTACCCAGGGTGCATTCTATCTCCTCATCAAGATCATTGATAAAGATGTTAAACAGAAGTGGTCCCAACATTGAGCCCTGAGGAATACCACTTGAGCCCTGAGGAATACCACTTGTGACGGGCCGCCAGCTGGATTTAACTCCATCCACCACCACTCTCTCGGCCCGGCTGTCCAACCAGTGTTTTATCCAGCAGAGAGCATGCCTGTCCAAGCTGTAAGCAGCCAGTTTTTTCATGAGAATGCAGTGGGAGACAGTGCCAAAGGCTTTACGGAAGTCCAGGTAGACAACACCATGTTGTCAATCATCAATGTCACCTAAGTCCTAGTTTATCAGTATAGAATCACTTGAAACCATAGAACCTCTTGGGATATTTGCCTTAAGTTTTAAGTTTTTGAGTACAGTAAAGCATCACTGCTTTTGCTTCCAATTTTTGTGTGGTGTGTTTCTGTAATCCTTCAACAGTACAGTTAATTAAATATGTAAAGGACGGGTGTTGGGAGGATGGGATCAGACTCTTTTCAGTGGTGTCCAGTGACAGAACAAGGGGCAATAGTCACAAACTGGTACACAGGAGGTTTGACCTAAATATAAGAAAATACTTCTTTACTCTGAGGGTAACAGAGCACTGAAACAAGATGTCCAGGGAGGTTGTGGAGTCTCCATCCCTTGAGACATTCCAAACCCACCTGGATGTGTTTCTGTGTAATCTGCTCTAGGGGATCCTGCTCTTGCAGGTGGTTTGGACTAGATGATCTCCAGAGGTCCCTTCCAACCCGTACCATTCTGTGATTTCTGTGGAAGTCCTGCAAATATTTTTCTATATTTGAAACTAGTATCTACAGTATGTATACATGTGTAGTAGGTTGTGGACTGAGGAGGAGTTCAGTTTTGTGGCAAGAAGTGGATGTGTATGTAAATGTATCTGTTTTCTAGGTATGCTGTTCTCTTTTGGTTTAGTAGAATTAGTGCCCCATTATAGCCAGATCCCCCAGAGTTTAGGCAGAACAAGCCAAGAGGTTAACATAAGATACATAAAAACATACACAAAGACAAACTTAAAACTGGGGAGAAAAGTATGTGATGTTTCTTAAAGGAAAAATGACAGATTTGTTTAAATATAAATGCTTGTGCTTGGGATGTAGTGTGGTGTGTGCATACACACGTGCTCTTTTCCCACTGTGGTGTTCGAGTGTGCAGGTGACTTGTTAAATTGGATCTTCAGTTTCTTGAGCACTTTTTCCTTAAGAAGTGGTTGTCTCATCAGGTAGTCTGAATGTAATTGTACAGTTTTTCTGTTTTGCATAGGGGTTTGCATTCCTTCTGTAAAAGTATTCCAGGAATAACAATACTTGTATCTGGCAGTAGTATTTTCCAGGACTTCTGTTCATAGTAAAATAGAAAATAAACTTGCTTGATGGTACTCTTGCAAACTGACACAAATGGTCAACTTTTTATCTTGAAACTCAGCTTCTCATCTCTCTGAAGTGCTTAGTACATAAGAGTCCTTTTGCTTTTGGCAATTTGGGAGGAAAATGCATTTAAATTGTCTAAGATTTCCAATTGTAAATTTGGCTGTAGTAGATGTCAATAAACATGTCAAAAGGATTGTTATCCTTAAGTCTTGGTATGTGTTATAGTTTTATTAATGCTTTGAATTGCAGTAGCTCCAGTGGAAATCTTAAGTCAGCGTTTTGGAAACCAAGGGTTTAAATGATGCACTTAGGAGTGTATTTTAATATTATTTTGACAAAGGAGTTTAAAATTGAGAAACAATCTTTTCTACAAGAATATTTAAATTCTTGTCTAAATCCAGGAGTTTTATGCCTGGACCAAATAATCTTGCAGCATTATATGACACAGCTGCATTTTTTTTTTTTATTCTGCATTTTCTTAACAGACTTTTTTTTTTGTTCTAATAGCATTTATAATTAGTCTGTAGTTTGCTTTTAATGAATTGATAACTCTAGAAAAAAAACATGTTACCCACCATTCTATCATTGTCTAACAACTTAATTTAACTTTGCCTCTCCTTGTTTGAGGAGAGTTGTAATACATTGATAGATCTGTGTAGTTACTGTCCTACGCACAAAATGGAAAATACTGTGTGAGTTGGAGTTTAAACCATTCAAACAGCAATACAGATGAATGGATTTGGCTTTTGGCAAGTACAAAACATGATCTTGCTCCACTGCAGTCCTGCCCTATAGTGAATCCTGAAAAATTACCCTTGAAGCATGTGAAATGATTTGGATTTGAAATTTTTTTTTTTAAACCAGCTCTGCTGCAATGTCTCACCCATCTTTCTGACCAAAATGAAATTACTGTTGTTGTGAGCAGTTTAGGGGAATGCAGATCATCCAGATGGCAGTTTAGGTTCCTATATGCATGAGTGTGTCTGATGACTTGGAGTGGGGAATAGAAAATATTGCGGTGTTTTATGTAGTTAAATAGACTTTGGGGACTGTTCATTGCTGCTGAAGTAATATGACTGCATACTGCATTGCTGTCGAACCACCAAGAAAAATTCCAATTAAAATAGTTGCCAGTAAGACGAGCACAAAATTGATACAGTGCATGCCAATATTTGCACTTCTGCATTTAGGCAGTAAAGCTGCCTGTGTCAGATACTTCCTAAAAATGGTGCAGCTGGATGCCTAGAGCTGTTCGAGCACTTTCTTCAAACCTTGTGTTACTGTCCCTCTCCTTTCTCAACTTGGCTTTTTTCTCTCCCCTACCTCAACTCCTTAGTGTTGAGCACAGCTCCCAGAGGGAGATCTCGAGGTGCTGGTGTTTTGAGAGTTAACTGCTGTTTACTAAAAAACATTTTTCTTCCACTTACTTTTAGAACAAACTTTGAGCCTGGGCTTGTGGCCTCAGACATTTCAGGAAATTGCAACTTGCATAGTATTTTTAGTTGCTTTGTACATAACATACAAGTTTTTGATCAGAATGCTAATATGTCACTTATAAATTCAAGAAAAAAATATTGCAACACTTAAAAAAAAATCCTACTAGCTGCAGAGTTCAGTGTGAAGGACAAACATCACATGAGTATTTTTACTTCGGGAAGAGGCAAATAAGCAGAGAATGTTTAATAGGATCTTGAAGGACACATTTTATTTTTAAATGCTCTTCCTAGAAGCTGAATTAACTTCTGTTATTTTAGAATTATCTTGTCAGCTTTGAGCGTCTCTTAAATTAAAAAAAATAAAAACTGGGGGGACACCACCCTCTGAATCTTGCAGAGGCTGCATTTTCCATGTGTAAATACACATTGACATGTGCTAACCTAATAGAAAAGAAAATGACAGTTCCATGTGATTTTTCTTCCCCCTTCCTGAAGTAAAGCAAGCATTGATTCAAGAATGGAAGTGAAATTTAGCCATCACAATCTCTTGATCTGGTTTGAGTTGGTGGAGGCGTGAAGCCGAGAGAGATTGGTGACTGCTGTGGAAACCAGTCAGCTATTGCTTTTTAAAGTGTGTTAAAGTATGCAGACATGCACTGAGGCTCTCTTTTTTCTCTTTCCCTGTAATTGAGAAGCACTGCCTGAAATTTTTATCTTCCTACTTTATGCAAGCTTTATAATCCTCATAAGGAATTGCTTAGTACAAATTAACGATGCTTGTACTTCAGGGCTCTCTTCTTTGCAAGTTCTCCATGCCAGCTGCTGGCCAGTTCTTAAGAAACTTGCAGTCCATTGAGTTTGATTTTTTTTATTTTTTTTTTTTTAAGGATTGTATTTGACTACTGCCTTAGTGTGACATTTCCAGTTCGTTTTTCCTGGTATGCTTATTTACTACTAAAAGTTTTAAGTATCTGTGGATATCCCCATGTATCCTGTAGTGTACGTTACACGCATATTATGGCAATCATGTCACTGAATGTAATGTAACAAACATATAGTACAGCACACGTGGCTTTATTCTAACCTAGATCTCCAAGGAGTTTTAATGGGTCTTCAAAATCTTTCATGTACTGTGAACAATCAGTGCAACTAAACGTGTCAAACCGAAGACAGTATTACAGCAGTTAGCACCTCTGAATCTCTCTATAAAAAGGTTGTTTATAACAACGTTACAATTTTCTATTACAATGCCTTACCCAACTGTGGGTTACTTTATTTTCCTTCTGCTCCTGCAAAGTTCGGGCATATGATCTAAATAAAATCTGTCAACTTAGTGTTGGCCTTTTTCTCTGTTCTTTTTCCAAACAATTAGTTTTAGCAGAGTACATTTAATAACTTTTTAACTAGTTTTCTTGTTTGGTGTTCTTTGGCTTACTTGAAAAAGCAATTAAGTAGGTCTTAAGTTTTTTCAGTCCTGTGTATAGGTGCTCTCATAATCATTAAAAATCATCTTAGGTGAAGGTGGTGCTCCTGTATGTGTGCACATGCTGTCATTGCTAACACAGTATTTCACATGTGGTAAGACGTTTCCTGCCCTGAAATGTTTGCTGTTTAAAATAGTTTTAACAGTGCAAAAATATGAAACAATGATCTAGAAAAAGTAGGCTGTGGAAGTACTTTTGGAGAGGAGGGAAAGGGTCGTAAGAAGTTAGAAATGAAGAGGAGGGAAGAAATGAGGAGACTATTTTAGGCTTTGGGGGCAGTACTGCAGGCGCTGTGAGGCAATAAATGGGGCAAAGGGGAGAACAGTCAAGTGAGAAGAATGTGGAGTGAGTGGGAGTAGAAGAAAATGAATGTAATGTGCTGCGCTGCCCGGCAGCCCGGTGTCTCCTGAAGCTGCCAGTGCTGTGACAGTGAACTCCGGCACTGCTGGAGCTGGAAGCACAGAGTCTGAATTTCAAGATGTGTCTGTGTACCTCTGTGGAAATTATGAACAAAAAAATTTCCACTAAGTGCTGAGCATTATTGCATAAATTATGCCTGTATTGCGTTTATGTGCTGTACAACATGGTGTGAGTTGTTTCCTCTCTCATTTTTCTTTTACTTTTTTTTTCCTTTTTTGATAAGTGCTTTTCTAAGGGGTTTCACAGGAAACTGCAGGCAGCTCCAACCAAAGATGAGAAGTCAATGTGCATGATTTTTACTTCACTGAATATTTGTGTCCAATCTCTCATTTAGTTATTTATTCTGGAATTGCTTCCTTTAATCTCAAAAAATGACATGCTTGCAGTTATCACCTACTTTCTGAAAGAGAATACATCATATGAAAGATGATTTAAAATATTTTGATTGTTCCCTGTTCATGATTTAAAATCTTTTGATTGTTACCTGTTCGGTCTAAACAGTGACATTATTGTGAGAGGTATTTTCTCATTGTTTCTTTTTAGAAAGAATTTTTTTAAAAGCTTGCAGCATCATTATTCATAACTGTATAGTCTAAAGATATGAGACAAGTAATTTTATATGGAAAGATTTTTTATTTATTTCGATATTTATTTATTAATATTTTAATATTTATTTATATTAATTTAATTATTTAATAATTATTTATTTGGAGTAAAAAAGCTTGACAAACTTTGAGGATCTACAGAAGGTCTTAGTGCTGAAACCTTGACTGTTTTCCTGTAGTTATATCTGTTTGCTTAGTAAAATGTATTGACCCCTCATGACAAGTATTTGTTCTCTCTGAAGATTTGAAACAAAAGAGAAGAGTTGCTTGAAGATGGAAATGTATTCCTCCATTAACAGTTCCTACTGAATCCTGCAGGTGTTTAGTCTAGGTGCTAGTTTAGGATTTAGCTCATAAATAATAATTTGGCTTTTAATCATGCCTCTCAATTGAGTCCTCTTGTTGCATCCAAGCTTTAACCTGGACAATTACCATAGCATCACCTAAAACAGAGACAGTAAAACTGAGGTTTCATGGCCTGGATCCACTAACTTTAATAAATGAAACTGAGTGAATAACTATAAATAAAGAATATGAAAGTAGGTTATCAAAGCACGTGATAACATCTGTTCCTTGGAAACATGAAAGTACCTATTTCTGTGTCAAGAACTAAACCCTGTTTAAGTGGTATTATAAGCTGACTACAGTTTTCTCATGGGCCCAGACTTCAGTGCATAATGTTGAGGCTTCTATGTGAAATGATGTAATTATCTGCATGCCCTATCAGAGTCAAGTATTTATATTTGAAACCTGGGTCTCTATCATCTGGAGGATCCTTATCAAGGTGAGAGCTCAACTGCGTGGGATAATATGCAGTTACATGAGAGGAGACCTAATTCTGTCCCTGAATAGTTTGCAAGATGCAACACGTGAAGTGGCATCCCCACTCCCCCTCCCCCCCCCCTTTTTAAAGAAGGAATGGAGAGCAAGGGTTACGGTAATTCACTTGAATGTAACATTGGCTAGCAGTATGCCTGAATTGGTCCAAATTGTCTCTAACAGCCAGTCATTTTCCCTGGAAGAAACTGAAGATGTTCTTGTATGATGGAAAAAAGTATTAGACAAAGTAGAAAAAGCACTCGTAGGTTGTCTGTATTGACATTTTCAGCATTGTTGGGTCTGTTAGGGGTTGACTATTACTCCGATTACAGACTGATGGAGAGATCAGTGGTAATTCAGAAAATCAGAAACTGATAGAGTGACTTCTTAATCCTAAAGCTTCATTAAACTACTAATATGATGCTCTTAAGAGGTGCAGTTGCTGCACAAATGCTACAGATGCCAAGACTGCAGCAGGGTTTTCCTTACACTCCATGCAGTACAAATTAGTATCCCTTAACTGCTGTGGGTAAACTTTTGCTTCGTATCCATTTTTGTATCGTAATAGCTCACTGTTCCCTACCATTCTTTCCTGTCCTTGTGCCGAGCAGACAGCTCTTTTTGTTCCATCTTACCTTCAGAATCGCTATTTAATTCTATGTCTAAAGAGTATGCTTAGAAATAAATGCAGTGCTTCTTGCTTTATTGACTTATTTTGTAGTAGAAGGCACTGGGCTGAGAAGACAGCCTCACCTGTTTCGGTCGGCTGATCCATGCCTTAGAACAACCTGTTCTGGGAGAGGCAGGCTGGAACAGCTTGTGGATGCACCTCCAGAGGTATAGCCTGCTAAACCTGTTTGCCCTGTAAAAAGCTGAGGTTTCTGCTCAGGATTAGAAGTTACAGCTTCAATTTCATCTTCCTTACTACTTGTGTATTCTTTACCTAGCTTTAAAAACAAACAAACACCGAACAAAAAACCAGTCAGCAAAATACCATCTTTTCATGAAGTCTTTAAAAAGTCTGTTTTGTTGTGATTTAAATCACTCCTCTCCCAAAGTTTCTCTTTCCAAGATCAGATATTCATGTCAGTTTTTTGTGTGTGTGCAAAATCTTAGTCTAATACTATTTTTTCCATTCTTTTCAAATACAATTAGTACTGCCTGCCAATGGTGTATGTGTACAGGATTATATGTGAGAGAGCTCAAGCCAAACAAATACATGAACCTCTTCCCTTACAAAAAAGAATGCACAACTAAACATACTGCATGTAATCCTAATTGTCACCTCATTTTCCACTTCAAGGCAGTATGATCTACACAAGATATGAGAGCTGATAAATGGTGATACAAGTTACTTATTTTGTTAATTGTTATTTCATGTGTGATATAAAACAGCAATTTGTGGGCTTGCGTCCTGTACTTCAACTTCCTAACTCTTTGAAGTGTAAGAGGGAGTTTTCCTCTCTATGCTGCCCTCCACACCTTTTCCTGGTTTCTGAAATCGTGCACAAAGCCTAGTGTCAGAGGATAACTGGTGTTCTGACTTGACAGCAGCTGTATTAATTCTATTAACATCTGCAGGGTTATGTTAAAGTACTTTCAACTCCTTCAGTCCATGAAAGCATCTCTGATTCTGTCCCACTTGCTTTTCTTTTGGTAAGAGCTATTGTTTGGGGTTTTTTTTCTTTTAATTTAATCATACTTGGGGTAACTTTTTAAGACAATAGCTAATGCAGCTGTAATTTTTGACAGAGCTTGCAGAACAAATGGGATCAGACATGGGCAAGACAACTTTTCCAGGAGCTCTCCAGATGGAAGCCCAGCAATGTAAGCAGTGGTGCTTAAGGTTTAGTAGCTGGCCTCCTTTCTCCAGAGATAATCATGAATCCATTTCCTTTATGATAGGAAGCACTGGGCTGCTAGATGCAATGAATCCTTTTTAATTAGTCATAGAGCAGAAGTCCTAACTGCTTGTTTAAAGGTCTCAAAACACCATTAAGAGATGAGGGTGCAGCCTGTGACCAAATTCTGCTTTGAATAATTACAGTGTTGCTGCCTACACTTCTCTTCCATATTCAAGTAGATACAGCATTCTTCTTTGCTACTTGGCATAAATGATTCCATGTGCTTAATAAGTACTGCATTCCAGCCTAGGGGTGGTGGCATCTAGGAGATAGCCAAAATTCATACCCATGTCCATGTGAACGGGGACGTTGCTGAAGTTTAGTGGTGGTCGAGCAGGGAGAAAGAAGGAAATACTTTGTCAGCTCAGTGGTAGCTGCTCTTGGAGAGTCCCAGAGAGATGCTTGAGGTGGCCATTCTTGTGCCCTTGAGGAGCATACGGCTCTGTTTCCTGTAATGACAGCCACAAAATGCTAATGTGTGTGGAGTAGGACTTGTCATTTCCTAGTGCACTGAACCAACAACACCGATACGTATTTAGGACAGATCAGATGGTCTGAGCGCATGTGCTGTGGAGGAATGCTGTACTTAGCTAAACTACTACACATTATCTGAGACCCATTTTAAATATATGCTGTCTCTGTAATAACACTGGGTGGTTGTTCCAGATACAACATTTTAGTTAATCTGCTGTGTCAGTTTGGACTTGCAAGTCCAAAAATATCTTATTAGTGATTTATGTCTTTCATTGTTGTTCTTTTCTGTCATACGGTTATCTCTGCCCACGCACTGCTACCTAATCTTGTACGTTTTGTGTGCTGTTCCTGTGGTTATTCCGTGAGAAGAAAGCTTGGTGTCACCCACAGAGCAGCACACGCCTAGCTCTGCACTTGAACGTCAAGTTTCTTGCAAAGGTATATCTGAATTTTATCTCTCTAGAGTGAAAGTAGCTAACTTACCAAGAACCAAATTATTTCTCAAGATACTAGGAAAATATTTGGCGTAGACTTCAGTGTTGCCATTAAAACTTCAGAAAACACAAAGCTTTCAAGAGAACTGCAAGCTTTAAATCCTTTATATCTTTAATTATCTTTATAGATCTGAATAATATCCTGTACTATCTGTACGCACAATGCTTGAAGTACTTTGGTGTTGATTAATTAAGGTGAAACTTCTTTTATTTTACCTTTCCCCTACTCCCTATAATCCTGCAAGCCAGCTTCTGGTGGAGTTAGCTTCAAGCATTCATTAGCATGGCCTGGGCCTTTGGCATACTGCACTGGTGATTTATGCTTGTGAATATTCATTGTAGCAAATCCAGTGGCTTTTCTGCTCACGCTGGTTTTTGTAGAGTACCAGGCAAGATATAAAATCTCCTTGCAAGCTGCAACTAACTCCCAGGGGTAGTAGTTTGCTGCATTTGAGTCCCTCTGCATGCATGACAGCAAAGAGTAGCAGTAGTGCAAATGTAGCATTTCTTATCAGAAAGGAGGTGAGAGGATAATCGCCTAAGTTCACTGTGTGTGTTTGTTCATCCCAGTCAGCTTTCACCCATCTTGAGAGCTGTCATGAGAAGGCAATTAGGAGAAATGCAGATTAATTCTGAAAAGAGTAAGGGAATCAGAAAAGAGAAAAGCAAAGGTCCCTAAGTGACCCATATTAGAACATGCTGTCAGAGTTAGAGGCAAAGGTATGTGAAAGAATAAGCAGGAAAGGAAATGCCATAAGATACATTTTCCTCTGTATGTACAGTGATCAAAGTCTCAAATTCTCAAACACTATTTCCATTTCTGACATAACTTGGCTCTGTGACCTTGAGAAAGCCTGGTTCCCTGAGGATGCCATCTGAGAAACCCTCTTAGTTCTGCCATTTGAGCTAAGCTGTAGTAAGATAATAGGAGGGAAAAAATTCATTATTTTCAGGGAAGGAAATGACAGATTAAGTGACCTCCATCTGCAAAAAGTTAATTCAGGGTCTATAAAGAATTTGATAGATGTTTTTGGACAGCAAGAGGAGATTTGGACATACTGCAGCATGCTGAAATATCTTAGTTTCCGCTGACTAACTTGTTCAGAATATCTATGAGCTTTTATTGAGCATTGTGTCTGCAAAGTATCTTCATACCAATGGGAAAAGATTTGCAATGTTTTCTGAATGTACGATGACTGAACAAGTGAATGTGTTTAACCAATAGAAGAATAGGGTGTATAATACTGACATTTTTCCTCAGAAAAGTTTCACTGAGTAATGTACCTTGAGAGAAGAGCCAAGAGGGCTGAGAAGCTCTCCCAACTGCTCATCTCCTTGCCTCTAAATAGCAATCACTGTACGAGAGAGCCTTTTTTTAAAAAAAATACAGGTTTATTATTTTTTAACGGGATTGATATGTTAGCTTTCTTTTTGTACAGAAAGTTTTGTACAGTTTTGCTTTCTGTGCTGAAGCTGGAAACTTCAAATGGAAATTTAACACTTCTCATTTTAACTTACTGCTATTTTATTGAAAAGAATATAAAGTGCTTATTGAAGCAATCAAATACAGATACTTCTTGTTTCCATCATTATTGACATGAAAAGGTGATATTTTTAGACCTTTTAGAGGTAAATGCTGTGCAGATGGCACAGGTACTCCCAAAGAAATCCCAGGGGGCTCGAAGTGAAGCAACAGGCAGCTGATGCAAATCTCCTGAAGGTGAGGGAGGTAGTACTTGGTCACAGAAGTAACTGCATGGTATCTTCTGTGCTGCCTGTATGCAAAGTCTACCTGCTTATGGAATGCTATCTTTATTTCACGGAAGTCAAGAGTTTTGCCTTTGAAAATTTTAGGCCAGGATTTTACCATTTCTGGGATTGCTTTTTTGGTTGCTTGTTTGGGTTTTTGTTTTTAAATAATGAGTTTAAATTGACGCAGGTACTCATATATTCTTTAGCAATAATAACTCTTTAGCCAGGATGGAAAATTTGCTGTTCCTCATTCTAGTTTCTATTTTTACATTTGTACCACCCTCTACGCTAGCTAGTAATGGTGAATGCTGTCAAAAATACATCATAAAGTAATTCATCTTGAGAGCTCTCTTGATGCACTTTGATATAAATATGCTTAGCTTTAAGGCATAGGGTCCTGGATGCTCAGCTACTGTACTCACTGACTTCTTTGTCTTATGAAAAAAAATGATAGCATTCTCTGCATTTATGCCAACATTGTTTTTACTTAAAAGAAAGAGCCATAAAAGGGGGAGCATTTTGAACCTTTCAAATGAAACCAGTCACAGAGCAAATAGATTTATTCTAAAAGTGAACAAAATGAGCCATGTTTGTTTTAGTGAGAGAGACATTGACATCAACCACTGCATTTTTTTCCACTCAGGCCTTCAACATGGAAAAGTGTTTAGCATGATACAAAAGCAGGTGTTGTGGCAAGGCCATCATTGGAAATGATAGGTAAATCTTAGTGACCAGTCTACTACTAAGTATTTTGAGTGATTGGGATATATGGGAAATAGTCATGGAAAACCCCAGGTTGGGTTCAGGGTTTGGAGGAAGGGATTAAGATGTGGAAACTGAGCCTGTGTGGAGTGTGGAGCCACCATAACAAAAAATGACTATATTTTGCAATAATAAGAAATGTGGATAAGTTAAATATTTTTCATTGGACACTTCTCCATGCTTAGCAGTGATACTCTTTAGAAACTGTTAGCGATATTACTGGGGATATTATTTAGAAAAAAACAACAAAGAACTCTTGGAAATTCGGCATCATGATATTTAGGATATTAGTAATAGAGAAACAGTTTATTCACTATTTATCAACGCTTGATTTAAAATAAACCTAAGAAATGGAATGAATTTTTTTTTTGCCAGCTGTCCACCATCATAGTGTCATTAAGACAAGTCAGCCAGTTCACTGGATACTTTAAAAATCATGTTTGTGTGTATTGAAAATTTTTTTCTCTTCAGACTGTGTTAATGACGGTGGCGACAGTTAAATAATGTACAGAATTGGAAGGTAGAGTTTTTGTTCTTTGTTTTTCTTCTCCGTTTTTACAGCCTTCTCTTCTAAGCAACATTTCCAACTGACCAATTAAAAAACAAACAAAAAACCCCTAACAAGAAAACAAATCAAAACTAAAAATGCCAGAGTACAGTTTCCCTGAGGAAGTTGAGACTAAATAAGTGTACAATAATAGAGATTAGCAGAAGTGATTTATTAGACAGTCTTTACTTAGGAAAGCTGCTGAACTTTTACAACAGTCAGTGAGATTAAAACTTGTGCTTAACTTGAAGCACATCCCAAAGGCTTTCCTCATTTGCATTTTACTTTCTCAAAGAAGATTTGCATCTTTTTTTTTTTTTTTTAGGTACAGTGGATATCGTAGCAATTTGAGCAAAATTAAAGCATTCCTAAAGCAAAAGAGTACATCAGAATAGTGTTTTAATAATGAAGCGCTTCCTTACTGCTTTCATGCTGTTTAAAACCTTTTCTTTCTGGCTCTCTTCCCATGTGGAAGGAGTTTGTTTTCAAAGAAATACTGTTGCCAAGGGACGAATGTTGACTGTGTTGTGTTTAAAACAGGCTGATATTAATTACATTCTTTTAGCTATTCTCCTTCTCTGGGTAAGTTTAAAAGGTCCTTCCAATTTCCAGGATAGTTAGGTAAGCTCTCAGAATGCAAACGCAGTGTCTTGTCATCTATGTGAAGAATTCATTAAATAACTGGCAAGAGCTGAACTAATTTTTGTGCACAGTCGAGAAAAGTTGGTTTCAGATGATTACACTAATTAATAACATACAACAGCATTATTGAGCGCAGTGATTTCCCTCTCTTTCCTCTTTTATCTTTAAAGTCTTTATCTGAGCCAGCTGTCAGACAACCTGTGTGGAAAGCTGCTAACTGCCTTAGACCAGAGGAAGAGGCCGATTTTTTTTTTTTTTTTTTTTTTTTTTTTTTTTCCTAAGACCTCTTCTGTGATCAGGGCAGCATGATCTGCAGCCAAGTCAGTCTTTGGGATTTTCCAGTTTCCCGTTGATAATGTGGACCTAATGGGTTGCATTGGGTTTTGGTTCTTTCAGGGATCAGGCTGAGTTAGTTACTTGCCTCTTCTACAGAACAGTTTTGTGCAAGCCTCCTTGAGCTGGGCCAGTGCTGGTGGTCCCACTGATGGGACTGTTACTGTGCCCACTAGAACTTGCGTAGTAGTTTTGAGCTTTTATTCCAACTAGCTCCTGAAGACTGAGTCCAGCTCATGTTTCTTAGTCTTCTGCTTCTTTCAGATAATTTTATTCTGTACTAGGAAAAAAGCTGCTTTCCAAGTATTTGTGCTTAATATCACATACTTTAAGAAATACTGGGTCGAGAGAGCATAATGTACACAACTGTGCAGAGCTCCCCTTGGGGTGTCAACCCAGCTGCCTTGCCCTGTGTCTACTGGAGGCCTAGAGGAGAGTAAAATAAGCTGAGCCAAAGCAGTTGAATTTTCCCTGCCAGCCCTCTGCTCAGACTTTCACATCTCCTTGCAGACTTGTTTTTGAGCCCTCTCATCCCTCCTTCAGTGGGATGAGTTCAGTGTGTCCTGTGAGTTCCTGTGAGAAGAGCTCTGGCAAGGTTTTACGAGTCTGAGCTCCAGCCCTGCTTGTTTGCAGCCCTGGCTGCTGGCCAGTGATTGATCCTCTGTAGACCTACCTGGATGTGGCCTGATAGCTTATGCTCAACTTCTGAAACCTTCCTGGGAAGCCTGCTGGACATGGGCAAGCTCTAGTGGTCAAATTGTTGTTTTAACAAAAGGTCATATACTTTTTGCCAGCTACGAGTTCTCAATAGAGGCATTGTTCTTCCCTCCATTCAGACTACAGAAGCCAGCCTTACTGCTTACTTGAATCCCTGTGTGAAAACTCCCTTTCTCTCAACTTCTCTTTCAGTCATGAACCCTGTCACTCATTAGCCTCCTTCTGCTTTCCTGAAAACTTTCTTTAATCCTGACACCTCTCTGGAAATTTCTCCTGATGGAGGTAAGCATTTGCTTATCATTTTGAGAAATTCTGCAGGTGTACTTGTTGTTTGAAAAAATAGAGGTTACTCATCCCAGTTGTCCCGTAAGACATGGTCCTTAGATTCAGGAGCTCATGTTGACTTACAAAAGATTAACGTGCATTTGCAGCAAAGTTGTCAAAGATACATTAATCAGTAAATTGGTATTCAACTAGGGAACATAAAGAATTGCCTACATAAACCCCTACTATCTCATTAGCATTCTGTTTAAATAGCTTTGTATTTCCCCTTTTTTTTTTTTTTTTAGACAACTTCAACGGAAATTTCTGAGTATTCATCCGATAGCAACAGTGTGGGAGAAGCAGAGCCGGGCCTGGTGACCACTACTCCAGAATCCAGTAAGAGGTTATGGTTGAGGTCAGG
Organism: Hemiprocne comata; assembly: GCA_020745705.1. Taxonomy (NCBI): domain Eukaryota; kingdom Metazoa; phylum Chordata; class Aves; order Apodiformes; family Apodidae; genus Hemiprocne; species Hemiprocne comata. The sequence continues at coordinate 119,995,096 of CM036587.1, forward strand.
AGTGGAGAGGGAGGATGTTACAGCACGACCGGCCAGCGAGTGGCTGAGATCTGCGCAGGCCCTTCTCCGCACCCCCGGGAAGCAGGCGGGCAAGGCCCCCCGAGCCCTCACTGAGTCTGCCAAGAAGAGGAAGCTACTGAGGTAAACACACTGTCTGCCTTAAGAATTTATTTTTTTAATTGTAAGTAAAAGAATACTTCCAGTAGAGTAGGAACACATTTCACGGATAAACGTTTTAGAGATGCAAATTCCAAAACCTGTCATTTATGTGTTAACCAAGCAAACAAAGTGAGAGAGCTCAGCTCAGTTTTTAAATCTGTGGTGAAAGCTCTTGATCCTGAACTTCCATGTACAAATTGATGTTTTTTGCATTTCTAATGCTGCTTTACAGCGCCTTAAAGATGTGTGAAATTATTTTGGCCCTCTCCAGATTTATCAGGGTAAAATAAAAAAAATACTGTAGGAAAGGATTGGATGATCAATAGTGATGAATAGTGCAGGACAGAGTGATATTTAGGCAAAAGTGGGATGTATTTTTCTGATCTGAAATTTAAATCTCTTAATTAAATACATTTTAAAAAAAATCTAACTGCTGAAAGAAGACTGTCTGAGCCTGAGCTGTGGAAGCCTGATGTTCACAATTCACTATTTCTCTAGATAATTACAGTGCAGAAATGGTCACCTCCTATACTGAATTAACAACAGTTGCTTTAATTTAAATGGTATATATGAAGGTATGCCTCAGGCTATGGAGGCTGCAATTACTAATGGTGCTGCTATAGATACCTGCTGTATTTTTAACAATGTGGTTCTTTCTTTCTTTTTTACAGGTGATTCTATGTACAGTAATGAATCAATTAATTACTAAGTAAATCTTCATTTTTGTTAAATAACTGTACCTTATTTTTCTCTGAAAATGTTCTTGGCTATTTCAAACTGCTGACTGAGGGAACAGATTTGAAAGTCCTAATTACTTAGGCATCTCTGTACTTAAAAGTGCATTGCTTGTTTGATCAAGCTTTACTTTTTGTTACTTTAGAAACATAAAGACACAACTGTACTAGGTCAGATGAAAGCTGTAAACCCTCAAGAATGCCTGTTAGTGGCCAAAAGCAAGGATGTGTAGAGGTAACAAGAACAGGACAAGCATATAGTGGTATTATACCCAGATGCACTTCCAGCAGTTTGCTGTTCAGGAGCTGTTTGGTACATTCAGTGGGTTTGTCCTTTCATGAGTTTGCCCAGTAGTTTTCTGAAGCCATAAAAACTTTTGGCTACTGCAGTAACATCCCAGGGTTCTGTAACTTAAACATTACTTGAATTTTCACCTACCAGCTTTATTTGATGACCTCTCCTATCATCAGTCTTTGTGCAAAAATATATTTTACAGATACTCTGAAACAAGTGTGTAAGAGAATAAACAGCTTTAAAAATAAACAAACAAACAAACAAAAAAACCAAACAAACCACAGCAATATAGAATGTGATCTGTCTGGAGTGGCCAGAGGAATAGAGTTTGCAGGGTTTTTTACTCTTCCATCCTGTGGTTCCACCTTGGGTTCCTTTGGGAACAGGGAAGCAGGCAGGAAATTCCTCAGTTACGAGTTTTGTTTATGTAGTTATTTTCCTTGTCCAGGTAATTGTCATCTTTTCACTCTTCCTGTTCAGGGCATTAATTCCATGTGTCTCTCTTTCCCATCCTTCCTTTTACTGTTAATGGAGAACATTTTCAGTGGTGTGCTAACAGTGGCTATAAGAGTCTCCATCCTCAATAGGAAAGCTCAGGTTTTCAGTGCTGTGACGGAAGGCCAGTTCAGGGAGAAGTTTATCAGCTTCTTGATTGATGAAGTGACAACTGACCTGGACAGGCTGGAGAGTTGGGTGGGGAGAAACTTGATGAAATTCAACAAGGGCAAGTGTAGAGTCTTGCATCTGGGGAAGAACAACCCCATGTGCCAGTACAGGTTGGGAGCTGACCTGCTGGAGAGCAGTGTAGGAGAAAGGGACCTGGGGGTCCTGGTGGACAGGAGGATGACCATGAGCCAGCAATGTGCCCTTGTGGCTAAGAAGACCAAGGGCATTCTGGGGTGCTTTAGAAAGGGTGTGGTTAGTAGGTCAAGAGAGGCTCTCCTCCCCCTCTATTCTGCCTTGGTGAGGCCACATCTGGAATATTGTGTCCAGTTCTGGGCCCCTCAGTTCAAGAAGGACAGGGAACTACTGGAAAGAGTCCAGTGCAGAGCCACAGAGATGATTAAGGGAATGGAACATCTCCCTTATGAGGAAAGGTTGAGGGAGCTGGGTCTCTTTTAGCTTGGAGAAGAGGAGGCTGAGGGGTGACCTCATCAAAGTTTACAAATATGTTAAGGGGGAGTGTCAGGATGATGGAACCAGGCTTTTTTCAGTGACGTCCAGTGATAGGACAATGGGCAATGGGTGCAAACTGGAGCATAGGAGGTTCCATGTTGATATCAGAAAAAACTTATTTACTGTGAGAGTGACAGAGCACTGGAACAGGCTGCCCAGAGAGGTTGTGGAGTCTCCTTTGCTGGAGACATTCAAAACCTGCCTGGACGCGTTCGTGTGTGATGTGCTCTAGGTGACCCTGCACGGCAGGGGGGTTGGACTAGATGATCTTTCAGGGTCCCTTCCAACCCCGAGGATTCTGTGATTCTGGTTATATATAGCTAAAAGTTACATACCAGTTGTTGGTTTGTCCTTTCTCCTTCCTTCCAGCCTCTGCTGCAGATTGAGGCTACAGCAGAAAAAGCAGCGACAGGAGAAATCATTATGTACGCTGGATCTGGCTCACAAGCTCCCACTCAGACCATTTAGAACCATGAAGTAGGTAGAGAACAGCCAAAAGCCTTTGCTTAGCTGGGCTCTCTTTTTCCAGGCTGGTGCCTAGGGAAGCATGGGTTGAGTGAATATGATGCAGATGGTAGAGCTGCCATCTTCCTATGTAAATGCCTGTGTAAGACGGTCTACTCCAAATCCAGACCATGTTAAGGTCTCTTCACGGAAGAGTCCTGATGTAGGTAGAACAGAATAGAATCATAGAATCATTCTGGTTGGAAAAGACCTTTGAGATCATCGAGTTCAACTGTTAACCCAGCACTGCCAAGTCCACCACTGAACCACGTCCTTCAGTACCAGATCTACACAGCTTTTTAACACCTCCAGGGATGGTGACTCTACACCCTGGGCAGCCTGTTCCAGGGCCTGACAACTCTTTTGATTAAGAAGTTTTGCCTAATATCAAATCTAAACCACCTCTGGTGCAACTTGAGGCTGTTTCCTCTCATCCCATCACTTTTTACTAGGGAGAAGAGACTGACCTCCACGTTGCTCTAACCTCCTTTCAGGTAGCTGTGGGGAGTGAGAAGGTCTCCCCCCAGCCTCCTTTCCTCCAGACTAAAAAAGAAGACACTGCCAAGGGCTGACTGCTCAGGCTGCAGCCAGCACCGTGTCACTTCCAGCACCAAACAGCCCCGGGTGCTGAGGGGGCAGCCACCACCCACGGGGCTGGTTTGAAGCCCTGCTTGTTGTGCCACTGCCCTTTGGCCCATTTCATGCTGCCAGGGATCGGAGGGCCATGGCTTCCACTCCTGCGGCCGGACTTGGCCTTCCTGGGATAGGCCTCCTATGGTTTTGTTTCCACTTCTGAGAAAATACAAATGATTTCTATTTTCATGTATCTGCTGTTTGAAATTACTAAAGTTATCTTCAGAAGTAGAATATTTTCAAAAAATGCTAGCTTGTATTTTCTGAAAAAATCTTATGCCACTTCCAAATTCTTCAAGCACACTGCAATCTGCATTTATATTTGCGTTACCTAAACACTTTCTTAATATTTGAGTGGCCATTTTTAGTTTAATAATAACATAAAATCTTGGGAAATTCAGTTTAATTATCTGATACCTACTTTGTATGCAGACCACTTACAGATCTGATTTGTTAAAATTAACTTATATTATCAAAAGAGGAAAAAATTACAGAATGTTCTGGCACTACGTGCTGTAAAATGAAACCCAGTTGTCACATAAGGCCAACTGATTTTTGGCTGTTGGGTTAAGCTTTCCCTGCTAGTGAATTTCTTGTTGGATTAGGAGTATATAACTGAAGAATATAATGGCTGCACTGCAGATGTACCACTTGTAATCACTGAAAATGGTTTTTTGCACTTACTGAAAGTTAAAATGTCTTCTATTTTTTAGAAAGTGTGGATGGTTTCACTGGGCCAGATGTTTGATGTTAACAGGGAAAAATAATTTATTTTTTTTTTTTTAGAAACACCTTGCTTAAAATTACAGATTTCTCTAATTTCATGTGTAATGTATCTTACTGGTGGGAATCCTTTAGCAGAGTACAGTTGTTGCCCTTCAGAGAGAAGTAATTTTGGTGCCTTTGGTTTTTTTAACCATGAAGCTTGCTTTTCTATGCAAGATAAAACCTTCAAAACTGAAGGAAAGGCTCTTCCCTTATCTTGTGGGGCATGGCTGTTCCCCCATCAAAACTGTTTCCCGTAGAGTGTTCCTCTTAACTTTGTTACTCTATTCTATGAGAAATTGTGCATGTGATTTTTTTAATTTCTTTTTTTTATACTGGCCAAAAAAGGGATAACTTATTTCTAGGAAGTCTCACCTTATTAAATCATCTATTTCTGCTGAGAGCCTCTGCTGTAAGAGAGTTAGGACAATCTGAAACACTTTTTTTCTATTAAGGAGTCCAAAGAGCAAGAGAGCTATGGTAAACTTTTCATCTGTGTACTTAAAATCTTTCACTGGAGGCCATGTGGGATGTAGAAAGTGCTCACCCACCCTGTTCTCAGCAGTTAGTATTCCCTCTTACTTCTCTTCCTTTGCACTGTCCGAGGCAACTAGGACCTGGAAACCAAATCTCACTGCACAAGAATGATGGAGCTTTGGTGTCTATGACAAAGAAATACTTTTCATTTGCAGGAGTAATTGTAGTATAGTGTCCAGACACTACTTGCAAAAGTTTAATTATTAAACGTGGTATTCAGGATGTCTCTAGTATATGCTGGTTGGAATTTACAGCTGAAGACACTGAACTCTCCAAATGGTCACTTGTGTCTATTGCAATTGCTGAAAGCTACTTCTGGCCCTCACTGTTCTATGGGGACTCATGAAAATGGTATATTTTTTCCACATATGTTTTATGGAGGTGACCTCCTTTGTGGAACAATTGGAAAAAGAGTGGTGAGAGACTACACGGACTTGTAAAGACTTTTGGCGCACTTAACTCTTTCAAGAGGCTCCAAATCCTTGAATCCTTAAGACTCTCGAAGAGGCTTTCAGTATATCTGCTTTGTTGATTTGGCTAATGTAAAAAAAAACCTTTCTGGGTGGGTACAATAGATCAGAGCATTCAAATGTGAAAAACTGGTACGCAAGAAAATCCAGCGTCCAGTGCGGTTTGCTAAATCTCTGCATTGCCTGTCGACTCAGTTTGTATTTTTTTCAAATAAATGTGGAAGGTCTTTTCTCTGTATTTTTACTTTGGCAGACACAACTGGCCCTTGATAGCTGTATGTTTTAAATTATCATGTGTGTTACAGTGCAGATCTGACGTTTTCCTTTCATTTGAGGTTTGTACCTCAGGTGCTGTTAATTTGACATGGAAATTGTGGTTCAGGAGAATCACTGATTCCTTTCCAAGGGTAAAAAACCCAGAACTTGTAGCAGAGTATAATTACTTGACAAGTTTTATAGGGACTTAAAATATTGCTGTCTACTTTGGTCTTTGCTTGTTCTATCATACAGGAAAAGAAATTGTGTTTTGCTTTGATTCCAGAAAAGCTGTCCACATCTAACAAACAGAATAATGCCAGCAATTGTGGTAATGATGGTTCATCAAAGGTGAAAGTTTATGAATCTCATTGTTGAGTCAGAGCTTGAGCAGGGCTGATTTGTAAAGCTAAAATTACTCTTTCTGATCCCTTGTTACTTTACAAAATCAACTACTTCTCTTCTGTGCTGGAGAGGCCGTGTGCCTCTGTAGAGGAGACTTGCACTTGTCTGGCCAACGTTCTTCAACCACATCTTCTGTACGTACCCATGCTATTTCATACACTAAAGGAGCACTTGGTAGTGACTGTCAGCATTCAGTGTTGCTTATTATTTTGCAAGTTGTTAGCTGATCATAGCTGATGGGTTTGCAGTGTTGACAAATTAAATGCTAGCATACTTAGGGGGTCCTTTTTTCTTCTTTAGCAAGTGCTCCATGGAGTGGAAATGGACAGCTGAGAATTGCAGAAGATAGTTACTTCCCCAGTTAACTTGGAAATATGAGAGGAGTTCTGTCCATGCTTTGAAAAAAAAGGAGGGAAATTGCCCAGTCCTGAGATGGGGATATATGTTTGTGTAACCTATTAGATCTTGAAATACATGGAGTCCTGAGTATCATGTATATGAAGAGCTAACTCAATAATGACATGCGTGAGTGTTGATTGTACTTAAATTCAAATGAAAACTAGAAAGGAGTAAACTTGGATGAATGTGGGTTGTTTGGTTTTTCTTTTTTTTTTTTTTTTTGCCAAGTGCCCCACTGAATGAAAACGTTAATAAATAAATGCAGAGATTTTTTGTTTTTGTTTTTTCTATTAGCCTCATTGGAGTTGGAAAGTAGGGACCAGCAGCCTGAGGGTCACAGGATAGGCTCAGTGTTATCTTTTGGTGATACTTGTCACATGGTAGCACAAAACTCTTCCGTCTTGCTGTTGAAGTTTGTGGAAAGGGACAACCACCAGAAACTGAGCTCTTGTGCTAGAAACTGAGCTTTCGCAGGGTCATCAAAGCTGTCTTTCATGTGGATATTGTTGGACATGGACAGTAATGGCAATGTGTTGTTTTAAATACAGTATTTCAGCAAGCTCAGATTTAGTACAGAAATAGGACATGGATTTCTGCTGGTTAAATCTGTCTGCCTTTAGGGATTTAACGGAACAAAACAGTTGTACTGAAAGTTTAATACTTAAAAATAAAAAGGTTGTGTGCAGTGGAGACTATCTGAGCAGTTTGACTTGACTGAACAGCCCTTGCATTAACAATTTGCCAAATGTGTTCAGCTTGCTCATGTTAAAAATTTTGGAGACAAGTTTGAAGTGCTGGTCAGTAAAGTTTGCATCTCAAATTATTGTTATTTAAATACAGTTTTTCTGTTCCCTTGATCACAGAAATCATACATTAGTAATCAAAATATATTTGCCAGTTATACACACACACATCAGATGGTTGGTTTGTCATGGAGGACAATTAAATGCATCGTAAGGGCTAGAACTGTGCAAAAGAGGGAACTGAGTATCTTTCTAAACTTCTTCAAGCGGCTACATGTGTAGATAAACACAGACTGCAGATTAACCAGGACCTGGTGCTGTAGAATCCAGTCTCCACTGCTGATGTCTGCAAGCATCTAATATTTGGCACAGTTAAGTCAAACAGTTTCTGTAGCCTGAAAAGCCAGGAAAGCTAGGGAATTTTTCTGAGGGGTAATGTGTGGCCAATGAAGAGTGTCTATATTATTAATCTCTAGCTTGCACTACCAAAATAAGGAGCAAGTTACTTCCATATCATAGAATCTACACCAAAAAAATTATAAACCCAGTTAACTACCAAAGACAGAATATAAAAGCTCATTAGGTATTTAACAATCCATAGATGTACAATTTGGAATAAAATAATAGTCATTTTAACCATTTAGCTTTTTCAAAACATGGAGTTGGTCCTTACATGGAAGCAGGCACCTGCTTAATACCGTGCTCTGCTTTGTGTAAGCTCCCTGTAACTCTTATCTGCACAGCCAAGAGTGACTCTGTGTAGTTCACAGTATCTCACTGCACATACACAAGCATTTTCAACAGTATGGGCACCTGTATTGTATGAGAAGGTATTAGTGGTTTTCAAACACTGTTGTCATAAAAACTATTAGAATATATAACAGAAGCATCTTTTTCTTTGTTTTATGTGTTTAAGCTAAAAAGGGGGTTGATCCTCCTGGGTTTGGGGTGGTGTTTAAATTTTTTTTGTTTCTTTCTTTTTTTTTTTTTTTAAATAGCCAATCCCAGAACTACCAACTCTCTATAGAAATTCCTTTTGTGCATGGCATGTCCTTGAATTGTATTTTCCAATTTCACAGTGTATGAAACAGACATTATAAAAAAACCCATTTCCAATCACCAGCGGAGAACATCTCGAAAATGCATTCTTGGTTGTATTTTATATTCTGCAATCAAGCAGATGCAAAATGCTTTATGGTGTTTTATATTTAAACTATTTTTAACTGCATTTGGAGTGGGAATGGAAGCATGGTGATGAATAAATATCAATGCATTTTATTAGCACAAAGGGCTGCTACAGGAAGGCACAGTTTTGTTTTTCATGGACCTTTGTGGTAACTGTTACCCTAATACAGACATGGTTAGAAAATTAGTAGTGAAGTTGTAAGTGTCAGTGAGACAGTCCCTGGTAGGCATATCAGGCCTGAAACAGGAATGGTGTGTTACTCTTTTGTGCAATAGCCACAAAACCAGGAACTTGCTTTCCTTCATGCTACAGGGTGTTCCTGCCATAGGCAAAACATTAGTGGCTTACAGAAGATTGACTGGACGCTACCATGGCCCTGTTCAGGGAAAGGGTGGGAAATGAGGCAGCGAGCCAGTAATAGCTGCTTGCTTGTGCAGGTACCTTAAGGCTTTCTAGCATTATTTGAACAAAGAAAATACATCTCTGTGACTGTTGTCAATGGAAGGAATGGACTAGGGTTTTAGAACGCTCCTGTTGGAACAGTTTTCTTTCAGTAAAACAAGCTTTTAAGTTACTAGCTGTATTGTGTATTGCTACAGTCCAACCACAGAGTTTGGTTGCAGACTCATGCAGGCAAACACCAAAAGTTTAACTGCTGCATTTCTAAGCCTAGCTGAGATGGCATCTACCTGTTCCAGCATGGCTCATGTAGACCAAGCAGTAAAGCTGAGTTACAACTGCATCTGAGAACAGTTCTCTGGCAACAAAAGCAACTGGGTGGACAGTTTGCTGGAGTTTGTAGAACTGTCTTGCCCACGAGTGTTGTGGTTCAATAGTTCTTGATTGCTCAAGTTTTGCGGGAAGTGTGGCTGAGCAGTGTTACCAGCAGAGTAAATTATCCTATATGAAGTTCTGTGCTTGACTGTGCTGCTCTTGGTGCCAAAGATTCCATTGGACTTCTCTGTGTTAGTTGCCCCAGTGTCTTAAAGTCCATGCTGAAAGCAGGATTAAACAAAGCTGTTAAGCTTACTGGAGCCCATTTTTTTCCTAAACATTTTTGTTTATATATCGTATATATATTGTATGTCTATATATATTATATATATAAAAATAAACTTACTGGAAGCGATGCCATCCAGCCGGACCTTGACAGGCTTGAGAGGTGGGCCCACACCAACCTCATAAAGTTCAGTAAGGCTAAGTGCAAGGTCCTGTACCTGGGCTGGGGCAATCCCAGGCACAAATACAGGCTGGGTGGAGTATGGATTGAGAACAGCCTTGAGGAGAAGGACCTGGGGGTGTTGGTTAGTGAAAAGCTCAACATGAACCGGCAATGTGCTCTTGCAGCCCAGAAAGCAAACCATGTCCTGGGCTTCATCAAAAGAAACGTGGCCAGCAGGTCAAGGGAAGTGATTCTGCCCCTCTGTTCTGCTCATGAGACCCCACCTGGAGTACTGTGTCCAGTTCTGGAGCCCCCAACACAGGAAGGACATGGAGCTGTTGGAGCGAGTCCACAGGAGGGCCACAAAGATGATCAGAGGGCTGGAGCACCTCTCCTATGAAGGCAGGCTGAGAGAAAGTTTGGGCTGTTCAGCCTGGAGAAGAGAAGACTCTGGGGAGACCTAATAGCAGCTTTCCAGTGCCAGAAGGGGGCCTACAGGAAAGCTGGGGAGGTGCTTTTTACAAGGGTGTGTAGTGATAAGACAAGGGGTAATGATTTTAAGCTGGGAGAGGGGAGATTTAGGTTAGACATTAGGAAGGAATTCTTTAGTGTAAGGGTGGCAAGACACTGGCACAGGTTGCCCAGGGAACTTGTGGATGCCCCCTCCCTGGAAGTGTTCAAGGCCAGGTTGGCTGGGGCTTTGAGCAACCTGGTCTAGTGGGAGGTGTCCCTGCCCATATAGGGGGGTTGCAACTAGGTGATCTTTAAGGTCCCTTCCAACTCAAACCATTCTATGATTCTATGATTTTACAGCCTCTCTGGAGTGCTGCTTAGCATTTTTGGCTCCTTCTTGGCATCCACAGGTGTGAGTCCTCCAAGTTTCACATTTGTAATGTGAGCTTCACCAAGCTGTTTGGCTTTTTTTCTAAACCAGAAAATTTTATTCACATGCACAAATAATCAGAAAGTGGTTGTATGTTACCTCTGTTGATTCCTAAACCAGTTAAACCCAAGGACATGTTTCACCTTAGTAGAAATCTTTATTGATATACTGGATAGTACTTGTTGTGGGAAAACTTGTACTCTAAGGAAAGAATTAAGTAGATTTTTATGCAAATAGCTTCTTTGGAGCCAAAGAAAAATGTTCAAATACTTCCATAGGAGTTCAAAGTGGAGCCCAAAGACAGCTTCCAACACATGTGCCTTTTTGTTCTTAAAGTGAGAAATAATGTTTTCTGGCCTTGAATCCAGGGGTAGGAATTGCTTTAGCGTTACCTTAAATGTGTTTGTGCTAGATGCCACTCCTCTGCTCCTCACCTTGGGAATGCTAAATTAATTTCATCTTGGAGAGTGTTCAGACCACTGAAACTGCACACTTGACCCAGCTTGTGAAATGAATCATAGGGTCAAGTATGGGTAAAAGAATATTTTTGTGATCACTCCTTGCCAACAGGCAAACAAATCTGTGAGGAAGAAAAATCCCAACCTGTTATAACTGGTGGTTACAGTGGTTTGTTTTGAATTCACAATTGCCTGTAGTATCTATTAGGCCATGTGCGTAAGTGCAAAGAAAAGTTGGGAACCTTTTGTTACAATCCTTTTCTTGGAGGCAGGACTGAAAATGTGAAGATTTTGGACACCCAGATACTGAAAATGTTTTATGGTGTGTATTGAGCCTAAGTGTATGCTTTATTAGGAGTGTATCCATTGGAAAATCAAATTTAGGATAAGTAATCTGCAAATTGTAATTTTACTGTATGTTTGTGTATCTAAGAGTCAAAGCATGCATATTCCATATGTCCTATGGCTTGTCACTTGGCAAAACTGAGTACTGATTCCTGGCAAAACTGAGCATCCCTTTGTTCTCTGCAGGGGCGGCCTCGCTGAGAGGTTATGTCGACTGCAGAACAGAGAGAGATCTGCCATTAGCTTTTGGAGGCACCAGTGTGTTCCAGATGCTAAACCTCCCTCAGGTAAGAAGCATTATACATACACTGCTGTGTGAAAGTCTGTACTTACACGTGTGTATATATGGCCCGCACAGGTGTACAACTCAAGTTTATATTCTTTTTGATTTTTGCTTGACTTGGGTTTAATGCTCTCTTGATTGTTTTCTGAGCTAATACTGCAGTTCAACTAAACGTTATTGTTTATAACATCTCAGTCATGAAAGTGTTTGAATGTAAGGGGAAAATAACTTTTTTAAAATAGCCTCCATATAGCCTCTTCAAGACTCCTTGATTTCCAGCATCACCTGGGAAAATGGTGGTTCCAGCAGGTTGTAGGACAATTCAAGGCTCAATTTATGGTTGGTTTTGGTTTTGTTTGGTTTTTTTTTTGCTTCTTGTTATAATAACTACCTTTTCCTCTGTCCGTGATAATTTTTCTTTGGTTTGAAGTCAGCTGTAATCATGAACAACTGTGAATGGCAGCAAAAATGTACAAATACAACACAACCATGAAATAAGTGTGAAGCATAACTACAGTGGGCACTTCACTTAAAAAGAAACAGTGGGACTTACACAAATGAATTACAAGCGACAGATTGCACCACCTTTCAGTCATATTTCTTGAGAGAGAATGAATTCATAGTGTAAAGTGTAAAGAAATTGTTACAGTTTTTTATCAATTCGTGCGTGTCTGAGTGTAGGCTACAAAATTTCAAGCACTAGTTTGTATTGGGCCAATTACTTGTTTCTTGAGCACATATTAACTTCCATTTATTTTTCAGAAAGTCCTCTGGTCTTAATTTGAGGGAATCTATCACTTGTTTTGAGAGCTTGTCCTTAGTTCCACTCCCAAATTTTTAAAAGTGGGTTTTCTTCCAAATCCGAGTTTCTCTGGCTTCAGTTGCCCTCTTTTGTTTCTTGTAAAGCCTTTCTCCATTAAATTAAAGAGCTTCTTAGTATGTTGCATTTTCCCTTTCTGGAACTTGGACAGCAAAATTATGCTGCCTAACGATTTTCATAAACTGAACAGACTGAGCTCTTTAAGGCTCTCTAAAACATTTTTACCAGCATTCAAGTGATTTGCATGGCTTTTTACTTTTTTACTTACTTTTTACTCTCAGACTTTTCAGCATGGTCATAAGAACAAGGACAGCTACTCTGTGTGTATTCTTTCAGTTTTAGTCTCATCAAAACCCTTGGCCAGATCCAGTTCAACACTCGGCCTCCTTTACATTTAAGGCCTGTAATAGGAGTTTGAGTCTGGTTTGACTTTGGTTGCAGTCTGATGCTGGGACCTCTCATTGAATGGATTGTCCAATGTGATTTCATAACTTCTGTAGCTGTTGTTTTCTGAGATCCAGTTTCCCACTCTCCAGCTGCCATTTGTGTTTCTTCTACCTGAGCGCAGGGGAAGTATTTGTCTTACCCAGGTCTGCTTCATTTGAGTATGCCCAGCTAGCCATGCAGTTCAGATCATTGTGTATTGTCAAGCCTGTCCTCGTTTAGTCATAAGTTTGCTTGAATTTGTGGCATCCACACAGTTTCTTATTTTTTTAAGCTTGTTTTTATATCATTGATGAAACCATTTAATAGTATGAGTGTTTACTTTCAAGCCCTGCAGGAACTGCTCTTACTGAATTATAATTCTCCACTGGTAAAAATATCTAAAGGTAATTCACCAGATTAGTTCTCTGAAATATATTTTTTTGCATTTCACTTAGAGTACATTACTGATAGTGAAAATCATTGTTTTTTCATAAGAAGGTTGTAGTTTTAAGTCACACTCAAACCGTTGGCTAAAGCTAGCCTCACAGCTTCTCACTGGAGCTTCAGAGGGCTTACATCCTGTGACCACTTGCGTGCTACCTATTCAAAATGCCACCCATCTGGTCTCCAGTTACTGTATGTCCCTTTGTTTGCCCTTCCTGAATACTAGCACAACATCATCATCCTTTCAGTCTTCTGGAATTTCCCAGTATTTAAAGAGTCACTAGAAAGTAGTATCAGGCAACCAGAAATGTCTTCAGTCAACTCTCTTCAGAACTACTATGTTGAAAATTATGCAGGCATGCTGACTTAAAATCAATCAAGCCTGCTGCATGTTGTTTACCCTCCATCTGAGTTACTAAAGGATATGAGGTTACTTTATCATTCTCCTGTGGTATGGGGACAGCGTCTTGCTTTTTCTTAAATGTTGAACAGAATTTGATACTGAATTGGTCTGTCTTTTTAATAAAATGAAAATTTTTAGTGTTCTCTATAGTAATGGACTTGCAGTATTGCTACTATCCTAACATTCTTTTTGTCCTAGCTTCTTCACGTGTCTTTACAAAACCTTGTGTTTGGCTGCTCACCATTTTGCTAGGCTTCAACTCCTAGGCTGAAATATTCCATTCTAAATATCTGCCTCTGGCTGAATTCCTTTCTTTGATTATTCTTCTTTCTTTCAGAAAATGAGTCAGAATTCCTTAGCACTTGATGAGAAAAAGGCTATGGGAAAATACCTTGCTCTGTTCTAAAGTACATTTTAAAAATTCTGATGAGTGTCACAATGATGTAGTTTTGGCAGAAGATGAGCCATTTCTGGGATATGCCTTTTGTCATTATAGCGAAAATCTACAAGAACTTGGGCAAGTTACAAGTCCTTAGGACAAACTACTGTTTCATTTACTGTGTGAGCATTTGCTAAAATTTCTGAAAGATACTGAACATGCCATAATTTAGTAATACACTTCAACTTCGTAGCCTAAATTTCACTTCCACTTCCCAGTCCTTATTACAAAGCATGATGATGATAAATTAATCATTAAAATAGCTGTGATAATATTGTGGGAATATTTTTTAATCTAGAGCAAGAAAAATTTTTGATAGTTTTGTTCTTAAAATTGGCCATACTGTTTCATCTCACCAAAATGAAAGTGGTGTTTGGTTTGGAAAATGTCAGTCAGAATGGCTGAAATTTTAGTAATGTAACTTGATAACCTTCTAATTGCTTCCAGTCTGGAAATGTGAAGTATCAGCACAGCAGATGCACACCACTTTCATCTTTCATCTTGTTATGTTCATACTAAGGGTGTCTCACTAATCTGAGATTCTTTCTGAATTTTGTTTCCCCTCTGCTTTGCCTAGTAATGTTTCTAAACCATCCTGTTTCTGACTTCAGCAACAGAAGTAGAGGAAAGAACTTTTCAAATTACAAACTCAAAAGAGTTATCAAAGGAATCTGAAGATTAATGCAGAGGATTGAAGTAACTTAGTTGCTGGGGACCTGTGACATCACTTTGGATATACCATAGACATGGAGACCAGAAGTTCATTGCTAAGGCAAAGGGGAGCAATTTCAAATTAGAACAGTCTGAAGTCCTCCTTCCACTTGACATTTAAGGAAAGACATTTCCAGAAGTGTGGGCTGTTACCCCCCTTGGGCATTTCACATTAGAGAATTTTATGCCTTTGTTTTGCTGTTGTTTACTTTTATGTTGTATCAACATCCATGTTATCCAAAACCCTCTTGTTTTGGCTTTATTTTTAAAAAATTCCTTTCTGTTTGCTCCCCTGACCCCTTTCTGTAAGTAACCATTGTGGTTTGGCTGCCTCTTGGTCCCTGGGATGAATCACTACCCCCGAAGATAACACCTCCTTTCAGCACACACTTTCTGGTTTTTACACAGTGCATGGAGGTCTCACTTTTGGCTGGCTCACTCCACAGGGTAGAAGAAATCTGTGCTTTCTCCATTGTGATAGTTTTGGGTCAAAATTGCATTTGGCAGCCTATCTCTGTGTTGGGATAGGCACTCACTAAGGATGTGCATTTTTGCAAGGTGATTGGTAATTCTACTTCTGTAATCACGGTGACCATATAAGAAAGAGGCCTGAAAGGAGAAGACCAAAGCTTGCCCATGCTACACAGTGTTCATTGGATGCTTGCTGTGGTTTAGTTCTAACAGAGATGGATGTCAGGCTCTTTGCTGCAAATCCAGAATGTTTTTTTCTTCACGAGATGTGAAACAGAGGCTGAGAGGTGTGCAGTCCCTGTAACAGCAAGTCTCTGAGTTAAGCTGATGGTTTAAGAGTACTATGTGCAAGGGCTTTTTGACCATTTGCAAGCTTTTTTTTTTATATGCCATGCTGCAGCTTCCCTGTGAAGTTTCCTGTTTGGGCAAAGAGGAGATCTGGACAGTTGAGAGAGAGCAGAAAAACAAACAAACAAAACAAATCCACAACAAAACCCAACCCTTTTTCCAGTCAGCATCTCCTGGTTATATGGGCATTGCATGATGCAGAATAAAAAACAGTGCTTTTCTGAGTTACATTCAGACAACTTTCTTGTCTATAGGACAAGACACTAACAATATTTGAAACAAACTCATGTAGTTTCCTCTGTAACTTCTGGAATTATATTTTCAATCCATTTTATTTTCTATTGTTTTTCTTTTCCATGCAGTTAACATCACAGCAGTTCTTTACCTAAAATGCAGAAGCATATTATTCTCTAGCCTTTGTAGTCTGATAGAAGATATTTGGTATTTGTTGGCCTGAGATTAAGATTTGGGATTGGACTAGAATTGAATTTGAGTAATAAACTGATGATAAACCCAAACCATTGATGTTTCCTTCCAAATTGCTCCTTGCTCTCAGGGAAAAGTGACTGTCAAGGGGCAACAACTCTTGAGTTTGCTGAGGCAACGCACATGTGAGGGGAGGAGGGTGGGAAGCCTTGGAGATGAGGACAGGGTTTCACATGTAACACCACATTTTCAGAAAGGTTCAAAGGCTTACAGAAGAGGACATAAACAATCCCTCCCTTCTTTCCAGTTTCAGTGACTAGTTACAGTGATGGGAAGAAAGGATTTTTAGCAGCTTGAGTTCCATAAGATGTTCTGAAAAGTTCATCTCTGTAGAGGAAGAAAACAAGAGTAGTTCTTGGCAGGGTTTCCTTTTACCATGCAAAATTCTTCTAAAAACACAGAAGTCTAAGCTTTGCTACTTGTTGCTTATTTTCTTAGGTCTTGATAGTTTGTTTTATTACTGAAGAGTTAATACTATAAATTAGAGACAGGGCAAGTGGCCCAATTTATGTTTTTGTGGGGTTTTTTTTCTTAGCCAAATGTCTGAACTTGTTACAGCATTGGAAAGGAAAAAATCAAATGTAAACTTGTCTTTTTCAAACAATAATTATTTCTATTGTTTTTGTTTTCTTATGAGAACAATAATGGCATGCAGAGTCACTTTAAGTAGCTTACATATGTTCTTATGAAGAATATATAATGTTTAAAGCACAGCCAAATGCAGCAGCCTTTTGAAAATGAATATAGATGTGGCAAGAAGTCATCATGCTTGCAAGACTTGGTGTGCTTTTGAGAAAAATGTTTTTGAATGGCTTCAGAAATTACCTGCCCAGGAAGATGTATAACAACATGTATAGATCAGAATAGTGACCAGATGTTTTTGTACAGGCCGTGAAAAAGTTGGAATCTCCACCTGGCTTTCAACATTGACTTTGGATTGCAAGGATCTGCTTGGTATCTACCTGCTTGTGGAGTTTGTTATTCCTGCATCTGCAATATTTTACATGAGGGAGGAGGAAGAACAACAAAGCAAAAGAATGTTTTTCTTTTGATTTATGCCCATTATTTGACATCTTATGCTTTTTACACTTGAGAATGAAAGTAAAACTTTGTGGCCTGAACCAGAAAATGTAGGTTTGGCTATTCTTCTAGTGCAGATAGTAAGTGCTGTGCCAGGAGGGTGTCTAGCAACTGCAGTTTTGGAAGCCACATCAGACAATTAAAAGTTAAATGATGTTGGGATGAAATAATGCCTTTGGAAAAAAAATAACTGAGGGAGACAAATCTGGAAGTGTTGCTTGTTTGCTTTATTAAATGAGGCATAAAGCAGGTTTTTCTTTGTTTACTTTATACTTCCATAATGTGTATCTGATCCATCCATCTGAACCAAATGCAGAAATTAACTTTCATTCTTACTGCAATAAATACTAATATTAATTGTTCAATATTCTTCATACTTTCAGTGGGAAATGTAATTTTATGAAAGCCTTTAGCTAGGATTAGTAGAAATTTGACTTGAGTGTTGACACCTGTATTTCTTCTAGTTGATGTATCTAAAGAATTCAACAGTTAATTAAAAGTGTAATCTAACTTTTCAGCCATGTTCTTTAGAAATATCAACTATGTCAGGTACAGTACAAATTTGCTTCTAAACTGCACTTCGTACATATATGATTTGTTTGATAGCCCTTTGAGCAAAAGTAACAGTAATTTGTTTTTCTTAAAAGCATCTGTCCTTCTCCCCTATCCTTCAGATAGCATTAAGGTCAAGAATTGTGGATTGTGACTGTTTAGCTGGTAAGAACAAATACAGCTTGTCCTGACTGCCTTTGCACAAATCAAATATTTGTTAGCTTTTTTCCAAAGATTAACATGACTTCAAGCACTCTCATCTTCTTCCCAACCTATGCCAGTGTCTCGCCATGCTCACACTACAGATATTCTTCCTAATGTCCAACCTAAATCTCCCCTCTTCCAGTTTCAAGCCGTTACCCCCTGTACTTTACTATATGCCCTTGTAAAAAGTTCCTCCCCAGCCTTCCTGTAGGCCCCCTTCAAGTACTGGAAGGCAGCTATAAGGTCTCCTCAGAACCATCTCTTCTTCAAGCTGAACAACCTCAGGTCTCTCAGCCTGTCTTCATAGGAGAGGTGATCCAGCCCTCTGATCATCTTTGTGGCCCTTCTCTGGACTTGCTGCAACAGCTCCACAGCTGCCTTTTGTTGGCGGCTCCAGATCTGGACTCAGTGCTCCAGGTGGGGTCTCACAAGAGCAGAGAAAGCAGTACTACCTTGACCTGCTGCCCACGGTTCTTTTGATGCAGCCCAGGATGCAGTTGCGTATTGGGCTGTCAGTCAATGAGAAGCTCAACATGAGCTGGCAGTGTGCACTTGCAGCCCAGAAAGCCAACCGTGTCCTGGGCTGCATCAAAAGAAACAGGGCCAGCAAGTCAAGGGAGGTGATTTTCCCCTCTACTCTGCACTCGTGAGACCCCACCTGGAGTACTGAGTCCAGTTCTGGAGCCCTCAGCCCAGGAAGGACATGGAGCTGTTGGAGCAAGTCCACAGGAGGGCCACAGAGATGATCGGAGGGCTGGAGCACCTCTCCTATGAAGACAGGCTGAGAGATTTGGGATTGTTCAGCCTGGAGAAGAGAAGGGAAGGCTCCAGGGAGATCTTATAGCAGCCTTCCAGTACCTGAAGGGGCCTACAGGAAAGCTGGGGAAGGACTTTTCACAAGGGCATGTAGTGATAGGACAGGGGGTAGCAATTCTAAGCTGCAAGAGGGTAGATTTAGACATGAAGAAATTCTTTAGTATGAGGGTGGTCAGACACTGGCACAGGTTGCCCAGAGGAGTTGTGGATGCCTCCTCCCTGAAAGTGTTCGAGGCCAGGTTGGATTTGGTTTTGAGCAACATGGTCTAGTGGAAGTTGTCCCTGCCCATGTTGGGGGGTTGGTGCTAGATGATCATTAAGGTCCCTTCCAACCCAAACCATTCAATTATTTTCATCAACCAGCACACCCCCCCCAAGTCCTTTTCCTCAGGGCTGTTCTCAATCCATTCCCCACCGAGCCTCTAATTATGGTTGGGATTGCCCCAACCCAGGTGCAGGACCTTGCACTTGGCCTTATTAAACTTCATGACATTGGCACTGGCCCACCTCTCAAGACTGTCAATGTCCCTCCAGATAACCTCCTTTCCCTTCAGTGTGTTGACCACACCACACAGCTTGGTGTCATAAGCAAACCTGGTAAATTACCCTCCACCCTGACTTCTCTTCAGGATCTGGGAGGTGTCGCACACTCTAGTTTGTTGTCTTGAAGCACTTCTCCTCACCCTGTAGTCTCAAGGACTGCTGTGCTGGTGGAGTTCTATGAATTTGCTCTACAGAGAGTTTGTTTTCTTTGAGAGCTTTCCATTGAAGGCTACAGGTACTCTTTTGAAGCTCTTGAACAGTAACATTTTAGCAAAATTCACTTGAGTGAGGTGATTCTGTGTGTAGTCTTACTGATGTCAACATCTGATGTATTTCCATACATCAAGTCCCATGGATCCTCTCCCTGGAGTGTGTTCAGCTTCCTGTCACTGTGTAGCAAGAGAAACATGAAATATGTAGTCTCCAAGAGATCATAATTTCTATATTTTTCTCCAAATTTTGTCTTCCTTATTGGTAATTATGGAGTTACTAAAGCAAACCTTAGATTTGTATTTCAGGCACTGAAGCCAGAATGTCTGAACATTTTTTTTTAATTGTGCTACTCAATGTTTTTCCTTTTCTTCTCTCCAGACTGGCTTTCTTCTTAGCCTCCCTGCTAGGCTGCCCTTGGCATGGCCAGTGCACCATCCATGACCACGTACATTCAGTGTTGATGTGGCTTAAATATATGCATCTGCTGTGAAGCCACTTTGTTAGGTCTCAAGATTAAAGGCCTTCACTCTGCCACAAACTGTAGAGTCATGCTGAAGTTTTCAAAAGGCTCAAGATTTCGGGGTCTATGATCTCCAAAGGAATGGGGAACTTTTTATTTTCCTTTTTTTTTTAAACCCTCCTGAAATTCAGAGTAATACAGAACATCTGCAAAGTAATGTGTCAAAACGTTTTTTGCTGTTCTGGTATATGACATGGTATATGACTGAAGGGCAGCATCACCCTTTGGACTGAAATAATAACCAGAAGTGAAAGGAACTAACCAGGGAGACCAATGCATTCAGCATGAAATTTGTTCATCTCCCAGGGGCTTGAAATATCTTTGTGGATTAATTGAGCTACTTCATGTCTGGGTTCCAAATTGGAGTGAGAGACCAACATCCCAAAGGTCACCTGGAGTTAAATTATTAACTATGGATGGAAGAGCAGATCTGCTAGGTGGGCCAGCCAAACCTGTAGCTTAGGATCCTGTTTCTGCCAGTGACAAGAGCTATCAAAATGCCTACGAAAAATTATAACAGGGCTCACACTTGATATTTCCCTAAAGTATTCTCCCAGTGATCTCCCAAAGATCTCTCAGTCAGGGCCTTTCTGAACCAGAACTAGTGTCTGTGTACTTAGTAGTTCTAAATACATTTATTTCTCCTACCAAGAAGTTACTCCTTGTTTTTCTGAACCCATACATACAATACAGATCTGGTTTGGTCACACAGTTGTGAAGCATCAGGCTCGTTGGAAATTATGCCCAATGTCTTTGCCAGGTTTGTTCCATTACTTCTGTTGCCAAAAAGACCTTTCCCTGTGATTTCAAAGGTTCTGCTAACAGTACTAGTGAGAGGTTAATGTCTCATTTGCCTAGGTTTGGGTCAGGATTTCTTCAACTGTCTGAGGAGCCTGAAGATGTGGCTCCTGTGTATGCTGGTGGGGTGGTGCTGAATCTGCCTGTCCAGCTTCCTCATGGCAGGGCTGCTGGATGGCTTTTGTCAGAGCTTCTTGTTTCTTGGCTGGGAGGTGAGGGAGGTTCTTGTCAATCAGAGGCTTCACCAGAGATACTTCCCTGCTTAAATGGCTTGTTCTTCCCACCAGTCAGTCTCTCCTGCTGCTTTCACTCATTCTAGACCACTTGTGAGGTCTGGAGGAATTAATTTGTTTGATCATGGTCCATCTAGCAATGATTTCTGTCTGTTGCGTTCCAGTGGGTGGCACTTACCACAGCAGTGTTCTGCAAAGGGCAGCTGTGACCTTTACGGGTGGAAACTAACCCAGCTCGTCACTGGTACCTGATTTTGCTTGTACTCCTGCCCTCCTTGTGACCAGCACTTTCAATCACTAGTAGCTAGCATGTTGCTGCATGTCTTTGTGGAGGCTTTTCTTCTTACAGAAAATTTTGTTTTCCCCTCCTTTAAAATGGTGCTTTGTAGAGGCACACATCCCAAATACCTCTTCAAAATTCACATTCAACCAGATTTACCAGTACCTTTCTGTATCTCTTTGTGGCACCTTGAGCCTCGTGTATTAGGGTTTGAATTTATACTTAATGTTCCTGGGATGAATAGGGTTTCTGTTTATATTCCTGGGGCCAGATCTTTCAAAAAAGCCTAGAGCCTGTGTCAGTGGATGTTTTCTCTGACTTTCCAGCTGACTTTGTGTGGAGGCTACAGAGAGGTGCTGGACCTATGTCCTGACACCGATCAGGCAGCTATCTGGGTTTCCATCTGTACTTCCCTCAAGCATTGCACTGTTGTGGAGGCATCTGGCACCAAAAAAAGAGCTTTGTTAAAAAGTCCTCAAGTTGCTGCTTGAGTAAAAAGATTTCTAAATGCATCCAGGCAGCTGTATGCTTGCTCTCAGTGAGTGTGCACGTGGACTTGTTTTTCAATGGGAGAAGAAAGGCTACCTTCGAGTAAGTAAACTGAAGGTTTTTTTTAAATTAGCATTCTATAGATACCTCTCTTCCTCAGGGTCGACTATATAGAGTTGGTGATTGAAAGGTAACACTAGCTGTGCTTTGACCCACGTTTTCATTACTGGAGTGTGCTGTCTACCATTGTGGACACTGAGGCTCAAAAAAGATGAAAGACAGTCTGGCCAAGAGTTGTAGGAGATACGTACATTTACGGTAGCAAGTGTGCCTGTGGACCATGCACCTTGAACAGCTAGTATCTCTGTTCAGTGACTTCATCACTTCACCTTGCCTGTCCTTCTTGCATTCTGAAGAAGCTTCTCAAGGACAGTCCAGCCTGGGCATAGTCCTGCCATGGGCAAAGACACCTTCCACTAGGCCAGGTTGCTCAGAAATCCCATCCAACCTGGCCTCGAACACTTTCAGGGAGGAGGCATCCACAGCTCCTCTGGGCAACCTGTGCCAGTGTCTCATCACCCTCACAGGAAATAATTTCTTCCTAGTATCTTAGAACTGCCCCCTCTTTGTCCTGTCACTACAGACCCTACTAAAAAGTCTGACCCCATCTTTCTTGTAAGCCCCCTTCAGGTACTGGAAGGTTGCTATAAGGTCTCCTGGAGTCTTCTCTTCTCCAGGCTGAACAGCCCCAACTCTCTCAGCCTGTCTTCATAGCAGAGGTGCTCCTGCCCTCTGATCATCTTTGCAGCCCTCCTCTGGACTCACTCCAACAGCTCCATGTCCTTCCTGTGTTAGGGGCTCCAAAGCTGGACACAGTACTCCAGATGGGGTCTCACAAGAGCAGAACAGAGGGGCAGAATCACCTCCCTTGACCTGCTGGCCGTGCTTCTTTTGATGCAGCCCAGGACATGGTCAGCTTTCTGAGCTGCAAAGCCTGGCTCACATTGACCTTCTCATCAAACAACAGCCTGAGTCCTTCTCCTCATGAGTGCTCTAGACAGCAGAATGAGAAATGAAGGAATGTTCCGTGTAGAAATGGGCAGGATTGCAGCACAGTTATTGCTTGCACCTTTTAAAATACATATTATTGTAAGGTATTCTTTCTTGTTTAAGATTATTAGGTATTGTCGTGAAACCTGCACATCTGCAGGTTTGAATTTCTTGGGCTGTAATTTTGCTTTGCAAGGGAAACTAAGTGAATGAGGACTTCAGCTTGCAAGCGAGAACTTCTGTGAATTACCCATGTGTGAAAGAAAACATTGCAAAACCTTAAAGTAAGCTTTTCACATGGATGAACAAAGAAATAAACTTCCCTGGAAACTGTAGAAATTGCAGTGAGCCAGCCCAACTCCTCACCCACGAATTCTCCCTTCACTGTGCAGCTACATATGTGTGATTTATTTTTGATTGACATAACAATACAAGAGCCAAATTAATTAAAAATGGAGCTACATTCTGAGCTTTGGTATTTCATCATGTGCCAGGAATCCAAAGTGCTTTGCCATGTTGAGAGAGCATCAGCAGTAATAATAATTTCTGAGTAATTAAATTAAACTATCTCTGTGCATCTAAATAAACAAATAGATTGTGGTTCTGTAGAATGTGCATGTGTGCCAACTGTGAGAGTTTGCTAGTTGTGGAAATTGTGCTGCTTTTTATATAGAAACATTCAGCTTCATTTAGTATCAGCTCCCAGTGGTTGCACTAACTTTAAGACTGGCTTGCAAGAGACTCTTGTACCTTGGTAGGGTTTTTTCCTCCAGTTTCTTTTAGAGGCTTTCATGTAGATATAGTTCTTGATTTAACTAGTATTTTTAAATGTTTTATAATCAGAGGTATTTGAAAGAAAAATGTTGTTAGCTTGTCATTCATTGTCTGCAACCTGTTTATCAGTAACATATGCTGCTGACCGGTAAGAATTGTCATAAAATTCTGCACGTAAATAATGCTTAGTTCAGAAGTGATGAACAGTCTCTCTCATGAGCTGTCTTAATGCTTCTTTTTAATTAACTGTTGGTGTATTTCAAAATTGAAGTGTTTTTTTTTTGGTGACTTGGTTTTTAAAGTGGATGGAAATGCAAATTGTGCAGTATGTCTGGAGGGAAGAGGTAAGTGCTCAGTTACTTTGAAGGCTGAGAATTTTTGTGGTT
This sequence comes from Hemiprocne comata, assembly GCA_020745705.1. Lineage (NCBI taxonomy): Eukaryota > Metazoa > Chordata > Aves > Apodiformes > Apodidae > Hemiprocne > Hemiprocne comata. The sequence goes on from CM036587.1 coordinate 120,018,974, forward strand.
GGGAGAATTTGTTTATGTGTGCCAGATGACTTGGGGTTGACAGAGGACCACAACTGCAGCTAGTCAGGCAAAACAGAATTCAAGTGTGAATATTCTAAGTCCTTGCCTTTAGGCGTAGAAAACTAGTCCGCACTCACACTTAGCAGAAGTTTGCATATAAGCAGACCTTAACACAGTGCAGTGAGTATTTGGAGTGGCACTGGGATGTTCCAGCTTTCCCTGAGAAGGTGACAGTGGTGAGGAGTAATAGCCATAGCAACCATCTCTCTTCAGCAGCCAGTCTCAAAGGAGTTGGCACAAAGGACCCATTTTCCTAGTCCTGCTTCTCAGATCTGGAAAAGGAGGTCGAGCTGTAATGGCTTGGACAGAAATGGCTCATGTACATCACATGGGGGAGTTTCTGGTGGAACCCTCTATCCTGCTGGAAAATACCGGTTCATGGGAAACATAACACTTTTCAGAAGCATGTTGCATGTGATGAAAATTTGGTTAACATAAAAGTTGTTTTGAGAACATTTTGGTTTTATATTTCAAAATTACTTTATTTCAATATAAAATGTAATAAAGACTGAGGAATACAAAACAGGGACAAAATATTTTCTTTTTTGTAGAATTTAACTGTATTTAATAGGGCCCAGTTTCTTTGGTTTGGGTTTCTTGAGGGTTGGGTTAAATTTTTTTTTTGAAGTTTCTCATAAACCGAAACTAAAATATTTTTATTTATTTTCCAAAGGAAAGGCACTTACAATTGTGAAATGGGCCTTAAAATAAACAAACAAATAACTAATACAGCTCTGCTGTTGAGTTCCAGTATCACGTTCATAGTTCCTCCCCTGCTTCTTCTTTGCTGTGGGAAGACAATAATTTGTATCAGCTGTTTTTCTTGGGATGCTGTGTTTTTTCCCAACCCAACTTGTGAATCAGAATGGGTGCAATTTGGGCTCTGCTGCCCCTGTCTGCTGGCACCCTGTCTTTCCTTGCTAACTGCTCTTAGCATTCAGCAGGTAGACAATACCAATTCACCCCTCAGTGACCAGAGTGCAAATCTGAGCAGGGCTAGGGGAGAAAAGGTAATAAATCTTAGGTAGTCTTTACAGCACAGAGGCAGGTCTGCCTGTGTAGCTGTTGCTCTGTGCAGACTGCAAAGTGACCTAGAAGTAATTTCATTTCAGTGCAAAGTTGTTTCTTGTTCAGCATACACAAAAGTGCTTAGAATTGAATTGTGGAGATGCTGGTATCTGTTTATGTTGCTTTAAAACAAGAGAGCCTTCTGTGTCCTGATTGCCCACTGATAAAATGAATGATTGATTTTCCAATAATTGGTTTTAGGCACTGTATCTATCTTAATTCCTTGTTCTCCACATCCATCTGTAAATGTAAGTCATCAGCTTTTAGATGCTTTCTACCTAACAGGTACTCTTGTAACTTGGTCCCTGACAACTGTTGCTTTGAGAAAGGTCAAGGAGGGCAAACACAGCTTCACTTTTAACACTGTGTGATTATTCCTTCTAAAAATTAATTTTGTGCAGTATCTAATTATAAAGACATAACAGCCGAATGAGTTGCAAGATAACGAAGTTCAAAAGTAGTGGGAGAGGGCTTCTTGTAAGGAGTTTGTGTTTTCATTGGTGTTTGGAAAAAGTTCAGGTAAGCTTTTGTCTCCACAGTTAATACATATAAATAAAGAGAACAGTAATTAAAAAACCCTAAAATCTATAAAGAGAAGAAAAATTACCAGAAAACTTTAACATATCTGTAACACATGTCTCTTGGTGGGGCAATGTATTCCACTCATGCGGATTTTTCGCAGTCAGATCTGCAGAGAGCAGAGCGATGCACGTCATCAGAGTGCCAGATTTTTATTCTCCTCATGCAGATTTTGCATTTTAATTTTTATTTTCATTTACTTTCCAGATAAATCTGGTGTCTTAATTGTGAAGATCTTAGAAATGTTTGAAGAATGTTCAATACAAGTCGCCATCTGCCAGCAGCTGGAACAGTCTCCTGCTACATTTTCATCCAAGGATGCTGTCATCAATGCAGGAGAACCCATACTCAAAGTCCTCTTTGCAAGAGAGACAGCAGCTCACCTGAAGAGCAGGCCCCAGGATGTCATCCACATTTACCCTCCCTGGTGAGTAGGCAGAACTGGCCACGCTTGCTGTAGCACTGCAGAACAACGTGGGGCTGGCAGAATGCTGGCTGCAGTGTTGTAGGAAAGACCTTGGGGGTAGGGAGGAGCAGGGCTCTGTTGTGGTCATCTGTCTCTGGCAGCTGGAGAAACTTTGACAGATGCCTTAAAGATAGCTCCGATAACAACTAAATGTATATCATAATGCCTCCAGTGTTGCTCAGGGCTTCAGTTTTGTTTTTACTTAATATTTTCATGTTTGGAGCAATAGAGGAGCCTGAACAATGTCTTACCAATGATAAGGCCAATAAAGTGCATACTTTCTGGTAGCAAAGTAGTTCAGGAATGCTCATCTGTTGCTGTGAGTAGGGATATAATGTTTCAGTGGAAAAGTCTGTAATAACTGTGTAGCATGCCATAAAAACAACATGCAGCTAAAAAATTGGGGGAAAAAACCCCAAAACAAACAAACAAAAAACAAGAAATGAGAGATTCACAATATTGTTAAGGAATCAGTGGACACCTTTTTGGTAGTTCCACATTGCTGCTGCTGTCACTGTCTTCAGTTGCCCACATCCTTCTTCAGCGCAACCCTTTCTGGAGTTGTCCAAAATGTTTGGTTTTTATTTGTCGTTTTTGTGAGTTGGATTACTTTCCTGATTTTAAGGGGTAGCATAAAGTGATGAGATTTCTAGTAAAGCAAGCTGGTTGTTGGTGGCTGTAGGTTGGAAGGTCTACTCTTCATAAAAATTCAAGAGAACTTTGAAGTGGGAATATGACTCCTCTTTTCACTCTTCTCCACCCAAATTATAAAAGAGGAAATATTTTTCCTCTTACATATTTCAGCATTCATTACCTGAGTTTTAGCCCTCAGCTGCAGTAGAATCCTGCCTCTAGTGTTTGACTATATCCTTTTGCAAAATACTGTCTTGTTTTGCAAAGCTCTGTATCTGTTTTTTATCTTCATTGAGAGCTGCAAATCCTTTAGGGTTCCCCATTTTGTAATATTTTGCTTCTAAAATGTTGTTTAACAATTTTTGGAGCCAATTAAAATAAAATAAGGGAAGATACTTAACCCGTGGTTTATTAGGGATACAACTATTGATTGTTTAGACATAAATAAATCTGTAAGGGAAATACCGTTGAATAGTAATTAAGTCCTTAATTAAGTCACTGCCTTTTTATTTTTCTTCCTTTCACCACTGAGGTGCTAATGTTTCTTCTTGTTTAGCTTTCCCTTCACCGAGCTTCTTTTCATGCTTTACATTTGCTTTTCTTTCCCCCTGTTTTATTCTTGTTTCTCACTCCTACAAACTTCCACCTTAGTCCTGTTTTTCTCTTCCAGCTTTTTAACCAATGAGTCATTGCATTTAAGCTACTGTGTCTTTCTGTATAGACCCTAACCTACACAAAGATTTTTTCACCAGCAAAACTGTTTTAGTTAGGGTATAATTCAACTTTTTTTTTTTTTTTCCTTTTTTCTTTTCCTGAATGGTTACTGTCAGTATGCTTAGCATGCATAAGCCCCAGACTGCTGCAGCTTGTTCCATGGCTGCTCGGGAAGATGTAACACTGCAGTGATACCATTCTTTCCAGACTACAAGCATCTGTAACTGTGCTAGTGTAGTCTTCTCATTTGTTTAAATTCTAAAATGTTCTGGACATAAAACTCACTGCTCTATATATGTAAACTGAGATTTCCTGAGAAAATTCCTCAGCTGTCTGTCTCCCTAGAAATATAACTTTTTATTTGTGCTTTTTTTGTTTGGTTTGGTTTTTGTTGTTGTTTTTGGGTTTGGTTTGTTGGGGGGTTTTTTGGTTTTAGTAGGATGTGCATTTTATGTAAGCAAAAGTGTTTTTTTTGTAAAACCAGAATGTTTGGGCAGGGGATATGTCTGTGTTGTCAGAGCTGCTCTCTTTACCTATCTGGCTCTCAAGGCACTTTATGAAGATGTTAGTCAGTAGTGGCAAAACTACATTATATCTCATCTCTAGTCCTATTTTCTATCACTTTGGAATTACCTTAATGTCAGTTGTCTTTGTTTACTCGACCAGAAGTCAAAAGAAGTTGGGTTGGATACTGTTAAACTAAACCTACAGGAAGCAAAAGGGAGGAGGATGAGGGATGTTTTTGGTTTAGATTATTTGTCACTTTTAGTTTACATTAATTGGAAATTGGACTTGTACACTTAATAGTTTCCTCTGTCACATTTGCAAGCTTCTATTCTGTTAAACTCTTACTTGAGAGTTCTGAATGCTGAAGTGTAGTTTCTGTTAATCTTTATTGGATTTGTACTTCTGTCGTTAAAAACAAATACTGCTTGTGTTAAAATGCTTTCCTGGCAATTCAAGTGTGTGACTCCTGTAAAAAGGAATTAACTAAATCTAATCCTGGCATAGTGAAATAAGTATGTTTACGTATCTTATTGGTATCACCAGTCAGAAGCAAAAGGGAACAAAAAAAAAAGAAGATGCAGTGGGAGATAAACCTTGAATGACCTGTGTGTACTTGGGACACACAGCACACTCTCCATCATCATCCTGTATTTTGAGATGCTTGTATGGTAAGGCAGAATGGGATGAGATGGAGTGATTTATAAGTGGAGTGCTTCTGCTGCTGTAAAGTAACATCCTGAAAGTAGGATTTCCTGATAATCTTTAAAATAACACCTCAGACTTATGTTCTTGTGGCTTTGCTTTTTGCTTTCTGACCAGGCAGCTGAGTGGGTAATAGGCAGACACACAGACTGCTGGCTTTCATATGTAATTATCTGTGAGCAAAACTTGAATGCATCATTTTGGAGCCTTTGTAAAACTGGAGTTTGTTTTTGTGACTGTATTTGTATGTGTTGTGAACTCAGCACGTAGCTTGGTATGTGAAACGTCTCTGGCAGTAGACTTGCATAAAAACTTCGTGAAGCAGTCTTTAGAGATTTGTGGATATATTTGTTTGTATTTGTTTGCATACAGAATCTCATTATACTTCAGCAACAGATGAAAGCAAATTCAATTTAATTTAAAAAATAAAATATTAACAGGAGGCCAGTTATAAGGATCTTACCAACCTGGACATTGCTCAAGAGAGTGGTCCCACTGACTTTAAGAGGAACTTTGTGTCAGAGTAAGAATTTGCAGGACTGAGTCCTGATTTCTTTATGCTGGATATGGATTTCTTCAGGTCTAGTGTCTTAAGGTATTATTTACAGTCTTGAATGAAAGGGATTTCATGTGAGAATTGTTACTTGCTATAGGGAAAGCAACACCAATAGGCTGATTAACATTTTCCAGCTGATATGTCTGGGGGAGTAAGGAGCTCAGCTGCCTGGCCTCTGAGCTGTCTGATGGAAGCCTGCTCTGATCTTGAGGCTATATAGAAGTATTATTGCAGTGTTGTATCTAAAAGCCTATTGGACACATCACATGAAAACAGTTGCATAGTTTGGGCTGGACGGGGTATGTGTCTGGCCAGCTGGGAACACAACAGGCAAAAGAACTCAGCCCTGCCTACCCCTGCCTGCGTAGGCTTGCCTTTGGTTGTCTTTGCAGTACCTGAGCAATTTCTTGGATTAAGATTTTAAATGAACACCTTATAATTTTTACAAATGGAATCTGAATCATTAGGTGTTTTTAACAGCTGGAAAAGGAAAAGTTTATTACTGAGTGTAATCAAATTGATTATTAAGTCTTCATTCACTTTGCAGAAATACCTGCCCAGCAAAAGACTGAAGACTGTTTGGTACTGCAAAGACGTGAGAGAATGGGAATAAAAGGCTTCTGTGTTCCACTGGTGGTGATTTTATGGCTTCAAATCACCTGGAGTTTTTTTGCCTAATAGTAAAAATGATAGAAATAATTTACCATACCTAACAGAAAGTGGGAAGAATTTTATATTTTTAGAGACTTCAGAATTCATTTTTCTGCTGACAGCAGAGCTTGTGGATAGACAGTTTACTTCAGATATTCCGGCCTTCTGCTTGTAGATATGCCCACTGTTGAATTTTCAAGATAAATCAACCTGAAAAAATAGTGCCAGTTAAAATTTTTTTCCTTGCCATTACATTTAACAACTTTAAAATTTCATGTATTTCTGAAGTTAAACTACTCGAAGCATGCTGATATTAATACAGTTGTTGGCAATAGCAGTATAAACCACAGATCACATTTGATTTGGACAGGTTCAGAAACTGATCCATACCTATGGAATGTGACAGTCTGGTATGAAACCTCTAGTTCAGGAGGTTCACGTGCTGCTGGTAACTGGAGAGCTGGGATTGTATGAAGGGAACAGAATCACTTTGTGTCCTGTTCTTACATTGTGTGCAAACACTGGCTGTTACGCACTGCAGAAGACAATCTCCTTGGCTGGACAGCCACTATTCCCTAAAAAAATGAAAAATTAAAAAAAAAAAAGGAGAGTTTATTTTAGAAACTTAATATGTTAAGTATATACACTAAACTGTGTTGTTCTTTAGTTTCTCTTAACCTATGAAACCACAGGGAATCATAATTAGTCAGCTTTTTAAGTGTACCAGTGCCTGGTGAAAGTGTTTAATATGGACTTGTAATTTCTATCTGCATTAGAATAGATTCTGTTGCTCCTCAATTAAAGAGGTTTAGAAGAGTCTGAATTATTAACTGCCAAGAAGAGCTTATACAAAACATTGCTGCAGATCAGCTGATGTACAGTGATGAAACCTTGTATTTCAGGTCCTTTAAGGTGGGCCATTGATGGAAGTTACTGTAGAAATATGCAAGCAAGCTCTGAGCAAGGTTATGTATGGGAAGCAATCTAGCTTTGTGGACTTATATATTCTTCTACTTTAGAATTATCCTGGATATGCCATAGGCTGTTTTGTTGGCCCAACAGGACTTAGGATAAATGGCTATGTTACTGTGATTTTTGTGTTGTCTTACTTAATACACAGCCTTGCATGGTCTTACATAATCTTGGTGAGCGGTAAGAACACCAACATGGGCAGCTAACATCGGTGTTTTGAGGTAGTGTGACTGGTGTTAAAGATGGTTTGCCTTCCATTTGATGGGGACTTTGTATCACTGTACTCTCACCACGCAAGGGAAGCGTTGAAGAACATTGTTACAGAATACCTCCCTATCACAAGAAAGATCATGTGAAAGTAGGATCTTGGTCTTCATATGTTAATGCAATGTGGAAACAACCTATTGCTTCTCTGTAAGAAGGAAAGCATCTATCTCCTTTAAAACTTTCTCATTCCATAAAGGTAAAATACAAATATGAATTAAAGATATGTATGAAACAACTTTTGTGTAAGTTCAGTTTCTCTACACAGGGAGGCAGCTTCTCTAAATGCCTCATTGATCAGTTGGACAAAATTGATCTGTATTCACCATCTTCCTTTGATGAAATCTAAGCATTTATAAATAAATATATAGACACAAATAAATATTCAAATGTATGGAAAAGAGGGAGATTTCCCATTGGAAAGATGTTAGCTCTGCCTTTACATTCTTTCTTTGAAGATACTACAATAGCAGAGTGAGAGAACCCTGATAAGAGGGACAGGGCTCACAAAGAAGATAAAATTCTACAAAACTTCAGAGCTGTAAAGCCAGTGTGGGCACTATTTCTAAAGTACATATAGGAATGGCCTCAAAGCCAAAGATCAGATCGTATCATCTGCTTGGAATTGCTTCTCAGAGATCATGCCATTGTGAAAATTGAAATTCCTTTTAGAAGAAGCTGAATCAGCTGTAGGTTTTTTGCAGGAGTTTTGTTTTTTGGGTTTCTTTTAGGATTTAACTTTCCTAGTGCAATCACTTCAAAAGAGATGACCTGTCTTTTGAGAAGAGAGAATAGGAATATATATATAGTTTTTGTGAACTTAAAAGTTATCTCTAACAAGCTTGTATTAGAACTTCTTCAATACTTCTGTTGCTTTATCTATTTTGACAGAGTAGTCCTTAGGATTTTACTTATTTTTCTATTTTAAACAATAAATTTGATTTTTTTTTTTGTCCATCCCCTCATGTAAAGGGAGAAAGCTCTATCTGTAGAGCTGCTCAGGCACCTCCTATCTTATGGCTCTAGAACTAAAGACAGTTAAGTCATTGGTATTATTTGTGTTTGTTCACCTCTCATGTAGAAAATCGAAATAACACCGTATCTTAGTAGTCAAATCAATGAATAATTATGTTCCTTTATTAGTGGATGACATAATTGGAAAAATACAGAATTACAAAGCTTTGATTCCAAGAGGCAAACGAGTCATTTATGCCACTTCTGTCATTTGTCACAACCACCTGAAGTAACAGATACTTGGTATTTTGGATATGGTCTGTGTCTAATAAACATGATCACACTTTTACAGTGTGATAGACTTGTTTATTTTTATAACTATGACATAGATAGATGTATTGCATAAATATCATACATAAAATTTTAGTACCCTGAAAAACAAAGATGAAAGAACTACTCTTTATGAAAGGGATTTTCCATGGAGAAAAGAATAGAAACACATTCAGGGAAGATGGGAGCCTCAAGATAGTAAATCCAGAGTTCTGTAGAAGATTAAAACTGGATTTTTAAACGTGACTGTCTGTCTCTGGGCTAATAGCTGATGGTATCTTGACACACTGAAAAGGGGGACTTTCCACTGTGTTGTACCCATTGAGTGCTGAGTCTTGTTAATATGTTTGCCTGTTTTCAGGCAAATCAGAGAGGTCAGAAGTGAGCGGTGTGTCTACAACACGGCAACAACACAGCAGTTTGGTGTTCAGATCAAGGTTGAAATACATTGTTGTTGGCAGAAAAACCTCCAGCAGGGGTAGAATACTGTCTCTGTCTGAATTGGGTGTGTGCAGTGTGTTGTTACCCTTCTGGCTCACATGAGCAGCGAGAGCTACCCAGGCAGCCTGCACGGAGCTCTCCTAGAAGGAGCATTATGTGTTGTTCTCAGGAGCTAATTCTGTGCTCTGGAGGGAGCCTTCACCAGCATGACTTTCTTCAATATGGGACGTTTCATTTGTAAGAGTAAAGGAAGTGTGGAAAAGAGGTAGTGAATGTAAATAGCCTGGTTTATGGTGGAGGGGGGTGGTTTTCTACATTTTTATTAAATACTAGATGCCACCCAACATTGATCCTACTGGAACGGTTGCAGTGCCCAGTTAATGGGAAGAATCTTAATCACCTCGCTGTGGCGCTGACACGTTGAGGAATTAGTGTGTGTTTCAGTCCATGTTTTTTAGGAACAGAAAAGGAAAATTACATTTTTAAACATCCATTCCATACAGTCAGTGATGTTGTTTACATTTGAATTCTTAAGTTACTGGAAAAAACATTCAGTGAGAATGAAAATGTCCTATCTTAAAAATCACAAAATATTCTCATCCTGAAAAACCTAATGTGTGGTTTTTTTTTTATTAAAGCTCTCTACTTGAAACTTTCCAGCTTTTATAAGTGAGGAAATTCCAAGCATTTTGTAGTGACAGATACTGTTAGTGGGTAGTTGTCCACTGACGTCAAAAACAGAGGATGGTGAACAGCTTTGTTCAAGTCAACGAAAAATGTATGGTCTTGGATAAACTCTGTGTTAGCAACGGAGCTATCAATGATATATGAGCAGCTTCACATGAGTTCCCATGTGCATTCAATCCAATGCTAAATTCCAGATCTTGTTTAATGAGCAACTGATGGAGCCAAGACCTGGCACTGCACAAAATCCTGCAGTCTGCTTTATCCAGTCATGAAGGAAAAACAAGCTAAGTAAGTTCAGATGAACAAGTTCAGAATTACTGCAGGGTTATTAAAAAGTTGTGATTTGTATTCCTTTGCTAATATTTATGACTAACACATTTGGGACGGGTAAAACAATACTTAATTTGTAGAAAGACTATGTGCCAAAATTCCTGCAGTAGTTTAACCACTAAAGAGCGAGTTTTGACCATGTGAATGGGTTTGTTTAAATGTTTAACAGTAATCAGCTGATTTTTTAATTACATTGGAAAAAATTATGATTGCTTCTTGTTGGATTGCTGTCCAGCACTTTCACTTTGTGAAATACAATGTATTTCCATAGCTTACTGTGGAGAAACAATTGTAAAATGAAGTGCCATTCTCTTTAGTAGGTGTGATTTGCTAATGTAATGGTTGTGTGTAGTTATGTAAGGTTATTACATGCAGTCTTGTATGCAGTTATGTTGAGCTTGGAATATACTGGATATTTTATACTACAGTGGGTTTTCATGCTAGGCACGCTCGTGTCCTTATGCATGTTTGTATGGACAAAGAGGTGGATCAAGTGTGAGTTTACCAAATTGTCATGTCTGGTGATTCCCTTCAGCATGAAGCTTTGCTTTCTCAGACTCCTCCTCCTCCTCATTGTCATATTTAAGTGTTGGTAAGCAAAAGTTAATTACTGTAGCAGAAATAACTAAAACCCCAAGTATTTCAAAAGGGTAATGTTGCTGCCCAAAATGCAGGATTTAAAACATGTCTGCTATCCTGGGGGGCAGGGGAAGGGGGAGAACAAATTTTGCTGTTACTTCTATCAGGCAGATTGCTTTCCTTTCAGTAAAAACTCATGGAAAAAACGCCCATGGTTTTCTTTATTTCTGACAGCGAGAACATACTTTGGTATATAAAGCAGTTGATCTGTGAATCTGTTTGTTTGTTTGATGAAGCTTCTCTTTCTACCAGTCTTCTGAGTCAACATTAACCATGCAGATCGCAATGAATTACTTCTCCCTGAGTGGTAGGCCCCTTTGACAGCTTCCTGAGATGTCTTGAAAAAGTATTCCTCTTGTTACTGTCCCAGTACGGCCTTCTGGCAGACCAAGTTTCTCCCAGCAGAAGTATCAGAACAGTATCCATGACATCAGAAGTGCTGTATAACCATTAATTTTACCTTTGAGGGATTCGTTGTGTGTTTTGAAAGCCAAATCACTGATGTGGCTCCAAAAAAATCATACTTGGCAGTATGTGGGAAGGGGTTTGGTTTTTTGTGTGTGATTTTTTTGTTTTGTTTTGGGTTTCTTTTCCCCTCTCTCTTTAAGCTCTTTGGACTCCTGAAATGGTACCTTTTGTCTCCCCGTGTGATAAAAGAGTTAAGAAGCCTAATTAACATTTCTGTGGATGTTTCTGGGTTTGATGTTTCTTTATCTCTCCCTTTCTTAAGTCTTGGATTTTTATTTTTTTAATGAGTGGTGCATGTTTGTTGTAGAGCAGATCACGATGATGGGCTTTTGCATAGTCTTCCTTGGGAATCATTGCTCATAGTCAGTCTCCATGGTTCTTGGTGGCATAAAAGAGAGGACTGCATGTTCACCTTGAAGCTGCTGCTGCTGTTCACAGCACATCTGTTAGTGCAAACCCGTCTGTCAGCATCTTCAGCTAATACCTTGTAATTTGAACTGAGGCCGTGAAGAAATACCCCCTTTTCCATCTCTGAAGCATTGTTGGGACAGACGTTGTAGATCATAGCATAACTACTCCAAAAAAAAACCTGGCAGGATATCAACTAGAATGTTACATGCTACGACACACTGAAAGCACTGAACTTGAGAACACTTCAGATTCGGTATAAAACCATAAATTGCATGGATTGTATGTGTGTTTTCATTTGTCTTCCCAGCATGGCACAGCATGTCTGGCTTTTGTGTTTCCCGGAAACAAATCACTCCTCTAAGCTGAGGTTCATTTTTAAGAAATGTGGGCAATGCAGCTATGTGAGACTTGTACATTGCATTCGTGCCTTAGCAAGTACTGCTTGTCTTCTGGTTCCCTGAGCTTGTCATAAATATTAATTTAATAGGGCTGGTACTGTTTTATGCATTGTGAATGTACAGATTGAGGAAGAGATTAATTTTATTGATATGGGCTGTTGCTGGACCTTAGAGGGTTTGTAGGCTTAAAGGAGCCCAGATTTACCATATACGTACGTCATAATTGTTCTTCAAATTATTTGAAAACTTTACATAGAATAGACTAGTTCATTATTATCTTCCCTAATATTTCTTACCTTCAATTTCCCACACAGAAATAAATAAGCTGCCCAGTGTTTTCTTTGTCTTTTTGCAGCCTCCTTTGGCTGAAATTCATGGCTTGCAGTTTGAGAAGTTGTGCATGAGGTGGTTGTTTAGTTTGGCTGGGAGACTTGGTCTAGGAGTTCATTTTCCAATCTTGCTGTATAGCAGAGAGCTATGTGCTAGCTACACTCAAAACCAAACCCATTTTAAAAACAAACATCAACATACCACATTATCAACTTCTAGAACAGTCCACCTAAGCTTTCAGAATTGCCTTTGGTTGTTGGTCACTTCTGCTATAGCAGTAAATTCCTAATTTTTGAGGACTGCCACTCAGGGGGGAATGGAATCCCATTAGGTTTACTGGTTACCCTGAAATTGCCCTTAGCACCAGCCCAACATAGAGGAGAAAAAAAAGGGGGGGAAATTATTCCCACAGCCTAAATATAAATGACACCTTTTCACAAAAACAAACAAAACCAACAAACAAAATGGGAAAAAAAAATCCCAAACCCACAACTTTTACATCTGTTTATTTTAAAAATTAGGCTACATGTAAAAGTATTATGTTCCTGTGTCTTCCAGTTGTTAATTGGTCAGGATCCTTACCCGTGTTCATGAATCTTGTTCTGAGGCAAATCCTAAACACTGAAGATTTGCGTCCATGGACCAGGTCTGAGATTTGGAAATGTGTAATTTTACATGTAAAGCCCCTTTAAGTCTATTTAGATTAAAATCTCAACACCCATTTTTGAAATTAATATTGGTATTACTTGGCTGCAGTGTTGATTTTTTTGAAGCTTTTTTGAAAAATTATTTCCTATCCCACATTATCAGCTGTGTTGTTGTACTTTGGCTACATCCATCCAGAATGTGGACTAAATGTATTAGTTATAATTATTACATTTATTCTTATTTGTAGCTTGTTTATTTAATTGCTGTCATAATACTACTGCCTTATTAACTATACATTTATTGTGGACAATTCTGAGGAAAATACTACCTGCAAGCTAGCAAGACAAAATCCTGCTTTATTGTATCACCTCATCAGATATCAAAACTTATATATAAGGCATATCTTGAAATGTGTAAATCCTACATTGTAGAAACATAGAAGCCAGAGTAGCACGCGTGGCTTGTTACCGATCTCGACTGAAACTGGGCATGATCGTAATCAAATGTGTTAGGGTTGGATTCTGGAAGGGAGAGGTCCTCAAGTCTGGGTGTCGAGAGAGCTGTACTCTCCTCCCATTATCTCCTGCTTTGGCTTTCCTCAGCTTCCTAAGCTGTTTCGGAAGAGACAGGAGCAGTCACGTTGCCGAAGCATTCAATGCTATCTTTATTTTACTGTGTGGTGAAGAATTGTTTTTCCCTTCTGTTTGCTGCCCTCGTCCCTTGGCCATACAGACCACTTGTTCTTGGGACTGTGCTGTACACTGAATCAATTAAATAATTTGCTTTAAAAAGAGAAAATTTTAAGTGAGGGTTGTTGAGCAATATGGTTTACGGTGTGGGCTTGCCATGGCACCGAAGGCCCAACTGAGCCGGCCTGCAGCTGGGCAGGGGCCAAGGCTGAACCTCCCAGGGCAGGAGGGTTTCAGGTAGCGCAATGAGCATTTTATAAAGCCACCTATTTCTCTTTGAGACATCCCTGCCCAGAGGAATCGTTTTACACAGCACAGCAGTGGGAAAACACTTTTCTAAATAGCGTTTGCATAATGACTGGCAGACCAGTCGGAGGGCTGCCGGGCCCCTGGGCAGCCAGTACCCCCGCTGGGCCCGGGGCCTGCCAGCAGGCCCCCTGCCCTGCCCTGCCCTGCCCTGCCCTGCCCTGCCCTGCCCTGCCCTGCCCTGCCCTGCCCTGCCCTTCCCGCCGGCAGCAGGAGGTGGCAATGTTGTCAGCAGCATCCCAGGTCTCGGGATGGCTGAGCTCTCCGACTGAGCCTCCGTGCTTATTTGTCCAGAACGTTTGCTGCCGTCAGTGTTTCACGTCCGTGAGTCTGCAAAAGGGAGATTCGTTTAGGTTTGTGCGCCATTACTTGTGCACAACTTTCAATAACGCAGCATATTATCTGTTCTGCATGTAGGGATGTGCATGGGACAGTCACTGCATTGTTTACACAACTTTCTCTTCCATAAACGCTGAAGAAGTCCCTGTGCCATTTTGTTGAATGCTTTTAAAAGACTTTGTACTGACGAACCATCCTCCAGCCAGGGAGCAAAACCGATCTCCTTAACTAAAATTTCCTTTCTGCAAAACATTTCTAAATGTTTCTGAAACCCACTGACCTCCCCCCACGCACCCTAAGATGTTTACAAACTTTGCTTTGAAGTGAGTTTGCCAGGGGAAAAACTGAGAACTTCCTTTGTGCCCTGAGTTTTGTTAAGAGCTACCTCCTGGCTGTGAGAGTCTTTTAACCTGTTCATGGGTTTGCTGGGGATGTTTTTCTTTTCAGATTTCAACTAACTCTTTTTAACTACTTCCAGTGATCCTCTCTAAGACTTTTCTGATTTTTCACATTTTATTCTGTCTAATGCTAAGTCTTCACCCTTGAGGGAAAGTACGCAAGTCCTTGGTTTATGTTATTCCATTCCTTTCCTCTTGACTCTTGTGTCTTGATTCTGCTGTGGTAAATCCATCATTGATTTTAAATTATCACGGAACCTGTCAACATATTTAATTACTGGATTCACCTCTCACGCTGTGCTCCTTTTCAAGCCTCTCTGACAAGATATGATGAATTTCATCCATTTAGGAGGTCAAATGAGGCAAAAAATACAAATTCTTTATGTACTTTATGGTAAGCAGAGAGAAAATAGGATTACATTATCCCCACCCTCCTATGTAAGTTTATTTGCAATACAGATGACAATTTTTGTTGGACTTCTTATCTAGTTACTTGTTTTTCATAAGGAAGGAAGAGTTTAGATGCCTAATGCCATACAATTTCTAGGCGTTTAAATAAGCAATCTGTAAAGTCGTGTGTTTATGCCTTTCCTGACTGGTGTATTTCTTGGGGATGCTACTTACTGCATTAGGTATACACTCAAAGCTTTTCCTGCTTTGGTCTCTGTTAAACAAAGATTGTTTACTGAGTAGCAAAATCCATTGCTGAATGAATGTTTTGCCTACCACCGCTCCTCAGTCTGTTGTGCAGATGGGTCCAGCCATTCTGCAGGAACCCTGGATAATGGTTCCTTACTGGCTTTCAGAAGCCAGTTGGGGTTTTGAGCAGTTTGCCTGGCAGAATCTGCTATATTCTGTCTCTTCCAACAAATGACAAGCCAGTGAAAGCTTTCTTTTTGAGAAATCTATTTTGCTGAGCTGTGTGGGAGACCTTTCCTTTTCAAAACTGGAACTGGAAAACCAATAATCTCCAACTCCAAATAGGAAATCATTTAAGATAAGGTGGGTTATTACTGCCATAACTTTTGTAATTACTTCTTTTTGTAGAATTACAGTATCAGTCATCTTACTGCTTTAAGAGTAAAGTGAATATGAAGAAATACTTCATCTTGAGACTTTTCTTTCTTTAAACACTGCTAAATAATGCAGTCTCATATTTTTGTCATAATAATAATATGTCTGTCCAAGCAGTAAAGCTAAACAAATGGAGGCAAAAGCTTTGGGATCATAAAATTTTCACATTAAAGGAAGTAGATGCTATGTGCAAATATAAAACGTGGAAATAAACACATTTAGAATTGTTGTTTTCTCTTTCCAAACCAAAGGGAAAGAAAAGACTTCCCAGTGATTTCAGAGTATTGTTAACAAGCCCTCATAGCTATTAGGAGTCTGAAACACTAAACAGCTTTGTAACGACATAACTATATCAATAAACCTAACATCAAAATACCTCCCAAAATTTATGTACAGATGGTTCCATTTTACATTACAAAAGAAGTTTTCTGAAGTCCATTTGTCTAAAACAAAGGCTTTAATGGAACAGCTTAATGATTTGACCTCAGATCTGCATGTCCTTTTTTTTTTTATTTGAATGTAAATACGAAAACCAAGGCAATTAACTTGGTAATTTATGCAGTCAGACTGAGTTGAAGGTCTGTAGGTAGGTATTGCTTTAAGTGAAGTTGGCATGCTGTCTCCTGCATGCTGATGGGCTCTTGCTCAAGCGTGTATCAGGCACAGTGTCTTAGTGCTAGGGATAGTTCACCCTCAGGAAGTTTGGTTTAGATAAGTATCTGAATTTTTTTGGGTACCGAAATCTGGAATGCCACAGCGAAATCTGATGAGCACAGGCTCTTAGATCTGAGTCAGCAACAGGGCTGGACCCGCTCCTGTTGTTCAGCACTTCCACTGCCAGGTCCAACCAGCAGCAGAAAACAGAGACACATTAAATGAAAAAACAGAGGGAAGAGGAGGGGGTGTACTTAAAAAATTATGGACAGACTTCAAAACACAGTGTGTAGGTTGTGTGTGTGGATGAGGAGCTGTGAAGAAATTGCCACTTTCTTGCAGTATGGCCTTCCAAAACCTCAGGGGGAGTCTGGTGCTCAAGGGGCTCTGCTCTTAGCCCTGTGTGAGCAGGCATCATTAGCACATGGTGTCCGGGGTGTTTCGCTTACAAGCTGTAGAAGTGAACTTATGAAATTAAGGGATTTTTTTCCCCTGCTTCTGATCCTGTGCAGTTAAAAGTATTTCAGGTGTTGCAGGACACACTTATCAACTGAAATGTTAGCCTTGGGGAAAAAGAGTTACCCACTCAAATGGCACTGGAAAAGTAACCAGGAGAAGAGTGTCGACATTTTTCTTACTGATCTCTGAGTATTACTTAATTTTCTGATCTCTTTTTCTCTGCACCTATTATTTTCTAAACCTTGTTATGAGTTAATGAATCCCTTTTATATAAGGTTAGGAAAAGAAAGGTGCTTCTATCTCCTGAAGTCTAGTAAACCTGTGCTTCTGTGAATTGGTAGCAAATATATATTACTCTATATTACTCTTTTGGTGAAAAATAATATTTTCATTAAAATATCTGTAGTCTTCTGAGCCTGAATTTCCAATTTAGTGTCCACTTCATCTGTGGAGATCAAATCGCTTGCTAGGTTTTGCCAAGAGAAAGTTGGCCATGGCTAAACAGCAGTGCCTGCTGGGTACAAGGCTCATGAGTCACAGGTTCTTGAGGCACACACCTGAAACACACCTGAAGCTTAATTCTGTGTACCATGCATAGAAGGAAGTTCTCACTGTGACTTCATTCATGTTTTTGGCACCCCAACGTTATTCCTGGTGATAAAAGAATAATAGAATGAATAAGCAACTAAAACACAGGAGAGGAGAATTAATTTAAGCTTCAGGAAAATGGAGAACACACCCTGGTTCTCATCACTTGTGTACACTGTGCCTGTTCTAATCCCCATCCAGACTTCAATACTAGGGATTAAACAGTCAAACATTTTCAAGTGTTCATACTTCAGAAATTCTGAAGTCTGCCTTTCAGAAGTGGCCTAGTATGATTTGCATGTATTTACATTTTGATGTTTATTTTAAAAAAAATAATTATTTCTGAAGAAGAAAGGGAGAACTTTTAAATCCCTAATATATAGCTGAAAAAACCCTGTGTATATCCGTCTCTGCATGTAATATAAAATAAAAACTAGAAAATGGAGTAAAAATGTCAAGAACCAAAAAATGTATAGTGTTCTTCAGTGGCTGCAGACCACCTTAGTTTGTGCTTAATTTTAGAAGGCACTGAGGACTTATTTCACTTTCTTTGCCTTTTAGCTTAGAAAATCAACTGGTTCTACTGAGCCACTACTTTATTTTCTTTAGGTGACAGAGTATTTTTCTTACATTTCCTTCTACTTCTGCTTTTCAGTGATTGAAACTTCTTACACCTTCCTTTCACTTTTTGTTGAAAAAAGTGAAAAAAGGTACTATTTTTAACAGTCATGTATAATGATGGCTGTCTGTTGACAACAGTGAACTTCATTTAAATCTATATATGTGCATATAAACACAAAGGTCAGCTGGGTTTTTTTTCAGTAGCCAAAGCCTGCAATGGCTGCAGGAAACCAATTAGTGCTTTTCCAGGCTCCCATCAAGTTTTATACAACGAAATTAATGAGTCGTCATCACATTTTTGAACAATACAGATTTGTTTCTATGATACATCATTTGAATATTAGTGACCTCTGGAGAAGAGAGCAAAAAAAGGTGGTTTGGGGTTTTCTAGGTGGTCAGATGTGGCCAGTTGGTGTAACCAACATTTGCAGGCTTCTTACCAGGAAAGCAACGTATTTACTTACCATGTGGTTCTTCAGAAAGCTGGTTTCCTTAAAAAAGTTGTGGATGGCATGAGGTTGGTCAGAGGGTAGACATTTGTTTGACCTTCTATTAACAAGTTTTCCTACATTAGGACAAAGCACAATTTCTTGAATTGCCACAAATGGAGTGAAAAGCCCTGGGACTGACAGGCCTGCAGGTTTTGGAGCCATCTGGATGTTGATGCATAGGAACAGATAGAATAACCCAACAGCACATAGCTGATTAATTACAATTAATACTGAAAATTATTCAACTGTCTTGCTTTGTGTTTCCAGATCTTTATTATTTCATTGTGGTCAGTCAACATTGAGAAATCTATATTTATTGTGCAAATATTTTGGGGGGAAGTGGTATCTGTGAGCACTTGACTACCACCAGTCATACTCCTTAGCTATTCAGGATGAGTTTTTGCTTCCTTTGTATTCCCTGCAAAATAATTATTAAACTAACATCCAAGCATTAGGGTTTTGTTGGTTTTGGAGTGATCTAATTATGTATTTTAAATGTTTTGTTTTACAATTAGAGACACATGAAATGGAAAAATGTCTCTTGAAGAGCTCTTCCGTCCTATTCTCTAGAAAAGAAGATATTTCCATATTCTTTTTTTCTCTTCCCTAACCTATGTTCCTGTTCCCCTAGCAAGGTAGAATCAGGGAACTCTCCTTCAGCTCCATCATGGATCTGGTAGCAACTACTGCTTCTTGTTATTCTTCACTGTCTTTTCTTCACTGTCTTTGACACAGTTGTTTCTTAAAATATGCGGAGGTATTTTTTTTCCAGGCAGGACATTTTATTGGATGATAGAAATTTATGTCCCAAAAATATCAGACTAACTGGACTAAACATATTAACAGGAGTAAACTCACTGACTGCAAATCAACCAAAAATCTCTCGTACAATTTTAGCTAACAGTTAGCTTAAGAATAGAATAAAATAATGCCATTTATTGTTAAAGTGTTCTGATAAATTGAGGTATGTAGAGCTGAAATCCCATCCTATATATCTCATATTGTTATATGCTATAAGGTAGATACTGTATGAAAAGAGAAAAAACTGAGAAGGTCTGTGTTCTAGAGCTGTGTTTGATGAAGGCTGCCTGCCTAGGTTAGGTATCCTCATCACGTCATGATCCCTTGGGAACGTCTTAAAAGTGAAAAAATAAACCACCCTGCGACAGCACGTCACTGTTTTCCTTGGCACCCTTCTGCAGTGTGCCTTCCTGTAGAGAAAAGAGAAGTAAAATGAGAGAATCGTAAAAGTCAGTATATAAGCTCATTTAAACCTACCAGGGACCTTCAGTTTATGTGAAGCAGAAACTCCCGTTTAAGGGCAAGAAGGAAGGGGTACGTGGTGGGGCTCTGGAGTGGCTCAACCCTGGCTCAGGACACCACTGCCCCTTCCTGGGTTTATTTTTAAGCTCTGTATTTGTGGGGAAAGCAAGTAAACACCAGGAACGATATGTAATCTCTTAAATAAACGCCGCCTTTGCAGGACCGAAACCTCAGTGGCTGCTGTTGCTGTGTCTGACTTGACCATCGAGGAGCTCGGGGGGTGACCGAGGGCCGGCGGCAGCTTCCGGCAGGCCCCGACGCTGGGGCCGAGCATGGACTTTCTGGGCCCGGCGGTGGCGGCGGGCCGGGCGGCCGGGAGGGCCGTGGCGGGGAGGAGGAGGAGGAGGAATGCTGCCGCTCTGACGTCAGGAGCTGCTCCTGGGAATGTTTTGCATTCCTCTTCCTGGCAGTGGTCAGGTGGCTTCCAGCAAGAAGGAAGAAACAGCCGCTTCCAAAAAGGAAAAAAAAAAAAAAAAAAAAAAAAAAAGAGGAGGGGGGAGAGGGCCTGCGAGGAGGAAAAGAACACTTTATAATAAAAGTATTGTGGGGGAGGCACTTTTATTAAAAGCCAGATTGGGAATTGGAACCAGATGTTCTGCATTCGAAAGCTGCACGAATGTTAAATGTGTTTATTAATGACTGTGATGGCTGAGGTATTTGGCTATCTGCCTCACTTCAATCTCATTGCTCTGTATTTAAAAACAGTTGAGAAAAACAGATTTTATTTTTTTTTGTACACGACTTTAGGCAGCTTCCTTTATACAAATGTTACATAAAAATAATTTTAAAAAAAAGCCACATACGTGACAGCACAAAAGAAGCAGGAAAAGTCAACATTTGTCTTGTTCTTCTGTTAGATTTAACCTACATTTTGTGCTGAAAATTAAATTTATTTCAATTCTGTTTCCTTCTTGATTTGTGTTAGTTGGATAGTGTGTGTGATGTAAGCTGGAAAGGTCAGAACATGCAATTACTCTTGTTCACAAAGTGCTTCCTATTCCCTTAACTCTCTCTTTTTAATGTGCCTGTCAAAATGTTCAAAGCAAAACAAGAAGAGATGCTCAGTCTGAGATGAGTAATGGAGGAGGAACTGCATTCACCACTGGCAGTACTTGTGCTTTGTATCTAAATTGTATCTTGTGAATTAAAGACAGACCTGAATGCATGTTACATCTCAAGTTTGAAGAGCAGTGTCTCTACCTTGGTGGCTGTACATATTTGGAAGTGTCTAGCACTGAGAGCTTCCATAGGGACTTCTGGTTTGGGCCTCAGTGTGGACAACATAGCTGACAACACCATAGCCGCAGGCAGATTTGGTGTGTCTCCCAGACAGGCGTGCGTCCTTCTCCCATCGCAAGGCTCTGTTGTGTGAGGCTTGTAAGATTATCTATGTAAAGCAAGGGCTGCTGGAGGGAGAGAGGGAATTGTGATCATGTCTCATTTCAATGCCCTAAACCTGTGGCAGCTTCATCATCTCAAGAGGGGAAAGCAGTCGCTTTCTTTGTACCTCACTGGAAAACCCCCTCTTTATCTGGTGGGGCATGGCTCTAATTCTTAAGAACTCAAACTTCCTCAGGCAGAGGCTGATGGAGCAAAGTTGCCTGTGGATTCGGGCTGGGAGAGCCCGTATGATTTAGCTTGCACCACAGAGGCTCGCCAACGTCCTCATTTGAGGATATTAATCTCACATGTTTCTATTCACTGGCACTGCATGAAGTTGTGTTTGTCTGCTGACCGAGGAGTTAGCATAGCTTATTCCCAGGGCAGTGTATTCGGGGGGGGGGGGGGGGGTCATGGGAAGCCGGCGGGACGGGGAATGTTCGGTACTTTTTGGTGAAGTTCTCTCGAGCTGTGTCCCCAGCTCAGGTGAGGCCTGTGACCGCCCGCTGTTTCCTGGTACAGGCTGAAGTGGACAGGCGCTTCCTGTGACAGGGTGGATGCTCAGCTGAGGAATTTCCAGAAATGCTGAGAAGTGCTGACTCACAGCTTACGGCCGGCTGGGCTGAGGGGAGGTTTTCAAGTCCTTGGCTGAAGCCAGCAAAAAATGTTGCTGTAATGTACTGTTTTATTTTTAGCAAGGGGGGGGAGGCTATGTTGCTTAGAATGAAATGCTTGCTAGTGGTTTCAAAATGACAGACACTTTTAATATTATTTTTTTTCTTTTCTATTTTTAGAACTTGGAAAACAGGTTGTTTTGCTAAAGTACAGACACTTCTCTGTTTCCCCAGTAAAAGGGTTGTTGTAAAGGAGCCTTAAGGAGTTCATGCAGGAAGGCTTTTACCACCACTGCAGTTCAAAATGTCCTTCTGGGTAGGAGATACTAAAGTATTTGAGATTAAAACTCAGTTGGCATCTACTTGCATGTATTTCTCACTTCTGCAGAGGTGAGACTGCAGCTCCAGTTGTTGGAGCTGAAATGTAGCCAGGTATTTGATTGCTGTTATTACGAGATCATTGTAAAATTGGGTTTAGTTCTCCCTTTTTTTTTAGCAGTCACTTCACAAGTAATTGGTTGTGCATTTTCTTTCTTTCTTTTTGAACAGAAGATGCCCTATGCTGTTTTCTGCTAATGTTACCAAGAAACTAGAGCAAGGGAGGAGTAATTTCTAACTATAACATGTCTCCAAATGTAATTTTGGTAATTAGATTATGGGGGCAAAGTTCAATTTTTTTTTTATTTTTTTTTTACATTCAGTACAATTTCTTTAACATATTCTTGTATGTGTGTATTGGTTTTCTGTTGAACAAGCATTGAGTACTTTGGGATGGTCTCCAATGTATGCACTGTCCCATAGAGCATCCTAAATGGAATACAAATTTGTGAAAACTCTTTTAACTTGCTTCTAATTTCTAAAATTTTATATCGGCTATTTTTCATTCACAGCTCTGTACCTCTGCGTATAGAGCTGTTTGGAGCCTTTTTACATCTTGCTAATGAACTATGTAACAATTAATGTTCTGCAGACTACTTCTGACCGTAATGCCAATAATTTTGGAACCTGGGCCACAAACCAGCACATTTTGCACACGCACGCACAAAAAACCAAACCCAAAAAACGAAACCCACACCTCTTACAGCAACCCTACAGCGTCTGGCTTGAGAATAAGTGATGCGCAGCTTCCCCGAGGAAGTACATTTCCCTCTTTTAAGTGTATTGTATTTAACTGCTCTCCTTAGTTTTTGTCCTGGGACTGAGAGATGGTACATGTCCATCAGGGTCCTTATCCAACAACAACAAAGAGAAAAAGGATACTTCTGTGCAGGAAGTACAGTAACATAGGACAAGGTTGTTTCCGTTCTGTGCAGTGTGAAAAAGTCCCAGTCTTAGTCATTTTAATGGAAATACTGCCCTTGCATGTGAGCTGCTGATCATTTCTGCAGGCTGAAATAATTGTAGGCTGCACCTGTATCACAAAATTTCCCAATCAAATCCACTTTTACTAGTGATTTGAACCTTGCTAGCTACCCATCTCCAAGAGAAAGCTGTTCTCCTACCCGTATCTGCCAGTTCCCTCCAAGATTTTGTAGCAGCTGCATAATCTCATATAAGAGTTGCATAAGCATCGTTTCTCTGGTTGTGTCCTGGCACCCGCTGCTATACTGGGAAAAATAAAATAGGCCTTACATTATTTCTAGACACCTGTCAGTAAATTCAGGCCAAGAGCCATGAACTAATAGTCTTGCTGGTGCCCCCTTTAGATAGATGTGTCATCCGACCTGGGTGAACATGCCTCAACTGGATTGCCTGACTCCAGATAACCCCTTCTACACTCCACTGCTGTTTGACCCTTTTCTAGTTTGGGTGAGGCACAGAACATTCCTTTTAGTGGAGATACTGTCCCCAAACCTTTTTTTAAAAAAAAAAATGCATGAATGTTCTCCAGCTTTCCACGAAACATGTTGGTACGACATGTATCAGTATAGTAAGAACACCTACTCATTTTACGGTCAGCTTTTTGTAATTGAATCTCCCCTAGTAGAATCCAGGAGTCCTCTCTAGTAATACCATGCTTCACAGTCTGTTTTCTGTCTTTAATGCAGACATGCCTTGCAAAGAGCTTTCTGCTTGTGGCAGTCCAAGCTTGTGCCTTCTCAGATGTCTTGGTCTCCTTGTGCTACCTGTTCTTGCATAGCTTTCTGATCTCTCCACTGTTTGTTAAGCTTTGCTGTTAGTTGCAGTACAGTCTTGGTAGCTAAGTGAAATCTCAGTGGTTCATGTCTATGCTTTGGTTATCACACTACTTTTTGTTATTGTGTCCTTGTCTTAAATAATTTTTACTTCTGATCTTGAGTAATTTCCCACACTCTTCTTGTACCTTCACTTAGGGTCATAATGACAACCTATTTATTTGAGATTATAGTGGGTACCTCAAGAGAGCAGGAAAGCCAGGTTAATAGTAAACATCAAGTAGTCAGCTGTTTTATCATTATCATCACTTATGTGATAGCATTATCGTTTCATTGTCTCTTGCTCTGTTTGTCTATAGAAGTGTCTGTTAGTGTTCAGAACAGCTCAATTCAAGAACTGCCAGGCTTGTTACTTTACTGTTTTCTGGGTAGGCTGGGTCATACACTGATTTCTATTTAAAGATGGGCTTATGGTGGTAAAAAACAAGATATCAGAATTTGATATAAATAGTCGGAATTTGAGTATCCTATGTAATGCAGTTAAGCCAATCCAATTGTTTTAATAAAGATTAGAGGAACCCCCTGTGAGAAATTTTAAGTAATACACACAGTAGACACATAAACTGCATTAAGTTCAACAAGGCCAAGTGCAAGGTCCTGCACCTGGGTTGGGGCAATCCCAAGCACAAATACAGGCTGGGTGGAAAATGGATCGAAAACCATCCAGAGGTGAAGGACTTGGGAGTGATGGTGAACAAGAAGCTCAACATGAGCCAGCAATGTGTGCTTGCAGCCCAGAAAGCCAACTGGGTCCTGGACCGCATCAAAAGAAGTGTGGCCAGCAGAGCCAGGGAGGTGATTCTCCCCCTTTACTCAGCTCTCATGTGACCCCATCTGGAGTACAGTGTCCAATTCTGGAGCCCCCAACATAAGAAGGACATGGAGCTGTTAGAGTGAGTCCAAAGGAGGGCCACAAAGATGATCCAAGGGCTGGAGCACCTCTCCTACAAGGACAGGCTGAGAGAGTTGGGGCTGTTCAACTTGGAGAAGAGAAGCCTCCAGGGAGAACTTATAGCGGCCTTCCAGTACGTGAAGGGGCCTACAGGAATGCTGGGGAGGGGCTTTTTACAAGAGCTTGTAGTGACAGGACAAGGGGTAATGGATCAAAACTGGAAGAGGGGAGATTTGGGTTAGACATTAGGAGGAAATTCTTCACTGTGAGGGTGGTGAGACACTGGAACAGGTTGCCCAGGGGAAGTTGTGGAAGCGCCATCCCTGAAAGTGTTCAGGGCCAGGCTGGATGGGACTCTGAGCAACCTGATCTAGCAGGAGGTGTCTCTGCCCATGCAGAGGGGTTGGAACTAGATGATCTTTAAGGTCCCTTCCAACCCAAACCATTCTATGATTCTATGCATGTGTGTGTCTGTATATATGAATGATACATTTCAAGAATGTAGATTGATAATTAAAAGCAGTTTGAGGCAGTGAAATCAGTCACATTTTCTTTGAACCAATAAATAATCCAGAGAGATGAGGATAGAAAGATGGAACCAGTGGTTAAGGAAGAAATAGCTTACCGTCGTTTTGTGAGGGTCTCCAGCTCTCTCAGGCTCATCTCAACTCTTCAGTCATCTTTTCAATTGTCCTGGTTTTAAGTCTTATCTTTACTTTTCAATCTTTTTCTTTTTTTTTTTTTCTTTTTATTACCATCATGATTCCATAGTGTAATCCAATTTAGAAGCTGGGTCACAGACTGTCATTTAAAGCTTGAACTAAATCAAGGTTTGCCTCTTCTAAGGCAGCAGCAAGTCCAGTGTGATGTAAGTCTGCTTCAAGATTCCCATGTCTGTTGTGGCTGTGGTAATCAATATGTCAAAAAACAAATACACCTGCAGCTGTCGAGAGCACTCGTGCCAACATTGCTGGTTGTAGGCTGGTAAGGGCTTCGTTCATATTCTCATCAAGAGCCTTGTGGAGTGTGCAGTTTCAGCGCAAAGCAAAATCTGATCATACGTGTGCCTAGCACGGATGGGTACTGTGAACATCATAGTTTGGTGATTTCCTTCCTGTGTCATTGATTCCAGAGTCCATTTCAAAATGTTTGTGCTGCTGAATAGCTGGGAAAATATGTCTGTCTTTCTGCGTTCCTGGCCTTCCACAGAAACATGTCCTTCTGAAACAATGCTATCAAAGGATTCAGGTAGGATCATGGGTGTAGAAGACAAACTTGCCAAGGAACAGGAACGTGATTTTGAGACAGGCATGTCTGTACTAGCAAGTAATGTGGTGTGGTAGGAGCAGCTCTGTGGAGTGAAAGGTGGTGTGGGAGATTCAATCCTGCTGTGTACATTGTGGGGTTTTACTGAAGGTGCGCTGTAGGCTGGTCATGGTGGACCAAATGCCTTTTAGCAGTTGGAGCACATCTTCTGGTTTAGTTTCATCCAGGAATAATCCATTTTGTGAGCTCAGAAGGCTGCTCCACAATCCAACCAAAGCACAGAGAAGATTGAGAGATTTGTTTCAAATCTGATCTGAACTGCAGGACTCATGTGGACACACCCATGGATGACCAGACATCAGACCAATCCATCTTTTTCAGTTTGGCTTGCTCTGAGAATTCCTATTGTCATACATACACACAGATGCACAGTCGTAAACAGATAAAGCCCAGACAATAAGCTGCTTTTTTAACACTACAAAGAAGGAAAAAAATTGCATGTTCAGCTTTTAAATACCTGGGCATTTCTCAGTCTGGTGATGGTGACTGAGTAGCCATCATTTCAGCTGACAAAGTTCTGGACCTTGTCCTGCGGCATCTTTTCTCTTCTGGAGTCTCTAAAATACTGCTAAAATACAAACATAAAGAAGTAAGTTTTCATTCCCATGGTACCCTGGAAATTGCTGACAACTTGTGCCATACCATATACTTGGTGGTACAGCAAACAGATAGTTGGAATGGTGATTGGGGAAACCAGTCATCAACACTGTAACTTTTTATAGAGGAATGAGTTCAGAGCTTAGCACGACATGAACGCCTAGAAGACACTTGTATATGTTGTCTAAGGAATGTAAGATGGTAGTCCTTTACCTCATTAATGTAAATAAAGAGTTTCTGATTCTTTGAGGCTTAATTTTGGTGAAGTGATAGGGTATTGCCTAAATAGAATAAAGTGCACACACCACAGCAATTGCAGACTCTTGATCTACCCTGCATCCAGCTCAGGTGCTGAGCTTTCCTTCCATCAGAAGTAAGCAGGCTCATGTGGACTTTTACCTTGTTCCTTTATAGGGCCAGGTTAGAGCTGGGAAGTATAAGCAATGGGTCAGTCAGATCCAGTCAAGCTTGGGCATGTTTTAGCACGCTGTTACAGCTTGCTCTTCTGAATAGAAGGTGCAAGTAGCAGGTTTTTATAAACATTTATTGTACACAAGTAAAAACTGAGCTGTCAATATGTACGTCAATATATAATTGCCTGGAGACAGGGTTGTAGTAAGCTTAGGTAATAAAAACTGGGCTGAGAAAACACTTGGTGTACCATCCGGAACGGATGGTTGCTTTATCAATTTTTGCTTTCCTGGTTTCCTCTTTCCATGGAGAAATACACATTGTGTTTAGGACAAAGATACAGAAAGTCTTGGCAACTTCTAGTGTGCCAGAGACTTTTTTCTGTTCAGTGAGGAGGGGGACAGTTCCCAAGAAAGATGTCAAATACAGTAATTAACATTCTTCCTTCATATGATGGATACTGTCTGTATTTAGAAATATCTGAGCTTGCGCCTGAACACAAGTCACGTAGCATTTTTATTGGTATAGTGAAGAACTTGAGTGTTTTTATTCATGATACTCGAGGCTTTGCTCCCAGACATAGCTTAGAAATGCGTGACATTCCTTTTACGTTTCAAAGTGAAAAGTGAGCCAGGGTGAGCAGGAAGGACATTCCGTAGCTCAGTGGATCTTTTAGCAGTTTTTCATTGTGTCAGAGTTGTTTTTATAGAAGCAACTTCAAACTACGGCAATATGAGCAGCAAATTAGTTTTTGCCTCATATAAAAAACAAACATGATCAGAATCTGCTCATCTGTAAGGGGTCATTCAAGGAGTCGGTTATTATCGGGATATACCACTTTCCTCTTTTGACAGCCTTCCCTCAGACTGGTCAAAATACAGTATCTTTGAAACAAACAACGTTTTCAGTTTTCCTTCCTTCTTGGCTTCCCCTGTTTCCCTAACAGTGAAACTCTAGTAACCTCATTTAAAATAATTTTGTTTGTATCCATGTTTCTTACAGCTGGGATGTGGCTCCAGTAATTCTGCTATATATCAAATTACTTCCTATCTTAGTCATGTAATATATCTTCTCATATTTTTATTTCCCTTTGTTTCAGAATATAAACATCAGCAAATATTATCTTGATTAATACTTTCTCTGCCCTGCATCTCCTTTTTGCCTCTCCCAGTTTAGAGGAAAAGTAATAAAATGCAAATTTATTCTTTTTCAACCAAGGAGTACTGGTTTCTGTGACCAAGAATGTCCCTTTTGTCTTAAACATAGTTGTTTTGCTTTGATTTGTTTTAACTTACATGGAAATAATGGCTATCTGAATTGATACACCTTTTCTGTAACCTCTCTGAACTGTTAAGAAAGAGTTAGTGGCCTGAAACAAAGATTTTGGGCGATAACCTCAAATTTCTTAACAATATAACATTGCTAAGGGACAGTTCCATGATCTAGCCAATATGGGTACAAAATTTTAGGATACCGTAAACCCGATTTTGGGGTTGAGAACGAGATGCCAGCTAGCCCAGATACCTAACTGTGGCAGCATGGGGTCAGAGTTTTCTCTTCAGACAGACCTAAATTTAAGACAGTGTGTGTAGCCTCAACTCTGCCAAAGCTCTCTTGGGTTCACAGTTTGTCCAGGGACAGAGGAGTATCATATGCTGTGACCTCGTACTCTACCACTGTGTCATGGTAGTCTGTGTCATTACAGCTGGACATATGCCAGTCACGTGGTCAAAATCTCATCCCCTTCTCTGCTGGCTCTTGACCTGACACTCACTTGAATGTCTTGTAATATAAAATCATAATCAAAGACTACTAGATGAGGGAAAACAGACTTTGTTTTCAAAATGTTCTTTACGTTGCTGGTTTAATTTGGCTTATACCACAGGCTTTCCGTAAAACCTCCAACGAGTTATCAGTTGTGAGCCTTGATTTGGCATTTTAAAAAAGGAAATAACAGTGCTTCTCAGTTTCACTGGGTTATTAGTAAATAAAAAAATCATGTTAGTGAAAGACTGGTCTGCTGGGTTTGAGAGAAGGCCAGAAATGGGGTTGGGGAAATATCCCCTTTTCTTAGGGAGTTTGGATCTGCTATGTCAGAGGCTGCTGTAGTTCTCAAGAGCAGCAACACATTGAGAGAGATTTAAAGGTGCTTTTGGCTACCTTTTTATGAGCTCTGAATTTTGTGCTCCTTCTCTCTAGAGGCATGTGGAGACTTATCCTTAGGATGCATTTATTTGTTAATATGGAATGTGAGAATATAGAACACATCTAAATTGATTTACTGCTAAGTAACCAGAGAAATTTGCTTTGATTTTGGGAGAAAAGAGGAGAACTTCAGTTCAGACCAAGTAATTTGTCTGTGTTGTAAGCAGCTAAAGAGAGACTAGCTAAGGAAAAGGTAGGTGGAACATAAAGAAAATCTGAATTTTGGATGTATGGTCTGTGTCAAATGGGATACACTTTCAAGCAGGAAATGAATACACTGTGAACACTGAGTTTCATGTATAAATACATGTTTTACTGGCAAATGCTGCATTCCTTTTCTTTCGCTGTTATTTTCTGAGTACATTACCATTAACCATGTTCTTACCAAAATCTTCAATGTAAAAGCCAAATATTTAAGACCACATGCAATAATTCAGAATGTCACCACATAAAATCATCTTAACAAACCAAATAGCTTGAATAGCCAGGTGTGAAAAGTGAATGAGGGTATGGCCCACCCTTAGTTTTGACCTAGGCTTCCTGTTAAAGTGGTGGTGGAAAATGTTCTTCCCGGAGGAGGATGTATGTCGTTCTGCTGTGTTTGCCTGAAAAAGCTGAATCCAGTCATTGTGTCTGTATTTTGGCTTCGTTCCCACTGTGAAAATACAGAACAAAATCCTGCCTGCTACTCCCTGTGAGCTCGATATCCTCATTAAAGATCAGGGGAAAGCAAGGGGAAAACCCAAAGAGGTGAGTGAGTTCATTTACATACCATGCCAGGGCCAGCACATGGTTCAACACGTGATACAATAGTGAACCTTTTTGGTGAACTTGCTAAAGCCATTGAGAGGTATTTTGAACTGCAGAGATCCAAGACTGAAAGTTCTTACACAGAAGTAAGGGTGAAAGTGGTTTATAACTTAATTACATAACTTAAATAGTATGTTTTGCATTTAGTAAAACAAAGAGCTGTGACAGTTTGTTGTTTATTGTTTTGTTCCTGTTCTTATTATTACTATTAATGCTTGAAGTATTTGATAGTTCTTATCATTTCTATCTTAAAGTTCTGCGTTCCTGGAAGTCTTACAGTCCAGCTGATAACTTAGCTCGGTGGAAAGGCAATAAGAGACACCTAAAATGAGCTACATTAATACTCGTTTTGTGCTGTGACATCTCCTTGGACACTTTTTTTTTTTTTTTCCCTTTGAAACTGGATTCTCTTACAGTGCTGTTTAGCTCCATTCCTGAGCAAAGATCCCTGGCTGCTGCCCCGAGGTGGAGCATGTGCTCAAGGCAATCCTGCTTTAGCAGGGGGGTTGGACTAGATGATCTCTAGAGTTCCCTTCCAACTCTGATGACTCTGTGGTTCTGTGATGTGCTCTTGCCATTTTGCCTGTGCTGTCCCCAGCACACTTCACACAGTTCTGGGAGCAGTTTCTACAGCTCTACACCAGTGTTTTCCTGGGTTGGCAAACTGAATCAGGTCACAGACAGGTGGGGAGCAGGTCTGGGCCCTCCCCTTTTTAGGGTTAACCAGCCCTTAGATACTCTTAGCTGAATCATCTATCTTAATGCTTTTGTCTACCCTAAGAAGTTTTTTTCTGGATGCAGAACGGGTTTCAAGAAAACTTGTGTATCTTCCTTTTTGAATTTACTTCCATCCTTTTGGCTGGAAGCTGGCTGTAACCTGTTACAACTAGGTTACATGCAGGTGGAGTAATAACCTCTTAACATGTCTTGTTATAAAATATGTTGTTTAGTAGTATAGCAGACTTAGAAACACTGTAGCTTTTAGTTTACCCTGTTTAAGAATAAATTATATTAGAATAATAAGCATACTGATGTAACTGTGCCTATATAGTGAAATACAATGTTGGTAACTGAACTGGTAAAGGCAAAGAAGTGTAAGTTCATGTTGGCAAAAAAGAGGTTGAAAAGCATGGATGGACACAGATCCCTATACCAGTATATTGAGCCTCAATTTAGATCTAGCACTTGTTCATGCACTCAGATCTCAGAAGCTCTGTTGTGGGTTTGAGGAACTTCAGAGAAAGAGGTTAGGTTGTGTGTGCTGAGGGAAGGTGGAGCTGAGAGGAGAAAACCAGCAAACATGAAACACATGATGGGAAAAATTGTCCATACTCAAGTTTGGTGAAGCAAGATTGTTCCTAGCTTTTTTGTCTTTGTAATTTTTTATATTCAAGGATGCCTTCAGGGGATGTACATGACTAAAATGCTTGTTTCTGGGTAAGAAATCACCCTAGTTTCCTGAACAAAAATTTCCTGAACACAAGAAGCAGTATCTCCTGAGACTTTTCAAAGAGTTATGGGGCTTCTCTCTGCTTGGACTCAACTGAAAATGCAAGACATGTTTGTTATTATCTCAGTTGGTCCTTCAAGGTCAGAGCACTGGTTGAATTTATGACTCAGCACTCTAGTAACTAGAGTCTAGGTAAAATTGAGACTGTAAATAGTTGTCACCACTGTTTCTTAATTTAGAAGCAGTGTGACCCCTTTGCACACACCAAAAAATCTTGCTTTCTGCCAAAGTGTTAAAATTGCAGTGAACAAATTACAAATTTCTACACTTGGTAACAACTAAGTGAAGAAGAAAGGAATTCAATCACCACTTGTTCACTTGTTTTTCTTTGTGGCCATATACTTTTAAATAACTGATTTAGGAGGTGTATTCCAACAGATGGATTTTGTTTCTGGTTGTTGGAAAGCTGAATTTTTATCTTGTGTTTGGAAAACCGTATCTGAGTTTCAGTAGAAATAAAAGTGTACCACAAAGATCAAGACTTAGCGGGAAAGGTTTAATCATAAAACAGTTAAATGCAGTTTAAAAAAGAGCGCACAGACTGATCACAGAATCTTGGAATTTTTGTTTGTTTGATGGTTGCCATTAAAGCAAAACATCATCGCTTTTCTGGGAAACTTGCGTGATCAAGGATTATAACACTGAGACCATGTGTATATTAATTTTTCATTTAAATTTTTAAAAGCTAATACTTATCTGTTATAGTATTAAAGTTCCTGTTGACTTGTACCAACCAAGCATGCCTCGCAGTTTTGCTCTTGCTGGATTTTCACTGTTACTGTGAAAGGAACTCCCTTCCTTAAAATCTTTGTTTTGAACAAAGAATTTTAAAGCTGGTGGCTGGATGACTGTGAAATGAAGAAATAGCTTTAAATCATTGCAATTGACCCAATTCCGAGTAAAGATAAACCTTTCTGATTTACAAAGTGTTGCATTTTAGCTTGGTCTGCTCTCTCAGGAATTTTGTCTGAAAAAATAAAATATTAAATATATGCTCAGCTTGGTTTTAAGTAGAAGAGCTCAGAAAAGACAGTTGTCAGAGCTCACTTTGGCTGTACATGTCTTTGGCCTGGGCAAATAAGCTTTCTGCTGAGGGGAAAGAAAGAAACTGCAATCCTTACCAGCTTTAGGGAGCCTTCATACGGGGCTAATATGTGCCAACCCCAGCAGCATCGAGGGTGCTTGCTCAGACAGAGGTGGGGGTTTGCCCAGTCCTGAATGCTTCTGGCTGACGGTTTTGGGAAGCCAGGCTCTTCATTTCCAGAACAGAAATCCCTCTTGCGACATAACACTTTCCTACTCTCCCTTGCAAACTTGGACTCTGTAATAGAAGCGTGCAGTTTTGCTTGTGAGGTATGCGATGCCATGGTTCGTTCCCTCACTCCAAAGGTGGCTTGAGAAAAATCTGTCCTTGTAGCTTTTCTCCAAGGCTTCAAGCATCTTTACATTTAGTAAATCCTTCTGCTAAGAAGCCATTGGAAAGGTTTGTGTAATGAATTGTCAATAGCCCAAACTGAAATATTTGCAATATGAAGCTACTTGAACGGTTTCATTGTTCTGTCTTTTTTCCTCACACTAGTGAGGAGGGATTTTTTTCTCTGACCCTAACTTTCTGGAGTTTGAGTATTTGTTGAACACTTTGCTCCAAAGGTACACCGAAGTACACCAAACACTACTAGAGGTGTAAGAGCAATTCCAGTGATAACTAAGTGCTCTCAAACCAGCAGTTTGTCTAGCACCCTTTATTCCCCTGTTTCCACTGCAGCTGACAGGCCTTTTGCCTGCCCTGGATCCCTGTGTTTGAGGAGCAGTTTGAAGCTTGCTTTGTTTTCTTACAACTTCTCCCTTGGGCTGCCACATCCCTTTGTGCTTTATTTATTGCCAACTTGTTTGATTAGATTAAGAAAGGATTAAGGGATCCAGTACCCTTAACATAAGGCAACCCACCGTTTATAGATGTGTAAACATAATGTAATTACTTCTTAATTCCTTGTGTTAAATAAAAAAAAGGGGATTCTTCAGCAGATAAACCCTGACAGGTTTTTTTTTTAATCAAATCAAAGGCAATTTGCTGACTCAGAAATATGGATGCCAAAGATCAGTATCCCTGACAAAGCTCAGCTACTTTGATCACTTTGTGATCCAGATAATACACCTTGTCAGTCCACACTAATTTCTAACCATTTCTGACTTCCCATAGTAAAAGGAGGTTTTGTCTCTGCTTGGACATCTGAGGATTTACCATTGACTGGTAGTTCAGCTCTCTTTATGTTAACAGGGGTAAAGGGCATAATAAGGAAACGATTCACGTTTTATTTAAAAAAATAATATTTAAAAAGCTCTAACACCCGTTTTGCTTCTATCTCTACCATTAACAGCACTGTACTAGTGGTAATTCTGGGAAAAGGACCTGTCATAAAAGCTTAGCAACAAAAACCAAAAAGGTGACTTCCTGCCTGTAGGTTCAGTTGGCCTCCTTGCATTTGGGGTTTTTTGGTTTCACAAATTAAAGTAAAAAACTCTTTAAAACAAAAGAGTAATGGGATTGTGTTAGACCTTGAGTTGAAATAATGGGTGCATCTGTGGTGCACTCTGTTCTCTAGGTGCGTTAAAGGAGGGTCTCAATGACAAGCAGAACCGTATCTGTGCAAGTCCTCTCAGTTTCAATTTTATAATATTATATTATTTGAAACTTAGCATCTCGATTTCTAGATTTCTTCTAAGTGGTTTTTCCTGCCTCATATGGAAGAGGAGTCAAGAAGCATAATGCATTAGCAGTAGGACGTTTCACCTACTTTATTCTTTTGTGGTTTGGCATGCATTGTTTTTCTTCTTTCTTTCTCTGGCTTTGTTGTCTATACTCCGTGTTGTGGTTGGGGCTGTTTATTTTTATTATACCTCCTAGGTCTGTAACTGGCTAATTCTGAGC
The DNA here is from genome assembly GCA_020745705.1 of Hemiprocne comata. Taxonomy (NCBI): domain Eukaryota; kingdom Metazoa; phylum Chordata; class Aves; order Apodiformes; family Apodidae; genus Hemiprocne; species Hemiprocne comata. The sequence continues at coordinate 120,053,593 of CM036587.1, forward strand.
TTGCTACCTGCAATAAGCTGTCTGTGATGTTAGAGCAAACAGCAGGGCTTTGCTTAAATGTCTCTGCCAGGCCAGTGTCTAAACACTGGTATCAGAAATGATGCCAGTTCTGTGGCAAAAGTTTCTGTTGTCTTTAGGGTTTTTTGTTTTGTTTTGTTTTTTAACAGTAGACCCGGAACATGATCTGCTAAGAGGCCATCAAGCTCTTCCCATGATCACTCACAATTTACCATAAAATACCTATAGCTTCTCTGTAGGCCACAAGACACTTGAAAGAAGTTGAGAGAGAGTGTAAATCCTTGCTCTAAGACTGAGATTAACTCTGGATAAATTGTACATTACTTACAATGACATGAGATCACAGAATCACAGAACTACCAAGGCTGGAAAAGACCTTTAAGATTAGGCAGAACAGTTTCGGAAAAGTATTTAGATTGCAGTTTTAGTGTTTGTGCTGCCTTACTTTCACTTTTGTTAGCTTGGGATTGGGACCATTTGGCGTTTCAGTTTTGACAGGAACTAGGTTACATTAGAAGAAGAATGATGGTTGCAGCTATCGCAGGCATGGGTAGTTCCTGGCTGTCTACCACAACTGCAAAGGAACAAGTTGCAGTTAGGATAAGTGTTGAAGAGCGTGTTTCCTTTGGAAGTTGGCTTTTGAATATGTTCGTTGGTGTGGGGGTTTTTTAAGGCAGTAAATAGGTAGAGGATGGTATATTAGAGGAATTCACTGGAAGCCAGGCACTCTGACACCCGAGCCAATGCCCATGGTATGCCCTTGGCTCAGATGTTCCAGCCTGCTCCTGCTGTCTCCTCTTGTTCCTGTTCCTGCACTATGGCACACCTCGCTTCCCCAAGTGTAACATGGCAGCGCTCTGCTGCAACCTGGATCTGACCAAGGGGACTATTCCACCTGTAAGTTTTTCTTTTTTTTTTTTTTTCCTTTCTGTTTTTGAAGGCAGGGGTTTTGATTCACTTTGGTTTTCAAGTCAGATGAGTTCTCGATCTAGTTTGCAGCACAACCCTCAGACACATCAGTCTAAATGAGGGGTGGGGGGCAGACCATAGGGTTGAGGGTTATTGTGAAGCCAGTGTTTCCTTTTCTGTGTTGCTTTAGACAAGTTACCATCCTCTCTACCTTCATTTCCCATTTAATGAGATACAGGGAGAAATAATTTAATGAAAGCAGGAGTTACAAGGCACCTGATTATTAAAACTGTTGTGTCAGCTTTTTACTTTTTGTGCAATACTCTGAAATCTTCAAGGAAAAGATACTATTAAAGAGCTAGATATTGCTTTCAGCTGACTTATGACCTGCATCTTTAGATATTGATGCAGTTAGCAGTGTTGATTTTACAAAATGCACTTTTCAGTAAAGGAGACATCCTGCAGTCTTAGACCCAGAGCTACCCATGCTGGGTTTCCAGTTGTCATGCCAGTAGCTCATTCTTGTCCTGAGGATTGAAGCTATGTGCTTAGAAAAATGTTGAATTGGTTCAGCATGATTGCTCTCTTAAAATCTTAAGGACTAGCTTAAAACAACCTCTTGTTCCCTGATTTTCTCTGGCATGCTAGGTACATTGGACCAATAACATTGGTGAGTAAAAAAACCCCAACTGTTTAACAGCATGAGATAGAAGTTTTTGGAGTTAATTTGTCCCTTACCTTCTTAAGACATTTTTGCAAAGTGACTGGTTGCAGTGAGTTAAGTGGAAGTGTTGGAACAATTAAGTATTTTTAGTCCTAGATGTGTCCTTATTTCAGTTTAGCTTTACCTCAATTTCCTTGTGCACTTTCTTTGTCTGATAGAGGCCAATATGCCCACATGTGTCTACAAACATTCAACAAAGCGATGAACTGATGAAGGTGTTTCTCTTGAAGGCTGAGAGGGGAGGGATTGATATCGCCAAGACACACCGATACTAAGGGGCTCATGGAGCTATATAAATGTGTAATTAGTGAAATGAGAAATTTTATGCTTAACACTTGGCAACTAGTATCTCTTGTGTGTGTTCCAGTAGACTTTCGTTGAAAATGGACATTTTAGATTTGGGTGGTTGGTTTCAATGAGGAGGAAAGAATTGGGAGGAAAGTGTCTGGGCAATTAATACTCTGGCTGTGTGAATAATACTTAGCAGAGGTAATAGTTTGTTAAAGGTGGAGTTAAAATTCTCTGGGCCCTTAAATACTAAAACATTATTTATGTTGTACTCATGGTAACTTTCCCTTTGATGTATCCAGCTGAAGACTTAGACTTAAGTTCGTCTTTGTGACTTACCTCTTCACCAAGCTGAGCAGGCTCAAGAGTGAACTCTGCCAAGAGCACAGGCAGGCCATGGGAAAAGCACTGTTTTGGTTTGTGCCAGCACACCTTTCTCAACATTTATTTATCTGAAAGCTGCAATTTTGAAAATAAGGTTGTCTGAACAAATACTGCCTATTGCTTTTTTCTTTGTTGTGTTGTAATGACACAAACTTAAATAATTTCCCCTCCGTTCAAGAATTAGCCACCCTTGTGCTGAATAGTCAGTGAGAATCTGGAGCCAACCCCTAGGTGAAACAGGCAGCTCTTATTTTGTTCATAACTTTAAGTTTCAGTCATACAAATATAGCAGGATAAAAAAATGAAGCGAAGTTGCAGAAATAGTCATAAAGCAAATCCTGAACTTCTGATTTTTGTCAGATTAAGAAGTAAATAAATGTCTAGTTCATGGTATTCAGTAGCCTTCCTAAAGCAGACAAGGAAGGACCTTGTTCTAGGTAAGTAAATGAGGGCAAAAAAGTAATAAACGAAGCATTCTTCTATTTGCCATCAGCTGGCACAGGGCTGATCTGTGTTAAAAATTTGGGTTTCTTTTTTGTGTTGGAGCAGCTAAAGTCTGATGCAGCCTCTCTGGTTGACTTCCCGTGGTTGTGAAAAAGGCAGCACAGTGGTGGAACCTGGGGCTGAATTAAGGCCAAGCACCTTGACCTGTTTTGTGTGTAGCCATACAAGTATAAAAATCCCTATGGATAGTTATGCCTCAAAGACTGAGATTTTACTGCATTATATTCATTCTGTTCTGTAAAGTAGTAATCTTGTGGCTGAATTGCATTTTGTTTATAAAGTAAATTATTTTGATTTTGTTTCTTAGGCACCAAATAACTCAAACCTAAATCTTGCCAGCATAACTGATTATCCTTGTAACAGCATCTTTGAGATATTAATGTGCGCACTACCTTATCTTGTGCTTTATCTGACCTTTATCTGTTGATTTTAATATCCTTTGTGGTTGCTAGTGACGTGTTTTTGTTATAGACAGTGAGGGATTTTGTCTCCTGTTTATTTCTCTGGTTTATTCCCATTCACTCTGTTCTGTTCTCTCAAAGAAATAACTGCATTAAACAGAAAAAAACAAGGAGATAAACCATAGCCCAGAAGCACAACAGGAGTTGTGTCTGCTTGAAGTGTTCAGAAAGCATGCTGCGAGCTGCATGTACAGTTACCACTCCCATGTGGTTTGACAGTCAAAAAAGCTGACAGATGAACTGCTCATCCTGAACAAATGCAGAAGAATCTTTTTTACCCCTTTCCAGCATAATTTACATCTGCTTGACTTACGTAAAGTATTGATAATAGGGGAAAGTTTAGTCATTGCAGATGCTTGCAGCATTGTATCCTCTTGCAAGGCTTGAGTGTTTGTGATTCATATCTCTAAACCAGTAGAAAACAAATCAGATAATTAAAAAAACAAACAAAAACAAATATGGGGAGGGGTATGAGGTTTTCTTCATAGAACCATAGAATTGTTTAGGTTGGAAAAGACCTTTAAGATGATCAAGTACAACCATTACCCTAACTCTACCAAGTCCACTGCTAAACCATGTCCCTAAGCACAATATCTACATGACTTCTAAAAACGTCCAGGGATGGTGACTCCACCACTTTGCTGGGCAGCCTGCTCCAGCACTTGACAACCCTTTCTGTGAAGAAATTGTTCCTAATATCCAGCCTAAACCTGTCCTGGCACAATCTGAGGCCATTTTGTCTTGTCTTATCACTTGTTACTTATGAGAAGAGACTGGCTCTTGCCTCGCTACAACCTCCTTTCAGGTAGTTGTAGAGAGCAATAAGGTCTCCCCTCAGCTTCCTCTTCTCCAGGCTGAACAACTCCAGTTCCCTCAGCAGCTCCTCATAAGACTTACCCTCAAGACCCTTCACCAGCTTCCTTGCCCTTCTGTGTACCTGCTCCAGCACCTCAGTGTCCTTCTGAACACGGAGATGAATGTGTGAAAGTCCTTTGTGTAATTAGTGTGGGATCAACTGATGATTTAAGGCAGTTCATGCTAACCTGGCTGGCTTTGCACTGGAAGGATCGGAGCTCTGTGATCAGGGTGGTGAAGTCCTGGCAGTACCCAGTGCTGAACAGCTGTGAGGGGCAGTTACCTTGTTCAGCCACTGCTGTTGGGTCTAGAAGAGAATGAACTGGTTACAGTTCTTGGCTGTATAGCTATGACTATAACCTTGCTATATCTGCCATGCTGAGCACCATTGTCAACCATTTGTCAGTTTAGCTCCCACAGCTTGGAGCTGTGAAGGAGAAAATGGAGCATAATTCTTCTGCATGATACCATGCTAGTTTCTTGGTGTTTTCCTTGATTTGTGACATCTGATTTGGCTTTCAGGGACATGAAAAAACCTGTGTGACTTCTCTGTGAGTGATTTAGTTCAATTTTCATGCAATTCTACTACAGTGCTGTCATGGTTGAAAAGTAAAATACAGCAGAGACAGGAATGGAGATCTCTTCTCTTAGCTGTATCTCTTTATCCACAAAAGTAGGTGGATGAGAAGACCTCTCTCTTCCCAGCATCAAGGAGACAGAGTTCCAGAAGATCTTCTTTTTGGGCAAGAGGTACATTTAATTACAGGAGGCAGAAAGCAGTTTGTAGTAAGGTTTCATTATGAGTTTTCACAACTCAGTGAAGCCTCCTGTGATATGATGGTGGAGCTTTGCAATGCTGAGAGCAGCTGATGCTGTGAGAACCTCTGCAGAACTCACCTTTGCAAAACTCATCTCTCCTGCTTTGGCAACGGGATTGCTGGGTTACAGATTTCCTCTACACTGTGCTGGCCCTGCCTGAGCAGCATGGCAGGCAGTGTATACAACTCGAGGCACCTGTGCTATGGCTGTGCACCTATGGGCCCCAAATCCTGTAGGAAACAGGGAGAAGAAAATGGGCTTCTCTGGAGTGTATCTCCTCTCCTTTTAAGGACATCGAATGAATCTCATTCTGTAGTTGTTCGTTTCTTCTCATCAACTGTAAAAAGAGGCTAGGGGATAGGTTCATAAGGTTAGCTAGACAAATCCGAGTCTAAAATGTCTGATGTTTTAGGCTTGGAATGTCTATTTACTGATATCTTAGTGTCTAATGTAAGACTTTACATTTCCCTTCACAGTGTGCTGCTCTACCCATCCATGTGACATAGTAAACGTTTGATTTTATGAGTATAATATAGAATAATAGAATCATAGAATTGTTATGGTTGGAAGCGACCTTAAAGATCATCTAGTTCCAAACCCCGTGCTATGAGCAGGGACGCCTACCTCTAGACCAGGCTGCACAAAACCTCATCCAACCTGGCCTTAAAAACCTCCAGGGATGGGGCATCAACAACCTCTCTGGGCAACCTATTCCAGTACCTCACCGCCCGTATAGTGAAGAATTTCTTCCTAATATCTAACCTAAATCTTCCCTCTTTCAGTTTAAAACCATTACCCCTCATCCTATCGCTACCCTCTCTGATGAAAAGCCCCTCCCCAGCTTTCCTGTAGGCCCCCTTCAGGTACTGGAAGGCTGCTATAAGGTCTCCTTGGAGCCTTCTCTTCTCCAGGCTGAACAGCCCCAACTTTCTCAGCCTGTCTTCATAGCAGAGGTGCTCCAGCCCTTTGATCATCTTTGTGGCCCTTCTCTGGAGCACCTCCAACAGGTCTATATCTTTCTTGTGCTGAGGGCTCCAGACCTGTACACAGTATTCCAGGTGGGGTCTCACAAGAGCAGAGTAGAGGGGCAGAATCACCTCCCTGGCCCTGCTGGCCACACACTTCTTTTGATGCAGCCCCGGATGTGAGGCTCTCTGGGCTGTGAGCACACACTGACATCTCATGTCGAGCTTCTCATCTACTACCACCCCTAAGTCCTTCTCCTCAGGTCTCTCTAACCATCCTGCCCCCAGCCTGTGTTGCGCTGACCCAGGTGCAGGACCTTGCACCTGGCCTTGTTGAACTTCATGAGGTTGGCATTGGCCCACCTCTCAAGTCTATCAAGATCCCTCTGGATGGCATCCCTTCCTACTAGAGTGTCAGCCACACCACACCACACAGCTTGGTGTCATCAGCAAACTTGCTGAGGATACACTCAATCCCACTGTCCATGTCTCCAACAAAGATGTTAATATAGCTGAAGTGGTAGCAAACATTCTTACCATATATCTAGCACGTGTGCTGTGTTTTATATTAGATATACAAATAAATTAATATTTTTATAAGCAACAATTTCCTTTCTTAGCCCAAATGACTTGGTGAGCAAGGCTTCTAAGGTTGTGTTTGAAAAGACTGATATTTTGTTTACGTTACCACTTTCTGTTTACAGATTCGCCCAGATTGAAGGTATTACAGCTATAGACAAAGAAAGGGCTGATTGTAATCCAAAAATCCCAACAGGACAACTGTCATCTTGTACTGCTGACATGTAGTAGATATGCTGCAGATCACTTTATCCTGTGCATGTGAGAAGTGAGATTCCAGTTAGCAAATTCTCCTTAGCACCCAGCCTGGAGAGTTGGCAAACTATAGAATAAACTTATTAATGTAAGCGTTTTTGTTTGGATGCAATGATTATAATTAGTCCTCTTGAAGAATTACATTCATGCTACATCCTGCTCTTAGCAGAGCTCATGGCAGTTGCAATTTGTCAAAATTTGCCTTCTTGATGAACTTTGGTTTTGCTGACAAATTAAATTCAAAATTAAAACTAGAAACTGAGTTTACACTGTTTTGCTGCCAGGATCCTTCCCCAAAGATGGTTAGCCTAAGCATAAAGTTCTCAGGAGAGACTCATATTCTCTTCTTTTATGGGAGGTGTTTTAATGAGCCACCTGAAGGCAGAGAGTAAGCAGAATTACTTCCTTTTTTCCATCAGGATTATCACTTAGGGCAAGTGTTTTCAAACAAACATTAGAAGTCTCTTGCTATGTTTACAGTTTGGGAGGAGGGCATCTGCAGGTACTGTTTTTCCCATGTGTAACTTTTATATCCAGTTTCTGTGAAAAGCACAGAGATACTTCCATGGCATAAAACAAACACATATGTATATGCCAGTAGATAGAATTGCTTTTATCAAATAACGTGCCCTGCAGCAACCTTAATCTGGCAGCAAGAAGCACTGAAAGTAAAACTAACTGATTTTCAATGTAAATAGGTGAGGTTAAGGGACATAGAAGGGGAATTTATTTATTTTATTTATCTACTTTACTTATTGTAAATTATGCTGATATAAATGGTAATAATGATTTCAAAAAAACTGTTAGAAGACTGCATCGGCCTCCGGAATATTTTCCGTATTCAGCATGAGATACCGTGGCTGTGCATACCTGGTCCTTGGCCTGCAGGTCTCCATCTGACCTGCACTTCCCGTACACAGAGTCCCTGTGCACATGCCAGGATAGAGCTGCATTACTTCCTTTGACTGGGAAACGAGGCAGTGCTCCTAGGTCTCAATGTCAACAGCCTTTTTGTCATCCAAGGGTGACTCTCTGTTCTGTTCTTTCTGGAAGTGCCATCCCTTTCCCTGGCTCAGAGGGGAAGAGTGTGAAGATTTCAGCACTTGAGGGGATCAGAGTGGGACCATGAGCTCTCAGCCACAGAGTCTGGTTTTGTGACTGTGCCTGGTTCAGCTGGCGCTTAATCCTAACACTGTTAATCATAACTCTGCCTTTGAGATCGGGCACCACGGGGTGATGTTCGCTTGTTGTTGGAATACTGAGAAAGAGCAAAACAGCTGGCAAGAATCTTTCTGGGAAGACAGAAAGAAAGTAAGAACAAAGCAATAGAAGAAGGCAGCACTCAATACTGAGTTTGTGTATAGATTGATTTCTTTTTTTTTTTTTAATCTTCTCACTTGCAGCATTCTCTGAATGCCTGAGTGTGTTATGGTAGTGAAAAGACAGTATTACCATTTCAGCATGCTTGATACAGCCCAAGCCTAGGTGTGATGTAAGCATGGTAAAGGCTCAGTCTCAGAGCAGGTGATACAACTGAGCACAGAGGAGAAGTGTTTGCTTAAAATTTTACCAGCCATTCATTCTGCTGCATGAATGACTGATTTTCAATATTCTTTTGCTATGTTTTCTGGTCTAGCATAGTCTTTTTTTCCTGTCTATGCCTACTCAAAAAGTTGCAAATATTTTTGCCCTTCATGTAGACCTCACTACCATTGCAATGTTATTAAAATGCAACTGCAATCTCTATCTGTCTGTATTATCTAACAGAAGTAAGACAGCCTTGCACAGAACCATGCATTTTGTAATGGACCACATTTTGTAATTTCACCACATTTTAAAAATTGTTTGATGGCTGTTAGGCTGTTTTTTGGTGATTTAAGAACCTGGAAAATGTAGCTTGGAAAAGACTGTACAAATGACTGCGAAGCTGCCATAGTCAGGTTTAGTGTGTGTCTCCTTAAGCCAGATACCCTCTGACAGCACAGAAGAGAAACTCCCTGTATGACTCAAGAGGCTTTTTAAACTAATCTGTGCTCTCCTGATCGGACATAGCCAGACCTTCAAGGCACCCTGGAAAGGCCACCTACCTTTTGAAGTAAAAAGGGGGGGGGGGGGGGGGGGGGGTTGGGTTAGGACAGTTTATGTTTACAGAGAGCTATTGTGGGTGGTACATATTTTGGTGCTCTCTATTGGGCAGACACTCCTGGGTTTATTAGGGTCCTGAATTTTTTCAAAAGTTTTTTTTCTTAACCTTTTTTTTTTAACCTTTTTTTTAACTTCACTTTTTTACTTTAGTTTTTTTTAACCTTTAGACTTAAATAAGATGGCAGTCCCAGAACAAGTTTCCGATAAAATAAGGTGAAATCTGCTTGCATCTCAAGCCTTTTATGTGTTCTGTGACAAGTGGGGCCTCCCAGGGATCAATATTGGGGCAAATTCTGTTTAACATCTTCATAAATGTTGGGATCAAGAGCACCCTGATGAAGTTTGCTAACACCAAGATGAGTGGAGAGGCTGACACCGGAAGGGAGAGCCACCCTCCAGGATGACCTGGACAGGCTGGAGCAGTGGGCTAGCAGGAACCTTATGGGGTTCAATGGGGAGAAGTGTAAGGTCTTGCACCTGGGAACACATAACCCAGGAGTGCAGTTCAGACTGGGATCCACCTCACTGGAGGGCAGCCCTGTGGAAAGGGACCTGGGGGTCTTGGTGGATAACAGGCTCAACATGAATGAGCAGAGGGCTGCAGGGCAAAGAAACCAACAGGAGGCTGAGCTGCATCAACAAGGGCATCACCAGCAGAGATAAAGAAGTCACCATCCCGCTCTACTCAGCGCTTGTCAGACCACACCTGGAGTATTGCATTCAGTTTTGCTCCCCGCTCTACAAAAAGAATGAGGACAGGCTGGAGAGGGTCCAGAGAAGGGCCACAAGGATGATCAGAGGACTGGAGGACCTGCCATATGAGGAGAGGCTGAGAAAACTGGGTTCGTTCAGCCTTGAGAAGAGAAAGTTTTGGGGAGACCTTATTAGCATGTTTCAGTACTTAAAGGGTGGCTACCAAGAGGATGGAGACTCCCTGTTTACAAGGAGTCACATGGAAAAGACAAGGGGTAATGGGCACAAGTTGCTCCTGGGGAGATTCCAATTGGACACAAGAGGTAGTAAGTTTTTCACCATGAGGACAGTCAAACATTGGCATAGTCTCTCAAGGGAAGTGGTAGATTCCCCCACATTGGACAGTTTTATGTCTCAGCTTCACAGAGTGCTGAGCCATCTGATATCAACTATCGTATTACCTAGAAAGGTTGGACCAGATGTTCCTTGAAGTCCCTTCCAACCTGTCATTCTATGATTCTATGAGTCTGCAAAGTTAATAAAATTAGGGATTTGTATACTCATGTATGTAGCCATACAAACATATGTTTATTACTGTCCTTATGCGATCGGTTGTGATCATGGTGTGTGGTAACAGAACGTATTATACTGAACACTGTAATGACAGGATGAGCTTGGGACATACTTTAAAAATGCACATAATGCTTAACTGCTTTTCACGATCTGCCTGTCTGTTAGGCTGTGCCTTTATTGGCATGGAGGCAAAATGTGGTGGGTGTGTGCTGAACAGACCAGCCCTATCAGATGAGATAGTAGTTCTGCTATCTTGGTACCCTATCTCCAGGAGTGTGTGTTGGTGGGAGAATAGGACTGGGCAAACACAGACAGATTCTTCTGTGGATTAACCTGCCAGCCTTCAGCAAACTTTAGTTCAAGGACTTCCAGGGGCAGAGGTTGCATTTCTGCACTTGGAAACATTTCTTTTAAAATGCACTTAGGCAAGTTTTTATGGGAAAAACAGTAAGTTAGAGTCACTTTAAAATGAGCATTCCTGTAGTTTAATCAGGCTTTGAAATGAGATTCTGTAATGCTGCTTAGCTCTGTATAGCTGGTTGCCCAAACAATACCTGAACGATGAATCTGATTCTTTATAAGATTTTCAGCCCACATGTACATGCAGCCACAGTGTAAAAGATATGAATGTGTTGGCAGATACTTAAAGAGGGTGGTGGTGTAGGAATTTGAAGGACAACTATGGTAAGAAATGGAAAGACTAGTGATCTGGGGGTAAGGTTCCCTAAAGAAAAAAAATAATGTTCTCTCCCCAGATTTAGTACAGCAGTGTGTTTGCTGGGTACATCAGTATCTCAGGTGTATGGATGTGGAAAGAAAATCTCCCATGCATGCCATGCACCTTCTCAGCAGTTAGCCAGAGGGACTGCTAACAGCTTTAGCTGAAGGCCCAGTGACTGGCCCTCTCCTCTGCAACAGCAGTGCTGTTCTCTGGCGGGCATCCCAGGAGTGCTGGAAAGCAACGCGGTCTGCACAATCTCTCTGCCTCTTGACCAGAGACAGTCAGGGTCATAGACGTGAATATTATCTTTGTGACGCTTCAAGCCAGCAAACAGATAATATTTTTTTTAAAGGAATGTTGCATGCAGTCAGTTGAATGTAGAAACACAGTATCAGATCTTTCAAGAGCTGTTCCCTCCAGGGGATGTTGCACCAGCTCACCCACCCCTCAGGGCAGGGGCAGGCAGGGGAGGGCAGGCAGCACATGCATATGTGCATGTACTTTTGTGTGTATGTGCACGCACATGCTAGAGTCACGGAATGGCCTCTTTTCCCTTGATGAGTCCCTTGTGTCTTCCCTCTGATGTTAACTAAGCCAGGGAACTCCTCTTTTTTCCTGTATCATGGTCCGGGAATCACGCCCTGGACGTTTTTCAGCTGAGCTGATTTATATACAGGAAATCAGCCGAAAGACTCCTTTCCAAACAGTGTTTGTACTAGACAGTTTTACACTGGTGTCAGGTGTGCTTCTTTTTTTTGTTTGTGTTTTTTTAAGCAACTGGTAAAGAGAAAAATACAGAACACAAATAACTTTGCCTTAAAAGCAGGTGTATAAATATATGTTAAAATGCAACATCCTAAATATATTTATTTGCACAACTTAAAACAAGAACGCGCTACTATTTTTGCATTTATATGTTTTTTTCCACATCCTATTTAGTGATGCAGTTGAACAAGAGAATGATTTTTATTTAGATCCATCTTGAATTGCACATGAATATGAGTGGGAGCTCTCTCCTCCTTTGCATAGTGCCAGCCCCAGAAGGAGTCGTGGGGGAAGGGCCTAGCAGGGTGGCTGCAGACCAGGGTGTGCTAGCCCTTGGCCTCGCTGAACAGGAAGGGGACACTGTTTTAAATAAAAAATAAATAAATTATCAAGCTGGGAGGGTCTTGCCACCAAAGTGGTGGGAAAAAATTAAGAATTTTGGTTTACGTAGGGATACATATCAGCTGTCACAGACTTACTTCTGTCAGAGTTAGAAGATGGTTTGTTACCAATAGTACTTCAGTTGAAGTGGGAGCAGTCAGGAGGAAAGACAGGTAGTTTTGCTGGAGCCTGATAATTGTGTCTAAGATTTTTTTTTTTCTCCTTGTTTTGCCTGTGATAGCACATGACTCAAAAATGGGCCAGTTTGATCCAGTGTACATAGTGTTTACACTACATACAAGCTTTAGCCTTGCATATTGTACAGTGATATTGTATTTGCTGTTATTTTAGTGAAGGTACATATAGAGTGAAAAGTGTAGAAAAGAAAAACAAAATGCATGATGATTCCTGTATAAAAAGTCAGTCAGCAGTCCTTCTTTAGGCTCGTATTTCTCAGGTTATCACATTTGGCTGTAAAATCCCTGCTTCTGAAACTTGGTATGCAGCTTCCAGGCCTGAGAATAGCAGTGCCATCCTTTGTTAAACAATGCAGAATATATTTAAGCCCCTGATTAGCTTACAGTTGTTTGCTTGGGAAATGTGTGTGTAGAGGGGTTGTTTCACCCTTTCTTGTATAAACACCGCTCTTTACTGGCTAATTTTGCCGTTGCTCTCGGAATGTCATTCTCACTTTAAACACCAGGATTTTTTGCTTTGCCAGAGTTGAGTTTTCCATGATGGCACACTTTCTGTCCTCTGTCTCTCTCTATTTTTCTCCAAAATCTGCATGTTATCACAGGTATTTTCCCACAACTTCAAAGGCTTTGTTTCTGCCCTTTTCAGCAGGGGAGGGCTGGGTGCAGTAGTGAGAGATACCCATGCTCCAAAATGCTCCTCTCCCTTGGAAGTGTGTTGCTTCTGTGGAGCTCTTTAGCTGAAGTGGGTTGTCCAAGAAGTGGCCCTTCAACTGCGACTGTGGATACAGACTTGTTGCTGCCATAACTCTTCCAATTTTTAAAGGTCACTGATGGCCCCCTGTTTTGGTGGGTGTGTTTCTGTCAGGCTTGTAGGGGATTTACTATGTTTATGATAGTACTTCAAGGAATGAATCAGGTTGCAATCCTGTTTTCTTAGGTCCATTAGGAAAATACAGATCTCATTCGTGTTCCAAAAAAGTTGTTCTTAGGTTTTATTTCTGTACTGATTTTTGTGGTATTTCCTCATTTCTTTCAGCTTGGCTTATAAGTAGTTTAAAGGATCCGTATTCTTATGACTGTGCAATAAAGACAATTGTGGAAGGTAAACCTGGCTTGGATTGGTAGATGTTGAAGTACTTTAAAGAAACATAGAAGCAGAGCTATGTGTACTTTTTTTTTTAAACAGTAAGAGCTTTCATCTTTCCACTGTGCCGCTGTAATTTCTTCTATCTGAAGCAGAAAAGACTGTTTCCTTCTAGAAATAAATTTTCTTTGAAATGGAAAAGTAAACATAGAGCATGCTGAAGCTGTGTGGCCTCTGAAGGGTAATGGGATCACAAAGAAGCAATCCAGGGGTTCTTCCATCTCATGGCGTTATTGAGGCTGCTCTGCTGAGTCATCAGCCCTCTTACATGAATCTGAAAAAGAAATTTGGGCATGTAAGAATACTGTGAGACAGTATGAAAATTCTTCCAGATGTGATTTGGTGGTTAATTGTTAGTGCAACTGCTCAGTGAACTAAAACAAATCAAAAGTGAAGCAATGACCTGGAGACCACCAGTATAAGATTTCAATGTTAGAATTAGAAGGTTTTGCTTGTTCTGTACAGTTATGTCTTTAAAGTAATGTGGGAATATTAAGATTGCTCTTGATTCAAAAAAGAAAAAAGAGACAACATTAAGGAGAATGTTGAATTTAAATGTTATTTCTCAGAGGATTTTTCCTTGTTTCAACTGAGAGAGAGCAATGACATAGAATCCATTTATTGTGATTTAATGGGGAAGAAATGTACTATTACATAGATGCAAAAGGAAGCTCCCAGATTAATTCTTGTGAGTGATAACTTTAAAGTACATACACTACTGACGGTTGTTTTCCATCTTGAAAAGAAGGTATTTTTTTTAATCACAGAAGAGCAGTGGCAGGCTGAGCTGCTGGGCTTCCCTTGCACAGGAAGTTTCACATCAATTGTTTCTCCTCCAGGATGTTTCAGTAAAGAAGTTCCCACTCTGGCTACCTGTGTTGCTGTCTTTTCACTGATGACTGTGGTGGGTGGATTATTGTAGGCGGGATTTTGCCTAAACCAGTTTTCTGTGGTACTTGGCTTATCCACACCACCTTTAACTTTGTTACATATTTATCAACGGTAGCAGCAAATACAGGGAAAAAAATTATTTTTATCAGCCCAGTAAAGTTGAAGCAGACCACAGTGCAGGTAAACTTGGTCTACAACCTGCCTAATGACCTCTGGAGCTCTGTGTGCCAGGGGTCCAGCCACTTCCCTTTGTCTGGCGCTGTGCATTGAGACCTACAGGCTGCTGCTGACCTTCTTGCTGAAGCAGACTTTGACCATTTCAAAGCTTCTGCTTTGCTGTTGTGCTCTGTGGCACTGAGCAAGCTCTTGCTACCTTTTGTGGTCCTCTTTGTGTTACCAGAGAATCCAGAACTACTGCTACTTTCAGCTACTCGCCCTGTACTAATGTGCTGATAACACTGCATTTGTCTGTATAAGAAGTGACTTCACCAGGCCAGACCAGTATTTGGTCTTGCTCCATGTCCTGGCCAAGAAACAGTAGGAAATGCCCAGAGATGAGTACCAGAACAAGACAGAGGAGTACAAGAGCAAGTCTGGTGGGAGGTTTTTTGGTTGTTTTGTAGTTGTAATGTTTTTGTGGGTTTTTTGTGGTTTGTTTTTTTTTTTTAATATTAGGTTTAATAATAAGATCACTAAATAAAATAAAGCATATGCATATATTGACCTTCATATACAAGAAGGGACAGAACATACACAAGAAGGGATGAAAGTATGATCCAGGAAATTACAGTCCTGTTAGTCTGACTTCAGTACCAGGGAAGCTGATGGAGCAGATCATCCTGAGTACCATTATGTGGTGCATGCAGAACAACCAGGTGATCAGGCCCAGTCAGCATGGCTTCATGAAGGGCAGGTCCTGTTTGACTAACCTGATCTCCTTCTATGACAGGGTGACATGCCTATTGGATGAGGGAAGGGCTGTGGATGCTGTCTACCTTGACTTTAGCAAGGCCTTTGACAAGGTTTCCCACAGCATTCTCCTAGAGAAGGTGGCTGCTCGCAGCTTGGATGTGCCCATGCTTCGCTGGATAAAAAACTGGTTGGATGGCCGGGTCCAAAGAGTTGTGTTCAATGGAGCTAAATCCAGTTGGAAGCCAGTCATGAGTGGTGTTCCCCAGGGCCCAGTGCTGGGGCTGCTCCTGTTTAACATCTTTATTGATGAATTGGATGAAGAGATAGAGTGCACCCTCAGTAAGTTTGCAGATGACACTAAGCTGGGTGGGAGTGTTGATCTGCTTGAGGGCAGGGAGGCTCTGCAGAGGGATCTGGACAGGCTTGACCGATGGGCCAAGGCGAATAGTGTGAGTTTCAATAAGGCCAAATGTCGGATCCTGCACTTTGGCCACAACAACCACCAGCAGCACTACTGGCTTGGGGAGGAGTGGCTGGAGAGTTGCCCAGCACAGAGGGACCTGGGGGTGCTGATTGACAGCTGGCTGAACATGAGCCAGCAGTGTGCCCAGGTGGCCAAGAAGGCCAACACCATCCTGGCCTGCATCAGGAATAGTGTGGCCAGCGGGACCAGGGAGGTGATCCTGCCCCTCTACACGGCCTTGGTGAGGCCACACCTCGAGTGCTGTGTGCAGTTGTGGGTACCTCAGTGTAAGAAGGACACTGAGGTGCTGGAGAGGGTGCAGAGAAGGGCAACTAAGCTGAGTAGGGGTCTTGAGAACTGGCCTTACGAGGAGGGGCTGACGGAGCTGTGGCTGTTCAGCCTGGAGAAGAGGAGGCTGAGGGGAGACCTCATTGCTCTCTTCAACTACCTGAGAGGAGGTTGTGGTGAGGTGGGTGTTGGTCTCTTCTCCCTAGTGGCTAGCGATAGGACAAGAGGGGTCAAGTTGCACCAGGGCAGGTTCAGATTAGATATTAGGAAAAATTTCTTCACAGAAAGAGTGGAGAGGGATTGAAACAGGCTGCCTCGGGAGGTGATACAGGCACCGTCCCTGGAGGTGTTAAAAAAAGGGGTAGATGTGGTATTTTGGGAAATAGTTTAGTGGTTAGGGGTTGTAGGGCGGATGGTTGGACTTGATGATCTTGAAGGTCTTTTCCAACCTTGACGATTCTGTGATTCTGTGAACTGTCCTTCTGAATATTAGAGTTTGCCCTGGGATAGGTATTTGTTCTTGCTGCTGTGCATATGAAGACTCTTGTGAGCATGAATGCTAGCATGGACTCATAAAGAGTCCTTGCCAATAGCAAATGCCAAACCTCTATGGGAGAGAAGGCTACCGTTCCTAATAGTCTCTTTAAAAGATTTAACAAGGTGTATTAAAATGGAATTTATTTGTTCAAGTTTCTCTGATAATCCTCCAAACTTGAACCAACCAACCACGATCCCTGATCCTCCATACCTTGGTCAGAAATTCTGAGCTCAAGTTCTTCACTCTAACACATGGACCTTAGCTGCTTGGGCAAATACTGCAGAACTCTTCTGGCCTGAGTAGCAGCTTCTCCTGATTCCTCAGGAGTGGTGATGCTGTGTAATGGTGGCAGAGCAGCCACACTCCTTACCTTTCTACCACAGGCAGAGGAGTTGTTGGTGTAACCTATGGCCTCAAATCTCCATTGTGTCATGATGCCTAGCAAGAAAATACACATTTGGACACCTTCTGTGTAACAGAGTATTACTGTGCAGGTTTCCTTCCTCTTCAATGGTATGCTGTGGTCCTCACCATCCTATGGACAGGGGAACATGTTCATCCTCTTATAGAGTTCTCTAGAACTAGGGCTGAAGGAAGGATTTGACCTCTCTTGCTAGGAAATTGTAGGTAAATGCAAAGTGCACACATAAAATGACAGAGTTGGGACTGTTAGTATCCAGGAATGTCTTTTTAGTGTTCCGATAGCTTCATTAATATGTCAGCTTAGTTTTTTATCTAATGATCAGGAAAACTTATAGACTTACTAGAAATGGAGTCAGAAACATCATGATGTCACTGTAGAAATTCATGGTGCATTTTTAGGTTGGAATTTCAGTCCCCTGAATCAAAAATATGTAGCAGAAGTGGAAAAAGATCAGAGAGGAGTGACAAAGAGTGGTATGGAGCAGCTTCCCTATGAGAAATTATTAAGATGACTAGGACTCTTCACCTCGAAAAAGCAGTGGCTGGGAGAGGATGTGATAAGGGTCTGTATTAGGAAGTGCATCAAGAAGGATGGTTGTTCACTGCCTCTTGAAAGCAAGAAGTGGGGGACAGCAATGTAACCACAAGGTGACAGATCAAAACAAATAAAAGGAAGTGGTTTCTCACATGCATGTAATTAGACTGCAGAGCACTGTTGATGCTGTAGGACATTGTGGATGCTGTGAATGTACAAATGGTCAAAAAGCAGTCACAGAAGATCCTGGAAGTCTGTTATCTATGAAGACACCACTTTTGCCTTAGGAAGACCCTAAGCTGAAAGTTTTTAGAAGCTATTAGAAGAGAGTATTCTGGAGAACTTTCACTAGATGATTGATTTTTTTTTCCGTAGTCTTCCTCAAACATCTGTCATTTGCTGCTGTAAGCTAGAGTATGGGGTAAGTGAGCCTCTGATCTCACACCAGTACAGCCATTTTTGTTATCTCTGAGGTAACATTCACCACGAGTTTTCATGTGACGTCACTTTGCAGGTTGCTTGCGTCCCTTTTTTTGCTTTTCAGAATCCCCCTGATATATCCCTGGACTTCCTGGGGGCTCCAGCCATTCTCCCTCAGCCACCTCAAACTCTACGTGCAGTTTAGCACTGGGAGAAAAGAGAAGTCATCTGAGTAATGAGCTCGTGGCTAGTCAGACACAAGTTGATATATGGGGTAAACACACAGATTGGAATTCTTTCATAACTTCTTGATTATGCAAAGATAACTGCAATATTTATATCTCCCCAGTTACTTGTAACACCCTCATACCGTGTGTGGGGGGGTGTTTTTGTTTTGTTTTTAAGGCAACTCTCTAGTTTAATGCTTTATTGCATGCAGTATTTTTACCAATGCATAACTTTAAATCTTTTAAAAATTGCTTTGTGCCCAGCATATGCACTAAATGGTAAAGAAAGTCCCAGCATCACAGTTGGAGTAGATTTTTAGCAAATTCTCTCACAAGTATTCACCTAATGAGCTCAAGAGGTTGCTTTTGTGCCAGTTTGTGCATAAGTGCAGCCTGTCGGTGGAATGTTATGTTTGGGAGTTCCAAAGGTTAAGCTTTGTCATGATAAATCATGGTCCAGAATGCTGGAAATTTCAGGTGCCTTCTTCCTTGTCAAACCAAGTGGTTGGAGAGCTTTAAGAAACTTCCCTGCTTTCCAGGCATGGTAATGCCTGATATTACAGTAATTTCCTGGAGGCAGGTGAGATTTGCTTTGATATCCGTCTGTGCTTTCCTGCATCAGAAGACATCCTATTCAATTAGCACATGGTGCACTTCCCTGCAAAAGTGAGGGCACTAGGCAGGTAATATAACAGTGCATGATGTTAACCACAAGCTTTTTATAGTAGAGCTCTTCTTAAATGTCAAAATTTCCATACAACTTTTTTTCTATGCTACAGGATGTCACATTTCAAAAGGCAGTACTATGGCAAACCAGTGGTTAGTTTGTATGATTACTTTGAAACTAGTAAAGTGATATAGTGATAGAAGTGTTGGCTTTGTGTACTGTCATTTCTTGCTGGAGTGACTTCTTAGGTTTACAAGTAATCTTGTTGAAAAGTACAGTATTATTTTGCAGAAAGAACTTATACTACAATAGAGAAGGTTTTGGTGTTTTGTTGTTTTTTTTTTCATTACTTGTGTTTTTTACTAATTCCCTTAGAGTTTGCTTTTCACTTCAGGTTGAGTGACAAATGGTAACAGATCAGGTTATAACAATGTATACATTTAACAGCTAAGTATTCTTTTCTCTGTGTGTTGTATTCATGGAATTAGTCCTCAAACAAAATATTTTTCCAATAGAGAAAAAAAACAACAGATGTCTAGCTGTTCACAAACAAAATGCATCAGATTCTGTTAGTAGGTATTTTAGACTTAGCTTGAGTCACTTTTTTTTGTTGTATCTGCTGCAGAGCTGCTATTCTGAAGTGCTGAAGCTTCATTTCTTTGGAAACCTGACACAGTTGAGAACTGTGTATTTGACGTACATGACTCTGGAAATTCATCTAGATGGTTAGTAGCGGTTCTTCATGGAGAAAAGAGTACAATCAGCCTTGAGAACTTGTCCCACAACAATCTCTTGCTTCAAATAAGATCGTTTCAAAGAACGATACCAGCTGATGTTTGTTTTCTGTCTTTGAGGTTGGGGCAGAGCATTATGAAAGTGTGAGCTTGCAAGTACAATATTCATTCAGGTAGTTAAAGCAATGGTAAATGACACTGGTGGAGACTCACATGTAAGTGGTGACATTACTCATTCATGAATGAAAATTCTGTGTTTCAGCAATCCCTAGGCATGGCAGAAGATAGGTTTGTTCCAAATGGCTTTTCGATTTGGGCTACATACTGGGAAGATAGTTATTGTCCTTGGGTGGTGTGGGCGCAGAGATTTGTCTGGACCTGGGTGTTTTTTTTAAATTAATTATCATTATTGTGGTGCTCAGGTATTCCTTGGATATGTTGCAATTTTTCACAGGTAAAACACTGCAAATGACACTCAATCGCAGCCAAGAGGCAGCACTAACAACTTCCTCCATATTGGACAAAATAAACAATTCCTTAGGAAGTTAGGCATGGGCCCTGTGTGGTGTTCCTAAGGAGGATGATTCCTCGTGCTTCTGTGCAGCTGAATAAGGCTCTGGCGTGCTCTTGCCATGCATGTACTACTGCTGCTCCACTCGGTGGGCATTAAACCTTCTTTACGCAGAAATCATTGTTCTCTGACTTGAAATTAGCCTGTTCATAATTACAGTGCATGTTGTAGGTCGTTGAAATGTTAAGCATTCAGTTAATGCCATGTACTCTTCAGAAAATGCTCTCGGCATTTTACACTTGGTAAAAGAAAAGCAAAGCAAGCCCAATAAAATACCCAGGGAGAGCAAACAAAAAAATATGTTCTCTAATTTAAAGTGATCCAGAGTCATCTCGAGTTCATGAACCAGCACCGCTGTTTGATGTCAGCAGAACGGAGCGGAAGCGTGTGGTTTGAGAGCGAGCTGCTGCCATAGAGTCACAGCTTCTCGCTGGCTGAGCCTGTGGATGGGCTGTGTGGGGCAGACCACAGTGCAAACCTGCCGACTGTTCAGCAGCAGGATTAGACCCTGCATCAAGTTGAAACTTTGGGTACTCTATTTATATTTTATCTCAAATGGTGATAGACCACGTTTAACAGAGAAATCAGCAAGGACACCTACTGTTTCTACTCTGCCAGATAGCTGTTTCATCATAGGAGGGAGGAAGAGAAAAAGCAAGCTACATCCTTTGAGAGAGAAGCAAGCTGCTGCTAGAAAAGAAAAAAAAATAACATTATTGCCTCATGTTCCTTTAGCATGTGACCAGTTACGGCAATTGCCGAGGGTCTGCATACCAGGAAAAAAAATGTCCTGTAGTATAAAAAGTTCACAGTCTCTACTTCAGGTCATTACAAACGACCTTTCCTCTAAAGGCAGTTATTAAGGAAGTCAGCTACTAATCCAGCATTTAAATATACTTTGCTGAGCAAGAAGAAAATCAGAGACAAGGAGGGTTTGTTTTTTCTAAGTCTTTAGTGAACTTTCTATTGTTTCTGTGTGATTTGCTGAATGAGATTATGTCTCTCATTCTTTGAAAATAAGCTTTTCAATATAATGAGGCAGATGGAAGAGAAGCAATTCAAGAGAGGTCACAGAAGACTTGTAATGAAGTGATTTTGTTTCCCCTACTGTTCCAGCTTGATAAGCTTTTTTACCCTAGCCTGTATCTTTCAAGAAGACAAACAGAATTAAGACGTGTCTGTGTGTTTCTAACATGGTTGCCTTGTTGCAAAGAGAACAGTATGAGCAATATACAATGGCAGTGCAGAGTTTTCTGCCATGATGGTGATCAAAACTCCCATCCTGCAGAGCTTGTTTGAGCAGAGCAATACTAGGAAGAATTTCTGGAAAGAACAGAGTTTTCATTCAATTAATTCATATTATATTAATAACTCTATTCTTAATATTGAAGAATACATATTAAAAATGGGGGAATACTATGAAAATATTGTTATTATATATTATGTAGAGAATATACATTATTTTTATATATTTTTATGTATATATAAATATAAAAAAATTCCATTTAGTCATCCACATGTACACAAAATGTGAGCATATTACAGGCTTTTTTCTTACTTTCATTTCGATTGGTCATTACTTCTATTTATTGCTGGTCCTTTTCATTTCCTATTGGGAGGAATCTGTCCATTGACAAATAGGGAAGATTTAAGTAGACTGCTGTGTTTATTCCTCTGACCTAGCTGAAGAGTTACTGCTAGTTCTGGTGACACCTATGCAAGTCTAAAATAAATGATTAATTACAAAAGTGTTTTTAGTGAACTAATTTTAGGTGAGGAGGCTTCTCCTGAAAGTGTATGTGTGTCCCTTTTCATTAATTTATGTGTTACCCATGTAATGATATGATGAAAACGGAGCCGAGAAAGCTCTTGGTGGTTATAAAAGTACTCGAGGCATGGAATGCATAGTCATAGCAAACCATGGTACACATAATTTGGGTATTAGTAAAACCTACCTGCTTAAAAAAAAAGCTGATCACATATCTCCACAGGAAAATAAAAATAAAACCGTAAACCTCAGAGTTCCTGCGAATGATTTGCTACTAACGTCAGTATTTTTTTTAGAGAATGAGATGATTTAGATCAAGCAAACATTCTTCTGACATTAGTGACGTAACAGTCTCGTGTTCAGAGAGATTTCCTGTTTACTTCGGGTCTGAACATAGACGTCTTAAGAAAGTAGGTGCTAAAATTTTCGTTCCACATCTGCATATAAAGACAGCTCAGAAGGGGTTAGTGACAGTTTAAAAATCTCGTAAGATCAGAGATGTCTTGATTTGCTGACTAAGCTAATTCCTCAGTTTTAAATCCCATAATGCAGAAAACTATCAGTCAGTGTCAGTTTGGCAGCCTGATGAGCCACTGTCATGCTCTTCTTAACTAGGACTTCTGTTTCAGAGAGATTCACCCGAAGTCAAGGGACTGAGTGTCCCTTAGGGATGGACTCACTTAGATCTGAAGAGTTTACAGATGGCAGTACAGCATTTACATTGTCACTAGCAACCAAAACTGGGTCTTGGAGAGCACATTTATGACAGCAGCAAGCACACAGGCAAAATAATGTGTGGCATATCGTAGGAAAAGCATAAGATTTTGCTTTTAGAAAAAGAGAGGCAGAAGGAGCAGCTTCCTGCTGGCTGCAGTGAGAATGAATTCAGGTCCTTGGGAAGCACTCACCAGAGAGGCATGTCCTGGTGTGCATCGGCCAGGCTGGGTCTAGCAGAGCCAATGCTCTGCAGTAATGAAGAACATGATTAATAATCTTTTGTTCATGGCTTTTACCTCAGTAACTGTATGCAGGGATTCCTGGCTCCCTTGGTTCTGCGCTGAAAACTTGATGACACCAAGTAGAGCTTGTGTGAAGCCAGATGGGGTTGATGGGGCTCATCAGCTCAGTTGGCTTCCAGGTGTGAGTTGTCCCTGGAGGCAGTGGAGCTCCACTCACCCAGGGCTATGCCTGAGCTAATAGGGCTGATCCAAGCTGAAGGTATCTATGGGGTGGTTTATTTGCAATTTGGATACCACACATTTGATTGTTTTAGTGGTAACAATAGGAAAAAGGGGAGAGAAATAAAACACAACACACTTTTAAAAATAGGACTTATCAGTAGTTTAACTTGTAATGGCTTTGCTGCCTTTTAATTTTTTTTTTTTTCCAGGCAAAAACTGATTCTCAAAAATGAAGGTGTTCCTGTTATCATGAATACATATTTTAGTCAGAAGGTGCTACTGACTGAACTTTCAGAAACAAGAGAGAAGACATATGATCTTACGAAGATGCTTTTTAGGAAGAATATTATATCTTTGGCACAGACCTTCAGACTAGATGACCTTGATAATGAGTTATGCCGGGAATCTTCAGATAATCAGGTAAGGTCCATTTGGTTCACAGTTTAACACTTGGTAAGAATTTGGTGAGCAGATGTTTGAAAATCATAACAAAACCAAAACTTCTAAATTACTAACCTGTTCAGTTTCCCCTTTAATTTAGCCAAGGCCAAATACTCTATGCAGTGTTTATTTTAATAATATTTTCTTAGCGGAGGCTTTTGGCCCATCCAGATGCTGGACTGCTGCGAGCTTATTTTGCTGAAGTCTCACTACTGTGCTAAATAGTAATTCTAGCTTGGTTTTTCATTGATTTTTCTCTTATTCTTTATAGCTGAGTAGCTAAGCTTTATTTGAAAGAAAATCTGCTTTCTGCTAACTCACTCAAGATACTATTTTAAATAAACATTCCCTTTTCCAGAGTCCTATTTCTCAACTTATTTCCTAATCAATCCTGTCTTTTCTTAAAGCATCAATTGGTAACACCACCGCTCTCTCCCACCCATTCAATTTATTTTCTCTCCTATTTTGACCTTGTTTATATTAAAATGACTACTGACTGCATGTCTCTAGCTGTGCTTGTACAAGCTGAGGTATTTTAAGGGATCTGATTTTCTGATAGTCTGGGCTATCACTGACTATCAAATTTTGTATTTGCTTTATCTATGATTCCCATTATAGGCTTTGGAATGAAAAAGTTACATAAATCAAATCCTAATCTCCTTTCTTGCTTCAACTCTACCATATAAAAAGCTTCTACTGTGGTATTTGAAAACCAGAACAATTTACATGTTCCTCTCGTGATTCCTAACAAACAAAACCACTTCATTTAAAACTCAGTAGACAAGTTTTATTGCATCTGCTTTGCAGACAAAGGGTAGCGTTGTACAACAATTTTATTTTAACTACTGCAAATTCTCCTTCTCCACTAGTGGATAACACTTACGGCATAGTCTGTAATACTCTGAAAACCTTTCTTGGCACCCAGTTTTTTATAAATACAGGTTTTATGAAAACAGAAATTTGACTTGTGCTGGGAAGGAGCATACATATATACCATGTTAATCCCTATTTGTATAGAATTTTTACTACAAAGAAATTACTCATTTAGATTAAGGCAAAATGTAGTGTAATTTTTAAATGAAATTTATTTTCAAAGTTTGTGAGATTTTATTCATAAAATACATTTTGAAGTATTGAAATAATAAATTAGGTTTGTATTTTTAAAGTTTTCTACTTTTCATTATTTTACATTGAAACATTTTACATTGAAACGTGTAAGTCTGAAGACTAATTTACTGTTCTATAAAACTAAACACCTCTTCATTTTCAAGCTAATCTGAAAGCCCAGAAACATTCAATATGGATTTCCTTTTTTTTTTTTTGGAAGACAAAGGAAGAAAGGAAGGAAAGAACATCAAAGAAGTAAAAATGAAACTCAATTCAAGGGCAAGAATCATAAATACTAATATAAATTCTGTTTTCCTGCTGGTGTCACCCTCATCTCTCATGGGTTGAGTTGGCTCAGTCCAGAGCACTAGTTAAACACAGAAGAGCACTGTGTGCTCAACTCTCTTGAGTGTTAGTTAAAAATCCACAATAAATACTGTCCATTAGTCTGTAAGTTAGTTTAGGTGCAGTAAGTGTTTTGAAAGTAACGTTGCTCTTCTTGCAGTGATTTTTGATGCTGAAGTTTTACTCTTTAGCACTACAGGGTTTCGAGGTCTCGTGAAATGCTTCTATTAAATGCGTGTTCCTTCAGCAGGTGGCTTGGGCTCCGCAAATCCATAACAACCATGATTTGAAAGGGCACACCTTAGCACGGAGTGCTGTTAATGATTCTCTGCTGGAAATGGTGGAAAGCCAGGGATCAGTGGGATGGAGAGAAGCACAGGTACAAGTCGTTATCCAAAGGGTGTACTGTTTGCCTGCAAAAGAAGGGTACAGAAGCCACATTCAAGGAAACAAGCCTCTTTGTGCAACACCCATCGTAAGTCCAGATCCACCAAATGTTAGGTGAGTAATAAGAGAATGAGACAATTTTCCTGTTGAGGGTGTGATATATGTGAAACTGAAGGGCGTGGAGTTTGAAAATGTCATTCTTAGTTGCCAGCTTGCAGGGAATAAGCACACTCAGCAAGGCACAGGGCTCTTGATGGAATTAGAGTAGTTTTTAGTAGGAATAGTGAGACACGGTGTCCCAAACAGGGCGAGATAGCAGACAAGGTGTATATGCACAAAACAAGATTTACTGCAGACAGCACTGGGGTCTTAACAATTGAACTAAAAAGGGACAGGTCAGATTGTATGAGTGTTAGGATATTGGGGTAGCAGTGCAGGTTGTTAAAGCAATAATCCATAGAGGTATCTTAACAATAAAATGTACAACTAATAGTAAGTTAGTTGGCAGAGGTTAACCATTTGCATGCTAGTAACTTACTTATTAGTAGGTCTTATACTAGCTCTAAAACAATGATTAAAATAATACCTAGGCAAGGTGATAATACAATAATTGTAATTATCTAAAAGAATCTTAAGGTCTTAAAGTTCTAGAACTTATCAGTGAAAGATTTCTCAATATTTAAAACAGTTTAATGAAGACATATAGGGAGTTGATATCTCTCACCCTTTTATGGCTACGGCTGAGGGTTCCTTGTCTCGTTTCTCAGCCTCTGAGGAGTAATCACTCGACCAGGCATCCCTGCTGGAGAGGAGAAGGTCCAGCACACCTCCCAGGGAAAGTGAATGGTAGTCTCCTTGATGAAAGATGGGACCAGGCTTTTATAGAATAAAGTGATTGACTACTGTCATTTAACTGCTTAGCTGTACCTCCAAAATCTCTTATTGGAGAAGAAAAGGAAAAAAAATGGAAAAAGCCAAGAAGGCCCTTTTTTTTCAGCAAGCAAACTCTTTTGTTTATCTGTTCATTCTTATTTTATCTCCATTTTGGGCCTAGTTGTGGCTAGGCTGAGCTCTGTGTTCTTCAACACAAGAGAGCAGCTGGTGTTATGAACATCAGCTCAGCCTCTGTTTGTACCTTCAAGGCTGTTACGGGTTCAGATCTTGCTAGGCCCTTTCCTTTCACATGGGAATCTTTCCACTCCAGCCTAGGGACCATAAAACTGAGAGACAGAGAACAACTGAATCACAAAGGGAAACTGAGGGAGGCACATTGATATGGAACATCCTGCTACACATGGAAGTAGTCCTGCCCAGAGGAGGGAAGGATCTGTCTGTAGTTCATGTCATCAACAGATTACAGGAAGATTGAAAATAAATTAATGGGAAGTTAATTTTAAACCAATGATGATGATCGACTTTTAATACTGGTCCTTGAGTTTCACAGAACACGTTACTTCCCATTTACCTATTTCAGTCTCCAGTATGCTCTGCTAGTAAGTTATGTTCATAGAGTGGTCTTTTGAAACAAAAGAGAAATACATAGAGAGATGGAGAAATGGAAAGCTTTTCTAAAATGGGGATTTTGCACAGATGCTATCAGAGAAACACAGGTGTACCCACATAAACTTATATTGTGAAGCCACTGAAAAAAAGGTCCTGTTGACTTCTGGAAATCTGGAGGTCACAGAAGTTCAGCTCCTCTGCAGAAAAAAGTGATCTGGTGTCAAAATATTAACAATGATGCTGAAATCTTATATGCAAAACACGTGGAGCGTACAGCTTTAGACCAGAGGTTTTAGCCTCTTCTGTTTTTTTAGTCTTTACATCTTAACACTAGTCTGCTTTAGGTGTAGGGAATAAAGAATGGGATATGCCAGAGACCATTTTTCCCTTCTTACCAGTACAGAACTGTGGAATCCTTTCCTCCTCCTTTTGTGATCCTCAAGGTTTGAGACCAAAGACTGATTTCAAAGTCTTTCTCAGCAACTCTGGGTCTGAGATCACCATGTCCCCTGTGGAATTTTTTTCTTTTGGTTTTGCACCAACTTTTGTTCATGCTGGTTTAGAATTTTAAAATGTAAGATATGTTCAATTTTGTTTTCACTCAGGAAGCTTATTAAAGTGAGTTACAGTGACAGAGCCTATATAAAGCTTCTGAGTTCAGCCTTTCAAGACATTAGGAGATCCATCTTCCTGCAGAGTTTAGACCCTGAATGGAGATGTGTAATTAATTTAAAAGGTCCTATTCAGAACTCTCCAGATGTAATTGGCAGTAAACTTTGAAGGGATTCTTCGAAGGTTTGAAGAGTGAGTTCCTCTAAGCCACCCTGCTGGTAGTAGCATGCTCACAGGTCCTTCTTCCTGAACTTTTAAAATACTGGAATTCTCCCAATTCTTGCTACCTTGTAAGCCACTGGATAACTTACAGCACTCACTGATCAATAAAATTCCTCCAGGAGGAATTTAGGAAGACTGCTTTTCCCTAAAATGCAAGCTAGGTCATCACCCACAGGAAAGCAATTATCAACAGCCTTGTCCCCAATATTTTTTAAAAACTCCTTTACATCTAATAGTTATATTGACCTTAACTTGCATTATTTTTAAAAAAGTAATCAATACATCTTGTTTTGTGAAGTCCTTGCTTTCTATTTAATTTTTTCTTGCTATATATATTTATCTTTTTTTTAAGTGAGAGGAAAAGTACTTTACCAGCATCACATCAATATGTGATTTTGAGGACAGTGTTTCTTCATGTAGATTTTCTTCGAAGGCTACATTTGATCAAAAGTCATGGCAGCTGAAAATCTGTTTTTCAAGCTGATTTTTAACAACATCAATTCAAGCAGCATTCAAATTAGAATACCATCTCCATGTTTCCTTTCCAACTTTTAACCAAAAGTGTACTTAACTGGCAATCACACAATTTGAGGTAGTTAACCTACCTGAGCCCACACCCTTTACAGGAATGGGATGAAAGAAAACAGATTGTACTTCTTATGTCAAACTTGAAATAGAAATAAAATAAAAAATGAGAGTTTGTTGCTTCTGAGTACATGCTGTAGCTGGGTATTCTCACGTGCAGTTGTTCAAGTGGCCTCCTGTAAGTTCCTAAAATTTTATGCATGTCCCAGCTCAGAGAAGAGCTTGGTTGTTCTCAGTCACAGCTATCAGACTGTCTTCTGGATCTTGAAGAGAAAAATCAACCCGTTTTCACAAAGAAGAGAACGAACACTTCTTTTCAAGACTGAGGAATGGAAAACACCTTGTACTGCTTTGTCAGCTGCTATTTCCATGGCTGATAAGCATCCACATGAGACTTTTCTCCTCTATCAAAAATGTCTGCGTCTGTCACCTGATAATGAGCAAAAGGGTCCAATGCCCTCTGGCAGTCCTTTGAACCAACTGATGGCTCATTCTTTTGTAATTAAAAAAGCCCCTCTTTTTTTCTGTGTAAACTTCTTTTTGTGAAGTACAACTGCCACGAAAGCAACATTTGTCTTTTATGAGGAAGATGAGTTTGATAATTCATTGTTTTGTAAAAAAAAAGGTTTCTAATTCGATATCGAGGTAGTTAATTTATTTGTATTTTAGACAGGCTGTTCCATTGCATCTTCCTTTGTAGCAATGCACAGTATCCTAGGTGTTGTTGCCACATAAAAAGCACAGTAAGATGAAAATAGGCATGAAAGTAAATGTGGAGTGGGTGAAGTGATGCATTTTGTTCAAGGCATCCAGTTTCTAGAAGAGGCTGGCAAACTGTGAGAGAAACTGCTATTTTCATTGTAAAAAAATAGATTCATTTAATTGGTTAAGACTAACAAGGGTAAATCATAGAAATTACAGCAATGCCTATATGCATCTAGCTTTTGTTGTTCATAACCACACATACATAGAATACGGCCTTTTACTGATAGACAAATGGATGCATCTGATGGGTATAGGTCTGTTTAGGTGGAATATCTAAAGCATTTCCTGAGGACTCTGAGAATATTACAGTGACTGAGAAGTTCTCCAGGTTGTGTTTTGTATAAATTGGTCCCATGTTTCCTGTATTATTGTCTAATCACTTGCCTCCCCTATCCCCCACCCCACCCCATAATTAAGTGCTCTAGCAAATGGAGTTTTCATGGTGAAGGATTTTCATAGGGGGAAAAAAAAAAAAAGTAAATATAACTCGCTGTAACTGTCTGCCCATTTCCAGCATTCCTGGCATACTTTTTGCTGCCTTTTTCCCTCTGATGAGAGAGAGATACTTTTGCTAATGACACAACACATGTTTGTCTAAACCATTTTATTTTGACTCTTTTTGAAAAAGCCCTGGCTTACACATACAAGGATCCCAAAGAGACTCCTGTCAACCTGAGGAGCTCGCTGGCGCTGAGGTGTCTGACTCACTGCGTCGGCCTTGTACTTTGTGTTCCTGGGATAAAGCAGTGTATAATTTGGATTTTGCTCTTGCCAGTATCTGTTTGTTTTGAGCAGACCACGTGAGTTCAGTAAAAAATAGATCTGGTCAGTTTTATGCCTTAAAGGACAGGGCTGGTTGTGGGGTAGTTGGAGAAACTAAAATAGATGCATTTTTAGGACTATTAGGCACTTAAACTGGTCAGAGCACTCAAAGGATTGCAGTGAGGAGGCTGGACAGAAAAGGGTGTTGTCTGTTAAGAAGGAAAAACTAACCACTGCTAATAAAAAACAATGCTAGCTATAGCTGTGAATCCACATTTTAAAATACTTGTGGGTGACTAAAGACATTTTCCACTCACTTCTCTTGGCATATGTTTTGACCTACTTCCCACCTGAACGTTAGCACTCTAGTCTGCTATAAATTTATCTTCCAAGAAGAAAAGAAAGACAGTACATTTACTTTAAAAATTAATGTCTTCTATGCAGTAGTAATGAATAGTTATTTTGGTTTACTCTTTATTTTGTTTAGCAGTTTAGCAGATCATAGAGAAATGGAAAGGCCTGCTACCATGCAAGCAGGACCCTTGGGGAGCAAAATATTTAGAATAGCTGAGGATTTGAGTGGCTGGAAGGAACAGAAGTGTGGGGAAAGTCACATTTCTCTTTATGAGCAGGCCCCCAGAAACATTATAGTCATTTGCTGGGTTTCATTATGCTCTAGCAAGTTGTTAAAAGTTTCTGAGTAGTCTGTTCCTACGCAATTCTGTGTACAACAATTTTATTGGCAAGTGGTAATCTTGTAAAACTAATTCGTTTCCAAGTTAGATTTCCTTTTTTCCTCTTTTTCTTCATCTAATGATCTTTGCTGTTTATCTTAACACAAATCTAGTAAATGGGTTAACCTGTCTGGCAGCATGCACAACTAAAAGCTGAGTGTCAAGTGCTGCAACTAGCATTCCAAGTAGGTGGACTAATGTATTGAAAAGTCACCCTTCTGGTATGGAAAAACTAGCTTAAATTTTATAAAGCATATTGAAATAAACACAACATCAAAAAAACCCCTGCAGGTCTTCTTATTTGAAAAGAGCCCAGATTGGAAAGGACTGTCGTGAAAGATCCATGTTCACAGATGCTAACATCTGTCAGAATGTTTTTTGTGGCTGACTTAAATCTGTTTACAGCATTCCATTTGGGTTTTTTTGTGTTTTTTCAACAAAACATTTTAAATGGAATGGTCATAAATGCAAGTTTTTTAAAATTACATTATGTTTCTGGGATGTGATTTTTCAAGTGGGAAATAAACAGGAAATAGGTAACTGAAGTGCAGTAGAGAGTGCTCCATAAGCTTTCTCTGATTTCCCCTTTTCAGATCCTTCTCAGAAGTGAAGATACGTGCTTTTAATATTCTTGCAAAGTAGTCTAATTGCTGCTTGACAAACTTGTAATAGTTCTCCTAACAGCTGTGGTTCAAGGTCTAGTAACCTGTTTCTGCTTTGAAGTCTGTCTCTTTTTTTCTTTTTTCTTCTTTTTTTTATTCACCATTGAGACTCCCTGACACTTGCCTCCACCCTGCTCCATTTGTTGCTCTCAAACGGGAGCCACCAACACAGAGAGCAAGGATAAAAGACTATTGGAAAAACAGCTTTGGTACCACATTGTCCAGCTGTGACATGAAATTGTATCACATATATTTAACAGTGTAGCTTCCCTGTGCTATCTCACCCAGATAGCCCTGAAAGTCTGTTTTCCCTGCTGCTGCTGCTGCAGATGGATAGATGGAACTTGGGCTTCTTCCAGTGCCACTGTAGTACAACAATTTGTTAATTTGACATTACCGTTTATTTTTCAGTGCTAAATATTTACATAATCTTATTCTGTCCAAGGGCAAGGTGAAAGCACTGTTATCTTATATACTCTGTACAAAGGAAAACAAGGACCCCTCAACATACACCACCATTTTTCAGCCCTGCAATGGGAATAGGCAATTAAATAATTCACCATTGTTCTAAAATATGTCAGGCCAGTGATAAAAGTTGCTGATACAGAAAACAGTCTCACGAAGACAGTAGCCAGCATAGACCACAAGTGTGACCGGTATTCACTCTCTTTGGCAAGCAAATGGGCAGGAACAGAAACCAGCTGTCACGTGGCCAACACTGTGTGTGTGCAGGCTGCTGTATACTTCTAGCAAAAAAAGGAGACACTGATTGCTAGCTTCTGTTTCCTCCATATTCAGGTGCTTAGACTGATCAGTAAAGTGCCCGTATGTTCACAGAAGTTAGTTACACACACACCACACTCCCCCTCCCACAAGCCTTTTGTGTGTCAAGAAGGAGGAGTAGCTCTACTTCACAATGCATTCCCCGTGACAGAGAAATTGCAGAGATGTGTAAATAACACAGAGGGACAGAAAAATGGTGTGGAAGCATCATTATGTAGCATTGTGTATTCACCACCCCTTACCTGGTAATCATACCTTTTCACACCTCCCACATCTGATGGTTGCAGACAGGGCTTTATAAAGCTGGTGAAGCTTTATTGCACCTGAACACCTCATTTCCTGCTGCTGTATATTTTATGGCTGTATCCACCCAACTGATTATTTTCAAAGGAATATGTAAATGGGAGAATGGGGAGAGTGATGTGGTCTGCCGGCGTGTTACCCTATAGTGGAGACCAATCTAGGGAGCAGAAAGTGAACAATTTGAAAAGGTATTTTTCCAGCCCTAGAGCCACAATCAAGGTGTGTGCTGTTGTACATTGTCTGGTTTAAACCAGGAATAGTAATTTTGCATCACCTGTTATTTGTCAAGAATTATTCTAAGATGGCCTACATAAAAGGTATGGAATCTTTCCTTTGGCTTTGACCTTTCTTCCCCTTTAATTTTTTTATCTCTGAAAGTTATGTGGTTGACAGAACTGAGAGCAGAAATCCTCCATATGTGTTTTGCACATCTACCTTTCACTGACTACATTACTTTAGTCCTGATCTGGAGAAAGTGTTAAAGTCATGCTGGAGCTCTCTGAAACATTTATAAAAGCCAGATTGTGTCTCTGGGATTTGTTTTCCTGCTGCCATGGTACAGAAGGCAATGACCATGAGCAATGATAAATGCCTAGATGGACACATGCTGTGCTAACAGTTGAGAGAGAAATGTAACCACCTAAATATTGCATGTAATTTCTGTGCAATTTGGGCATGTAAACACTCTTTGTACACACAGCCTTAAGTATCTACATAGATCAGCAGATGTGCGAAGAAACATGAGCATAGTTTTAATACAACAGCAAATTTCCAAAAAGGAAGATTCATAGAAATACTGTTTTTGTCATCAGCTTTGTAGAACCTTCTGGTTGGATATAACAAATCAATATTCCTTGGAAGGGTGTTACAAACGTATGTTTTGGAAAGAAGAAGGTCTTTTGTCCCAAAGAGTATAGAGTCAGGAATACACTATCCTATGTGTTTTTTAAATTATAGGCACACTCTAGTAATTAAGACAAGACAGACTTTGAAAGCGACAATATTGCTGGGACATGGGCCTGTACATCTGTATCTTAAGCTTTTATACACTTTCTTTTCTAGAATACAAAAGATTAAGACACAGCAAACAATATTAATAAAATAAAACTCCTCTGAGAAGACAATCTTAGTTCTTTCAGTAAGCAATGTGGTTTAAAATTGGTATGTAACTTATAACTGCACCTAATGAAGTTATCTTACTCTCACATGCCAGTCCTGACTGGCAGCAGTGCCTAGTGTTTTCATTCCATTTCTCACAGCCAAAAACAGTCAGCAACATCACACAGGGTAGGGATCCACTACAGGCTGTGCTGAAATCCTCAAATTCATTTCAGTTTGCGTCTCAATCCCCTTCTTTCCTAAAAAGGGTTTCACAGGGTTTGAAGAAGAACATACTCCTCAAACAAGAGAAGTGATGAGCAAAGGCCTGGGATGAACTTCAGGGTATTACACTTGACACTGTAAGCATTCAGGTGAAATGTTAGTTAAGAGAGATTTAGTTATTTTTATAATATTAGTCCTACAGGGAGTTATTCACCTGGTGCACACTGCCTGATACGTGTTCAAAATAGTTTTGTAACTCACTGAATGTAGAGACTTGACATGAGGCCTGTGTTTGGCCACAGTGTGACTGATCCCCTCTGGACAACCTTCTTTACGAGTGCTTTAAGGCCAGGACTGAATGCAAAATGTAGAGAGGTTTTGTGCTTAAAAGGACCAAGAAATATGCCATGAAGTTGCAGAGTGTAATTTTTGGTCATGTGTATGTTGTGGGCTGTGTTTCATTCAATGTCACACAATAACAGGATTTTATATACATATTTTTAAAATTCTTTTTCTGTATCAGTGATTTCCCAACTCTGGCACTCTTACTTTTGGTGGTATGCCAGTCATTGAGAAGGATCTCTCAGAAGCAGCTCCAGATCCTGCCCTTCTGGAGATGCTAATCTGAGCCATTAGGCAGTGACCATCAGCCAACTGTAAGAATCTTTGTGCAGCTGCTTAACTCCAGCTCAGAGGCACTTACTGATCTGTGCAACTAGAGGTGCAAGGGTCTCATCTGAAACCTGACTTTGTACGGACACCTAAGAGTAGGATGAGGGTATTGATTGTCCAGTAGCCTTCCTTGTCTCTGCAGCAGTGGAAGGAATGAGGCAAAGATGGAAGTGAAAGCAGGAGGTAGACTCTCCCTGGCTTTGTGCTGGGTCCTCTGCCCAGGAAGTAGTTGTCCACTGTATTTCACATACGCACGGGTGTAGGTAGCAGGTAGGAGCAAAGTTCTGGTGCGAGATGGAGTGAAGTCTCTACAGTGTTTCCACTTCCCAGAGGCATTTGTGCTGCAGTTTGATACTTGGAACTTGCACTGTCACTGCATGATCTTATCTTGTCTTCTCCTGTACAGCGTCGGCATCCTTACCTAAGTAGATGGCTTTAAGCGAACTATTATAAAAGCATAAAATTATTCCATATTTCTCCATAGTCTTCCAACTGTTCTAGACCAAAGGCAGCCACATGCTTAGGAGTACCTGCCTGGCAGGTGGGGTATGGTCCCTTCCACAGCTGTGCAGCTGTGGTCCTGATTCTGCATGTGCTACAGGAACTCCACGAGCCAGGAGATGTTCACTTTTGTTTCTGAGTACTTACTCAGGGGGAACTACAAGGGACACACCATTAGTGAGGTGGGATAAGAGATTGCTCAAATCCCTGCTTCACAGAGGTGGGAAGTGTAGTTGGGATCACAGAAGTAGAGTCCCAGTCATGGGCATGCGTGGTAGGTCATGGGAGAAGGAAATAATGCATGGGGATGAAGTCCTGATATGAGGAATACAAGAGGGTCATAATGTATTAAAATACCATTTTGTATGAGTTACCTTTCTGCCTGCCCATTAATTTCCCTTCAGCCTATGTAGCTCCTGCTATGGATTTCCTGTCTGAGGCAGCAACTTTCCCTACTCTTGAACTCCAATACAATCTGGTCATGGCAGCTTCAGATGTTCTTGTCTTTCTCCTATAATGATGGGCTTATTCATTTTCCCCTGCCTCTGAACAAATGCCAAAATTTGTAAATTCTGTTTGACATGAGCCAAAAGGTGAAAGGAAATTAATTTGATTGGGTCAAGTTATGTCACATCTTCAATACAGAGCTATAAATTAACTGACCATAGTTACATCATGTAAATGGGACGTGGAATAGCTTGTTAGCAAAAACATTCAGTTTTTACAAAAGTGTTTTTAATTTCTTAATTTCTATTTAATTGTAAGTATTTCCTTCGCAAAGGAGCTGAAAACTATAAGAACTTTCTTGCTGTAATCTGGCTGTTTAGTAATGATTAAAAGTGTCTATGGTAGGAGCTCACCTATACTTTGATGCTTCTGTGTGTCTGAGTCATCATCCATATTTGGACTGCCAGGGTTTGGGGGAGAATTGTAGTAATAACATCCTGAGAAAACAGGCATTTGAAGTGGATGCCTCAACAGTCAGGAAAATCGGTGGCTCTCAGACTGTTTGCATTTTAACAGTGTCAGTGGGGAGGGACTCTGTGGAAGTGGGGGAACGCAAAGCAAAAAGAGGTACCACCTCTAATTTGGAGGTTGTAACTTCAGCAAATCAAGAAACGGAAATGGCTCATTTATTTTTAAATGCTTGCAAAGGGTTGTGCCATGTTGGATAACATCTGTATGTTGGGTTTAGGAAACTCCTGAGTAGCCAAATAGTTTCTATTCTAACCTTCATTTGATCCCTGTTAAATAAATAGAAGCAGGATTTGGGGGTGACTGACATGGCTGCAGTTGCTGTTTGGGTAGTGCAAATCAGAGGAAATAAAAAAAATAACGCGTTGGACAAAATGAGAATGAAGAATCATGACTTCAGAAGCTGAGGTTTTAAGATACACATTCAGTACTTTGAAATTAAAAACCAATCTGAAAACAGACAGTACTGTCATATGCTATATGTGTTTTCAAAGAAGGGTCCCCTTTTTCCTGTAAGGTGGGCTAATGTTCAGACAGCACTGGCTTGTGACAGTTGTTAGGAACCAGCAAACACATGACTAGAAGAAATTGTGCTTAGTGGGGCAGAGTGGACAGCAAGCCAGCATGCCTGGCTTCCCAGCAGAGACCCAAAAAGTTTGACTCTGTCTGAGGTCACCGGCTGAAGAGAAGCCTAGAAGCAGACAGTCACAAAGTCACTGTTTTCAGGACAAAACTGTTTTAAAATAGCAGATAAACAGTTCAATAGTCAAAGAGTAATGAAGAAGGTGTGTGTGCAGCATAGCTGAATAAAAACTGCTGAGTGTTGTAACACCTCAGTATCCTGATGTTTTGGCCTGAATTTGTAACCTCTTTTCATTAAATAGTTGGGGGATTTTTTTTCCCTTTTCTGTAAATGTACTGGATAAATCTGAGCCTTTTTTTCTGCAGTTTTGTTTTATATTTGGCATAATGGAAATATAAAAAGCCTGCAGCAAGTTTTGCGAGCGCAGCACTCGGAAGGATGAAGTGTTGTTTCTCTGCTCCGCGTTTGCCGCTGCACGCGTTATTTATAATAACCGAATCCATAACAGCAGTGCAGCAAAGCAAGTGATACTACAGCAGAACACAGAAATACATTGTAAGAGTCGGTCTGTGTTCAGCTTCAGCGTGGACTGACATTTCTATGCCCCTAGGTCAGTCCCTTGGTTAGCAGATACTTCCTTTATCTGAGCTGTCACTAGAAGCCCAGGGCTCTGGGTTGCGGGAGGATTCGCTGGGCGAGGCGGGCAGCCACGTGGTGCGTCTCTCCCCCTGCGTCCCCCATGTCCAGAGTGTCTCTGCACACGCTGTTCGGTAAACAAACTTCGGAGAACCAGAGCGAGCTGGTTCAGAGCAGCCAGTTCATTCACACAGACCACTTGGAAAGTGATGCCTTTGCGCAGCCCTGACGTACGGGCTGAGGGAAGTGGAGAAGTTAGTATTTATGTTTTCATTAATGCTTTTTATAGCTGCAAGCCAGCTGTAGCTAGTTAACATTAGCCTAGGACATTTATTAGCGTGCAGACCTCTTACGCAGGATAAAGGGCTTCTGATGGAAACAGAGTTGTTACTCATGGTACTCATGGCTGTGTGTTTACATGAAGGCTGTTTGTGCTGACATAGGATATGTATTAGAATGGCGTGCACCTTTTTAATGAACACATTTCCCAGGATTTGAGGGGATTTTGTGGAAAAACCTCTAGTGTAGCAAACCATAAAATTTGCATTTTTAAATGACTTATTGTTTAAAAGCTATTCTTTTAAAATAATGCTTTGCAGCTATGCAGATACAAAAGGATTTTCTGTTTAGCTTTTAAGATGAGTCGGGAATAAGCAGGATTCCTACAAATCTTGAACACACCAGTTTGGACTGCTACATTTTTTGCTATGAATGATGTAAGTGGCTGGCAGTAGCACAGGATGAATTGGACCTAAGGGTTTGGCCCAGAGGAATTGATGGCTCAGCTTCCCTTCTCTGGTTTCTCCCAGTTCTTGCTTTTTTCTTTTTTTTTTTTCCCCCTCTTCTTCTGCAATATAGTTAGTCAGAAGGGTATTTAAAAATAAATAACAAAAGCAACTGCAAAACAGAGAATGGGGGAGGCACCAGAAGAGCTTGTTTTTAGAGCTCCAGTGTGACAGGCACCATGGTCTCTGGTGTTTGCGTCAATACGACGCTTTCCTTTCCTGGTCAGTCCGTGTTCCCCAAACAATTCTGACAGCTCTGCTCATCCAGGCAACAGCAGAGCTGCCTAAAGAAGAAGTGGGAAATTTTGTCTATCCTTTGCTTTGCATTTCTGTAGAAGGTGTGGAGTGATCTTAGTGCTTTCTCACAGCTAATTTAGTAATTTTAATAGTTAAGGCTTTGAAATGGAAAGTTTCAGGACTGGCTTCCCTCTCAAGTTTTCTTCTGACGAAGGTAGATTGTGCTGAGGACTGTCATTGCTATTCCTCTTCTTCCCAGGTCTTTTGCCTCCACTTGCAGTGTTTTACAGAGACTAGAGAAGATTCTTGAGGCATTGTAAAACAGTCTCAGCATTAATTGCCATTTCTCTTACCTTTGTCACAGTCCCACAGATAGTCAGTGATGAACTCTTCAAGTCTAAGGGAATTCAATACGTTAATTGTAAAAAGCTTTAGTTTGCCTTGTTAAGCCTCATGAAACCGTTGATTATATCAGCCATCATCATGTCAGAATTATACCTTTATGGTTTACAAAGAGAAGTTTTATAGTGCTATTCTTTTTCATCTGCACAACAGTATCTGTATGTGAAACTCCTGAGTAGCCCCAGATGCCAGCCAGTGTCAACTCGCATAGTTGAACTATAGTATTACCAACACAAAAAGTCAGGTTATCTCCCAAAATTGAATCACTTCTAATCTCCTGTTCAGATAAATTTCCTCCACCCATCCATTTAGGCACACCACCCTTAATGATCCACCTGAAAAGAATGTGACAAGCTCTTGAAAGCCCTGTGAGACTATGGAAGCACAGCTCATGAATTATGTGTCTTCAGTGCCTACAGCTGTTCCCTTGAAATACAGGTGGGAAAACTTGTATCAGCAGTATCTAGACCTCTCTACAGAGGTGTTCTGTGATTTGGCTCCAAATCACCTTTACAAATGAAGGTCAACGCTCAGTTAATTCCAGTTTCAAAGTCACCTAGTCTTTTGAGGGCCAGAAGAATAGTTTCTTACTCAGGCAAAGTCAAGCTGTGGTGTGCTCACATTTTTCCTTTTAATGCAAACCAGTAAAATTGTGCTGGAATGTTTTGCACCATTTGGTAAATCTGCTAGAGGCTTTTGTTCATTGTGATCTGACAGAAAACATTTTTGTTCATATTTACTATTCCCCTAAATGCTTCATAAGCAGTTTTTATTATGTACATGGAAGTGACCTATGCGGTGTCATCACGTGATGGCCCTTGGGCTTGGTTTTAATTGACTGTTCTGCCGTTTAGGGTCCTTTCTCATTTGTTCCTCATGCTCTTGTGACTGAAACTAAAACCTCTGTGCAAGAACTTAGCTGCAGGAATGTGGAGAATTGGGAAAAGCAGTTTCATCCAACAGAGTTTTCCCACAAAGATGGCTGGAACAATCAGCATTGTGCTTCTAGTTTTGGATATTGTAGACATAGATCGGTGTATTACAGCACCGTGTAGCCTAAAAAGCAATGTCTTTCTCTTCCAAACATCTGGCAGAAATGTTTTTAGTGTTTTTTTTCCACAGCCCATGTTTCTGTGACATGTAATTTCATACAGCCAGATTTAACATAGCCAGATCTTGAATGGCCAATCCTTTTCCTGAGTAATTTGTCCTCTTTAATTTATGGGTCTTGCTAGGTTTTACAGTACACAATGTGTGTTGGGAGGTAAGGAGGCATTTTTAACCCTGGCAGGGCACCTGGTAGCAGCACACATTTTCTTACTCCTCAAATGCTGCAATAGTGTAGGATAGTAAATAATTATGTCCTGCAACCAAGCAAAATATTTTTTACCAAATCTGGCTGGAGTTTTTCCCTGATTTTTTTATGGCTTTTTCTGATGGATTAAGGATGGTCTTTTTCTTGTGTGTTCTGTCCATAGCATCCTAATGAAGCACATGATGTGTGGGAGTCATGGATAGGGGAGAGATTTAGCTGCAATTTCTGTCATCAGGCAGTACTGGGTTGACAACTAGTAATTTTATCTAATCTGTTAACCATATACCTTACTCCTTATGCTGAGTAATTGCCAGAAAACTCCCTTCTCTTGGCCCCTTTGAAAAATAGCTTAATGCATCTTTTCCCTCTTTGTATAGATATTACGTTAGTGTATTTGGGATCTTGGAAATAATCTTGTTGCCTACTTAAAAAAATAAGGAGACAGTGTTCTTGGGGTACAGATGTACAAATTAAATGGACACTGTAAAAGAAGGAGCTTTAAGGAGATGCTGGAATCAGAAACATTGTTGGAGTGGATGAGAAAGCCATCCATACACACTACAATTTAGTAATGATAAGAAACAGCAGAAAAAATTAACACTGATTTAGGCAGATTATTTATGTGGCCTGTTGTTGTCCACCCCCACCCCCTCTCCCCCCACCATTTGTTTCATTCTCTTAAAATTTGCTAAAGTATGTGAGCAGTCTAAACAAACTGCTATGTATCTCATGTGCCCAGTCTGATGGGGCATGAACCTGCTTAAGGTTTCTAGATATTTCTGTGATAACTGGCATGTGTACCTTATGGCAGAAGAGAGAAAAAAAAACCCTCTATTATTATTTATATGATACCATTTACCAATAACAGTTTTTCTATTTCTATTTGGAAATACTGAGCTAATTTAAGCTTTCAGACTAATATGAATTAATGGTCTCTGCTAAAATGTCATTTACAGTGTCTATAAAACAATTGTCATTTCATGTTGAGCACTGAAAATAATCAAATGGAAACAGTCTTTATATTGCAGTGACTTTGACAATATCTTAATTACTCTTTTTCCTTCCGGTTGTCAGTGACCTTTAACTACCAGTTTCCTCCATCAGTCAAGTCCCATTTTTTCAATCCTCCACTTGTAAAAATCTAAAAACTCAGAAGTTTTGTTCTCAGCAGTACCTGTTCTAGTATATTGGATGTGTTCTTGCAGTTAGTCAAACTCACAGGTTTTCTTCATCTTGTTGTGAATAAAGTGTTTGCTGACCAGGCTTTTATAAGTGGAGGAGAAGGGCAGGTAAGATTGGACAAATGTTCCCATACTGGGCACTTAAGGTCAAGGATGAATGTGAAAAACAGTGTTGAAATCTTGGGAGAAGCTGCAGGCAGTAAGTGAGAGTGATGGTCTTGTTGGGCAGCTTTCCATGGGAGTTGGCAGGACAATGATACATGAAAGATGTGATAGGGTTAATTCTTTTAATGAGTAAGAGCTCAACTACGCTTCCAGTCACCAGTTCTTCTGGCTTGTGTCTGCTAAACTATCCAGTAGGGGAGTAGGAAAATAAAGAAGAAATCCAAAGCAAGGTCTTTTTGTTATGAAATTATGAAATTTTGGGTTTCAACATATTGAGTTGCCCTGAAAATTCAGAGCCTTCGACCCATGCCGCTAGCTCCCTTCCTCCACTGCCCCAGCAATGCAGAAAAATGCAGATAATCATAGTTTCCCTCTTTGCTGAAGGCTTACCTGTATGCAGAATTCCTGGGGAGATGAATGCCAGATACCTGGGGTGCATATTTAAACTTTGTTAATTTCCCATGGTAAAATAATTTTGTTATGAACATCTGAAGAGATTTTAGTCTAAGGGTTAGTGCCAGAAAGTTCTTCAGTGATAAGCGTGTCCAGTGTTTTTCCCACTAAATGCCTCCTAAGTCACCTTCCATCTTCTGCTCTTGGGCTAGGGACTAAGAGTTTTCTATTAATCTTCATAGCAGCACTCAAACTGGGTATCAGACTTCCTGCCAACCCCTTCACTTCTGAAAGGCAGGAGAGAGGAAGGACCACTGGAGTGTGCTTTGTGGAGGAGGCAGGGATGCTGATGCTGTAGGGGAGTGAAATGGCAGGGACGTTTGGGAGGCAGAGACCAGGGTGGCCACAGGGGATCATGGCCCCATGTGAGGCTGCTGCGCTCAAGGGGCTGGGTGTATGCACAGACAGAGAGTACGAGCCCAGAAAACATGTGGCTCCTGCTGTTGCTGCATCCCATCCTGCCAATTCTCCATGGAGGCCTCTAGTATGGGTTCAGTAGCTCCTGGCAGCCAAGGGCTCTCTGCATTGCTCATTTGTCCTTTGGCTAGAGTTTGTGAAGTACAGCTCCATCAACATGCTCTTGTACAGCTTGTCACATGCTCTGCTCTTCTCCCTGAAGCTCTCCAGTAGCACATGCCCTTTCTCCTTTCCCCTACTTTGTGCACTGCTCAATTTGTGAACTGCTATTTCAGAACACCCTACAGTTTGTTTGGCTTCTTACTGTATGCAAGTGCATTCCCTTCCCAAAGAACTAAAAATCTATTCTTTTTAAGACCTAACAATTAAGG
This sequence comes from Hemiprocne comata, assembly GCA_020745705.1. NCBI lineage: Eukaryota > Metazoa > Chordata > Aves > Apodiformes > Apodidae > Hemiprocne > Hemiprocne comata. Next base: position 120,095,818 of record CM036587.1, read on the forward strand.
TGATTACAAAATCGCTAGAGGGAGGATGAATTCAAGTTACATCACTGGGACCATGCAATATCTCAGCAAAGACTAGCTCAGCTCAAAATGAAGTATTTGCAAGCATGTATAGTGTCGTTTGTGAGCTGGAAGCAACTCCTGCCTGTAAGTAGTCTGATACTTTCCATTATGAAAAATTCTTGTGACCTTTTATTTGCAAAGCTGTTTCAACTCCATTGTTTGCTGTAGACTTTTGATGTTCAAAGGGGAATGCCCTCAAGGTAGGAAAATGCCTTGTTTTCTTTGGCAACAGCTACAACTGGCTCTACCATGGAAACAGTTGGGGTTGGAAAGGGAGAAGGGGGAGAGAGATAAGAGGTAGACTTTTGTCCTCCAGCCGAAGAGGTTCATGCCATCTGAGGCAGGTAATATTTCAGGATGAGACAGGGAGCTAAGTAAAGCTCTTCTCAAACCATCCTCCAGATTAGGGTATAGACCACACTGTTCCCGCTACCTCTGTAGGAGCATCACATGGTACTTCCCATGTGTCTGAAGCAGTAGCTTGGGTGGCACTTACCTACAGTCAGACCCAGGGCTGACTGCTTTCCAGTCTCACCCAGCAGTGGGACCCCAGTGTCCTCCAATTCAAATGGTAACAGACTGTTCAAGCTATAGACCCTGCTAATACAAGCAGATACTCTCTAGCCATATGTTGAGAAGCACAGGTGCAAAATACTCAAAAGAGATGTAATACCAGATTTCCTACACTGCAGAGTGTATATACTAAAACCTGAATGTATCAGCTGTTGATTTCGGAGTACTTAACCAAGGCAGGAAGGTTTAGTAAGTTTTATTTATATTTGCCTGATAAATTAAAAAAAAAACCAAAACAACCAAAACAAAATACCCAAACCCAACAAACCAACAAAAACAACAAAACCAGGAAAAAAGATTTATTAGATTGTGTGGGGTTTAGATGTATTAATGACATATATAAACTGTGTGCTTATACTTTCTGGACCCATGTTTTCTCTCAGAGCAGCACAGCCCCTTTCAGTTTTGATTTTTGGATCAGGCTGCTCCTTTTTCAATTTTCTGCTGTTTTGTTGGCCCTGAATTTCTGTTTTCACGGCACAAACCTGAGATTTCTATACTAGTTAGTTTGCAGTCAGTGTACTATTTATCCATGGACTTTAAAGTCTTGTCTTTCTCTCTCCACCCCTCCTCCCCCAAGTTCAGTATTATACAATAGAGAGAGATCAATATTGCTAAATAGTCACTGTTTGTTTGCAGAATTGATGTGGCATGTAAAGCAAATAATTGCACATAAAATTGTACTGGTGCTCACAGCTATTTCTCTTGCATACGCAAATAAGGGATTTACACACTTGTAAGGTCATATTTTGCTTACATAAATGATCTTATCGTCTTGCACCCTGTGTAGTGTGGTATTCCAAACATTGTGGGGAACACAAAAAATGTCAAAACTTTATACAAATCATTTTGGCACATGGCATGCAATATATACCACTTACAGAGCAAATGGAGTAGAGCAGTACAGTGATAATAATTTTGTTCGGGATTTTTTTATCGCTTTTGACTGTTTCATGTTTAATGGGGTTTATTCATGCAGGGTGAATAAAAGTTTTCTCGGAACAAATGAACTGAGCTAGGCTAAGGAGCCACTTCTCTGAAAGGAGCTGGGAGAGAAAAAAGAAAGCCAAAAGGTAGCATTGGAGGAGTAAGGAGAGTCAAGGGATGTTGGGCAATGTGGGACCACTTTTTGAGGAGTTGTGCTAGAACCGAAATGCTGCAGCAGTCACTGACACTATTCCAAAAGATGAGAGCAGAATACTCTGTGCAGAGGATAGGCTTGGGACCAGTATCTCCTCTTTGCCCTGTATCAAAAAGGTATAGAAGACTCTAGTTCTTGGATCTGATACAGGAAGATGAATCCCAGAATGTGTTAATCTGGGGGGAGTGGAGAAGGGAGGAGGGGAAGGACAATGTGGGAAAGTAAGAGGAGGAAATGAACATGCTTTTTTTTTTTTTTTTTAATTGTGGTTTGAAAGGTGTGCCTAGGATTAATTGATGAGGATTGGGTTAAGTGGTAATTGAGTCAACTTATTAATCAGATAATCATTAATTCTGACGAGATAATGAGGGAGGGTAGGAGAAACTGTGTTTAAACAAGCATGGTTTTGGTTGAGAGCAGCTCTCTGTTGCTTCAAAGGGCTGGAGGGAGGGGGCTACTGGACATTGCAATTTTGCTTAGTTTGTCAAAGAATTCTTTAAATCCTGCTTTAGCCGTTTGTCACAATGGATTGACCCAAGATTTGACCTTGCTTCCGGTTTGTCCCTCATCTGCTCTCTCAGAAGTTGTGTGCACCTTTGTTGCTCATGTCTGTGGGTTGCTGGGATTTCCCCACTGTAAAAACACTTCTCTCTGTGTTACTCTCTTAAATTGATACAAACCACTGGCCAAGTGTGAGTAATTCTTTATGAGTAACTGAAGAAACCCTCTTTCGAATAAAAGAACATTTTTAAGCTTATATCGATGTGTTATGAGAGAAGGTGAAGGAAAGTTGGAGTGACCACCAAGCCCTTCATCATGTAGGGCTTTTCAGGTCTTGATTACATTGTTAGGGTCTTTATACTTTCTTCATTTTTCCATCTCTTGTAATTCTGCTAACAATCCTTGACGTTACTGATAGAGTGACAAAACACAAGAGTTGAGGTAATTGCATTAACAGAATACTAAAAAAAATAAAATAAAGTTTTAAATTATAATTATTTTTTTCTGTCTATAAAGACTTACAGTACCTTCTTGCTTTAAACTAGCATAGTCACAGCAGTGCTAAGCATTTCTGATGGTATTTAAAGCTGTCTGGTGAATATTTTAAAGAGGTGAAGAAAAATTTCAGCTTGTCATTCGCTTGTTGGTATAGTCTGAGGTTGGCTATTTCAAAGAGAGATTAAGTAAAAGACTGAGGAAGGATATTGCTATTTGAATACTTGAAGTAATGATTCATTTTATGCTTTAAATAAATAAGGGATTTTTAACTAGCATACATTTATTTAGGTCCAGATCATCATTTATGAGTTGCTTGACATTCAAAAAACTAACAAAAGACTCCTTACACATCATTTTAAAAGGTGTGGCAATCAGGTAGGATTATCTGTTTCATGGTGTCATAATATCTTGATGTTTTGTTAGGGCATTTTGCCCTTCTGTTGTTTCCTAGAGGAAATATAGCAAGCCAGATGCAACTCAGCTTTTCAGTTTTTGAAAAAAGACTTCATTTTAGCTATATTTTAAATATATTAGGCAGCAGTTCACTGTGTTCTGAAATATCCAATTAACTGAAGTGGAATGCAACATTTTATCATTCGTCCGAAAGAAGCTGCAATTATTGCAGTAGCATTTTTGAACAAATATGATCAATGTTCGAAGGCATGTGACTAATAATACTAGGTAATAAATCCTCCTAGTTTCCCTGGACAAACAGGCAATGGTTTGACTAGTGAAACAGTCAACAAGTACGGCACTCTAGGCTTTTTGAGAAGGATCAGTCAGTCAGCATAGCTCAGTTCCCAGGAAAAAGTAGTTCCTTTTCCTTCTGTCAGTTCTGGTTTTGAATTACTTTGCTCTCTCCTCAAAGGCTAAGCTGAATGACACCTTTACACATAGTTGTGGTGGTGCACAGTGCTGTGAATCTAATCCTGCCATATGTTTCTTGTCTGCTCTTCAAGAAGTTTAAATCTTTGGCATATTGTTCCATTACTGAGGAGGAAAATTAGCTTTATTGTTACAGACTTTTCCTTTGCAGGTATGATACTGTCATGGAGGTACCATGAAGAGAAATCTTCTAGATGTTTGCCTAACATTTCAGGAAAATTTATGCCCTAGGTTTTGCTATACTGAATGTGCCTCAGAATTACTTTTGAGCTACATTGGGGAGTTTATAGGAAATTGCACCAAATATTGGAAGTACTAATAAAACTTTGGCCCTACCACAATTGTGATAAAATTCTGAAAAGCTGCCTCGTCTTTGCAGCCAGATTGGGAGGAGCTTCCAGGTTGTTCTCAGAGATTTGCTCATATAGTGCAAACTCTTCAGTCTTGACAAGCAGAGGGGGAGCAGGAGAGGAGCACCCTTCCTAAGCAGCCAGAGAAGATCAGCTTTGGAAATTATTTGCTGTGGGGAAAGCAGCGTACTCTCTGGTGTATCCATGTGCTCTACATTCAGCAACTGCTCCTGGCTTAACTGCATGTTTGGAATAGGTCTGTTTCATGGACTTGCCCTACAGTTGTTGAAGTCAGGAGATGTAAATAGTGCAGGTTTAATCCTGGAATGAAAAGATGAAAGCCATTAATTTAGTGATAATGCAATCCATCTGCATGCCCAGGAAAGTGGGACATGACGTTTGGTCTCTCTTAGCTCAGGAGCCATTTGGCATGCATAATTTTGTAGATATAAGGAAGAGAAGGAGATAATCTTATGTTTTTTTTAACAGTGACAAATCACGTAAGGTTTAAAATGCAGCAGGGCTGGTGTGCATGCGTTTGAATTTTCTGCAGAGAAAGTTTGCATCTTCCTTTGGCCAGAGGAGCAAGAGAGCTTTGATGTCCTTGATCCACATACAGTCAGGCCAACATGTTCCTGCTTGTTTAGAGTTAGTCCTGCTCTCTGTACAAAACACAGCTGATGTATATTCTTAGGTGTTCCTGTAGATTTCTCAAACCTAACTTACACAAATAAGCTGTAGTGCCGAGGGCTAAAGCCAGGAGAAAAACCTGTATTCTGCCTTTCATTTCAGCTGTGCTTATTGTCCTCTCGAGCCTCAGACCCATCTACACCTTCTTTCACTGGAGTGAATAGACTGTTTTGTGTTTGCCTAAAATTCTGAAATCTTCTGCAAGCAGGACATTTTTCATATATAGAAAGAAAATCTTCCTCTTTCAAAAGTCCTTTGGAGTAAGAGCATTTAAAATGTCGTGTCATAAACTGAATTGCAACAAACAGCTCTCAAAGGCTACCAGAGGTCAGTGAGGTTTGTGACATGAATAGTAGTTATGTATTACATCAGGTGTTGTAGTAAGTATTACCCTTGTAAGTATTTTCACTTCCTTTGTGATGCTAAATCTAAGTGCAAGTGTACATAGGACCCAAATAATTACTATTACCTCCATATGATGGAGCAGCCTGTTTGGGGTGCTTATTCACATATGGATAATGCTGTCCCTATCTGAAAAGAATCATGGTATGAGTTCATGAAGGATAAATGGTGGAGGGAAGATTAGTCTCCCAATAGTGAAAGCTCCAAGTGCCTGTCAGAAAGGAGTAGAGATACCTCGTTCGCTTTGCTGAATTTTTATAGTTAAAGACCACCTTTACCATTGTGGGGGGTGTTGTTTTTATTTTGCCTGCTACCTTTGTGAAAGGAAATACTTAATATTTTTTTCCCATAAATGTTTACCCATAGCTCTCCCAATTTAAGAATGTCTCACTCTAGAGGAATGTGAACTAAAAACCAAATAAAGCTTGTAGGCTTCATAACACAGTCATTCATTCCAATGCTCTGGCCTTTGCTTACTGATGACCCAGAGTCTGACAATTTATATCCATTTAATTCCTCAAAAACAGCAAACATTATTGCATTTTTTTTCCCCTCATGAACTCAGCAAGAAAGATGTTGCTGTTTTTGTCACTACCTCCTGATGGTAAGATGTTCAAATAGGTGGTATTTTGCTTATTATGAAAAAATAAAACAAAAAAACCTGTTCATAATTCTTTTTAAGTACGAAGTGATAAACTAAAGGAAGCCTTTTTTGCAGCAGTCTGACTTACCCATTGATCTCTCTCAGTCTGAGAATAGGAAATGGTAATATGTTCATTTGAACACGGCTTTTCACTCTGGTATATTTCAACAGTTGCAGATATCACTAGAGTATTTTTTAAACAAACTTTTAATAAAACTGATTTATAAATAAAATAGAAAGTTAGAAAAAGCAGACTGTTAAATAGCATCCACATTTGGAGTTCTAAGTAAGTTGAACAAATTCAGTGAACTGTACAGGAGATACATCAGAAGAAATATGGGTCAGAAGTATAGTGGCTGGCACTTGGACATAAGTTGAAATTTGAGTTTGAAAGCCTGGACTTCTTAAGGACTGTATTTATAAGTATTCTGTGTTAGTGAACTAATTCTGCGAGCAGCAATTCAGATATGTGTTTGTGTGTTTGTAGTTTATGGCTGCAATGCACATTGGCACACTAAAAAGATTAAATGAACTTTAAAGTATGCAAAAAAGTTAACTTTTTGCAGGGTTTTTAACATGTTTCCCATTAGACTGGCTTTCAATGGTTTTGAAGTGTTTATGCTGTTCATTTCAGGTAGCTTACAATTTTTAATTGGTCTGTCTCTTCTCCAGAGATAAAATTAAAATGTGGTGTTGTTTCTGGTGTTACATTGTATGCTATCATTTGTGTTAATATTTTGTGTAAAAATTATTCTTACAATAATTATTCTTACAAGGTGAAGGGAATCAGACCAATGTTTCCATCAAAACCAAGCCAAAGGATGAATGCTTGAGGCAGGAGGGGGGTGGTGGACTGTCAACCAGTGGCAGAAGGCTCATTTGTTTCTTTCTTTTCGGGTATGACCGAAGCTGTGGTCTCTCATTGAGGAACTCCATGATAAATTATTCTCTCTCTTTATAAATTGGCTTAAAATTCATCTCACTCCGCATCCATCTCCCCTACTCTCTTTGCCCTGGTGAGCTGTCTTGTCACCCCTGTATGCCAGGGTTCCTGTTCAATTGAGCTGAACAGCTGTTTGTGATGCTAAGTCAGCAAACTGATGCAAAAGAAAAAGATGATCATAGAATCATAGTATGGTTTGGGTTGGAAGGGACCTTTAAAGGCCATCTAGTCCAACCCTCCTGCAATGAGCAGGGACATCTTCAGCCAGATGAGGTTGCTCAGAGCCCCATCCAACCTGACCCTGAATGTTTCCAGGGATGGGGCATCCACTACCTCTCTTGACAACCTGTGCCAGTGTCTCACCACCCTCATTGTAAAAAATGTCTTCCTTATATCTCATCTGAATCTACCTTCTTTTAGTTTAAAACCATTGCCCCTTGTCCTATTGCAGCATACCCTATTAAAAAGTCTGTCCCCATCTTTCTTTTAAACCCCTTTAAATACTGAAGGGCCACAGTAAGGTCTCCATGGAGACTTCTCTCCTCCAGGCTCAACAACCCCAATCTCTTAGCCTGTCTTCATAGGAGAGGTGCTCCAGCCCTCTGCTAATTTTTGTGGCCTTCCTCTGGCGTCACTCCAACAGGTCCATGTCTCTCCTGTGCGGAGGACTCCAGAGCTGGATGTCGGAGTCCAGGTAAAGAACTTTATTTTTGCACCTGAGATTGTTTTTTTAAAGCCGTATCAGTTCCCTGATCTGATTTCCTGTGCTGCCTCAACCTGTTTTGCCAACACAGCCCCACGAGGGAGGAGGGGTGATAGCGTATTACAGTTTAGAAGTGGGGAATCAATTGTGTAGGGCAGATCCATCTTCATCTGATATCTCCACTGAATACGTCCTGACATGAAACTGGTGTTTAGTTTGTGAATGTTAAATTTGTGGAATTTTTAGTTCATGGATGCTAAATGTTGATACTGCCTGAAAAACAGTATTTTCAGTCTGGAGGTTCGATATGGAGATACACATGCATGGATGTGTATATATAGCTACATTTCACAGAATCACAGAATCTTAGGGGTTGGAAGGGACCTCGAAAGATCATCTAGTCCAACCCCCCTGCCAGGCAGGGTCACCTAGAGTACATCACACAGGAACTTGTCCAGGCGGGTTTTGAATGTCTCCAGCAAAGGAGACTCCACAACCTCTCTGGGCAGCCTGTTCCAGTGCTCTGTCACTCTCACAGTAAAGAAGTTTTTTCTGATATTTACATGGAACCTCCTATGCTCCAGTTTGCACCCATTGCCCATTGTCCTATCACTGGACGTCACTGAAAAAAGCCTGGTTCCATCATCCTGACACTCCCCCTTAACATATTTGTAAACTTTGATGAGGTTGCCCCTCAGTCTCCTCTTCTCCAAGCTAAAGAGACCCAGCTCCCTCAGCCTTTCCTCATGAGGGAAATGTTCCATTCCCTTAATCATCTTTGTGGCTCTGCACTGGACTCTTTCCAGTAGTTCCCTGTCCTTCTTGAACTGAGGGGCCCAGAACTGGACACAATACTCCAGATGCGGCCTCACCAATGCAGAATAGAGGGGGAGGAGAACCTCTCTTGACCTACTAACCACACCCTTTCTAATGCACCCCAGAATGCATATGGGAAAAATGTGCAGTTTAAAATGTTTCTTGCAGCACATGAAAAATACAGAATTTTATGATTGGACAGAAAAATCCTTCAGTGGACATGTTTTCAAGTCATATTAAGAAGAGTTAGAGTTAGGTTAATGGTTGGTAGAGTTAGGTCATGGTTGGACTCAAGGATCTTAAAGGTCTTTTCCAACCAGAATGATTCTGTGATTCTGTAAGAAGACACACTACAGAAAACAAAAATGATCTTGAAATCTACAGAGCACTCAAATGCATGTCATGAGAAGCTGGACATTTTCCTTCCTGAATCTGGTCATTAAAAAGTTTAGTTTGTGGGGAAGTGTAGGTGGAGATGTTAAAATTCCTTTTGTTACTCAACTACAAATTTGAAAACATAACAAGTTCCTGTGTCCTAAGATTGCCTATGTTAAATTTCAGTCCAGAACCACTTTTAATACCACAAATCTTACACAAAGCAAGTTGAACATGGAAGGTAATTTTGTCTGGTTTTAGGCAGACCAGGTATTCTTACCCTCAGAACTGCAAATTCTCATTTCATTGAGCAGTTTTACTTTGATTAATACAGCCTTATGTCATCAGAGATAGTAGATGTCTTTTCTTTCTTGGCATGGCATTCTTCCATGTCTTACTGCAAACTGTCACAGATCATTCTATTTTTATTTGATTATACAAAGGTGTTGGAAAAGACTCAGAAAGACAATGGAAAGGCGTTCCTTGCCTTCTCCTGCTGGTGTGGTTGTATGTCAGGAAAACTTCTGGCTATAACACAGTGAAGTGCAAAGCTTCTATGGAAGTTTCTTACTGTACAATAAAATCCTGCTGTAGTACTGGAAGATAATATTCTTGCTTTCTGGGAGTGTTACTTTGTGAGCAGCCATGATAAGAGTTTAAGTCATTTTTGTGTGATGTGTAAATACGTGGTACTTCATCTCTACCCAGTGTAGGCTTCAGATAAAGAATTCTGAAATCTCTGTTTGCGTGCTGGAGGTTACATGAGAGTTGGAACTGTAAGAGGTGTTTCTGTAGTGGAACCATCTTTTTACCTGGACACCAACATACAAAGTAAGGAAAGCATGAAGCTTGTTGTGATGAATTCTGGAGAGGTTGCTGATGCTCTGCTGGCAACTCACAGCTTTGTTGGCTACCCAGTAACCATTCTGGTGTAGTTTTTATTAACCACAATTTACTATTTCTAATTTTTCCAGCTATGTTGTACATTGTGATGAGATACTTTAAATATATGCCAAACAATTTCTAGCAGATTTTGGGTATTTAAGATATCAAAGGTAACTTTTAATGTCTTTGAAGATTTTATGGTCACTGAAATAAATAGGTAAAGAATATATCTTAGGATTCAAATGTAAATACAGTCTATTTTAATATTAATTCTTCCTCCCAAATGGTGCACCCTTTTTGCACAGTAAAGAGGACAAATGAAACTTAGTCACTTGATGCTTTAATAGTTTTCCAATTTTATGTTAGTCAAGTCAACCTGTAGATAAGAAAACCAGAATGGACATAAAATCTAAAGGATCCAATTCCCCTTACTTCTTTTCACCCACTGTGATACTGAAATCATGCATCCCACTCCACAACTGCAATATACCTAAAGTTTGAACCACTTCGTAACTCTTAACACAGTGGTCAGGGTTAGGCAACCTTCTCAGACAACTTTAGTAAACTTGAGTCAGTAGGACTAGAAGATCAGTGTTGTAATTATAATAATTTAACAGTTACAACAGTAGTTTTCATTTGTGTGTTTCTAAACCTGAATAAATAAAACCTTATAAGCGTTGTTGAAGTAGATGAATTGTCTCTGTTGTTCTTCGGGTAGGCAAAAATACAGATGGTGAAGACAGTGCTTTTCCCAAGTTGTGTCCTCCCAGGCCAGCATCAGCAGCACCCTCTATCTAGGTGCTGAAGTTTTTGTTCAGAAGTGATAAGCTGTCCCTTTGACCTCATTTTGGAATAGCTGCAGACAGTGTTTCTCTCTGGCACCTGAAAGCTGCTTGCTTTTTTTCCAGGGTTTATAAGCACTGACACTGTAGAAGGTAACCAGAGTCCCAAGACAAATCTGTATTGATGCTTTAAGATTTCTGTTGCTGACTCATGCATGTAAAACACAAATAACTTCTGTTCACTTTAAGGTTGTTTTACAACCTTGCTCATCATAGTATTTTGTGAACTGCCGTATTTTAGCTACAAAACAATATTGGCCACTAGGGAAATATAACTGACTTCTACAAAACATTCTTGCCACTTCATCAATTGGATGTTGTTCATATAGCTGTATTTACAAAGTTGATTTGCCCTAGCTCCCTATCACTTAATAATAATTTAAAAATATAATATAAAACAGGCAAAGAGCATGCTTTTTATGTAAGTGCTTTAATAGAGCAACATCCCAGCTGTTGGATTAAAACCAGTGTCTGCACTGTGGAATGAAAAAACGGGGAATACCAGGCATCTTTAATTGATAGCTAGTATTGGAATTTGGGGTCAGTATGCTAACAGAGGTTAGTATGTGCAGCAGGTAAAAACACATGTAGTGTGGCAGACTGGGGAGGAAGGGGAAATGGATGGAGGAAGGCAGGGAGACTTAGTAATTCAAATTAAACAATTGTAGGATAAAATTAAATCGTCCCTTGGTGTCTCATCCCGAATCAGATGGTATCACATTTGTTTGCCCTACAAGAACATAAATCTTTGTCTGTGCTGTAGGTATATAATTTTTTTTGAGTATAAAAAATTAATTCTTAAAAGTTGAGTATGTGGTGTATTACTTTCAGTATCAATTTGGCTGGCAAATGGGAAAGCATTAGCCCTTCTAAAGGAAGTTCTTCCTACTGCTTTGTTCTGCTACTTTTCAATGCTTTCACGATCTTCAAGCTTTTAGTGTCTTCAAGCTTTTTTCCTGTCTGGTCGAGCTAGGCTGGGAACATATCCCTGCAGCAGAATGGTTTTTTGTGCCTTTGAAATTACATATTTGGTTTAACACTATAAGGAAAAAAAATATTTTTAGACATGTACATTTATTTGCAACTAACAGTGCTTACACGAGATGTCTTTTGGTCAAGAAAGGAAGTTTGGGCTGAATTGGACTTCTGTACAAATTTTTAAAAATGCAAAATCTAGTTCTATGTGTGGAACATTTTTAGCATGTTTTGTGGGACTGCCATTAGAAGAACCTATTTAGATAACCTACAGTTCATGTCTGTTGGCTTTTCAGAATTAAAATTAGTGATAATGACACGTGCAAATGGGGCTAGGTACAGGCTGTAGTTACCACCTTTTTCCCAAGAAAACGCTCATGAGTGTTTCTCCTTCCTTTCTTTGGAAATTCATGTAAACCACCTTTAAAATTCCTCAGTGTAGTTACACTGTACAACCCAGATCAGATGCTGCAGAGAGTCCAGGTAAGGCAAAGCAATGGAAGAGGCTGGAATAAGCCCCTTTTCTTAGCAAAGTTCAGGATCCTCACTGGGCTTGTCCACTGGCAGCTCCCAAATACCCAGTTCCTTTCAGGCAAGCTGCTGTTGCCACATGCACCCCAGTACCATTCCTTCAGGTGCATACGAAGGCAGCAGTCAGTTCTCCTGTTACCTTGTTCAGAATCAAGCCCTGGAGCCCACCCCAGAAGCCCCCCAGGAAGACAGCCATAGCCATGTTGGACCTTCAGGGATGGCAGCAGCATTCTCAGCTTCTTGGTTTTCTGAACAGGACCCAGGCTTTTTTATTTTTGCTTTCCAAATTTAAAAACTATTTTTTTTCCACTAGGTTTCTACTTTTCCTAAGCATTAATAGGCTATTTTTAACAACTAGGAAGAGATGTAAGCACAGAAATTCACCTTTTTTTTGGTGTAAGTTTTCTAACTTAAAATTGGGACACAAGAGTGGCTTTCTTACAGCTTTCCCTACAGTTTTGCTTCTGCTTAAAAAGAAGTTACATGTTTGAATATATTTCTACAGCTGTTGTGAGAGAAGGAGAGGGGAAAAAAAACACGTATATAACATTTCCATTTCTCACCATTCAACACTGCTTCTACTTACAGTCATACTGGGTAATTATTCTTCAATATGCTGGATAATTATGTTTGTCAAAACAAAGCCTTGAAAATTAACGAGTAGTTACTGCGTTGCCGTTTTGAGAAATACTTCTAGGAAAAATGGTTGGGAATTTTTCAAATAAATAATTTTCTGTCAGATCATCTTGTAAAGAAATGAAAACTTCTTATGAAAAGCTTGTACAAGCAATTGAAAAATTGGGAAATTGCTGAGATGCTGTTTTGAAACAATGCCATTTTCCTACTCTGAAACCACTTGTTTAGAAATTCCATTTCAGTTACGGTTTTTAAACTTTTTTTTTTTTTTACTTGGTAAAATGCTTACATTGATCCAAGTGGGATTCACTTACTGTGTTTTCATTTATTGTATTTTTGTCTTGTTGATATTTTCACACTTCTTGCAGCAGTGGAAGTTAGGAAATATGTTTGAAAAATGGCTGGTCAGGAAGCACATTTATTTAAAAATGTAGGCATTATTAAATGTAGGGTTATTCTTGATAATATTTTTTGGAGGCTTTGTCTGTGTTTGGTTTAGAATATTACCATGTTTGCAATTTAGGCTTTTTTTTATGCTTCACCTTAGGCGTACATGAGTTACATAGTGTCACATGAGCCAAAAGGAAGGTTGTCTCACATTACCTGGGAGTGGAGAGAACACCATGAAGTATGTCACATGACAGCAGACAATGCATGAAAATGTGGCCTTACATTTATGTAAAATATCATCATTTTTATAAGCTGCTGGTTCTCTGCATCTGATATGACATGTCCAGTAGGAAGGAGTCCCTTTGAAGCAACCTTCGAACCTGCTTCTGATGGTTTCTCAACACTTCGTTCTGGGGATGAAAGTGCAGCCAGGCTGGAGGAGCAATCTAGCAGCCTGGTTTGAGACCCTTTGATGCAAAGAATTCCTACTCAGTGGAGGACCTGAGAGGCAAAAATGCAACTGCTAAGGTGCTGACAATGCTCTGAAAATGCAAATCCTAGTCCTGTTGCCTGTTGTTAAGAAGGAGCAGCAGCGACTGATGTTTAAACAGCAATGCCAAAGCTTTGATCTGGTTTTGTGACACAGATGCTCCAATGAGGATCAGGGCTTGTACCCTCTATCAGATGCTCTACAGGCATGTAGAAGAAATTGTCCCTGTCCAAATGCTCCTTCAGTGCAGTTCAGCGAAGTCTCAATTAGGGAAGGTCTGTGTGACAGGAAAAAGAGGACCAGACAAGTGTGACAATACAGAATACTATCAACAGGAAACTGCATGTTTTAAAGACAAAATGTATCTTGTTATCTTGGCTGTCATGTTTTATCTCCTGCTGGCCTGCAATGGGTGACAGCTCAGGAAAATCCAAACTGTGTTTAGCTGTGCCTCTCCCTTCAAGTCTCTGCTGAATCACATCAGAGGCTGTAACACCAGCATCGTGGTAGGAGAACAATGTGCTATTGTTGATATACTTTTGGATAAGACACAAAACCAGAATCTTAACCACAGAATATTAAATCACCTCTTTTGGCATGAAGAGATAGGTTTACTAAGGGCCCTAATCCAGGTCTAATTTACATTATTATCTTTTGTCTCTCTAAACTCTTCCTGTAGCTTTGATTAGATTTTGTCTTTTTTTTTCTTTCCCTTGGAATATAAATAATGAGAACAAACTATGCTGTGCTGATATTTGAACAGATTCTTACTTTCAGGACTGGTTGTTTTTTTTTATAGAGGAAGAGAAAGTCAGAATCAAATATACCACGCATGAAGTTTCTCAGTATTTGATCACGGTTATTATATTAAATCCTGTATAATTACTGATCATGTCAATACAATAAAATAGTATTCCACATGCATGAGAGATAGAATAAAGGCTATCATCTGTACAGAGCAATAGTGATTATGTTGCTGTAGTAGAGATTTTTTCTTTTAGGACACTTCCCACTAGCACACATAACTTTTGAAATCTTCATATGTATCCAAAGATATCCAAAGGGATGAAAAGTGAGAGATTCTTCATGTATGTTTTAAGATTACCCAATTAAATGCCAAAAAACCCCCATATATATAATCCGAATATGGCAGATTTCAGATTCTTTTTTATTTCCTGTGTGCTGTGCTCCGGGCTCTGGTCCTGCTAAAAATGATTCCTTGAAGTTATAGGAAATTGTGAGTGTGATGTTTATAAAATTACTTCTGTTTATCATCTTTGATTAATGTTCAGTTTTGATAGTTTTTACAGAGAAACATGGAATTTGCATGAAGGAAATTAAGGTGGAGGAATGTTACTGGTGCTGCCCAGGGGTTTTCTCTGCCTGCTATATGGCATTAAATGAAGCTCATTGAAATCAATGGAAATTGAGTAAGGTTTGGGTAATGCCTCAAACGTGCTGTTTATTTAAAAGTCATTTATAAAGCTTTACTTGGCCTATAATGGAAAATGGGATTTCTCATTTTGAAAAGTTCAAATGGAAGCTGAAAAGGGTAACAAAACTTTATTTTTTATTTTCAAATTGGAAAACTGCTCCATCTGCACTTCCCTTTCAGCAATGCTTGTTGTGTCCATGAATTCTGATGTAAAAAATCCAAATGTGGATTTCTGGGGAAAGTGCTCTATCAGTGATGCTTGTAGGTCACCTGCAGGATTATGCTAGTGTTGCCACAGACTGGCAAGTTTTCCCCTAATCTCTAACCATCAGAGACATGTCAAACAGTAAGGTGTAAGAAAGGAAGTGGAAAAGAGGTAACATCAAAGAGCATTTCCTCCTGGTCTTTCTTTTTCTTCACCTTCTGTGTTTTCCTCCTGCTGTTGCTTCATCTCCTCATGATCTCCCATCCTCCCATAGATTTACCTCTCCCTTTCATCTGCATTCCTCTCAGATGACACATTCCCTCCTGAAGTAGGGTGTGATGGTGGCCAGCCACCATGGAGTCAATATGTGGGGAGTCAAAGGAAGTCTTCTTTTGTACATGGATTATAACTGCACCCTAAACGATTTAGGTTTATTGCTTTCTTCTCCTACACCCAGGAGTTCCTCCAACAAGCAGAGACCATAGCACTGCCATATTCTTCTCTGGCTTCCTGAGAGACGTTATTACCAAAGTATATTGCGTCTTCCCTGCAGTCCTGCAGCCAGTAACCACTCTGCTCAGAGCTGAAGCGCCTCGGTGTAAGTTGGGTCCTTCATAGGTAGTGTTGTGGACTGTCCATCAATCTGGGGATGAATTTGGCAAGCCAAATCCACTATTGTAAGAGAGCAACCATGCTCTTCTTGTGGAAGTGCAGGACTGGGAGGGAGGGGGTTAAATGACAGGGTGCACTTAGAGCAAGATAAAGTGTTCAGCAGCAGTCCTGTCCTACCAATACTGGCTCTTCCAGTCTTGTCTGGAGGCATACTTGCTCTTCCAGTCATGACTGGAGGCCATGGTGGTTGAAGTGGTGGTCTGGTGAGGATAGTCCTGAGGCTTCTCCTCTGGGGTTCTGGCCCCAGCCTGCTGATGGCTGCCTCCGCAGCCCAGTTTCAGCAATGGGAAAGAGTGCTGCTTTCTCCTGCTCTGTCACAGGAGAGCTCATCAGAGCAATGTACATTCAGCAACTGCTGCAAAAAAAAAAAAAGAAAAGAAATGTGAAATAAATTAAGATCTCAAGGGGGAAAATAAAGTGGGGGGGGGGGGGGGGGGAATCATTTTACACGTAAAATATTACCAAAACAATGTGAAAATCAGACTTTCACTCACAGACCTGAATTTACATTTTTGCACTTGATGACATTGGTTGCACAGAAACCCCAGAATCTTAGAGCTTGCAAAATGAGTAAAAATAAATCAGGGAAATATTTTCCTTCCCCTCTTTCAGTTTTGCAAATCATGTATTTTTATGATTATAAATAGCTAAATCAACAAACTTTTACTGACTGGGGATGTTAAGCACACTTTCGTTGTTGACTTTCAGAACTATTTAAACTCCTGAGTGGTAAAAATTAGAATTCCCTTTGGAAAAGCTGTAGCTTTCAGTGAACTCCGTTGGAGTCCCCAGTATGAAGTAGTTAATAGGTAGACTGTGGTGACTCCAGCAAAACAAGATAATCAATTCCATCTGCTTTTCTAATTAATCACCCTTAATATTGAAAATCAGGGACATCATGAATTTGCACAGTAAGCATGTATTTTGAGAAGGAGGGTAACAGTTTGTTCCCTCAGTTGCAGTCTATTAGTCTGACTCCTCTTTTTTCACCTCCCAGAGAAAACCTGGGAACAGCCCCCCCCCCGCTCAGTAGCTAATCTGTCCTCCCCAGGCAGCCTGTACTCTAGCTGCAAGGTCACTAAGCATCCTGATTGTTTTGGTTTTCACCAGTTTTGGTTGTTCTTGTCAGAAAAGGAATAGTTAAAAGGGATGAATAGAACACTCTGTTTGGCACTTCAGTTTTCCAAAATAAAATATGTAAGTGAGGGAAAGGTTTCATTCAGTTTTGGCATCTCTTTGTTAAGTCAGTTTAAGCCAAGAAAGAGTGTTATTCCACAGTGTTTACTGATAGTAGAAAGTTTACATATCAGATTGATTTTTTTTTTTCCTTGAAGAGAAAATCAGTATGAATTTGAGGGACAGATCTCATATTTGCTTTGCAGAAGAAATTGTTCTGTTAACAACTCATGAAGAAAGAAAAAAAACATATATATATAAACAGGATTAACTGTTTACTTTAAGTGAGCCGAAGTCTGGTTGTTTTTCCAAAGAAGAACACAATGTACTGTTGTATCTGGTTTCCAGAGTGGTGTTTATCATAATTCCTCGTGCAGTGGTTGGTAGAGTGCTGGGAAGGCTCTCCGCCCACTTGCAGCTCGTTCCCTTTCCCTCTCCCATTGAGGCCTCTGGCCAGGACTGCGAGATGGAGCGAGCTGTCCTGTGTGATCTTTACTGCCTGACATGAGCTGACATTGACCCAGAATAAAATAACAGGGGCTGTTTCCTAGAACTCTCAGTGGACTGCTGAGAACTGCTACCATAACTCTTGTAAACACACGACACACACACACTGACACGCTCCCTCTCCCTCATTTAGAAACACACCTAGGAAAGGCAGCCACTAAAGCAGAGTGGAGAAAAACAGCATGAGTGAAAAACAGCAACAGCAAACCCTGCGAGAAAGAGTGGAAAATTGCCTGTCAGGGAAGGAGCCCCAACACGATTTCACTTCTGCTTTTCTTCTTTGCTCTTTATTCTGCTTTTTTATGTCAATGAATGTTATATTTTTGTGCTAGTTCTGTGGGATGATGTGGCATTGAAACAGCAGAATGTCTTATTGAATGCAGACACGGCTCTGTAAGAAATCCCACAGTATTACATTTCATTTACCTTTCACATGCACTGGGGAAGCACATGTGCAATGCTATACTACCAAGAATGTGTTTTAGGATGTTCTGTGCCAGCTGAATGAGCAGTTACTTTTTTTAATACTCACTTCACACTAGGCATTTTGGTTTTTGCTTTTTGCGTTAAATAAAAACTAGGATATCATTCATGGTCTGTGTGGTTCAGAAGTAAATCTGGTGAATCCACAAATAAGACAATCTTGAAAGATAAGCGACCCCAGTACCGCTGTTTCAGTGTTCTTGCTTCATTCCGGATGCTGTAATTCTGTAAAGCCCTTGCCAAGGGTTTTGCAGGGGGAGTTGGGAGTTCTCTAAGCCCTGTAGCATGGAAGAAATGGGTTGATACTGCAAGGAAGCCCTCTCTATATATAAACACATGCAGATATATATATAGCCTCCTGCCCCAAAGTCAAATGGAATCTAATACACAGAACAGACTTTGTGGACCTGCCCTCCTAGATACCATCGTGTTATTCAGCTGTTGCTTTCAGATCACCCTTTAAAGACAGGGCTTTTATTCTGATTTTTCCATAAAATGAACTGAAGAGTGAAGGAAATGTAGAGCAGCAAGGATGACATGACATTTTGCCAGAACCAGCAGTTAAATGTTGATTTTCTTGGAAAGGAGGGTGCTGAGCACCTTGCAAGAGAAGATCTTTTGGCAGCGCCTTGCCGACTGTTGGAATTCTAGGATGCCAAAACAATAATTACCAAGTCTTAAGATTAAAAAAAATAAACAAAGAACCCCTCCTCAGATTCATAGATAAGTACTGTAAATGACTGGGTGGTAATTACACGTTATATTTGGAACATGATTTTTCTATTGGAGATTATCCATAAGAAAGACTTGCAGTTTGCAATTGAGCATGTAAGTTTCTTAAATGTACATTTCTACTCTTGATTAGGAAATTATGACATAGAGGAAAATTATGTTTTCTTTGAATTGTACACTGAAATAACCAAGGGATTGTAATGGGATTCCATGATGAAGTAATGGTATGCTGAGGAACCTGAGGAGTGCGTGCATCATTATTTTTTTTACCAACTGCAATTAACAGCATAGTGAGTCCGAAACAAGCTGGGATGATCTGATGTGCTTGCTTTTTTGTTTACCACCCAAAATATTTTTATTTACATAGCAAGCTGTATGGAATGGATCTGAGCAAGAGGACCATAAATTACATGTAATGTAGTGTTGTACAGGGGACATGCCAGGGGACAGCCTTTCATCTGCAGGGATGAAGGCCTTACGGGTTTCTTGCAGCTGAACCTTTATACAGACTTCTATGCAGTACTTGGGAAGTTATTTTTGCTTAACTTGTTGTGTCTTCCAAACCAACCATCACCATAAATTTTTACTTACATGGCATAATCACTTTGGATTTTAACTATTAACATAGAACAACTTCAATATTCATTTATGAACCTGAGATAAGTGAAGCTATCAGCTGATACTGAAAATATTTCTCAAGTGCAACTCTGTACCTGCTTAAAATTATAGCTTAGGCTCTGTATTGTGTTTGAGTGGATGTCAGGAATGTCTTTTTATGTTTTTAATTTTTTGTTTAAAATTCTGCATACAAATAAAGCACACACATCAGCAGTTTAATTTGGAAGTGCACTTAGAGAGAGTGTCGGGGAGTTTAAAAAGTTCATTTGGTGCTGCATGAGAACTTCATAGGAAAAATGGTTTATGCTGAAAAAATTGTCACATGCAAAGCCACTGTTGTCATTGCAAGTATGAAAAGCTATCTGGTTTTGTGCTACACCCATTCCTGAGGAGTTGTACATGGTTCCCACCAGGCAGGCAGTTGATGTTCCATGTTTTGAGTGGGAACATTTACAGTGCTGTGGAGCTCCATTCTCTACATGCATGTTCTGCTCTAAAAAGGTAGCCCTGCTGACATGTTTGGCTGGTACAGGTCCCTTCCCACACACAAAAGCCACTTTGAACAGAAGTGCTGCTTCTTCAGGTCATAGACAGAAAATAGTACTCACATTCATTGCTCATTGCCCTGGTGATACTCCTGTTGCATGTGCAGTTTCCACCAATGGTTCTACAAGGACAGCCTGTTTCTAGCTGGAGAGAACTGGAGTGTCTGGTGTTAACTGTGTGCCCTGTTCCCGCTCTGCCATCTCCAGCACTGCTGATCTGTCTTATCCTTTCTTTCTTTCTGGGTCCTTTCCCGATTACTAAATAAAAATCTACATGATCAAAAACTCTGCTTTTCACTAATTTTAAACCTCCAGCCTTCAAATCAAATTATTGCTATTTTGATTGTCTCACTGCTTCAAAGCAGAGCACCAGCCTGGGTGCTTGACGCCGCTATACTTGGAGGGATTATGACCAGGAGTCTTCTTTGAGCTTGACATTCCCCTTAGAAACTGGAAGCAGGGGTGCTTGTGTTTTCCTGTGTACCTCGTGTTTTCCTGTGTACCTCGTGTTTTCCTGTGTACCTCGTGTTTTCCTGTGTACCTCTGCAACTTATGCATAGAAGGGGCGTAGTCGTCATTATCATTTGTATTGTTCAATCCATAGTTATGTTTTATAGAGCTTCACTCACAATTTAGTGTCAGAAAATGGCATGGATTTTAAGCAGAAAATTCTGAATCTTGTGTCTCCCTAAAGAAGGCTACAGTGGGTATGTACTTTCCAAAAGGGAACATGAAGCAGTTTGTGATGTGGTAAATACGGTGCTTTTAAAAGGAAAATCCGGCTGGTGTTCTGAGGGCGTGAAGGAGATGGATGGTTGTCCTTGTGTGTTTAGGCCCATGCCCTGAGCTTTGATTTTTCAGAGATAATATGGGTATGGTGAATGCAAGGAGTGCATAAGGTAGGGATAAATTAATTCCCGGTAGGGTGGTGTCCTGCAGGTTACAATTTGAATCTGAGCCATATTAGCAGGAGTTAATCAGCTCCACCTTGAGACTTGACCAGACAAGTTGCTGAATTGGAGTTGTGTAGGTAGTGTTGTGCCTCTGGTGATTAAGGGAGAGGGGGTTTTTGTTTATGTGTGTTTATGTTCGTGTGCTTTATGCTTCTGCTAGGACCGCACCTCAAAGAGATAAAGAAGTCCTTCTGACAAACAAAGCAGCAGCAGCTGTCTCTTGGATGGTAAAGATAAAGAATAAGCAAATATCAGAGCAAATACAATTCAATTAGTTTCCAGGCATTTCCCCATTTTCCCCCCTCCTTTCCTTCCAAAGAAAGAGTAGCTGATGATGTCCCTGCTGAGCACTGAAAAGGTGGTAGCATTCGGCTGGTTCTCTTGCTCTTCAGGCTGTTGCCAGTTCAGGACAACAATGCCATACTGCACAGCTTACCTGTGCATGGAGAAAAGCTGCTGTGGGCCACATGCTTGTCTTCCTACCCTCTAGAGTAAAGCAATTATTTATTAGATCTGTTCATGACAAATTTCTGCTGCTTGTTTTCACAAGACTCAGTAAAGGCAATCCCCATGTCATCAGTCAATTCTGGCCTTGGTGAGCTCTCATCTTCTCCACAGGCAGATCTTCTTTTTCTTACTTCTTTTCCACTAGCTGCTGAGCAGACTGGAGGTGACCAAAGCTGAAGAAGCTTTTTGTCGCTATTACCTTTCCAGAAAATCAGCTGCTAGACACGAGACAGCAGCATGGAGAGATAGGATTTTTCATGCATAAAAAACCTGATAGTAAAAATAAAAAAGCTTTAGCCTTTATCCATGAGGAGTGACTAACTAGGAGAAGGGCATGGCAGAGTAATCCTGTAATCCTCTCCAGATTTCTACTGGGAGACATGTTGTCCTAAAGATCAGCACAGTCATAGGAATAATGCAGAGTAATCAGCCTCATCTTCCCCCAACCCCCATCCTTGCTCCTGGCTATTATCAAATTAACAAAATCTTCCCAAGCTTTTGCATGAGACTTTCTGTGTCATTACTTAAAAAAAAAAAAAAAAAAAAAAAAGGGGGGGTGGGGGGAAAATAGGGCAATCTCTGCCTCCCTTCTTATCATTCCCTGTCTTCGCCCCCTTTGTTATTACCAATGAGTCATACTTCACCTTTTCCTTAGTCTGCATCTCCAACACTCACTCCTCTACGGGCTTTCCTGCCACCCCTCACTCCTGGAGTCAATTCTCTGCTACTTTGCGTGAGAGCTTTCCATTTCCAAAACTGTATTTTAAATTCAGGGGTTTGCATGCCGTTGTCCCAAAAATAAAGATGGCCCTTATTTCCTCCCTACATGAGCACCGCTGATGAAAACCACGATCTTACCCTTTTTTTTTTTAACAGTTCACTACCATGCATACTGACAAGGCATTGGTAAAGGTATGTGTTAGCTGATTAACTGATTCACTACAAACACCACATTTTGTGGAAAAACAAAGTATTTGTGGTAGATGTGCACAAAATATAAATGCTGAATTCCTGGGGGCAAATACTCATTTTGGATTTGCAGTTTGTCTCATAATTTAGATGTGGGTTTTCATCCTTGTAGTGAGCTTCAAAGGGGGGAAAAAATAATGGGACAAACTGTTGCTTTAATCACAGTTAGACTTGCCACTAAAACTTAATTTGCAAGAAAACTTGCTGCAATATGAGAGCACCACTGTAACATGGGAAAATAATACAAATGCACTTTTCTGGGAATAAAATCAAGGGGAAAAAATGCTGGTGAGAAAGTTAAGGCCATGAATCAACAGCCTCTGAAAGCAATGAAACTGAAGTTAGTGATGCTAACAGAGTGTGCAAAATCCGCAAGAACAGAACTGGTTTCAGAGAACATGAGAATAGTTCTCCAAATGCATCGTTGAGTCTGTTGTGGGATTCAGCTGATTTCATGATAGTCATTAAGTAGGAAAATCAATTGTCACTCATTATTAAATACCTATAGCATTACCTACTAAATCAGCGTGAGCCAGATCAAATGATGTTGAGAATATTTCAAGTTTTTGTCATCATTCATTCGTACTGTTTTAAAAGTGTGCTGGGGCAGGGAACATGCGTTTGTGAAGTTCTCTTCATAGCATTAGTTTGGGATATTCCTCACCTTTTATTCTGAAATTGGACATCTGAAGGTTAATTGTGAAATTCTGTTTTCGAAGTGTGTGAGTATATCCTTTTCACTTGAAATGCATGTTACAGAACACCTGTGACTACCTTTGGATACTGTTGGAACAAGTGTAGTATAGTGGAGGTCTGCTCTCATGTACTGTCTTAATAAAGCAAAAGTACTTGAGGTTTGGTGCAAAAGATTCTGCTGTTCTGTGTTTCTCTATGATGACAATAATCCTGAATGCTTCACTAGTGTGAATGGGAACATGAGTGAGATAAGCCTCAAGTTACGTAGTCCTTCCTTTTCTTCTGTATATCGAGCTTGGTCGTATGATGACCATTCCCCCATCATAAGACCTGGGATGTTGTGCTGCAAACACTGGAAAGCTGGAGTGGGATCCTCAGCTTCCTAATCCTGCCTGGAAAATACGTTCTTATCTAGAAGTAGTATTCCATGCAAATAGGAGTTTACTTCCACAGAGTTAATTTTCAAGGAGCTGATCTGATGTTTATTTGGCCACGGAATTTTTCTGGTCAGATAAGTTTCCTATCCTAGCCATTTATGCTGCCACCACAAAGGGATGGAAATATGTGGCCAGGGATGCAGGGAGTTGAGACTCCCGTGTCTGACAGCAGCCATCTCTTTGATTGGCTTAAAAGGACTGGCAAAATGTGCTTTTAGTGACTGATGTCTTCAGCACCAACCAAGCTAATTTTATGTGGGCAATTAACATATCCCAGAGGACTTAATATGAGCCTGGTGCCAGCTAGTCTGAGACTTACTTGGGTTCAGTTATGTCTCACTAAAGATATGAGAAATTCCAGTGATCAGTTAAGAGACTGCTGAACTGATCAGATCTGAGACGCTAACTCAGTTGGCCCTTGCTTGCTCCAAGATACGGAGGCCTAATTTTTCACAATTAACAGTCACTGAATGTTTTGTTAACACAGGCAAAACTGTTTGCTTTGTTTTTGCAGTTCCCCCCAATCTGATTTTCAGAAATGTCCCGAGCATATTAGCTCTGTTTTTCCAAACAAAACAATAGCATGAGGAGTTTCAGTCCAATCAGTTAAAACTCGGGAGAGTTTTTAACTGATTGCAAGGTCCTAACATGGAAAGTAGCAGCAACCTTAATTTTTCTGCTTCTGGGCTGTCATGCTCACAGCAGATCATTCTCTGTTCTGTTGAGTTAAAGATTATCTTCTGGTACAAATCCAGAAGGCACCTCACTTGTCATTTTATGTGTAAAAAAAAAAGAGTGTTAGAGCTTTTGAAATCACAGGTTTGTGTTGTTAGATGGTCACCCTTTTTCTAGGCTGGGAACACCACTTATTTGAGAGATTAGGATAGGTATTCTTACAGCCTACACATCACAACAGCATTTAGTTTCCTCCGGTTGTCATTGCTCAGCATAGAAGCAGAGTTTCATGGCTCTAAAGGATTTCTTAACCTTGGTGGGCTGAGGAGGAATTGTACTTAAGCTTTTTTTGCATGTAGAAGACTCGTGGTGTGGGACCCTTGTAGCTAGAGGTACAGGAAAAATCTGGGAGCCTTCATTTGTGTTTGATCCTACCACTCCCTGCTCCATAAAACCAGCACTGGAATCTGAAAAATGAGGACTCTCAGCTGGTGCTTGTACAGCCACTGATGGAGTTGTATCCTGTGGCAAATCCAGCCCTCTCAAGGGTGTAAGCCAAAGTTAGACGGTTCATCATGAACAAGGAAATTGTGATTAATGATCTCCTATGGGCCTAAGCTTCCCTGCAAAGAAGTACATGGATTTGTTCCAGAGAAATGTAGGAGCTTATTTCATTTAAAATGTGTTTTATAAAGATATAAGTACTACTGTTGAATGCTTTCGGGATGCATATAATATGTTAATATGATGTGCTCCAAAAGCAGTTAGAGTCAGCTTGGTGTGGACAATGGCACTGCTCTGGAGAAGGTAGCTTTGTACCTTTGGAAATGAGGTGAATTCTGCTGCCTAGTGCACTCGGTGAATTCTGCTGCCTAGTGCACTCGTTGGTTTTACTTAGAAATAAAGATGTGTGTGCTACTCTCAAAGGTAATTTTTGTCTCACTTTGAAAAGTTTCCATGCCTAACTGTCTCTTTCTGGGGCAATTAAACCAATCTTGTAGACAGCAGCCTTCTTCCTCCAGCACTGCATGACTCATGCTATCGTGAGTGCTCATCTCAGGTGCAGAATCTTGTGAAATGCATTTTTTACTATCTAAATGTATGACATCCACTGCATTTGCCTTATCTTCTGTGTCAGTAATATCTTCTCAAAATGCCAGCAACTTCATTAAGCAATACTTCCCAGCCCTACAGTCCCTATTTCCATAGATTACTTTAATCAAATTGTTTGTTTAGCAGATTCTTTAATTACCTCTTTAAAGTAGTTCCTCTGGGCTTCATCATACCCAATATTGAAAGTACTAATCTGTAGTTTCACGTTGGATTTTTGTTTGTTTGGGACTTTTTTAACAGAACGATTGACTCTTCTTCGTATCCTCAGGACTCTTTAAAAAAGTTATAGTAAATTTAATGCTTGCCCTGCCTGTTTCATTGTTGGTGATTATTACTTGTGAAATATATTGCTTTGTTTACTTCTAAGAAGAATTGTAGTATTTATACAGACACACGGATATATCATTGCTCTGTCTGCATTGCAGAATTCCCCTCAAGTTAGGCAAAAACTCAGCCTTCTTTCTTTGTAGGTAAAACCATACAGTGCATAGCTGTTAGTTGATCTAATCCCCAGTGCAAACCCTTTATGCTTTTTTTTAGTCATGCTTCTCTATTTTATGGCCCTGTTAGCTCCTGCAAATATGCACGAAAAAACATTAAACTATAATGGTTTTGTTTCTTGATACAGGTATTCATTATATGGTAGGAATTCTCCACATATTGTGGAGAATAAGCCTTTTTTGAAGCTCATAATGTGATTTTCAGAAATTTTCTAATTAATTTGTTATGAACAGGAGCCAATGAGTAACAGAGGAATGTTTTGCAGGTTGTGCCTCCTTGTCCAGGATGCCTATGGTATGTTCAGTGAAGTGCAGTTGCAGTCCCTGAGTTCTGCAGATGACATTGAGCAGTATTGCAGGAGATGGGAAGGAAAATTCTGCTGCCTAGCTGGAATGAAAATTTTGCAAAGAACTACAAGAGGAAGGTGAGAACAATTCTGCATGCTGTAGCCAGCAGAGATGATCTGACTTTGTATTAATTTCTGTGATCAGTATTCTTTGGAACAACTTAACAGGGCTTTGTTCAATTAAATGTCCTCTTTGCCGTTTTTGGGGCATCCAATAGTAATTGAGCCAAGCGTACTCCAACAGGACCATAAATCAGCCAACACAAATACACACTTAGCAGAGCAAGGGATAGAGAAGAATTACCATCTGCAGTATTTCATGAAATGTGGGTGTTTTCTTCCTCTTCAGTAGATTCAAACACTTTAGAAAGGGAGGTTAGTTCACCTCCCTTTTGTTGCAGAACAGTTTATTACACTATGTTTTTCTACAGTGCTGCCCAGTCTGGGTTGAAGATTCAGAGACTTTCCCTTGGTATATGAGAGCTTAATTCAGTTAAGTCTATATAGTTTTGGAAGCACAGTATAAGTTTATTTTAAAAAAAAACCCTAAAAATCTTGCAAATAGTAAAGCCATCCTTATTGTGGAATAAGAATGTCCACAGATTTATAGAAAAATCCCCCCAGATAAGTAACAAATTGATGTATAGTAGCTCTCAGATTTTGATTATTCTGTGATTCCTGTTACAGTCTTTGAATAAAATAAAATCTCTTTAATCAAGAAAAAAATTTTAAATAGATCAATTATCTTATGGAGTATCTTTCTAAAGAAAGTGATACGGTGTTCACATGGGAACCTGTATAAATATTAGATTGGTTTAGTTCTCAACATAACTTATTTGTACAAGCATCCAATCTAGATAAGCCCTTGGTATTAGAGTGGCTATGATATTTCTGCTGACACTTTTTTTCCTCTTGAAAAATGCTGTTTCATCAAAACGTGAATGTTTCATGGAAACATTATCTATATTTTGGAGACAATTTTGTTGGGAAGATTTTTCAGGTCCAGAGGGAGTGAATACTCTCTCTCGTTCTCATTTCATGAAAACTTTCAGAAAGTCTCATTTTTGTTTCATATTGGAACAAAAACAAATTTCAAAGCCTTGAAATGTTTAGCAAAATGGAATTGTTGTTTTCCAGCCAGCACTATTCAGTATGCTTTTCTTTTCATGTACTTGCAGTGTTAATTTTCAGATCCTTTGGATTTCAAGCCTACTTACATTTTTATGGATCTTTAATAACAAACACGTCTTCTTATTTAATTACTTTGTTGGCTTTTTTTTCAAGTTACATTTTTTCCAAACAAATTAAATAATGGCCTTGGAATTCTGGATACAAATGAAGTTTTACAACTGGCTGCTGGTGTTTCCAGTACTCTGCCTAGCTAATAAGAGACAGACTTCTTCTAATGTAAATTGTGTTTCAAAGCAGCAGTAAGTCACTTCTGGCTATTCTGAGGACGATTAGAAGGCACACTGCTGAAAATGCTGGTGGCTCAGCTGGAGCCATGCTGGTGGTAACCCTGCTAGGAAACATTAAAAGAAAAAGGCTCGTGTAGCTTCGGGGACAGTGTCGTGGTTAAAACGTGATTTCATTGTACAAGATGGGTGGGTGGGGAAATTGTTCAGGGATTTATTTTTTTTTTAATTGTTTTAGCCTAAGTTCTGCTTTATAGCTTGTTAGTACTTATAAGTGTTGGGACACATTTTGTGTCATTCTAGGTGTGATGGAAACCACAGTAAAGCCGTAGCTGAAATTAATATAAGGGAGTACTTATTCACACAGAACATAATTAGACTGTAGGACTCATTGCCACTGGATAAATGGGTTTCCAGAGCCAGTGTTATATCTGAGCACATGATGGGATATGCCTGTGAGTGCCTAACCTTGGCTTTGCAGCACATGAGTGAATAAGAACTATGTGGTCTGCCCTGCAAGAAGGACTGCTGCTTTTTTTGTTGTTGTTGGTTTTTTTGTTTGTTTGTTTTTTCAGAATGCCAATTACTTTTTGGAAAAAGATGGCTTTTAAACTGTTTGTTTCCTGGAGTCCGACAGTGGCTTTTAAAATGGATGAAAGGGAGTAAAATGTAGGAAATACGAGCAAAAAGTAATTACTTTTTCTGTGCCTTTGAAGCACATGATTTGGAGAAAGCCAGGAGTGGCTCATAGGGTCCCATACGTGCATGCTGTCCCAGAGTCTCATGGATTGTAATCTCTCTTATAGAGACAGAGTGCTTCCTCAGTACCTCCTTGAGACAGAGGAGATTTTAATTTAACAGATATAATTGGTTCTCAAGCTTTTTGCATCAATGGTCCACTGTTCTTGCTCAAAAAAATTTCCAGGTCATCATGTATCCTCATCATCAAGTACTTAATTTAAGGCAGGATTTAACATCATTCCAGTAAATGCAATTTAAAAATCGCTGTTTTAAGCTGAAGTTGCATTTCAAGGAGTAAAAACCTAAAATAAAGGGTATTTTACATTCTGGCAAAAACCTGGCTGTAAATCTGACTTGATCTTTGGAATGGGCTTGTACTATGAGGTGTGCTAAGGAAACTAAACCCGTTTCTTCTCCTGATAGGAAAACACTTGTATTACAAAAGAAAAGTGGGATAACAACTTACACAACAATGTCCTGTCTTGATCAACCTTGTGAAAAATTAGAATTATCTTATTCTTACACTGAGAGAAACACTGTTAATGGTGAATATTGTTTTTGAATACCCGTATTCTTTAACAAGTACTAGGTTGTCATACTAGGTCATTTGAGGGTCTGTCATTGGTTTAGGTGGTTTTCAGAGCAAGTTCCATACCCCATGTAAAACATACTCCCCAAAACCATCCCTTCAAGAAATCCTTCCCTTTGTAGCCTGATAGAGGCAGTGGTGTTCCCCTTTCCAGTCCACTTTCTGGCAATCCTGGAAGACACATGGGCATGGCTGAGTCACAGCAAAGTTGCCATGGCTTGTTCAGTGTCTTATTTCCAGCAGTTCTTCTAATCTGGTCATGAGACTGTTGAATAAGGGTAGGAACCAGTATTGTAGCAGCTGAATTAACAGCAACGTATGTGGTTGAGTATGTGTTTCTTGATACCTTTTCTCTTCACCCTCTCATTCATGCTTGTCTCCTAGCATTTCCTACAACTGGTCCCTGAACTGCACACTTAGTATCAGCAGGAAAGAAAGATGTAAAGGTTTAAAGTGAGAAGACTGACTAATGTTCATTGATCTGCTGCTGGTGGTGTTGGCTCCTTAGAGGTGTATGTTCTGTCTCCTGTTCTCCCACTACCTCATACGTCAGTCTTATAATTTCAGCCCCTTGAGAAAAAGGAAGTGAGATTTTGGTGGTGTACTGCTTGAGGCAGAAATTTTGGTTAAGAATATGTATGCAGTACAACTAAGATATAACCCCTGGTTTTAATAGATCCCAGGCATGTTTCAGGTATGTCCGGTATAACCAGTAACTCAATTGATGCAATTAGATGCAGGGACTGAGCACTTACTAAAACTCCTCAGGAGTAAATAACCTATAAATTGTCATAGTCTGCTGCTTCCTACTAGAGAATAATTTCAATGAGCTGAGATAAAATTTGTAGTTAGATACCTGTCTTTATCGACAAAAATTTTGGTTTTAGCCCTGGCTGGAGTTCTACACAGAATAATAATTTGGATTTTGACAATTTGTGTCTTTTCACCCAGTTTGCCCAGCACTGAGTTCGTTTCCTGCTGAGCATAGCAAACCTACCGGCTTCTTCTCTTTATTTTTTCTTATAAGGTAAAAATATGAAGAGTTTCTATTCAGCAGAACAGAACGATGACACCAATTTAAAAATGGAGGGGGGAGGAAGAAAAGCTTTAACATAATGCATGATTAATGTGGGTTATTGGTATCCATTTTTTCCCTAAGTTGAAAATTGCTTAACAAGTTTCAAAAGAAGATGCAACTGTTGCATGGATAGTGCTAAAATCCACACTAATGTTGGATAGGGTAAAATACTTTGAGGGATCCACCAACTCCTAAGCTTTGGCACATGACCTAACCTTTAAGTAATGGCAGAGTGTTCCATAATCGTTTGCTGTACTAACTGTTGCATTTCCCTCTAAAGTAAGTAGTCTCTGAATGTTGAGTTCATCATCAAGTGTTCTGTTTGTCTGAGAAATTTCTGCATTTTCAAAGTTGGCTTCTGTTGTTTGTCATTTTAAACTTTCAAATGTTAGGCACTGGAATGTGAAATCTCACTGTGTTTGTCGGTGGTGTTGGTCACTATTGTGCCTGAGGGTTTTCTTTCTTCTTTTTTTTTCTTTTTTCTTTTTATTAAGTCCCATACTTCTCTGGTGCCTCTTTCTCTCCTTTTTCCCCTACTCTTCACAGTATGCTTTCTCTTTTTGCTTCACACTCAGAGCAGAGGACCGCTGCTAGCTGCTATACAAGAAAGTGTTTCAACTGCTAGATGTTGGCAGGAAGTGTAATAGTAAGAACCCTCTGCAGAGCAAGGAAGTCATAACTTCCTTCCTTTGGTTTTCCCTCCTCCAAAAAAGACTGCCATCTAAAAGAGCCATCCCTGTCTCTGAGGTTTTGAGGTCCTGAAACACTTTGGTAATTGCTGTGGTTAAAAGCGGTTAAAGCATAATTTCAGTAATTGCATTGAAGTTTTGAATATTTGCATTACTTTTTTATTATTTCTGATGACTGCTTATGTATCAGTAATTAACTTTTTTTCCTCCATTTTCTTCTCTTTAACAAGCATGGACTGCTGCTTCTGTCATGAATCTGTTTAGTAGCCAGGATTGGAGAATAACATAGGCATATCCATGTTGAATCAAAAGTATTTTGCATTACAATTTAATTGTTTTAATGTAGTATATGGAGTTTCTAATGTACTGTAGAAAATAAACTTATTGAAGTATGTAAATAAATTATGCAACAAAATAGTTCTATATATTTAGCAAAATTAGGGAAAAAAAACCAGCAACCCTTCCTCCCTATTTGTGTTTTGACTGAGATGCGGGTTTAGTAGGCTCAGATTTTTCCTTTATGGTTTTGTTACTTCTGTTACTCAAGTCTGAGAAAATGTGGTGTTGCATAGCTTGTGCACTGCAAGATTCTAATAGGTCAATTAAAGGGAGAGGTAGCCTACAGCATCAACTTTGTACTTGGATTGCTTGTCTTTTGATAGTTGAAGTTTATGCAGTCTAAGTGATTATTACCTAATTTCTTTTTTTGTTTGTTTTGAGCGAGGAAACGTGTCACAGAGGGCTAGGGATTGCTTTAGTTTTGAGTTCTTAATAATTGAGACTGACACTGCCAAAAGCAAACTGTTTTGGTTTAGACTAAAATTGGGAGAGTAGGAGAGGAGGAAACAGAGAAATGCCAAGTCTGGAGTCTCCTGAGAAAAGCTGTGGAACATGTTGGAAGAGAATCCTACCATTTCCCATCCCCTGCTGTAAACCTTACGTAGTCTTTCTTCTTTTCCTAGTTATGGGCATTGTTTTCCTTCTACTTTCTTTGATGTTGCTGATACTTGCTCCCTATAGTAATTTTCCCCTGAACCTGTGGCATGATTATTAAAATCAAAAAATCCCCCAAACTATAAGCTGTAATGTTAAAAAGTTGAATCAGGCATGTCACACACGAAGCTCTTGGACCAGAACTGTAGATGAAACTTCATGCTTATGAGAGAAATAAACAAGATCTCCTTACTAAGTTGTGAAATAAGTTACCAGATCGGAGTCAGTAAAATGCTGTTTTAAAAAATAAAAATTTGAAGTTGTTTGTTTGATTTTTGTAGTACAGCTTGTAGTGTGAGATGAATGAAATTTCCATAGGATCAGAGTAGATGTACTGAGGCTGGAGATCCTGGTTTATCACTTTACTGGGTATAAATATAATTCCAATGGCTTTTCGCTTTAATTTGCATGTTTTTATCAATAAATCTTGGAGCAAACATGCATGTGCATGGATGCACATAGGGATGTAAGCCGCTTGACTTTGCAGTGAAGGGCTAAACAGGCCAGGAAGGTTAGAAGCAGAAGTTGACTTCTGTCTGCTGGTGAGCTGGGAAACTGAGAAGGAAGGTGGTCAGGTGAGCAAAAGAAAGCAGCTTCTTCATCATCCATGGCAAGAGTTGTGGAGAGGGAGGGGTACAATGCTATTTTATTAAAATAATTTGCTATCTTCTGGTTATTTTTCTATGGAGTAGTTAAAGACAATTCGTTAAATACATCGGGGTTAATTTCTGCACATGCTGTATGTTTATTTTGCATTTTCTCAGCCATGTATTTAGCATGTTTTAAAGTATGAAATCTTTAAAATTCTCTGACTACTGTCTGGATATGCAGGAGGCAGTTGGCACTTATGGATAGAGAGAAGAGACATACCAAAGTTCAGCAGGCAAAATTTAAGTTGGGAGGGATGCCCTCAGAGCACACTGAATAATGAGAATAATTAAGGATGCTAAAAAGAATTATTTTTCATATTATGAATACAAACATATGTCTCTGTGTGTCTGTATACACACACGCATATTGAAATGTATCATTATATATAAGGGAAGCTTGAAAATGTGGGTTTGCAGAAGAGAAGAGTACCTGTATGTAGAGGTACTCTTCACCTGTAGCAAATCCATACTTCTATGGACGTCTGTATTATAATGCTCCATTAGACTTACTGGTGGCCTTGTTATGTTGGTGATAAACAGTGGACATATGAATATTTGGTATGAAATAAAAACATTTTTTACCAAACATAGATTTAAGTTTAGCCTGGGAAGTAGGCAGTTCAACCTGTCATTTCAAATCTGATAGATTATTTCTGTCCTCCTGGTATGGGTTCATGGATTCAGTCTTTTTTTCTTTTTTTTGAAGAAAAGTTACAAAATATTACAATAGAGTCCTTGTCTCTCAAAGAAAAAAAAAAGTGTGTTCAAAATACTTTGTGTGTGGGGTTTTTTCATCCTTGAGCCTGTTTTTTCTCACTTCTTACTGTACTTTTTTTAGAAGTCTGTCCTTGTCTGATCAAAATTACTTATTTTTTTTTAAATGATGTCCAGTAATCACACTCACAGAGCAAAATCTTAAAGGTTTTGTTTTGTCTTCTGTAGCCAGAAAGGCTTCTTGTGCACATGGTGTCTAACCATGTCCCTTCACTGTAACACAGAGCCAGCTGTTCATCTCTTGTCCTGACTCTGTAGTTGAGGAAGGACACACATATTGGATAAAATACACCCATTGTTCAAGCCAGATTGAAGTGGGATTTGAGTGTTCCGTGGCCAATAAAGAGAATTAATTTTATTCTTTCTGTAAGGGTAATGATTTTCTACAGAAGAAGACACAATGTCTTGCCATTTCTCCACTGTCACTGCCCCCACCTCATTCCCCCTTCTGCTAATTCAAAGTCCATAAGTATAAAGACAGGGTTAACTTTCTTGGAAGCGTATGAATGGGTAGAGCAAGAGGGGAACTCCTCACCAGGGGCACTGGCTTGATACAGTCCCTCACACCTCAGTGACAGCTCCAGGAGAGAACCTTCCCTTTGGTAGAGAAGGATCCCGGCAAGATGGGATTTGGAACTTGCAAATGTTGCTGCCATTGGTGTGGCTGCTGTCAAAAAAAATGGATGGGGCTAAGATGGTCAGGAGACACTCACTACATAGATGCTCCTCTGCCTGTTTGTAAACAAATACTATAATTTACAAATAATTAAGTGCTCTTAGTTCAAGCAGTAGATGACCTTCTCCAAAAGGACCCAAGAAATTGAAGAAAATGTACTGTATGTCTTAGATGTCCTGATACAGGGTAGCAAGCTGGAAGAGACCTAGAGAATAAGGGACAGCTTCATGACCCTTGTGCAGATTTTAAAATACAGATGAGGGATCTTTGTACAGTCCTTGTGGAGATGTGATTATACCTGCTTATTTGCTGTAAGTTGATAAATACATGATCTCTGTATGCACACACAAGCAGAGTTTGCAGTATGTCCATACCCATGCTCTGCCCCTGCCCTCATGCTGTGTGTTGTGTGAGGAAGGCCACTTTGTGGAACTGCCCGAGTTGCATGGAAGGCTATGAGCTCTTCTTGTAACCCTCCTTTTCCATGTCCCTCTTAGCAAGACCCTGTTAGCAAGTTTGTTCCCCTGGGCGTTGGCCCTCCTGTGACTGTAGAGAAGATATCGTTCTGTACAATGCAGGACAGAAAATGTTGCCCTGATCCAGGATTCAGGAAGTGGTCAATTTGCTGTAAAGTCTCTTTAATACCCAAGAACTGTTGCTTCGTATGTTGTAATGTTCTCACTGTTAAAAACAAAACAAAACACACACACAAAAAACCCAGCCTCCAAGCTCAGTCTTCTCTTTTTACAGACTTGTTGATGATGCCCTGTAAGTCAGGAAGTTCCATTTCTGTAAAAAAGCAGCACATTTGTGTTTCTGGTCTGTTCATCAGCATGAAGAGCACGACTATAGATAGCAACATCATCTCTTTACTCTGCCAGCTTGTTACCTGAATTGTGAACCACACAATGTATCCCACAAGATCCAGTATGATATTTACATTCATAAAACTTCTTACAGTGCTGGTCCAAAGGCATCATTATTAACACTGAATCCTATATAATGCCTGGCACTTTACAGAAGAACATGGGAAGAAGTTGACTGCCTATAGACACCCAAAGTCTAGGCGCTGAAGTATCCAGAGGACTGGGGAAATACAGAAATAAACAAGCTTAAGCAGAAGTGAACTAAAAGCAGAACTTTAAAGGAGAGTTTCCGTGACCCTTGAAGAGAAGCAGCATGTTGCAACATGCTTCAGCCCTGTACTAGAGTGTGTCTTTTCCTTCTAAACAGTTGAGTTTAGAAGCTAGTATTACTTTTAGCAAGCTTTGGATTTCATTTTTGTAGAGCTGTTTCTGAAAGAGTGGCTTTCTTAATTGGAGGAACACACAACTCATTCTTGGAGGCAGTGTGGGGTTAAAATACAGATCTCTCTGCTTCAACTACACAGACCAGAGGACTAAGACAAGATAACGGAGACCTTTAACTCAAAAATGCATGCCTCTTCAGATTGGTTATCTGTAGCTATTCCCCCTCCTTCAGCTGTTTTCTTGGCCTCTCCCTCAGCTGTTCCTGCCTGTCCTGCAAGGATGCCCGTATCAACTGCCAGGGCAGCCACTGAACACCTTTGCATTCTGAAGCAAAAGGCTCTGCCACATTTTACCTTAACATGCTGGGCTGTTAATTTTATGTTTGTCTCCACATTAAAAGTGGGAAACTTGCAGAATGAATAAATAAAACCCATAACTAAATGAGCAGCTTTGTAGGAAGGAGACTGTCCTCTGCACATGTACTTAAGATAAAATCTTGCCTGTTTCTCTATATCTGATAATTGCTGGCTTTCCTGAAAGAAGTTAAAATCAGCTGTTAGAGAAAAGCAATAAACGAAAATGTTAGAAGCAAAACTTTTTTTTTTTCTTTTTCAATCCAGCATTTAAAATAGTTAAAAGCTATTTTTAAAAGAAGTCATAATGGTATCTGTGTCCTTCCCAAGCTAGCATTCACCCCAGTTCCCCTGAAATTTATCATGTAGCAGACTGTTCGTGGCAAAGGATTATATATGACTTGCTTGTCACTGAATGTGATACATCCCTTCCCTCCCTCTCCACCCTGCAGCAGAAATGATGGAGATTTAATTAGACCAAATCAAAACCAGCTTCCAGAAAACAAATAGGATTTAAAATTGTTGTCATAATCATGCAATTATTTAAATTATATTTCTCAATTAATCTTTTTTAGTATAATGTATAATGCTAGAGAAGATTTTCAACCTGATTTTATTGGTCTTTTTGAAGGGCATTAGGACTTTTTAGTCTGATAGACAGTCTGTGGCCTCCAGTAGTGCCTGTAAAAGTTCCTGGACAAAGTCAAGACTCTGAAATGGTAAGTCTTCTTATTATGAAAATGTATTTTTTCACTCACAACTACTTTTTTTGTTGGTAGTGTAATCGTGTTTACTTTGGGAATCAGATTCTCTCCCTCTCTTTAGCTACTAAATTTTGTTTTACTGGTTCTGGCAACCTCCTAGGCTAACCTTGAAGCCCTTTGGATCAGCATCATACTTCCAAAATTATGTAATTAGCCCCTTATTAATCCTCTAGAGCTAGAACTGTAGGATGTCCAGACAAATTATTTCTCTTCTCTCCTTGCAGGAGGAAAGAGATATTAGATAGCGTGGAGCCAGATAAGAAATCTGTATACAAATGTGTTAGCTTGCTCTTTGAAACACTTTTCAGCCTTAGATACAGAAGCACTTTTATACATAGGTACATAAATGATATTGCCAGCATGTTGATAATATTGTTGGGTAGGGATCTGTGGAACTGATTTCTTTTGAGCCATATGTGTACATTCAAACACCTTTAGTGCTGACAGAGGAAAACAGAATTTTTATGTCTTTAGCTTTTTTGTCTCCTTATGTGGATTTTTTAATGGGTGGCAAGCTGTCTTCAATAGATTCATATTTCTTTTATTAAATGAAATGCGTTATTAACAACAAACATTGCTAGAAGAATATTTTACCACGTCCAAAATAAAAATTATTTTCTTGCATTGTCTTTTTTTTTCCCTGAGAAGCCTTTCTAGTTGGGGTTCTCTTGAAGTGGTGATTGATAAAGTTGTTACGTCACGGTACTTTTTAAGGGGGAAAGAAAAATCTGGCATAACACAAAGAGACCAGTTCTTGTAGCTGTTGCATTCCTGTTCTTCATTATCTCCTTGTGCTGTCCGGGATTCAATTTGGCAGCTTTAAAAGTTTGTCAGCTGTTTACTATCACAAAAACCCACCCACATGCAAAAAGTCTCAAAATCTCATAAAAGTTATGGATGTTAAAATAAAAAAAAAAAAAAAAAAAAAATCAGGGCACTCCTACCACGTAATAAAAAAATGCAAAACCAACACCTAGCACCTTGAAATAGTTGCTGTGTTTGCCAAGTCTGCCAAATCATTAGATGTTTTTGTGAGGAGGATCAACGTCAGATTATGGAAAGAATGATACGTACAAGCTGATTTCACTTATAACTTGTGAATGTTGGTTTATTAACTCAACTCCTACTTCAGAGAGTTGCTGTTATTAACCATATAATTTTGTTTTCCTATCCCTCTTAAAATTTAAATGGTGTTATTCATTTTGGCTATTATTGTAAAACCTGACTGACAAAATTCAAGTGCCCTCTTCAAGGTCACATTCTTTTCCTTACTTTTTAATAGATGACAACGAATCTTCCTCCTCCCAGCTTCTGTTATATTCTTACTGTTCAATCTGGTGAAATACATGTGGAAGTGGATGAGGAAGAACAGATTTCTAATTTGTACCAGCCACCAGCTGTGCATGGTCTAAAGGAAATTCTTCAGGTAATCTGCTTTACAAGTCAGATAGCAAATACTTTCTACCACTGGATTTCTGGTATCATGTTTGTCTCATTCCCTGTTTTTGTACTATTTTCAGATCGATGGTTGTAATGAACGGTGTAGCTTTTGGGCACAAGTGCTATATCTAAGGCTGCAGGTAATCTTTTCATTTAGCAATGAATTCAACATAAAATCAACATAACATTTGTGTGAAGAAGCCAGCTTTTCTCTTGTTTAGGGGAAAGCCTAGGATAAATGTTTCTGGATTATCTTCAAGAGTTGTATGAGCAGACTTATCACAAGGTTTAAAATGCTTGTGAATGGGTAAAATATACTGCATCTCCAGTTTCAGTAACATCCAGTCTAGAATGTGAATTATTTTTGAATAAATTGCTATCTAACCAGAGGTAGCATTTTGCCCTGGTAAGGGAGCTTGCAGGAAGTTTGTTGAGACTCTGGTTATAGCTAAATGCTATCTTTAGATACATAGTGAAAAGTTCCCAGTCAGTTGAGTGTCTGGGGATAGAATTTAAGAGATGATGGTTATATAAAAATACAATTTTGATCTTTGCATGCAAGTGTGTGGACTATTTTTGTTGACTTCAGTGGAAGCCCCTCAAGCAAGTTTGGCTTTTGTGCTCCAGTTAGTAGGAAGGAAGAACTCTTAGGTAAATACATCTGCCATCCATACTATGTTGCAAAGCTTATAATTATGTTTTATTTATTTGTTTCTGAATGACGCTACAATTTTCTTTCAAAATGTTGCTCACTCCCTCAGTAGTTAAAGGAATTTTTTGTTGCTGATTTATTTATTTTTTCCTGGCGACTGGATCCTCAGTACAGCCAGCACTGAGTTCTGCTGGAGAATAATTTGCAATTGTCCATCAGCTCCACAAAAAAACAAAGTGTGAATCAAAGCATATGAACCAAAGACAAAGAAATTCCAGAACGGGCAGCAAAATAGCTGGGAGATGCTTCCCACCAATGTGAGACATAAATTTAATTTAGGTCTTGCCCTTTTGCTTCAAAAGCCAATGAGATATAATTTGATTTTTAGGCAGGGAGTACTCATAACTCCCAAGATGAGAGGGATGTCCTGTGTTTTTCTCCATGCTGAGTAAGAATTAATCAGAGAATTTGCAATCATGTAATCAGGGCTAACTTGATGGGATCTTTTGGGTGGTAACAGAAAGATGGACACATACATGCATAACATTCTGTTTGGAAGAAACCTGTTCTATTAAAAAATAAAGTAAAATTACAGACTAGTGGTATCCTAGCCAAACACTTTCATATGAAGGAATGTTTACATCTGAGATGCTGTGGGTCATCAATATTCTTGTGTAGAAGTACTTCATAACTAAATTAGAAAAAAGATGAAGCATGCAGGAACAGATGTGATTTTGAAGAATGGAAGCTTGTCTAAAAGAAAAAAAAAAGGTGTATGATTTTCTTCTTGCTACTAGGAGGTTTATTAGCTGGTTTTTTTTAATGGCTATTCACTTACTGAACTGTAAGCACTAAGTTTTCGGAAATGAACAACATGAGTGCTCATAAATTTTTTTAACATAATGTTGGAAAAGCAATAGAAGATATTCTTCTTCTACATAACTTCTGGATAACTGCTGCATAATGCTCTGGATAACTGCTCTAGCAACATAAAGATATTTACCTGCTGTTAATGTACTGCTTGCCTAATCCTCCTAGAGGAAGGTCACAAACAGCAGCTGGTCTACTGCAGCAGCCTTGGCCAAGAGGACATACCCTTCACAGGCAAAATCAGCAAGTCATAAGTGAGGGACTATTATTTGGTTTATTTTGCAGGTTTATTGTTATTAGATAATTTGTTATGTGAGCTAATTCAAATGTACTTAAAAATAGTACTTCTTCTATGGAGCTACAGTATTCTGAGATACTTCATTTGTGCAAAGGAGGAATGGAAATAGGCTTTTATTATTACTCAGAATCCGTACTGTGGTACAGAAGGAATATGAGGAAATATATTCCATCTGTGGTTAAGGAGCTGTCCTTCCTTGTAACTCAATCCTGCTGCTATTTGTCTGTTGTGTCCTCTCTGTTCAGAACAAATTGTCACACATAGCAAGATGATGATTTTATACTAACTTGTGATTTTTGCTGTTATTATCATTTACTTTTTGGATGATTCTTCTGAAAGCCAACTTTTAATGTGTTAGTAATTCTTATGGGATGGCTGTAAAAATTCTTTGTTTGAAGCTGTCCTAATGCTATCTACTCTGAGGAGGTACACAAATAGGTGTAGTTACTAGGCTAAGAGACAACAGCAGTGCAATAGGCAACATATATTGTATTAAGGCATAACCATAATATCTGAGCTATGAATTTTTCCACTCATTATTTACAATTACTGCATTTGTTCCAAGAACTGCTGAACAAAAAGCTAATTCTAGGGTGATTTCAGGGTTTCAAGGTTTAAATTCAACTGAAGACAAAAAGCTGGGGTTCTCATTGCATTACCTTACACTAGGGACATGCAACTTTGAGAATAAAATACTGACGTGATATGTGTCTCTCCAGTCATTACAGTACTTCATTTTTATTTAAATGTTTTAATTAAGTTTTTAATCGGCAGACTAATTAGAAATAGCAACAAAAAACTTTTTAAGTTAGGAAAGTAATTTAATCTTAATTTTCCTATTTGATATTAGAATCTTAGAAATGCATGGACTGGTAAATGTGAAATAAGCTTTGTTATGAAACCATTTTTTTCTATAGCATGGGAAACTTCGCATACACACAGAGACATTATAAAAGCTGTGTTAAAAATAAATAATTTTTTAAAATTGTCAAATTGTAACCCATCTGATTTTGTTAGAGACCCTGGAGTGAGCACTGATGTGTATGTAATGACTGTCTAGTCTGTCATGTTCACCATCCCAGCGTGAAAAATTTAAAAAGCACTACTGATAATTATTTTCAGA
Organism: Hemiprocne comata; assembly: GCA_020745705.1. Classification (NCBI taxonomy): domain Eukaryota; kingdom Metazoa; phylum Chordata; class Aves; order Apodiformes; family Apodidae; genus Hemiprocne; species Hemiprocne comata. The sequence continues at coordinate 120,136,072 of CM036587.1, forward strand.
AATGAAGGCTGAGATGAAATGTAGGTGTTTTGGTTGTGACACCAGTAGTTGTGATATACCTTAATTTAGTCACATATAATTTTTTACTGGTCTCAGGCAGAAAACTTTCATTGTCATTGCAGATTCCTATGTCTCTCACTTACGAGTTACCTACTTTCATCTTTCTGGGCATCATTCAAATATGTAGAGATGTTTGTTCAACAGAAAGAAAAAACTCCAGCTTTGTAACTTGCAGTAGCTATTAGCCAAGGACTGCTGCTCTTGGGAATCAGATAACAGTGTACATGGAAAATTTGCTCACATAGGAATAATATTAGTAGTAGCATTAGCTTCTTTTTTTTTAAAAAGAGAAAAATCATATGTTTATGTTCATTAAAACAGCCAATTAACTTCTATATACATATCATACTATATGATCTATAATATAGTGTATATATAGTATATAATATTTTTTAAGCAAATACCTTTTCAAATCCCTAGTACAGTCCAAGTGAATTATGATAAAAGCATGATAGTTCATAGAAGTAAAGCCAAGATTCCAGTGGGCCAACCTCGGAAAGGTTATTTAAGGCAGAGATGTTTGTATCTGTAGTTAAGGAATAATGAAAAATTAATTATCCTATATGAGCCCGAAATGTAATAATTTCTGTCAGTTTTATTAGTTATTTAATTATGAGGATGTTGTTTTAATCTTCCCTTCTCCTAAGAATTAACAACTGCATTCCAACTTTGTGTCTGTTTTGTTTGTTTAAATCATAGACAAAACACAGTGTTCCTATAAATCAAAGAGAGATTTGGTTGTTCGTGACTGACTCCACATTGCAAAGTGTGGTTCATAACACTCCAAAAGTTGTTGCTGTGTCAGTCGCTCCATCGTGTGTTCTCAGCACAGAAATCACAGGCGCTCTCAGCGTTGCCTCGCGACTTGTCTTCTTCAGGGATGCGCTGTGGGGAAATGGTGAGCTCTATGCCTGGTTTTGAAGCAGTTGGAATCAAACTGGAGTAGCATCCTAATCTTTGACACTGCAATACATGGCCTACAGAGACTTTCATTCTCAGATGAAGATGAGACATTGCAAGCTGGGGGAGAAATTTGAAAGGAGATGTAATTAGAGCTTTCCTCTAAGGTTTCTTTTTTGCATTTTTTGCTTGATCTCCGAAGTAAAGGAGAAATTTAGTGATCTTGCTATAGGTCCACCAACATTTCTGTCAGTCTTCCCTGATGGCTGATGAATCTAATGACCAGTGTCAATCAAATTCACTAGCTGGCAGAAGTCTCAAAGACTCTCAGTTAGACTAGATGATCATTGTAGGTCCCTTCCAGCTGAAATAGTCTATTCTGTTAAGAAACTTGGTTTCATTTATTTTTATATTCTTACAGAAACTTGTTTTATTGAGTTTACTACCCGTAAAAGGAGTAAGAGAGGGAATCTAAAGACTCGTGTGTCCCTAGACACAGAACTTTTACAACTCCTATGCCATCTTAGCTGTGAGCCTTTGCCACTGAAAGCACCAACCTGTGTAAATGGCTGTGTGTCCTGAAGCAAAAATCTCTGTTTTGGAGAATAAAGCATTGCATGCACCTACTCTTTGTAATCTTTAAAACAAAGTAAGACCACCTGAAGGGTGCTCAGGCATATTACCAGGGAAGACACAAGGGTGACGTGTTTGTGGGGAGCATGGTGCGATGCAGCCAGAGTGGAATCGGACTCTATTCAGCCATGTTCGAATTTTCAAGACATGCTCCTTTTTCCCTGGAGTCACAACGTGTAACGAGAGCATGATGCTCGTGTGTCACTGAAAGCAAAATATTTTGTCACTGAGAAAACTTGATGGAGTCTATCCATTTGTTTAGTAGCTGGCAGAGATGGTTGTCTTTATTGGCCATGACAATTAACATGGTCACCTTTTTCCTTGTTACTGTACTGAGTTGAAATGTCTTTGTTGGCAGGTAGGATTATTTGTGTTGAACGTACTGTTCTCTTATTACAAAAGCCTCTTTTGTACTCGGCTGCCGGTGCTGACCTCAGTGAGCTGACTGGCCCTGTCAGACTCGATGAGCTGGATTCTACAACACAGGCCAACTCCATTTGTGCTGTAAGAGGTTTGTATGGCCTTTCCTGAAATGAATACGGTTAATTATTTGTGCTCTCTTTAATCCTTTAGGTCTCCGTATTGATTTCTTGCACAAATAGCGTGGGGGGATAAAAAAGCACAGTATTGCTGTGGGTCATGAGGATATTTTAAGTTTTCATACTTCTTTTTGGACTCTGCTAGCCAAGCTCTGCACCCACTCCCTCACACTCCAGGATAAATGTTTGACGCACAATCTGTTTCATTATATTCCTTCACCATCTTCTTTCAGGAGCCTTCTGTTCACACCAGCCTTGTTGGTGTTGGCAACAGTAAGACATACCAATATTTTTTAGGCAGATGGATAAGATAGGTTAGCCAGATCCTGAATGGTAGGGGTTAGTGTCTGGTTTCCCTGGAGCTTTGCTGCAGTGGGGCAATATAATATTCCACCATAGTAATCTAGCATAACTTGGCCGATATTTGCCCACCAGCCACTTTGGATCAGTGCTTTGTCAAATATTTCAGTCCTACCACTAACCATGCAGAAACATTTCTTACAATGTATTTTCTAACATTTCCTAATCATGCAGAGACATTTCCTACTGAGTATTTTCTAATGCTTTGACCAGTCAGCTTCCTAAACCTCCCAGCTGTAGAGTGCCTGTAGGGAAAAGTCCTTAAAAACCCAGTAATTCTTGGCTTTTAAGGGCAATTTCCTCTCTTAATTTAACTCCTATGATTCCAGTAGCTCTTGTAGAGAATTCTTGATACCGTTTTACATTTACACCTTCAAGTATTCACCGGAGCATTTGAAATGAGCTTTGAAATAATGGTTACAAATTAATCCTTCCAGCTATGGAAGTATTGATGCACATGATGCACTGGAAAGGCAGTTTGAATCCATACAAAGCTGTTACTAAACACCTTCTCTTATGGTAAAGCCACAAGTTAGCCATGCCTCAGTGATTAATAAATGAGCACCTTGCAGCAACAAATCTTGAACTCTTAACACTGCGTAGTGAAAAACAAGCACAACTAGAGGCACTTCACTCATAGCCTTGGTTGCTATGTACATCTCACATCAATATTGGGAGTTACTTGAAAGATACCACTGTCACTGGGTGTGAAGTACTTTTGGACTTTTTTTTAACCTCTCCAATAGCTATGCTGAGAATTATCATTTCTCCACTTTTCATTTTATAATTAAATATGAGAAATGCCTGTCTTCTTTTGTCCCATTGACAATGTACCGAGTACGATAAAGCAAACATTTCTCTGTCCTTTCTTTTCCTAGTAAAGCAAAGAAAATACACCTTTGTCATCTATTATGTAAACAGATACTTTACACACATGGGAGGTGTCATGCATTCCCTGTTCTGTATTACAGATGGAAGGACAAAAGGATAAATTAATCTTACAACCTTGTCTTGCTTCATCTGAAATTTGTCCAGGATAGCTGTTACCAGTAGCTTCCTACACTTTTGTACCAATGTGGAATATAAAGTCTCTTCTTTATACCTGTGCTGTCTTTGGGTGATAACTCCTACCTTTTGGTGTAACTGAATTTTTTTAATAAGATATATATATATATATATCTTATATATAAGATATATATCCAGTGTTTTGGAATTCAGGTAGTAGCATTGCCTACATCTTTCTACTAAAGAAGTGAAACTTACAGCATTAACCCTACTTTGTTGGTGAGAGCATAGGTATTTGATGGAGTAACCCATGAAGGAAAATTTACCATCTTTAAAATTCACTTACTGTCTCTGTCTCTTAACTCAGAGGGTTGTTAGTCTGGCTGCCAATGTGAAGCACTATTACCTCGTTCATTCTCTTCCTTTGTGACCTCCTTTCACTTCCTGTGCTTTTGGTCACCTACATATGCTGTATGTGGACCTCCTCTCACCTAACCCTTACAGAGGCAGCAAAGGCTTTACTCTACTCCTTTTTGAGGCAGTGTTCCTTTCTGCTCCTTTGCATTCATGGCTGCTTCTCCCGGCACTCAGGGATTCATCAGGCTCAATCCTCCCAAGAAAATCTTTTTAACCAGTGAAAAATGCAGGTGGTCATTCACTTCCCCCTCCACAGACACAGTGATTGGTCACAGTGTCAGAGCCTCCAGGAGTAGTGGGACTGGGGAGGTGCACAGGCCATGCTGCGTGCTGGATTTTAGGTGGATCAGTCATTTTTTGGAAGGTGTATGATAGGGTAAGTTAGGTTGGAAGGAAACTCTGAAGTTTCTCCAGTCCAAACTCCTGCTCAAAGCTGGGCCCCAAGAAACGTGGTACAACTCTATAGCTGGCCCAGCTTTGAGCAGGAGTTTGGTCTGGATGAGCTTCAGAGATTCCTTCCCCATCAAAAAGGACAGCATTGCGGTCCAAGCAGATTCACTGAGTTTGTCAGAAATCCTTGTTTCGGGGAGGTCCAGTCATACCAGCTCTGGGATGGAATGTGTTGCTTTGCAACAGATGAGTGAAACCTGTGGTTGCTTTCTACTGGAAAGTTTATTCTTTTAAAGATGAGTCTGTGAGCTCAGGGTAAATAGATTTATTTTCTTAGCGCTATCCATTGCAAAGTAATTTCTAATCTCTTTTTGCTGTGTAGTAGCACTCAGGGTGACTTAAATGTTTGCAGTTCAATACTGCACAGTTTTTTCCTCTTAACCATTATGAGCAAATTCTAGTTAGTCCATACCACATATGTTATAGGGGAATATTACTTGATCAATTATATTTGCCTAGTAAATGACTCACTACCAGTGACTGAATTTTGACACTGGGGTTTTTAATACTTAAGCACTTACTCAGGGATGGGGTTGGTTTTTTTCAGTTTCTGTTGTAACGGTGTGAGTGAAATGGGGTCAATCAGCTTACCTGGGTTTCTCTTTTTGATTGAACTTTCCCCTTCCTGTCCATTACTCAGGGTAATTGACTGGAAAAAAAACCAAAACACACATTCATTTTTTGAACATTTCAACCAGAGTTTTACTTTTAGTCCTCAGCCCTTCCTCGCATTCCTCACCGGAGACGTGTTTTTCCAGGTGTTGTCCTCTTGTCAGGGTCTTCTTCATGATGTCAGCCACAACCCATATAAATGGACTAGAGGTAAAAATAAAAATCTGGCTATGTGCTTTTCCATTTAAAAGAAGGATTTTGGGAAAATATCCAAAAGGCTTGTGAACATCAAGCAAAATCTGGAGTCTTGAGACACACGTGCAGCAGTTCAGCAGCTTAACCTGGAGAAATCACTTTGCACACAGGCTGCACAAGGCTGTCACTAGATAATTAGATCAGTTGCCACCTTCAGTTACGCTTGTTCTGACTTCAGTAATTTCTGGTGTTTTTTTCAAGGGAACTCTTTATGTTATTATCAAAATAAATTCCACTAGAGAGACTCTCATCAGTATGATCCTGATTCATTTCCTTCACATGTACTTGTATTACTTGTGCACTGGCATCCTGTAGTTGCAATATGGCACACAACTGGGGGAAAGTTAAAAGGCTGAAAAGTCAGAAAAGGGATTTTGTTTTGTTCAAATGATTCTTTTAATGAAAAAGCGAATATATTCAGCAAACTAATTGGTAGCTTTTCTTTTCCGTGAACAAAAGAAACATGCTCATACTGTGGCAGAAAGCATCCTACCTTGTAGTAGCAAGTGCTGATGAAACTCCCAAAAACTTGATTACAAAAACTGAAGAATCAAAATCATTCCTGTAGCAATCCCAGGAATTAAATGCACAGAGTTGCTTATTCTGTCAGTGAAATTGTTTCATATATCTGCATAGAAATTGGATTGTAGATTTTGTATTTAGGAGCTTTCCTAATATTCTGACTTGCTGTCCTTTAAATTCCCAAAGAAAATGACAGTTTTGTTGTTTATGCATAGCTCCCTCCTTCTGTCAGTCCTTGTCCCAGGAGAACTAGGAAAGCAAGGGATTAACAATCTGTGTTACAGACCAGACAGTGTAAATACTCCCTAATATCCAAGGGTTTTGTTCATTGAATGCAGTCTAAAATTGTGAGATTCTTCCTCAATAGGAGCTGGAATTTTTAGTCTATCCTTCTGTTGCACCAGTGAGGGTTTGTTTTGGTGTAATTTCATTCTTACAGGTGATCCATACTTCAAAATACTTAGAAGTATTTCCTCCATAAATAATGTTCATAATTTCAGCGTATCATAACCATAAAGCATAATACACTCTTTATTGGCTTCTCATAAAACTCTAGATACATTTTTTCTTGCCAAAACTAGCAAGGCCCTTTATGTTAGTCCAAAGTATCTTTGGCATTCAGTCCTTAGGCACACACTTAAATCTGTGGGCCAGATCTAATATCTGTTAAATCAGTATAAATGAAGAATAACTCCATTGTTAATGGAATTTAACTGGCATAGTTGTTTTCGAAAGGCATTGGGTCTTCTCATTGACTTACGTTTCCTAAATGTTCACATCAAGCTATCTGACTGTGTGATTTTTATAGCTATTTATTGCCAGGGAAACATCAGAGGACCAGAAAGAAAACAAACAAACAGAAACAAATCAGTAAAACAATAAAACCCAAACAAAAAAAGAACTGAGCCTATTTGGAAAGTTAATTATCGATTATCTACTTTCTGGTGGCTTTAGAATGTAACACACGCTGCCAAACTGTCATCCCTTGTTGGAAGGGTGAAGGAAAAAGGGGGTGAGATTGTTGGAAGTGCTGATGCTTGCTCCAACCAGTCTGATTCTTGGGCTGAGAGGCAGAAAGGATCAAACCTGCTGTGAAGCCAGGAGTGGCTGCGTTTGCTTGCTTTCCATTAGTGTTTTGCAAGAATTTCATCTTCTGCAGGTACTATCGTTGGAGTTAATGAGAGGACTGCTTTCTCCTGGCCTACATGTGACAGATGTGGCAATGGAAAGTTGGAACTGTGTCCCCAGGACAGGTAAGAGTCAGCATGCTCCAGAGCACTCCAGGTGTTTTGCAGATGTAGCCGTAACAGCAGCAGGTGATGCAATGATTCCTGCAGGCACAGGCTGCACTTTGTTCCTTCCTAGAACTAAGACGTAGTATTTTTATTGCTGATGAACTGATAAAACCCACAAGGTTAGATTAATTTATTAAGAAAGATACAAGTAGATATGAAATTGTTTGAATTTGCAGTTATCACATTTTTTTTCAAACTAATCTTGAAGTATTGCTTTTAAAGACTTCATACCCCACTGCATTATGCCACTGCATTATAATATTAGTTATAATAAACATACACATAAATCACAGGTCTGATTTTAAGCTCCTTTAGAAGTATCTTCTTGTGTTTGTCTGCCCTACCTTGTTACCCTGTGTACCACCAATTCACCTCATTTTTATATTGAACTGTGATCTTTGCTGCAATTTACCTAAGTATGAAAGAGTTGGGTTTCAGACCTGTTGAATTTATAACCTTTCTAAAAAGGATGTTGAATAATGCTGGGAGTGCAACTGTCCCAAATGTAAAAACTGATCCTATAGGACCTGTTACCACCTGAAATGCTAAACCTGCATCACACTGGCACGCCCTTGGAGAGCCTCTGCTTCAGCTGCTTAGCCAGCTTGCTCTTGCAGAGTCTGAGATACCTGATGGGATTACAAACATGAGAGGATGAGAGAGCAGTCAGCGTGTAAAAAGAGGAAAGGGGAGTTCTTCCTACTGCAAAAGCTTAAGGACAAGTGGGGCGGGTTTGATCCATTGAAATAGATAACATTTTCCTAAACAGGAGAAGCTTTCCACTGATGCTTTGTTATGTATAGCCTCCGGGGGGGAAAAGGCTGAAAAGAATTTGTAAAAAAGTTGTTACTATATCCATACTATCATTCAAAAATAAGGACGTGTGTACGTTCACACAGTAGTGCAGCCCAATAAAAATTATTTCTACTGTGAAGGACACTTTTGCTTCATTTGGGAAACAACATAGCATCAATATTTGTTTAAGACATTGTTCCAACCAGTGCTTATAGCTCAGCTTAATTTTATGCTTATGACTCGTGTGTGCTGAAAATGTTGAATGTTTGCTGAACGAGGGCCTAAATCAATAAGTCACTTGGGCCAAATCTATACTACAAATTTTCTTTTGCCCTAACTTTTAGAAAGTTATGAGATTAATATTTGCCTAAGTGGGGTGACTATAAATAGCAACCTCCCCCCATGTTGCCAAAACTTATAAAAGAAAGATCCTTTTGCTAGAAGAATTTAGGTCCTCTGAGAGAGTCACTTGGCTCTATCAAGAGAAGAGCTCTATTTGCTGTTAGCAACTGAATCTCTACCAGGATTTTCCTGTTAAAAGTCTACCAGCAAAGTATTTTAAAGAATAAGCTGGCTGGGTGGGTTGGTTGGGGTTTTTTTTACGTTTTGATGAACAACTGATTGCTTTTCCATTTCTCTATGTTTTGTCATCATTATTTGCGTATTTCAGAGGATTGCTATATTGCAACCAGTGCTCTGGAGTTGTGATTTCACCAGTTTTGAAAATGCAACTGGAAGTCTTCTTGAGCTGTCCATCCCGATCTCAAAGTACAGTAAAAGTAAAGGTATGGCACAAAATCAGCTGTGGTGCATTGAGTACAGCAAGGCTAGATGTGTAGGCACATAAGTCCTCTCAGCCAGACTTTTATAAACAGCTCTGTCAGAAGAAAAACTAAAAGATGTAGGAATATCCCATAATGTAATCTGATACTAAACTTGTGTTTCATTGGACTAAGAACCCAGTTTCCAGATCTTATTCAATGTAATACAGTCATTGGGTTCATCCTGAGGTTTGCAAACTGTTTATGGTCCAGCTGATGGACTTTGTTGGGTTGGGCCTTGGGAAACCTCAGTCTCCACAGCCTAAAAGGAACGTGTATTTTTAGACGCCCATTCTGAACATCTTCTGTGTCACCTCTCCTCTGCTTTCGTGGCCAGAGAAACAAAACTATTCCATATTAAAACAGTAAATCTTTGTTCAACATGACTGTTTTAACCTGTGAACAGAACATCTTTGCATATGTAAGATCTTTATCATGAACAAAACCTGTTAATTTTCTCATTCCAGCTGTTACAAAGGACAATCTCTTCTCTCCTGATGTCCCCCACCAATGAGGACGGGGTAGGTATAATGAGTGTTGATGAAAGAAAGGTAAACTACATAACTTACTGTAGAGACAGAGTACAGGAGATATATTGTTGGATATCAGATGGGAAGATATTCGAATCATAGCAATGGAAAGGATTTCTGGAGGTCTTCATCTGACCTACTGCTCATGCTGGGCTATTGCCAAGGCATGAGCAGATCTAACATGACTTTGGCTTGCAGGAACCTGAAAACCTCCAGGGATGGTGATTCTGCATTTCCAGGCGACCAGTTTCAGAACTGCACTAGGAGCAGTGGGAGATTTCATTAGATTCAATGATTTTTTTTTCTCATATTGAGCCTGGGATTTGAGTGGGCTGGACCCTTGGGTAATCCCACCTTCCACTTGCTGATGCCCTGCTGTTGCATGACTATCATCAGCTGACATCCACCTTTTTAGAAGAGGGGTGCCACAGGCAGGGGGTGCAGACAGCTGTAGCTCAGCTGTGGATCTGCAAAGCTATCTGCAGATAGCACCATGTCCAGACATCCAGCACTGCGACGAGCAGTGCTGGGCTTTACTCCATTTTCTGGCTGAGGATCCAAAGATAGCAAAGATACAGCCCAAGCATCCCACCTTTTGGGAATGGTCTAAACTGTATAAACCACAACTACTTTCTAATAGCATAACCATGAAATTACTGGCAGGCAGTAATGGTAGAGAAATCTGCAAAACGCAAGATAATTTACAATTATGTGAATGAAACATGTGTGAGCCACGGGGATCCATGGGCTAAAGTACAGTTTATGTAATCATTAAGTAGTTATTCCTTTAATCTGAGATATCAGAAGAACCCTGACATTTGGCACAGTGACCCAGATTTATCACAGGTGAGGGAGGCACCTGGGTAGGTGCCTGGCTGGCATTGGCTGCCGGATGGTCGGCAGCGAAGGAGCGGCACCTTCAGAGGGTGATGAAGTCCAGTTAGGATCCCAAGATCCCTCCCTCTCCATTGCACGTGGAAGGGAGCAAAGATCAGCTCGTTGTCTTGTTTAATCATCCCAGGTACATATCTTCAGTTAGGTGACATGGATTGGGGTGGTTGCTTTCCCTATCTTATACGGTCTTCTACGACTTTGCTGTTACATACTCCAAGGTTTTAATGGGATTTATAGAGAATTTTTAAAGTGGAACATTTCTCTGAAATTGTAAATTCTTTTTCTTATACTGGAGTGTGTATATTTCGTTTATGCAATGAAATAAAAGAAGCTTCCAAAATATGTTTGCTCATTTAATAGCAGTTAAGTCTTGCTAAGTTTTACAGGATGTGTCTGGTTTCATTACAGACTGACAAAATGTAGTTCTTTTTTTGAGTTATTAGAATTCAAACAACCTCTTTTTCATTATTCAGTTTTTATAATGCTTGTATTTAGAAGTCTGTCAACTTAGAAACATTTTCTTTCTTTAGCTTAAATGCTGGGATAATTTTTTCCTTTTTTGTGAATAAGCATTTCCATCTCTCAACCACTTCATTTTAAAAACCAGGACATCTCAACAAAGATTAATCACAAGAAATACCACTTGAGGTGGCATTTTTTTTGCCAGAGCTGCTGAAGTTTTGAAGGGCATAGTTTTGTAATCACGTCTTCTGGCAGGACGGTTGGTTTTAGCCACCACTGCCCCTGGCCACTTGTCCCTTACCTTGTGACAACCCTTCTGTTACACCAGCATAGCTCTTTGTTTCAGCTGCATGGTGAATTACATTGCAGAACCGGTCTGGGGTAAAAATAATCTAGGGAAAAAAAAAAAAAAAAAAGGTTGTTTATATCTTGAATCAGGGAAAAGACATGGGCCTCACATACCTGTACCAAGGTACAGCCCAGATGAAAGCGGGGACATGGTCAGAAGCTGGTCGTAGGCAAGTCTGACTGAGGAAAGAAGTGGATGTGAAGCTGCCATCTGAGATAGGCACCCTCTTGGGCAAGGTATCAGCTATAGTTGTCACCAGTTCTTCTGGTAACATGTTCTCTCCTCTTAGAGAAGTCATCCCTGCCTCACATCCCTCTCATCCATACAGAATCCAGTCTCTGTAAATACCCTCCAGCACAACTTGTGTAGGTAAACTGCTGGTCAGGTCACGGAACAGAAGGGACTGTGGAGGTGCCAGTGGTCATAAACAATGCATGATACAAAACAAAGTTAAAAGTGGGGAGGGGGAAAGTAAAAAGAATTACAAAACATTTTTTCCTTTAGTGGATCTGTTAACTAAGGTAATCAGTACATAGTATGTATATACACATTGCTAGCGCATGTGAACTCCTACGGTGTCAGAAAGCCAAGTAAAGGGAGCACGTGTAGGTTTGCTTCAGCAAACTGAGTTCAAAGTCACAGTAGGGGTTTTTTTTATTTTTTTTTTAAACAGCTCATTTTTAAAAGCCTGCTAGAGAAGCAACACTTTAAGCAGAAGTGAGATCGAATTGTTGAAAATCGAATGTATTCATTCTTTCGATCAGTTCTACTGCACCTTTCTTTTTGAGTTCTTAAAAAAATTGTTTGTTGGAAGAGGACCTCACAACCCTGCATCTTCCAAGCTGAATGCTGTTTAGAACAGAATGTCCAGGACTGTTTGTTTTAATCAACATGCTTTTATCACTGCAGAGTTATGAGGTGCAGAGCGTGCTGGGAAAGGAGGTGGGGTTACTGAACTGCTACGTCCACTCCATAACCAACCACCCCGACTGTGTCGGACTGGAGGAAATTGTTCTTCTGGAAGCAACAGTGAGACACTGAGCTGAACTCTGGTCAGCTTCTGTGGTATCTGTGGACTTTGTAGTCTGGTTATCTGTTAACTAGTGCCACAGATAATGTATAATGCAAATGTGATAAGTATTGAGATAGTTGATTAAAACTGTGATTTACAAAGCACATTGTGCTAATGCTGGAAAAAATCTGTTGAAATTCCGTTCAGCTTTCTGAACTCTCATTTTTTGGATCAGTTCAGAATTTAAGAGTGCCGTTCTTTGGCAGGTTTGCTGTTTGTGTATGTAGAACATACTCTGGAAGTTTTGAATGGTTGTGGATTTTTTTATAATACTGTATTTATTATATGTTGATGGGAAATATTTTACTGATATTTTTGAAATAAATACCTGGCTGTAGGCAGTGAACATTGGTCTAAGCTGAGTTTTATCAGCAGATTTCAGATGTACCACTGGCTTTAAAACACTGTGTTGTGCTGGAATTCTGAGTTGTAACATTTGTTATCACCTGGCAATAAATGTTATAAAGACGGAGATTTGAACAAAGTTTATATTTTGAAGTGTCAAGCATATATAAAGTTAATGTTTTACAGCTAATTGGTCTCTACACATAGAAGTACCATGTTATCTGTAGCTTCCCACAAGGCGAATGTTTCATTACACAGGTTTTGTGAGCTGCAGCAAGTAAACTGAATTGTAGGCCCTGTAACTATCCTCACCCTGACTGTACAGACGTGGATTACAGATCAGATAAATAATACCAAAATATTCCTGTGTGTCCATTGTTTGAGGTGCAAGACTTAATGTAAGAGTTCAGTCAGAGATGAGATTTTTTTTTTTCCCCCTTCCCCTTTCATGGTATTGAAATAACCCTTACCAGGCAGAGAAGGAGGAACGGCTTTGCACAGGTCCAGTATGTGATTATCCAGCAGAAAAGGAACAGCAAACTGGTTGCTGCAGAACTCATTCCTGTGGCCAAGGCCAATCGTGGAAAGTTTTACATGGGTCACAATTACTACAGGAATGACCCAGCTTTTGAATCCCCCTTTCTTTCCCCCCAAAAAAAACCTTTCCTTACCTGCCTTCCTGTAAGGAAGAAGGGGAGACATCAGCCTGTGCCTGCACACAGGAGTCTGCCCTGTACGTGACCAGGGTGGCCCCTTCAAAATCAGCAAGGTTTCTCTCTCTCGGACCACACTGACTGATGGAGCTGCATGTCCTATCTGGCCATTTTTTCTGCCAGTGCCCTGCAGATGCTGTCATCTTTGTGCGTGCACAATCAACATCCAGCCGAGCAGCCTTACCTGTTGTCCTGTAGTCAATCAGGCAGAGACTGGCGTTGCTGCCTGCTCTCACTGTCCCTGGCAGTGATCAGTGCAGGGGGGCCCAGCGCTGTGATAGCCCACAGCGGGCTGAAGGGCCTGTGGGCAACAGCCATCTCCTGTGGGACCGCAGCTGGCTAAGACTTCGAGGAGCATTAGTGTAGGTGCAGCTTGGCACGGGCTGGAGCAGAAACTCTTTTGTTTTTTAATAGGAATTTTAACTAGCTGTGTTCTTGTACTCGTGTAGGTTTTTATTTTTTAAAAAATATTTTTATAGTACTGTGTTTCTGGAAGAGTCCTGGTCAAGGAGCAGCCCCTCTTGCTGTACAACTGCTGCTCGGCTCCAGCTCAGCGGCACCGGCTGACTCAGCATCCCGGCACAGCCCTGCGGCTCCCGGGGGAAGCCGGCGGTAACCACCGCGTCTACAGGACTCCCGGTTACTCCCACCACTGTATCGCCCTTAGGCTGCTTCAGAAATAAAGAAAAAAATGCACCTCACCCCCCCCGGCCTGTCCTCACCGCCCCCCGTTTCAGCCTCCGGACCCCTCGCCCCCCCCCCCGCCTCCGACCCCCGGCGCGTTGAGGCGGCAACAGATCCTGGGAAGCGCAACGTCCCCCGCGCCGTCCCGCCGCTGCTTGCAGAACACAGAGCAAACCAGAGCAGGGTTAATTTAATGTTTTTGGCTTTATTCTTAGAAATGCTGTAAAAATTGATATAAAAGGTCGAGCATGCTCAGTCTTTTTTTTTTTTTTTTTTATCCTACTGTCTAAAATACATGGGGTTTTGAATCATTTTAACAGATGTACCATAGCTGCATCGGTATGAGTAAAATGTAGAAAAGACGAAAACTACCATTACAAAAATAATTTAAGGGGAGAGGAAAAAAAAAAAAAGATATTTAGCTTTTTTTTCCATTTTTTTTGCAAGTTTCGTGGTGAAAGACCCAGACGTCGCCCCACGTCGCTACAACATTAAGAAAGCGGCCGCGGGCCGGCGGGTCCCACCGCGGCTTCGCGCCTCCTCCCCGCGCCCGGCCCAGTCCCGGGCGCCGCCACCCGGCCCCGCAAAGGCCAGAGAAAGGCTCGGCACGGCTCGGCACGACCCTCTGAGGTATTTATCCACGGTGTCCCGGAGTCCGTCTCTCCGTCCCGCTCCCCCCCGGTTACCGGCAGTCAGTGCCCGAGCCGGGCTGCAGGAAGGAGGCGCTGGGCAGCTGTTTGAAGAAGTGCCGGAGGCTGGTCAAGTCCCTGGTGAGCTGCTCGATCTTCTTGTGCAGCTTCTCGTTCTCGGCCGAGAGCTCCAGCAGTTTCTGCTGCATCTCTTGGTTGCGCCGCTTCGCTTTGTCGCGACTCTTGCGCACGGCGATGTTGTTGCGCTCCCGGCGCTGCCGGTACTCGGGACTAAACCTGTCCACGCACTTCTTGCCGCCGCGCTCCTTCCCGCCGGCGGCGGGCGGCGGCGGGACGCCCTGCCCCGACCCGGAGGAGCCCCCGGCGGCCCCGGTGGGTCCCGGGGAGCGGGTGCTGCAGCTGGAGGGCGAGCTGCTGCCCGGCGGCTCGGGGGAGGTGGGTGGCGTGGGCTGCCCGCTCAGGTTCATGATGGTCTGGGCGCAGGTGGCGATCTGCGAGGGCAGTAGGGAGGAGGATAGGTCGCTGTCGCTCCAGTCCGGCTCCTGCTTCAGGGCGCCGCGGGAGGAGGAGGAGGAGGAGGAAGAGGAGGAGGAGGAGGCGGTGCGGGGCTCGGCGCCCAACAGGGTGGTCATGGCAGCGCCCAGGTCCTTGGCGGGGTCGCGGCCGGCGCCGCCGCCCGGCGGCAGGTACTCGCCGTAGTCCCCGCCCCCGCTCGGTCTTGTGGTTGTTGTTGAAGAGGTCAGCGAAGAGCTCGTCGTTGCACAGCTCCAGGTTGGGCACGGCCGACATGGAGTCAATGTAAGAGCTGAAGTCGATAGCGCTCTCGTCCTCGTACATGGCAGGGGCGGCGGCGCTCAGCTCCGCCAGGTTGGTGCCGCTGCCTCCCAGGCCGCCCCCCGCCTCCTCGCCGCTCATCCCGCAGCCGCCGCGGCCCCCCGTCTTACAGGCGGGACCCGGCCCGCCGCCGCTGCCCACCTTGGCGTCGTAGAAGTTGGCGGGCTCCAGGCACCAGCTCTTATAACATGCCGGGGAGTCCAGGCTGTAGAGAGCGGCGGCGCTCATGGGCGAGCGGGACGCGGCGCCGCGGGGCCGCGGCGCAGGGGCTGAGGGCCGCGGGCACCAAACGCCGCTCCGCGACGATCGCAGCTCCAGCCTCCGCCAGGGGCAGGTGGGGAGCGAGGGGGCTGCTGCTGGTCCCGCTGCTGGTACTGCTGGTAGTGCTGGTGCTCCTGCTGCCGTCCCTCGCCCCTCCTCGCTGACTTCTCGCCTCCTCGAGGGGGCCGATCCGGGCTGGGGTTACCGCCGTGCTGGGCGATAAGGAAGCGGGGATGGGAACAAGGCTTCTCTGGACTTAGGAGCGAAACGCCCGCTCGGTCCCTTCTTATACGGCGTCAGCCCCGCCTCCTGCCCCAATGACGGGGAAACGAGTGTTCCCGGCACCCCCGGGGACCCGGGGGCGGGAGCGGGTGGGGTGCGCGGCCGCGGAGGCAGGGCTCCCGCCGCGGAGAGCTGCCACCTCCCGGTGGAGGGTGGCCGCGGTCGGGGGTGCCTCCCTTCGAGCGCTCCTTCGGGCGCCTGCCCCCTCCCCGCACCTTCCCGTCCCCTCTGGGGGAGGTCTGTCCCGACGCCGGCACCGATCCCCTACTTTCCGTGCAACACTCCGGTTGAGCGTTAATTCTCCCTTTTTGTGGCTTGTTTCCCCACCGAAAAGCTGACAGAAAGGGCTTATTTGACACCCCCCACCTTCCCCTGCTTCCCCAGCCGGCGCCTTGGCTGAAGTGATACGGGGCAAGATGCTGCCCGCCCCACGCGTGTCTCTGTGTATCACCCGAGCGCCCTCCCGAGGCTCCGCTCCTCCCGTTGGAGCACAGGCAGATTCACCCGTGGAGCTGGAAATCTTCCCTCCCCCTCTTCCCCCTCCCCAGCGTGCCCGCTTGGGCTGCTTTCTTGCAGGATGCTGCGGTGGGAAAGGGGTCTCTAAGGCATCTTTAGCTGTCTCCGTGAACTTAAGTCTCTTTTAAAACTTACGGTAAGTAATTATAAATCCCCCCCCTTGCATCCAATACCTACTACTATTAAATTGGCAAGTATCACAGAAACGAAAATATTTTCATTTCAAATAGCTGAAGTGCGACGTTTCCCAGTTATATAAAACTGTGTTAAAAACCCGGGCTTCACCCCCAGGTGAATTCACTGACTGAATTACACACACAGACACAAAACCCACCTTAAAAAAATTTTCTACTTTAAGATTTTTATTTTCCAGAAGACCTGGCTAGATTGACGGTGCTTCGGTAGGACTACCCCGGCCGCTGTTTTTTTTTTCATCCCAGCACTCAGGCGACAGCGCTGGCATGAAGCTGTGCCCCGCGGAGCGCTGTGCGGCTCGGAGGCGGCTTTTTGGGGACGGTGGGTACGTGCCGGTCATGCCGGGCCTGCTGCCTGGCTCCGGGCAGGGCTCCATCTGCCGCTACCGCAGCTGTTGCCGTAACGCAGCTGTTTGTCGAGGGGGGTGTGTATTTTAACATAGCTGGGACAGGACTGGGACACGCTCTCCCGTTGGCTGGAAGCTGCTCGTGGGAAGGCTTGTTGGGACCAGGGCGAGCGCGCTCTGCCTGGCAGGTGAGGTTTCACACGGAGGCGCTTTGCTTTTAACTCTAGTGCTGCAGTTAACCCCACAGACACACTGTGTTTAGATTGTTTAAATAAACTCCATTTGCTCTGCTCATCACGGGTTTGAGCGTGCAACCACTATCTACATGAGCATTAAGCACTGAACTTGACAGTGACACAAGTGGTTGCTTCCTTTTTTTTTTTTAATGCAAATTTTCTCCCTTTTCCACATTGTCAAAAAAAAATACGCCTGTGTCTTGCATGTTACTTTCTGCCCTCCAGCACTGGGGTCCATTCACATCGCATGACTCTCAGCCACCTGCCCCTTGGTCTGGCTGTCCAGCAGGGGCTGTGACCTTCGCATGGTGCTCCTAGACCTTTTTCCTCCACATGAAGAGTGGTGAGATGAGTGCACAAAGCACGGGAGGGTAGTTCAGAAATGCAAGGCAGTGAGACCTGCTCCCTGTCCCCCTTGCTCTGTGACAGGGTCTGTTGATTGCTGGAGGGTGATATATCTCACCTGTCATAGCCATAAAATTATAATTTGCCTTGGAATGCATCTCATTTAACTGCTTGTACATGGTACTGTGTTATGTTGCAGCTCACTGAAGTCCTTAGCCCCAAAGGGTGGCTCGTCATCAGACCATGTTCGTGTGCAACCACGCCAGCACAAAGAATCTCATTTAATGCCCATCATGTGTTACCTCAAAAAAAGTCACATGATGCCCAGCCAGGTCACCCAGCCACCACTGGGCACCCTGCCCTATGGCAATTAGGTTCTCCAAAATCCCTTGGTGAACAGAGACCTGCTGGGCATGGAAGCCCTGTGTAAGCCCCAATATCTCCCACCCATGTCACATCTGTGCCCATCGTGGAGGGTGCAGCTTTGCTGATGGTGTCATAAGGAGCTGGTGGTGCATTCAGAGCTCGTGGTCAGACCTGTCACCATCTGTCCCCCCAAAACTAAGTGGTGAGAGCAGTTCCCTGGAAGGTGAATTGGTTGTATTTGTTGCTGAGCCTAAATGAGATGTATGATTTTTAGGAACACATTTTGGGGCATTCTCTCACATGCCATGAGGGGAGTGAAGCTCTGGGGTGGTATCAACACCTCCAGGAAAGCATCCAGGAGCAGGTAAAGTGATACTTGTCACTTACCAAAGCACTGGGCTGAAGGCAGGAGTATATCCATGCTGTACTGTTTCCTCAGGTGGATTTGTCTGGCATCTCAGTAGCTGAATCTCTTTTCATTTGCATAAATAATTCCGTGGAGAGTGAAGCAGAAACAAGCCCTTGATTCCCTCACCCATTCTGCTGAGTGCCTGATGCACTGAATCACAGCTTCTCACTGAGCTTCAGTAAGTTTTAAACAGCCATGAGAAATCTTTGAACATCTGAATTTCAGAATATTTTCTCTAAAACCTGGTTGAGGTTCCCATTCCAAATCAACCACAGAGGAGCATTTACACCTGACGAGAAAGAATAGAAGGAAGAACCTCATGGCACCAGGTTTCACAGGGAAAGGCTGGCTGGCTGGTGACAGAGAGCCAGATGACAAAGGGGAAAAAGATGGAGGGGTGGCTTGCCTGGTTTTCTCCCCCCCAAGAAGAAGCAGGAGTGCAATTATAACTTCCTTCAACAGCTACAGGAATGGCACTTAGGGGCTGACCGGGGAAGGGGACATGTAGATGAGAAGGTGCACATTGTCTGGGAAGAGTCAAAACAACCTATCAAGAAACCTCTAGGGAGGGACAATACCTCCTTGAGGCTGGCGTTACTGTCCTAAGCCAGTGCAGTGGCTGCTGGATGGACCCTCCCTACCACCTTGTCCCTACTCTCTTGCTCCCTGTGTCTTGGGTGGCTGTAACAAGCTCATCACTTGTGCTCACTCGGGTCAGTTCATTGCACTGATCCAAGGCTGCAGCCACCCCACTTTTAGCGGCCAAAGAACTTGCCAGTAAATGAAAGGATTTTTCTTTTTAGCTCTTTCAAACTCTGTGCTCTCTGTCCATGTGGGCGTTTGAGCCCTGGCAGCACCAGCCTGGTCTGGGTTTGTTCAGCTGCGCCTGTGGCTGCTGAGCTGCTGAATTAAATCTTCCAAAGCTCCCAAAAGGCCGAGTGCTGCAGCAGCGAAACGCCTCAGACCCTGCACTCCTCCTGGTCTCATGCTCTTTGCTGGATGCCCTGAACCTTTTCCGGATTCAGGCTTTACATGAGTTTCCAACAGGGACAAGATTCGTGAGATCTAATTCACAGCTACATCTCCTGCCTCACCAAATGGAATCTTGCACAGTACCATTCACTGGGAGTTTAATAGACAGGTAGAGTGAGTGTTACCCTCTCCTGTCCCATCAAAAAGGAAAAAAAAATCACAAGCAAACAAAAAAGCCAACAAAACCCCCCTGTAAATAATGTGGAAACTGTAACCAAATCGTTTTCAGTCCCTTAAGGCCACTCATTCCCAAAACTTTTTGCAACAAAAAAAACCTCTAGCAACCTATTCTGGACACTTTAATGTGAGATGTAGTTCTTTGATAGCTTTGCTGTAAGACCAGTGACACCAGTTCAGTGCTGTGGGTGGCTGCCAGCATGTGACTCTTCTGCACTGGTGCCATCTCTTATAAGGAACACAGAGTTAAAGCAAAATTTTAAAAACTCAGGTCATTCCCAAATGAGGCACGTGGGGTTAATAAAGTGTCTCGGCAGACCCTCATCCTCAGTACTTCAGAGGGGGAAAATTATTTTGAAGCAGTCTTATTTTAACACCCTGGTTTTGAAAAATGTGAAGTCTGGGGAGAAGCATCTTTCACAGAATCACAGAATCCTAGGGGTTGGAAGGGACCTCGAAAGATCATCTAGTCCAACCCCCCTGCCAGGCAGGGTCACCTAGAGCACATCACACAGGAACTTGTCCAGGCGGGTTTTGAATGTCTCCAGTGAAGGAGACTCCACAACCTCTCTGGGCAGCCTGTTCCAGTGCTCTGTCACTCTCACAGTAAAAAAGTGTTTTCTGATATTTACATGGAACCTCCTATGCTC
Source organism: Hemiprocne comata (assembly GCA_020745705.1). NCBI lineage: Eukaryota > Metazoa > Chordata > Aves > Apodiformes > Apodidae > Hemiprocne > Hemiprocne comata. The sequence continues at coordinate 120,156,084 of CM036587.1, forward strand.
CAGTTTGCACCCATTGCCGCGTGTCCTATCACTGGACATCACTGAAAAAAGCCTGGCTTTAAACGTAGATGCTTACTTACCTGGCTTCAGGAACCAGCTGGCCAAACCCTTCAGCATAGAGACCAGAGGGGCTGTTGGAAACTCCTTATTCCACAGCTGAGGATATTGTCCTTGTGGAGAGCATAGGCTCCTTCCTGTACCCAAACCTGTGGGGGTGCTGTACCACATCTTGGCCACAGTCACCTCAAGTTAACGCAGGTGCTGGGGAAGAAGCAGCCAGGGACCTCTTTATAAGCCAGGAAAGGAGACAACTGCAGGCTGCAGCTGCAGAGCTTTCCTCTGTGTTCAGCACTATTACTATTCTTAGCTAGCAAGGAACTGTTAAGATTGACAGAGATGGTAAGGACTAGCTTAAACATTAGGATTACTCTATACACTCAGAAAAACCTACGGAGAGCAGATGCTAATGGTTTACGTAGCTTTTTAGATGCAACTAGTGAATTGCCAGATGTAGTGCACATCTGGTTCTTTCACCTGAGAGGGAAATACTCTGCCGTACTTGTTACTAAGTTTTGTTTTGCATCATGAGACCTGAAGCAGCCTCTGACTCTGAGCTGCACATCATCTTATTCTTTTCTGGAAGCCAAACAAACCCACCTCGTAAAGCACCGAGCCCAGCAACTTGAGGTTTTTGTTGCGTCAGTACTTTCCTTGCTGCCTCACGGGCTGGCTGCAGCCTTTCCATCTAACTGCTGTGTTTTATTGAGAGCAGGACTCTCCAGTCAGGATCGGGGACAGCAGCCGTGATTTCCATATGCTGGAGGCTATTTTCAGGCTCATTCAGTTGCAGAGGGAAAGCTCCGTTAGGGCAACTCCACGTGCTTTGCACAGAATGTGTTTCTGCTCGTGAAAACCCAGCAGCTCTGTGCTTTGCTCCTTAGCTGACACCTGAGCTTGACACATACATCACTGCTAGGACCGATGCAGCTGAGGCTTCCAATTATAGCACTTAGTTTAGGGTCAAAACTGAACTTTTAACTATTTTAAATGTTATGGGCACGCTCCAAGCTTTTTTGCAGTCAAGGTTATTTTCACTTCTCTCAAAGGCCTCCATGCCTGGCTCAAGAGCCTCTTCCTATGGACTAAAGGGAAAGGAGGACACAGGGCAGGATTCACAACCATCCCCTTCCCCTGGAAAAGCTGGCTGTACTCCCACTCCAACCCCTTCTGAAAGGCCAGGGAAGCCTTGGTTGGCACTGGAGGGAGGCCCTGCTGTGCACAAACAGCTGTTGTTGCTGAAGGTATCAAAAGTCCTACAAGAAGAGACTCGTTAAACTATAAACCTAAACTTTGTCCTCTGCAGTATGGGTCAAAGTATGTAGTAAATATCTGAGGTATGTGCCAAAAGGGCAATTAAACACCTCCTACGAGCAGCCACTTGATTTCCAAATGTCCCCTCACCTTTTCATCTAGCTTTTTATTGTGCTTTAACTTTCTTTTATTTGTAGAGTGACAATGTGAAAGCTGAGTGCCTCACCCAACCAAGCTTTAGTCATAGAGCTGCTGTCTTTATTGATACCAGAGAGTAAAAGTATAAGATACAGCAAGACATCTTACACAGCTGTACATAAAAATAGCCTATATCACAGACTCTTATGAAAAAACTGCTGTCCATTATCATGTCTATAAACAGGTAAATGCAGATGTCTTCTGTGATTAAAGTGCCCTAAATTAACTTTTGAAATGAGGTATACACCTGAAGGTTTCTTTTTATTTTTAAATAAGACATCTCCTCTACAAAAATACAGCTGAACAATATTTTTAACTAATAGAATAAAATATGATACAAATTCTGGATTTCTTGATTTATAACACTAACATAAACAATTGAGCATATTTATTAAGAAGGAAGGTAACAAATAATAATTGTTGCTGGAAAGTATTTGAAATAAAAAAGCTCCCCCCTATTCATTTAGGCTTCAGTGAGTAATCTTCCCCACCCTGAGTTTTTCATGGAGCTGGGGTCCAGGAGGCAGGTTCCTCTGCTCTCCAGCTGAAAGATTCATTTGAGACTGGTGCCAGTGGCAGCCCAGCCCTCAGTGACACTGGGACTGCTCCATAGCCACACAGGCAGGAGGGGAAGTTTGTAGGCAGCGAAAGAGCAAAGACTCGTTTTTATTACACCTTTTATGATAAATATTAAAAGCCTCAATGGAAACTACCTCCTACGGTGAGTTCTGGGTAATAAAGAACCACAGTATTTGAGAGCACTATCTTTCCCCCTTGCCATCTGTGCTGCACTGCACTTGCCACCAAGGCTACCTGAAAACTGGCTGCCAGAGAGGAGGAGCCACATCTGGCACAACTTCAGCATAAGCAGATGCCAAGGTGCAGCAACCTTTCCTGTTCTGAGCTGCAGTTAGGGCAAGAAGCTTCCAGTGCTGTGACAGCAGTGGCTGCTTATGGCTTTGGCCAAACAAATAATTTGGAATTAACACAACAGGAGGAGTGTAGACTTCTAAAGCACAGAGATAACAGAGTATAACCTCTAATTGTTAAAAAAACACACCTCTGGAACAAACTGGCATGGTCTCATCATTGCTTTCTCATTATCCAGTAATGAAATAACCATCCAGATACTTCAGGTGTTATCCAGAGGTAAAAGCCATTTTCTGTTTAATTTTACCACATGCTTCGCTGTTTCTATTGATAAGAAAATATTTTAATTACAAATAACATACGTCTGCAGAATGGTTTTTGTTGTTTCTCATCAAGGTCTCTGTAAAAGACAAAGGCACAGACTTTCACTGCAAGGACGCCTACAAGTTCAGAGGGTGTGAATTTGTGCTTTCCCCCCCAAGTGATCTCAGTGCCTTTCAAGTCAGCCTTTAAACTCTACAGCCTCTCTCCAGTTCCTTCTACATTGATTTTAACACAAGGACAATAAAGCTGCTTTGTTGCAGAACCATATAAAAATATTAAAATCACTGTCTGAATACAGTTTTAATACAAAGAAAAAAAATAAATTCCACATTAGTTAACCCACGATGATTAAAGTGGTTAAGCATTTTTTTCCTTTTTGGCCTTAAAATTCTGCTCTGGTTGCAGCTGTGTGTTAAGGGACGCTCCTCCTGGCAGACCGGGCTCTAGAGGGCAGTCCCTCACATCCAAGGTTCCCATCCTTCCCAGACTCTGCCAAGAACATTGGGGTCTGTTGCTTGATCGATCAGGCATCTCACTTGGGTCTCTTCTGAAAGCCCATCCTCTGGCTCTCTGGCCCTGACATTATGATCAGTGTTACCACGAGCCACAGCTGCAAAATCATGATACGACGGCGACTTCTCGTGGCCCAGGCGTAGTTCATCACTAGAATTGTGAACACAAAAATAACCTCTTGCTAAAAGAAGCCAGCAGAAAATCTGAGATGGATTTTAAAATATGAAACAGTACTTGAACGCCATTCATGCAATATTATTTTTCAAGGTGTGGAGACTGTTCAATAGCTGTAGAAGGCTTAGCCAACAAAGACTGGTGATTTTGGGTCTCCTTTCCTATTTACCATGAATCTTTCAATCTTGTCAAAGCTCTCTAACTGTAAGAAGGATGCAGCAGTTCACATCCAAGCTGTTATCTTCTTACCTGCCCTGCTGATTTGTGTCTGCAAGAAGTATTTTCAGTATTTCCAGTTCAGCCTTGACCACAACAGGGCCTCCTCCCAAGTCCTGCACTTTTCAGTATTTGTGTGCTTTTAAAACAGCCCTGCTTTCTTTGCCTTTTTTTGAATTTTGATTAATCCAAAATGTCTTTTGAAAAGAGGATGGAAGGGATTAATTGTACTTTAACTGAACTTCAAAGACATTCTGGCTTGAGCCAGACTTGACTAGACTGACATAAATAACCTGAGAACACCATCAGCTCAGAATGTGGTGGTTTTGGGAAGCAGCTTCCCTCCATGCCTCCCATACAGCTGGTGCACGTTCCATTTCAAGCACCTGTCCAGCAGAAGCATATAGATTTAAATACCACCCCTAGCCTAAAAGCTGTGGAGATTAACATGAAGAGCAGCAGTCTGAGCAGTGAGAAGTTAGGCAGGCTTACAGGGAGGGGATGTGTGTGTTGCCAGCAACATTAAAACAGCTCAGGAGGCCTGAGCTGGAGAAAGAACACTCACAGGGAGGTATCTGGTGTTTTGGCTAGCAGATCAGTTCAGAGAGCTTGTATGTGGACCACAATGATTCTGACCAGGAGGTTTGTTGATATTTTTCTTTGTCTGCCTCTTTTTTTTTTTTCTAGCTGCCATTCTATCTGAAGGGAGCAAAATCTGACATGGGAGACTGCCAAAGCTCTTAGTGGAGCAGTTTAAAGCACAAGGAGAGCATCTTACCAAGTGATTGTTGCTGGATTGGCACCTGTAAGCTTTCTTCTGACGTAGCTGACTTTTTGCAAAGGGTACCAGTTTACTTCAGATGTGTTTATTTCCTTAATCCACGTGCCTCCTTTCTTCAGCTGTCTTTGTTCAAAGTTCTAAAGAGAAAACAAATTTGCCTTATTTATCATAAACCATATACTTAAAAAGACCTTTAAGCTGCTACATCATAGCAATACAAGCCAGTAAACTCTTAACTGCAGATGCAGTGGATTATAAACTAGTGAGATGACATCTACCCTGCCTATGACTTAAATTTGAATTTGCAACTCGAGTTACTGAAGCGTAACTAGTTTAAGATTTTTTCTTTGTAATTATCAGTTTGATATATACCGTGTTGCTATGTAAATTTCAGAGGCTCAATGCAAAAGTTGAAAATACTTATGCTGCTGCCCGAAGTGACATAATGTGATCAAGAGATATGCACATTTTTAGGATTAGCATGCAGATAAGGAACAGTACACTGATAACACAGACATGTGCTACTATTCTTTGTCCATCAATACAGAGTTCTGTCATTCTAAATCCTTAAAGTTCAGTTTAAGTTCTCTGAAAATTCAATAAAACAAAGATAAAAGGAGCACTGAGAGTGAGCATCAAGAAAAACTTCCTTTTTGCTCAGTTTTATCCTTGTGACAGTTAAAGAATTTTCACATGAAGGAAAAGGAGAGAAAAAAATTTCACCTTCCAGTCCAATGAAGGCTCTTTTACAAATACATCCATTGTGCTGAGGAGGAGATCTGGATCTGCACGGTAAGCCCTTAGGGCATGCACCATCACACTGTAAATGAGACCCCACTCTTTCACTGGCATCATCAGATTAACAAACTGGCGAGTTAGACGAAAAGGCATCAACTCTGGCACGCCCAAAAACTAGCCAAGGAGAAGGACAGTCAAAAGAAAACAAGAATTAAGAAACCTTGGAACAGAAGGATAAAAAAAGAGTATTATTTTCTTTTTAAGCTTTGAAACCCTCTTTGTCCCTTAACTGAAAATCATGTGCAACTCAGTAGAACAGGTCCGAGTCCTGACATCAGACTTATGAATATTTAGTGACAGTGGTTGAATGCAAGGCTGAACTATACAAACCACCACTGTATAGACCATATGAAACTCTATAGCTCCCTACTTGTCTGAGAATATCTGGAAACAGAGATTTCATTCTATTAACTAGAAATAACTTGTAAAGCTTATTTTGCATCAGAACAATTGCAAATAAGGAGCATTGAATTTAGTACCGAGAATACACGTGTAATTGCACATATTAAGTGCAAAAGCTGTAACAAATTAATTAGAAAACAAATACCTGCGTAGCTGAGCCAAATGCATATCCAAAGTCTATTCCCACCATGCCACCTGTCTCCTTGTTAATCATGAAGTTGGACAGATGCCTGTCTCCGATACCAACTATCCAGTGGCTAATGCACATCAGTGCATGAGAGCTGGCAAAATGGGACCGCACAGACAGGAAGGCCTCAGGAGATGTACTCATTTTCACAAAGGCTCGCCTTAACAAAACAGAAGTCACTTGTTGCATGGTGTTGAAACACCAACATTCACTTCACAACGTGCAGTCATTACCAGCACACTTACCGCAGCAGGTCTTCTGGAACACTGCTTTCCCTGCTTTTGAAAGACCTAACTGTTTCTGTACGGTTAGCATTTCTGCAAGTTAATGAAAGAATAATGTTAGCTATTGGAGTAACAGCACACTGGGCATTAAAAGTTAAGATGTGTATGTGACCTCACTAGCACATTTTGCTTACCCCAGTAACCAGTACAGCAAACCGTCCCGACAGTTTGCCCAAGAAGTTGTCTTTGATATTAAAAATAATCCCCACTTCTTTTTTTCCAAGCAGTTATTTCCAGGACTGACATTTCTTAATACAAAACTGTATGTGGTTTTGTCTAGTTTCCTCTCGCTTAAGTAGATGGGTTAGGTTTTAATGCAGCAATACAACTGAGCTCCTTTTGGCTGGATCATTTCCCTGCTTGGAAGAGACTTAAGACCCAAACGAAATCTCTCAGCAGCTATACTGGCACTAGAAGGTAGTGCAGCACAAGGGGAGGCGACAGAACTATATAGCTGGTGCTGAGGACACCCATGCCCTACAAATCTGGGGAGGGAGAGCAACTGTTCTGGACTAGTCCATGCCTGGTCCTGCAAACCGAACGCTGGTGAGCAGCTGGAATGTGCTGGGTGCTCTCCTTCCCCTCTAGTTTTGTCTGAAAGGAGCCAAGTTGTGCACCTGGGGACAGCTCTGCGACGCAAGCCAGCGTGAGGTGAGTGGGGGCGACTGGAAATTTACTTCAAAAGCACATTCCAGATCTGAAAAAAAACGTTAATGTAGACACGCCCAGATAAATGAATCAAAGTTTTCCCTTAAAAAGCAAGAAGCTTGCTTAAGCAGGTTATGAGCTGACCAGAAAAGCTGCACTGGAAACTCCCCTTTCCCCTCTAGAGTGCTAGGTCTAGACAGGTGTGGAAATTTCACTGAGATGATGCTCAAGTCAGGATCCAAACCATCAAATACTCTTAAACTTTCAGTGAATAACTTTCTCTGTCCAACTTCAGCAGGTGCTCTAGCTCCAAAGAAATCTACCTAACTGCATAATCAGGAACAAGAGACCTAGAAAATAAAGTTGAAGAGGAGCATCTGCTTCTAGACACTTTCTTAAGGGAGTGAGCAAGCTTCTGGAAGCACTCCTGTGCCCTAGTGGGATTTTGGCAGTACTAAACTCCTGCAGAGTGTGTGGAGGAAGACAAAGTAGCAAAATGGGCATATTATAATGCAGATGGTATTTTCCCTGGAATTTCTACAACAGTGTGTGTATGCACACCCCAGTTTCTATATTTTACATGCAGTTCTCTTTTAAAACCTACCTGTACATAACATGGTATCGAGAGATGCCTCGTGCTTTCCCACCCATCTTGGATAGCCACTCAGCATAGGTAGCACGAGGTCCCTTTTCACTAGGGACAAAAAAAAAAAAAAAAAAAAAAAAAAAGGCTGATTATTTCCATTTATCGTCTCACCACTCGGTCCTCAAATACTTGCAGGCTGAGTCTGTGCTGCTATGACCCATGAGATTTTTACACACAGAAGGCATCAGGAAACTACAGCCTGCATTAATTTTAGCCTTGCTATGGAAGTGAAATTTAGACCGTCAGTGCACGTGCTGATCCATCTATCTCCTTCCCCCAGCTTTGAGTGCACTTCAGTCATACCTGACAGAAGATGTGACATCTCAAAGGAGTTAATTTGTCAATAGGTACTGTGAAAAGTACATGCTGCCTTGAGAAGAAAGACCCAAAATAATTTCTCCGGGGGGGAAAGATATTTTTACACAGTCTTGTATCCATTTGAGAGGCATTACGGAGCCTACCACAGTACCTGCTGCCATTTGTCCATCTAAACAGGTAGGGGATGCAGTGTCCAGGGGGGAGGAATGGGGGCTTAGAGGACTTAAGGGATTACTCCATAAGAAGCCAGTCTTCATTAGTTGCATTGCTTATAGAACAATGTGGTACTTCTCTCCCATCTTAACTAAATACACTACTGTGCTAGACATGAAACTTCTACTCCAGAGAGGCACCAACTTAGCAGAGCACCTGCCTTCTCCCTTCCTTCCAAATCATGTCCTGAGATACAGAGATCCTTTCCATTTAAGAAGTATTTATCATGTATAGACTGCATATCCTATCACTTCAGGATAAAGAAAAGGATTTCAAAACTTCAGAGAGTTATTCACCCCAACCAAAATATTGCCGGCAAGCACTTAACCAGAATTTTCCTTTGTGAACACTGTCATGCAACCATAGCTCAATATGAAGTGTTTTAATTATGGGAAAATATTTAAAGACTTTATACAACAATAAGATAAAGCACTTTTTTTGGGATAAATTATTACCCGCTTTTAGAAAGATACTGATACTCTACATTTAGTATATTAGAAATTTTCTCCCCTCATGAGGTGGTTCCTTGTGACTCCTCCTCCATTTGCCCAGGCAATGAATTGAGGCCAACACAACACTGCTGCTGGTCACAAAAGTGAACCAGACAGCAGTAATGCAGCAACTGTAGTAGTTCCTACACTGCTACCAAATCAATTAACTGTAGAAATAAAGACTCTTTGGAGTCCAGCCCCCACTCTGGACGTTCCTCCAACTTGCCCCAGAACTAGTAAAAATACGTGGTGATAACAACACTTTGACAAACCCTAACAGAGATTACGGACTAAGATCAAAGTTGGTAAATAAAACCACATACCTAAATTCCAGGATAGAAAAAGGCTGAAATGCTAGAATTAAATACATTTTATTTTACAAATCTTCATTCTCCAATTACAACCAAAGAAAGACAGCTAATTTATTCAAACCCAGCATTTGGATTAAGTCAGAGAGAGTGTTCTTCTACAGCTGTGTTGTGTGCATCTGCTGCCAATTTTGCCTGTCACTTACTCCCTGCTGATCCCAGGTTCTGAACAGCTCTGTCTCTGCTCTGCTTCCCCCCCCCCCAACTCCCCCCGTTGCTGACCTACGTCCATTTCCTGCCTGATCAAATGAAGAGATCAAAATCCTTTGCTTGTAAAATCAATCTGCTGATAAGGAAATGGTGATGATAATGACGTCACACGTGATTATAAGCGTCGTGTTTAAACAAGCTGGGCGGTGGATATCCCAGGTACAATGATACTCATTAAACAAACAGTTGCCAATTACTAATTTGGGTCAGGAAGTACAAACTGCCTCTTTGCTTATATGTGCTTTTATTTCATTCTTTTAAAAAAAGAAAATGCTGCCATGAGATTGTTGGGATCAAAAAACCCATCTGTAGTGGTCTCTATTAGAGCAGACAGCTAAACCAAGCATCACCTGTTATAGTTGATGTCCTCCTCTTCAGACATGCTATTATTAAGGAATTCTTTTAAAGTACAAGTATTTTCCAGCCACTTGATGAGGCCCAGCCTGGAACAAAAGAAATCAGAGATGTGAACAAGCAGCCCAGAGTTGAACTTCAGACGAACACCACAAATAGGAAGCAACGCATTGTAGTGCCTGCTAAAAGAAAGTTGAAAGCCACTGATTTAAACATACTCTGAAAAACAGTTTGCAGACAAAGCAATTTCAATGTTGTTTAAAAAGAAAAGGCAAAAAAGTTAAACCAAGACCTAAAACACCCTGAACCAGAACCTGGCACACAGACTGCTTTCCAATGCCCCAACAGTAATAGATGTTAACGTAAAGATTTCTGTCCCTTCCAGATAAATACCTACCTCGTTGTCATGGGGATGACCTGGTAAGTTTTTAACTGCATATTCCTTTGGCTACATGTAGCATCTTGGGAAAGGATGATGTTCATTACATCAAACAGCTGCTCAATGCGTTGGTCTTGTCGCAGGTCTTCACCACCTTTGACAAGAAAAGGATACTCCTGCTCATCACTGCCTCGGATTGTTATACGTTTTGGTTTCCTCAAGGATTCCATCACCCTTATCTTGGAAAAAAGGTAGAAAAAAGCAAAACGTCTGTGAAAGAACACTTGACCTTACAGAATCATCATTGAAATCAAGCATATCTGACATTCTTAGATGGCATAATGAAGCTGCTCAATTACTACTAGAAAAACCAGTATCAATTTGCAGGCCTTCCTTTACATGCTGCAAGATGCGTGCACAAGCAACAACCTTTCTGTTGCCAAATCCTTCAAATGGAATATGGACACAAATTTATACCAAACAGGATCTTGACTCAAACTTACTAACATACCCGTTCATCAAATCCAGAGATTTTTGCATGGTACTCTGGCAGTGGTTTCCCTTTTCCATCATACTGACCTGAAGTGGTAGTGGTAAAACAAAAAAACGAAAAAAAAAGAAAAAAGAAAAAAGTTACATGGAGTGATTGAAATTTATATTGTTTTAAGTGTGTTTGAGAACAGAACAATCCTCCAAGTATTTTGTCAAATTGGTAGAATGGTAACTTAGAAGAAAATACTTAAAAATACATAAAAATCCGTCATACACATAATTTGATTTTAGCTGTTAATTACTGATATTCTTTTCTTTTAAAGCTGTTAGAATTGCAGCTCTTAATGGTTTCAGAATAAACATCCTTTTTGAACTACATTTATACACACTTAAGATTTAGAGATCAGATTTCTTGGACCCTTAGGCAAGAGATACAATTTTAAAAATCAGGACTACAGCTTAAGAACAGATTTAAGTTATTTCAAATCTACCTCTGTGTAAGGTCAGAAAGAAGGGCCATGTACCAACCTTAGAAGTAGAGCTCAAGAGTAGCAACTTTCTTCTCAGGGACAGGTCACGACACTGAAGGGGAACTTACCAGGAACTTCCAGTTCATTCCTCAAGAACTCAGGTTTGAATTCACTCATCCACGGTGAACATTCTTTCAGGTTTCCTGGTTCTTTATGGTTTTTGTTCATTTTTGAGAGAAGAGAAGCAGCAATCTCATCAAAGTCACTAGCCTTCATATCCAACAGTTTTGAACCACCTTTTCCAAAATGATGGTCAAAGTCTTTCCCAAAAGCCTGAGGTTCATTTATAGAAAGGAGTCCTGTTAACAGGGTGATAGGAACTGCCCAAGAATACCAGAAATGGTGCCTTCCTTTCTACACACACAGCTTCATTTGAGCTCCATATGAATAAATATCAATTGTCCTTCCACACCAGTTCTTTTCTCCATTATTTCTAATCTGTCAGAACCTTTTCACTGCCTGTTTGGCAGACCCAGCAGCTATTATCAACAGAAATATCTACATTTTACCAATTCAGTGATACCAGTCCTCCAGCTGCAGTTAGATTCTAGGCAAGCATATCAATAATGCTGCATTATTATAAAGTTCATTACACTTAATACATGTACCTCATACGGCTACAAAAATTCAAGATCAGGTAGTGAAATATCAATAGAAAAACTAAATATTTAAATTTGTATCTATTGAACAAATACAAATTCCATTCATTTACAAATGGGTAAAAAAAAATACAAGTGGATAAGTTAATTAATCTTTTTCCTTCTCTCAAATATAAACACTCTGTGCTTTATGGAAGGTCTGGGGTTTTGGGTTTGTGTTTTTTGGTTTTGTTTGGTTTTTTCTTTTAAATCATACCACATAGAAAATAATAAAACCTAGCTAATTTAATGTATACCTTTTTGGCTAACCAAAAGATATGTTGTATGTATACATAATGCACGTCAGAGAGCTTCATGTATTAAGGTAATTTTTTGAGTCATGTTAGAAAATACAGATTTAAATGTTTTATCTACTATCACATGTATTATTTGTGATTTGTTTTGAGAGAATTTTGGATGCAAAATGTATAGAATCACAGTTTTAAAGTATTGAAAATATCGTGACAAAGGAAAAGTGCAAAGACATTTCATACTGACCCAGTTTAATAAACAAAGTATTATCTGCAAGTAGTTAACTGAGTTGAGTTCTTGTGTTCATAATTCAAGGTTCTAGAAAAACCAGATGTCCCCTCTTGGACCTCACTGGTATTAACAGCTTGGAAAGACATGTAAGCTCACTTGTTTTTTTAATGCCTGATCGTTTTTCTCCCAAGCTATGAAGGACGCAGCTATTTCAGTGAAGTAAATGAAAATACAGAAAATACTACCTTTCTGAAGAAGAGACTGCTACAGTCAACATCTTTATCACTTTAAATTTATTTCCAGATGATTATTCCATTGCTTTCTCTGCTTTGTTCTTTGACTTATTTTAAAATTCAAGGCAACAAATATGTAATAGCCTTAAGACTGTATTTTAATTAATACAATCCAATCCATCAACAGCGTTTAATTTACGCATTACTGGAATTTCATGTTAAAAATAAATGAAAGCTTCTTATTCTTCAAGTTACAATTAAAATTATGCATAAATTATACATATGAAGATTACAAACCTAAAATACTCCACGTGTTAGAGCAATTTCATGTGTCAGTCAAGAAATACAACTGTTTGTTTTTTTTTTCAGCAAGGACACTATAAACTATACAGTTATCCTTACAGCACATTTTGTTTCTCCACTAATACTGCATCATGAAGGCAGAGAACTCAAGAGACTGTGCACCATCACCCTGACCCTCTTCTCCTGCAGCTGGTAGCATGTGAAAGGAATACTGCTCTCCCTCTTCCCTTCAAAAGGGGGGAACAACCCTGCCACCCCCCTCTTCCAGCACCTCCCTTGCTCTTCTCTCCCTATTCTGTTCATTCAGCAACAATTAAAAAACCATCAGCACTACTTGCAGTAACTTCTACTACTGCAAGTGTTCCAGCTTTTTAAAGAGCCAAGGATTGTTTAAGTGGGCCAAAGTGCACACAAACTGCCCCAGCAACCAAACGCAGCCTGCCTTTGTCCTCATGCCTGCTAGTTCCCTTGCTACACTTGTACCTCGTGTGCCTCATCTTACAGCTGCTGCCCTCCCTCTGCCCCCACCTCGACAGCAGCACATCCTGCAAATTCTTATCCCCCTACTCTTAAAAGTCATTATCATCAGAGACCCAGCTTATCTTGCAGCAACATATTCAAAGGGCTAGGACGCCCTTAAATTCCTAATTGCCCTTTCTGATGGTCTACCACCTCACCTCGTTCCAACCCTACCCTGACCCCACCTTACTCCCATCCTCTGCCTTCCCTGCTCATGGGGAAGGAATCTTTCTAGAGATATTCAGATAAACTTATCTAATCCTAATGTGACTTAAAAATAGCTATATGGCAGAGACCTGGATCTACCTAGCCCTGGCCACAGGGCTATGCGCATACAGGACCAGCATACAGCCATGCTTCTACAGGAGTATCACTCTCCTGGCCTCCAGCAATTTGCAGCTCAGGGATTTCTGGACCCAGAAGTGTGCATTTATATGTAAAAGCTCTCACACCATTTTCCCCCACCCCATGCTATTGTCTACTTGCTAGTTGAACAGATGAAAGCATCCGTAATACCCTGCAGCAGGAGTTCAGCACTTAAGCATGTATTGAATAAGGAAACACTTCTCCCTGTTTGTTTTGAACCTGCCATTTCGACAGAATATTTACTCCATGCTTGACACTCCTGATGTCAAGAGCCTTATTGTATCTGTCCTCATTGTGTCTTTTCCAACTGGAGGAATGCTTAAGCATTCCTTCTTCTTCCTTGTGCAGAGGTTACTTTGCAACTCCTGATTATTCTTGCTGCTCAGCACCTTCTCCGGTTTCTTTGATATCTATGTTAAGAACTGCAGATGAGGACTACAGTGTTCAAGAAGCAAGAGTCAAAGAAGGCTTCTGTGTCACTGCATAAATCTACGTTTTGCTATCTATTCTTAATAACTATTAACAGTTGCTTTTCTTTCTTGACTGCTCTTGAGTTTTCACAGCTGATGTTTTCACAAAACTATCGCAAGTCAAGACTGTGTTCTTAAATTGCAAGTCAGCTCAAAATCAGAGAATTTATATGTGAAATTTGGATTTTTTTTCCACATGCATCACTTCATTTTTCTACACTGACTTCCACTATTTTAGATCTCAGTCAGTTTTGTAAAGTCCTTCCTGTAATTCTTCAAAGTTGTAACTCTTCTGAATAACTTACCCAACATAAATTAGTATCAGCAGCCAATCTGAGTAGCATAATATAGCTAAACACTCTAGAGTGCTCATACACCCTTGGCAGCAGGGAAAAAAAACAAGGCCAGATTCCTGTGCAGGTTCACGGATGGTCAGAGAGGCCCAGGCTCAGAGAACCTGGCAGCGTGCAGGAAACGGGAGGCAGAAGCTGAGCAAGAGAGAACATTTAGTCCTGTGGGGCAGTCAGGAGTGGTAGTTGAGCTGTAACAACCCGATAGCTTCTAGGAAAGAAATCCCAGTCCTGTACTCCTGACTTGAACTCTTGTCTCATCAAGTTCTGCAGCACCTGTAAAACCTGTGATCTGGTCCCCTCTTTTGACTTTCTAGTGCCTTCTAGAAAAGCACATGACACCAACACTACTCAGTCAATAATAACACATACCTGAATAAACTTTTTCCTCAGCAATCCAAGACCAGGAGCCTCTAAATTTCCCAAATTCTTGTACATTCCTTCATACATTTCCTTCAGCTTATTTTTATTCCTCTGAGCTTTTACCAACTCATTTCTGACATCCTCAACCCAATCCTGCAAACAGGAGGAAACAGATGAGTACTGATAAAAAGTTTACTGACCCTCACTCCTCAATCATAAGCTCAGACTCCATTTGGGTTACCATACTTACTAATAGTCAATGTGTCTTTTGACAACCGAAAGAGCAATTAAAAGGCTATGGAAATATTTCCCTTTCATCCTGTCTCTTGATAACATTTTTCTGCTTTATTAAGATAATTACGTTTACAACCATATTGTCTAGTGAAAGGTAAGAAAACCTCTGTGAGGCCAGGAATGGTAGCAAACACAAGACAAGAATCCTTCGGACAACAGGGTCAGAACGTAGCCAAGGGAGCCCAGTAGAGAGCAGGGAAAGGGCCTAAGAACACAAGTAGTCAGAAATTATAGAGATGGCTACAAATGATAATTCTGTAATGCTTTCAGAAGGATTAAGAAAGACTGACCACTGCGCAGGGCTGAGAAGGAGAATGCTGAAAAGGGCTAGTGCAAAACCACAAGATGGCACAGGGAAGGGAGACCATCTCCAGTGACAGGAGCTGACAGCACCCCAACATGACAGAATGGTTTGGGTTGGAAGTAGCCTTTAAAGGTCATCTAGTCCAACCACCCTGCAGTGACCAGGGAGATCTTCAACTAGATCAGGTTGCCCAGAGCCCCACCAAGCCTCACCTTGAATGTTTCCAGGGATGGTGCACCTACCACCTCTCTGGGCAACCTGTGACAGTATTTCACCGGTTGATTCTGGGTTGAACAGCTTCCTGCAGCTGTGGTGTCAACCCAACTGTGGCAGGCTCTGGCCAGCACTCTCTTTCCTAAGCAGAGGGTGAGGGATGACAGGGAAGTAGAGAAATAAAAAAAATACACCTTACCTTAAAAAGCATTATGGGACTAGACAACTGTTCCAGGGCATGAACAAAATCTTGAACTACTCCTCCTCTGTCCAACTTATTCTTGATCCTTTGAAAAAAAAAAAAAAGGATCACAACACAACAGGAACTACCTGGTGTGCAGATAAGCAACTACCTGCATCACTACCTGGTGTGCAGATAAGCAACAATCCGGATTGTCTGCTACACTCAGAAATCTGGTAAAATAACCTGGAAAACAATGGGAAATAACCAGACTATACATCCTATCACAGCAGTTATTCGACAGCGACAGCTTGTGAAGCTCAATATTTTATCTTATTTTAAATTATGACAATCAGCCAGTGTATCAGAGAATTGAAAAAAGGCAAAAGAACACCTAAAACCGAATTAGTGATTCTATAGCACTGTGTGATAAAAGTTGGCTTTTGCCTGAGGTTTTATGACATAAAACTCAGGTTTTATGACAAAACAGGTGAGTGAGGGACTTGCAGGGGAAGGGCCATGCTGCACCTGAGTAAGTCAAGAAGGCAACAAAGAGCTGTCACTCCCCAAAAGATAATGTGCATCCATTTCATTGGCCCTCTCTCCAGTCTGGTAGGTGCATACACTCTATTTAAATATCTCTGCTCTTGCTTGGTATTACAACAACTCTACATATCTGAACTAGCTCCACCTTAATCTTTGATTGGTACTGACTCTCACTGCTGGGAAGCCTACTACAGTAAGAGCCTAATCATGAACAAGATTTCCCTTCACCCTCAGCAGAGCAGGAAAAGTAAAAAGAAACTCCAGCTACCACAGAATTACCAGTAGAAAGGGCTTGCCTCTCTGTGGTGTTCTTGTTTTTCTCTGAAAAAATTCTAAGTTCCCCCCGCCTGGGGACTATATACACTCGACACTGCAGAAATTTTTCAGGCCACCAGCCTGAGTATGTCTAATACTAAGACAGCTTATGCATTGGTTTCCCCTGTGCCTTTACACGAGAACACTGTGTGCATGGGGCTACCCCCTAATGTTTCTCATGCCCCCTAAAGAAAACTTTCGTTAGAAATAAAAAATAATCTTTCCACTCCTGAATAAAAAAAACATACAAAAGAGCTACTCAGATTACAAATTCACCTTTCTACAAACTCCTTGTTCTTACAACCAGTTGCAGTGTCTTTGAAATTGTAACTTTCACTGCTGATCAGGAAAGGGTAGACGATTGCCTGGGGATAGGTATTTGCGATCTCCTCAACGGTATGTTGCACGGCTACTGCTTCGTCCTTGTCAAGCAGTGCCATCATCTGGCTAATCCAACCAATGAAGTGCCAACAGGGAACTGAAGAAAGCTGCAAAGACACAGACACTACTTTCAACTTTGGTTTTCCTTGAAAATACCAAGCATAGCAAACACAAACAAAACTGCTCTGTGGCCCAGCCCAACAGACAGGAACACATGAAAAGGAAACAGAATGTCAACTACGTTGCAAAAACCATCCCCCAATAAAGCATATTTAATTATTATTATTAATAATTACCACCACCACTAACTGCTGCTGCTTAATAGGTTTTCTTTTAGAAAGATTTGGAGTTTGTTGAGCAAGAGAAGGCTTTATACTCAAGATTGTAGCTTTTCTGCCTGGATGCAATACAGTAATTTTTGACCACCAAATACAAACAACTCAAATATTTGAAGGGATAATTCAAATACCATTGCTTTGAAGTCTTTATTTGAGTAAAAAAAGAGTCAGGAAGGAGAACACTGGAACTCCTACCACAGCTTTTATTTTCCTTCAACTTTAAAGAGGTTTGGGTTTCCTGACATACATTAATTTCACCAGAGCATCCCCTGCCAATATACTTCATGTTCACCTCACTCCAAAAAGCATATTAACTTTTGAAACGAGTGCTACACTATATGTTCTTGTGATAGCAAGAGACCACACTCCAACTCCTTTCCTCCTGTCTTGTCCTTTCCTACCTTTCTAACAGAGGTTAAGATCAGATTGCCAGTCTAATTCTCACAGAGAAGACAAATAAATGCCTGGTGAAGTTCTTTTCCGGGTGAGGTTTAACTGGACCAGATGTCAGGTTCTGTTTGAACCATCAGAGTTTCACTGTGGCCACACCTTGTGCACCTCAGCTGTTTCTGCTATGTTCTCAGCTTCTTGAGGCAACTAAACCATGTTTCTGTCTCTCTTGAGTTCTTCCTCCAACAGGGCCTGGCAGTCTCTGAGCACCAGCAATGTGGGCAGGCCAAGGCAGGAACAGACATGAGTCACAGAGGACCTCTCAGCTTATCTGAGGTCCTGGTATCCTTATGTTATCTTTGCCGTGGAACAGCAATGGAAGGACAAGATGTGGAAGGGAGGAAGAAGCTGTAGTAACCTCTGAAGTGAAGCAGGCCAGAGAGAGGTGGGAGAAGTGGAAAAAGAGCCTGGAAAAGCTCTTGGTTTCCTGTATACAAGAAACTCAGCCTACAGAAATAAAAGATACATTCCTCACCCTAATCCTACTCACCTTTATCAGCCTACTTAAATCATTCAGAAGGAAGAAAAACTGCAATGTAATTTTTCTCCAGCAACTATAAAAATAACATTTGGAACCGGGATAATGATAAAAGTTAAACTTTTAAGAAAAAAGTTCCTGTCCATATGAATTAGACTCAGTAAGTTAGAGAAAAGACAAGGAACAACGATGGGATAAAATTTATCTGATTTACCTGAAGCAAAACTTACCAGTCTAACCTCTCTGCCCATCCAACCTCCACCCCTACCTTTTAAATTTGATTTATAGCAACATTTGCTGCCAGGAAAATGGAAGCAACTAACCTCTCGTGTCACTAGACCCAAAGTCTCTGCTGGGTATCTTTCAATTATTTGCAGCAGCCTAGGAAATCTCAGCCTGGCTTCTCTGGAGTTCAGTTTTAAAGCTTTTATCATTTTCTCCACCACAATAGCTGGGAATAGCTGCAGATCTGCAGTGTTGATTTCTGCCAAAAGACATTAAACAAGAATTATCAGAAACACCATCACTTGTTCCATGTCTTTGATCATCTGCAACATTCATCTTTACAATTCAGTTTGTTTTTTTTCCCCCATGTATTTTGTATTTTTACTTTGTTCTCCTTCCCATCTTTTTGAACTGCACACATCAGCAACACATGTACTTGGGGACTGTCAGGATTAGCTTTATCAGGAAGCTGCATCACTGCTGGTATCTTGCCTGCTTTAAACACAGCACTGCTGTGGTCTGGGAAGGAACAAGGGAAACATCTGCTGGGTAGGATATGTATCTCACAAGTAAGAGGGAGACTATGAGTGATTCACTAGTTCCAAAGCTAGCAGTAATAGTGGAGGGAGAAAAATGAATATAAATACTGTTGAACTGAAGGACAAACTGTTCCATTTAAATTCAAGTTGTGTTGCTCAGGGAGATATCCTGGGTATCACAAAAGCTCACATATCACAGATAAATCCATCTCTTAAACTTAGGAGAAATCCTAACTAACCAAGCAAGCCTTCTTCTTCCCTACGCAGATGCTGGTCACAGAAACGAACCAAAGTCATATACGCATCAGTGACTCCCATCACATCCACGTGTTCCATGGAGTGGGACTGCACCTCCTCTTCAGACTTCCTTGCAGCACTGCAGAAACACTGAAAAGCCTTCTTGTTCAGACCTGCCAATACCTGAAATTCAGCCACAAGAGAAGGAAAAGACACATTAGCAAGCAGCATTCAACAATTCTTTTTGAAATCTGAGCTTGGCTGCATGTCTTGAGTAGATAACACTTTAACTGTATTAGATATATTGAGCAGCTGATACAAAGGAAAAAAAATGGGGACGTTATTTCTAGCAATAATTTCCAGAATTTAAATTTCCACAGTTTTCAATGGAAAAATATAAAATGCTCTTTTAACTTAAATTTGTCTCTGGAAGTGTTATGTGGAATTTTTATCACTGCAAAGAAGTTAATGTTACTAGATTTTTTGGAAACAGTTAACAGAAAACAATTTTAAAATGCTGTTTTTTTCCTATTAAGACATATGGGCCTTCCAATACCTAAAGGGGGCCTACATGAAAGATGGGGAGAAACTTTTCACCAGAGAGTGAGTGACAGGACAAGGGATTATGGTTTTAACCTGAAAGAGGGGAGATTTAGGTTAGATATTAGGAAAACATTCTTCACGATGAGGGTAGTAAGGCACTGGAACAGGTTGCCCAGGAAGGTTGTTGATGCCCCCTCCCTGGGGGTGTTTAAGGCCAGGACGGACGAGGCTTTGTGCAGCCTGGTCTAGTGTGAGGTGTCCCTGCTCATAGCAGGGAGGTTGGAACCTGATGGTCTTTAAGGTCCCTTCCAACCTTAACCATTCTATGATTCTATGATTCTGTCTACAACATCTGAATAACAGCTATACTTACAACTTGTGTTTAAAAAAGCATGCATCAAACTATTTAAAAATCTGATGCCTTTTTCCCCTATTACAGTCATATTGATCATACATTTGTAAAGCAACTCGAGCAATGAAGGACTTGACAAGGTCCTTTACAACTCAGTGTTTATAAATGAAGTACCTGTATTATCATGTTGTCAACAAGCTTACCAACCTCACAGACATTGTAGCTATTGTGGTTATTAAACAAAATACAAAATCCCTGCGGAACCAGGCTGTAACTAATTAAATGGTTTGAATTTGAAGTAGATAGAGGGAAACTACTCGGGTCAGAGTATTGCCTAATAAAATAAGGCTAAGCTCCTTAATCTTATAGAAATACTTGATATCCCAATCTGACTCATCTGACACAGAAGAACTTTTATGCTCATCTTTTAGATTTCCTTAAGAAGGTGGCTCTTAATAATTAGCTAATAAATGAAAATTATTTCCCCTCTCATTTACCTTTTCAGGACTCTCAAGACTTTCTCCAGATAGTACTGATATTTTTCCAGCTTTTTCTTCCTCGATTTGTTCAAGGCATCTTGGCTCCTGACTAACAGCATTGGCCATGATGTGGTACGTAGAACCCAGAAGAAGATTCTGGTTTCGGAAGGCCATTATGTTCTTGCTAAGATAGTCAGATTTGGTATCTTCTGTTGGAATTCAGAAACAACATTGGTAATTTGACAACAAAGCAGCTTTGTATAATAAACAAAGTGAAGCAAAGAAAAGGCTGTTACCAAGCAGGGAGATAGTTTTTAACACTGAGAGCACGCGTTCAGGACAAGTCTGGTTCCGGCTGCAACTGTGTGTAAAGCGGCAAAAGGCGTAATTCCATCTCACCAGCCAGTCTTCCCTTGTTCTGGCTTCTTTGCGTAGGTCTTTCAGAAGCTTCTTGGCAACTGAGAAGCTGTTCTGTATTCAGATTAAGACAGAATTTTCAGATAATATATCTGAAGAGGAAATAACACCCTTTTGCAAACAAATTAAAGGATGAGAAGATTTAGGTAATAAGGTGAAGAGAGGTCGACTACTTGTCGGTGCTCATATTCCAACACAGATTTGTGCTAATGGAGAAGTTTGAAAGGAAAAATGGAAGAACAGAGTTTTGCCAAACCGAGGAAATTAATTCTATCTGCATGACCAAAGAGGCACTAACTGTTCTGCAGTACAAAAACACATAGAGAATATAACTCTGATTATAATACCATTAAGCAAATCACTTATGTTTTTGTTTTGATAAAAAGTTTCATATACGTAGCATTAAAGGAAATCTTATTTTTCATTTACACCCTTAAGAGTGTGTAGTCAACACAGCAGTAACATTATATTTGCTTATTATAGTGCTTAAAATAAACTCATCACTGATTATAGATTGCTGCAGCATCTCAGAAGATGAGGGAGACCTCACCTTAAGTATTATTCATCCTGTCTCAAGTTTGAAAAACCAAGGGCCCATGATCAAAGGTGGCTATGTTTCGATCATTTTAACAGCCAGATCCAAAACAATTTCTAAGTCACTTAGCTTTAGTTCTTTATTGAAGTGTTAACCTAACGGTACTAATGAATACCATTAAAAATCGTAAAAAGTTTCATCATTGCAGACTGAATTATATTGATTCAATCTGAATTTGATTTTTTTTTTTTTCTTGTACAGAAGAGATTACTTGTAAATGAGAAAGCCTAATGTTTGGTTGCCAGCATCCCTTCCATTAAAGACTGAAACATTTCAGATACCTTATTTATCTGCCCTGTAGAGTGTCAGAAACCATCAAAGGGTCAAAGCGGCCTTCAGGCACATTTCCAGTAATGACAAATTATCAGCAAGTTTATAATTAACATTTACCCATTTTTTTGCTGTGTAACTGACTTTCTTGAGATTTCAAAATGTCCTGGATAGCAGGGTCAAAAAGAGACAAGGTCTGCCCTAGCAGAAGGGTGCCCGAGATCACATAAGAGGCTTTTCCAGCTGAGGTTTCTATGTATTTTCTCACAAAACTGGAAACAATCAGACAGTACAGTCACCTGTTTCCTGGCACTTTCTATCATCTTCATTTTCATGTTAAATTTGCAGCTTTTAATCATTGAGAGAATGTCTTCATCCTGTTGATCTACTTCCATTTGGTCACCAGCACTATATTCTTCATCCACCTCCATACTATCATTGGCCTGATCACAGAGAAGTTTCTCCTGCAGTTTGTCAAGAAAGAAACACCTGCACAATGACAACAGGGGTACAAATAATTCCAGGCTGCATCCAAGGGAATGAACAATCAAGTGTTGATCTGCCTGACAGTAAACAAAGCTAAGAAAAAATGGCAAGCCACAGAGATCATCTTTAGCATTGGCTATACATAGTCCTCAGAGTCTGGAAAATCATAAACAGCAACAGGTTGACCCTGAGAGCATTCTAGGATCTTGAACTGATGAGATTAAGCATTAGAAAATGTCCATAACAGAGTGAGATTTTTCATTAGTTTGTCCTTTTAAAATCACAGCTACAACCTCTAAGTTCACGCAGTCATAACTTGCATTCCAACTTGACAGGAGCGCAAACAAACAAGAGTCTTATTTATATAATAAGTGCTAGGCTGTATTTTATGACAACCTTCAATTCAAATGTGTATCACAACAACACATGTAAACACGGAAATTTGTATTGCAGAAAAGACCAGTGACCAGACTCAACTTTTTAGAGGGAACTGCCATGAATTAATGCTAAATCCTTGTCATTCTACAACCAGTCCTATCTAATTTAATTATATATTAGGAAGAAATTGTTTCCTGTGAGGGTGGTGAAACATCAGCACAGGTTGACCAGAGGAGTTGTGGATGCCTCATCCCTGGAAGCGTTCAAGGCCAGGTTGGATGGGGCTTTGAGCAACCTCATCTAGTGGGAGGTGTCCCTGCCCATGCATGGGGGTTGGAACTGGATGGTCTTTAAGATCCCTTGCAACCCAAACAATTCTACGATTCTCACTAGGTAGACTGTTATTCAACAAAAAAGGATAGCACTGCAGTCTGGAATGGGGCTTGGCACATCCTTTGTCACTAATTTACAATGAGACAAGTTTTTCTAAAAGCACGTAAGTGTTTAAGACAACCCATTATAAACATTTTGAGACTTTGTAAAGGAGTAAGCCGTACCCTGCATTCTGCCTAATATCTAACTGCGATGAAGTCTTCTGTAGCCATCCTTTCCTGACACCAGGAAATAATGAAATAAATTACAGAGCACAGTGAGTACCAGCAGAGCTGTTGTAGAAGTAGTCCCCCTTGAAAGGAGAAAGAATCTAGATTTGCAGTGAAAGAGTGGATTGGGATGAAGATAGATACCATGGGGAGGACAGAAAACTTTCAAATTTGAACAAGCATTCCAGTTTCTCCAGAGCTAATCCAAAGGAGTCTCCAGAGAGCCTTTGTTCTTTCTAGCAACAGTTGCACAGCGGAAGTCTCTAGTAACAGCACTGGTCAACTTTCCTATGAACACGTGAATCACTGATAGTGACAGGGCTGGCCTGATTTTGTACACTCCTTAACTTTGTAAGTGCTGCAAAGTAGGCAAGTATTTTCATTTGTAACAGACTGGCCTTTTGGTGGTGTTTCACTGAGCTAAATGCAGCTGATCTACTCAACTACAGGGGGATGTGTTTACGGGCTGCTGAAGGGGGTTAGCTGGTACAGTGCCTGTAGTCACCAAAGCCAGAAAATGCCTAAACTAACAGTTATGTTTCCCTATCAAAATATGGTTTATTTCCTGGCCATCTCTCAATCTCCTCTTGCCTCTCACCCAAAGTTAGTCACACAAAGAACAGTTAAACTGATAAAGCTATCACAATGGTAAATAAAAAGAAAAAAGAAAAAAGAAAAAGAAAGTCATAGACTAGACCAACAACCCCCCATATGAAAACCAGCAGCATTAGAAAAAGAACCTCTCAGAACTCAACAGGCAGACAGAACTAAAGCTAACCCGAGAATATAACTTTACCGATTCGTAATGATATCATCCCAGATGTTCATAGGATCCATTTTAGCATCTGGATATCTGCTTGTCCAAATTCTGAGAAGTCTCTTAAGGGAAGCCTGTGAAGCTAAGTTACCTAGAAGTCAATTAAGAAGACTTTAAATGCATCTAAATCCAAACAGTGTGAAAAAGGCCTAAACCAAACATAATCTAACATTCAAGCCAGAAAACTGCAGTAAAACAATTGAGTTTTGTTTCTGGTCTTGCACTAAACACATTACTTGGTGACCATCTTGCTTTTCTTTTCTTGCTAAAGCACAGGAGATTCAGTAAGGACATCAGTGTCAGCTGTCACTGGGAATTGCCACTGGGTAAGGTACCTTTCCATACAGGAATATACTGGAATATAATGGAACTGTTAAGTAAACTTAACATATAATTTGGTTTATGCACATAAATTTATATTTCATGCCTACCTCAATAGCTATAAATTACATATCACATCCATATTTTATCTCTGCTAGACATCATTTGCTACTAAAAGCGACTCCAACAAAAATCTTAGTTTGAAAATATTACTTACACTTTAAAAAGAGATACCTAACTCTTATCACCATATCAAGGGTAATAAAACTTTACAATAGAACACATAATTATCTTCAAGCCTATATTACACAACTGCAATAGTTCTTACTGTCAAGAAGACAGTAAGAAGTAGTAATTCCAGTCCCATGCTCCTTCAAACAGGAGTTCAGCCCTCTAAGTGTCGAAATAGAAAATCAAAGTTCAAACCATGATTATTTAACACAATGAAAGGAAAACAGCTAAAGCAAAAAAATCTTTACTTCTCTTGGCCATAAAATTGATGAAATCTTGTATTTCTGTCAAAGCTTGTACAGACTGCAGTTTGGTCATTCGACTTTGATATAACAAAGTATCAATACTGGAATAGCTCTGAAAAGAAAGAGAGAGAACAGAAGATTTCATATACAGAATTTAAAACTAGGTTCTATTCAGTGCTCTACAAATGATTTATCTGATGCTGCTATGTATTATGCTCTATAACCCAACCTTTTACAAGTAATTTAATAGCCTGTAATCTGAGAGCAACTCTGCTTTGGACAGGCATAGAAGCATATTCTAGCTGAAACTCCTATCCTAGTTTTTAGGATAGTCCTACAGTCTAATAAAAACTTGGTAATGGATGCAACTGGTAACCTCTCAATGTAACACTCTTTTAAAGTTTGTTCTGAGGACAGCAGGCTTCTGAAAAGATGAACGAAATACAACTCCCATTAACCTGCACAGTTACTCTGAAAAATTTCTAATAGATGAAATCAGCAAAATCAACCAAATTAAAATGGGAGGATGCACTCCACCGGCTGGCTCACCTCTCATCATTGCAAGCAGTGACTTCAAAGAAAATTTTGTCAGATGATTAGAAAACACCTAGAGTTCATTGTATTGGGCAAGTGTTTCTCTTGATGGTATGATCTAGCAGCAGTTAACAGCAACAACAGTTCCATTGTTCCATGAGTTTATACAGAAAAATCATATCAGAGATAGCAGACATCAGTACCTGCATGAAGATCTGCATGCCATTGCTAATGTAATATTTGGCTCTGTCAAAATCATCTTGCAGGATGTAAAGGAGACTAAGTTCTTGGCTGTAATGTGTTTCTATAATGGCTTTCTTCTGTTCTGTCTTCATGGCCTCATCAATAAACGTTAACAAAGTCTGGTCATTTTCCCCACTGAGCAGCAACTTCAGCTTACTGCGTATTATGTAGGGCAGATATGTCTCCTACAAGGTCAAAGTATAGTCTTTATTTCTAGGAATAGAATATTAGATGATGCAATTTTTTGTTATCAGTGGCAGATCAAAGATATAAAAATATTTTCAATGGTTTTCTTAATTTTTTTCCCTTTAGACAAATTCCAATTTGCTAACAAATCACAACAGTCATTTCTGACAGCTTGAGACACTGTAAGCAAATTCCACGAGTTTCAGAACCAGTATTTTGGTAACTCAAAACATGTAACAAATAAAAGTTATAAAAGCAACAAAAACCCTGCAAAAAGATGATGATAAAGCTGGTGCTTTACTCAAGGCAAAGATTAAACAACCTAAAAACAGCAGAAGGAATTTCTTCAATTATTTTATATATCAGACACTCTGCTAATTTTCTTAATAAAAGTTACCCAAACAATACAGTTCACTTCCACCCACAACCACATTACTGTAGGACATCCCTGCAGATATAAAAACAGTGCAGCATCAATGAAGTGATTTCTAAAAACCTGAAAAAATGGGTCATTCCACGTTTTGCTTAAGTCTGGAGGTTTTCCACTATCAATGTTAATGGTAGCACAATACTCCAGTGACTTCCACTCTGTGAGATGGTCATAGCATTCCAGAGATGCAAGTTCCCAAAAGTCCTTCTCTGCTTCTGTTGGCTCCCCATCTTGCCAGTCTTCTTTAGACAGTGCCTAGGGAACGAATTTGAGAGGGAGGAAGGTTCTCAGCTGGAATCTGACACTAGTTTCAGTTCTAAGTCACTGGGAATTTAAGAATAATATCACTAAAGTATGTATCCATTTACCAGAATGTCACAGCAACCTTAAATACAGAAAATTCAGGCTTGTCAGGATTTATATATAAATTCATTTCAGGTAGCTGTCTTTAGTAAACCTGGATTTTTAAAGAGTGAAGAGTTTAAAAGAAGGTTAAAGAGATCCTTCTTCATTTTCACTCACTTTAACTCACATTTTCTTTGCCATGAAAACATGAGGTTTGCTCTCCTGAAGTGGGACTGTGCTCATGGTGCTTCACTCCTCCACCTAGTTGATCACACATGTGATCAGGTATCACACTTACTGCTCTGTTGTGACTGCTTATCTGTTCCCATGTCTTTACAGACCGAACCATCAAGCAAAATACAAGGACATTTTAAACAATATGCTTTTTCTCAAAATGTTTAATCTTGGCTTATTAGTTTTAAGCCATGACAGATTCATGAAACAAAAAAAATCTTGTTGTCATTTTACCTCATCGTAGTATTTAGCTGCTTCAGCATAATCTCTCCTTGCTTCTGCCAACAATGCTTTCTGTGTAATTTCTTTAGTTCCAATCTTACCACTGAAAATGCCACGAAGGACATCATAATCTCCAAGAGACCGGTACAGCCTAGAAAAATTGAAAAGGGAAATATTTTAGCTAGTTGAACATGGGTATATCAATGCAAACATAAGGTATTTAAAAAAATAATAATTAAATAAGCAGTAATACTACTGGCTTGTAACAGTAAAAAAAAAAATTACAAAATTATCATATAAGACCATAAATATGTATTTAGATAAACTTCACCTTGTAGTGTAACACCTGAACTGTGGAAACTGATGCCACTGAAAAGCTATGAACAAGCTGGTTTTCAGCAGCCTAATAGCATCATCAGGGTGCACAGCTGTTATCTCTAACTGCTCTGAGTGAAAACCAGTAATTAACTGTCAAGAAATTAACAGCATATCTAATTCTAAAAAAACAGAAGACTAAAAAACCAAATCCCATAAACCATAAAGGGGGAGTTCTTTAGAAGGCAAACCTAAATGGAAGCAAATTGTCTCAAACAAGACTTTACTTAGCAAGTTCAATCCATCTGATCACATCCGGGGGAAGCTCTGCTCTCCCGCGCATCCGCTTGGACGGGGGCTCCTCTGCAGGACACAGAGCCATCAGGGCATGCTCCAGAAGAAGGATGCCCACTGGTTGCTGTAAACTTGCAAGGCAGCTCGTGCTCACGTTAGCTGAATCCAGTTCTAGTAGCTCTCTGTGCTGGTAACTCATTTCCTATAAAATAACACAACTGTTAGTTGATTGTTACCTTTTACAGATCACCTATTTGGTATCCCCTTTTAAAATTTTTTTACAGTGCAAGCTTTGGAAATAAGCCACCAAATCTCCAGAAGCTCCCACCTCTGGGAAAACTGGAATGCTTTTCCTTCTGTGCTGCTGCTCTTCAGACAGCGAACAGTGGAGAGAATAGTCCCTCTCTCGACAGAAACACATGGGAAGGGGGGGAAGAGGTAGATGGACACATTCACAGCCTTAACCTTTCCTTCTGTTTGTTGGCAGCATTGTGCCCACGACAGAACAGCTGCCTTTCACTTAACCTATCGAGTGGTGCATTTCTGCCATAAACCACAGGCAAAATTAACCAGAATGCCTTCTCTGAGCTGCAGGGCTTCCATCCCCATACTTAACCCAGGTTTAATGCACCACAGCTTCCTGTTAGGCTCATCTAGTGCTGTACTCATCCAGTCCTGCCTAATAAGCAGGTCTTTATCCTATTTAACATTGGCCCAACTACAGAATAACCTCTTTTTAAGGTTGTTTTTTTTTAAATACTTAAATCACTATCCTAAATACAGGTGAATATATCCAGAAAGTACTGGACAAGTTTATTAAAGCCAGGGTTTGTTTGTTTTTTACTTAAGAACCTAAAGGAAAGTTGCAATAGTATCTTAACCAAACAGGAAAGAAAAAAAAAATAAAATCCACAACACGGAAAAGTACTGTAACTTTCATTACAAGAATTAATTTTAGGACAAGAATTCAAGCCTGATTCTTGCAACACAGTAAGCTCAAGAACACTAAGTGAAAAAAATAAATAAATCACTATTTGGTAATCACAACATGAGACTGTGAGAATAACGAAGCTACACTTCTTTAATCAATGGCAACCACCACAAAAACTGCAGAATAGACATCTGGCATAAGCAAACTCATTAAACGATTTGTACAGTTGAGACTATAATTTGTATTCAATAAAGAAGAAAAAGAACAGCTTCTTGTAGCTTCCTGAAGTTACAGACCAGGTGGATCCCAGTGAGGGGTTAGCACATGCTTCACCTGCTATTCAGGCAACTTCTACTAGCAGTTTCTATCAGAGTTGCACATGTGCCCCAGACACTCCTATGTATGGGCACACATTCCTTGACTGCAAACTTTAAGGGGTTATGGCAGGGATGCAATGCCAACTGCACAATCTAAACACTTAAGAATAGCTGAGCTAAGGTAAGACCAAAGGTCCTTTCTCAGAGATGCCTAGGAAAAAGTTTAAGAACTGTGCAAATATAGCAGTACATCCAGAGAATGAACACGCTCCCAAATTCACAATTTACAGACATTGTCCCACATCAAAGGAAGTATCTTTCTATTTAGTGCATTTTGGTGAGTATTTGATCATTTATCTACTGAAAGCAGAGCAAATATCCCTTGCACCGTATGGAATGCATTCTGGTTTAGCTTGCACCACATGTTCACAGATGAGGATGAATGTCATCCAAGCTGGTCTGACAGCTAAAATATTTATAAGGCAATTGTGTTCTTCAGAAGCCAGGTATCTCTGTGGAGTCTATGCAAATGTTTGTCACGGTGTCAGCTTCTTTCTTAGTATTTCAGTTAGTTTTCAATCTATCTTGAAAGTCTATCTCAGAGCCTCACAGTCCATTTTAAGATTATACCTGTAGATGAAAACAGCTCTTTTTATCACCAAGTTACTCTCCTGATGGGACTTGAATCTGCAGAAGACTAAAAAGTCAAACAACCAGAAGGAAACAGCAGTGAAGTAGGAAGCCTTTCTGAAACAAGCCAATATTTATCGTACTGTGGGTATGCTGGAAACAGAAGCTGTATTTCCAAATGGCCAACCCTTCAGGACAGCCTTTGTGAGCCAAATGACAGCCTCAGCACTGCGTGCTCTTGCTCTCCCTCTCCTGACCAACATGAACTCTGTTCCCTGTTGGGGAAAAGACTTCCTCTCACTGTTACATAGAATGCTCAAATGCACAGGCTGAGGCTTGCCTTCCCGCTGCTGTTCTTTTGGTATCGAATGGGGATGGCTTACAAAGTTTGTATTTTCAAGTACTTTTAACTTACCTATTTTTTTGAGTCTTTATTTTACATCTGTTCTGACAAAAAGTAGCCTAACACAACAGTATTATTAATATAGGGTCTAACAGACAGCCTAATTCAACACAAATAATAGTATTGAGACAGAGAACCAACAAATGCAATGTCAAGAGGGAATATTAACAGACAGCTATTGTGAGATGCTGGCTCGAAAAATACCAAGATCTCCCAGAAAAATCCCCATAGGATTTGACCTTTTATGCAGCTGCACAGAAAAAAAGTAAACAAGAAATTACATTTTTTCAGATGTGTAAATACAAATACTAAGAAGCAAAGTTTGTCACTGTTTAAAAAACTAGTCCAAACTAGACACTTCTCCTGTATTATGAGTGACATCTACTGTCACAGAGTATTTAAATTGCCACGAGAGAACAAACCACTACCTGCCACTCAAAAAAAGATTATTTTGAGAGCTACAAATCAGATGCAACATTAAGATCAACACAGTTGACAAGAAACATTAAATACAGTGACAATGAGTATGTAACAGGTGCTTGGACAAGTTTTGTTTATCTCCCTGAAAACTAGGGTAAAAGATGAAGTTGCCAATCTATTCCAGGTCAGTATGTTCTTACAGCAGAAGACCTTTTTCCTTTCCAGTGAAACAGCTGTGGTGCACCCACTCACCCTAGGGAGGAAGGGAACCTTTCCTCATTACTGAAAGCCCCCAGACATCTACTTCAGGGGACTAATTTGAAAAAAATAAACAAGAACTGCTAACAGCAAACAGTCTGATAGCTACTGATATCCTCAAGACATCAAAGTATCCCTCAGTAAGCACTTCCCAGAAACAGGAAAGAAGATAAGCATATGATACCCACGTAACCTTTTCAACTGTCCTTACTGCCTTAATTTAAAATCAAGTCGCTTCTTGTCACTGATGTGATTAAAACATTAAAAGGTGAGTTAAGCTCTACAGAACAGGTATTGTAGGAAACCTTGAAAAATCAGTTCAGAGGCATGAAATACCTTGTTCACCTTAACAAGAGTCACTTGAAACATCCATTTGGCTAAAAATTCTCCATCTAAATTTCAGTAACAGTATTTAAACTTCACTTCCAGTGGGTTTATCACACATTCAGACAAAGACATTATTATATTCAGTTACTTTCATGCCATATAGCAGGATTTACCTGGATGCATGCAATGAATGGTGGGAAGTAAGAGAGGCTCATACTGAGGAAATTATTGAAGTCACTCAGCAGCTTCTGGATGATGACTTTTTTCTCAGAAGGAGTTTTAGATTTTTCTACCTCATGAAAAATTCCACCAAACAAACTGCTGAAAAGCTGCTTGGCAAATGTTGGATCTTTCTGTAAATTACACACAACAAAAGCAATAAGGCCATTGATTTTTGCTATGACACATTAAATTATTAAATAAAATTAAGATATATGACCCACCTAAGCCCTATGTGGACACTTTTTGGGAGTGGAATAAGTAGTCTGGCGTGCATCACACCTATGCTGGGAATTACTGTACTACCCATGCAAATCCCATCCTAAGTCTTCTACATACAGAAACTCCAAGACACCGTAGGTTTCAGGAGAGTGTGTTGGTGCAGGGGATGGAATTTACAGTTTTCACATAGTCCCAATTCCCACTACAGGAACCAGATTCCCAATATCATATTATGGACAACACTGTCAGTGAAGAGGGTTTCAGGAAGAAACAGAAGACACCAGTGTGTGAGGAGAAACAAGACTGCCTGGACAGACAGACAGCTCCATTTTTTCAACCCAGAAACATACTGGTATGTATAACATGCATCCTGGTCCATCATGGGACTGGAGTTTGGTCTAACTCCTGATCTAATGCTGTTCAGGTAACTCATGATTGTGCCGCTTCCTCCCTCTACTTAAGGGATAAGAGACCATCAAAAGAAATTGAATACAAAGGTAATTAGGAACACTATGACTTCTCAAACACTGTAAAATGGGATAGGTTCAGCCTTCAGCTTCTACCACTCTCAGGTAGGAAAAGGAATATTGGATGAGCTTTCCTGAGTAGTCCGAGTCCAATCTTAGACACTTCATTTGTATTTTTACAGCTCCACTACAAGCATATAAATTAATAAAAATCGCTGTTTCATTGCTGTACAGTGAGATGTCCTTTGCAGCAATGTCTGTGAAGACCATCACAATCTGTTTCTCAAGAAGAGAAACACAGAGGCAATGGACAACAGCTGATGTCTCAGGTTCTCAGTGTTCAACTCAACTGCTTAGGTGAAGCAAGGTACAAGGCATCTTCTCTCACCACCGCACCAGCCCAGGGGTAAAAGAAATACTCCCTTAAAACAGACTCTTTAAATTCATGTCACAGTGGCTGACTAAAACACAAGTCAATTTTGAAAGCAGTTACCCAGCTACACATAATTGTCTCTACAAGAACAGAAAACTTCACTGATGACCTCTGAAAAGCAGACAGACCTGGGCAAGGCCCTGCAGAGGGGCAATGAGACTGCGGTATTCAATCTGGATGTCAGGAAGGTCTCCTACTCTGTAACTTCTGTACAGAGTAACCTGGGCATCATACTTCATCTTCAGCTCAGATTTCATCTCCTGAAATGTTAAAAAAAATGTTGATGTTAAAAATTTCGTTACTGCCTGCCAGCTGAGCCACAGCAGGCCATTCTTTGGTGGTTTTCAGATGCAAAGTAAAATGAGGTTGCTGAAGTTAGTGTGTTTTATTTCACACAGTGGGATGGGGAGGGGAAGGAAGAAAGATGAACCTTGTAGAATTGATTCCTAGTAAAACTTAAACAAATCGTAATAAAACTGTTGTAAATTGTACTTGTTAAATAGCTGCCCTGCCTTTTGCTGAGGCTTAAAGGAATACATTTAAACTGAACAAGAGCTACTACCAGATAAAGACAAAACTCATCTCTTCCTCTGGCTTTCTTCTTTTTCATAGCACTGATATGCTAGAAAGAAAGCAGCAGTAAGTTTAGAAGCTGAGACTGTATTTTTAACTACTGCCATTACCAGTTAAACCGGCAGACTATGACTGGCTATAAACACTGGTGGAACAGAAGAGCGAAACACAAGAAAGTTTGAAGATTTTTTTTCCTCCTCTGTAAACCCTTTGTAATCTTGCTGTTTGAGCCCATTTTTCTTGTACACAACTATAAGAACATCTCAAACTGGTAGCTCTCCATCCTGGATTCCTTTTCTCTTGGTCTAACTGCTACCATTTTTGGATAATGATGTATGTTATGAACCTCTGAAAAACTGTCAAAAGAGCTTAAAAATACTTAAACTTATTGTAAGTACGTAACACAACCAGGAAACCCATACAGGACTAAGTTTCAGGCCTTGATAAACACTCAGCAAATTACTGTAAGTGACATTCCTTCAGGTTAACAGTAAGCAACAGTTCTGGTTGTCATCAGCTGTACCACATTTTTGAGTTCACCTTCAGACACTGGATGGTGTTCACCAACTATTTCTGCAGAGTACTGTAGCTTCAAGGCTCCTAGTTTCCAGAGTGATGACCACAAAGAGCTTCCTATAAGCTGTTAGGGATTCCATCACATAAAATCACTTCATGCACAATAAGTGGCAGACACGAAGTGTTATCATCTACGTCTTTTCTCACTGATGCCAAGTACCATCACTTAGCTTTAAGCACATAAATAGCATGATTTCCAAACAAAACCTTCTAAAGCTCTTAAAGGAGCAACCTACCCTTTCTCACACCTACCCTTTCTTTATGAAGTTACTTCTAGGAGTGAAGTACCAATACTGTAAATGGCACTGGAACTTAAAGTTTTAAACTTATTTGGATTGACAAACCTTTTCTCTTTTCTGCTCAGCCACACCTTTTCTAGCATAAATCAGACTGAGTTTCTCCTGGTCCTTCAAAAAAACGTCTCCGCAGTCTTAGAATTTCTGCTCGTTCTTCTATTCCTAGGGAACACACAGTCATGTCCACAGCTTTTGCTTTCTCAAGCAAACTTCAGATTTAAGGCAAGAGCATCACACAATAACAAACACCATCTTTGTTTCACTAGCTTACCAGCTAGTCTCCTAAGTTTCATATCCAACTTTCAAATAAGATAGCACATTTATACAAATTAAGTTGTTCTTAGGAGAAGAGGTAGTAAGTATTTATATAAAAACTTTAGGCACATGGATGAGGTATAAGGGTCAAACTACTGTACTGGGAAAGGCACTACAACTCATGTGGAGCAAATTTGCTCCACATGACATTTGTTTTAAGTTCTCTAAGGCACGTATGGCTTTTGCACCATGTTCCATAGAGTATTATGTCCCTACATAAAAGAGGCACATAACATATTCTAAGATTAGGTAATAATATAGTACTATATTTTTTAAGTTACTGTTACAGAACTGTCACTGGATCAACTCCTGCTCAGGACAGTCATGGAGAAAGGCCATTTTACAGACCCTGCATTTCAGTCTGCTTCCGAGGAAAGAAGAGTGAGCAAATAAAAACATACCACTATAACTGGTATTTTCCTGGTAGAAGACCAGGGACTGACTGAAAGGTAGACTGAAATCTCTGTCATTCAGAATGGTGCATTGAAAACTGACCCGGCCCACCTCTCAGGTATTGAAAATACCAATCTTTATAGCTCTCTGCCTGAACTCCTACTCTCATCCTTCCTGTCAAAATTTCAATTACAAGGTAGACAAGGGTGAAAAGAGGATGAAGTGTGGAAAAGGAGCCTAAGCCATTCCAGAACAGTACTGATATTTTTCAGTTATTGACTGGGGGGATGAAGGAGCATGCTCACAAAATAGCAGGTAGTTCTAATGCCAGATTGCAATCTGTTGCAGATCATGTTGGCACAACTGAAATGGTTTTGAAAAAATCTGTTTAAAAATATTTTTTCTTTGAAGAGATAAGCAGTTAGAACAGGACAGACAGAACTGTCTGACATTCATGCTACAATCTTCTTAGCAACAGGTAGGAATGCAAAGATCACACTGGCTGGTTTCTCATCCAGTCAGTTCTTTGGTCTAGCAACATGTAGTTTTGCAATTCCTAGCACAATTCTAGCTTTTTGCCACTCAGTATGTATCATCACATATTCCTGGAAACAAAATCTCTCAAGCTGAACCTCAATTAGAATGCCTCAAATATTAGGGACTGCCAACAAAATGACTGAAAAAGATGGTCTATAAAAAAATGTAATATTTATAAAGAAATTGCATCATAAGGCTTCCATACCTTTAGTTTTGCTGTCCACCTCATCTCCAGGCAAACCCAACCTTTTTTTCCCAAAATCCGGCCCCACTGGTTTAAAGGTTGCTTGTTTAAATTTTTCACTCCGTTTGCTAACTAACAGCATGGATGAAGACAAGGATTCAGAGGATGAAGGAACTGTATACTCTGCCAATGTGTCAATGCTGCTTCCAGTTAGCCAATTAAAAGAACTTCTACCACCTATAAAAAAATATTATTAATAAGATACAATATTATACCTCCAAATACAAATGAGGTGAAAACATCTATGAAACAGGTAATATTCCTACCCCAAAAATATAATTTATGGGCAGAACACATTTCAAGTTGTTAGGTAAGAAACAAACTTCTTTGACATCAGACAGAACATAAAATATACATGAGACTAATAAAAAAGTGAGTGGATGTTTTTTTTTTTTCTCATAACACAAAAAAAAAAGGCCCTTGAAAGCAAAAATAAAATGCACTTACACTTTTACATTAAAACTTCGTAAGCAACAGGAATGAAGAGAATTATATCACTTGTATAGCTGACAAGAACATTTCAGAAGACACTAGTCTGGACTTACTGACATGCTGTGTAGGTGTAAATTCATACTGTTGTTGGGTAGCCCTCACTCGACCACTGACTGACCCAGAAGCAGAAAGAGATCTTTCTTGTGATAAATTCCTGTGGATACTCTGAGAAGCTTGAGTCTCCACAAACAGAGGTGTGAGCACAGTACTTCGGTAACACCAGCTGGAATCAATTACAAAATCCTAGGAGAACAAAAAGATTTTGATAAGAACAGTAAGAATGGAGGCTTTTTGCCTTCCTAAAGCCAGGATAGCAGAAATGAAAGTACAGAATTTAAAAGATCATCCCAGGTACAGGAGCAGAACTTGACTATAAAAAAACAGAACACATAGAGGTTCTCCATAGTTCAGCAAAAAAGCTCACTAATTTGGACTGGTCAGCTAAGGACTGATTTACAGCTCTTGTCAAGCATTCCTGCTTGTTCAGAATTTTCCTCCACCTTATGGTGCTTCTGTCTACGACCCTCTTTTTTAAGTACTTAATTATTGTACACGTCAGTTATACTTGGTATATATGAGTGTTTTAATTAACTCTTTCTGTTTTGAAAAGAAAGCAAAATTATTGCCTCCACGAAAATCAAACTTCTGACATTGTGCATAACCCGTGACTGTTGCAGCTGTTAACTGTGGAGTAAAAAACACACTTCCAAAAATCTCCTTCACTATGCCACTCTGCTCCAAGCAGTAACTACATTAAAGAATGGGAATTTGTCAAACGGTTGCACACAGGATAACACATTACAATTTACCTGGAATTTGCATTCAGACAGTGGATGCTCAAATATTTTTCTGGAATAATCTGGGCTCTTGCTAGTCATTTCAAGCAGAAAATTTGTGATTAGACTCAAGTACTGTGTTTCAATCTTGGTGGAATATAGAGAATTTAACAACGCCAGCATGCGGTCAAGAATATTTGCAGGTAACCTTGTCTCGTCACTCCAAAAATTCCTAACAATCAACCTGTAAATGCAAAGAATACAGTTATTCTTGGTTATCTGCAAGCAGAACACACACGATCAAAAAAGCCAATTTAAAAAAGAAACAGCACACGATAAGATTATAACACCTTGAACTAACCCTTTCAAGCCATGGATTTTCCATTAAATTGTACCAAATTCTTCATTTATCTACCATGCTCTATGCCATTCAACTGATATTAAAGGTTTAGTCTGACAAAAGCAGTCCTATTGAGAGGTGCTAGGGATGAATAAGCACAGAGATCTCCTGTTCTATCTTCTGCTTCTCCAAAAAATCATGAAAATCCAACAGCCTCCAACATCGAGTTTCTTTTTGTGTGTCTGTGTATAGTGAAGGCCACCTTGCTGTTAAAAAACTCCAGAACATGAAGGTAAAATTAGGTCTAACCAACTGAAACCACCTCTTCATGGCTCAGAAATCTGTTCAAAAGCTCTGTGCTTCACTTAAATTTGGAGTAATACTAGGGAACGCAATTTTGTAAATTAACTTATTAGAAGAAAATGAAATATTGTTATCTCATTGTTACTCTCTGATATTAAAATACTTTAAAAACCTCAAAGGATCAGCTCTGTGGTGATAAACAGAGCAATTTAGGGATTCATTACTTCAGTCAGTCATCACAATACTGTTTACTCACTGCAGTTCGGCGTTCTCATCAATCAGTCCCTGAAGCAGGATTTCTTTAGCCAGTTTGAGTATTTCCTGAGAATCACCATCTGCTTGGCTTTCTGCATCACTGATGTTAGGAGAAAAATGTCTCTTAATGACTTTTCTCAAACAGTCCATTGTAAAAGATGAGGATGGTGGGAGAAAAGGAAGAAACTGCCCTTCTCATAAAATCTCAACTTGGCATAACAACATTGCATTTTTTTTTCATAATATGAGGTCTTAATTGTCAAAAATGTCTCTGCACTATTTAGAAAAGCAAAAATTACAAAGCTAAATAATGCATGTTAGGTATTTATTATAAAGGCCAAAGTGAAGTAATTCTGAGTTTGCAAGGTTAAAATTGAGCAAAAGGCGGAGAATTAGCTTTTCCCAAAAAAAGTAAAAATTGCCTGTACTTTGTCTTCAAAATATTTATCCATTCAAACAGTTGTCTTGGGAAAAAGCAGATAATAGAACCCAGCTAAATTAGATGATTCAACAGCAACCTGCTTGTCAAACCGAGTACATCCCTGTGTTCCCTGCTCTAAGGGGTCAAACAGAAAGAACATTGTTACACTACGGATCCAGGTCATGCCAAAGCGCTTTATTACACTTTCCACCCACAAGCCAATTTTTCCAGTGTACAAGTCTTACTAGTTACAAATTCTGGCAACAAGACAAAAAGTGGGAGCACCAGAGCTAAGACATCTTATGCCATCATGCTATGGTGATGAAACATCCTAGTTCTGGGCTGAAGTTGAGGTCTAAGTCTTTGTCCCTTAGTGGAGGGGATACAATTGCCACCAAAGGGCAGAGCTACTTAGGCAAACAACAGGCTCCAT
Organism: Hemiprocne comata; assembly: GCA_020745705.1. NCBI lineage: Eukaryota > Metazoa > Chordata > Aves > Apodiformes > Apodidae > Hemiprocne > Hemiprocne comata. The sequence continues at coordinate 120,194,137 of CM036587.1, forward strand.
TCTTCTGAGAACTGGGAAAATCCCACACTGAGGGACATGAAGTTGAAAGACAATGTCACAAGCACTTTCACTCTGCCTGAGACAAACCTCTGAAAGACATCTACAGTGAATACACACCTGTAATTATCATAAATCCACATCAGAATATCATACATGCGCTGTCGACATATTACAGAAGGGTGAGAAATGAACCCTGTCACTCCAGGAAGAAGTTCTTTAAGCTCCAATGGTTTCAGTTTAGACAGCATCTTGTACACTATATCCAAACAAACCTTTTGCCTTTCATCATCCCTAAAAAGAGAGAAAAAAAAAAAAAGAATCGTTTAATTGCTTTTCTCTTCACTGCTACACACAGAACCAGATGATCAGTTCAGGTTTTAGCAGTCATATTTGTTTTTGAATAAAGGCCTTTAGGTAAACACTTTTGAGCTCAGCATAGAAGTAAGAATATGACTAAACCAATACATATTACAGAAATTCACATCCCAGTGGTGTTCCACTTTACCACTATTTAGGGGTTTTTGTTTGTTTTTCACAGTCAGCTAACCACCTTAATACTTAACTCCCAGATTCCATTAGCTTATATGAAGAAAGCAGTGGACATGAATTACAAATCCTTCTGAATGTAAAAATGTCATAGTCAGCATGGAAAATGTTACCAAGACATTTAGACTATGGATCCACATTTGTAATCACATTACCACCCACCTGTGATTCATGATCTGGATAAAGTCTTTACTCTTCAACTGCAAGTGGAGATCAGGTATTTCTTCCGCCCGGCACATTATTACTTCCAGACAGTATGTTTTCATCACACCATGAAGTTTGGGTATCAAAAAGAACACTGCATTCAGAAACCTTAACATAACCACACAAAGAAAAGCAAATTATTTTCTGTTATTTCTCTAGATCTACAATGAATATACCATGTAAAACATGACATACCTGTCTGCAAGAGGTGGAAAATTCTTAACTACTTTATTCAAGCATTGAATAAACTTATCCTGTTGGGTGTTCTGATGATGTTTTAATTGTCTTACAACACAATCGTAAACTGGATCTTCAAGTACCTGAAAATGAGAAAGACAGTAAGACAAGCATAGCCATGAAACTCATAATCACCTTCATGACACATAGATCTGCTGCTGTGCAGTTTGACTCTCTTGCATTTCACTAGGTAACATTCACCTGCCTCGTCTTGACATGTATGGTGCTTCACGGCTGCTGTACAGCTATGCTTGGCTGAAACACATAATTGCCTGCTTAAACAATACATTTGTAAACTTCCTTTGATTGGTTTGGAACCAAGGCCTTAATTTTGAAATACAAGTTGCTTAGTATGCTTACATAAATAATAAGTAGCTTCTCATTCGGTATGGCAGATTTCCAATTAATGAACGTACAAAAAATAAACATCTTTACTAAAAAGGTGAAAAATACTCAGCAACCATCACTTAATAAAGAAATAAGCTTTATATAAGATAAATTATTTGCACCAGGTTTGCTCGTTTACTCAAAATACTGCTTATAATGGAATTTGGAAGACTGAATGAGAAAACTGGAGGAATCAATTTATAAAATGTCCTCTATGAACTGTGAAAGAACAACCAGAAAGCAATTAGGTGAGGAAAAAAGTAAACATAACAGGCAGACTAATAATAACTACAAGATCAGACTAATAATCCACCTAGCCAGTATCTTGGTATTTCTGTCTCCAGTAGCAGCAGCAGAATGATACTCAGGGGAAGCACATAAGCCCAGCTGCGTTTTGTCCTCCTGTTCTCTCATACAACACAACATGCATCTGTCGTTAGATCAGGGATCTTAAGGTGTTCCTTTTGTTGTCTATTGTTTTTAGGATCTATTCATGGTTTTTTTTCGTGCATGACTTTGCCTAATTTATCTTTGAATCTGCTGATGTTAGAACTTACTTCTAGAACCTCTTCTAGCAACACATTCCAGAAGGTCACTAACCATTGTGTAAAGAAGAACTTCTAGCATCTGTCTCAAAACTGATTTCTGTGATCGTGAAGCACTATCTCCTAGTTTTAGTACTGTATTTGGTGACAGTTTTGCATTCACCTTATCAACTACCTAGAAAATAACTGGGTCCAAAATTAAATATAATACCTTCAAGTTTTACATCAAAACTTACACATTATTCAACATTCTCAGATACAGATACTCAAAAGGTAGCACACAACCTCCCAACTTGCTTTTGTTTTTCCTTAACAAACAAACATAAAACTTTAAATGCCCCATACTAGTGTTGCTGGTTGGCAAAAGCTGAACAATGTCTCAGAAAGAAACTATTCACTGTCAGCTCCAAAAAAGCAGGGAAAAAACTCTGTACTTCATCTGCTCTCAAATTCTTTTCCTCTTGAGTTACATAGTTTAAACCTTTAACTTGACCTATTGGACAAATATTGTTGTGTTTTAGATACATTCATTTATGGAGCTGAATTAAGTAGTCATACAAAAGATGCTCATGGAATTAAGACAGGAATGGTCAAACACACAATACAATTCACTTACATTTTCTCTCTCAGCAATGTATTGAAGAGCAAGTCCTACCACTTCTGCTGCAGCTGCATAAACTTCTTTATACTTTAATAAGCCCACGTTGCTGATCAAAGCCTGAAAATACCTAACACAAAAGGTAGAATTGCTGTAAGCCACTACTCCAGAATTCAGTTTCAAACTGAAACAATAAACTCACCTGTGTGCTGCAGGAGAACAGTGACTGATTTTAGAATGGCTGAATAGAGCACAAGAAGGATTTCCACCTGCAGTGTCTCAAATCCCTGCCTTGGCAATTCCTGACTCTGTTAACTCCCATGAAACTGCTACCCTGGGGCCCTCTGTAAAAAAGCTTACTTACTCTAGATATTTCCCAAAATAAATGGGGTCTGCAGCTTGCAGCTAGAAAAGCATTACATCTGACAGACAACAACAAAGGAATGATGGGACAAATTATTCCAATAAACTAGCAACCCAGCTCCCATACTTCATGCTGACAAGTTAGACTTGTTCTCTTTTCTCCAAAAAGCTGCATTTCTCACCTGATACGCTCTATTTCACACTTTGGGTCAAAGGGAGGTAAATTGTTAGCAAGAACAATTCCCAGCAGCTGAATTCCCACTGAGTTGTCCTTAGTATCCGGGTCTCCGTTAGAAAACTTTTCAAACATTAAACTGTTGGATAAAAACATAAAACTCATTATAAACATGAAAAACCCAAAATATACACACCATGAATCACCCATTCCCTGTGCATATACAGATATACAGACACATACAACCCCACCAAAACCAGCAGAAAGTATATACATATGCATACACACTCCCACCAAAACCAGTAGAAAGCATATATTCAGAAAGAAGTCAGTATTTATCTTCAATGAAGAAGTCTTTAATAAAAAAAAAAAAAATCTAAATAGATATTGTAAGCCTTCAAAAATTCTCTGCAATATGTTCAGGAACACAGATGATCTCAGAAGTCTTATTAAGAGTACACCAATATTCAGTGATAATGCCCAAAATTTCAAACAAAACATAAGTCTTTGCAGAGATTACTCCTGCTTTTATTGTTGCTGTTGTAATCCTCTACATGTTTTCCCTGTCTCTCTCGTTGTTTTGCAAATTAACCTACAATCTTTGGAGAGTTCAGTTGTGAAGTTCAACTGTCAACTCTAGGGACAAAAAGTTTACTATTGCAGCTGCATTTACCTTTTCATCTCTTTTGATAATGTTCATTGATATTCTTGAAATATTGATTTAAAAAAGCAACTGTTTAAATGCTTACCTGTAAGGTATGGAGAGGCAGTTCTTCCAACACTCTATAACTGTCTTTATGATCTCCAGATTGTGTCTGAATACACTTCTTTTTTGGTGAAAGGCATTCTTCATCAAGAATTCAAGCAATCTGTTAGCTAAAATCTCATCCTTAATATTCCCCTACAATGAAAAGGAACAAAAATAGACATAGTGACTCGAAAATGAAGGCATGTACTGTTTTATGAAAGCAAGCAAATCAGATATTACTAAAAGAAACAGTGGACTGGTTTAGAAAATTGTTATATGTATTCACTCATTGCTTAGCAAATAGTCACAAGAATAATAATTTCATATTTCCTTACTTTGGGAGTGGCTACACTTGTCCAGGAAAGGATAGTAACTACTATTTCCACTACCATGTAATGAATCCCTTCACCTCCATTATTCCCAGAAACAACAAGCTGCAGCAATGGACCAAGCCACTGCTTTGCATAAGGTCGGAAAACCTATGGGAAACAGGAGAATCAGTGATCAAGTACAAATTATCCAACAGTTCAATAACCTGTTGCTCAATAATCATTACAGGCAAGACTACTAAATCAACCTCTCATCACTTTGCTCAACCTCTGAAGCAACTACCACAAAAATGTTAACATAACTTTAAAATAGTAAGTATCCATAACTACATTCCTCACTTCTGCTTAGAAACCTTTAACCAAGTATTCATGTGAAATTAATTATTTCAGTAGAGTTCACATAATATGGCTCTCACATGGAAAACCTGTTCCTAAAGGACTTGAAAGAGTGTGCCATTCATCTTCATAGAATCATAGAATGGCTAGGGTTGGAAGGGACCTCAGAGACCATTTAAATCCAACCCCCCTGCATGCAGCAGGGACACCCTCCACTAGATCAGGTTGCTCAGAGCCCCATCCGACCTGGCCTTGAACATCGCCAGGGATGGGGCTTCCACCACTTCTCTGGGCAACCTGTTTCAGTGTCTTACCACCCTGACACTAAAGAATTTCTTCCTAATGTCTAATCTAAATCTCCCCTCTTCCAGTTTAAATCTTCCCTCTTCCCTTCATCTCAGACAGCTTTACTACAGAAGCAGCATTAAGTGAGTGTTAAACCCTCTTGACTTAATTCTGAAACTCAGCCTTTTTGTATTTAGGATTTGGAATATTTCAGACAGAAACATTATACTTCAGAATCACTGTATGAAATAGGATGAGAATGTCTTCCCCAAGAATGAGAGCTAGAAAACATTTCTTCTCAGGCAAAGACACATTATGCTATCTTAATATCTTTCTGCAACTAGAACATCTAAGGGTTTCCAAAAGACTCATCTGTGACCATTTAAAAAATATTATATGAGCTTCTTCAAAGATAGGAAACATAAGCAGTTGTACCTCTAGCCCAGTATCAGTAAATCAATTGCTTATAGTTTACAGAAGCCACGTATTGTGGACACCCTCAACTTACAGAAATAAAGTTTGGGAGAAAAAGTATATTGCATTCAAAATACTGGCACTATTTGGAATTTTGGGCTATAAATGCATTCTCTTTTATCACAGCAAGCTGCTCAATTTGAATGCCCCAAAAGTCTCAGCTGAAACAAAAGTTACACAGTTGATATTATAATACAGCTTGTTAACAGAAAAAATATGACTAAAAAAAATACTCACATCTTCAGTATTAACAATAAGTTTTGCTATGAAGAGGCGAATATTTAGTGGTACCGATGGGTTTCCTAATTTGCCATGTAGAAATTTCATCCAAAGAGGAAGGTCTACTGGAATTGTCCCCTGAAATTTAAGGGATGAGCAAAATAAATGCACTTCTTGAATCAATGAGACTTACCAAGCCAAAAAGCTCCCAGCTCAAGCCCTACAGGCCTCATTATAATATAGCTATAAAAATTAATAAAGTAAGGGCTTCAATCATGACTCCCCTTTTTCTTGGTGCAATTAGTGAAAAAATGCCAACTTGTTGGTTAATACTGGCCTCCTCCACTTTGGGTGTGATCTGGTTCCTCTGCATATGTTTAATCAGAGCAGTCATAGTAGCCATACATTCATGTTGGTTGAGTTCATCCATTTCCAGTTCCATTACATCATTTAAGACCATGTATTCTGTGGGCTCCTGAAAAAAAAGGTGTTACTATGATTAATAGTAACACTGTATTTTCTTTCAAATCATGATAATGCCATGAGTCATTCTGATCTTATCTGTGTTTACAGATTGGACTACATGCTCAGTATGCTCAACTGATGTGTGGTTCAGAGAGACACCTTCCAAGTACATGTACCAGCTGTGCATATCTTTCACTTTTGGTACCAACAGATGTCAACTTGATGTTATTCTGACTTTACTACCTGCCAGGATTGGTGTTGCAACAACTGGAAGCAGGAAGAGTTAGCTGAACCTCACAGAAATTGTTTCATTTCATTGTTGAAAGCATGTGTTAACACCTTCCACAGGCAGAAAGCCTTGGTTTTATGAATGCCTTGTTCCATGTTGACTAGCAACCACAGCAGCTCTTTCTTTTGATACACAGAATAAATCACAGAAGAAATTGGTTTATATAGAAATTAAAACATTACTACACAAAGCAGATAGAAAGTAAATTTCTGGTTAACTTCACTGCAGCTAGAACATCTTCTTACTTCAAAACATGGAAACACTTTGCCTTTACTAGTGTTAACTATTATTTTGACATTTCATATTCAGCATCTGTAACACTTTCACAAGCTTTCTTTCTGTTTTATAGCAAATATCTATCCTATCAGTATTACTGTTGATGAGACTTATCTTGACTGCAGAATAAACACAACCTCAAGCCCTGGGAGATACAAAGAATAATAAAATGTTTGATGATTCATTCCACACATTTGATACAACTGGCTTGCTAAAGTGCCTTCAAAGACCAAAAGAAGAGGGAAATGAGGAAATCAGGTGCCTAAGAGCAAAACACAACCATCACAGGGTAGTACTGAGTGCACACAAAGTCACAAGCCACCTTTTTACAACTCAGGCTAGACTTCACTCACATTACTCAACCTTAGAAACCCGAAGTAGGGCATTGCTTTTCTCCAGCTGTAGAAAGTGGAGAGAGGGAAGAAGAAAAACGGCCAACAGAACACAGGTCGAATCCCCTCCCTTTTCTTCTGGAGGAACTCATTCTCAGTCCAGTAGAACAAGTATAGGAGACTAGAAATTTCACTTCCTCAACCTCAATAAACTTATATAATTGCTAGAAAGCATAAAACTTTTATTCCCCACAGCACATAAGTCACTAAATTACCTTTCTCCTGAAACGAGTGCTGCTAGCTGTAACATCTTGGGAGCTATAAGAAAAACCTTGGACTCCAGTAGAAAAATCAAACTGACTCATTTCCTCACTCAAACTGCTATCCATCATGTATGATGCAGAAGCTAAATACTTGGGTTCATCTAAATAGGAAAAAGAATAGACCATTAATCAAGGTAATCGCAAGAAACACGCCTTTATTGGCCACTAAAACTTGAGGGTGGGTGGGAATTGGCTGCTAGCTGAAGTACATTGAATGCTTTTATTTGGTCCTGCTTCTGTAGAAGCCAATTAGCAACACATCAATGAGGTAAGAAGGCATTTTTTTCATAGCCATAAATGACTTCCGTACCCTGATCACTATTCCCTGCATCCCTGGCCTCCTTTCTAATAGCGATGTACCGCTTCTTCCTTTCCAGAGGCACCTAAACAGCAAGAAATAAAGTTTGAAAGTTAATTGAATTTTTGTTTGCTTAGTTATTTATTTACAGAACTGCCAAAAAATTATCAAAACCATTTAACGTGAATGTAAACCCCACGTTGTAAATTATTATAATTAATCGTCTAGAACAACAGCTAAATTACTTACTCTTACAGCTGTTCATGACCAGAGTAAGCGTGCTAAAAGCTAGATTAGAGTCATGTGCACTGCAGGTGTGTGATAAATTTCAACTCTGGATTTCTTTCAGAAAAATGTATTTCAAAACATTAGAGGAGTACTCCAATGTTTTATTCACTACAGACTCTCCTTGCTCTGTATGCCAGAAGTGAGGAGGTCCAGAGTCTGCACTGTTAAAGCCATACTCATTTTTCACTTAGGAACACAAAAGCCCAGAAATCCCCCTCACCTCAATTTCTACAGGAAATGTATACTGACGCTTCAGGTCTATTAAATTTTCAAAAATCAGCAAGTTCTGAAAAAAAAAAGCACATTTGGAATTGCCAAATTATAATGCTGTACACAATAACAATTGATCTGAACAAATTTTATTTCTTCTTCACGTCCCCCCCCCGATCAACATAAAATATAGAAATATATCATGTTTTTTCTTCTAGATCAATACTTCAAATAAAATTTTGCTATTCAACCACTCAAGAATTCACAGCACAAACAACGTGCTCTGAAAAGAGAGTCTCTCTTATTCAAATGTATTCCAAGCACTGGAGAACAATAGGGTTTTCTCATATTTTGGAAAATTGATTGAGAGTGGAGAGAAAAGAGGGTAAATGTATCACTACATCACCCATTCCCAAATAGATGGTAAAACCTTCATCAGAATTCAAACTGCACTAAGGATGCAAGAAAGTCAGCTACAACTCCTTCCAGTGCCTCACTGGGTAGTTTGTTAATGTAATAGCATGTCACTCAGGTTTGATTCTTTGATTTATTACAATCAGGTAAAATCACTTTGTGTCTCATGCTCTGGAAGCTTTTTAACAGCAACAACAGCTTCTCACCTTTTCTGATTTTTCTGTAAAAAGAAAGCCTTGATAAAATTTACTTTCAGTGAAGACACAACTGATAACAGCAATAGCACAATTATATGCTGCACAGTGATACTGTCTCCTCTTCTCCAACAGCTGACTCTCTCCTGCCATGTTTTCTGTAAATGCATCATAGCACGACCTTAAAATACAAATAGGCAAGAAAACACAATCAGAGGGTGGTTGTTGTTTTTTTTTAAGAAGCAGAGTAAAGGCCCCAGTCAGAGACCAATGAATGAGCAAAATTTCAAGGGATCTTGATTATTATAGCACTACCAGCATGAAGCTACCTCAGACTTCAAGTTCTCTGCAGGTGTATTTTACTAACATGGAGACATTCGGCAAAGGCAAAGCAAAACCCCCTATGGATTTACACAGCAGGCCTTGATGTCAGGAATACAATGAGAGGACATTTTTAGATGAGATGGAGCAATGTTCCAACACGTACATAAATCTCTTTCTTGGTCCTTTCCCAAGAAATTATGAGTGGACAGGCATGCTAAGCTATGCTACAGACTAGCCAGAAAAGACCAGTTTAGAGGCAATTTTTATAGATCTTTTGCCCATACCCATTTACAGATCTTCTGAAAATCATATTTAAATAATTTCTTGGCTTCCTCACAGGACATAGTATTGTAAAATAAAATTGAAACAAAACAAATAAAAAGTGAAGAGCAATTCATATTTTTTATATTATATTTTTATTATATTTTTTTATTATTATATTTTTTTTATTTTCCCATATTTTTTCAAAATATTAAACAAACTAAATAATACTAATCAGCATATATGTTCAGTATTAATCTTTCATCCTGTTCTGCAGTGGTGATGAAACTGAATTACACCTACTGGGTGTGCTGCTATATTATGAAATGCAAGTGAAAATCCATCCCATCTTCCCATCAGTCATATAAATACTTGCCTTACAATACAGAATCATACCCTACTTAGAAGTGTAAGTATACTGAAACTGTGAAAACATAAACTAAAGGTGAAGAACCATACTGAAAAGTAATGAAAGCTTAACAAATAAAAAAATAATGACAAAAACAGGAGGCAAAAGTTATCCTGATATAGGATTGTAGTCTATGCCAGAGATCATTCTATCAATGCAAATTCAATATTGTGTATTCAATTTAAAATCAAAAGCTACCTCAGTTTACATATACCCTTGAACAAATTAATCATCTGGTTTACATGGTATACTTAAGCATCTGCCCAAAAACTAAGTATAAATTTAAAAGAAGTAAAAGAAATAATAGTCTTACTTTATTAGTGTCTTGGTAAGTTCATTGCCTTCTACACTTGTGGAGCCACAGTAAGTTTGGTTAATTTTGGAGTCCTTGGAGTAAACATCCTCTTTTGAAAGACGTACATACATCACTTCTAGCAGCTTGTAATACCCCATTTTCTTGGTGACTTGGGTCTCAAAAGTAAATTCATTGGACTAGAAACAAGTAAGGAAAACCTCAGAAAGATTTCCTGGATCCTGCCCTTCTGAAGTAGCTCCACAGTTATTCTAGTTTGGACTAAACAGCCATCAGCTTACTTTTACCTTCTAAAACAGAGAAGGACCTGATGATAATAAAAGACTGACAGATTTTTAGTTCTTGTGTAATAGTTACTAAAACTATGTTGACCTGCGCTCTATCAGGTGAGCTGTCTTAACTCCAATTGGCCTAAATCATTGTAGTGATATTGGAGTAAAATGAGCAGAATACCAAGTAATGGCTCAGACTCATGACACCTGTAAGCAAAACATACATACCTGTTACCACACTGGGTGTTATTAATGAGTTTCTTTATGCACCTCACTTAGGTGCCAACATTTACAGCAACAGAAACATGTTGGGGGTGACTCTACGTAAGTCTTGGGTTTTAGTATTTTTTTTTTTTAACAACTACTACTCAATTTGAATCATTTCAGGATCTTGTTTGTCCTGCTCCCTTTAAACAGCTGCATCAGCAAAACCACGGGGGTGAAGAACTATGGCAAGAGCAGAGACCTCCACTGACAACAAAATTATTGCATGTGGCTATAGTCTAAATTGGAGGACAGGCTATAAATAGAGAAAGGAAAATCTGTGCTCCTAAACCCTTCCTGAGGGATCTTTGCAATTAATAGAAGATGTGTTCCTTTCTCTAGAAGTAAGGCAGCTAATTTAAGAGCTTTCATTATGGAGGCTGAATACCTCTCTCTTACAACGTAGTAACATTCTACCATTTTATACAGCTTCTATATTTCAAAATTAGAATAGGTTTTTGCTTTTGACAGAACTTCAGACCTCAGTATATAGATATATATATACTATATACTATATCTATATAGATAGATAGATCTTAGAATCATAGAATATGCTGAGTTGGAAGGAACAACTTCAATTTCTATACACAGTAGATATGAAAACATACACTTACTTCTAACCAACAGTGTGTTGGGGAATAAACAGAAGTTTCTCACTAATACCCAAACTATCTATTTGGCACAAAATTCTGCTTCAAGATACAAAAAACTGGAAAGCAAATGGTTTCAATTAGTGTCTCACTCAAATTTAAGCAAAACGTGCATACGAACACCAGTGTTTTATTAGACTTTCCCCAATCCTAAAAAAAGCAGTTCATACCTTTGTAAACCTGGAGTTAAGTGCATCCATAGCCTGTACTATAATCTTGCCAAAGAATTCTCTCAGTGCATCCAAGCTGCAGTGCCACAAGAGAGTGAGGAGGGAGCGATCCATAAATGCTTGACGGGTAGTATTTGAAAGAAGGTCTTCACTCTGGAACATTTTGTGAACTGTGCCCAGCAGTACCACTTGTTTGTCAGTGGTGCTCCTAAACAAGATGGAAATCTTAAGATGAAAACTCTTTTACCAGATTCCATTTATGTTTCAAACCCCCTTGACATTTAAAACTTTTATTGTCTGCGTTCATACCCTCTTGGATTATCATCCCACAAGACATACAAGATTAGGTTGAATTGTCACTTATTGTGGAGCTCTCTAAAGAAAATCTCAGTTTGCTACTCTGCAACAGATGGTAAACTTGTGTGTGTACTTTTGTTACTTTAATCCAAAAGCAATTATTCTCAGTCCCTTTCCACTGAACAACCTAAAAAAAATATTTATCTGGCACATGTGAAGGATGAGGGCAAACAGGGGAATAAAAGGAGGAGACTTCATTGCTATTAGGTCCTCCTGTGGCCTATCAAGTTTTCCACTACCAGAAGAACTCTTGAACGATTTTATAAAAGCTAAAACTTCAGAAATGGTATTTGGGCATAAGATAAATTACTTTGTCCAGGAAACTACATGCTCCAAAATAGTCACTACTTATTAGCCTGTCGTGAACGGTAACGTTTGGTTTGTAAGAGACTGAAGACCTCTTCTGTGGACAGAGCATGTGTGTGTCTACAATTTACCACTCTGGAAACATTCAATTAAATAACTGTGCTGTTCTGTTTTGAAAGGGGTTGAACAAAGTAATTCACTGTCAGTTTAAGTGCTATCAACTTAAATGCTCATGTGATTATACAGGGATAGCGAATACAGGTACCACACACAATTACTACCTTCAACTGACTTCTGCCAGAACGTGCTAATCTACAGAAGGCTTTACAAAATTTGGCCAGGCATTAGAAGTGTTATCTGGAAGTCGGTGCCACATTTTCACACTTCAGAAATATTTTTCAAATGCAATGAAAAGCACAATCTGAATTAGATCCATTACGTAAAACTTTATGGTGTAAATCATCACTATTACAAGCACAACATAACAGAAGAAGCACAGAAAAAATCCAATAGATCAAACTCACCTTCTGGAAATTCTTTTGAAGCTGGCTTGAAATAAGTCCTCCATGAAATGTCTGTGGTCCCTACAGAGGACTTCTGTCATCAACTGCAACAACATCGGACTCTGAGACAATTCTAACGCATCTAAAAACTGAAAAGAGAAATAATGCATAAAATGAGGACTCACACTGGATCAAATCAATTGCATCTAATTGTGTAATTATTTTTCAATACTGGTGAGAAGCAGATGCTCAGAAGGATATGTGTATTTAATACGTGCAATTTAATGTGTATCTGTAAGTTAAACTTCTGGACAAAGACCCAACACATAAAGCATAAAGCCAATTTCCTTATACAAACCAAAGACATCTCTCTAATTCCAGACTCTGTGAAACACTGTTTCTAGACATAGTTCCCTTAGGCTTCTAATTACACATTTGTTAAAAATACTGACCTTTTTAGTGCAGTCTACGTAGTTATTGTACTTCAAGGTTCCTTTGGGAAACTCATCTGACCTCATGGGAAAATTGTAAGCTACAAGTTGATCAAGAGCGTTCTTAAGTTCATGAAGTTTTTCTCCAGTCAAATTTGTAAAGAACGGAAGAATTATCACTGCTTGTCCCTGAAGAAAAGAAATGCAATTTCTCACTAAAAAAAGTATTATTTAATTATGAAGCAAGCTGAACAGGACCTCAAAATAATCTGCAGTGGCTGTGATTACTCATTCAATAGCTCAAGTATACTGATAATGACGTTTTGTAGCTGCTCATCTTTCAGGTGCTAGTTAAGAAACCAGCTTTGGTCACTGCTGAGTGAGAGTTAGAAGCTAATCATTGCTGCATGGCTGACATGGCTAGGAATAAGACCTCACTGCTCTTTTAAGCAAGCATCTAGTATCACAGAAGTGACTGATTTAATGCACCACCTGGCAGCCAAAGCAAGATCCCTAACTTTATTTTGAATGCACAGGGAAGTACAAAACTCTCTCTAGCTAAAGGAAGGCTGACAGAGCAGCAACTATGCAAAGCTGTTTCATAAGCAGAAAATTTTTCATCTTCTAGTCCAAACGTTATGATCCAGCATCTTTTGTAACTTCCACTTTCAGCATGCAGTACTTTACCTCCCTCTCCTGACCAAGCCACATATAGCAGTTAATCTGTTACTACTGGTTTCACACTTGCAGACGTGGACATTAAAATCATGGCAGACCTTTGTAATCTGACATGTAGGAAATGCCAATTCTTGCTCAAGTCTGATTAGCTGTCACTTCTTAAATGAACACTTTAAGGTTCAAAACTATTCATAACTGACAGTAAGTCTTTCCCTAAAAATTACACACCTTTCCATAGAGCAAGAAAAAACAAAAAAGAGCACCTAAAACCAAAACACAACATCTGTGATACTGTCTTCTGTCTGAAGAAGAAAATGGACAATTTACTATTTTTAGGATGTTGAAAAAGAGACTAAAAAATGGAAGTGACGTCCATGTTACTGTGCAAACTAAAGTAAAATTTAAGCCAAATAACAGGGAATTTCATGAATGACTAATGTTCTAATCTGGGGAGGCCAGTGAAGCCACTGAGGTGAGCAATTTACCTTAAGATTTAAGCCTAAACTCTGATCAGTCAGTAGACTGGTATAGGTAGTAAAAACAGCTGTAAATGCTTCATGGTTGGTGTTGAACGAGACTGAAGAGTCTATCTGGAATGACAGAAGAAAAAAAAAAATTACAATTTTTTTTTTAAACTAGTAAAAGAGATCATTGTATTACTGAAAAATAAAATACCCATGAGCTATAGAACTGTTTATTTGCAAAAACACACTGAATCAACAGAAAGCACAAACAGTTGTAATTTTGGTTTTAAAAGGACTATCAAAAAGAATTCTAAAAGCTCCTACACACTACAAACAAAATCATGATGTCGGATATTTTCCAGTTTAAGGCCGCTCTCAAAGCCAGATTTCCTACTGACAGCTTCACTGACAGCTAATGCAGCAATCCAGCTCACATTCTGTGTCCTAAAACACAACTTCAAAACAAATCAACTTCAAAATAATTAATTATAAAAAAGAAAAAAATTCTCAATACATGATCTTTGTAAATATTTGCACTCAGCTACTTTTACAATTTCCTAAAATACCCCAACAGATAAGCAGATAAATTCTGTTTTCAAAATAGAAAAAGGAAAACAAAACAAGACAAAAGACCAAAACCCCAATGTAACAAAAATGAAAGGTCTTTGAAATAAATATCTTTCTGAAGTCTGTTGATATGGGTAGAACTCCTCCATTGTGACTTTTTTGGATGATAGCATGCCGAAGAATGCTATGAGAGGCTGCTCAGTTTCAAAGTTTATTTTTTGCACAGGTACCAATGCTCCAGAAAGAAAAGAGGCAGCTAAAACATGACAGCAGTGTAAAAAGAACAAAACCAAAAGGGAGGGAGGGGGTAAGAGGAGCAAAATAGAGTAGTTTCTGCCTGTTCAAATACTGTTTGTACCTCGCCAATTAAAAAAAAAACATTTGCTACAGAATTAGAAAAGTTACCTGGATTTTATAAAGCAACACATACCAGCAGAACTTTTGCCAGCAGGGTCAAGACTGCCATTTTGCTCTCCGGAGCTGAACCTTTGGCCCACCAGCTGTCAAGCTTCTTCCAGTTTCTTAGTACAGCTGTGACCAGTTTCACTCCTTGCTGCTTGCGTACAGCACGCTCTCTAAAACTCTGATCTAACATGCCATTCAAAATGCTACCAACCTGAAAGGAATAGCAACAGATAGGTTCTTTTATCCCAAATGAAAGGATGACAGGATCTCTTTGTTGGGATGAGCAATCATAAAAGAGCACCACAGATTCAGGAGAACAGAACACCTGACTGAGTTTAACAGTTTGTTGTTGAAAGAAAATCTCTTCAACTTAGGTTCTTTCTGTCTTACTACACTACCTGTCTTAAAAGCACCTAAATTAGAAGCATCTTTCTCTTCTTTGACTTTTGTTGGAAAGTGAAGATTAGTATCTAATATTAGAATATTAATCCTATCCCCCACATCCCTAAATATATCTGCATTTAATGGGGTGAAGGGACTGGAGGGAAAGTCTTATAGGGATAGGCTGAGGAAGCTGGGGTTGTTTAGCCTGGAGGAGACTCAGGGGGGACCTTATCACTCCCTACGACTAGCTGAAGGGAGGCTGTAGTCTGGTGAGGGCTGTGCTCTTCTCGAGGCAACCAGTGACAGGAGGAGAGGGCATGGCCTGAAGCTGCCCCAGGGGAGGTTTAGGTTGGATATTAGCAAGTACTTCCTCACAAAAAGGGTGGTTAAACATTGGAATGGACTGGCCGGGGAAGTGGTGGAGGCACCGTCCCTGGATGTGTTCAAGGGAAGGCTGGATGGGCACTTAGTGCCATGGTCTAGCTGATGTGGTGGTGTTAGATCATAAGGTGGACTTGATGATCCTAAAGGTCTTTTCCAGCCTTGGTGATTCTGTGAACATAAATGCCTAATTAAAAACATAGGAAAATCTTACCCTGACAAATCAGCAAACTTTATTTATTGCATCACATAGCAATGCCAGATTTAAATCTCATAGGATTTAGGAGAGAAGTCTCTCTGCAGGAAATTAAAATCTCACACTTTTCAAAAAAAGAGACTTCTATTCAATTTACTCCTACTTCATTCAGAGTACAATGCAGCAATTCCTCCCATACCTTTTGTTTAAATATGGAGAAAGAAATGATAATTCAGAGTGACTCTAAAGATCAATACTTGAAAATTTTAGTTAGTGTGATGCAGAGAAATAGGAAAAATAGGACATACGCTAACTTATTTGCATACATTTAGAAAAGAAACACAAACCATGGCATACCAGTTATGAACTAAATATGCTTTAATCTCTTTTCTTCACAGTCTAAGAAAGACCTGTCTAATGCCTGCTGACTTCCAAACCTGAGTTCTGCATCCTCCTCTTGAATAGCTGGCAACCACCTAATAAACTGGATTAATGTCGTCACCGTTCTGATTCCACTAGATTAGCATAGGCACAGTTAAAGAAACTTCTTTTTTTCTTCCCATAAGTCAAGACATAAGGGACTTACAAGACTTCTAATTCTATTGATAGATGTAGCCAGTGTAAATTAGCAGCCTATCCTTTACAAGAGACACTTCTAAATTAAATCTATTGTAGCATGCAGGAAACACTACAAAGTCGTTACAAGAACCAGCCTTTTAAAACATATATATATATCTCTCTACAATTAAATTAAACAATTTCTGGTCTCATAAAAAAATACGCTCCCACTGTTTTAAAATGTTACTTGGACGCAACACCTTTAAGCATAACATCTTGGATTAAAAAAATATCCAATTATTTTTAAAAGAATGATCTACTTTCCTGAGCATCTTTTTAAGCAAAAGGGAAAGTGGATTCTTGATCTCTCTTTTTGACCCTCTCTGTATGCCAGAAGCACCGAAAGGAGGCTTCTCAATCATAAAACTCTTCCTTCCTGGACCTGAAAGTGAGCTCTACATTAGTAAGTAGTGTGGACCAACAGGAGAAAATCTGTTGAGCAAAACAAATGCTGCCAAGACTGAGTACGTGACATCTACCCTGTATTTACTTCAGGTCATGGAGGGTTGTGTACGTGTTTCTCCCTCTTTTTAATACTTTGATGTGTGGACTAAATGCCCATTAGTGGCTAGAATTAATTTTCTAGTTTAGTTTTATCTGAAACAAATCCAGTCCATATGCTCTGGGACCCACTCTACAATTAAAAACAAAGCACTGTAAATGGGAACAATCAGACTTGCTTTGAAAGGACATTTTTGACCTGAACTACTATGCAAGAAAATCCTGAAATTCATGGATTGCAGGATAAGTAAGCACTTTCCACTCAGTTTGACGTGAGATGACAAACAGCCTAAGTTATGTCAGGTTGACAGGGATAATGAAGGTAGTGCTAGTAGACCATGACAAAAAAATACAAAACATCTATCAAATAGCATTTCCATTTGACTTTGTCATTTTAAAAGTAATCTAATACCATTTGGGGATTGCTGACAGATGATTCCATAAGCTGGACTATGACCACATCCAGGTTTTTCAGCAGCTGTCGATTGATTGTTTCTGAGAACAGGCTGTAGAAATACTGTCCATGACAGAAATTCATCGGGTTCTTCTGGGATGCTCCTGATAATGGCACAGATAACACCACTGTGTTCAACAGCAGACTTACTAGCTCCTCATGCTGTGAAAATTAAGGTGAAGAGACAGTTATCTCAAGTTCCACTCATTTCTTGTAAGACCATACAAAGATTTTAAAGCTTCCATCCCAAACTCTTCTATGTTACCAGAAAGCACAAAAACAAAGCACAAACAAAACACTGAAATGCTTGTTATTTACAATTGTCACTCAAACCAAAGAACCCTTACGGTTCCTCTGTAGGGGTATCAATAAAACATCGGCCTTACCTACCCAAAATATAGGTAAGAAGACTATGGATGATGAGCATTAAATGATGATTCAGTATTAAAACTGGAGAATCATATCCTACCTGGTCATCAAGAGCAAAGGCTAGCTGCAGGAGTCCGTCAGCTAATCGCTTACTGCTGATGTCTAGAGATGGAAGGGAGATCCTTTCACCCCTAGGTGCAATACCTTTATAAACAACTGAAAGGAGCTTAGAGCTGACTGACAAATGAGGCCCTTCATCCTATGGGAAAAAAACCAAACAAACCAGACAAGTGACAATTAATACAAGCTGAAAAAAAGAATATAAAGGCCAATCCACCTGTATAGCTACTGAAAACACTTGAACTTTGCTTATACAGTGATGTTTAGATGTAAAGGATACATGGCAAACAACCCACAGAAATTAAATACTTTGTTACTTGTTATATACAGCCTTGCTGTGTTTATATATCTATATAGATAGATAGATAGATAGATAGATATAATAGAATCCTAGGGGTTGGAAGGGACCTCGAAAGATCATCTAGTCCAACCCCCCTGCCAGAGCAGGGTCACCTACAGCACATCACATAGGAACGCATCCAGGCGGGTTTTGAATGTCTCCAGTGAAGGAGACTCCACAACCTCTCTGGGCAGCCTGTTCCAGTGCTCTGTCACTCTCACAGTAAAGAAGTTTTTTCTGACATTCACCTTGAACCTCCTATGCTCCAATTTACACCCATTACCCCTTGTCCTATCACTGGTCATCACTGAGAAGAGCCTAACTCCATCTCCCTGACACTCACCCCTCACATATTTGTAAACATTGATGAGGTCACCCCTCAGCCTCCTTTTTTCCAAGCTAAAGAGACCCAGCTCCCTCAGCCTTTCCTCATAAGGGAGATGTTCCACTCCCTTAATCATCTTTGTGGCTCTGCGCTGGACTCTTTCAAGCAGTTCCCTGTCCTTCTTGAACTGAGGGGCCCAGAACTGGACACAATACTCCAGATGCGGCCTCACCAATGCAGAATAGAGGGGGAGGAGAACCTCTCTTGACCTACTAACCACACCCTTTCTAATGCACCCCAGGATGCCATTGGCCTTCTTGGCCACAAGGGCACATTGCTGGCTCATGGTCATCCTCCTGTCTACCAGGACCCCCAGGTCCCTTTCACCTGCACTGCTCTCCAGCAGGTCAGCCCCCAACCTGTACTGGTACATGGTGTTTCTCTTCCCCAAATGCAAAACTCTACACTTGCCCTTGTTGAACTTCATCATGTTTCTCCCCGCCCAACTCTCCAGCCTGTCTAAGTCTCTCTGAATGGCAGCACAGCCTTCTGGTGTGTCAGCCACTCCTCCCAGCTTAGTGTCATCAGCAAACTTGCTGAGGGTACATTCTATACCCTCATCCAGGTCGTTGATGAAGATGTTGAACAACATCGGTCCCAGTACCGACCCCTGAGGGACTCCACTAGTCACAGACCTCCAACCAGATTCTGCCCCATTGACTACAACTCTCTGACTCCTTCCCATCAACCAGTTCCTGATCCACCTCACTACCTGATCACCAAACCCATACCTGATCAACTTATCTACAAGGATGCTGTGGGAGACGGTGTCAAATGCCTTACTGAAATCCAGATAAACCACATCTACCGCTCTACCATCATCTATCCACCTAGTAATTTCCTCATAGAAGGCTATGAGGTTAGTCAAACATGATTTACCCTTGATAAAACCATGCTGACTGCTCTTGATGACCCCCATGTCCTTGATATGCCTAGAGATAGAGACAAGAACAAGTTGTTCCATCACCTTTCCAGGGATGGAGGTGAGGCTGACCGGTCTATAGTTACCCGGGTCCTCCTTCTTGCCCTTCTTGTAGACTGGCGTGACATTTGCTGTCCTCCAGTCCTCAGGCACCTCTCCTGTTACCCATGACTTACCGAAGATGATGGAGAGTGGCCTAGCAATGACCTCCGCCAGCTCCCTCAGCACCCTTGGATGCATTCCATCTGGACCCATCGATTTATGGATGTCCAGATTACTCAACTGATCCCTAACCCAATCCTCATCTACTATGTCAAACTCCTCATCTATCTTGACTACTTCTGGGGCTATATGAATCTGGGGCTCATGGGGAAATCCTGCAGGAGTAAAGACAGAGGCAAAGAAGGCGTTCAGCACCTCTGCCTTCTTTATATCCTCTGTCACCAGGGCTCCCACCTCATTCAACAGTGGGCCAATATTGCCTCTAGGACACACACAATACAGTAGACAAATCCTCTCAGTCTTTGTGGCTATTGTATAGCCTGTTTTCCTCCAGTTGCCCAAAGTAAAATACATTTAATACAAGGAGAAACTTTGTGGAAAGAATTCTTCTGAGTACTATAGCCAACCCCTACCCTCCAACTGCTCTCCATCCTGTTTTCCTGCAACTCAAACCCACTGCATTGCTTCTGATCAATCAGAAAGCATTCCTTTTCTAATTTCCCTCATCACTTTCAATGTTCTGTTTTAAAATTGTTGAAAAATGCCTCCTTCAGCACAGTAAATCCTGACTTTTTGAGCTTTCAGTCTTGTGATTTTCACTACAAGGAACTTTTAGGTAGGTTCTGGTTGCCTCCAGGCCCTGGAAATTGGAGAAAGACAATGATTGTTATGACGATTGTTCAAATCTCAGTATTGTGCTTCTCAGATTTGTAGACTAAACACAAACCACTTATTTCTGATGCTAATCAACACCAGCTCTTCACTACTGATCTCACTTTACAAAAGTTCTTCATCTGATCTGTTTTCACACTGGCCTTTTACACAAGAAAAGCTCTTTACTGTATAAAAATATTCACCATTGTTTTCTGGGTAAACAAATACCTGATTATGAAGAACAGAATGCAGCAGGCCAGATTTCTGGAGTTGCTTGCAGGCAGAAAGGAGAGCACTAAACCTAACTTGATCAAAACGTGCATCTGAATTAAACAGGTCAACAGAACAAAGGTCCTCAAGGCTAATGAGGAAAGAGAAGTAATAGGATTACATTGGTGGGGAGGTCCATGTGCAAACACACACAACATTATTTACTTTCCATTTCTCATGGTGAGTAGCATTTGTTCTGGATTCGTGCTTACCAGAAAAACCTTACTTACCTCTGTGGTGCAATGCTTTTTTTTATGCACAGTTTCAAAGATTCTTTATACGGAGATTTCATCAAAGCCTTCATGAGTCTTACTGAGATATCTGGGAGATTTTTCATGACTTGCACATCAGCAATGTTAAAGCCTACATTTGATGGATCACACACTGTCATCACCAGAAGCTCTATAAGGCTTGCATTAAGCAATTCCTTCTCAAGTAGCTAGAAATAGTAAAATAATAAATAAAAGCTTTATTTAAAAATTCACTTAGATTTCCCTATTGTATTCTTCGTAACTTGTCATTAGTCCTTGCATCTAAACCGAACAAAACATGGAACAGTAACTGTTCTAAGTGACATTCTCTATGAAGTGTCTGACTTTCACCATCACTTGCACTAACACACAGAAATTAAGTATCTGTAAAACCACACATAGTTTTACACACAGGGTATAGGCTATGTCATCAAACTGCATGGAAGATCTTTTATGTCCACATAGGCCTGTTTCTGTCTTGATTGTACACCTGTAATCACCCTGAAATCCACATGCACACCTCTGAGCACAGTATGAGAGATTTACTTGAAGCAACAGACACAGTGTCAGAACTAAACCTGGCAGATTCCTAAGAGACTCATAAGCACTCTACTTTGTAGAATTAAATACAGGTTATATTGCATCAAAGCCAGGCAAATGGAGAGGCCTGAATACCTATACTGAATTCAAGAGAGAATTGCTACCATCTGTCTTCCTGCCTTTTAAGCAGCTATCACCTCCAGATGTTTAAGGCCATCAGGAGTCATGCAGGAAACCCTCATGGCAAGTGCTCCATACAGAATGACAACGCCACAATCAGCATACAGGAGTCTCACAGTCAACATACAACTGGAATATACAGGAAATATGAATTCCTCTAATCAAAACTACATCAACCACTAAAATTATTTGTGCAACATAATTCTTTTCACATACAGGCAAAGACCATAACAATTTGTGATGTTTAGTCATCAATTTCAGCTAAGGCACCTCTGAAGCTGATACTCTCCAGCAAATGACATTTCTTCACAATGAAAACAGAAATCTTTAACTATGCTTAATTTTTTAAATCTTTTATCCACTACAGATTCCTGTGCCTACCTTCCAGAAATCCTGCTGGCATGTTTCCAGGATCATGGTGACAAACTCCATGATTCGGACTATAATGGTACACTTGCTGTAATTATACGTGTCTCTCTCTTGAGGGCTGAACGTGCTGCCTTTTGAATTGCAATCAAAGCACTGCTCTGCTGCCTGGATATCATGCAAAGCAATAGTTTCAAGGAAGAACTGCACAGCCTCCAAGAATGAGGACCTTTCATTTACACCTAAAAAGAATCATATTTGGTTGAAATTACAGAGTAGCTCTCAAATTTTATATATATTCTTTTGTGTTCTGAAGAAAACAGTTGTACTGAGATCAAAACCAGAAAACGATCACATGTCACACCAGTATTTTCCAAACAGCTTTGGAAGCATTTAAAAAAAAAATAAAAAATTAAAAAGTCCATCACTCTCCTCAGCAGAGAGAAATTACCTGTACACCAAATTTTTTTAAAGATGAGATGGAGTAAAAGAAGTTGCTGGTGAATGGATGAGTGAGAGAGAAGGAATGCAACAGGGTATTTTTAGGATGAAATGGCAACATTTTAAGATACTCTATTAACAAAGTACTACTTAATCAAAAAATGTCCAGTACAACTGTCCTTGAAATTTTTGGGAGAATTTGTAAAATTAATCAACTTTACATTTAAGCAAATAGCTTCAAGTCCAAGTTAGGAACTTGTCTTGGATGGGTTTTGTGAAACAGACATGAAGCAACGTAATGCAACAGTTACTTGCTCACCCAGTATTTCATGAGGTTTGACCATTTGCAGCTCAAAGAATGTATTGTAGCAGTCCAGTGCTGCTAAGAACATATCCATCCACCGCAGGACAGTTTGTAAGCTGAAGGGCTCCTGCATACCACGGAGAGTTGGCTGAGAAAGGATCCCAGATGGACTTTTGGCATCGCTGCCACCTCCTTCAAATTTGTTAATGAGGAAAGAAATATCTTGTTTTTTTAGAACATTAACCAGCCAAGAAGATGGAGACTTGTTTCCTGAGAGAAATAAAACCACAAAACCAAATTATCTAGGGAAACCGCATTTCAAGCTAGCAAGGAACTACAAGCAAATGGACTGACTTGCCCTATCTTCGTATTTTAAAATGGACCTTCTAGCAAAGAAGGTACTGGTTCTGGTCTAGCCTTGGTCATACTACTTAAATTACCCAAAAGGAGGATGTAAATTTCTGAGACACTCACACTAGCTCCCAGTCAGCAAATACTGCCTTCATAGCTGGATGCAACAACAGTTCTGGGCCTGTAAGTTCTCCTTTCTAGCTGGAAGTTTAAAATAAAACCCTCTTCTATGCCCACAAACCCTGAGGTTCTCACGATATTTTGTTTCCAATATGAACAACTACTTAGTTTTTTTATTTAGCAGCAGTGAGTGAACATTTACTTACAAAATGTTTTTTCTTGTAATTAATACAAAATCAGAAAATGCAGAGGGAAGGCACTCACAGTGTTTAGAAAGTAAAGACAGTAATACCTTGTGACTTACAATACCTGGTAATAAAGGAACAAATTCATAGAAGAGCTCCATGGCTTTGTGTCGGCACTCTGTCTGAGGTCGTCCACACTGCACTAAGAGCCACATGACGACATCCGCGAGACAAACTGACTTAGTAGCTGGAAATCCTCTGCACAAAAATATTAGGGATTAACAGTCTTCATGACATCTAGCAAGAAGCCATAGTCTCGCAGTTGAAAAAAAGCAAAATGTTCCATGACCATTACAAATGTCCTTTTATCTAGCTAATCAAACCCATCTACATTATGAGGAAAAATTCTACAAGCATGTCCTGCACTGCTTTCCCTTCTCCCCACTCTACTTTAGATCCCCAGAGCACAGTCTGTGTGGCAAAATTTTGAAAAGCAGAATCGGGTCTCCTTCTTTCTCTTTGTAACACTCAAAGGGACAAAAATGGAGATTAGAATCATAGAATCATAGCATGTTAAGGGTTGGAAGGGACCTCTGGAGATCATCGAGTCCAACACTCCTGCCAGAGCAGGACCACCTCGGGCAGGTCACTCAGGAACACGTCCAGATGAGTCTTCAAAGTCTCCAGAGAAGGAAACTCCACAACCTCTCTAGGCAGCCTGTTCCAGTGCTCCGTCACTCTTACATTAAAGAAGTTTTTCCTCATGTTGAGGTGGAACTTCCTGTGTTCCAGTTTGTGTCCATTGCCCCTCGTTCTGTCACAGGCCACAATTGAAAAGAGATTGGTCCCTCCTTCTTGACACCCACCCTTCAGATATTTGTAAACATTAATAAGATCCCCTCTCAGTCTTCTCTTCTCTAGACTAAACATCCCCAGGTCCCTCAGCCTTTCCTCCTAAGACAGATATTCCAGTAATATTTAAAAAACAAAAGAATGGCAAATTGCTAACCGTGGTACTCGCCGTTTTGCTTCCTTGTTCAGAGAAGATGCTTTTTGCTTGATTATGCGCTTCAGGTGATTAACAGCATCACAACATTGTTGAGTGGTGCCTGGTAGGAAGAGAGAATTGACATGTATAAATTAATGTAACTTGGTTAAATGAATCAAGGTGTTATCACTACAGAAATAGTGCAGGAGACTTACACATGGGATAATGTCTATAACCTCCACTGCTCTGTGCTCTTACAGTAAATTTTTGAAGACTGCAGAACAAGACCATGAAACTGCAGACAGGTCAACATGGCCTGAGCCAACTGTAAGGCCTCTGCTATAAAGCTCTGTATTCTGTTTTCTATGCTCATGCTTTAAGAAACTATAAAATTTTCCCATAAGACTATTTCTCCTGGGGTGACTTCCATCACACCCTGAACTGTTTCTCTGAAAGACATAAATCTTTCTAACATAAGGTTTTGATTTTATGTTCTAATTACCATTAACTGATGAAAGTCAAGGCATGAAAAAAATGAGAAGAAAGCAATTTTACTGAAGAACCATTAGTACTGTGGAAGAGGTCATAGATTCTTCACATAGCTACATGTTTTAGAGATGAATGACAAGGCAATCAGGAAAGAGTATTAGAAAATGGTGGAAATCATCCACAGAATATAAAGAAATGTCCATTTTTTGAGCATTTTGTTTTTTATAAAAGAGTAGACTTCAAGATTTTCACCAAGCTACATTTTTACACTGCATAACTGCAAAACTAGGACTCAAATCAGAAGCACTACTAGCATTTTTATTAAACTGTAAATCATTGTAAATGTGAAAAGGTTCTTTCTCCTGGGCTGAAAATCTTCCACCTTTATCTGTTGCAAGGAATTGATTCAAAGAGTTTCTAACTAGATAGCCAGAAATGAAAAATAATCCTTCCTTTGCTGCAAAAGCAAGCACATTTCATTTTCCTACAGTTATAGCAGTTTTTCTTTTTTAATCCAAGATTCAACAGGATGGCTTTTTTCTTCATTCCATAATTAATTTATTATAGCTCACCTAATGATTTCTCATCTGCATGGGTTAGGGCCAGACTTTCCAGGAATACAACCAACGCTTCAAATACAAACTGCTCCACCAGAGAATTTTCTTCCCTTTAAAAATCAGGAATAAATTTCATAAGAAATATAAGTAGAAGAAAAACTAAGTGGGAAATTATATGTAAAAAAAAAAACCAAATTAAAATACTGTAAAAGATAAACTGCAAAAGACATTTGCACAAAAAAATACATCTAAACCACTCTAAAATATAACAATGAAATTTGCTGACCACATTTAAAAGGCATAAATAATTTTCCATAAACTTGTGATAGATATTTAAATTTATATGCTCCCCACTTGTGGAAAGCCCAAACTACAGAGTTGTATTTGAAAGGTAATACGTTGAGTAACTCAATTTTACAGCTATCATATGCATCAATAGAGTAAGTGCCAGTGGATGACTATTTGAGTTTTACACTTCATTATTTCTATCTCCTTGTAGTCCAAGGTAGTTATTGTTTTGAGATCTGTTTGCTCACCTAAATTCTCTGTAGATGCTGTTAAAAGCAAGTGCTGCACCCAGTCTCTTGAAAGCACTAGGATGAAGAGCAAGACTATACAACCGTTTAAAAAGAGACTTGGTGTTTGCTGGGCTTTTCTCCTGCTGCCTCGGTGTTGTCTGCTTAATAGACCATTTCAAAAACTCTCGTACGCACTGACCACAGAAATCTCTCAAAGTGCTGTCAACTGGATCCACTATGCCACTCTGAAATTACACAAGATTACTTCATTAAAATAATGAAAAACACCCGCCACTGTCTCAGCGCTGTATTATCGTCATCATAGAATGGTCTGGGCTGGAAGGGACATTAAAGATCATAATCTAGTTCCAACTTCCTGCATGGGCAGGGACACCACCCACTAGATCAGGTTGCTCAGAGCCCCATCCAACCTGGCCTTGAATGTTTCTAGGGATGGGGCTTCCACAACTTCCCTGGGCAACCTGTGTCAGTGTCTCACCAGCCTCACAGTGAAGAATTTCCTGCTGATGTCTAACCTAAATCTCCCCTCTTCCAGTTTTGATCCATTACCCCTTGTCCTATCACTACAAGCCCTTGTAAAAAGTCCCTCCCCAGCTTTCCTGTAGGCCCCTTCAGATGCCGGAAGGCGGCTATAAGATCTCCCTGGAGCCTTCTCTTCTCCAGGCTGAACAGCCCCCTCTCTCAGCCTGTCTTCATAGAAGAGGTGCTCCAGGTTATTTACACAGTCCTATCTGTAAGTTAAAAAATGATACCCACGGTTTCCCAGAAATAACAAAGCTTCAAAAGTACTACTGTACAAGGGAAGGGAAGCATTTCCTGCCCCCACAGCACAGGATTAGGTCTCAAAGATCTAGATCCCTATTCCTGTCTCAGCTATCAGTTTAGGAGTCTTTTCTCAGTCTCTTCATTTGCTGATGGGCCAGTTTCTTCTCTTTTACAAGTGGTGTGACAACACTGACTTTCATTTACAAAAAGTACTGCAAAATCTCTTGACCTACTTTGTCTCCAACCACTTTAGGTCAGTGCAAAAGCCAGTTTTAAATTTAGAGCTTTCGCACCCAGTGAAAGCAAAGAAACTTACGGAAAAATAAAGCAAACAGCAAAAGCAGCCTTCAATCACAGGCAGGTGTGAATGTTTTTTAGTAGTTCTTTGTACACACTGGTGATAAAGAGAGTGTTCCATTAATACTACCAAGACTCTAAAGATGCTACACCTCTATTTCGAGAACGTCCAAGAAAGAGAGAAATCCATCATCAAAATCTTGGTTAAGAAAGATTAAATAGTCATTAAAAAAATAAATTGATAGACGGTTTTCCTTCTTTCAGACAAAAAAGGAGCCATTGCACCTGTTTGTATGTTCCGGATTCTTTCAATAGTAAAATGATGCTAGTTAAAAATAGTCACTGGCACAGAAAAAAAAGAAAGACTTACGACCTACCAAGATAGCTTCCAGGAATGCCACTGTATCTTGACTCTCAAATTTTTTGTTGTTTGTAAACCAGTGAATAAGTTGCATAACTAAAGGCTCATACAATTGTCTTGTTACCTGAAATGAGTAAAAGTCAATTACATTTCTAGGAATAATGTATCTCAAGAGATAAGACCTGTAATTGCAGTGGAGTAGAACCTACGTGTCTATTCTGTTTTATGTAAAGGAGGAGAAACACCAAGTTCAGATGTTTGAACTAAATAGATCGTCCTTTGCTATCAATGAGGCAGCTACAAATTCTCTCCCAAATGCTTGTCTTGTGGACTGTAGCTTTGCATTCATTCAGTACGAAAATATTCAACTTCACCTCAAATTAACTTGTTGCAGAAAAAGAAAAATATAGAAATTAAATACAGCGATAACGAGAGGCTACTACCACAAACTCTTGGAGTGAACCTTGAAATTTCAGTCTTGCAATCCTCATGTACTTGTACTCTCCTCTGAGTTACTCTGAATTACACTCCATTATTGAAATCTTTGAAAAGGCTTCCACCCCATAAATCCTGAAACCTATCCCTTGTAACAGAGTATGTATAAATATATATAAATTAATTCCCACATTCAGAGATACTTTAAACAACCTAAAAGGCTTATAGATTAAACTTTTTACCTGGTCCACATCACAAGCAAGACGAAGCAGTATTGGAAATGTTCGCTTATGTAACTGATACATAGGTGGGGGACCTTGTCCTTCTGGCATCTGAGATGCTTTCCCCAACATATATGTGACAATGCTATGTAGCAGCTCACAGGCTGCAACCTGAAATTTAAAAATCCCTTTGGTTATGCATCCATCACTTTCACAGGGAAGACAAAATTGTGGGCAGCAGAGAATGAGTCACAAGAAAGGGGGCACTTGAGAAATCACTCCCATCTATGCTAAAATCACTGTTCCAGGAATGGATTATGTGCACGGAAATAATCTATACACATTCTAACTGGTCTTTCTCCTAATGTTTTAGTCTCTCACAGGCAGCCACTTTTCAGCTGAAGAAAATTCATCACTGGGTAAATCACCCATCACCACGTTTTCAAGGATACTTCTGTTCTGGACAATCCTTGGATATCCACATCCCAATCCAGCAAAGCAGCAAAATACTTGCTTAAGTGCTCTGCTGGAGTGGGCTCACAAGTTCACAGGCTAGGCATGAGAAGGAGGTGAAACAACTCCAAAGATCAACTAGTTTAAAAACTTCATCTTTATGTTAAGTCTAACTCTCAAAGCACAATGCTGTCTCATAGAGCTTTTAGCAACTTCTGCTCTTTAGTTTTTGAAAGAGCACCAAAGAGGGCAAACTGCTACCTATGAATTAATTAAAACAGGTCTGTCTTAACAAGGAAGACATTGTTTTACGCAGTGTTCATCAGCCAGCATAAAAAAACCAAAAAGATGCAGAAAAACATCAATACTTTTGTTTGTCTGTCACTTGCAGAAAGAGCCAGTTCAGTCACACGAGGCAAGAATACATCCAAGTAGATGACAGGCTTCATATCTGCAAATGGTACAGCAAAGCTCAGATGCTTCTCAGTGTCCCAGGACACACATTTCTTCATCATCTCTTCTGCAGAGGTAGCTAATGCATTTGAAAAAAGATCAAAACAAAAAATAGGCTTTATTTAATGTACACAGAGCAAGGATTTCTGTAGCTCAGTCCAAAAATCTGTGACCTTCCAACTTCAGCTAGACTGCCATACCATGTCAATGATTTAGAAATTACTGGATGTTAGAAGTACCAGAAGTATGTTAGAAGGCCAGTTTTATTTCCACATCCAAACAGATGTTTAGCCACCACATGGAAGAAATCATTGCAGCCAGCATTTCAGGAGACAGTCACAGCAGCCTCCAGTTTCAATACAGGTAAGTTTGGAGATGATTATAAACCCAGAAGACATTGAATCACGCTTAACTTAAAATACTTCTTTAAGACAACCAATATACTACTTTTGCCTTCCACTGTTAAAAAGAATTCTTGACCAGATCAGACAAGAAGATCCAACACACAGACTCTTGCAGTTGCACAGAAAATGGCTACATTTACGGCTATGTCCTGTGAGGAAAACTGCCATACTTACTCCCTTCTCTACCTATATTCCCATATTTGTTAATTTGGTTAACAAAGTCTGACCACACTTTGTATTTAATTTCCCAGGAGTAATGCTACTTTCCCACAGTATTTCTGAATAAGGAACAGACAAGTACTTGCCAGCTGGAAAATTCCTTGTGAAGGCAGAAAAAACAAAGGTAAGCTCAAAAAGAAGAGAACACAACTTCTATACAACTACACTACTGTTTAGATTGACTAAATTTTGAGCTGGATTTATCCCTTAAATCTCATGGTCGGGTACTTACACTATACTTTTCCATTTTTGTTTAATTAGATTTTATGACATTTACTAATTGAATTATAAAGCTTGATCACAGACTGAACAGAGAAGAGCAGAAAACTACTTTCTTTTTTTTTTGAGGAGGCACTCAAATGGAGCTCTACTATCTGGACATACTAAGGACATGGTGCACTCCCAAGCGAAGAAATAAGCTTGCCAAGACTTACACAATTCACAGGCTGCAGTTCTGAAAACCTGCATTAAGTGATATCTGTAGTAAAAAGGTACAAACAAGTACTAAAGGGTTACAAACTGGGCAAAGTTTTAAAATGGCTTTGTAGCCAGAGGGTGAAGGGGAAAATAAATAAAACCATATACTAAGATGCATATAATTTTTTGCCTTTAACTGAAGTTTTCTACATGCTTTCTGCATTCCACAGTAAGTGAGCGAATGCTTTATCCTCTTAAACTCCAGAACTGAATAAAAGCAATTTTGTTTAAACAAGAGCAACAAAAAATAGCTTTCCTTGAAAAGCTCATGCATTCTTATAAGGTGTTGAGACCTCACTGAAATCTATTTTTAGGAGAGACAGCAGAAGCACGTAAATATTTTTATTTACACTGACACTCACCTGTAATTAAGTTGTGGTTCATCTGCCCTCCCAAAGACCCAAGAAGTCGTACCACTCTAGTCCTTACTGCTTCCAAGGAGGGACTGTCCTCCTAAATAATTCAACAGATTTAGATTACTGAAGAGTTACTTCTATACAGAAGTAACTTGTTTACATAGTAAACGAAGGTTTTATGGCTCTTATTAACATACAGATGAAGAAGGTAAAATGGAGAAACTGTGGGAAGAAGAACTGCATCAAACAAGAGAACAGTTTTGGTTAAAAAGCAAGGGAGGAAGACCAGAAAACATTTCCATCACATATTGTGGGCTTTCAATTGCCATTTCTCAAGTAAAAGTTAAAGTTTTATCATCACAGATACACATACCTACAGAATGACAGTCTAAAAAGTGAAAAAAAAATCTCATGTTGAAATTACTCTTTTAATTTTCTTTAGATCCTGTATCTACATGTAAGCAGCCAAGCAATTTTCACAAGTAGCCTGTATGGGATGTAAAATTTAGGCATTTTGCTTAAAGACCACTAGCTTGGAAAGAGTTACATACGTATAGGAGTAACTATTGGTTTCATGCCTAAAAAAGGTTTATTACAAGTCAGTTTGCACACTGGAATAAACAAGTAAAACCACACTTATTTTGAGCTACTTGTGAAGTCATTGGTCAAAATTATACGTATGTTTGACTTCTAAGACTATTGACCTATTCATAAGATAATTTTTTAAAAGTTACACATTCAAAAATGGCATTTGATCGCTGCTGGCATCTGATTTTAGGTGTAGGGGTTAAATTTTTGTTCTCATAATATATCAGTCCAGCAGTGATGCTGACTTACAGGATTTCTTCAGTGCCCTTTCCCTGCTTCCCATTCTCACCCTAGAATATGACATCTTTCCAGCTGTGCCAATGTAACAGATTTTTGAGCCACGCTGTGAAATGGGATTCATTGAACTAATCTAAGGTAGAAATAAGACTCAGAAAAAAAAAAAATCCATGCAAGAATGGAAGGGAAACAGTGGGAAGTGATTAACTCACATTTAATTCTAAAAAGAAACAATGTTCTTACCAGTGAAAAAGTCTTTGCTTTTCTTAAACACTGTATCACAACTTTGTTAAATCCCTTCTGGGCTGCTCGAGAAAGTTTCCTTACCTCCCAGTTATTCTCGGATTCAACTGATGAACAAAAAAGCAGCAGATTAATATTATTTTATTGTACCAGCACCTCATGCATCTACTCATAGTTTCTTTAGGAAACCCACCCTGGTTTTGCCCATTTTTATTTTTAAGATGCAATCATTATTCTTTCATTTAAAATATTTATTAAGGAAAGTAAGTCTCTATTAGTGAAAACTAAACTGATTTAAAGGATACAAAGGGCAAATCAGAGAAGCAGCATATAAAATGGCTACAATTAATGGTTGTTTGGCTGTAACAAACAAGTCCTAGTTTAAGAAAAAGGTAAATTTTGGGGAGTAAGAGAGGTTCTATTGCTCCAACCAGAGGAAGTGCACAATATAGACGAAAAACGTCACATCCTTATCTTCAGGTGAAACAATGAAAAAAATAGGTTCCTCTCCCTCAAGACTAACAATTTTAGCCTGTATGTACCTGTAGATGCAGAGTTTTTCAAATAACCATCAAGAAGAGGTAGAATATCCTTGTAGTAAGGTTGCATTATATGTCTGGGGATGTGAGCTGACCAGTCTTCCAAAGCATCCAGTCCCAAATCAGCCATCGGGGCGCAGCTAAGGCCCAGCTTAAATGCATTCTACGTGTCAAATACAAAACTATCAGTCTTTCCTTTGTATTGACTACTATTATTTAAAGGTAAATATATATATATATATTTGAAACCATTTAGCATAAAATACATCTCCCTTAATAATTTTTGTCTGCTCAAGATGGGAACAGGAGACATATACTACATTGCAACACAGACACTAACAGAGTCAGCTTAGCGCAAAAGCAAATTCTGACAATTTACTTGTTTATCCAAAAAGTCAAGTCATTTGCATTCTATCTCACTTAAGACAGTAAAAAACTTAATCAACTATCTTACTTGCTCACCAGAATACTAACTTTGCTCTAGAATTTTTGTATATGTTTCAGAAAAAAAAGAAGTGTTAGGTGCACATCACTTTGACCCACCTGCAGTGCAGGAATATATGTTTTGATATCGAGCATGATGATGTCATGGGGTAAAGAGAGTAAAAAATTCAGACAGGATGCCAACAGCTCATCCTTATACTGTTTCATTTTTGCTGCAACCTATAATTCAGATAAATTGATCAAGAAGAACCATTATAAAGCTTCTAAGATTTTGATTTAGCTATATCGATCCATGTAAAATAAACAACTATAAACCAATACTGGAATTTCATTCACCTGCAGATGTATTTAATGTACAATTATTCAGTTATTTTGCAATTGTACATGAACAGGTGACCAGTATACCTCTTCTGACATCAAGCAAAAAACAGACAGAAAAATATCTTAAACCACCACTGTTACATAATTCAAAGAGCTAGAATACTTCTATCATATATGTAAGATTTCTCAGAAGATATGATTTCGATTGGGTCATGTATGGTTATATTCAGACTAAGAAAGTTAGCCAGCAAAATCACTGACCTCTTTTCCAAACTTCACAAACAGTGCAAAGCAAGACTTTTTTTCTGGGTCTTCAGAACATTTTCTGAGACTCCTTGGACCAACACCCTATGAAACAGAAACCACAAGTCAACAGTATTAAAAATATAGTACAGAACACAAATATGAAGCACAAGTTCAACTCACAATACATACATCACTGTCCATTGTGAAACAGGTATCAGCAAAAACTTGAAATGTACCTTTGCTCTCTCCAAGCTTAGAAACAAACACCAACATGGTGCACTGCGGGTCAACTTTTTGGAATACACTTATTATTACCAAAATAAGCAGGATATGTAGGACCAAAAAGTAACTTTTCAATGGGTTAATTTTCTCCTTGTCCACCCATCTAACAAACCATAAAACTGAAAAAAAAAATTAAAAAAATCCTTAACAGTGGATGTCCAGGTGGCAAAAATGCTGCTGGAATAAGAAAAGGGCAATTCACATCAGCATCTGCAGTACAAGCAGCTAAACCAACGAGTTCAGAAGTTTACTGGACTTGGTGCCATCACCAGTAGTAGCAGGGACAGTTCTGGGCTCTGTGGTGGGCTACACACATAATGGGGTGAAGCACCATCACTTCACAATAGCTCCCATACAGCAAATGGTGCATCCATCAGTAGAGCACATATTTCCTGTGGAAATCAGTGAGTGGAATACAAGTATACCCCAGAAGTTGAGTATTAACCCATACATGTCTCTGCTACAACAGCTAGATTATTTCTGATACCCGAGCTATCTTCTGTACCACCTGCACTACAAGGGTATTTCCCATCTCTCTGTTCACCCAGCTCACAACTTCAGAAAGAGCATCATGGATGGATGGTGTCTCTTCAGAAACTGGACTTCTAGTCCAGATTTTGACTTTCCATGTGCTTATAACTATGGAGACATAGGATACTAAAAACATTTGAAACAACTGGCTACAGCTTCAATGAACTATTTGCAATAGAGCAGAAAAGACAATACGTAAAGAACAGCACCATCACTGATACAACATGTTACCCCTCCATTAGGAAAAGAGATCTCACCTCAAAGTATTTTATTTTCTTGGCAATTTTCATTGTAACAGAAAGCAGCTTGTAGAATCCACTAATAAGAGGTAGCCTCGTTGAATGTATAATAAGGTCATAACCAAAGGAATATACCCAAGGGTAAAAGTATTCAACATGCTTTTCTGGAAGTATCTCTCTAAAACAGATTCACAGAAAACACACAGGCAAAAAAAAGATTGCAATGAAATATTTGCTTCATTTTTTCCAACTTTAAAGTCAGTGCAAGAAAGAGAAGTATTGCTACAACAGAGCAGCTCCAAGGACAGTGAGGAAATAATTACATGCTGCCTTCTGAGGCAAGCATAGGAAGCTCTTTATTTTGCTTTGAAGTGCAAAGCCATTTCTCCTCATTATTTCTTGTTACTGAATTTATACAAACACACATACCCAAATATCACATTCCATTACCAAGACTGCAGTATTACTAGGGGAAATCAACTGGACTTCCACAGGTAAACAATGCTTTACTTTTCACTTAACACCCCACAGCACTTTACGGAGACACTGTTTCTGGGCTCTGAAATATTTGGTATATATGGTGAGCATAAAACTAAAAGTTACAACATACACTGAAAGACAATTGCACCCAAATAATGAATGTGAATGAGTTGACTCCTGTATGTTTCAAAAAACCAAGCTGATGGGCTAGTATGTTCTTACCTACAACCCAAATGGCTGAAACACAATTACTGTCTCCCCACTAATCATCTTGTGCATTTTGAAATTTGGTGTATCATCATAAGTCAGAAACCAGCACCTTAAATAACTCTCGCTTTACATTTCTTCCAACCACTTTGTAACCTCCAAACTACATGGAAACATACTAATACCTGCAGAATTCCACTAGATTTATAAAGGCAATAAAGTCTGTTGGCTTTGTTGGCTGCAGGTTTGAAGCAGGGTCAGAAGTGGGCCAAATCAAAGCACTGCCAGATTCATTTTCATCCTGAAAAAAAAATATTCAAGTAAGCACTCTTGATCTGTGACAACACAAAGTGTTCACACATTTTTTCCAGATAAACAGACTGTCTCTCTTCTTCTCCCTACTACTAGCTTGCCTGACACAGACAAGTGACTAATAATTGACATAACCACAACTTAAAGATACAATATGGGAAAAGAAATAATATGCTTGCTCATAAGGAAAAAAGCAAGCAGAAAAATGAAAACCACTAGATGCCAGAGTAGGCACCACAGGCTCTGTGAACTTCTTCTGATTCCAAGGTTCCCATCTCCTAACACTGTAATACAATATCCAGAAATATTAATTAAAACTTTTTGACTAGTGTGAACATTAGTTCAAGGACACTATGAGGAGGTATGTAAGCATAACGAAAGCAAAACAGGTAAAGTGATTTTAGTTCCCCTACAACAGCAGAAATTAATGGACAAGTCATTAGCTCTCACCTGTTCATTAACATCCAGTTTCTGAACAGTCAGGTCCAACTTCTCAATAATCTTCAGAATAGATTTTATAAATTCATCATACAGCAAGCGATTCAGGGAATGCAGAGAGGAATTTGCAGTAAGGAAGTTTTCATCTTCAAAAACACATTCCTTTGCAGGAGGAAAAAAGTTCACATTTCAAAACATCAGTGAGAATTATTTATTGAATTTACAAACCAAGATTTGAATGATTGAGAGAATCTGCCTTTAGAGTTTCTCAGCCACGGAAACCTAAATTCACACCTGTTTAATTAATTTATCAGCCACAAAATCTAACAAAATCCAGAAAACAGTTCTCCTACAGTATGACATTTGGAAAAAGTCTAGAGTTAGGAAAGCAGTGTTAGGATTCAGGATTACTTTTCCTTTTGTATTTCCATGTTAACCATGCCTTTACCTTCATTGTGTCACAGTTCAGGAGACTTCTAAAGAGATACAGATAGTCCTTGTACATTGGTACTTTCCATCTCCCTGTTCCGACCTCTCCAGTTTCACGGGAGTCTTCTGATCCAGAAGCTTCTTTTCCAAAAACATCCTGAAAGGACATAATATTTTTCAGAAATGCAGTGTATGTAACTACTTGACTCAAGCCAAAACATGATACAAAATTACTTCTGCAGGTTTAGATTTCCTCACTTTACCAATCTATACAGAGGACAAAACAACCAGCTCCCTCCAAAAATCTCTACAGCTCTTCTTCTAGTGGTCAGTTATTTAAGATTAACTCTGTAGTTGTCCTGCTGCACAAGACTAAAAAACTTTAAAATCCTCCCTTAATACAAACATTCAGTAAAATCTTTAAAGTGTTCAAAATTTGTTAACCTGGTAGAAAGCAGGATGACCTTAACTATGACCTACTTTGTTACAGACAACCTGAGCAAACAAGAACTGCAGAGCACAAAAGTCTACTTCCTGTCATTTTTTTCATTTAGTACAACAGGCACAAGCCTCATTACTCTGAACATGTAGGAACCAGAGACTAATAACAGCTGGGCCACAACTCAAACTGGACAGTACTATTTTTGCTTCTTTGGGCCTTCTTCCCCCGTTTGCTGGACTAGATCTTCAAGAACTGGAATGTATACTCTAGGAATCTAGATGAAGTAAATACGTTTCAACAGTTATTTTACCTTTGAAAATGTGATTGGCTTGGAGAAGATTCTGATTAATCCCTGATGCACTGAAACAAAAAAGAATTGCCTGAACTGACTTAAAAAGGTACAGCATGCATATAATTCATTATGTTTGTAATGAATTAAATCAGACTTCTTTTTTTTAATATTCTGCCAGGATGAGGGAGAAGCAAAAGAACACAGATTTTCTTTAATGACAAATATAGCCAAAACCAGAGCCATAACTCTAGGATGTTTCATAGCGAATCAGTTTTTGAACCTTCTTCTTACTACTTTTTCTGAATACTGCTTTGACTTTTCCCTGAGTCTGCATGCAGTGGTTGATCAAAGCATTGCCCATAATGCCTACATTGAAAAAGGCAAAAAGTCCCAATGTCTCTCACAGACATGGCCTTAGGATGCCCATTCCAGCACGGTGCTTTGGCTACACACCACATCCCAAAGCAAGAACATGGAAAATAAAGAAAATGCCACAGCAGTAGAGAAAAGCCACTGTAATTAATTGAAAGAAGTAAGAAATATTGAAAGAAATTAAAAAGAATGTCTAAAAATCAATACACTGGGATGTCAGCATGCTAAAGGCTACTGGAATTGTCAGCTACCAAGGCTGACACATTCATTACTACATTTGCAGGACTGTATCTGCCTAACTGCACGCTTGAAATTTTAATTATTACTACATAAAAGTTTCAGAGCTCACTCTACTTTCTGTGATACTTTGTAAAGGTGACTGAAAGAATACTGAAGAGATTTTTGTACATTCTTCGGCAAAATCCCTTTCTCCCCACAATCCTTCAGCACAGGAACTTAAATCTTGTATTTGATAGAATCATAGAATCATAGAATCCTAGGGGTTGGAAGGGACCTCGAAAGATCATCTAGTCCAACCCCCCCTGCCAGAGCAGATAATTTAAACAAATTATCACAAAAATATATTCTCCTGCCCTTGATTATGGCCATTCTGTCATCCAAAACAGTTATTAAATTTATTCCCTAAGTGATTTATCAATGGATACTGAAAAATAACACAAAGAGAACCCTGAACTTCCATTACTAGAGGATGGGGAAAAGCTTATTTTTTTACCACAAATGGCTATTTGACATCTCTCTCTTGAAACCAGTTACTCAAATGAGGAAAAAAACCCACAAATAAACAAAACAAAAATCAAGCCAAAAAAGCACAACCCCCAGAAAATCACAACAAAGTTAATATCACAGACTCACCCACAGTGCTAATAAAACTCCAAAGAACCGGACCTTTTCCTGAGAGGGCTAGAAATACCTTTATTATAGATCTGCAACACACTGACTGCATTTTTTCACTGTATTGTGGAAAGCTATTGATCTGCAGCACAACTAGATGTTCAAGAACTGGAGTGTATACTTCGGGAACCTAGAAGAAATAAAAACAACAAAAAAACCCATGCAAACACTACTATTATAACTCATTATCAACATGAAGAATTATGCTAAATTATTTCAGTGAGATACTTTGTTACAAGATTTTACACCATTACCTGCTCTGAGGACAATAAAAGACTTAGCAAGTGAATACATCTTAAGAAATTAAAACTAACAAACAAATCAAGAACAAAAAACCTCAAACAAAGCAAACAGACTAAGAATCTTCCCTGGAACACATTAGGAAAGTAGCTCCTGAATAGATTAGTGCTTCAGTGGAACCAGTCTTCAGCTTATTAGAAAAGTACCAATTAAATTGAACAATAATAACACAGCAGTATAATCAGCTCATCCTTAAAAATCTAAAACTAGAATGTGACAAAGTCTCTTCTCTGCCCCAACCTTACTTCCCAGCTACAGCTAGGATCCAGAAAGCCCTCATTAGAATACAGGGAAATTACTAGGGAAATATTAATATCAGGGGAAAAACAAAGTATCATTGTCAGAGAATGTGCCAGCTCCAAAAGAACGTATCAGTACCAAAAAAAAGCAATTATAGAGTGGTATAAATCACATTAAAAGGGTAAGACTCGGTCCAAATAAATAGCTTTTCCTAAAAGAAATAAAAACCTACTTATATTTGGCTAT
The DNA here is from genome assembly GCA_020745705.1 of Hemiprocne comata. Lineage (NCBI taxonomy): Eukaryota > Metazoa > Chordata > Aves > Apodiformes > Apodidae > Hemiprocne > Hemiprocne comata. The sequence goes on from CM036587.1 coordinate 120,232,954, forward strand.
CATGGTTTTTCCTGAAATGCACTGTAGCATTTAGTATCTTCTGTGTATTTTCTTTATCCAAATCAAATCTAATACTCTTCTGATACTCTTTCCCATCCCCCAGGAGCTAAAAGTCATCATATTTCAGATAAAGAACCTCTATCATAGGTAAGTATGCAGCTATTACCTTCTTATACATTCCCCTCTACATAAGAAATAAAAAAAAGAGACCTGTAGCTCAAATACCCCACTTACTGTATCTATATGGAATATTACACTTGCAATGGACTGGAGGAAACTTGGTAGTTGATACAGATGGTCATCTATTGTTTCTGCTTCTGTGAGATACATTTGCTTGCAACGCTGAAGGAGCTCAACGTACATGTCATCAACATCCTTAGAACTGATAGATTTACAGGGCTTGCAGAGAAAATGAAACAATGATTTAGCAACTTTGTACAGGCAAGCAAACCCATGCTGTAGCACTAAAACCCACCCAGATCTTCACTGCATCATAGTTCAAATAACATTTTAATTTTTTCCAAGAAATCAATACATGTGAATAAATTAACTGTAATTATTCTACTTACTACACGTATGAGAAACACGGTATCTGCAATGAACCAAAGTAACAGTTCAATGATGCAGTGTAATGTACTGTAAGAATACTTGAACTTGCAGTGACAGGATTTCAAATCCAGCTGAAAAGCATGGAGTTTGGCTGCAAATATCTTCAATATGGCATTATGGATGCTGATAGTCACCTATATTTTGACCCAGCTGCATTGAAGTATTAAGTGGCTTACTTTAATGTGGCTTAACCAATTATCATTCACAGGCTACTACTATTTAACATTTAACCCAGGAGCCCAGATTCTGAGCTTTTATTGTGTATTGAAGCATTAAGATCTGCTTTTCCTGTTAAAATCTGCAATACTACCATATCTCTGTGCCTACGTGATGTAATTTGTATTAAATTCTTGCATTCCGTAACAGTTACTTTTAACAATTACTTTCAATTCAGTAATTTGAAATAATTTTTTAGTGGAAACAATGCCTGTAACTCAACTCCTTTCTAGTTCATACCATAGAAGACAAGGTTTCAACACAGCTTTTTGAAAATTCTACAAGACAAATGCACTCTGCTCAAAAGGTAGCAAAATGGAAAGAATTCAGCCAGTAACCAGCTATTCTATTGTATTTCCTAACTTCTCTTGATAACCTGTGAGATTATTTAACCTAATCTTTGTTTTGAGAGATAAAAAAAAGGAATGTCTGTTATTTTATTACAGAAAAGTTGGGGTACCACTATCAAGCACACAGCCTGCAGATATACAAACACCATCCTTTCTTTACAGAACCTTCAGTTTATTGTTATATTCCAACTCAATTGGAACAGCCAAAATGCACTGCTGACTGCAGGACACTAGGAAGTAATCAGTGAAGCAACTGCAAATTAAAAATAATAAACCCCAACAAAAAAAAACACGAAACCATGCTTATATATGTATGTGAAGGGCAAGTGTGTTTGTCAGGAAGCACCATTAAGAGTCAGCTTACAATTTTTGTCAGCAGTGAGTTAAAGTTGGAATATAACTGTGTATCAAGCCCCTGTTTTTTTCTACTTCAGAACTAGTGCACAAGCTGAAGTAGCTACAATTCTCAATTCTGCAACTACTCCCACTAAATTCAGTATGCATTTCAATAATTTTTCAACAACAATGTATTTTATAGTGTATCTAATTAAGTTCTACACTTAATCCAGAAACAAGAGCATTTATGCAAGCCTTGTAAAAGTCTTGTAAAATTGTAAAATGAATGGCACATGGATCTCAGCTTTAAATCCACTCAGTACACTGCTTTATCAGAAAGTTTGCTGCACATACTGCTGCAAAAAGCCCATATCCACAAATGGCAATGGACAACTCCTTGTTGCTCGAATCCATTCTTCTGATGATTCCATAGAATTGCTCCATGAAGAACTGCAATGTGCTTTTGTGTAGCTCTGCATCCTTAGCTACCATTACAGAAATCTGTAAAGCAGACACAAAAATTTTAGGATTTCCAGAAACATGAAAAAAGCCACAAAAGAACTGCAGTAAGTCTTTAAAGAGACCTAGCTTGCAACATGAAGCACTTAATACAAAATAATTATTTATTAAACAGATTAACTGAACTTCCCAGCACTAAAATATCCCCACTATTTCAATAAATTTAACTTTGCTTTAGTCTGAGAGATCCCAGTAAAGTTACAATACCTGCTTGAGGAATGAGTCTAGTGCAGAATGACTGGCTTTCTTCAGCTCCTGATGTGTGTGGCCACACCATTTACACATGGCTTCAAAGAGGGAGACATAATTGTCCAGGAGCAAGGCACCAAACTGAGAAGCATGCCAGCTGAACAACTGTAAACCAGCTGCAATTTAAAAACTATTCTCATTAAAACCCATACTTAAATTCCATTTTCCAAAAAAATACTAAACTACAAATGTCCACATCAAGACTTCAGGTAGGTATACCTACCATGACGGCAGGTTACAAAATGTGTTCTTCTAGCTATTACTGTACCAGTATCCAAACATTAAGAACTTAAGCATAAAAAACAACCTCCAAAAATCCTCTTTCTAATGTATACCTTTATGGGAAGCACAGCTGTGTTCTGAAGTAATATACACTGACAGTGAAAAAAAAAAAAGGGACTCTACTGGTTACAAACTCAATCACGCAATTCACAAGGATTTGGTTTCTGCGGTCAGACAGCTTTATGCTCAAGTCCCCTACTCCACCAAACTGTGATATGGACAAATAAAGAATTCAGCATATATGTAACTTCACAATTCTAAATAAAAAAATAAAATTAATTTAAAATGTCAAGATCCTTAATGATCTTTTTTGGCAGACTATCTTTAAAGCAGGTTTTACCCTTCACAGCTGCCACAGGCCTAGCACTCAAGCCCTCCATTTTCGTAATTTCTGCTTAAGTTATTCACATTTCACAGGCCATCTTCTCATTTTCTTAATGAACTTAATTTGTTTTCAATTTCCTTTTCCTTCTCCCAGTGAAATTCCTTCTCTTCCTATTTTTTTCCTTTAGCCCAACTCTTGTTCCTCAGTTGCTACATTCTTCTTATTTCTACTCCTGCCACAATTCCCTTCTCATACACAGTTCTGTACTACTCCAGAGGAGCAAACAGCATCAAGTGTTATGCTGCTGTTCATAAGTTGATTAGACATTGCCTAGTTTAAGCAAATAAACATTTAACTCTTTGGGTTCCAACTTAAAGTACACCAGCTTTGCTCCCCAATCAGCTTAGAAGACTGAAGACTTGAGCCACCCAAGACAAGAATAAACAACTCCAGACAGAAGACACCATTGTATGTGTGTTATTCACCTCAGCCCAAACTGAAATAATTCACAATCTTACCTAGATGTACTGCGTATCGCTTCTGATCAACCTGTAACATCAGAAAAAGTTTGTCATATCTGATTAACTCTTCATCAAGGTTAATTCACTTATGTGGAGCAATTAACACATGGCAGATTTACCTGTGGGTTGATTGCCTTCATCGCAAAATCAAAAATCTCCTTTGCAGTCTGAGGATCTGTGAAACAATACAAGTATTCCACTATTGACACATGTGGGTTAGAGGGAAGACAGATATTTGTACCCAAAGCTTGGAACGAAGAAGCAATATTGGAAGGCCTTACATAATTTTAAGAGGCTAAGACACTTCCTCCTGAAATACTCTTAAATTTGAAAAAAGTGTACATCTATATTCATTGATTTTTTTTCTGAATACCCATGTTTTAACAGACACGTCTCTTCTAAGGGAAACACACCTCTGTAAACTGCATTCCAGCTTCAATGTGGCTCTCACAGCTGCCCAATCTCTGGTTAGAAAACAGCACTTCTAACGTTTATGTACTAACACACACTGATGGAAGCCACTACACACAAAGACTGACTACAAGGACCATGTAAGCTGGATAGGTCTGGCTTTTGCATAAACCATCTACCAGTGGGGAAATTTTCGTTCTGAGCTCACAGGGAGAAATGGCACTGCTTGCTGGCTGTATAACACCTAAAATATATCAAACTGTATAACTGTCTTTCTTATAGAAAAAGAAGATACCTTCATCCACAGATTTGGTAAAGTTGCACATGAGGGCAGCCAGTCCCCTCAGACATCCTGCTACAACAGCTAGCTTGGGTGCTCGTGTAGCTGATGTCATCTAGAAAAACAAGGGAATTGAAAAAAGCATTATCCTCAAACTAAGACAAATTTACACCAAAGCTTCCCGGTTCCCAGAAGTGCAGATAAAATAACACGTTCCAACTTCATACAGTTACGTCAGCACCCACTCCTATGAACACAAGTCAGCAGAAACATCTCTCACTCAGAAGATTCATGTCATTTGGGAGGGAGTTTAACTACACTCGCATAAGAAATTCTTTGAAAAGCATGAAATATGTCCCACCGAGACCAACCATAACAAAACTTAACACACACTAATGTCTTGAAAGTGCAGAATATAGGAAAGTAAAGTTCAGCAGAGCTGTGATACTTACCTGAAGTGCAAGGATTTGGCAGATATTAGAGCCCAAGTCAGAAACTACCAGTGCACGGTAATATAACTTTTCTGGGGTGTTACTGCAATGATCATCATGTGCTGTTTTTCTCTCAGTAAATCAATTAATACACTGTTGGCCTTGAATTTTTACTTTCACAGCTTCTCAGAACCAGAGAACACAAACTTCAACAGTCCTTAAGAAAGTATTTATGCTTGTCCACTTAGAACCCTACAGACTGTACTAGTTACAGTAATATTCCAACACACAGTGCTACACACAAAGGAAAAAAAAAAAAAGCCATGTAAAAAAAAAGTGAGTCTAAAACAAAAATCCAATCATACCTGTGTTTTAAGCTCTCCTAAATAAGCTCGGAATAGTTTTTCAGAGTTGTTAATCATGTCACTAGGCTGGACCTCTCCCAAAACTCCCAAAAGCTCATAGATCTTCTCCAGTACTAAAAAATAATTTAATATTATTAAATATTAATTACTGAAATGATTACTCTCACATTTCCATTGCAATTCCAACAAAATTTGCAACTGTAAGAAAACCATTCCTGAGGATATTAATAGGTAATTAGCATGTGGGAAACATGTCTCTCTATAATGTACATCTATATCTACATAATATGATGTAAGATGCATCCTCCTTTCACATTAATAAGTTAGATGCACTTACTCTTTTTACATGTTGCTTAGAAAACTGATTAATAAAGGCCATATAAACTGAGGAAGCATTTACCCTAATTCAAGTTTGCTGCTGGCCTTGAGGTTATGCTGGGTCTTCTAAGTACCATCAGGGCTAGGGCCAACAGCTAGCAGAAGCTTCTAGGCTTGAGCTTGGACTAAAGGGCTCTATGCAGGCAGAGCAAGTTTTGTGAGGTCTAGACCTGTCAAGCCAAGGTTTCAGCTGTAACTAGCCACGATGATCAAACTAGAGCTCATATTAGTTTGCTTAAAATCATAAATAACATAATTAGGCAAGGCAGGAACTTAGGAGTTCAAATTATGGGAAACCAATGCAGGAACTATCACAACCTATAGCTCCAAGGACAAAACTGGCCAGGGTTGGAATAAAGTTACAAAGAGCTTTAGCAATTGAGCTAGCATTTACATGAACTTTGACAGGGACTGCTTTTGATAAGAGAAGCCACTGGAGGGACTAGGACTACTCTCAAGGCTCCAAGTTACCATGGAATATGTGTGTATAGTTAAAAAACAGCTATGAGAGTAACTTCAAAGTTTCAGCTACACCAGGTTAGCACTGAACCTGGGGAAAAAAACATAACAAAACAAAACCAAAAAACTAAAAGCCTAGCAAAGTTAAGTTGGTTAATGACAAGAAAGCTTGAATTACTTTCAGGATTTAGGCACGTAGAGACTAATAATAACAGATTAGACATAAAAATATGCTTTTATGCCAGAAATCCTAGACCAGACCTATGCTTAAATTTAGTATGAGGTGCCACTAATAAATTCAATTATATTTTTTCTTCCATATGCTAGCTTATACATACAGGTCTGCTAAAACCTAACTGCATGATCATGATCAGAAGACCTGAACAAACTTTACTAGCTCTAAAACATGACAGCTACCATTTTTAAACACATTTGCCATGGGAATAACAATTACACATTTCCATGGGGTACAAGCCAAAAAAAACCTGAGTGTAAATAAAACAAAGGACAGTGACAGAAAAATGAAAGCCTACCTGTATCAGCAATTTTACTTTTTATGGCAAGTTCCCCATAAAATTTATTAAATATCTCTCCAACTTTCATTTCTTCCATCAGACAGGAACGTCGTAAACTTTGCAACAACTAAGATAAATTTAAAAAAAAACATAAGAAAACGTAAGAAAATCATTACTATCACTACACTACCACAATCCTACTTGGTTTAAGTAAAAACACCATTCATATGTGTAACTTCAGCTTAAGTATGGTATTTAATGAAAGAAATTTGAGGTGACTGGTCCAGGAAAGAGAGAGAGTGTTGACATTACATCTACTTTAACAACAAAACTACCTTCCTGTATATGTACATATTTAAAATTTATAGTTTTTCATTTAGATCATACATTCAGTATATAGATAATACTCACAGTATAATGAGATATATATATATATATATATAAAAACACCCCACAAAAGCAGAGGCTTAGCAAGTCTGCAGTGGCCTTTATCATACTGTATTTCTTTCCCTGCTGCTATAAAGCCAACCCAATTCACAGAAGAACTGACTAAGTCAGAAGGGAGTTTTGTTTCTCCTAAACAAAATTAAATAGGTACAAAAGTATTTGCAAAACCAGGGCCTAATGCATTCTAAGGAAGCACATTATGAAACTACTGTCTCACACAGTAAAAAAACTTCTGTAAAAAAGCCCTTCCCCTCCTCCACACCTTTCACACGCTGTACCTAATGTACCATAAGATTATTTATTAATACATAATATTTTAAAGTAAGAACACAACAGAAATACAAAAACTATCCTTCAAGAATCATAATGAACTGGGAAAGACAAGATCTGCAACTGCCCCCAAAACAATCACATCTTGCTCTAGCAGATGAAGGAATGACATGCTCAGATCTAAGGAACTTACTGGAGGGATATCAAAGACAACCTGATCTTAAGACATATCTCTTAATAACATCTAAATGTTAAAATATCAATATTCTCTTGATGCTGTAGGCTACAGATTTTCTTCACCATATAGGACAACTATAGCAATGAAAAAGATTTTCTACTGTTTCTAGAAACAAAAGATTTATAAAACGTATTTTACCTTAATCAGAAGTTCCAGAGCAGGCGCTTTACATTTTGCTGCCCTTTCTTTTGTATAAACACTAATGCAAGTTTGCTAGATAGGAAAGAAAATGGAGATTATAATACTCATAAGTAAAGAGAATTCAAAGATAGTATCTTCATCTACCTCCTTAAAGTATCTCTTCCTAGCAAGTTTAAGGTTTCTAAAAAGACTGAAAAAATAAAAATATTCAGTTCTGAAAGGCACATCAGTGACAACATTGTAGCATTTTCTGACATTGTGACAAATCTTGGCTCAAGCAAAGAAAGTATAGTTTCTGGAATAAAAGGCACACATAGCAAATCTTCCACCTCTATGCCATCATTCTTAACAATACAGAGCTACTAGTTTGAGGTCAGCAAGAGTCCTGGTGCACTCAAGCATTTCTATGCAAAGCAGTATTATTCAGCAAACTAGACTCAAGGAACCTAATTTTTAGAGATACGGTAGTTTCCACCAATTTCAGCATATTTAAAAAGTTACACTTAAAACTAATAATTTACTCTGTATATACAAAAAATGATCAAAAATATTTTCAGTATAAGTAACTATTATTTTTTGTAAAGACACGTGAAATTTATTCTATAGTTGAAGCAACTTTCACACTTCTCTGTTGTATTAGTTATACCTTATATCAATCAGGTTGCTTCAGCTCTTAACAAAAACACTGCAGATGGGTAAGGAGGACTGGGAGGGGTGAAGGACAGCTCTAAATATTTTACCATATGACACTCACCGGAATTGTTTCAACCATTTGGCAAGGATGTTTAGGAAATCATTTTCTTTTACCCACCTTAATATTACAGGCATAAGGATGAACTCTGTCACCAACTTTTTCCATAAAGACACAAAGAAACTTCAATGCTTCTTCCCTGCAATCTCGAAACTGAAAAGTAAAAAAAAAAAAGTTTTAACATGTATAACACAACACGCTATCCATACAGCACTATCTCAACGTTTCTTTAAAAACGAATGTTTACCAACTTACCTCCTCGATGCCGAGGGATCTGTAGATAAAGACAAGTAAGCCATGCTCTTGGGAAAACACCAGGGACAGGTGCAGCGCTGCGGGGAAGCAAACAAACCGTCAGGCGGTTGGTTTCTTTTCTAGAGCAGGCAGGGCTGGACACCGTTCAGCTTGTACAGAGGAATAATGCCTTAGCGCCTTGGACGGGACTGATGTTTGCCCCCAGAAAAAGCACAGCTTCATGTGAGTACTTCTGACCTCCCCATGGACCTCAGGCTGGCGCTGCTCAGAGCCGAGGGAAAGCCAACCCGAGGGCAGGTCGGTAAAGAGGGGCACGGAACAAAGTGTTTTTACCAAGAGAAATGGATATTTGGGGCAACAGACCGTCCCTCCCCCGAAATCAACCATTTACGTCATGCCAGCAGCCCTTAAGTGCCGTGTTGAGCTACGAACGGAGAGAGAGCGGGCAGAGTCGCGCCGCAGGACCAGCCGCCTGCTGTCTGTCCCCCCATCATTAGCAAGCCCTCCCCAAGCTGAGAAACTGCAGTTTCAAAAACACCAGCGAGGCAACGACCTCCCTCGGCTTTGCCCAGAACCCCTGAGACCTGCCCCCCCCCCCCAGCCCCTGTCGCCGCCACCACCACCCGCCGCGGCCGGCCCCGAGAGCGCACCCTGCGCGCTGCCCGCCGAGCTGGTGAGGCAGGTCTCCCCCAGGCTGCGGAGCAGGCTGTAGGCGTGCAGGGCGGCGCTGGCGGCGTCGCCGGGCTGCAAGCAGCGGTGTAGCTGGTGTAAGCACTGCTGAACACCCGCCATGCTGCCCCCGGCCTGCGGTGCAGGCAGCGGCGCGGGGTGGGGGCGGAAGCGGCGGGTAGGGCCCGTCTCCGGCCGGATCCAACACAGCCAGCCGGGGGGGGGACACACACGCCGTGGCATCAGGACTGGTGCGCTTGGAGGCAGGAAAAACGCGGGTAGACCTCGGCCAGACCATTTCGAGCGGAGGGGGGCAGCACGATCGTCTAACGGGCAGTGGCAGGGAAGAGAGGCATCTTTACGTCTCTCGCCGCAAGATTTCCTCCACACACGCACACAGTCGTAGTTTCCTGCCCCCCCTCCGCGGGGAATGGCCTCCTCCTACCTCCCCACGCCTCTCTAGCGGCCGCAAGACTAGTTTTGCCGCGAAATTCGGTCCGGTGTGGGCGGTTCCACTCTGGGCTGGGGGGGGAGCCGATGTGCCATTGCTGAGGACAGCCTCCGTCTCGCAGCACTAGGAGTACCCTGCAGTACATTTGTGTCCGTGCTGCCAGAGGTCGAGTGGGGCACGACCCTCACCTCGGGGGCCCGGAGTGCTAACCTCCTTCCTCCTTTCCTTCTCCCGCTCCGCTTCCCCCCTTTCTGCCCGAGCTGGACGCTCCCGTTGCGATCGCGCCCCGCCATTGGCCAGAAAGCCTGCGAGAGCGCGCGCGGGCGAGCGGCTTGGCGCGGAATTTTCTGGTGTCGCGGCTGCGGGTGGGAGTGCTGGCAGCTGCCCCTCTTCCCTGGCCCCGGCAGCTCCGCGCTCGGCTTGCGTTGGGAGAGGAGGAGACCCGCCTGTTGCGGCTCGGGGCTCGGTCGGCGGCTGAGCGCCTGCAGCCCTCGTTCCTCTTGCCCCCTCCCCCGCCGGTAGGACCGCCGCGGGAGCCGGAGCAGCGCCATGTCGTCGCCCGCCTCCACCCCCCGCCGCCGCGGCGGCAAGCGTGGCCGGGGCAGCAACCCCCCGACTCGTAAGTGGGGAAAGGGCTGGGCGGAGAGAGGGGGGGGCCGGGGCTGGAGCCAAAGCCAGCAGCACCCCGGCAGGGTGGGGGCCGCCCCACGAGAAGAGCGGGCTTGTGGCGGCTGCATGGCGGGCTCTCGCTCCGCTGTCCGGCAGCCGCCGGGCCGTCTCTCTGTCCCGGGGGCGTGCTCTCGGCCGCCGTGTCTGTGCCTCGGTCCTCCTCCTGCGGTGGCGCGACGATTTAAACGCCGATTGCTTGTCTCTTGCAGCACAAGATGCTCGGTCTCCTCCTTCGCAGAAGCGTAGGACCGACGACTCCACCTCTACCGGAGAGCTGCAGCCCATGCCCACCTCCCCGCCCGCCGACGCGCAGAGCCCTGGCGCCGCCGACGCGCTCTTCTCCAGCCCGCCGCAGTTCCGCCACTCCGGTAGGCCGGGCCCGGGCAGACCCTGCCGCCCTGCGGGCTGCGGTAGTGCCCCCTGGGGGGCTGCTGCAGTGGGGCGAACAGCCTTGGGAATTGGTTTTGTCTCAAATTTCTCAGTTGAGTTTGGCATGGTCAAGAATACAGAAATGCCATCGCTGTCACGGGTGCAGATCTGCTGTTGTTGCTTCAAATTATTGTGGGAATATATATCGGGGATTGTAGAGCCATAGAATGGTTTGGCTTGGAAGGGACCTTAAAGATCATCTAGTTCCAACCCCCCTGCCATGGGCAGAGACACCTCCCACTAGGATCCGGTTGCTCAAAGCCCCATCCAACTTGGCCTTGAACACTTCCAGGGAGGGGGCATCCACAACTTCCCTGGGCAACCTGTGCCAGTGTTTTGCCACCCCAAGGAAATAATTTCTTCCTAATCCTAACCTAAATCTACTCTCTTTCAGTTTGAAACCGTTCCCCCTCATCCCTTCACCACATGCCTTTGTAAAAAGTCCCTCCACAGCTTTCCTGTAGCCCCTTCAGGGCACTCGAAGGCTGCTATAAGGTCTCTCTGGACCCTTTTCTTCTCCAGGCCGAACAACCCCAATTATATATTATTCTTTTACGTATTTCTAGGAAAAATAAAACAATAAAATTATTGATGCAGAAAGAACTAGTTTTGTTTGCCATAAAAGCCCTTTCTTGGTTTATAAATAGGCAGGGTTTTAATTGCAGCATCTGCTCATTGCCTTGTCGTTTGTTTTACTGCCCCAAACATACTGAAAAAAGGATTCAATGTAAAATGCTACATTTTGACTTTTTATGCTTGAACACCACTGTAGTTTTAAAATGCAGTGCTGCTTTAAAGTTTTCTAGCCAAGATTTATGAGAACTTTGGATCTTTTGGAAAAATAAATTAATGCAAAGAGAAGTTCTGAGTAGACGTGCAACATCTTTATTGTTCCTGTTTTAACAAAACACTGTAATTGATTGATGCTACTCGTTTTATGGCAGTAGAGTTAAAAGAATGATGAGACAAATGCAGAGGCTGAATTTTAGTTTGTTCTAAATGTAAAATGTCTTGATAATCATAATAAACTTTTTGTTTTTTGGTAGCTATTCCTCTTGACTTTGATATCAGTTCACCTCTGACTTACGGCACACCCAGCTCCAGGGTGGAGGGTACTCCACGAAGTGGTGTACGAGGAACGCCGGTCAGGCAGAGGCCGGATCTCGGGTCTGCCCGTAAAGCCAGACAAGTTGATTTACACTCAGATGGGGTAGGTTGATGTCTCAGAACTTATATCTGACAACTTCTTTTTAAGCAGCTATATACATATTTGCATATGCTTGATTTGTTTCCACACAGCCAACTGAGGATCCGATTGCAACCGAGCAGTCTCTTGGACAAAAGCTTGTTATTTGGGGCACAGATGTTAATGTTGCCTCATGCAAAGAAAAATTCCAGGTAGGTTAACAGCTTATTTTTTCCTTCTTGAAGCCGAAAGCTAGTTTGATTTAAACAAACACTAGTTGAATCTAACACAAAGTAGGTGTTTGTGCTACTAAAAGCTGTTGATCTCTCCCTTCTGTCTCCCTGTTACCTCTGACATTCAGAGATTTCTTCAGCGTTTCATTGATCCACTGGCTAAAGAGGATGAAGACATTGGCTTGGATCTTAACGAGCCACGCTATATGCAACGACTTGAAGAGGTATTTGTAACACAGTTAAATGTAACTTTCCTATTTTAGTCTCCTGTGCCATTGAGCTAAAGATTTCTTTTCAAATACCTTGCAGATTAATATGGTTGGGGAACCATTCCTGAATGTAAATTGTGACCACCTAAGATCATTTGATGAAAATCTTTACAGGCAACTGATCTGCTATCCTCAGGTGAAGTAGTGTGCTTGTTTTCTAGTTCTTAAATGGCTCCTCTGTATTTCTGGCTTTTAATATCTTTGTTTAAATTCAATGTGTACTTTGTATGTTCAGTGTAATTTCTGTGGCTTCTTTATTTTACTTAATATAAAATGTTTCATACTAACTGAACGTAGATAGTACAGTGGGTATCTCATGCCTGGAAAATTGGCTGGTAAACTGCAATGTCTAGAGTCTTGTACTTTTTTCCTTTTTAGTTTGCAATACTCAAATGAGTACATCTGATCTAAATAGCAGGTTTTCTGTTATGTAGGAAAATGCTTAGCTGGTATAACTTTTAGTCACTCCTGGTTGATCAGCAGCACATAAAATGCTTTATGCAAAAGTATTTTGTTCTATGGGTTTTTTTTATTATTTTTAAACTTGTAAGCTTAACCATTTCTAACTATTTCATACAGGAAGTTATCCCAACATTTGACATGGCTGCCAATGAGATCTTTTTTGATCGTTACCCTGATTCAATATTAGAACATCAGATTCAAGTAAGGCCATATAATGCACTCAAGACTAGGAATATGAGAAGTCTAAATCCTGAAGGTAAACTTTTGATTACCACGTAAGGAAAGAATCTTTAGGATTGCTATAAAGTTACTGGATGTTAACATAGAATTACATGAAGATTATGTAAAACTGTGCTTGTGGTTCATCCAGACCAATGTATTTCATTTGTGTAATTCTGTTTCAGAAGCAAATGCTTTAGAGCCAAAATGCAGAATGTATCCATCTTTCTTGGCATCAGCTACTCAGGTTCTTAGTTCTGCAAGTGTGAAGGATTCTTTCTTTTGTTTAAATATGTCTGTGAATTTGCATGTTTGTACTGCACATTTTTGATTCTTTTTGCTTTGTCTTAGACAAAACACGAGAACCTAACCAAATATCTACCTCCCACCTGAAAACTAACGGAACATGACATTTTAAAGGTTATTTTAAATTATAAGAGTATGAAGCCATGACACGAGCCTCTATATTTTACAGATATTGATCAACTTATCACCATCAGTGGTATGGTCATCAGAAGCTCCCAGTTAATTCCTGAGATGCAAGAAGCATTCTTTAAATGCCAGGTTTGCGCTTTCACCACCAGAGTAGAAATCGATCGTGGCAGGATTGCTGAACCATCAGTATGCAAGAACTGTAACACAACGCACAGTATGGCACTGATTCACAATCGATCCATGTTCTCTGACAAACAGATGGTATGTTGGCTTTAGGTAGTGGCTAAAATGAAACAATTCCTCGTATTTGCCCCCCTATTACCAATAGCATATATGTATGTATCTTGCAATTGAATGTTCTGAAAAGTAAAGTGTTTTGAACATGGTTGAAATAACTTATGAAAGGGTAAGTCTACTTTGGAGAAGAAAGACATTCATAGGATGAAATGAAGTATGTACATATCTCAGCATTTCCGTATGGAAGCCCCTTTATATATGCTATGTCCATTTCTGACTGGATGGACTAGATGAGCCTTGTATTTAAGAGCATTTTAGCCATATGAGTAGCAACCAGCAGAATTCACAGTTTCATCCTGTCGTTTTATTAGTAATCAGTTTTGCTATTTGGGTGGGAATTTTTTCTTGAGCAGTGTTCCCCATTGAAAATTATGCTGAAGATTCTGTTGTATGCTCTGTGGAGAAGCTTTATGTTTTTCCAACTAAAACCTAAGTCTTTTTTGCTAGATCAAACTGCAGGAATCTCCTGAAGATATGCCAGCTGGACAGACCCCACATACAGTTGCACTGTTTGCTCACAATGACCTTGTTGATAAAGTTCAGCCAGGTGACAGAGTTAATGTCACAGGTAAAATTCGGTTTGAATATTTGCATCCTCCTTTTTCACTCATCTTTACTGTCTATAAAGGGATTTGATGGGATGCAACTGCAATGGCTGAGGGAGCAAGGCCACACAGTTATCTTTGAAAAGTCATGGTGACTGGCTAAGATGCTGGAATAAAGCCAATGTCACTCCTAGGGCAAGGAGGAGACCTGGGTAACTACAGGCCATCAACCTCATCTTGACCCCAGGGAAGGTGATAGAGCCAATAATCCTGGAAACCATTTCTAACCATATGAAGGATGAGAAGGTGGTTAGGAGTAGTCAGCATGGATTTACACTGGATAATGACCTTCTACAATAAAATGAGTGGAGCAGTGGGTGTTGTTTACCTTGACTTTAGCAAGGCTGTCATCACTATCTCACATAACATCCTTGTACACAAACTGATGGTGTATGGGTTAGATAAGTGAACAGTGAGATGGGCTCAAAGCATTTTGATCAGTGGTACAAAGTCCAGCTGGAGGTCGGTCACCATGGGTGTGCCACAGGAGTCAGTAGTGGTACCAGACACTGTTGGACTTCATCACTAATGACCTAGATAATGGGACATAGTGCACTGTCAGCAAACCTGCAGACAAAAGCAAAACTGGAAGGAAGCAGTGCTTGATAGATGACTGTTGCTAACAGCTTCCTGTGCTGCATTAGGAGGCTTGTTGCCAGCAGGTCAAGGGAGGTGATTCTGGAGTGCTATGTCTGGTGCTGGGCTCTCCAGTACAAGGGAGATGTGAACATACTTGAGTGAACTGGGCAAAGGGCCATGATGGTAAATGGAGACTCTGTCATAAATGGAAAGTGTGAAAGTGGGGGCTGCTTAGTCTGGAGAAGAGAAGGCTCAGGAGTAATCTTACCGGTGTTTTTATAAGTACCTGATTTGGTGGGGATGGCATGGTGGTGTCAAGAAGACAGAGCTAGACTCTTCTCAGTGGTGCCCAGTAGCAGGCAGTGGGCACAAACTGAAATACAGGCAATTCCAGTTAAACATAAGAGAACTTTTTTTGTTGTTTGGGTGGTCAAGCCTAGGCACAGGTTGCCTGGAAAGGCTGTGTGGAGTCTCCATGCTTAGAGATACTGAACACCTGACTGGACACAGCCTTTAGCAACCTATTCTCGTTGACCCTAGTGTGAACGCATGCTTGGACTAGACAATCTCCAAAGGTCCCTTCTGATCCTGACGATTCAGTGATTCTGAGAATGTAGGTGAGGAAAAGGCAGTATCTAAAGTAGTGTCTGCTGTCAGGACAGTGGTAACATAGAATAATTGTGATACCACCACGTATTTATAAAACACTTCGTTTTGAAACAACTGCTGTACTGCTAGAGAAGAGATGCATTAGAAGTGTATTACTAAACTTCTTCCTTACAAAAGAGGGAAATGCTGACTTTAGGCATCAGAGCAGGGCTTTTAAAAGCATCGAGCCTTTTTTTTTTTCCGAAAATGCTTAAGCATTTTCCGTGTTGAGAACAGTTGTGATAGGATGTTAAACACATGTACATGCAAAATTGGGATCTAGATGACTTAAATATGTTCCATTGACTTCTACATTACTTAACTGTACCGGGAAATAATCTGATTAAAGTATTTAGGTTTTTTAAAAAAAGCTTTACTTTTTAAGGGAACGTGTAACATCTTCAGGTTTTGAAATTACCATGTTTCTTCATATCTAACGCTGTGATTAAAAATTGTATTTAGGTATCTACAGGGCAGTCCCAATTCGAGTTAATCCCAGAGTCAGCAACGTAAAATCTGTCTATAAGACCCACATTGATGTCATACACTATCGCAAGACAGATGCAAAACGCCTGCATGGTGTTGATGAGGAAACAGAGCAAAAAATGTTCACAGAGGAGCGTGTGGCAATTCTAAAAGAGCTTTCTAAAAAAGCAGACATATATGAAAGGCTTGCTTCAGCATTGGCCCCAAGTATCTATGAGCATGAAGATATCAAAAAGGTGAACAATTCTGTTTTTCTCGTGTAAGACGTATTTATACGCTAGAACATTTTAAATTATTGTTTATAAAAATTGCTTTAGGCTTCAAAATTCAGAAAACTATCTTGAGCAGTCTGAAAATGCCATGGGCTTTTCAGGATGTTACTTTTAGTTCTTTACCAACACTGCTTCCTTTAGGAAGTATAAAGGAGGAAGTGTTGGTAACATTTTGATGAAATAGAAGACCTTAAACTTCATCTTTATGGTCAAATTAAGAACTTTCATTTAAGTAATGTTGTGAAAACAGTAAAGCAGTTTTCCTGAAAACAAAATTTTATTTGAATAGTCTTGACTAAAAAGCTGACAAACGTGGCACTTAGGTAATGATATAAAAGAAGTAACAGTACTTTGGTCCTAGATTAAACAGAGTCAGCAGAATTTGTTATCAAAATGTTGATTATGTAAGTTCTGAGATAGATTTGGAACAAATTTAATTTGAAACTTCTAATTATAAGCTGAATTTGTAGGACCTAGAAGTTTTAACTATATGTTTGTAATTAACTGCAATTGAGGATGTCTATAAAGAATGAAGCCCTTTTAAAGATTCCTGAACAGTTTTAAGTGTTTTCTTCCATATCTGAGTTAATTTTAATTTTAGCAGTGTTCAGTTCATTAGATGTTTCAGTTCAACTGTTGGCTTTGCTCTGTTAACTACACAAGAGGTCAAGTTTTGATTTTTAAAAATAATGTTTTTGTAGGGTATTCTGCTTCAGCTTTTTGGGGGATCAAGGAAGGATTTTACCCACACAGGAAGAGGCAATTTTCGTGCCGAGATCAACATTCTTCTCTGTGGTGATCCTGGTACTAGTAAATCACAGCTGCTCCAGTATGTGTATAACCTGGTTCCTCGAGGGCAGTATACATCTGGCAAAGGCTCAAGTGCAGTTGGTCTTACTGCGTATGTGATGAAGGACCCAGAAACACGGCAGCTGGTTCTTCAGACAGGTGCTCTAGTTCTTAGTGACAATGGCATCTGCTGCATTGACGAGTTTGATAAAATGAATGAAAGCACAAGATCAGTACTACATGAAGTAATGGAACAACAGACTCTCTCCATAGCAAAGGTAAGCATCTCTGGGATTCCAGGTTCGCTCCACTAAGCATGGTACATGCCAGGCAGCCAAAACTGAAAAATTACCAGAAGAACAAAGGATTACACTTTTCTGTTGTCAGTGGGTCAGCCCTAGGTTATGCAATAGCTCCTTTACAAAAGTATACAGCTTTTGCAGCACACTGTAGTAGTTGCAGATGCTTTTGTTCTTGCTTTACTCTAAAAGGCTTTTGCACTGCAGTGTTTTACTACAGAATCCATTTAATAACTGGCGATCTCATGAAGTTGGGGAAAAAATAGTTTTGGTGGCACATAGTTGTGGCTGGTTTCAGAAATGTTTTTCATTTTGACAGGCTGGAATTATCTGCCAACTGAACGCTCGTACATCTATCCTAGCAGCAGCTAACCCTATAGAATCACAGTGGAATCCAAAAAAGACAACTATTGAAAACATTCAGCTTCCTCATACACTGTTGTCAAGGTACTGAACTTCTGCTTGCATGTCTCATTTTAATGGGATGTTGTACTTCTGAGTAGAACAGAATAATTGTATTATTTGTAGCATGGTGGAAAACTTTTATAGTGTTTACTTCAAATGCTGTTTGTTCTTAGAGCTTCTATGTGAGTAGAGAACTGCCTCTTAGTGTTTACGTGTTGACCTTGAACAGAAGATACCATGAGATCTGTAGGATGGCTTTATTTACTTCCACGTAGTTGTTTTTCTGTTGTTTCATAATCATCTAGAAAAGAGTTGTTCTGAAAGTTACAGTATCGATAACTTCAACAAAAACTCAGGATGTTTTCCTTAGCTCCGTAAAACTTCTAGTGTTGAAACACTGATGATCACGGAACTTTCAGTAGAGGTGGCAGAATATAAAGATCTGTGTTGTTCTATCAAATTCAGCTGGGGAGATGGCAGTGCTGGCCTTTTGGGTGACAGTTGTCACAGCAACATTTAGTCTCTGTTGATAGAAAATTGAACCTATGTGCTGCATCTTGTGAGGAATTTCCACACTCATTGGAAATCTGATGTACACTGATGGTATACTGGATATTCTGGGAACATGGCTTAGATTTCAGTTAAGAGCTGCCAAATTTAGCCACTTACTGACAAATGGTACCTTAGTACAGGTGTACTGAATTAAACTAGGCTTGAGCAGCATCTCAGTTCCACCATTTTTGGATTTAAGGTTATGAAAATACATGATCGGCTGGCTAAAAATGTATTATTCATGTCTGCCTGTAGTTGAGAGTAGTTGAATATAATTTTGTAATATTATAAAAAATGTCTTCAGGATTAAACTGCACATGTTTATTTAGACATAGATTTATTTTCTTATGGTCTTTATATGCATAAAATAAATATATAGGTATGTGCCCTGTTTGCTGTTGCCTTTCAGGGCAGTTTCTTTAGGGCAAGTTTGTTCTGTGTATTTGGTATGTATGGGGTCTTTTATTTGTGGACTGTTTTGTGTGTGTGTTGTTTTGGGTTTGGTTTTTTTTTTTTTTAAGAAACCAAAAACCATCAGCCTTGAACATCCAATACGAATTCTGTAGAATGTATGTCACTTTGAAAGCTTCAGGTCTGTAGGATAAAAGCAAATACACTGGGCTGTACTTTGAAAATTCTAGAAAGAACTTTTTCAGTTTATTAGAGAAACTCCTACAGAGTAGGAATTAATGGTCAAATAACTCCTACCTGTATTTTTTAAGTCAAAACCTCTAAACTACTTTAAATGGCAAGAAAGTATACGTGCTAATACTGCATTCTTACCCCATTCAGATTTGACTTGATCTTTTTAATGTTGGATCCACGTGATGAAGCCTACGACAGACGTCTTGCTCGCCATTTGGTTTCACTGTACTATCGAAGTGAAGAAAAGATGGAGGAGGAGTACATGGACATGGCAATACTGAGGGATTACATTGCATATGCTCGTTGTTATGTAAACCCCAGGTTAAGTGAAGAAGCAAGCCAAGCCCTTATTGAGGTAAAAGAATTGTTGCAGAGAATGTTCAGAGTCCTCCTGGACTTGTCCAAAATGGCAAAATCCTCTACTATGTATGCTTTCTATCTGCATACAGCTTTTCTAGAAGATCCTTCAAAAAAATCTCTCAAAATCACCTGCATTTAAAAGGGAAGAAGGATCGGTATAGAAGTTGTTCTGCACTGTAGTATTTAGCTTAACAGATGTGCTGTTTTGGTGCCATTGCATAAAAACCAGAATTCTACTGAAACAAAATAGATGTGTCATTGCAGACACAAGTGCTACTACTATGTAAGATAAGTCCTATGTTTTTAAAGTGATTAAAAACTTGATTAAGTATCATGGCTCAATTGCTTTATAATGGAAATGAATTATATGTGATGTGGCTATTCTTTGTTGCAGAACAATTGTGAAAGTATATGAGCAGAAATACAGTACTTGGAACGGCTTCCCAGAATTGCTGGTATTCTGAAAGAGGAGGTGGAGCATGAAGGGGACTCCGAAAATAATGAAAAGAACAGGACTTACTGAAGTGTTTAATGGCTCTCTCCTTTTCAGGCATATGTGGACATGAGGAAGATTGGAAGTGGCAGGGGAATGGTTTCTGCATATCCTCGACAACTTGAGTCTCTGATCCGACTGGCAGAGGCACACGCCAAAGTACGCTTTTCTGAGAAAGTTGAAACAATTGATGTGGAAGAAGCAAAACGCCTCCATCGGGAAGCACTGAAACAATCTGCTACTGATCCAAGGACTGGAATTGTGGACATATCCATTCTCACGACAGGTTTGTGTTTCCTTAGTGCTAAAGCTGGGATGCTACTGGGCTTTTGTCATTTTTAAATGTAACTTAACCTGTCACCATTAGTTAATTTCTAAAAGATGTTTTCTTGAATAAGGAATGAGTGCAACAGCTCGTAAGCGGAAGGAGGAGTTGGCTCAAGCCCTAAGGAAGCTTGTCCAGTCAAAGGGTAAAACGCCAGCTTTGAAGTACCAACAGCTTTTTGATGATCTCCGAGCACAGTCTGACACAGTAAGTTTCCTGTTTTGTTTTTACATTTTCATTGATTTTTAAAAGTATGGTGTTTTTCCAAGTCAACGTTCTTGTCCTCAAATCCCATTATAAAGGTAAAGGGGGAGACATTAACTTTTTCAGCTGATGTGACCAGAAAGCCAATTCTACTACAGATAAACGAGCTGAATCCTTGCTGTAGCTTATTTTTTCTGGCTTCTGAACTCAAGCAAAACCCAGCTGCAGGGTCCCAGGCCAGATTTCAAATTGCAAGAAGAACAAACTAAAACTTACTTACTTTTCTTTAAGGCTGTTACGAAGGAAATGTTTGAAGAAGCCCTTCGTGCCTTGGCTGATGATGACTTCTTGACTGTGACTGGAAAGACTGTCAGACTGCTGTAAGGTGGCCTTGACTTGTGAGCTGACTGTCACAGCTTTTACTTTGCCTTACTTAAGATAATGTCAGTCTGCAAGATCTTTTAGATTTGGGACTATCATTTGCTATGACAAGCATAGCCTCTCCTTGTGTCATGGCTTTACTTTGCCTTGCAACAGTGCCAGTCAGCAGGATTTTCAAGATTTAGGGCCATCATTTGCTATGACAAGAGTAGTGATGATTAAACTGGCACTTCTGCCAGCACAAGGTATTACAGAGGACATAAAAAAATCCTCAGCTGCATAGTGATATTTACATTTTAGCTAAATGTAATTACTAGTATTTCAAATGCTATGTGTTTTTATGAGGTTTTGTAGGACATGCTAACAATTGAATTGTAAAAATTCATCTTAAATGACTCCTTAGTAAATGTAATTTGACTGTTAAGTATTGCTGTAATCTGAAATAAAGTTATTTGTTTTAAAAGGGCTCTTCAGCATTCATTTTGAGTGAAAATAAGTTTATCCTGTGAGGAGCACTTTTCAATCTAGGATGCTGTGATTTTCTGGAAGTTCTTTGTGAGAGCATGAAAGGAGCTTTATTTTTCTTGTTTGTTTGTTTGACTTGAGTGCACTTTGCTAGTATCCTCAATGTAATAAAAAATTCTTACTGCAATTTTAAGCATTACTAGATAAATTAAGATACCCATCTTTGGTGTCATCTCATAAATCTCTCTTTAAAGAACAAGGTCCAAGAGTGCACGACTGGACAATCTTCCTCATTCTAGGCAGGGTAGATGCTGTCAGCCACTGCATGTCAGTAGTTGCTGTTGTTTTCACAGTTGAGCCTAGCAGAGGAATCCCTAATTCACTTTGGTACAGACAGCACCAGGCTGCTCTCAACTGCTCATTTAGAACTTTTAAGCTGAAATAAGTACTCCTATATTCTGTGTCACTGCTTCCAACAGAAGGGAAGCAGATTTCCCTTGTGTGAAAAGGATGTACCTTAAAACCTAATTTTTCTTGCTGCTGGCTCATTATATGAGTAAGGTACTGTTTACCTGTAGTTGAATTTCCAGTGATTTGCTTTTTAGTACAAGGAAGGAACTCAGTCTATCTTAGAATTAAAATATGCTGTATGTGAGGAGGATCAGGTTAAGCCACAGCTATCTCTTCCCCCATTCTTGTTTATTAGTAAACAAGTCACTGTTGCCTCATCTTGGCTTTTATGGACTGGAAGCATATAGTTCATGCGCTTTTCTGTAGAGGAAGTCTAGGTTCCCTGACTCAAGGCTTAAAAAGTTAGATATAGGTAAGCTGAGATCCCAGAGCTTGACACTTCTCTTCAAAATAAGTCTGTAACATAAAATTCCAAACTCACTTAAATACCAGAATCATAGATTTTCTAGTGATCTTGCAGGATCTTATTTTCCTCTCTGCCATGTTACTAGTTTTGCTTAGAAAACAACAATCACATGATCTCTTCTTCCCCACTGTAACATACCTTTATTTCACACTTACTTTATAATCTGCCTTTTATGTGTGACTGATACAGTTCTAAGCTTGTTGAAAGCATCACTTGCATGATTTTTCCATTTACACTGATGTGTCCTTAAAGTACTACCTCAGTTTGCCAATCTTTTTCTCCTCAGTTTTCCTGCTCTCGCAGCTATATAACAAGACTACCCTTCCTAACTACTTGGTCCCTCCTCTTGTCATACAACACAGCACTACATTTCTCAAATATGTTTTTGAGTTCAAGAAAGTTGATTTAGTGTTTAAAAAAACCCAATAAATTCAAATAGTTGTGTAGTTGGCTACAGCAGCAGAAGTCTGCAGATTAAAATCGCCTCTGTTCATCTACTTGCAAATTCTAAATGCATGTTGAATTGCATAGTCACAAAATCAAAGGTTCAAAGTTTTGTGTATAAAACTGATTTCAGCTCCCTTTTGATTTTAGATTACTTTTAATTAACTATCTCCTAGTTCTATTATTTTTTTTTAGTAAAAGGCTTATTAGGAATTACTCTCTTTAGTGCTTAGAGGCTTACTTGCAGAATAATCCCACTAGGTGGCTCTTAAAGCTTGTATGTAGTAACTGATACAGAATGGAAACATAATCGCTACCTTTTTGTGTTTTGGTTTTGTTTTTTTTTTAACTAGGCAAGGACCGCAAGTGCCATTCTGTAATTAGGTAGAATAGAAATGCTTGTAAACAGTCTTATGGCAAAAAAAATCTGAATAAAAGATCTTAACCATCTATATGCTAATTTGAAATGTACACAAAGTAAAAGGAAGATTAAAGTAATCAAACTAAGAATATTGTCCTTACTCTATGCAATAGTCTCAAACTATATAATAATTTACCACTGTATTTACCCTAGTAGTTACAATTAAGCTCATTTAAAAAAACTCAAGTCATTTAAAGACTGCAATATGCAACCAGGGGAAAGCCTCTTGCCAGAAACTTTGTATTCTTAACATCAGAAACAACAAAGAACAAATGGCATTGAAGTCATTTGTACATTCTACAAATGGCACAAAAAGTCACTCTGAAAGAGACCACAGCTGACGTGGTCTGTTATCTTGTCTAACAGTATAAAGAGAAGCTGCTAGTGAAGTGGAATAGGATGCTACTTGGCTGTTTTCCTAGCACAGAATGCCACAAGCAGTTACTCTGTCTGGGTGGGTGGGGGACCAGTACAAGACGGATCAAAAAGCGGGATTTGCTACCGCTGCTCCCGGCTTCAGAGCTAGTACCTCATTTCTCTGCAAGCACAGATTTGATTGGAAAGGGATTCAACCCCAGCTATCCCCGTCCGTTAGGTGCTTCAGCAGGAACAGATGTTAACTCCTAAGTGAGAAATACCTGTCAAGATTACCCCATGCCCATTATAACTGAGAGCATGAACACCTGAAGACTGAGTTGGCCTCATCAAACTTCAGTCTTACTTTTTGGCAGTCACTCTGGAATTGCAGTTTTATCTTCCTAGAAGGCCTTAGATCTTCCAGATTTTCGTGGGAAAAGAAGTGCACTGCAGGCTGCATGTCCAAGAGCTGGTCAGGGAAGCAATTCTGTCCCATTTTTGCACTGTATTTATCTAATTTCATAATTAGAGCAGCTATGTAACTTGCTGTCTGGATACAGCGATATGGACTGAAGAAAGAAAGCATTTTGTATGTTTTCCTGATTTGGCAAGACCAGATGTAGTCTCATAAAAATAAATGCATAGTTTACTTGAAAAGCAGGGGATTCATCATCTGTGAGATACACTGACAGTCAATATGAAGGCTGTCATCCAATTCTCAGTTTGTATGGCCACCTTACAATTATGTTTATAGGCAGCCTGGCACCAGCCTTTATTGTTTCATGCTCAAAACCAAAAAGCTATTTAATTGTGGGTTGTAGGATTTCAAGAGTACAGCTTGTCTATGCAATAAGCACAACCAGACTCCTCTTTTGCGGGGCATCTCTGGTCTCCACATTCATCTGTATTTGGTACTATAAACAATATTTCAGAAGAAGTGATAATATCTGAGCATAAATCATAAAAATATAATTAGTATATAATTACTTTGTAGATCCCTAAAGCATTCTCTCTCATTGTCTTGTGTTTTGATGAAAACATTCACTTGGTTTGTTCAGTGACTCCTGCTCATGTCCTGCCTCTCAGCTGGGTAGGGTAGGAATAGGCTTGGATTGATTTTGCCTAAATTTGAGCCCTTTTTCTGATGAACCGCAGAGTTTCCGATTACCCTGTTTTGTGAGTGGAAATCTTATCAGGGAACTGTGCCCGTATAATTTGTTTTGAAGATCTTGCTACATCTTCAGGGTAAACTGTTTCTTTTATAAAAGTGATGAAAAACCCCACATATTTTCATGTGGTTCTGTGGTCAACTATTTCTTAACTGTTGCCATACAAATTGTTTTTTCTAGTATGAAGCAGGCTTTTACCAGTGCAACTTACCGACTCAGATCAGATCCGCTATGCATCTAGTGAAGACTCCTTCGTTATTCTTGACCAAACATCAAAAACCTCCAACAAGAAAAATCATAAAGAAGGTTTCCTCTAGTAATTAAGACCTCTCCTAGCTCTGAAGCAAGAGTGATGCAGTCCTTCCTAGCCTTGTTTATTGAAAACTACTAGGTACAATAACATTGGGATTCTTAAAAATGCAAATAACTGGGTGTAGGAAAGCTACTACATTTTATTAGGTGGAAGATATACCAGAGAGTATCTCTGATGACCTCTAAAAGAAATGTTAGGATGCAGAGGAGCTTTTTACCCTTCCTCCATTTTAAGAGGTTAACTTTATTACAGTCCTGGTGCAAGTTATTTTGTGGCTTGTGAGCTGTTACCTGTCTAATTCTTAAAGATACAAAAAAGCTTAAAATAGTAATTGTCAACAGTTTCGAACTGACAAAACAAAATGAGAAATAATCCGATAAGAAAAATAATTTTAAGAACAGCCAGTTTGGCATAACCTTTCATACTGCCCAATGCTGTAGTACTAGTACTCAGCTGTCATTTTCTTCCTTTGTCCCCACAAGTAACCACAACAGACCCCCAGAGTTTGGCATTTCTCACCCAATGAAGAAATGGTTGGCACAAGCTTACTGAATTGGCAGCCAGGGAAGATTTCCTTCCTGGTTCTAGTTCTTTCTCAGGAGCACTTTCCAGTTGCCAATCTTTTCCAGCAGCACCAGATCCAGACTTGAACCTGGAGACTGCAAATACCATCCCAGGACATAACTGCACATTGCTACGTCCACAATTTAAAGCCTGGGAGAACTGAGCCTACGTATCCAGGTACACAATATCCATCGAGTGAGTTTCCAACCTAGGACAATACAGGAAGACTGGGATGCTGCCTCCATTGGTGTTAATGACCTTATCTCATTTTTAGTCACACAGCCTGTTGTTACCTTTGCTTTTCAGTACACCTGGGTGGGAAGATGAATCATCCAGCTAGTTCTTAGCCCATCTTACAGCAGGCAAAGAACAGCCATTAAACTCTTAAACTGGTTCTCAGTAACAGTGAAGTTCTGCGGACATTATCTAGGCAGAAATTTTTCATTACTTGGGCATCTCCTTACAGTATCTTTCTAAACAGTCTTGGCAACACCTGCTTGGTTGAGAGTTCCTCTCATGTTCCATCACTGTGTAACACCTACACACCAGGATTACACAGTTCCTGTCACTTTTAATAATTGACTCAGTGACCCTTATTAGAAGAGTCTCTCATGGAATCCACATGATATATAAACACTCCTAAAAAAACTGAAATCAACATAAACAAATGAATACAAAGCAAACATCATTATGGGCCTGATCCAGCTTCTCAAGAATACACGGGCTAGCTGCAGAAATCCATCTCACCACTTCCTTATTGTTCACAGCTTCCTTTCAATATCCCTTCCATAATTCCTTTCAAAATTTCTTTCATAGGCTGGACTTGATGATCTTGAAGGTCTTTTCCAGCCTTGGTAATTCTGTGATTCTGGGATTCAATAACTGAAAAGAGCAGCCCCAGGCTGATCAGGAAGCTACAGCAGGCTTAGCACCAGTTTAACTGCAAATGTGAGAATGACTCCAAGAGGTAAGCTGTTTCCCCTGGGATAAACAATAATGCTCCCAGTTGCCTGGTACTGGTGATTTTTTTTTTTTTTTTAATAGAAAAATACAATGCTATGTAAATCTTCCTCAGCTGTACAAAGTAGCACAGCTGTTTATATGGTCTATTTTATCTAAGTGCAACAAGCAGGTTAGAATCTTTGCATAAACCTTCTGGCAAAACTTGAAGATGGACATTACTGAGAAATATTCCAAACTGTGTACTCTGCCTTTACTTCAGGAAGTGTAAGGGCTGGGGGGGGGGGGAAATCTATTTTTATTTTAATATAAGGCAGGTTTACTAAAGGGCGTTGGTGGAACAAGAACCCAGGGACAATACTGTGCACTGAGAACAATTCTGCTGGAAGTAAGTGTACACAGTAGCTATAAGCATGTCCCAGACTTTCAGCAGAACGATGGCACTTAGTGTGACCAGTCTTGGCACCTTCTATTAATCACACTGTAAGTGGTCACTAAGACTGGTACACGCTCTTCTAGGTATGCCCAGGAGTTCCAGGGGAAGGTTCACTTTTCAGCCTCCAAAGTAAAAGGAGACACACCAAGAAGTGGAATAGTAAGAGTCTTTTGCTAGTTTCATGCTCATTTTTTCTTCTTCAGCCATCAACAGACATAAGATGGGAGGAAACAAGTATCCTTTTTGCACACTGTAAGGTGCTTAGTTAACCCTCAGGACACAGAACAGATTTAGCAGCATCGGTCACTACAATCTGAAAAGCTGCACTTGATGTGCAGCCACTGCTAGAAGGGCCAGGGGGAAGTTGCACCATAAAGACACACACAACACCTGAAGAACAACCAGAAGAAGAAACGAATAAGGTGTTAGCAGAAGGCAATTAATGAGTTAGATGGTGAGGTTAACTGTGAAGCTCTAACACAAATGTGGCACGCATTAGCCTCTCAAAAGCAGCTCTGCATAAACAGGATTAGGGGAGAAGACTGAGGGGTTCAATTATAACTTGCACACTTGGGGTTGAAGAGATCCCTTAAATTTAACTGACCGATCCAGCTCATGTTACAGCTTCACTGAGACAGTAACTGAAAGGAAGATCCTCTATTTCTGGACAGGGACCACAAAGGACAGCTGGGGAAGAACAAACATTCCTACATGGCTGTTTTCCACTGTCTGATCAAAAAGACATGCTGATTCAGGTCTCTAACCATAATTCATCCACTGTTTTTCATAAAGCCTGGAAAAACATCATATTGCAGAATTCTCTCTCTGCCAAATTTGACTTAAATTGGCTAGGAAGAGCCAACAGCTATGACAAGGGATTGACATACACAGTTATATAAGCCTGATTTAGGCAGTGCAGCACACAGAGAAAGGAACGGAGGAGGGAAAAAAAAAATCAGTTTTACCCTGATTAAAACAAAATTAACAGTTTACCGAAATAGTTAAAACATGTATTTTGTTTTGATTGTTACATATTTTGTTTTGGTAGTTTCTACGTGGTATAACAAATCCTGTTTAACAAAATACTGGAGAAATCCTGCCTCCTCTCACATGCTCAGCAAGCACTTCTCTGCTGGAGCTAATTCCCCCCCTTTAATTGATTAGAAGGATCACAGAAGTCTCATCTTCAGGGCCTACTTAAAATTGCAGTACCATACATAAAATAAAATACAAGTCTTCTCTCTTGCTCTGGTCTCTCTGTTCACAAATGAAAACACATTCAACTTTAGAATAAAAGTAGGTGTCAAATAAGTAATTTGTAGTATTTGATTTAGCATTTCCAGTTGAAGAAACAAGACAAATTAGAAAAGATGTGTTTTCCAGGTGTATAAAATAAATGAAAAAAAAAAAAAAAAAGGTTATTGCTTGGAATTCCTGAGAGGAAGTATTTGGAATTACCAGCATTTGTTTTTTTCCCCGTAAAACTCAGGTTCCATTTTATTATTTTTAATGAGTTAATTGGTTTAATTTATTCTAATCAAACACATGGCGGCACTTAAGAAATACACCTTGTACATCTGAAAAATACGACCTATATGAGAACATATCTTCTGCAGTTTCTTTTCTCTACCTCAAACAAAACACATATGTGGAGAATGCGGGCATCGATCCCGCTACCTCTCGCATGCTAAGCGAGCGCTCTACCATTTGAGCTAATTCCCCCTTCGTGTTTTGTTCCTCATCCTGTGATAATAGATTTTAATTACCACACCACGTGCTCCACCATGATAAGGAGTAATCTCAGGGTACCCCTTCAGAACTCCTCTTACCATCTGACCTTGAGCTTGTCTGGTTTTTTTTGCCCAAGACGACAAACTCCCTGAGTACTGTGGTAAGGCACTTCATGCTAACCTGCGTGACAAACCTTGCAGTGCCACCCAACTCGCACTAGATTATCCTTCTTTGAGGATGGCAGCTTCTTCTGTGTTCAGGGAAGTCACATATATAAAGCTACTGGAGAGTGTCCAGAGGAGGGCCACGAGGTTGATGAAGGGTTTAGAGGGGATGCCATATGAGGAGTGGCTAAAGGCACTTGGTCTGTTCAGCCTGGAGAAGAGGAGACTTGAGGGGAGACCTCACTGCAGCTTACTGCTTCCTCACTAAGGGAAGGAGAAGGAGTAGGTGCTGACCTCTTCTCTCTGGTGACCAACGATAGGACCTGAGGGAACAGTAGGAGGATGTGCAGGGGAAGGTTTAGGTTGGACATTAGGAAGAGATTCTTCACCCAGAGGGTGGTGGAGCACTGGAATAGGCTCCCCAGGGAAGCAGGAATGGCACCAACCCTGACAATATTCAAGAAACATTTGGACAATGCCCTCAGGGACATAGTATGAACCTTGGGGCTGTCCTGTTCTGGGGCGGGAGTTGGACCTGGGGATCCAGGCTGTCCGAGGAGGTGGTTGAGCCACCATCCCTGGAGACATCTAAAAAGACAGGTGTGGTGCCAAGGGACAGGGTTTGGTGGTGGACGCGGCAGAGTTAGGGTAGTGGTTGGACTCAATAATCTTGAAGATCTTTTCCAACCAGAATGATACTGTGATATTGTGATACATCTCAGACACTGCAATGAGGCAGCTTGAAGATAATACAAAACTTGCACTTACCCTGATGTCCTCTAAGAACACCATCTTAGCTTATATAAATTTATACTAGTGTTGCCAAAGAGAGGCACCAAAGTGATCTGTGTTAAATGAAAATATGTGGACACAAAGCCTCCACTGCTGAAACAACCCAGAGAAATGAAAAAATGGAATTAAGGAGGTCAGGTTATTTTCAGCCATGTAGGTAAGGAAGTTCTCCCAACCAAGTGAAGCAATTAGAAAGTTTTACTCACTGTGTTACTGAAAACTTAGCAATCACAACAAATTCAAAATCATAGAACAATGGGCTGTCAATTATGTGAAATACACATCTTAATCACTGATGTGAAATACACACCTTAATCACTGTCCCTTCCCTGGAGGTGTTCAAGGTGAGGTTGGATGGGGCTTTGTGCAACCTGGTCTAGTGGGAGGTGTCCCTGCCCTGGCAGGGGGGTTGGAACTAGATGATCTTCTTGGTCCCTTCCCACCCAAACCATTCTATGATTCTATGAAAATAGTACCATTGCAGATGCCTTTCTTCATCCTTATCTGACTTTGGCAAGAAATAAACTTTTCCTGTGAGCTGAACTGTCCAAGCTTTGGGCCTTTTCAGTGGCAGCAGAGTGAGATTTGGGGGTGAAAAACAGGGAGAGGTAATCTGCTACTTTCATACTGACTCAGACTGCACAGGGCAGATAAAGAAAACTGTCCATGGAGCTGAACCTTGTGCAGTATGATAGGGGAAAGCTCCCAGCTGTAGATGTGCAGTGGGACCTCACTGAGCCTTAGACATGTGCCTGTGAGACAGACTGAAACCACTTTTGCATATTTATTTTCCCTCTCAAGTTTACTCCAGTGAGGAAGATAAAGTCAGTTACAATATAGTGCAAGAAATGCTAAGAACAAATTTTTGTTTATTCCTGTGCAAGGATTGAGAAAAGGCAGGAGAATATTTAGATTCTAGGAGAATGTTTGCAGGGATACTGTGGGTTTTAGTTCCACATCTTGGCCTGAATCCAGGCTGTGATAGATCTGAAGTACTACCTTACTTCAGACAAACTGTAACTAGCTGATGCTTCATTTCACAATTTATTTTCTTTTGATTGGATGCTGTCATTCAGTAAGTTAAATCTATTAGAGTAAAACAGCAGTGCAAGTATTGTTGGATTACTCCACACATTTTACTCTACTAGCCGAACTTACTTTTCTGCATTTAAACAGAAAGTGAGGAAACTTTTATTAAATGTAACTTTCATTGCCTTTGTTGTTTAAAAGTATATCAGCGTAACCACTCTCACTGTAAACTACATTTTTGTTCTTTAAATCCAGAAAGCATTCCTTGATTTAATAACCTGGGAATAGAGTTTTGCCAATGTGCTTCTGACTGCAAATTCAGTTAGTGCGACTACACTTGAGTTTTTGAATTTCTGAAATGTTTTCAGTCACCCCATATATTCAAGACGCAATACTACTTTAACTGAATCATTGAAGTCAATACAAAAAGGTGGAAATACCTTGAAATACGATTTAGGAAGATATAATACTTTCTTTCCACAAACTATGATGGCGTGTCACTCAATAAGCAGAGTCAATAAGCAGTCAATAATCACTCATCCCATCTCACTCAAGCTCCGATTACGGTGAAAATCAACCGCCCCAAACCATTTTACACAAGGGGAATTAGCTCAAATGGTAGAGCGCTCGCTTAGCATGCGAGAGGTAGCGGGATCGATGCCCGCATTCTCCAGCGTTTTGAGTAACTACGGTAACCATAGATTTTCTTCCATCACGTTTTCTTCATTCACGTTTGTGGAAGAAAATTCATACATACCTCTTACATACAGCATCTCAAATAAGAAAAAAAATCCCAATCAGCATACTACAGCACCCAACGGTGTCTTCACATAAAACACTCAATACTAATGTTGTCCTGTAGCATTCACTTCTGTACCTTCCAACTGCACTGAATTGTTTTCAGCTTTAATTATAAGAAAACTCAGTGAAATTGTGCATAAGAAGATGTGAAAGTCTGGAGTTGTCTATATAATCATCAGCTCACCACAGAATTCTCCCTCCAGCTGCTTTGCTCCTGTTGTACCTAGGATGGGCAGGATGCACCTGTTCCTCACCCACGTTTCAAGGGACATTCCATCTCTCACAATTCCACTCAGCTATAAAAAAATAATTTGCACTTCAATTAAATGCTTGTCTATGATCACTATTAACACCTTCAATCATTCATATGGCACACGTGCTTCTTAAAACGGAACCCTAATATGAACCCTTTCAAAACCCCCACGGAAAAATGCACCTACATCTAAAATGCTGCCAGTCCACGAGGCAGTATAAGCAGAGAATGAAAACTGCAGCACAGCCAAATTCAGAACCAGTGGTTTCGCTTCATTCTTTAAAACACATTAACAGGAATTATTTTTTTTTGTGGACGCGGCTATCCTAATTTTAGACAACACAGATGTTTACAAGCCTCTCCTCTCCAGAGCAGCAAAAGAATTTCCACCGGTAACTGAAAAGATGAGGAGGTGTTTAAAGCAGAGAGAGAAACAGACGCGTCTCCTCAGAAAATGGAGAATGCGGGCATCGATCCCGCTACCTCTCGCATGCTAAGCGAGCGCTCTACCATTTGAGCTAATTCCCCTTGACGACAAAATGCTCTGCTTATCGCCTTTTGGCGCTTTCCGCTCTCTCCCTGACAACCCGAACTCCCGCAGTGAAACTGACATTTCCTCCGCTGTCTCAAGTAGAACCAAAACTTTCTCCCAATAATGACATTGATTTTCTACCCCAGTATCACACCGGTAGCTGCCCACTCAGAGGCCACTGCTCAGGTTCTAATCCCCCACAGAAGTCACTGGCAGGCAGGAACAGAAGGCAACTTCCCAGTGAAATGCAGGAACAATGAGGTCTTAAAGCACAGGGCTCCTGACAGTCTGAGTGGGAATTCTGCCTAGCATGAAATTTGGACTCCTTGATATAACAGCACATGTCTTATTCAGCTGAGCTGCATATGGATAACAGAAGGCCTTCTGTTCCCAAGTCATTGCAGATTTATGTTCACACAAAACAATTCTGACTGTTTAGAGAAATACGGATCTATTTAAAGATTGTATTTTTCTAAAATAGATTTTTCCTAGGTGGAAGCAAATCAGCTAAATTACTTTAGCCATCAATATAATAGATGTGACTGCACAGAATAATAGAATCATAGAATGTTTAAGGTTGGGAGCGACCTTAAAGATCATCAGGTTCCAACCTCCCTGCTATGAGCAGGGACACCTCACACTAGACCAGGCTGCACAAAGCCTCATCCAACCTGGCCTTAAACACCTCCAGGGAAGGGGCTTCCACAACTGCCCTGGGCAACCTATTCCAGTACCTTACTAGCCTCGTGGTGAAGAATTTCTTCCTGATGTCTAACCTGAATCTCCCCTCTTTCAGTTTAAAACCATTACCCTTTGTCCTATCACTGCCCTCTTTGGTGAAAAGCCCCTTCCCAGCTTTCCTGTAGGCCTCTTCAAGTACTGGAAGGCCACTATAAGGTCTCCCCAGAGCCTTCTCTTCTCCAGGCTGAACAGCCCCAACTCTCTCAGCCTGTCTTCCTAGCAGAGGTGCTCCAGCCCTTTGATCATCTTTGTGGCCCTTCTCTGGACCCCAACAGCTCCATGTCTTTCCGGTGCTGAGGGCTCCAGACCTGTACACAGGACACAGAACTGAGTTCTCCCAGTTCTCTCTCTTGTCGCAATGGAGTCTGGGCCCAAGTTAAAAGGGAAAAAAAAAATTAAAAAAAAGCAGCACCCAAATGGAACACTGGGGAAAAAATAAAGTAAGAGAGCACATTATTTGTATGTCTCATGAATTTTCAAGGTGTGACTATACCACCAGATAGACAGACATATTCATACATACATATAAAAAAAAAAATACATCATTAAAATGAAAAAAAAAATAAAATCATGGGTATAATGAAACCATAGTGAAAATTCTGTTTGGTGGTTTTCGTCTCAGCTCTGCAAGATCAGATTCAGAAAACACAAAGCAAGCAGGGTCTCAGTGTTCCCTGTTAACTACTGAAGTCTTCTCTCTCCCTTTGAAAGTAGCATTAAGAGAAAAAACTGCTTATGACTTCAGAGAGTCATAAAAAGAAGAAAAAGCAGGCAGTAGTGCAAAGACACACAATTTACTTCATTAAAACCCTAAGAAAAGGAACCTTGGGGAATTATGTTTCTTTTCCCTGTAAAAAGAGGAAGGAAAGTTTGAGTGAACCTGTCAGAAATCTTGCAATAGTCTGGGACTTTTGTTTTGCTTCTAAAAAAAAGTAAAAATAAAAAAATAGATAATTCTGAACTTTTATTTAACATTTTAAGTGTACATCTTTGCCTTTCTGGAAAAAAATAATACCTGAAATTAAATTTATTGAATAACTCTAGAAATAAGTCTCTCTTAGTTTCTTTCCTGATTTGCCCAAGATTCTTGAGGACACATGAATCACACTGACTTGGAAAGATCTTTCAATTGTCTCCTCTACAAGGACTCCATGGTTTCAGAAAGTACAATAACCCAATTACAGTCTTTGCAGGACTTCCTGAATAATACATATTTGATTTTTTTTTTTAACTGGGATTATATTTGTGTCCATGAAATAAACCAAAGTATCAAATTTTAGAAAGTTTTACTGAGCCACATATTTAAAGAATACATCCTAAGTCATCCCCTGCATATATCACTCTTGCTGTGCTGCATTTAATTCAAGAACATCTGAGGAAGTTCTCTGCAGTCAACAACTCAGTACTTGTCCGTAACCAGAAGTTTCAGACTCAGAGACAGTGGAGGTTTGTAAGACAGAATGAAATCCCTCAAGGTCACCCTAAACGTTATCATGTTTTAAAAATATTTGACCGTCCTAACTTTAACACCAAAACAACTACTTGTATGGCATTTCCTCCAGACTTTCTCACCCGTTCAACCCTGAGAATGAAGCACCTCACCACTGTGCTTTTCCAACTTAGGCCTGACCTTCAAGTGTATTACTCAAACTTTTTTTTTTTTTTTTTAATTTTTTGGGTACAGCTGATCCCAGAGAGCATGGCATTGTGGCATTAGGCCATTCAAAGCAGAACACTTCAAGTTTACATTTGTACCTCTAGGAATAGTTTTATTACTCTATAAAGTTCTAGCAGTAGAACGGATGGGGATACTCTGTGAAGGAACTTCCAGCTTTCTAATGCAACACCATCCCCTCGTTACTTTTCTTTCAAATTCCATTCAGAGTGTAAGACAATTTCTAAACTACTTTGGCTTTCTTGCCCAAGCAACGTGCATCATCCTTTAGCAATGTAAACCCTTTCCTTCTTCTTCCTTCGCCCATCATGGCACCTGTACTTTCTGAACACCATGTGCACACGGAACTCTTAAAAGCTGGTGAGGGACTTTTTAGGACGTCAGTAGTGGTAGGACTAGGGGGAATGGATCAAAACTAGAGGTGGGTAGATTCGGATTAGACATTAGAAGAAATTTTGCACCGTGAGGGTGGTGAGACACTGGAACAGGTTGCCCAGAGATGGGGTGGAAGCTGCATCCTTGGAAGTGTTCAAGGCCAGGCTGGATGGGGCTCTGAGCAACCTCATCTAGCGGGAGGTGTCTCTGCCCATGCAGAGGGGTTGGAACTAGATGATCTTTAAGGTCCCTTCCAACCCAAACCATTCTTTGATTCTATGATTCTATGACAACAGAGTTTAAGAATCCCACAGCACAGTGGCTCAGAATAAGCAGTGCTTCAACAGAACAGTGCAGAAAACCTCTAACCAGCTTAACTCAGGGAAGCCTAAGTGGGCCTACAGGTGCAAATTCACTTTTAAGGTAGAACAGCAGCAATATAAGATAAATCCAGTGCTTTTAAAATCCAAAGGTACTCTGGGAATATTACTATTTTAGGAATAGTAAACCCATCATAACAAAAGGAATAGAAAACAGGATTTTCTAGGGAAGGCAGAAGAACCAAAGAGCTGAAGGAAAAAAAGCAAGACACTATTACCAACCAGAGAATGAAGAAAGGGAATTCACAAGCTATCACTCCATTAATTGTAAATCACCAAAGCTAACCTCACTTTCTGAAATCATCAAATGCTGCTACAGCATCCAAGGTGCCAGTTAGGACCACTGGTCTAACCCCAAATCCCTGTATCAAAAAGTCCTGTACACACTCTCCCATTAATGAACTCCAGTACCTTGTTATCAGCTCCTTCCCTCTGGTTGAGACAGCTGGCTTTTGGGAAAAAAATGTTTCTCCCTCTCATATTAAAACATAATCAATGTGGAAATAAGCATGTGACATTAATTTGTAGAAGGCAATTAAGTTCTTACAGCTGGATTTATTCTGCAGATACCAGACTTTTCAGCAACTGGCTGACAGAAAGCCCCACTACTCAATACATCTGGCAAAGTAAGCAAGCTTGCTACTTCTTTTACCCTGTGATGTCTTCACATGACCAGTTGGATTTTTTCACCAAGAGCTCTGAAACGGCTAGAAGTTCCTTTATTTAGTCACATAGTAATTGGAAACACAGCACTTAGTTATGATGAAAACACTCCAGAACACCAGAGTGACTAAATTCCACTTCCAGAAGTGACTCAGTCATGCCACAGTTATGACACTATACATTTCAGCACACTACAGTAACCAACTAGCTTGAAATGAACTGGCTTATTACTAAAAAATTCCACTCAATATTTTATCTTGTTTTAATCAGAATGCCTTCTGCTCTCTGTATGACTGACAAAAATGGGACATATAAAATAACTCAGACAAAAAAAGAGTTTTCTTCCAAACAGGAATATGTAACTCTAAACTTTGCACTGCAAAGAGACTGAAAAACAAACAAACAAAAAATATCCAAACCAGCTACAACCCTAACAGATTTTAATTTGTGTTTGGTTGGTTGTTTTGTTCCCCCCCCAAGTGTTCTTTCAGAGTAAAAATCACCAGTGTCTTAAATACACTTATGTTGTAAAACAAACAAACCTACAGAAGCCTCCTAATTGTGTATGAATTAGGCTCCTATGAACACAGCCCAGGCAGGAACAGGGTTCCATCATACCAGCTTTGGAATGGTAAAGTACATCTACAGGGCTTAATTCAGGGAAGGCCCAAGCAGGCTTAAAACTGCACACCAACTGGCATGTACTGCTGCCTATCAAACTCTTTAATTTGTTACTAAGCACTGGTAGTCTTAAGGCCTTAATGCAGCAAGTAGGGGAAAAATTATTTAAATTATTAAAATTATTTAAAATCAAACAAAACCCAGCAGTGACAAAACAACCTAAGGACAGCTACAGTATGTTCAATTCTTTCTTTTAAAGAGGCTAACCTTCAAGTCGATAGATTTATCATTAAAATGGAACAAATAAATTTGTCTCCAGATCAGTAGCCCAATCTGTACTTGAAACATTGAAGGAAATACATTCTAGACCTCAGAAATAATTGTATGGAATTATGGCATATGGAATTGGGCAACAAAATCACCACTTTCCTCTTGGAAAAACAAAACAAAAAAAGCCAGACAGCAGGCCTCTTGTACGTCAGAAGAAAACTTCCCCCAGAACTATTTATGAACTTAATGGCAACAATAAGAACAAAACTTCATTTGCTGATGAAGATTTTGATGGCTTACAGAATTTTGCCTCCATTCTACAATCACTCATCATTTTGTACCCAAACCACAAGACAAAAATGTACTAAAAAAACCCAGAACAACTAACCAACAAAAAAACCCCACACCCACTCTAGAATTATTTGCTACTTTTAGTAGTATTTCCCACTACTATAATTTAATTTGTGAAAAATTAGTGCAGTCCAGCTGGGAGGTAATTTATCAGGATAAAATTTTGTAATACTGATCAAATAATCAGGAAACAGCTTAACCAGGCAACCTTAGTAACTTTAGTTAGCATTAGCAGCCACGGCAGAAGCTTGCAAGAGCCCAAAGAATAAATATAAAATATCTTGCTTTTGTAAGAAGTAAAAAATCCTAAATTGTTTGTGCGTGTTTAGCAGATTGGCATTTAAGTTAATCTAGTGCTAAGGAGGCCGTGAGCTCAGATCTCAGCTCAGAGGGAGATAAGACTATCCTTTTATGCTACGCTTTGGGATCTCTATCTGGATCACACAAAAATCACCATTATTATTTCAATCCGTAACATCCTAAACTTGAGCAGAAAGCTGAAGTACGGAGCAAGACATCTGAGTTATTGTTCTCTTTCTCCAAAAGCATCAATGGGTTTAAAAGTTCTGTCCACGTAACCATAAGGCATCCAGATTGGCAAAGCTCTCGCCCTGTTTCCAGATGAGGAAACAGTAAGTCATATATTAGTATGATTATGCATTTTGGTTTCTTTTTTAGGGAAACAGCTATATTCACATCACAACATCATTCTCTGATCTTTGTGGAAGACCCAATACTTCTACCAATCTTAAGAGGGTTTCAAAAAGGTTTCAACATCATAGGGCTCACGTACAATACCCTCCTTGAACTAAAATGGCAATATAGAAAAACTGTATTACTCATTTTACATACTATCCAGCTTCAGACAGTCCTTCCAAACAGTTTAATCATCATCAAAAAGCTTATTGCAAAAGCAGCGAGATTGACTATGCCTGAATCCAAATGCATATGCAACCTGTGTCTTCTAAATCACCACTCTAACAATCCCTGTTTTCTCCACATTCCCTGTAACTCCAAAAAGGAGAGGATGTGTGCTGGTTTTGCCTAGAGCTCTGTGCAGCTGCCACTAAACAGCACATACAGCATTTTCCTCATGTTCCTTTAGAGGCTCTGCAGCGCCATAAATTTCCACAACACACTGGACAACTTACTTCTCTTTCAGATTTGTATCATTCTTTCACTTTTGGTGCAAAAGTTAACTGGGGTGGGAGTGACAAAGATTTCCCCAGTTTATAAGACTGAAGACTAAGATTTCTACATCCTGTGGATTTTACTAAGGAACAGAAATGTCTACTCACTAAATGAGAATTTATCCAGAATAGCAGTTTTAAGAATAACCTAATTGAAACAAGCAAAACAGACCTGAGGAACTGGTTACCCAGAATGATCTGAAAAATATGTTTGATGGCAATGTTCAAAGATTAGAGGTTTGAGGTACACAGAACCCACTGAAATCTAGAGTATGTTTAGCATCTGACTGCGTATGTCCTTATGAAAATCTGCAAGCTCTTCTTTTTCAATTTATACACCACCATACTCAACAGTTATTTTAGAATTAGAACAAGGAAACCATACCAATCAGAAGAACTGCTGTGTCCCCTGATAAAACTGCCTTCTTTCAGTGTATCCCAAGCACAGGCATAACACAAAAACATCACAACCAAGCTGAATTAAAAACGCACAAAGTTTAAGTTAGCACCCACTTCAACAAGTTTTTCAAGTCATGGTATCCTCTGATTTGATTCTTCTGCTTCTTTCTTGGGCTCAACGCTGCACTGTGAGTGAACTCTGGCTGAACAGTCCCAGAAGAGGAAGAAAACAACAGCTATTAAATTTTTACTCATACAATGGAAGACTGGTGTTGCAGCAGGTGTTGAGAGCGATCGAAGGAGAGCTGGAGCCTGAGACATGGTAGTGCAGTGCGGTAGTTGGAAGTGCACCAGAAAAACACACAAAACCACCCCCTCCTGAACAACAGCAACACCCCCTGCACCTCCTCCCTCAAGCAACCACCCCCACGACGTCAAAACTAAACTTCGTGAGACCCACTATGACAACCACCACGACCTGAAACCCCCCGAGTAAAAGACTACAAACAAACCTCCTCCTCCTCCGCCAGCTTTGTCTTTCCACGGTCTCGGCCCGGACTCTCTCAAGTTGACAACAACCCCGCGGAGCTTCCCCGCCCCACCGCCCCCTCAGGGCCTCGGCTCTGCGCTGCCCGGCCACCGCGCCCGCCCTGTGCCAGAACCTTCTGTGCGCCGGGTGCTCCCGCCCTCCCAGCGGGCCACGCTCTTCGCCTGGGAAACTGCCCCCCTCCTCCTTTTTTTTTTTTTTTTTTTTTTTTTTTTCTTTAAATATAGATGTCACAGTGAAGAGGCTGTGGTGGGAGTTTGCTGCTGTATGAATGGGGAAATGCTGTCGCTCGCTCGGTCTGCTCCTCGCCTTTGAGGCTACCGCTGAGATGGCGGGTAAGTCTTCTAAAGAAAAGCCTTTTCCGTGTGGTGAGCATGCCTGGTGGCCGGCGCTGCTGCTCCTTCTGAGCCACCCGGTGCTGAAGTGCCTACTGCATCTTTGGGAGGGGAGAACTCAACATTGGAAAGAGGCTTTTGTCCCAAATGCCATGGCTATAAGCTGCAGGAGTTAACAGCGGAGTGTGTATGCCTTTAAAAGAACCTAAATGTTTTGGGGTTTTTTCAGAATGTAAATTCCTAATTGGATTTATGCTTATGCATTTGCCTAGGTATTGCTTTGAGGGTGGAGGTTGGAAAAAGTAATTAAAATATGTATAATGATCTGTGTTTAAGGAGGACAAAATTCTTATTTTACAACCGTGTTCATAGTAGTTTCTAGCACTTGAGACTCTTAACTAACTTGAATATACAACATACCTTTCTCTGTTATTTTCCTTTTTATTTTTCCTTAAAGCTGGTTTGCAACTGTAAAAGCTTCTCCTATCTTACAAAAAAATCTTGGCCTTTGAACCTTCAAGCATCAGGTCAACTGCTAGCAAGAATGGACAGTTTCACTAGTGGATGGGAAAGCCCACTTTTAATCTGCCCTGCCAGCAAGGTTGGTGAAACTGTGTAGGATAAGCTGCTCCAACTTGCTCCCTTCTTCTTCAGTTCTTTGGAGCCTCTAAAAGTTTTGGGAATTACTCATCTCCTTCACGTTTTTAACTTTGTTATCTTTGCATATTGCTAAATATTCTTCCTGCAAAAAGTAAAAGAAGGGAAAACGGGAACAAAAATATTTCACCAAGAGCTGAGCTGTTTTTCTGATGGCCAAGCTAATACCTTTTTCTAGCTTATGAGTGTTCCTTTCGCTAAGTGTTATCAGTAAAATTATAGCTAGTTCAGCACTTCTTGAAGAAAGTGTTATTAAAAACATATTAATGGGACTAGACAACATGGAAAGAGATCAGTGCAGACTTTAAATTTTCACCTGTCAATTAAGATTATAGCAGCCATCTCTAAACAGCTTTCTGTGAGGAAAGCTGTATCTTCTCTGAAGTTACAGACAAAAATAAGGTGTGTTGTTTTTTTTTTTAAAATCCCTTTATTTTAAAATAACAATACCCAACCAGGAAGTTACTCAGGGATGTTTGGCCTAAATAGCCCGTTGTTGTCGTCACTGCTAAAAATGATTAACCTTTACTGTGGAATAATTAGTGTTGGTTAGCTACCTCACTGTAAATTTCTGCAGATGATCAAGTGAGCAAGTGCTATTATGCCCAGATGAGAGTCCAGAGGTGATTGATTTTGTGTAAATAACACCACGTGAAAAACACATGTACCTTACTTCAGCTGGATTTTGTATCGCAGTTTCTACTACAAATGAAATGCTTGTGATAAGAAAGCTCCCCCAAGTGAGAAATACAGTTGCAGGTTTTTTAACTTTCCTTCTAACTATCAACATTCAAATTCTGGATTGATTTTTGTAGTGTGTGTGTATGTATATATATATATATATATATGTCTAATTTGACAGTTTTGTGCAGCTGATGATGTCTTCCAAGGTCTCCTTAAGATTTCTGTTCCCAGTAGTTGATAAGCTGCTTTAATAAACTTCCGAAAAGAACAAGGAGGGTTTTTTTGTTTTGATACAGAAAGCTATAATGTTTTCCACCTAGTGTTTTCAACACAGAAAGCATGTTGAATCTTTTGGGCATGTTCCAGTGGCTGCCATTAAAAAATGAATTATTTATGTGCCAAAGATTTCTCCTGACTCCACAAGTGTTACAAGTAAGTCAATTTCATGCTCTTTTGAATCTTTAAAACATTCTACAAACAAGAAAAAACTGTACTCAATCATTCACTCCTAAAAAAATATTTTAGCTCTGGCAGGACTAGCTTTAGTATTAAAAATCCCAATCATCTAACATAGCTTAAACTTACAGATGGCCATAAATCCACAGCAGCTATTTTTCTGATCACTGCTTTCACTTGCACCATTCATGTTCTTAGAGCTGACAACTACATTTACTTCTGAGTACCATTATTCAGAAAAAAATAGAAGTTCTTTACAGTGAGGGTGGTGAAGCACTGGAACAGGTTGCCCAGAGAGGTGGTGGAGGCCCCCATCCCTGGGAACATTCAAAGTCAGGCTTGATGGGGCTCTGAGCAACCTGATCAAGTTAAAAAGGTCCCTGTGAACTGCAGAGGGGCCTGGACTAGATGTTGTTTCCCCTTCCTGTTTTCTTGTGGCTGGCACCAGCAGGAAATCTGTAGCAAATCAACACTAAGGCTTGTCAAGCACCATATGAATACTGATACAAAGAGTAAAGACAGTGTGTCACTTCCAGTTGTTCCTACTTTGTGTTGCCACTTGCCAAAGCAACCAGCTCAAGCAACAACTGAATGGGTATGTACAGTAGCTCCAAGCCATCCCTCACGTGTCGGGACCAATGTACATAAACAAGCAGATTCATTGTCACCAGAAGCCAGTAAGATGATGTGGAAACAAGCCAGGCCAGTTAGAAACCAGTCAGGTGGTGATCTTGCCTCCACTCATGCTGTGGTTTAGTTTCCCCTTAGCCTGACTTAGGCTTGATGGATGAGTAGTTCCTCCTGTTCTGCAGTCATACTCTGGAGCGAGATCTGTGGCTTAACTTAGCGCAGAGTCATTGTCTGGTGTAGTGCCAACACAACACAAGAGCAATCTCCTTTATTTTCTAAATGAAGAAGTTTAAGCAGTGGTCAGAATGTCACTGTGTGGTAGATCACGGGCTGTATAATCTGGCTGTATATGCAGGAGTACATAAAGCTGATAGAGAAGAGCAAGAGTGCTCACACCATGTCAAGTCACGCGGTTTGTAAAGTCATCTCACCCTACAGAGAACCAGAATCCCAGTTCTCTTGCTGGATTTATACACAGCAACAAGCTTATGTTTCAGAGATACCTGAGAGACTTCTGTTAAAATAATAGTGAGTGGGAAGCTGCAAAGTGGAACTCGGCCTGGGTTTGGTTGAGCTCGAAAACCTGGGGTGCTCAACTACAGGCGTGTGCAATGTGTTACGAGCTCCAACACATCGTGGTTGAGCTCGCATTTGAGGCTGCCTGCTGAG
The DNA here is from genome assembly GCA_020745705.1 of Hemiprocne comata. NCBI lineage: Eukaryota > Metazoa > Chordata > Aves > Apodiformes > Apodidae > Hemiprocne > Hemiprocne comata. Next base: position 120,275,615 of record CM036587.1, read on the forward strand.
AGCTTTCCGCTCCTCCTCCTGAAGGAGGAGATGGAAGAGAGGGGGTGGCAGCGGGATTCCGAGGGGGAATACCGAGGCCGAGGGTTTGTGGAAGGGGTTCCTAGGACGGCAGAAGACGGGGGCAGGTCCGTGAGGGAGCATAGCTGCAGGAGGGATGGCGGAGTCCCGAGGGCGAGCGGAGGGGCCGCTTCCCGGCCGCGGCCGCTCCTCCCGCAGGCTGGCTTCCCGCGCCAGCCGCACTGCCCGGAGGGGCCGGGGACAGCCGCCGTGGCGGCGCGGGGGGTGGGCCTGTCGCTGAAGTGGGTGTAATTTTTACAAGTATCACAAGCTTCTTAAAAATACACCAATTGAGCTAGTACTAGGAACAGACAGCTCTCTAGATCTGCATTTTGAGTTAGGTACTTGCTGTTGGCAAGTGAAGATGACAAATTGTTAAAGGTGGCTTATTACCATAAATCAAATCATTATGTTCCTTGTCTGTGATGTAGGTTGTATGCTCTGTGTCATGCAAGCATTTGTCATGCTTTGTCATGTTTTTCAAAAAGTCAGTCTTTTAAGGCTGGTAAAAGTAATGTGCTAATTCTAGGGAAGTGCATTTGGTGAGATGATAAGGATAAATAATGTAATAAATAAGGAGAATACAGATACATTTTTGTTTCACATGATTCTGTCACCCCAGAGAAGCTAGACACCTTCCAAAAGGATATTATACATATATTATACAAATACAAGCTTTGACTATAAAACTGTTTCTATCAGGTATGTAATGCTTTTTACTGATTAAACATTTCCCGTACCAGGTTTTTCGTGCATATGCCTTGAAAATTGGAAAGAACATGGGTTTCTTTGTTGAATTTGGAACAGTTGTTCAATAAAATCTGGATTTTTCCAATAACACATTTGGTTTCTTGTAAGTGACTTGGTGTTTTGGAGAGCTTCTTCTATGAAAACAGCTAAAAAATAAAGACTTGTGTTGCAGAAAAGATTAATAAGATTATTCGGGTAGTATACATGCTCAAAGCTGTATTGCGTGATTCCAGCTGAGGGGTGCAGTCGGTTATTGGTGAGTGTGAGGAATGACTCAGCAAGAAAGAACGGATGTATGGTAGGAAGGAGCTGAAGTGTAGTTCTCAGTAAGTCTGGACTGGGTAAGTATAAGTTCAGAGGCTCTGTTATGTCAGATGGGGAATTAGCTCAAATGGTAGAGCGCTCGCTTAGCATGCGAGAGGTAGCGGGATCGATGCCCGCATTCTCCAATGTCTGTTTTTCAATTCTATGATAAACTACACAGCAGTTCAAAATGTTTCGTTAATTTTTTCTACATAATGATGTAAAGAAACCAGAAACAATTGCAATCTAGGAAATGATTAAAATATTCCATTTCTTCTTTTCGAAGTCATATGTTTGTTCTTTTGCATGCAGGGAGAAAAAACACAATCCTTGCATGAAATAACAAACCCTACTGACATTTTAATACAATAATAAACAACGTGAACAAATTATGGATAGAATTTTTTTAATATGCCCTTAAATATTTAGTTTATTATTTAATTAATTAGTTAAATTTATATTTGATATTATAGTTCAGTGTATAATGAACATTTTGTATTTCTGCTGTGAGTAATGCTCATTATTTTTGTTTTGTTTTAGTTGTGTAGGCTATTTATTAGAAACAATGGGTGAAAATATTCTATAACTATCTCACTCCTGGTAGCAAGATTATGTCCTTTGCTTGTGAATTTTCACACCTGCGAAATATCATGGAAATTTTCCCTGTAAATCTACACTTGCACATCTTAAGTCTTAATAAGATTTTTAATGTATTCTAATTAGATTTTTTTACTAGCTCATTCATGTGTTTAACTGCATGTACTTCCAGGCTGAGGCAGCATGGGGAATTGAGCAAAAGGTACTTTCTATAAATACAGTGGATTTGTGCAGTCGGGTTCCTGGGAGTACACATATTAAATATAAATCAGGAAACAAAAATTATGAATTAGGTTTCAGGTTAAGGAAGGAGGGGATACTGTGCTGCATGAATGTGTGAGCAGGATCTGGGGAGAAGTAAGGGAGCTTGGGGAGATCCTCCAATGATGTTACAAGGAAGGAGTTAACCTCTGGATGATTGGGACACAAATTGAATTTGCTTATTTTTCTTGTATTTTCCATGTATTGGAGAGAAAAGAGGGATTGTGACTTCCAGACTGCTAGATGCTTCCGAAAATTAAGCCTGTTGGAGAGAAAAGTGCTATGGTCTTCAGGAGTCTTCTCAGGGCTCAGGGAATTATTTAAATATCCATTTTCTTGGAATGAGACTCTCTTGTCGTTTTTAATGTGATTATTATTGCATCCATGTCTTTTTATGTCTCTCCTATTGCTTAATACCTGGCACTGTCTGTGCTTTTAAAGAGTGAGTAATGTTGCTCTTCTCAGCTAGTCAGAGGCAAGTTGTGCACTGATCAAGTGAGAGAATTTGGTACAGAACATTCTGTACAGGTGCAATCCTCACTCACCCAAGTGAGGCTTCCTACTGTGACCTCTGGGCTGATGACTGGTGGCCACATTTGTACCCAGTGTCCTGTACTGGGGCTCTTCTGTCTGTCTGGGCTTGTAAACACACCATGATATGAAGAGAAGGAAGAGCGTTTTCTCATCCCGTGTGATCTTTTTATGTCCTTACTTTTTAGGTAGACTGCCTTGAGAAGAATTTACAGGATTGAGAGCAGCAAGGGTCCTAGCCCTCAAAACCACGACTGGTGGGTGGAAATTACCCGATGATGGGTAAGTAGTTTCCAGAGCCCCATGTCAAAGGAGCGTCAGCTCTGGGTCTGTCCGTGTTCTCTGATTCAGAAGTTGCATGGAGATATTCTATGTAAAGAGCCATGAGGGAATTCAACTTCAATGATTTTTGTTATTATTGGCATTCGCACTGACTTAGTCATGAGTAATATTGTACTTAAATGAGTTACACAAGTCAGTTATTCATTCTGTGAAAAATAATTTGTTTGTACTGAACTTGCTGGAAGGATCCTGTGTCTGTGTTTGTTGTAGTCTGAGAAAGGGGAATAGTTATTCCTTACTTGTCTTTTATCAATACTTTGCTACAAATATTACTTAGAAAATCTTTCCAGGGGTGGGATAGAGCTTGGGGACCATCATTCTGGCAACATTGGAGCCAGTGTTTTACAGCAGGAGGGCCATCTGTAGAATCTGCACCCAAAAATCTCAACTGTATGAAACACTTCTTTTAAATACATTTATTTCGCAACATGATGGCAATACAGTGGTTTTCTGAGCTGAGCACATTGCAGTTCAAAGTTTTCTTATAAGGGATGCTGTGTGATGTCTGACAATAAAGTTTATAAAAAGCTTTTTCTGTAATGATTGCCATGACTCTGTTTTCACCAGGTTGTAAGCAGAAATTGTATCTCAAAGAACTCCTTTTCTTGTTGCAGAGAGTGAGAAGTGACTTCATTACCATGTATAAACTCTGATTGTTTGGAAGAAAAGGAACTTAAACCTCTGAATGTGTTCTTCTGCTTTTCAAGTAATTTACTTACCAAGTTCAGTGTTGCAAACAAACAAACAAAAAATTTCCCAGTAAACTTCCCACAACATCAGAAGAGTGAAACAAAAGAGTCACTCAGGGTGGGGTTCCTTAGGCCAGCGATCTTAGGCTTTTTTCCCCTTTTGGCCACTGTTTTATCTTTGTTGCCTGTGCTTGCTATTAGTATTGAAATAATTTATTGCTAATAACTGTAAGATGGGTCCCACATCTAGTGGATGCGTGTAGACATAGGTGATCCGTGCCCTGTGTGTTTTTAGGGACTCAGGGAATACAAGTTGGCTTTGGTTTTTTGAGCCTACAGCTGTAATTGTATCATGTCTCAGAAGATACACAGGTGTACTATTCATAGTTATGATAGGAGCACTTAAAAAAGAAGAATTAAGCCTTCTCAAAAAATAAGTGCACAGGCACTGGGTGGCCATGGTGCTTCTTTGAGCCCTGGAGCTGGGCAGGTTCTAGTTTTGCTGCAAGCAGAAACACCGGGTGGGGGAATGTATTTTACTCCTCCTGGCTGCTTTCAGGATTGCCACAGTGGGTAAGGTTTGTGTAGTGGTCTCCAATATCCCAACTGGACTTGCTCTTGAAGGCAAAGAATAGGAAAAGAGGGACAACTCATATGGCATGTTCTCCTGTTTGAGACCACAATATTTTCTCTAGTGATGTCATAACAGAGGAGAAAAGTCTTTAAATATGACTTTTTAAAGTATCCTTACCATTTCCATTAAAAGAAATATTAAAATAGACTACAGAAAGAACCCCTACCATTCCCTTCTTATGACAACAGAAAGCTCCACATCGTTAAAATGCATCTTAAGAAATGGTTTCACTGGACTTGAAAAGCTCACTTCTGATTCTGTTAGTGTTAATATTAAGCTCCTGCTTATTGCTGTTAAAAGAATATGGTAAAAACCAGTAACTTTATAAAAGGAAATAGCTTTTTGTTCTTCCATTGTTTTCAATGGTAGATGTATAATTTTTAGGTACGCACAGATAGCAACTGCAGTGTTTGACTTGTAATGGACAGGCGAAGGAGCAATGAGGGGAGGCAGGCTGTGTGTGTGCAAGGATGGCAGCGAGGGAAAAAGGTTTCAGGTTAGCTGGAGGAAAAACATTTTGCATTCTTGTTTTTTTGGGCTCCACCAGCAGAACGTGTAAATGAGTTTCAGACTAAACCATAAAGCAAAAAATTAAGCGTATTTATAAAATAGGATGGGATGCTAACTACACCCCAGTGGTTAGTGAGGTGTGGGCAGGACGGTCCTCGCTGTGACACGCTGCTGCAGGCCGCAGCGCTGTGCTCGTGTCACCAGCGGCGCGGGTGTCAAAACTTGTCGTGTACCAGCTGCGCTCGCCCTCGTACGTCTTCAGGTGGCTGTGGTGAGCGTTCCCCCCACGGCCCTGTGAGCGCTGGCGGGGCGCACTCGAGTGCCGCTGTTCCCGGGCCCACCGCCCCTCCCGGCCTCGCTCCGCCAGCTTTCTGCGAGGGAAACTGCCTTTCCGTCTCTGCCACCAAGACCCAGGCGCGATGCCGGCCTGCGGTTGTGGTTCCCGGGTGGGAGGCAGAATAGGCTGCCAGCAGCGGACGCCTCCGACAGAGCTCGGCGTTGTGTCCCCGGGCGGGCCCGGGAGCTGCAGGCTCAGCCCGGGCAGGCTGCCCGCAGTGTGGGGGGGTGCCCGGCCCCGCCCCCTCCCTTGGGCCCCGCCCCCTCTGTTTTCCCTGGCCCCGCCCCCGCCGCTAGCGCTCGCCCCCGCCCCGTGCCTTTCCCGCGCACGCCTCCACGCTCCAGAGCTGCGGTTCCCTCGTGGGAAGTGACGGGCTGCGTCAGGCGGAAGTGACGCGCATCGCGTGCAGGCCCGGACCAGTGGGGGGGGATTGGACAAGATGGCTGGATCTACAGGTCTGTGAGGGGGGCTCGGTGGGCCTGCTGCGGGAAAGTGAACGCGGGGCGTTGGGGTCGTGCTCGGGAGGCGATCCCGTAAGGGCCGGAAGGGGTCTCCGTTCTCGGGGAGGGGGATGGGTGGGCGAGCTGTCTCTGACGGTAGCGACCCGAGTGGGGAGGAGGTCTCTTCTGAAAGGGGGAAAAGGGAAGCTGCAGGGGTGCCGGGTCAGGTTACGCTCCAGGAGCGATCCTCCCCGTCTCTAGGGCAGCGACGGCCTTGTGAGAGCCTGGCCTAGGGGGTGAATGGTGGGAGAAGGGGCTGCGGGCTCTGTAATGAACGTAGTGGGGTACTGGAGAAGAGGAGGCTTTATCTGCTGTGAGACAGGAATGGATAGATACGTGTGCATACTGGGAACGGAAGAGATGTCACCAGCCTGGTGAAAATGCTGAAGGAATAAGATTTGTACTAAATATTTGTACCAGTGTACCATCTGGTGAATACAGAAGTCGAGGTATAGTATTATCTAAAATAAAGGATTGTCTCTTTCCCCTCTTGATGCAAAGGAAAGGGGGTCAGGCCTATGTTGTGTTTTGGGGCAAGGTGCTTCATTGTGGTGGCGACTGCAGTGTGGTGGGAAAGAGGAGTGAAGCATCTTGCTGTCTTTCACTGCTCAGCCAGTGGAGCCAAAAAGTCTTTTATAGGCATATGGAAGGGCAAAGAGCTGCAAGTCATCCCAGGAATCCCACATCAGTAACCATTATAGTATGTGTAGAGCATTTGCATGGTGGAATATTGTGGAAGGTGGTGGCAAAGAAAGGGACAAGAATATTGTTTCAGTTACTAAATGCAGAAGTTTAGGAAGCACAATTATACTGTCTCAGTTTCTTTTCATGAGGGGCTTAAAGTTTAAAAAGACCTTTCTGCAGTACAAAAAGCTGAAGTCTCCAGGGCCTCATTTCCCCTTCTCTCACCCCTGAGACTTCATAAATGGGATCGACAGAGCTCAGAGGAATGAGTTGACCTCAGTGGCCAGTCTAGGGTGAACATTGGCCACTAATTTATTTCTGCTCCAAATCCATTGGATCATTAAGGGATTGAGACTATAACAAAACAGAAGAAACTCTGTGAGAAGAGTATGGGCAGATTTTTTTGGGATAGGAGAGTCCTCTCTGCTTGGTAACATGACTTTGGGCATGTGGCATTTATGGAGTGGATTTTGGAAATGTTACAACAAATTGGGACATAGAGCAGCTTTTACAACTCTGAAAGAGCAGTCCAAAAAGAGACATTACGCCTATGATAAACTGAGCTAGAATGGATATATTAGATAAACGTAAGTATTTACTTGGCTATGGGTTACTGCATCTTTATTTTTTTTTATTTTATTGACTTCCTGGTGTCTCAATTTAAAAGGATTTGTTATTAGTTTTATTATGCAGCATCTCCCAGCTTATGTCTGGACTCTGGCCTGGGGTTTTCTGAAATGCACAGGAAGTAAAGTTGGTTTAGGTCATGTGTATTGAGTATTGGTGTTTGGCATCAGAGTCCATTCAATTTGGCTATATAATAATATCAGTTACTGACAATTTGTGTAGTGCAAAAAGCTATTTTAGTCCGTCTCTCACACTTCCTACAGAACATTCAACTCCATAAGAATAATCTTTGACTAAACTGTCTTAGATTTATTGATATAAATGCTCTTCAAAGTCTTAAATATTATATTTTAAAATTTTCTATGGGCACTTACTCAGTACAGTTATTTTTGTCTCAGAAATATAGCCACATCTAAAGTTAAAAGGAAGTGTGAGTTGTCAAAAACTGTTTACACATGTACCTGCTCCAAACAGTGCTAGTACTGCAGGTATACATTGTTCAATCAATTAAATAATTTTAATAAAATGAAGCAAGGAGACAGAATCATCACTAGAACTGCTACGAACATGAGTCAGGGCTTCTAAAGCAAAATACTTACTCCTGTGGATAAAATACTATTGGCTTTTTACTGGTATGTGCACAGATCTTGAGGGGTGGGGAGTGTGTGTTTCACAGAATCCTAGGGGTTGGGAGGGACCTCGAAAGATCATCTAGTCCAACCCCCCCTGCCAGAGCAGGGTCACCTAGAGCACATCACACAGGAACGCATCCAGGCGGGTTTTGAATGTCTCCAGTGAAGGAGACTCCACAACCTCTCTGGGCAGCCTGTTCCAGTGCTCTATCACTCTCACAGTAAAAAAGTTTTTTCTGATGTTTACATGGAACCTCCTATGCTCCAGTTTGCACCCATTGCCCCATGTCCTATCACTGGATGTCACTGAAAAAAGCCTGTGTGTTTGTTTTGTTCTTGCCACGTAGTATGCAGAAGTTTCGATTTTTTAAGACTTCACCCAGAAAAACTGCTCTTGCCAGGAAGCTGTGTTACACTCGTGTGCGAAGGAGTGAAGAGAGTGATTTGCTGTAGACATGAGACTTAACTCTACCTAGCTCTGTGAATTTAATCTGCTCTTGCTATGAAGTTCAACTTAATCCTTATTTATTGCAGAAAAAAATGAATGTTTTGGTTGCAGGAAGTCCAGGAATGAAATTATAGCCCCAAGGAAGTCAGCAGCAAAACTTCTACTCAGTTCAAATCTCTTAGTTTTATCCCAGTGATTCCTTTCCTGGGCTCACTAGTTCTTTGAACAATCACATAAAAAAATTGCATACCTTTAACAACAGGTGGTTTAGTTTGAAAATAGCTATTCTTTAATGTGTGCTAAGGAAACTGTATGTCAGCATTATATTGTTGTTGAATCAGTATTTTACCTGCTTTCTAAAATCACCTATGTTCACTAATTTTTTAAGTAGGTATTGTGTGTCCTTGGAGTGGACATTCGTAATCTGCAGTTTGATTGATCTTCCAATACTGTGACTCCCGTTTGAAGCTGGACCCGAGGTTGTTTGTGTGGGTACTGCTGGAGGTCTGGGGAAAAAATAAGTCACTTTTTTAAAGAAGAGAACAGTTGTTGATATAATCAGCCCATTTCATGTTGGTTAGCTGGAGATTAATTCTGTTAATCTCATTGAAAATAGAGAGCAGAAGATGTAATTAAACAGTTTCATGTAAAAAGAAATAAGTTTACCAAAGCATGCTATTGAAAATCTGTTGTGTAACTTGAGAAAAAGAAACAGATCAGTAACATCATTGAAAGGAAGTAATTTCTGTATTTCCATAAATTGGGTTTTGCTTAAATTTTCCTTACGTGTATAGGATATACATATATCTATCTAAAATGTGAATGTTTCCTGAAAGCAGCAATCATGGCAGTAAGGGGTGAGAACTTCTATGTGAAAAGATGAGAATTAAGGCAGCAGTGTTTAATACTGTGCTATAACTATGGGCTGCTAAAGCTTTTGTCTCCTGCCTCTTCAACTAAGGGCTCCAGTACCTTGGGGAGGGTGAATCGGGCTAAGTTCATGAAAATTCCCCTTAGTTTGCTGACACTGTGCACTTGGGGGGAAAATAATCTGCTGATCTACAGTCACTGATTTACTCCTAGGATGGAGTCACAAGCGTACTTTTTTGTGTGCTTAATGTTTTTGAAGGAGCACAGCTAGATCCCAAACAAGTATTTTTTTCAGTGAAATCCATACTTTGCATTTCCAGGTATTCTAATCATCTTCTTTGTGTGACTTATGTTGCCCCTGCAAAAACATCTTTCCCTTTGAGTTTATATATAATCGATTCTTTGAATAGAAATGGCATGATGCTCAGTGTCAGTGCCTTGTTTTCTTAGCTTTGGTTTTTATGTCTATTTGCAAATATTAGTGGTGGTGAAAGCAGGTCTAAGTGTTTGTGACTCTGCAGCTGTAGGGAAGCTGATATTAAAAATGAAGAGCTGGAAGTGATCTTGAGTGCATTCAGTCTAGCCCCCTGAGCTGTGAAGCCAGGGCTGACTGTATCTTTCCTGGTGATCAGGGTTTTGTTGTTGTTATTGTTTTGTTTTTAAAGCTTTTTTACCCTAAAATCTTCCATTGAAAAAGATTCCATAATGTGAGATAGAGTTGTGTAGTATTTTCCCTTAAACCCTTTGCAGCTCTTCCCCATTCCAAATCAAGCTGATGTCTGTCTGGTTTTTGCTTAGTAGGATAGAAGTTGATGGATCACTATACCCTGTGTGGAAACTCCTACATATTAAGAGCCATTCAGAGGAATAATAAAGGCATTTATTCATAAGTGGGATGTAGAAGCAATGTTTTAAAGACCTTTTTTTCATATAGGAGATGGTAAAATTTAAGCTTTTTATCTAGAAAACTTGTGTGTTAAACATTGCAGAGGTAGGCTTCTCTTTACCTCTGACCTGTGGGATGCCTGTTTCCTCCCTCTTTTTTTTCCTTGTGAAGGAAATAGTTGTCTAATTTTTATCTAGGATGCTTTATCTTCAAGGATGTATTACTCTCTCCCCTTTTCTCTGTTGTGCCTCCATCACATTATCCACTTACCTAGAATCTGTCCAATAAGTCAGTTTAAAAGCTGTTTAGAATTTTACAGTCCTCAAATTTTGTTCTGTGTATTTTTGTTAGCTCTGTAAGCACAGACTTTTTGAAGCTGCAAGCAGTGAGACAAAGAAGTAAAATACTGTATTCTGTGAGCTAGCAAGCAGTCTGTGTGGGGCATTTTTCCATCCTGTCCTATGCAGAAGGAATTGCAACTGTGATTGTTCTGCCTGCTTAAAAACATCTTGGCAAGCCGCAAATAATTTAGATGTGCTTCAGCTGGGTTCAGAACAATCTAGTTTACAAATTACTTTTAAACTATATATAGACCATCAATTCTTTCCAACTTCGTGACATATATAGGCAAGGTATTCTGTTTCTTCTCAGAGCTTTGCCTGTACCATTTTCCTTTCTTTGTTGCTGGTATCTCTTTAAATACAAGCCCCCATTTCAAGTATTTCTATCACAATAGCTGTGTATGCTCATTGGCTAAACACCTCAGTTCTGAGATTAAAAAAGTGGCCTTCTTTGTTATCTTATACTTGTTTAAGAGTTTGAAATTCAAGGATGTTATCAGGCATAGTATTAAAGCTCATTATTTAAACTATGCTGTACAATCCTGGAAAATTTTAGCCTGGTTGAAGATACAACACACAGTTTCAGGAAGATAAGACTTTTAGCAGTTGGAGGAAGATGGTCCATACTATAAATCTAAGCATGAATGAGAAGGCTTCTCATGTGTGAGAGTTAGATTTCCAAGTCTTGTGAGTAGCTGGTGGAGTTCAATTACATACGTATTTGTTAGAGTTTGTGTTTTTTCTTATGGAATACTTTTCCAAAGGCAGTGTTAAGTACATGCTGTAAAACTGTTCAGCTTTGTTTTGTTGACAGGCCCTTCCTTCTCTCTCTTCCTAGTCTGAAAAAAGACTGTAGCTTGTATTTCATCCTGACCAAAACTTTATGTAAAGCTTCAGCTACTCATGTCACTTGGTTTTGTTGCCTTGCTGTCTCAATTAGTCTGTGGGAGCCTCAGTGTAGGTTGTGCAAAGACAAGAAGGTGCTATGGGGAAAATGTTAAAAATGGTCTTGATTTAAGCTGTACTCAGAAGGGTTTTGCTGTATGCTATCCTGCCCGAAATAATATTTTTCTTTATATTTGTCATTTGGAAGACACGAATGAGAGGTAATTCAAACAATATTTTTAATGAAATCGGTACATCAGTACAAAAACTTATGGCTGTGAAGCTGTCAGACTGGTTCTGAATAACATGAGCTTTTGTTTTACAGCCTTTTCAAAAATGTGTGGTGCTTTAAGTACATGACTCTAAATAATTTTTAGTTAGCGTTTTAGAACAAATGTCACCTTCAACACTTAGAAATTCAGAGCTCTAAATTAATCAGTTATTTCAGAAGGATGAGAAGCTTCAAATAGATAAAAAAGTTGTCAAAAGATCATGTCTAACATCTAGATAGACTCAGTACCCCCTTTTTAAAAAAAATCTCCTTTCATTGCATTCGTGACTATTCATAACTTGATAGCTAAATGCATTTGAAATTCACTTGAGTAAATTACAAAAAAACCTCCCAAAACATGTGAAAATAGTGTCCTTTATTCAGGATACCAGTATAGTCTTAGTAAAATGTCCAGGTTTATTCATAGAACTTTTTAAAGGAAGAAATTGTAAGCTTGCTTTCTTCTCACAGAAGTAGAATTTGTGACCTTGTAAATATTAAATAATTTTAACTTTTGAGTGCCATGATGTATAGTAAATAGCAGGCTGAAGGATGACTGTCACAAAAATAATGTAGGAAAATAATTTAATGGCAGTCTTGTTACTAAATGTGTGGTTGGTACCTTGGCTGATTATATCCATAAACATATACTTATGTGTATAACTGAAAGAATAACAATGGATCACATTATTTGTTTTACATAGATACGGGTTCTTTATGTTTTGGACTGTGGGTGGGTGCTGAGTCACGTTGGAGAGGACCTTCATGCAAGTCTTAGAACAACTGTTTGCTAATCAATGACTTATAACCCGTTTTAGACAGCTTTACAGCTTTGCTACAGTAAATCCTTGATGCTACTCCTGTTATCTGGGTCACACATTGTATTCTTACTATTAAAGCAGACCCTGTGAAAGCCATTTCATGACAGGAGATACTGGTCTCTGCTGGGTCCTTCTAGTCTCCCACTCCTCCTGTCCCTTTATTTGAAAAAAAATTTTTTACACCATCATATGCAAAAAGAAAGCTTGAAAATTCTGTATTTGAAATACTTCTCCCTCTCTGCCAATATAAACTCAGGTTAAAAAATGAAACTTTGAAAAATAGTGTATCTGCCATCATACCTTCAGTCTTTTTTGCCTTTAATATAGCTTTATGTTTTTAATAGTGGGATTAATTAATACTAAACAAGTCTGGGTTTGGTTGTGTGTTTGGTTTTTTTTAAGCTTATGAGGAGACAAATTGGAAAGATTTATTTTTCTGATAAAATCTTGATTCCTTAGTCTGCTAAATCACAATTAATATTGCTGGTGGGTTTTGAAATGACAGATATCTTTTCTAAACCCTCTTTACTGGCTTCCTGCCTTACATTGTTCTGTACAAAATTGAAGTAGTAATAACATTCTTGATTTTCTAAGTGTCACAATGTGTCATTTTTCATAATCTGTTGCTTCATACACTAAAACATCTGGGAAGGTAATTGAACCATTTAATATCTCATCTGTGTTTCACTGAGTGATTGCCTATAAAGAGTTAAATTTTAAATCGTAGTCAGCCTGTGCATTTCCACCCTTCACCTAAACAGCTTGGATGTCAATTGATGAGCTATTTACTGACTTAACTGTTTAATTCCTGTGTGGTTGTGGTTAGGCACAACTGAATATGCAGTGTCTGGTGTAACTAAACTCGATGAGTTAACAGTGGTCTTGTTTATAACAAAAACCTTGCACTTAGATATAATACAGACTGATAAATTCATGCCATTAATATTGGTGCAAATTTGTAAAATTAGTTTTAAGCGATTTACACCAAATGCAAAGATTGAGGGAAAGAAACTGTAACTGTTGTTGCATCCTTTCAAACAAAGTTGAGTTGTTTCTCTCAGCTCTGGACTATATTCTGTGTGTGCATGTATCCAGGCCTAAGTACTCTGTGTACTTCTGCTCACTGAAATGCACATGAAAGCTCTTAAAGCTTCTTTACTGTTGTACCTTGTACAACTTTAGGATGTTTAGGATATTGTTGCTACCTAAAAAAATCAGGATTGTGGAGAGGGCATTTGGAAGTTGGATTGCAGGAGATGGGGAGCGGAGGTTTTCAGTCAGTCATGAACCTTGGTAAGGAGAGACAATGCAGAATGGGAAAAACTTGCTGGAGTTTTTGAGAAATTGATGTTGGTCCAGAGGGAGGAGCAGCTCTGGTAAATCAGTTAATGGTCTCCCTCTGCTGCTCTTCTGAGCAAGGTGAGTTAAGGGGAAAGCGGTGACAGTGGGGAGGAGGGAAGGAGTGGAGAGAGCAGTGGCCATGAGCATGGTTAGAAGTGAATAAAAACTAAACATTCTAGAGAATGTTGACCATGATAAGAAGAGTCCTGTCCACAAGGCTACCTTCAGTAAATTGTCTGATGAATTACAGAACAGAATTGGTAGAACTCAAAATCACTAAGAGCAGTTAATTCCCTTCCTTCTGATTACCTAACAGGCAGGATAAGAGAAAAGAAGGGAGGGACTTCTTAGGTGAAGATGCCTTGAGAATGGAGCTATTTGTACTACTAATAATTTATCACTCTTAAAAAAAAACATAATTAATTAAAACCTGAAATTGCACAGACTTCTTTTCTGATTAAGTTGTACATTTGGAATACTCACTTTGCTGGAGGAGTCAAGCTCGAGATCTTGTCATCCTTGTTCTGAAACAAACAGCAACTAAAGCACATTAAATAAACTGTTGTCACTTTTGCAGTTCTGATGTGCTGAGATCTCCTACTCCAGCACCAAGATTTGTGGCTTTAGCCAATTTCACATGTGTTTGTAAATCAGGTATGTGTTTATGACATCCTAACTATTAATGCCTAGATCTATAGAAATTAATTTCTTTCCTTCGCACCCCTCAAACTGAAAAAACCCAAACAAACCAAAAACCTTAATACTGTTCAGATATATTTAAAGTTTTATTATGATTTTCTGGTGTTTAAATGCACTTTTAATGAAATGTAAGCTGGGGCTTTGTTAGGCAAGCTGGTCTTACTTCCAATCCTTCCTTGTGAGGCTGTCCATCTCTAGATACCATGTTCTCTATTTTGTGGGTGCAGCTGGTAAGATGTATGTGAAGGGTAAATGAGACAATTGGATACCAGCAAATGCTTGTGAGGTGGGCTCAACCTGGAAAGTGGGAGCTGGCAGGCAGTGGGACTATACTTGTGCTCATGGCTTTTCCTTTCTGCGTTGGTAGGCTGCTTGCCCATAAATGTGCAAGTATAAAGGAAGTTGTTTTCCTTTGAAGACCTGTTGTACTGTATTTGGCAGCTGAACCCAAAGTATGAGATGGAGGAGTTTAAATTGCATTAAATGCAGATTTTAACACAGTGCAACTAGAACTACTACTGAAAAAAAGGTCAACATGCCAATACCGTTCTATTTAGATAACCGACAATGTCTTAGCATTCTAACTATGCCTAATGAAACTGAAAGTAAGGGGGGAAAAAAATCTACTTCTGTAAATCTATGTTATGTCTTCAGTGAAGTTACTTGGTTTCTTAAACACTAGTGTATGTGCCCTACCCTAGAAATACAGATACACCTACATCCTTCCAGATCTTTTCACTTCAGCCAAAACGTGCATGCTGGGTTGCTCTAAATGACCAAGGCCTCTTCTGTATTAGCATGGTTTCTCATTAGCTGCCTTCTTAATATAAGTTATATATGGAATGTTTTTGGCTGTGGCTAGACTCAGATATAAAGGAAATTCCTGTGAAAGTTGTTTTCATGCAACCTAACTTTAGTTCTGAACCGTGTCTGTTGAGATACCAACAAACACGAGATTCCACTTAAGTGAAATAAATTGTAATTATCACCAATGTAATTCTGAAAATGAATATTACTTTACTTAGCTTTAACCAAAAGGCAGGTTTTAAGCTGAAGGTTTGTAACTTTCACACTCTGTGACGGTTTCTTGACTCCTGCTCGGAAATGTTCCTTGGCATAAAAAAAAACCCCAATCACCAACAACCAAGAACTGATAAAATCTATACTTGAACTTCAGCGTGGATCCCAGAATTGCACCTCCTCCTTGAAGTCTTCCAACCTGCATGCTTTCAAATTTTTTTTTTTTAATTTTAAGTACTATAAAAGGCAAAAGGAGTTAACCAGTTACAGAGCTCCTACACAGTCAAATATATGTATAATTTTAGTCCTGCAAAGAAATGGAATAGCTGATTCAGTTCTTACCAGCTCTGTTGAGTACAGGCAATTTCTTTAATTCTTGCAAGGTGACAGTTTTCTGATGTTTAGGATTGTAGCAAAATTGGCTCTAAACTATTATGAATATTGAACACATTGTATAAATGGCCATTTGCTCTATAGGTGTCCATTGATGTACATCTGTTTATTTGAGCTGTGAAAACTTACCTCATTTCTTTTCTTATAAAGTTAGTCATATCTGTTTGATTGTTTCTTTTGGTATTAATGATTTCATTTTCTGTGGATGAATTTTTACCTGATTATGTCAGACCTGTTTTTCTTCTTGAACTTCTTTTCCTAGAAATTCTCCATGGGTAAGCTTAGTTTGGTTAGTCTTCATGAGTCTGCAGGTCTAAACTGCTGTTGCATACAGCTTTGCCAGTTGCAGACAGTAATGACATGACACTGTTCAATTAATCTGACACAGGGCATACTTTAGACACTAGCAAAATGGAGAAGAAAGCATTCAGGGTTACTGTTTTTGGGGGGTTTCCCATGATTAATTTTGGAAGCGCAAAGTGCTGACTGGGTCTCTGTTATCTGTCGGCTTTTTATGTCATCTGTCTGTACTGAGTGGTTTTATTGAAGTCCTGTATTCTATTATTGATAGAAATGCATCTTTGTGGTTTTTATGTGACAAAATCGGTGATGACTGGAATGTTCCTGTGGAAAATATTATCCTTGAATTATATTAATGTTTCGTCCATACATTCTAGAATTGCTCAGTACCTTATTCACCATCCTGATCAATGTGTACGGGCCACATTTTGCTGTTAAATACCTTAATTTCACCATTTAAGATAGCATAGTACTTTCCCAGTTTAAACTGAAAACCATTAATGAAGAATGTTCTATTGCCAGAATTTCATTGCTTTGGGACATATTTGTTGAAGAACAGTAGAAAAATAGCGTATAGTAAATGTAGCTTTATAAACACTACTAATATACAGAACTATGAATTTGAATTTTACTGAAGTATATCAAAGCTTGATTGGGAAGCAGTTCAGAGAAGTGGAATGTACCTGTAATTCTAAGAAAGCAGAAATTTCAATTAACAGAAATGTCAAGGTGTGTTAAACCCATTTAATGAAGGTACAGGTTTCTCAGTGCAGGCTCAGTCTATGTTTGGTAGCACATGGTTGGGTTGATTCACAGATTGAGTTCTGCAGCAGCAGTTGGAAAAAAAAGTGTTGCTTTTCACTGAAAACGTGTGTTTGCCTTGAACAAGAATCCTGTTATTTTCTTGTTTATTGGAAACAGTGCGTTTACTATGTGTAGTAACATTCTTGATTTCAAACGAACAAAAAATCACCATAGAATTGCTGCATTCCACTACTAACAGTAGCGATGGAGTTCTTTCGTAGACAAAAATCCCATGTCTAACTTCATTAATAGGCAAGTTATTAAAAATACTTGTGGGTTTTGCAGCCAGGTTACTTGATCAACCTCATGTCATTACAGTAAACCTGGTTGTATCTCTTGATGGTAGGTTCCTGATAGGCATGTATTCACAGAATGTTTTACTAGGCAAAAGACTGTGATGTGAGCAGCGTAACTGGCAAACAAAAATACAGATAATTTTTTTTTTAATTTTTTCAGAGAAGTGTCTTCCAAAAATTATTTCTATACTAATTTCTCTTGCAGCTGGAATAAAATATTTCAACATTTCATATGCACTAGCACGCTTTTCTCTCTTTGTCACCCATTTCAGGGCCTATTTAAGGCTTTGGTTGTTTTATGTTATTTTTGTGGGAGTATAGTGTGTTGTTTTTGTTAGTACAGTATTCCAGTTTCTTGCTTCTGAATTGTTCAGGCTGAAAGGAACCTGTTATTTTCAGTGTGTTTCTCTTTGGAATTTTTTATTTCTTCCCCTCTCTGCCCCAGGAGAAATTGTATTATGGCTTAGAATTTGCAAGACTGACATCCCTCTCTCCCTTCCCTGTCATTAAAAAACACTTCTTTTTCTCCCAGCCTGAAGCTGTTACATGGAGTTTGAGAATTTTTCTTGTTGTTACCAAGCTAGAAATACTTTCTCAGTTTCCCTTAGCTGGAAGGCAGTGGGCAAAAGCTAATTCATACATTCAAAACTGTTCATACTATAGACTTTCCCTGACATAGCTATCTCAATCAGGAAGAATAGCATCCCACACAGTATCCTAGCTGTGTTAATGTATAATTTTCTGATACAACTTGTTCTTGGGTCCATATTAAGATTTGTTTCTATAGCTGTGTTGGGGAGTGTGCTGAAGTGTGGGGTGTGCTGGCTTAACTATGGTAAAAGGCTTTTGGTATGGATGTAGCTTTAAGGAGTGATTGAAGCCAAGAGCTAAGGAAGATTTTAAGATAAATTGAATGCTGGAACCTCACACTAGGTTTTGAGGTAATCTATGAAAAATTAGGGTTATGGCTCCCTTTTATAAGTGGAAGGGAGAAGACTGAAGTGTAGATTACCTAGATTATTGCACTCTTGCCTGTTACATGGCAAAGAATCATTTGATGTGCATGGAGCTTGGACTCCCAACTGTATTTGGAGGACTGTGTCCATGTGAATTGTTTAAAATTGTGGATTAGCATAGCCAGTGTGCTCTGTCAAATTTGACATAAGTGCAGTTGAGTGTTCTGTCTTGATGCTGATTACATCTCTGTACTACTAGGTGATCTGGCATTACCAACCATGTGCCTTCACATACTACTAGCAAGAGCAGGTCCATCCAGGCGATTCCCCTTTATTGCTCCACTGGAAGTCATTGGCCCTACTAAAGGGTACTGAAGATACCCTTTTTTTTTCTGTTTTTTGGTTGTTTTTGTTTTTTTTTTTTTTTCCAGTTTATGCACGTTCTGGATAAAAGCATAGCTGTAACTTCTTTTCTAACTTGTCATGTGGGAAAGTATACTTCTTGCTCCTGTTAATTTGGTGGTTTAGAATGTGATGTCTGAAATAACTCTATATCTATCGAAGTAGACTCTTCTGCTTAAGTTTTATGTACTGATTCTGCTCATATTCTTTTATCATTGTTCCAAGGTATTAAATTCACTGTTAATTTCATGAATTTCTAATAGATACTAGTTTCTGTAGTCCAATTTAATGATTAAACTTCTAAACTAAAAATTATTGGCGTATGTGAGCATGAGTGGGTGTTGTTTTGTTTGTTTAAGTGAAATGCATTTACATCAACTTTTTGTGAGAACTTGGTAAATACTGTTTGACAATTCCTGTGTACAGTTTTGGGGGGTCAGGAGGGATTTGTCAGTAAAATTCATGGTGAGGTAAGCCTTGCAAGTTAACTGAAAAGAGGCTGGGTTGGGGGGAAGGCTGTTGTTTTGTTTTTTAATCTTGATGAACCCAGCTATATTATCACATGGAGGGCCTTAGTCCCTCAATGCAAATAGCTGTGGTGGGTGCATAGCTGTTAATCACAGCCTGCTGAGTGGAGCTTACCACTGCTACAGCTTTGCCAGTGGTAAAATCGCATGGCTGCTTTAATCCCCTTTACTTAGAAGTGACAAGTTTTAGCTGAAAACACAGGGATACCTGTTACAGGGGGTAAAAACAACCTGTCTGCACTTACCTGAAGCTGGTTGGTGGTCCTATCAGCAAGGGGAATTGGGGAGAACAATATTTGGCAGGCCTGTGGTGGTGAAAGGCTAGAGGCATTTCTCTGTTCAGTTGCCACTACTTGTTCCAGAAGGTACACCTGAGCTCTGGTCCTCAGCTGAAGAATCAAGTTGGTTTCTGTAATTTCCTATTACTGACAAGCTACAAACGAAAACAAAGGGTGTTGTTTCATTGTCCACATTCTGTAAATAGGATACTGTTTCTAATTCAGATTCCATCTATTAATATTTCAAAGCTTTTAGCAAATATTTGATGAATTGTATTGTATGGATTAGAGACAAAACTGTAAGTTGTGTATGCGCCGTTAACATAAAATTTTGATTGTGCCCTCTGGAATAACTGAAATAGTGAGAAGAAAAAGAATTTTTCACTTTATACTAGGAGCAAACTTAATTTCCAAAAGATCCAGACCATCATTACCTGGTCTTCTGGATAGAAGTTTTTGCTGTTACTTCACTGGAAAGAAGGTGCAAACGTCTACTTGTATTCATCTCTTCCAGCTACATAAATCTGTATTAGTTGAGGGTTATAGCATGACCAAAGCAAACATGTAGAGTGCAATATTTGTGCAAGTTCATGAGTGGACACTCGGGGCAGCATTAGTACTTAATACCAGGTCATATCGCTGGTAGTTTCTCAGACTGTAATTATAAAAGTAAGGGTGTTCTTTTTTTAATCCACTGTGTTCATTTTTTAAACTTGTCAGAAATCTATCAACAATGGTTTTCTAACAAAACATGCAGAAGTTACTTCAATTGACGTTTCAAGTATTGAGGATAAAACATCAATCATATATGCTAGAGACATAGAAACAGTTTAGTGGGATTTTTTTGGGGGGGAGGGTGTGGGTTTTTTTGGGTTTTTTGTTTTTGTTTTTTTTTTTTTTGCAAGCTGGGAAATAGTGACATAGTAGTCCTTTGTTGCAAAAAGCTTTAATAGACATTCATAGTGAAGATGTCCACAACTGGTTGCTCTGCCTGTCTGGTATCAGTTCACAAATCAGGCTATCTCTTTGGAAATAGGGTGGGAGAGGTTGTTGTCCAAATCTTAAATACAGAATTACATAAATAATAGAATATCTTTGTGGAATTGAATGCAGTACAATAAATATAGAAGTGCACTTAGGAAATAGTGGGTTTATCTTAATTTATACAGTAATTTCTGAGCCAACCCAAATGTTGTGGAATTGTAATTTTCTATAAGGGAATCTGTTTGAATTATCTTTGGTCCAGTTTTAGTTGAGAACTTACATTCTTTTTCTGAAAGCTTTTTAACAGTTTAGAATCTCAGTAGGATGGTGCGGGGTTTTTTGAGTTGGTTGGTTGGTTTGGGGTTTTTTTTTTTTTAAATACTTGGGGTTTTAACTCTTATTTTTAACTTCAGAGCACGGTTTTGCTACCTAGTTCTTGAACTGATAGGAATGTTAGTGTGGGGAGCCTTGCTGTCACATGTTTTTGTCTCTTTTCAGAGCAGATCTAAATTATTTACTGGAGAGGTTCTGGAGGTTTCCCAAGTCCTTCACTGCTCCCCTTGGGCAGTTTGGAGAACCAGTGAACACAGACAACTTAGTGGAAAAAATATGATGAACACAGGACAGCCAGTTGTAGACATTTGTTATTTTCTAGTAACTGTCATCCCCTACAGTTTTGTGTGTTGAGTACAATTTTATAATAAAACTTAGGCAGTCCAATGTCTTTTTGCCACAAGAAGTTCCCTCATCCCCACAGCCATGGTTTTGCAAAGGGAGGCACTGGAATACACAGCAGTCAGCTGTGGCATTTATTTGTTTATCTTTCTTCCCGAGTCAATTCATTTGATTTACTGGTTGGATTTGATTTTTGCCTAAAGGAAAAACAGATTTTTGCTGAATTAGTGTGCCAGTTTAGCTAATAGAGAAGCCTGGTTAGTGCAAGGGCAACAGAGTTTTGAGAGAAGGCATGTAACCTCCTCCCTATGGCAGTGTGCAGGCTCGGTCATCTCAGCTGCACTGAAAGGTGATAGCAAGTGAACAGAAATAAACTTAAAGCCTGTTTGCTGCCATAGTTTATGTGCTTTTAGGAGAATTAAACTATAAATCCAAAGTTCTGCAGTCAGATCAAGAATTCTGAGAAATGGGGGATTTAAGCCACTGAAGAAGTTGAAGATAATGATTGCATGCTAAAATACCTGGGTTTTGGGGATGGGAGTTACTTGTGGGTTTTTTTTTTGTTTGAGGTTCCATGTACCAATCAAAAACTATTCAATCGTGTGATTCAAACCCAGAAGTTTAGCAGAAGTTTATCCTGATTCTTTATTTTTTTTAATTATTGTTTTAAATGTTAGCATTAAATTTTAACTGGCAGACTCTATTCCAGAGCATGTATGAATCTGGAGCAAAACTAAAACCTTGTGCTCTATAGTGTGATAGGAGCATGAATGTCAGTTCTGATCCCTAGTCTGAATTAGATATGTAATAGTGCACATCTAATATCAATAACAAGTCAGGATGGGACCAGAGGAATGGGCAAATGAATTTCAGTGAAGCTTTTTAAAAGCATCTATGCTAAAATATTGATAAATTATCTGTTCCTTGGCATAGTGTGCTAGTACTTTCAGGTAATTCAATGTGAACTCTTTATCTGTGAAAAAATAAGCTTCCAGAGTAGTTCAACTCCATTAAAACATGTGTTTACATAGAGGTTATCTGAGTTTTTTGCTGCCATGGCTGCAGTTTGATGTTGGTACTTGTCAGATCTCTGTGAGCTGGGCTGGTTTGTTAAGCTAAGACTAACCAAAGGGTATAATTTTCTGCTCAGTTAGCAAGCTGAAGTAGCTCATTATGGGTTCAGATGAGTGGTAGAACCAAAGCAAGAAGGAAAGTGAGGCCATACATGAGTTAATTACTTTCCTTGCACTGTCCTGTTACTATACTCTTAGTGCTTTTTCCGGGGAATTTGGAGAACTTGAAGACAATAATTTCTGCGATTTTTAGAAGCCTCTCTGTATTCTTTGTTATTTAAAAAAAAAGATGTTTTACACACAGTTTAGGAGAAACCATTGCTATGCAAGATGCTTTGAGTAGCTGCTGAAGGTTATGTTTGTCTATACTGGTCCATATGCATATGTGTTGACTAAATAATCATACTGTATACCATTGTTCTTCATTTTTTGCATAGAGACCACGTGGAATACAAACTAGAGTAATGTAAAGCCTGAAATCCAAATTAATAAATAACTGATAAGAAAAACAGTTGTCTTTGACCCCCATCTTTTTCAAATGTGTGTAGTATGTATTCCTTGGTAACAAATTTCTAAGTACCCAGTCTTAGAGTTTCAATTTCATAGAGTACCTGGATTATTCGAGTACAAGAAATAATCTCTAGTAAAAACCATGGAAAACAGTATAGCTGTAAGTAGCTATAAGAAAATTGAAGTTTTATTGTATTGTAATATTGCTACTATATCATTGTGCATATTTTGTTTGACAATAAAAGCATACCGTGATTGCATGCACAAGTGTTCGTTAGCTTTGTTCCCTACGTCAGTACTGAAATACCATTTTATCTTCTGTGATGTAAAGCAATTAAACATCTACTCATTTAACACCTATCAATGTCTGTCTGTTTTCATGTATAAGAAATAAAATCCAGTAATTATCATTCAGTACGTGAATATTACTTGGCTTTCTTTGGAGGAAGTACATCTTCATAATCTGTTAGGAATTTGTAATTATCACTCTTTAAAAACTTAATCAGTGTTTCTGCACTTCTTATTTTATTTACTCTGTTAAGTGGGAGTAATAACCTCTAGATTAAAAAATACTTATTTTTTTAATTTGTTTTCAGATATTGAAGTGTTGGGGTTTTAAAAATCAAATGCAAACAAATGAAAATGTTTCAATCTTTCTCCTACAGTTGACATTTTATTAAGATGATTTGTGTGAAATGTTGCATTTAATTATTTTTGAGGGAGTTTGCCAACCAATTTTGTGTGGATTCTAGTTGAGTAAAACTTGACAGACAGTGGATTGATTTTGAAATGTACTGGGTCTAAACAGTACTGTGCTTGGGAAAGAGAACCTGAATTAAGCCATCTGAAACTACAGATAGCTCTCGTATTTTCTCTTTTGTAGTTTGCATTGCTATCGCTTGGTAGTAACTAGCTTCCAGTCAAGTGGTTAGTTGCTTCAAAGCAATTTGAGTGCTAAAGAAATTCATGCATGAAATATTTGTTTATCTTTGAAAGTATGTTCAGCAGTTGCTAGTGCGTAACATCAAAGCAATGACTTTTTTTTACTTTTCCCTTAAGGTGAGCTGTATTAATCACATCCTTCCCTTTTCTCTAGTTAAAGTACCTCGTAATTTTCGCTTGTTGGAAGAACTTGAAGAAGGGCAGAAAGGAGTAGGTGATGGTACAGTAAGCTGGGGCCTTGAAGATGATGAAGATATGACACTCACCAGATGGACAGGAATGATTATTGGGCCACCGAGGGTAAGTGTGACGAATTAAAACATTTTTCTTAAGTTTGTAGGCAATACAAAACGCAAAAAAAGTTGCTTTTCTACAATGTAAAGGAATTAGTTAAAAGTGGATATATGAAGTTGTGGAAACACTATCTATTCATGTTAGAATTCATCACTTCCTGGTACATTAGTGTTTTTTGGCTAGCCTCCCCTTGTTCATATTTCTGCAGCTGTCTGTATAAGCCAATTGTGATTTGAGACTTATTAGGGAGTTAGGAATACAGTCTGTATTTCCATCACTACTGCACATGAGTGTACAGTAAACAGGGTAACTGTCTTCCCATGGCTTATCGTATGTGCCCAGTAATTTCAATTCTGTAGCAAACTGACCATATATATTTTCAACTTTCACAGCTTTTATCAAAGTCTTTCATTATAGCAGTTTATGCAGTTCAGTTGATTCATGCCTAAAGACTGAGCAGGTTTTAATTACTTATCATAGAATCATAGAATGCCAGGTTGCAAGGGACCTCAAGGATCATCTGGTCCAACCTTTCTAGGTAATACAATAGTTGATATCAGATGGCTCAGCACCCTGTGAAGCTGAGACTTAAAACTGCCCAATGTGGGGGAATCTACCACTTCCCTTGAGAGACTATGCCAATGTTTGACTGTCCTCATGGTGAAAAACTTAGTACCTCTTCTGTCCAATTGGAATCTACCCAGGATCAACTTTTGGCCATTACCCTTGTCTTTTCTATGTGACTCCTTATAATTAGAGTCTCCATCTTCTTGGTAGCCACCCTTTGTGTAGTGGAACATTGTAATAAGGTCTCCCTGAAGCCTTCTTATCCCGAGGCTGAACAAACCCAGTTTTCTCAGCCTCTCCTCATATGGCAGGTCCTCCAGTCCTCTGATCATCCTTGTGGCCCTTCTCTGGACCCTTTCCAGCCTGTCCTCATTCTTTTTGTAGAGCAGGGACCAAAACTGAATGCAATACTCCGGGTGTGGTCTGACAAGCACCAAGTAGACTAGGATGATGACTTCTGTATCTCTGCTGGTGATGCTCTTGTTGATGCAACCCAGCATCCTGTTGGCTTTCTTTGCCACTGCAGTGCACTGTTCACTCATGTTGAGCCTGTTATCCACCAAGACCTTCAGGTCCTTTTCCACAGGGCTGCCCTCCAGCCAGGTGGATCCCTGTCTGAACTGCACTCCTGGGTTATGTGCTCCCAGGTGCAAGACCTTACACTTCTTCCCGTTGAACTTCATAAGGTTCCTGCTAGCCCACTGCTCCAGCCTGTCCAGGTCATTCTGGAGGGTGGCTCTCCTTTCCAGAGTGTCAGCCTCTCCACTCATCTTGGTGTCATCAGCAAACTTCATCAGGGTGCTTTTGATCCCAACTTCCAGGTCACTTATGAAGATGTTAAACATAATTGGGCTCAATATCAATACCTGGGGGACCCACCTTGTGACTGGTTGCCAGTTTGAGGAGGAGCTATTTACTGTCACCCTCTGGGTACAGTCTGTCAGCCAGTTCCCCACCCACCACACAGACCACTTGCCAAGGCTGTAAAGAGTCAGCTTCTCCAGGAGGAGGCTGTGGGTAACCATATTAAAAGCCATGGAGAAGTCCAGGTAGACGATGTCCACCGCTTGCCCTGCATCAACTGGGCAGGTTACCTTGTCGTAGAAGGCGATCAGGTTTATCAAGCACGATTTGCCTCTGGTAAATCTATGTTGGCTTTTCCCAATCGTGTGCTTCAGTTGACTTGGGGCAGTCCCCAGGAGGATTTGCTCCAGGGACTGAAGTGAGGTTAATAAGATAAAATACATAAACAAAGTTCAAATCCTTCTGACCTTTCAAGTTCTGTAGAATGTAATCTAGATTGATAAAACCTGCAAGAGAAGTAATCACCTCTAGTGTCTTGAGTATCAGCCTCATCATATACGAGTGGACACATCATTACTTGGCACGTAACTTTTGTGCACTTGTTCTCATGAGTTATGATATGATAGAAAAGATCACTTGTGTGAATGAGAACTTTAAATGAGCATACTTCAAGTAGCTCTAAGTTAACATATGTCTTCCGCTGCTATCATGACATTACTATTTTGTATGTCCTTCAGTGCTGTAGGGCTTATTGGAAGAGCTATCCAAGACAAGAACTGAGATAAGAAATTGGCCTTAATGAAGATAATGTCTTGCAGAGTTAGATTCAGTGTGTTTCAAGCTCCTTTCGGAAGTCAGAGTTAGTTAAAACTTGTAGCAGACTATTATGAATATCTGCATAATTGAACTGAGCTCCTAAGATTTGGATGCATTTTAAAATACAAACATAATGATGTTATGCTTTGAATACTAGCTTCTATAGAGTCAGAGCCTTTGAATACTTAGTGAAGAAAGTTTGTAGGTGTATGGGTTTTGAGAAGAACTTGCAAATTGGGGCTTAGTATAAAATAGTGTCTCCCTGACTCTCCAAACACTCTCCAGAACTGAGTGGTTTCTGGTTCAACCTGAAGTAGACCCCTTTGAAGGAAGTGATTATTATATAGGAGCCCATATGTTTAAAAAAAAAAATAAATCAAACAACAAACCAACCTGGGCAGCACTTTTAATTCTGGTCAATTTATATTGCTGTCATTTTATTTTCTTTATGGAAGAGTGCATGCAGGTAATATTTTAGGCCATTTCAGGGACATGCAGTCTTACTGATAGAATGACTTGCAGTACATGGTGACTGTAGAAGGTAAAAGCCACCAGCTCCCAAGCCAATGGTGGTACTTTGAGAAGAATTGCATATCCAGTTTAAGGGTTTGTAGATGATACATCGTCTTGGAATTGGTTGAGCTATGTAGACAGTGTGCAGGTAGGCAGAGCACAGAGCAAGTTGCTAATACTGTCCACATCATTAATTTTTTCACCTATGTGGCTTTTCTAGGGCCTGCAAAAATTGCTCATCTGTTTGTTTTTTTTTTCTTGCTTCATTGGAAGGGCGAACTAATGTGGATGGGGTAGGGGAGGATTTGTTTTGGAGATGTTTTTCTGACCCCCAGAAAATGGGGTTTTTGCTTTTTGGGGAGCTACCTAGGGATGCTTGGCTTGCAGTAAAACAGTGACTTGAAAAACTGAGCAAAGTTGAGAAGCCACCTGGATAGGAATGACAGAATGAGAATGAGTGCCATTCTTACTATTTTTTCAGAGTTATGAGCAGTGTATCTACATTTTGGCCTATTTCCACTGTAACTGACAGCATCCCTCTCTGGGGAAGTAAATTGTTTTATCTGAGTGAATAATGATAATTTTTGTTACTGTGTTTACTTGCTGTGGTAGCAGCTCTGTTACCTGTAGCAGGACAAGATTATTGGTCCTTTAGCTTTTAATGGGAAAGAATAAGGGAAAACCTTTTTTCTAACATAGGTTGTCCTGCTTCATCTTGTTTTTTTCTGACCCACTTGCTGCTGAGTCTCTGTGGCTTCTTGAAATTACGGGACACAGTTAGGGTGCTTCAGTAGTTTGATTTCCACTCTGCATTTTATTTAACCACAGAGTGGGCTGTCATTTGATAGCTTGGCTGATACTTCTGCTTGAAGAGAGTGACAGTTGGCTGATGCAGAACAGCTTAAAGATGGTACTTGTGGGAAGTTGAGAGGCATGTTACTGCTTTGGGTTCATGTTAGCTGTATTTGTTGTGCCGATGGAAAGACAGGTGTAGAAACTGGGTTTGTCTTCCTTTTTGGAGCACGGAAGCATGTGCATCAGTGACCAGCAGAGGCACTGACACTTTTTGTTATGCGTGGCCTACTTGACAAGATTTTTAAAAAAGATAAAACTGTATTCTCTTCTGACTGGACTTTCTCAGAATACGTTTGCACTTAGAATGATCTGTTCCATGGTCACATGGAGTGATGTCTTCTGTAAACTGGCTGTCACTTCGCTGCCCAAAGTTTTTATAAATCCTCCAGTAAACCAGGCAATCCTCAGCTATGGAAGTCTTGAATATCTCTGGAGTGTTAATTACTTCTAGAGTATGTTTTTTGCAAATACTATTTTAGTCTTCTTCTTGGTTGTGTCTTAACTGTTCTGTTACTGGCATCTTTGTCTTTCCCCATTTCCAATTTTTTTTCAATGTTAGATTTTTTTTTTACGGGGGAAAGCGGTAATTTCCCTAAAGATTATTTTCTCTCAGCCTTCTACTGTGCCAAAGTTGTTTTGGGAGTGCAGGTGGGTAGGAGGGATAAGAGTAAATGTGAATTAAAAAAACAACTATATTCTGTCGAAACTTTTGTGTGGTACAATCAGTAAGCAGAGTAATTTATACGTATTAATCAAGTAATCAATATAACTAAACCAGTAGAATATCAGTCAGTAATTCAAGACCACCTACTGATACATAATATTAACAGATTAAAAACTATTTCATGTTTCTTCCTCTTTACTCCTCTTGCTTTTGCTTTGTTGTTGTTGTTTTTAATTAATATTCAGTTTTCATTAAGATGCATTAGTCTGTCTTTTTCCTTTCTAGACAAACTATGAAAACAGAATATACAGTCTGAAAGTAGAGTGTGGACCTAAATATCCAGAAGCACCTCCTACAGTTAGATTTGTAACTAAAATTAATATGAATGGAATAAATAATTCCAATGGAATGGTAAGTTGAAATGGTAAGATAAACCATGTTGTTAATCTGTACTATAAATTACTTCCGTGAAAAAAAACAGGTGAGGAATATGCATGTTGGATATAGGTTTCATATTTAAATTTTACAATATAAGTATTTGGTTTAAATAAAATTTTGGTTGCCTGCTACTTCAAATCTTTAGGTACTTGCAACATGTTAGTGGTTCTTAGCGGCTTATCAATGAGATGAGCATTATAATATTGAAAGAGTTATTTCTTTTAAATTAAGCGGAAGATTTTAGTTTTGAAAAGGAAAACAAAGGTGTCTGAGCCATGTGTTGGTATTTCCCTTGTAATACTCTTATAAAAGGGAATTAGATTCATCTTGTAACGGGAGTACTACAAACTTTATCTCATGTTTCCATTAATCAGAAATGGAGGTTATTCCTGATGAGTCTCACTCTGGAGTCGTAACTCTCCTATAATGAGCCAATGTATTTAACCTCTTATTTTGTTTACAATGGGTTTATTCAAATGCAAGGTGATTCTGAGCTTCAGTTTTAAGGTCCTTCGATGTAGATGGTAATCACTTTCATTTTAGACATCGATTTGCAGTAAGTTACTTACACTGATCCCACCATGGCAGTGAGATGAGTTCATGTACGTGAGCAATGGCAGCAGCTCAAGCAACTTTGTTACTTCATTATTCACTAGGGACTTTTGTCCTGTGAATAACTTTGAGGTAGCTCATTGCTCAGTGGAAAGACCTGTGAGTGGTCGTGCATTTACAGTGGCATATTAGTAGATCAGCAGGAAATAGAGTAATACATCACACTTGTCTGTGAGTATGTATGTCTAGTGAATGTAAAGTAATTGGTTAAGGTAGTACTGAGAGAGGTGAGTCAGAGAGCATCTTTACATTTCAAATAATTTGCAAGATGTAAAAGAAAGATGGACTTGCATTTGTGTAAACAGCAGTACTGAAATGCGAAACTTAAGTATCTTGATGTCTGTAGAGGAGGGAGGGATTCTTAGGGATTCATTTGAGCTGATTAAATGGTAGGATAGTGCTGGTTGGTCTTCCAAAGCCAGTGCACTAACACTTCAGAAGTAACCTAAAATAAATTTGAAAGTATTTCTTGTATAGCAAACAACTTTACCTGAGATCTTACTAAAATTGCTATATACAAACCAGCTGTTGCCCTTAATCACAGTGGTGATTTGTGGCCCAAGTGTGTGTGTATTAGGAGGTGATGCAGCAGAGCTTTTGGTATATTTATAATATTATTTTCACCTCCCTCCATAGTAACATGTATTACTGTGAATCAGTAAAGAAGCATGCCCTTGCTGCTTCATCTGCATGCCTGAGAATATAGGTGTTGGTTTCCAGAAGCAGAATTGTGGATCTGCAGAGCCTGAAGGCTCGTGTTAACCAAGTCAGTTGGCTTGAGCTTTTGTTTGGAGAAGTCTACACTTGCTCAGCTTGCTGAGGAATGGGGTGAACCCTATGACAAGAAATCCTTCTGGTGGTTTTAAAAGCACTGTTAAAATCCAGTCATTGCTACAGGAAAGCTTGATTTTAATAAGTTTATAACTTATACAAAACCGTAATTCAGTTTTTCCCCAGCAGTTCTGTAAAATAGTTTATCTCAGGAAGGATTTGCTAGGCAAGTGAAGTAACTTTTTAAAAAATTGTTTTAAATAGGACTAGATAGTATTTTTAATGCACACTGCTAGAGTTGTGCCAAATGTGTCAGATAAAGTGGGGGCACCTTCAGCATCCCCAGAACAGCTCACATTGCTGCTTCCTATTTTAGTTCCTTTGTGTTTCTTTCAAGCTGTTCTGTCACTTTGTGATCATCTTTCATACAAGAGATCATAAGCACTTTGCTGCATTCTTTGAATGAATGACAGGGTTTCATCTTCAGACAAGCTCTACTATACGTGCTCCTGCACTCTGTTTTTTGATACATGGCCAGCTTTTGGTCACATTGCTTAAAGTTGAAAAAGTTGAAAAAGTTGGTGACTTGCGGAAAAGACACCTGAGATAAACAGCAACTGATACTGTGTATCAGTATTATCATACTTCTCAAAATATTTGTAACATTGTTAAGGAACACGTTGCAGGAGGTGTGTGCCAATTAACACCTGAGGAAAAGCAGAGACCCCAGTGTGACTTTAGAGGGTAATAATTTCTGTTGAGTTGGGGGGTGGAGGCGGGAGCTGGAGGTGGGTATGTGCTAGAGTTAATGGTAGTCTGAGGAAGATAGTTCAAAACTGCCTTCTTGGCAGTGGTTCTTGACCTTCTTGACTTAACAAGTCCCTTTATGCTTTGCATGAAAAGTGCACATGTGTATTGAATTTATCTCCATTGACAGTTACAAGCTTATTGACTTTTTGTGTGATTGTTCTGAGAGGAGTTTTGCTTGTAAGTAACTTATCTATCAGCCACATAACTTCAGGGATCCCAGAGACTGGTGTTCAATAAATTTAGTGCAGGAAAGGAGAGGGCTACTTCAGGAGCATTTTAATGGCAAAGGACTAAACATAAGTGCCCTGAGTCACCCTCTTAAATTGCCTCGCTTTTCTTATCTGCAGGTTATTTTTTGTGGGTTTTCTGCTTTTCAGTTTGCCTGTGGAGCTACTGAGTTTGTAGAGAGATTTAGGGTACAAAGTTCAGAAAAGCTAGTTCAAGTAGTTATATAGGGCTGGACAAAATGCCTTTATGTGCTAATGGCATCACTGTTGTAAAATAGTTCTTAAATTATCATTCTTAGTACTGCAGGGTCTTGTCTCTCGGAGACTTGCATATCCTGTATTGATAAAACACAGGTTGCATTCTGACATGCTATTTGTTTTCCCATGGTCTTTTGAGGATGTCTGATTTTTTTGCATCTGTGAGAGTGCTCTTGCAGTCTGTCTTGCAGGCTTCGTGATCACTTCTGTTCATTTAACTAAAATTTACAGCTGGAAGTATTTATTTCCTTTAAACTTGCTTGGGACTGTCAGCTATAATCTGTGACCTGTCCAGCTATTCCTTTCAGTATGTTTATTGTAGACTAAGCGGTTTGCTACTTCTTAAAGTTAAGATACTGGGAACATTGTAAACACTGAATACTTTGCAACATTGTATAAAATTATTTGCTTTCATTTAAGTTGTGTAGAAAAAAAATATGCACTATGCATATTGCTTCTCTTGCTATTGTGTCAAGATTTACAGTGGTATGCCCCCAGAATAAAATAGCCTTCAGGTTACTGTTTTCAGCTCTGTTAGCTTTTATGTGACCTTGACATTTGTCCCTCTGTGTCCTGGGATGTGTACTTGAATATTACCTAGTGCTTTTGTGTGATTTGAACATAATTTGTGTGATTTTTCCATGTATCTTATCACTGTTGTTCATAAAGTGAATTTATTGTGCGCCAACTTGGAAATAAATTCTGCAACACATAGAACAGAACCCAAGCCAAAATCATTCCTGCTGCAAGATGTCGGGAGAAGAGTTGGTGATACGCAGAATAGAGACTTGAGATAAACAGCAACAAAAATGTAATGTTCAGCAGTCTTTACTGCGAAAACATTAATAACATTGTTAAAGTAGAGTGTGTGGCCTGTGACTTTGTTGCTATTTTGTTCCCAGCTGGGGGGCCTTACTTGTAAGTAGTCAGGTCTCACATTCCAGTACAGCCAGTGTATGTTGAGTTGCATTATTTGAACAGGGCTGGTGACTGACTGCTATGTGCTGTACTTGAGGTAGATCTCCAGACTTGAGAGAGCCTGCAAAGGCATAGGTGAGGAAAAATGAGGAAGTCAGTATGGAAGCGGAATTGCCAGGCTGAAGACATTCATTTGGGGAGTCCCAGAGCAACTGCCTTTCCAGCTGTTTTAACCCAGTTTTTATATAAACAGATAATTATTCTAGTTTTCTTTCTCAAATGTGCCAAAATCTAAACCTACCTTTTTTCTTATGCATGTTGGTTCACCAGTGGTCTTCTAAAACAGTTCATTGTGACATGGGCTTCAACCCCCAGCTGCACGTCTTCCCAGGTTGGGAATCTTCTCTCGCACCCATTACCTGACTCTTAATAGTTGTTTACTGTGCCTTCTTTTCCCCCTATTTTTCTCAGGGAGGTTATTGATTTTTACTTTTTTTCTTTTTGGCAGCTCAGTAGAAAGCATTGTGATTCATGCTAACATGGACATTTTTTAAACTACTGCTCTGCCAAAGGACTTACACCAAAGTACTCAGAGAGTACCCTCACATTTTTGTTCCATTTTGCTAAGTTGAAGAGGAGGTCAGATTAGGCTGCAGAGTATTAACAGAAGTTAGTGTGTCTGTGTGTGTGAGGGGGGAAATAAGCTCTTAAATATCTGCACCTATATGCTACTTGAGCATAAGATCTGAGTCCTTGTTTCTTCTGTTACTGTGATACTTTACCACCATTAAGTTTTTCTTCTTTCTGTTGGACCCCATAAAGAAAAAGTGTGGTCTTATGCACTTCTCATGGTGTTTTCTGTACGGAAAACAGTTTTGAGTACTGTGATATTTACTGTTCTAACTTTTGAAATTAATTCACATTGTTCCCAGTTTGCTGAGTCCAGCTTATTGGATAGAAGCTCTGGAGTGTCCTTCTTTAATCTTAGTTGGAAGGATTGGAGAGGAAGAGATCTTTTAGAGCTTGGTACATCAGAACAAAGATTAAGACTAAATGATGCCTTACTTAAGCTGCTACCTGATAACATGGTGATGTCTTACCAGAATTTCCCTTTTACTCATTAGTGTTTTATCTAATAGTTTGCCTTTTAAGAAAAGATAGCATGTTTTCCAGTTTCAAAGATTATTCTGCTCTGGTATCACCTTGTTTATTTACCACATTAAACCAAGTACCCCTTTAAACAAGAAGTAGTAGCAGTCCAGGAATTGCAGTGCTGGTCTGACCAGTGTCACATTCAAAACCTTTCTGTACTAGTTCATAACTCATGTGTATTCTAAACTGGTGAGATTTTGCTGCACAATGGAGCTTTCCTTTTGGTGCTCTTTTTTCTTCCTGATTCATGTTTGCAATAATTAAGTAATCTGACTGCCTCCTACAATGTGGTTTGATGATACTGCAGCTCTACTGACTTTAAGGAGTTCCTGATTCTGAGCAGAACGTTGTTTATGTGAAGAATAAAGCTTATAGTGCTGAGCTATGAATTGGACCTGCTTAGTCACTTCTTTCTGAGGTTTTTTTTTTTTTTAAACTGGGTGGGTTCTGTTGGTTCAAATCAGAAGGTTCTGTCAGTTCAGGTCACATCCATCTCATGGTTCACCTGAGCTGTTAGGTTGTAGCACCATTAAAGGAGCAAGTGCCCAGTGAGAGCGAGCTGAAGTTTCTTGTGCTAATATTGCTGCCCCGACCAGCATGTTGTTGAACCTTGGCCTCTGTTTCCTCCTGCAAAAAGGTTTAGTCTCATCTGGTGTTCTAAAAATAGACAGTCTCACTTCAAATGATCTAGAAATAAGATGTCAGTGTTAACATTCTTATTTCTGATTCCAGTGCTGTTTTCTTTCAGTTTGCCCTAATTAAGACAGGATAAGAAACTTCTTGATGTTTTATGCTGCCTAAATTGTAAAGCGGTGGTTTCCAGCACTTTTATATCTATGTGAGCTACCTGTGCTGCTCTGCCAGTGGAATTCAGTAATGTGCAATAGCCCTGTGGATGGGCCTGCTTTGCAGTTGCACAGCTCTAGGCCCCCCTGTCATCTGAAGTTCCTCCTTGAAGGGGCTGGGTGGCCAGGACCTGCTGCCAAAACAATTCCCAAGCTGACTTTCAATTGCTGACTTTCCCATGGAAACCTCCCTATTATAATATAATTGTGTAAATTGTCCCACAGGTTTTATAAACGCATAGGAGAAGTCCCATGTCCTATCCTTTCAGTTCATATTCAAATTGGTAAGTGATGTACAGTAATCTTCACAGCTCCATAAGATGGCTTACTGTAAGAAGGATGCAAAGTACTAAGAAATGTCTGAACATTATGGATTGGTTACTTCAATATTTCAAGCCATTTCGTAGTATACATAGTGACTCTTGATGTATCACAAGCATCATGTAATAGGGATGTGAAATAAATCACATATGATACTTGCAGCAAGAGAAAAAACAAGGGAAATTTTCTTTTAGAAGGGTGTTCTATGGACTCTTGTGTGGCAAGTTTTTAAAGAACTGAGGAAACCCCGTGTGTATATATTGGCATAATGAAGGTGATTACTTTTTTTGGGGGTGAGTTAAAATTTTCCTTCTCACTAATACTAGTATCAGCACAGATGGAGGGGTCCACCTGCATGGATTTTATTGCAGGATCTGTATCTGTGTGTAAGTATATGAGTGTTTTCCTTAAATTACTTTATGCACACAAGGACTTCATGCCCCAGAGAAAGTGTCAAGGAATGCTTAGACTCTGTCTTAGAACAATTAGGTCAATATGTAGAGATTCTGTGTTACATCATAACTTATAACTTCCTCTTCTTTTTCCAGGTGGATGCACGGAGCATACCAGTGTTAGCAAAATGGCAAAATTCTTATAGCATTAAAGTTGTACTTCAAGAGCTAAGACGTCTAATGATGTCCAAAGAAAATATGAAGCTTCCACAACCTCCAGAGGGACAAACTTACAACAATTAATTTTAGCTGATTCTCAAACTTCTGTCTTAAAACAACAACCTTCTACTCATGTTAATGTCTTGATTAAATCTCACAATGCAAACACCCACACATTAAAGAATTTCAGCTGGTATACATGACCTGGACATTTGTAAGAATATATTATATTATATGTATGCCCAATATGTTTTCAGGCACTATGGGAGAAAAAGGCAGCACAATTATTATTTTTTTTTTCTCTTATCGAGGCACTGTCATTTAAGCATAAGCCTGAAATAGCCTAAAATTGGAATTCAGGTCTTACAAGATGAAAGCATGACAGGAAGTGTCAGATTGCTGTGGAATAATATATGTTTCTGAAAATAATCTCTTGAGAAGGCAAAATATAAATGGCATGCTTTATCCATCTTGCTTAGTAAAAGAGCTGCAGTTAAATTTGTTTTAAAGTAGCAGGTACAGTGAATACCGTTGCTCATCTTGTTTAATTTTGCAAGGGTGTGGGTGCCGACTACTAGTAGTGTCACAAAGTATGTTCAGGATTGTTTTGATACCTGTATTTATAAAATGGGGGGATTAATTTCTGTTAAGCAGCTCCTGTGTGTTACATGTATTGGACATGGCAAATATTTGTTTACAGTCTTTGTTCTAATAAACCATGCATTTAAGTTTTAGTGAAACAAAGGAAATGTATGGATATGTGATTGAGATTAAAGTTAGTCTTAAAATGTAAATAAAATGTCGAAAGTGTCTGAGGCTGTGCCATTTCTATAATAGTGCTGTAATATATGTACAGTAACTTGCAGTAGTGGAAAGCCAAACATAATATTGCTGCTGGTTTTACATGCACCTTTTATTCTTACCACTTTTATATTCTTAGTTTACTTGAGAGGTTAAGGTATTTTATTTGTTGCAGAGGAGTAAGTTCTGTCATCTGCAGTACCACATCTTCAGACAAACTTGCACTGTGTGTGTGTATATATATATATTTTTTTTTAATGAAGCAACCCCCCCAAACTAACTCCAAAATAAAAACAAACCCTTGCTTACCCTCCTCCCCTTCACCTCCCCTCCAGATTCTTTGGAGAAATGAGCATTACTTTCACTTTGCTTAGTTGACCTCTGAGTGGGTTTTGGACCATACTGCTTAAATCTGTCCTGCTTCTGAAGTCCTTTGTCTTGCTTTTGCAGCTGCTGTCTTGATTCTTGCTTTCTTGCAGCTTTTCCTCTTTTATGTTTCTTGCCTTTTTTTTCTTTGTCTGTTACATTTTTGCCTCTTCTGCAACACACAAAAAAGAAACTTCAAGAAGCTTTAATAAAAACTGCACCTGTAATGCAGATGATCATATTGCCAGTTGCATTCCATGTATTTGCCATGACACCACTGACTTCATAGCTAGAGTGCTTTCTGCCTCTCCTGCAATTGTTGGTCTGTTATTTCAATGTATTATGTCTAGTGGGAACACTGGTTTTAGTTCTGTTACTGCTTTCTCATAAGAAAGTAGTTGATGCTGTACTTCTGGAAATTACACATTCTTCCCTCCTCCCCCCTTTGGAAAAAGCAACCCTTTGTTCATTTTGGTGAGAACACGTAAACACTGAGAGCCAGTCAGCTATTTGCATTCCACCTTTTATTTAGTGGTTCTTTTGAAAAAGATAGTATAATCAAAAGCCATCAACAGCCAGCTAACTTCCTTTGATATGCCTTTGCCTATTTCTGGTGTAAAGAACGAACCTTTAAAAGCAATAAACTAGGTGTTATGTTTGTTGTTTTTTTTTTTCTTTTAGTGGAAAGGTTTAATTAGTATTTGTCAGTTTATGCTTTTTAGACAAATTGGACACTTATGGAATTGGTGGATTTGTAGCTGCCAGCTACCTCGTGTCTGTATATAACATCATTTGTGATGGTTTGGCTGAAGTGCATTGCAGCATATTCTTACTTGATTTAATTTGAATGATTTTGATGCCATTAAATCTTTTTCTCGCAGTAACGCTGCTAATCTATATTGAATCAATTAAAATAATGGAACTGTACAGTTCTGAGATGTGAATTTTTGGGAAGATTTCAGCATAAACTATCAAGAGAATGAGAAACACTTGTAGACTATTATTTAAGAGACTGACTTATTCACAGAGCATGAAGAAGAGCTGGATGTTTGCTTAGTTGGATGTGGTGCAAGTTGATCCCACAACAGCACTTCTTCCTTCTCTGCACTCTAGCCATTTGTAGCTGTCAAAATCTGCATATCTAGCTGTAAGCAGGTACATTTTGCAGAAGAAAAAAAAAGTGGTGGAGGGACACCAGGGTATGTAATATAAAGGATGACTGTAAAAATACTCCTGCAGTGATTTTAAGTGTGCTGGTTTTCCATTTTGCTCACCCTGGAAGACATGTAATTAATTATGAAATTTTAAAATGTGTTTGACTACTGCATGAAGTCAAGAGCCTCCATGAAACTGTGTTTACCTGAAGAAGATTTTGAAGCTCGCTGTTTACTGACCTCCAGAAAGGTTACGTTGTTTTACATGTATCCTACTTAGATGCCAGAAGTTAAGTTTTCCTCTGAAGAGAATTTGACTTGTGTTACCTTTCCTTTTGCAAGATTTGAATTTGCTGTTGTTAGCAAATGTGGTTTTTTTTCTCAAAGCTGGGTTTGTACGTCTTGCAAAGCAGAGCACCGTTTCAGTCCAGTTGTGTGAGGGGCAAAGTGCAAGAATTCTAAATGTAATGTTTTTTCAGATTGCGTTTGAAAATTCATGTCATGGTGGCGGTCATCAACTAGGATTTAAA
Organism: Hemiprocne comata; assembly: GCA_020745705.1. Taxonomy (NCBI): domain Eukaryota; kingdom Metazoa; phylum Chordata; class Aves; order Apodiformes; family Apodidae; genus Hemiprocne; species Hemiprocne comata. The sequence continues at coordinate 120,313,118 of CM036587.1, forward strand.
CTAGCTTTGTGCTCTGAAGGATCATCAAAGTTCTTGTGTCGTGGTTGTTTGAGGGAGGAATAAGTTTACTGTGAAGCAAAGAAAAAAACCCCACAGATGGCATGATTCATGCTTCATAAACCTTAAGATACAATGAGCAAGCCTATGGAAATGCCCACATTACAAGTAATGTGCCTTACTCATTTATAATAAAGTATGTAAAATGTTGCAAGGTGTGCACCTACTGACTGCCTTGATTGTGCTCCTCGTTCTGAAAGCAAGTTGAGAATACTTGGCACCCAGCAAGACACAGTAGGGAATGAATCCCTCTGTGATTAGGAAATCAATGCATAATCCACACTCCTCCTAAATATTTGTTATTGTATAGGAAATACCTAAGGGAAAGTTCATCCTATGGCAGTTGATCAACCATAATAATAAAAATAAACTGATTTAGGCAAGCATTTGTGGTTTATATGGTTACTTATATGGTGAGTGTGTGGAAATGTATTTTCTGTTTAGTACTTCTCAGCACTCATTTAGGGCCTAAAAAATATTTATTACACTGCTCTTATACTGTCTTTTTCTGCAGAAGGCTCGTGAAGCAGGCCACCTGGTAATCATCCTATGGCAGAGGCAGATGTCTGTCTGCTACTTGTTTTTATTGTGGCCTTTAGTTTTTAAAAACTCTGCCAGATTGCCCCTCCTGTGGCTTGTCTCAACTGCTAGAGAAGGAGGAGTAAACTGGTGTTCAGGAAGTCTGAATATGCGTTACTGGAAGAAAAAAAAGCTGACTTAAAACTACTGTCTCCTTCTTTTATGCAAGTGAAATTTTAGATAGAAGTGAAGCAGTGGGATGAAAATGCATTTCTCAAATTTTTCTAAAGAACATGTTCAGAACTCTTCTGTGAAGCCTAGGAAGAGTTCTTAGGTGGGGAGGGCTATAATGATCTGAAAGATGTATTGCCTGTAATGCTGGAAGTACCAAAGTTAGTTATGCTGCTTAAAAAAATTACAAACACATTTCACTGGCTGATTTCAGCTTCCGAAGGAATGAGTACTCCATTCAATGATTAAGCTATCAACTTCCAACATGACCTTAGTGTTAATACAGTTTATAACATTTTTTGTTTGGGTTTTGTTTTTTTTACTTTTAAATGGATCTGTACCTTCAGCTCAATTGATAAGCAGTTGTAAATGAATGTACAGTAAATTCCATTCTGTAAAATGCGTATCCTATACCAACTCTCAAGTAGAATTCCCATCTTCATATAGTTCCATTAAGTTTTTCAGTCTTTACCATTTAAAAATAGCCATAAATATAAAAAGCCTTTTGTTATTTATACTAGTGCCAAACTGTGTAAATGGATAATTTACTGGGTGATGTTAAGATGATGCACAACCAGTGTTGGGCATCTCTTGATACAACGCATGTTTTCTATACTAATTTGACTTTTCACCATTCCATAGTGGAAGCATCCCAACCTTCTGCTTTAGTATATGCAGATGGATAAAATGTAAACATGATTTTATAATGTATAAACTATGCAGTTTGGGTTTATAAAAAAATACTGTATATTTGTTAACTCAGAAATACTGAAGGGATGCCTGTGCAGACATAAACAAGGTTTTCATCAGCTGTTTTGTGCTTGTTCCCATTCTGCTCCCTGCTGTTTATTATAGATGTGTAGGTATGCACATTTGCACTTTGGCTGTTTTAATTTTGACTTACTACTGTTATTATGTTTTCTAAGCATGCAGGAATGAGAAAGGGAGGTGGGAAGGCTTTGATTTCCCTCTGCAATTTCTACAGATAAAAAATAATTATCATGAAAAGAAGAAACCTTCTAGAGGTAAACACACGTTACTGACTTGAGAGTAGACTATGAAAAAGTGGCTACTTTTTTCCTGTTTGTTACAGGAATAAAAGCTGCCACAATTAGGATGAGAGCAGCTCCAACAGCAGAGCTGTGAGGTTATAATGAAAGATGTGGAAGAGGCTGTTTCTAGCAGATCTTTCCAGTGTCATGAAAATGGGTTTAGTAGAGAACAGAGGGTTGAGCCTTGCAGAATGGCTTTGGGAGATGAACTAGTACTTGTAACTCCTTAAATTCAGCCTGGCAGGACTTAGCCCAGTTCTATTAATTTCTTTGACTTTTTTTGTGATAAAAAACTGCATTTAAAATTGTTAAATGTTGTGGTGAAGTACAGCAGGTTGAGATGACTGTTTGTTTCAGGTTTTGATATGCAAAACTTGCCACTGTAAGGAGCTGTGTAAACCAAAATCATGGAATTGTGTAATGCTGGATGCGGGTGCTTTAGTTCCCAGGTCAGTCAAAGTAATTAGTGATCAGTGGCTACAAGTTTAAATGTGTGTGTGTAGTTAATAGAGTCAATACCATTAACGACAGTAGTCTGTGCTAAAAACTCTCTGCTTTTGTCACAGTATTGAGCGAATTGCCAGCAGCTCTGACCCCTGCCTTTTCTGGCTGACAGTTTCTTCCAGTTTTTGCTGGACTGCAGTTTCAGGAGAGAACATTATTCCTCATCTCCTGATGGTGTGTCACACTTTGAGCTATGGGACCATCCACTTCTGAGAAACCTCTAAATTAAACTCATTGCCACAAGATCAGAGTGTTGGGATTCGTGGAGACAGATGTAGTCACCTTGGTTTATGTTGTGCAAAACTGTTTTCGTGTCATCCATACATAATTTTTTTTTTCCTGTATGAAGGTTTGGAGATTAAATTTTAGGATCTCGTGTGGTACTACTAACCTGTAACAATACACTGGATTTGTTACAGTCTTACCAGAAATTTTTTCAAACATCTATGTCCTTGCACTCAGTATCAAATGTACAAGCCATTGCATTTTATAGCAAAATTCTCATGCTAAGTTAGTCCTATGTATCCATTCCTTAAATGCTGTAATTTTGATGTATGGAAATAATGTCAAATGAAAATTTATAGCCATGATATTTCTAGTTAGTGATGTTTTTATGTTGCTATTTAATCACTTTGGTAATTATTTGTTTGAGCTATCATTCAGATTGTGCATTAAACACTCTTTATTTAAAATCTGAGTATCACCTCAATTAGTAATGTAATGGTTTTGTTATTCAGAGTGGGATGCTGTGAATAGAGGACTGCTTTGGAAGTTCTTCATTCTACCACCCTGCATTCAGTCCGTTAAAAAAAGTTCTGAATTGCCTGTGTTCCTTAGAGTAGTCACTTTTTCTTCTAGCATTTCAAATACTCTTCACTTTTACCTCCAGATTTGTTTGGAATTGTTGTGTTATTCATTCAGTGTAACAGTGTTAACTATCAATCTCTAATGCTTTACTGTGTTTTTGTGATTTTATCATTCTATAATATCTGTATGATAATTAGTATTGAAACAAGCTAACAAAAATGGTGCACTGCTTTATTGACAGATGCACAGATCACATATGCTGCTCTAATGTGCCTGTAGCAGAAGACAAGGGGGCAGTCAAGAGGGAAGGAATTAATATAATTTAAGTATATACAACTCTTGAGACTATGGAAAAAATACACTGCTCCCTGTCTACTTAAAACTGGGGTGCCAACCAACTGGGATGCTTGGTTTTTACATGCCTGTGACTACACAAATGAAACTGCATCATCTAGTGATCTACATAGATGGGTGACCAGTAATTTGTGCCCAGGTAGGAGTGGTTTAGTAAAACCATAGCAAGAACTAGAGTTCTGTTGCAGGTGTTTTTATGGGTAATACCTGGAATCTGATTTTTGTCTGCACTGTTTAAAGACAAGTGGCAAAATGTTTTGGTATTAAATTCATGCCATATCGCTAATGCTGTTTGGTAAGTAGTTCTTATTTGTGTCTGTGATTTGTAATCTAGCAATACTTGTTTTGTATTCCCACGGTATTGGTTGGGATTATTCCACCCTGGTCTTCTGAAGGATAAAGAACACAGGCATGTGTGCATGCGCGTGCTCACACTTACAAAACATTTAGGCAAATAAAATGTTGTTGCTCCTTCTCCCCAGTTACTTGGGAGAGGAGTTAGATGGAGAAAATAAAAACTTTGTGTTGGAATGGCCAGCTATTGATAATCATGTGGTAGCTGCATTTCTTCTGTTTACCACACCTCACCTGTAATCCAGATCAGTAAGTGGCAGTGGTCTGATTCTTTGCTGATCTTGCTAATTTAAAGGGAGCTACATTCCTGGTCCTACCTAGAGGCAGCCTCGCTCACCCTGCTTGTGCTTACCAGGGAGGAGAGAGCTGTACTCGTGTCTGCCCACCCTCCCTTACTCTGCCCTTGCTCATAGAGGAGCCCTGTGGTCTACATGGAAGCTGCTTGGGAGTGGAACAAGATGATCTGTGGCTCCCAGGTGGGGTCTTGGCAGTTTGAAAGCACGCTCTTTTCCCCACATCGATGTTTCACAACTCTCACCCAAGGAAGTACAATTCAACTTAAAGCTTGAATCCTTAAAGCATTAGCTCAAATGAGTGTGTAGTTACCAGCCTTCAGGGGGTTGGATACAAAATACAGACTCCTCCTTTCCCTCCTTCTCCAAAACAGCAGTTCCCAATTAGGCTGTGATCCCTTTGAGATAAGAACACTTGTAACTAAGGTAGCAAGCCTTGCAGAAGCAGTTACCAAAGTCAGAAATGAATGGAAAACCTGGGAACTGGTCAGAGCTTGGATACTTTGCACTCCTGGGTGACAATTTTATCCTCCAGTATTGAGGATGCATTCTTTCATCACGGCTTATGCTTGCCTTTATCCATGGCAAAATCTGAGCTATGGAAGCTCTTGGATAAGCAGCGAGATCCTTGTGTGATGTTTGAAAATGAAAATGTAGGACAATCCTTATGCACATTTTACAGGACTGATCATACAACCTCCAAAATACTTTGCAGAATAAAGATCAAAAGTCACATTCTGCTTTGGAGTGTGTATGTCTAAAGGGGGGCATATTTAACAATGATGGCCAAAATGCATGGGTTTGAGGTCAAATTCTGATGGGGCAATTTAGCAGTATGTATTTCTAGCACAGGAATTTATAGTACAGAATGCTTTTACAACTCCAATCTGTATTTGCCTTCTTCATCCAAGTATTCTGAAGATTACTATTTTTCTATTAAGGAGGGAAAATGTCTTCAGGATTCATTGTAAAATAATGAACAAAGGCCTTGTGTGTGTACATCTTTTCTAAGGGCTTGTCTGTCCTCTGTAGAGTTGTGTCAACTCCTGCATCTCTGGGCTGCATCTGTGCCCCCCTGCAGTCTGAAATCTCTCTCTTCTTTTTGCCTTCTAGCATTTGGACCCTGGCCATTTGTGCACTGCTTCCGAGAAGGCCAGGAAATGTATTTCAGATTAGTAAGCGTATGGGTGGGCTACAGAGGTGTCTGAAAAAAATTAATAAAAATTAGGAGTTGAAGTTTGAAAAACCATTCTTACTCCATTTTGTTTTTTAAAATTTGAATGCACAAGTGGGTGTCTGTGCAAATCCGCAGCACAGCTGAGCCACTAGAGCAGAGGCTGGGTTGGATTCATGTCTGATGGCAGAGGAGTTGCCAGCTTCAGTCTTCTGGCATCTGGGGACAGCCAAGGCAAAAGGCTTGAGTGTGCTCTTGCAGATGGTGCTGGTATTCCTGTTTGCAGAAAAACAGCCATCCTGTTTACCTAACAAACCATTGTGACATGGAATGAAGTGTAACTGCACTGTGAGCAGTGAGACTTAACTTCATCCCTTTCCCCTAGAAAGGTTGCTTTAGTTTCAGGTTTTTTCCCCCCTTTCTGTATTGTTTGGTGGATTTTGCATTTCTGTTTATGCTGCAATCTCTATATACCCAGGTCTATTCACATATATCAGTTTGATCTAACATGACTAGAAAATTACATCATACAAATTCCCATGTTCCAGAAATAAAGAAATGGGTTAATGGAGACCTCATGGTAGCCAGACTGGGCATCTCTGAACAAAGCAGTGGTCCCAGCCAGGAGCTCTGCTCAGGTGCCTGCTTGTATCATCTGGGCTCTGCTTTCTTTGTGTTTCAGTATTGGAATAGGACTAGTTAAACCCAACTGTTGCACAAGCAAAAATTAGCATTTTTGTGCTTAACCCCAAAACTAAGGTCTAAGCTACTGTGTTTAATAAAGCACTTACCACTCTTTAGGTAAGAGCAGGCCAAAATCAGAGTCAGAACCTGGCTATTCCTCCTCAGTTCACCTTTGAATGGAGTAATTTAATCACACAATGTGATTTTTTTGTCAGGTAACTCCTGGGATGTATCAGTGGCAAAGAAATTTATTTCCTTACATCTGTAAGGATAGTAACATTAACTTTTCTAATACATTTACTATTACTCATATCCATTGACACAGTTTCCAGCAACAGTTATCTATAGTCTTTAGTTCCCACCTAGACCACTAGTCTTTAACTTTGTTTTTTTCCCCCAGACTGACAGTTGCCAAGTCTGGAATTTGCACAGTACTTTTTAAATCTCTAGAATGAAATGCTGATTGAGCTGGCAAAAAAAGCACAGTCACAGCTCAAGACATTGGACTTTGGCCATTGCTATATCCTCATCTGGAGCTGCCCTCCTGCCCTGGGCAGTATTACCTTGATGATGTGTTTCTTTACATCTGAAAAGTGTGACTAGTGGACCATGAGGAAGTTTTCAGCATTGCAAAACCCAAAGGTCCAAAAGACTTGTTTTCAGCTAACTTGCATGCAGCTTGTGTAAAGATACTTTTTTCTCTCCTGCCATTTAGTACTCACTAATTGACAACCAGGAACTATTTATGTTTCCTCATTATTTGAGAGGAGACTGTTCCAAATTGGTCCACATGCCAGTAGAGTGCAGAGCACCAGAAATCTCTCTCTACTCTGATTTTGGTGACCAAAATCATGCCATGGAGATGGCAAACACACAGCACATTACCTATTTTTCTTTACAGTAAATATTTTACATGCATCTCGGGAAGGATTCCTTACAGTCCTCCTGTTGCCCCACGAGGTCCCTCCCATGGGAGAGAGTCCTCCATGAACCTCCCCTTCATGAGTCCTTCCCACGAGGTCAGGAGCAAGCTGGCTCCAACTCGGGCTTTCCACTGAGTCACAGGCTGCTTCAGGAACAGTCACCTCCCCTGGCACGGTGTCCTCCACGGCTGCAGGTCCATATTCACCCCTCCTAATGCCTTCAGAGAATGATCCACCACGTTCCTCCACAAATGCAGGAGGACAGCCTGCCATCTCCCCACAGGCTGCAGGTAAACTTCTGCCCCTGCATCTCTTCCCGCTATTTTTCTCACCAACCTCAGGACCTTCACCCCAGCACTGCTTTCACCTCTCCAGCAGAGCTCTTCTGCTTGCTCTCTGCTCAGATTTTATAGCAGTTCATTCATATGTTAATGCAAGGTGCACCTTTTGTCTCTCTAATGGCTCTGGCCTTCGGCCACCTGAGCTGGGGGAGCTTTCAGTAGCTTCTTACAGGAGACACCCCTGGGGCCCCTCCTCTGCTACCAAAACCATACCAGAACCAAGCCAGCACATAGTCCTAGATGATACTAGAAATACAGCAGAAATTATTATTGGTGAACAATTATTAGAAATATAAGTTTAAGATAGACAGAAACTACAGGTAAAGGCTTGCACATTTATATAATAGGTGTAGTGTCAGCGCATTAGTTGCAGTAGAAGGAAACAGGTATTCATTCCTTTGAAATTAATTCTGAGTGCTCTATTGAATGCTTAATTACTGAGTCACAGAACTGAATTTTGAGATGGCATTAGAAAACCAGCATCTAAGATCACTCAGATTACACTCATATATTCAAAAAACTCCACAAAACCCAATCCAAAACAACAAAAATCCAGCCATGTTTCTAACCCAAAAGGAAATGGTTTTCTCCTGAAGGCAGAGTTTTGTTGAGTGTAGACTTTTTAAAGAGGTACTTGTTGAAAACAGCCTTTTGCTCATGCAGTCACAGTTAATAATCAAAATGCCCTAAAAACGGAACTTACATGTTTGTGAGAGGAAGGATGACAAACAGTCCTGTGCTGTAGGCTGAGGTGTAACTGTTTTCCCATTTATAGGAAAGAGTGGGATCGATGGCTGCTGATGGGACTAATTGGCACAGCAGCTGGGATGCTAGGGTTTTTGACTCATCAGATAATTGACTCTCTCATCAAATTGAAATGGGACCTGGTGGTAAATTACCTACAGGTGAGCAAGAGAAACTCAGAGTCACCTCTTCCGTGTTTGTTTATTAGAAAATCCACACTGTAAAGTTTTAACTGACTAGAGGTGCTGTCTGTCTGGGTGTGGGCATTGGGTACCCTGGGGTGCTTTCTGTAGGCAGGCTCTGGTGTCCTTTGCTATAACTTAGCCTATAGCACAGTACAGAATCTGATGGAGTTCTTGCCATGAGATTGATGAAGGCAGTCTTTCAAATATGGTGGCCTTCCTCTTCCCCCTTCTACCTAAGGGGCACATGCTGCTTTAGGTATTGTTGATGTCTAAGGAAACAGACAATCAAGTTTCTCTTAAGGCACTTACTAAATGTCGACCTTGTATCAGATATGCTATGTTTTAAGCAGCTATGTTTTGCTAATGTTATATAAAGATTATTGTGAAATAATTAATTTCTTCTTGACGTGTAGCATAATCTCCGTGTTAATTGGGGTGGTAGTGGTAAAAATCACTAAAAGGCTAAAACCAATATAAATATTAAGGCATCTCTGACTCTGCTTGTTTTTCTTACCTGTAGAGAGAAGTGGATGGTAAAATTTTAGTCTGGTTTGTGATATCTATGGTATATAACATGAATACTGAAGAGCTGCTTGTGAGAGAGGGGCTTTGAGCTTTTGTTCCAGCTGAATCCTCGACCAGGGTCAGGCATCCTGTCAGCTGGTGCTGAGAGGAGCCTGTATAACCATCAGGCATTGTGTGCAGCCCTGGGATGCAGCAATTTGTGCAGAAGGGTCTGGGCAGACAGTGCTTCTGTGCTCAGCAATGTTGGCAAGGAGCTGCAGAACATGGTTCCCCAGCACTTGAGGGAGAAATTACCCCAGACTCAGTAGAAGCCACAACCCAGAGCAATCTCCTGCCAGATCAAGAGGAATTAGACAAGGCTGTCTTCAGACAGTTGGAAGAAGTCTCATTTTCATTGGCCCAGATCCTCATAGGGAACTTTATCCAACCACCCCAGTATCTTCTGGAAGGAAAACACAGCAGGGCACAAGCAATCCACGAGGTTTCTGGAGTGCATTGCCAACAACTTCCAGATAAATAATTGAGAAACCAATGAGGGGACATACTCTTCTTGACCTCATACTTACAAGGAAAGATTGGCCATGGATGTGAATGCTGGGACAGCAGTGACCATGAAATGGTGGTGTGCAGGATCCTGAGATAAAGAGGAAACAGCATAAAGCAGGATCACAATTCTGGCCTTCAGGAGAGCATGTTGGTCTATTCAGGGGTCTGCTTGGAAGAATCCCAAAGGAGACCATCCTGAGGAGAATAGGGGTCCAAGAGGGCTGGTTGGTTTCCAGGGATTATCTTCCCCATGGCAGAGAACAGTCTGTTCTGATGAGTCAAGCAAAAGGAGGCAGGAAGCTCCTCACAAAACTCAAATGTAAAAAGGAAGTGTGCAAGAGGTGGAAGCAGGGACAGGTGACCCAGGAGGAATACAGAGACACTGTTTGAGTGTACAGGCATAGGGTTGGGAAAGCCAAAGTGCACCTGGAGTTGAGTCTGGTAAGGGATGTTGAAGGGCAACAAGAAAGGAAGGAGGTGTCTACAGTTACATCCATAGCAAAAGGAAGACTAGGAAATATGTGGGTTAGTTGTTGAACTGGGTATGGGGCTTGGTGACAAAGAACTTGGGAAAGGCCAAGGTACTCAATGCCTTCTCTGAGGAATCTGGCTGACGTAATTGAGGCCACTATCATTTATCTTGGAAAGGTCATAGCAATTGAGGAGAGGTTCCTGAGCACTGGAGGAAGACAGTGTTACTCCTGTCTTCAAGGACAAGAAGGATCCAGGGAACTACAGGTCGGTCAGCCTCATCATGATGCCAGGAAGGTGGTACAGTGAGTCATTCTGGAAACCATTTCTAACTGTATGAAGGACAAGAAGGTGATTTGGCACAGTCAGCGTTGGTTTGCAATGGATTTACAACTACCTACAATGAGATGACTGGAACAGTGGATGTTGTTTATCTTGATTGTAATAGCAAGGCTTTCATCACTCTCCCGTAACATCCTCACAGACAAACTGATGGTGTATGGGTTAGATAAGTGAACAGTGAGATGGATTTAACTGGCAGAACTGTTGGGCTCAGAACATTATGATCAGTGGCACAAAATCCAGCTGGAGGTCAGTCACCATGGGTATACCCAAGTAGTCAATAGTGGGGCCAGACATTGTTGGACTTCTTCACTAATGACCTGGATGATGGGACATAGTGCACTCTTGGCAAACTTGGCAGACAAAGCAAAATCTGGAAGGAACCAGTGAGACGATTGTGTTGCCACTCAGCCGACAGCCTCCTGTGCTACATTAGGAAGAGTGTTGCTAGCAGGTGATGGGAGGTGATCTGATCCTTCCCCTCTCTATTCAGCACTGGTGAGGCCACATCTAGAGTGCTGTGTCCAGTTCTGGCAGCCCCAGAACATGGGAGACATGGATGTGTCCTCCTCTGTTCCGTGGAAGCAAAATAATTAAATAATGCTGCCGACTACTGAAGGTCAGATCTTAATCACTTCCCAGAAATGCAAGGGATGACTTATCCTGTCCAACAGATGGAGGCTAAATATATCAGAGGCAATATCCAAGAAATGAGCAAGTTTAGGTTTTCCATGAGGAAAGCATATATAATGCTCTTGGAGAATTATTTCCCTGGGGTTTCTTATATACAGACTATGCGTACGTTTATAAAATATATAAACAGTGGATGAATACACATGCCTACATGTATATATGCATTTGTATGTATATACATGCATGTGTTTATATATGCACACTAATGTATAAATAAAGTATATATAGAAAGAGACCACAGTTTGACTCCAGGGCATCACAACAACCATTACACACACTGTTGGTCCTGTTGTATGATAAAATTTGTCCTGTTCTACTGAACTAATACAGAGGGACAGGAGGTAAGCTCTCACAGGCTCTGACAGCAGCACAAACATGTCATTCCTGCCCTGGAAGACCTTCCCATCTAAATACCTCCTTCAACTGCAGATAAGCAAAACTCATTTTCTTGCACTTTCCTTGCTGTTTGGCTGTGCTGCATGATGCACTTGCCAAAGCCTTGCTGGGACGTGCTGCTGGCAAGGCTGTGGTGGCCAGCTGTAATGCCGTGACCTCAGAAACCCAAGGGATGAGTCTGACCTGCACACACAGTGAATCACAGCTAGGCACTGCAGAAGGTGGCAAAGTGTGTGGGAGCTGAGGGGTTCTGGAGACAGCATGGCTGCCCTCAGCCCAAGCACAAACAAACCAACCAAAAACACAGGGAGACTGAAATGTGTTTTTTAAATGTGAGAAGGCTGACTATGAGAGATGTCCTTTTGGCTGGAATAAAGCAGGAAAGAGCTTTATATATTGTGTCTGGTGATAATAGCTGCAAATTCATAAATGACTTACATAAAGATAAGACTTTGCCATTCAGGCAGAATGTCTCCTAGGTACACCATTTAGTGTTTTCTTGTGCCTGTTCTTTCAACTCTTAAGGTCCTTTAACTCTGCTTCTGACCTGTAAAGGGCCTTGATGAGTAACAACATATCCTTTATAGTGTTTTTTAGAAATGGGTGGAAGTCTTAGAAAAAGCATGACTTGACTCAGGAAGTCAGCATTGACCTCACTGTTTCTCACTCCTGCCTTCTAAAGAACCTGCACTGTTTGTTTTGGTTTTTCCCTTTGGTACACCTTCTGCCCGCAGAAATCTGTGGGACATAAGATCACTGAAAAGCAGGACTTGGTGTATGGGTGCCAATGTAGTAATCTCTTTGTCAGGATGGCAACTTCCACATGACCTCATTGTGTGCGCTTGGGTCTGGGCTGGCCATGGTGGTTCTCTGCCATGGTGGTTCTCTGCCATGGTGGTTCTCTCTTCAGGCTCCATGCTGGTAAGTGTTATGAGCCTATAATGCTATGATAACCAAATCTCTTGCTCTTCCATATACTGGTTAATTCAGTATTTTATTAAAAAAAAAGCCCTCCGTTATACAACCCAATTGTAGAGGTCTGTCTTGGCCTTCAGCCTAAAGCTGGATTCCACCGCCCGTAACTTGTATAAAAGTGTCTGGGGTGAAATCAGTGGTGGTGGCAATGCAATTTACACTTAGCATGTGGTGTTTATAAAATAAATACAAGTGGCAGCTGGAGTAACTTGTGAAAACTGGATGTTTGGAAGGGGCCTAAGCCAAAGATCATGAGTCTGTATAAAAGTTACTGTTGGTTTTAGATTGATCTTTTAGCTGTGCTATGTGGGTATCACTTGCAGCCCAGATCAGTGCTTTTATGAGGCTGCAAGACTAAAACATCGAGCCTTTCTGTCATTTACTGTCCTGCTGTGTTCAATTTAATTGTAGACAGGCAATTAACAGCACAGGTGAGAGAAAAAGTGAATATTTTACTGAATTTCCCCTGAAATCCAGCAACAGCAGGAAAAGGAAGTTTGCTGTGACGAGGGCAATAAATGTCCAGTTTTAAGCTATCTAAAATGAGCTATTTGGACAAATCAGGCAGGTTCCCCTTTACCTGCCCTGCAGACAGCCTGTGCAAAGACAAGAGGCTGGTCAGCTTCAGGTATTGGGTGGATGGCAGGGTGCTGGGGCAGGGGTCCTCTCAGTCATTTTCTTCTCTCGGTACTCCCAGTATGCATAATTGCAACACTGTTGGGAGCTTGAATTTTTGTGCTTAGCCAGAAGTTACGTGTGTATCTATGTAATCAGTTAATTCTGGGAAAGTTTTTTCTTGATGTGTCTAACACATCAACATCCAATGGTTGTTAATTCTGTGTGCCCCCCTCCCCCCCCCCCCTTTTTTTTTTCTCCCTTTCCTTTGCGGTTCTTTTGCCCAGCAGGTTCACCCTCTGGCTTCCAGAAATCATTAGGTATTTGGCACTTCTATTCAACATATTTTCTTTTTAAGGACATTTGTCTCATATGTGCTGGCTGTAGCCTTTGGGCTCTTCTGTGGGCCAGAAGGTCCCATGATCCATTTGGGGTAAGAAATAGCAGACAAAAATGAAAGCTGTCAGGCTGAGCATGTGGTTTTGCAATGCCTGATTTAGTGGCTGCACTGGCTGGAAAAATGCCCTGTGTTGGGAGCTCTTTTCACCTGTGCTGTCCCCTGCTTTGCATTAGCACAACTATGCATGTCATGCAGCAAAGAAAAACTTTTTTTTTGCTGTGTGTTTTAAGTACTTGGTTCCCTAGTACAATTCCCCTGTTCAGCAAGCAGTTATTTGGGCAACTGCAGTTAGTTTTGTATTTTAAAGCATCCTGTCCTGCAGCTTGTATAATGGCTTTTACCTATGCAAAGTCTGTATAAAAATAAAGCCAGCCTCAAGTGGCTATGTGCAAACGGGGCAACATCTCTACAGCCACCTGGGCAAGTGCTGTAAGTGGATGTGCAGGGTGTGTGGTGGTGGATGACCAAGCCCTCAGCGTCCGTGTTTCCCGCCTACAGACACGGCAGCTGCCAGTGCCGACTGAGGGCGACCTCAGAAACCAGGTGCTGCTTTGCAAGCTCTGCAGGTGGCCACTTGGAAGTCAGGTTGGAGCTGCTTGTTGGTTATGCCATAGTGTAATATTCTGTTTCTAGGTAAGGAAAAGTAGACTTTATAGCCTTTTTGAAGGATAATGTTTTTATTCACCCTTGCTATATAAAACCAAGGCGAATCCCCGTTGCCCTGTTGTGGCCTGCGGCTTTTTGAGAAGGGGAGAGGAGGGTTGCCCAATCCCACTTTGTAGGTCAGAGTGGTTCTTTAAAGTTACAATGTTGCAAGATAGCCAAACTTAGTAAGGACAGGGGCTAGATTTTGGGCTTTTCTGTTTTGGTAAGTGACATGTTGCCTTTTTCCATCATTTAGAGGAGAATCTTGCTGCACTTTATTACCATCATTGAACCATATCTTGAGTAGAGGTGGTAAAACTGCCCTCTGCTAATATGATATAGATCATTGTTGTCTGGTTTGCTGTTTTATTTTTGATCCTTTTTGGTTTTGGAAAGTATTTATCCTTGAGGTTTGTTCTCCACCTCTACACTGCCCTGGTCAAACCTCTGCTCCTCCCCACCACCTTTTCACATTTTCTGTTACTCCATGGTTTTTAATTAATTTATTTATTTGCATGGAGGTGCAGCACCTTAGAAGATGACTCAGATGTTCAAAAATAGGAGCACATGGTTGGTCAGAGGCAGCCACAAACTTTCCAGACAATGATTACCAAAGTTTAGCTCTCCCTTCAGGTTTCTTTTGTTTTCTTTGCTCTTAGACGTTTGTCTCCAGGAGCTCAGAGACTGCAGCTGTGATTTTTTTTCCTTCGTGCTGGGTTAGTTACAGAGATGTGTGAGCCAAAGAATTGAATAATGAAGAAAGTCATCATGGTATTAATGTGATGCCTTTTCAAAACATAAGAAATAAGAGCTAGTTTAATTTAATTTAGCTGGAACCCTCCACCATTTTTATTAAACATAAACACACATAAGTTGCTAAAAGCCTCTGAGAGATTTGTTAAGGCTCCTAATTTAAGTCTTGTAGAAAAGTCTTCCAAGATTATACAGTGAATAGATTTCTTGTTTCACTAAATCACTGGATTTTTTTTTTCTTTTTTTGTCTATTTAAATGTAGTTTGAAGTGCTGCCTGGGAACACACTGTAATAATTTGAATCATTACACATCTTCTGTTGGAAGTAAGGCTGTTCTGGCTGCCATGTCATTAACCTGGGAACAGATATTTGAGATGATGGGCTATAGTCTGACATGTCACCGCACTTGGGCAGACATTAACATGCAGTACTTAAAAGGCATTTAATGATCTATTGTTGTAACACTCCTTGCAAAAGAGACATTTAAGTCTTTAAGTCACAAATCTGAATGTCTTTAAGTAGCCTCCTGCTTAATGTCAATGGGACTTTGCATATTTGAAAGATGTGTTCAACATTTCCAATGTTCAAATCTGCTGAAACCAATCTAGCTTTGCTGCTGTACACTAGCTAAGGCTCCATCCTCCTCTGCTTTTAGCCATGGTTGATTTATGAATAATTTACTGAAGAGTGCTCTCAATTATACAACATCACTTGTAGTGCTCTCCTGGGTTGTGGCCTGAGACAGCTGCAGTTGGACACCCTTGGCATCCACCTCCCAATCTTCACCAGGTTTTGGAAATCAACTGATAAGTAAGTGATGGGCAGAGCTGTGGGGTTCTGGGGGGGCCACCCCACCACCAGCCCTTGGTGCCCTGGGGATGTCTGGCAAGTCACTGGCAAACCCATTGCACCTGGAAGGAAAGTTGAGGTGCTGCTCCAGCAATCTCTCAGCCTTCCTGCTGTTTGTTGCTTTGGAATGGGGAAAAGGCCACACACTCTAATTAAACGTTGTTTAATTAAAGAACTTTAAAGTTATTTAATTAGAAGAAAGTTCATGAGTTGTTTTATTGAATCCTTGTGAAAGAATACATTAATACTGAAGATCTTTTCCTACTGCCTTCTCCATTGTGTGATAAGGGAGAAAACCACAGGATTTTTAGATGTTGGCTTTATCCTCAAATTTCCTGGTGCTGGCCCAGGAAAAAAGAAATGATGGGGGATTGCACAATGTTCACAGGGGGGCTTTGCTTTATTTTTCTCGTTTTGAAAAAGTAACTTGTTTGTGACACTTTTTTAATCTGGCCCTTCTCTGCTCATGTGTGCCTATGAGATAACTCTGGTAAGCTCTCTCTTGTGAACAGTTCTACTGAAATTAATGAGATTAGTTTCTAAATAAAGACATTACAAACCCGTTTATGTCTACTGAATGGTATTTATTGTCATGTTGACATACAAAACGCTATACAATACTGTTTTTTTTTTTTAAGCAAGGAAAAGACAGACTCCCATGTGTTAATTTCCTAAAGAAATACAAAGAATTCAAATGAACAGGCACTGTGAACTATATGTAGCTTAAAAAGGAAATAAAAAAACACCAGTGGGAAGATACAGGATCTCCTTTGCCTTTAGCCTTTTAAATTCAGTCATTTAAATAAAACTGAGACATGCTGGTTAAACAAAATGTTACTTGTGCAAGAAATTGGTGACTGTGGTAAGAGAAACAGCGAGAACTTTTATTTCTCTCTGCACAATTCAGTTATAGTATAATTAAAAAGAAGCGTTAGCTTGCAGTGAGGAGCCATCCCGGGAGAGACAGGCTGTGTCCAAGTCCCCTTCACAGAGAGGGCTGGTGAGCAGGAGAGACAAACTTCAGTCTTAAGTGAGACCTCACTTCTTTTACAAAGACCAGGATGAAAGGCTCCCACTCCCCTGGTGTCTTTTGGAGTTATTAAATAGGCTTAAGAGAGGTACCCTCTCCAAGTGTGGACAGGGGCAGAGCAGTAGTAACTCAGCAAGCATCAGGATGTTGAATGATCTTCAGGCTTCCCTCCACTGGGTAGGTGTAATAGGTCTGTAGGAGGGGTCCCATGTCACTGTTGATACTACCAATGGGACACATAGCACATACAACTATCTGTAGCAAAAAGTTGGAGACATCCAAGCAAAGCTTGGAATTTGAGTGCCTTTGAGGTCCATGCTGCTAGAAACATGTCACTGTGCAGATACAATGTGTAAATAAAAGTCCATGCACAGGAGTGTCTAACTTGGCACTTGTGAGTTGGGAAATACCAGATGTAAAGTTGTCTGTGTAGCTTTACTGGTGGACTCCTCCACAGCCTGTGATGGAGAGGGATTCTGTAAGGGCTTTGACATGTGAACTCTCTAAGCTGTTCCCTTATCTTTTGTCCATTATCATCTTTTCCCCCATCTTTCTACTGACAAAATTTGTAGATACCACATAGAAGTCAAAAGGGCCCCGTAATGTTTGGACATTACTCCAGTCTGGTCTGTTTTTTAAACAAACAAACAAACCCCACAAAAAAACCCAAACCATAAACCTGACATTTCTTAATATTAAAAATACTCAAGTGTTTTGTATACT